>OZ004603.1:17148278-18421508 GCA_963924605.1 Malthinus seriepunctatus
AAATGTTAACTTTCCCGCCCATTCGTTAGAAACCGCCCTCTTAATTCACTTTTTGATAACTTAAATTTGCAGACATCCACCAAAAGATCGAACGTTACGAATAATAGAACACACTCGTGTGAATAAAACTGTTTATGCAATTTTAGCCACTTTAGCTGTGTGCGGTATTATTATGGCTGCCGTATTTTTAGCATTTAATATCAAACATCGCAATCAACGTTACATTAAAATGTCAAGTCCGCAGTTAAATAATTTAATTATTATCGGTTGTATGTTAACGTACACGAGCATCGTGTTTCTCGGTTTGGATTCGGGTCTTTCGAGTGTTGGTAAAATGATTATTTAAATTATTATAATTTAAACACTAACAATTTTTTTTAAATAGACGCATTTCCGTACATTTGTACCGCACGTGCGTGGACACTTATGGCAGGATTTTCTTTAGCGTTTGGAGCTATGTTTAGTAAAACTTGGAGGGTGCATTCGATTTTTACCGATGTGAAATTGAATAAAAAAGTTATAAAGGATTACCAATTATTTATGGTAGTCGGGGTGTTACTGTTTATTGATTTGGCTATTATGACAACTTGGCAAGTTGCAGATCCATTTTATCGTGAAACAAAAACCATGGAGCCATACGTAAGATATATTTAGTTCGTTGTACTTTTACTAAGTTACAATTTTAGCATCACCCTTCGAGCGAGGATATTATAATCATTCCTGAGAACGAATATTGCGCTTCGGAACAAATGACGCTTTTCGTTGGATCTATTTATGCGTACAAAGGATTACTAATGGTTTGTTAATCGTTTACAATAGCGCTAATATTAATATTGGTGTTTTAGATATTTGGAGCTTTTTTGGCTTGGGAAACGAGACACGTTTCGATACCTGCACTAAATGACAGTCGTCACGTTGGTTTGTCCGTTTATAATGTTGCTATTATGTGTATCATGGGTGCAGCGGTTGCTCTTGTACTAGTAGATCATCAAGATGCCATGTTTTTAATAATAGGTTAACATTTTCTTTTTCTAAAATTATTTTTTTTCTTCAAACGTCAAAAAATTTGACATTTTCTTACTGAACAAGTATGTAAAGTAAATTCTAACCTTAAATATTTGCAACAAATTGTAACGTAAAATGATATTTCTAAGCATTTGTAATGTCAAAAGTTAACGTTTTTTAAGTTTTCTTTTATAATTTGTTCGTTGCGTTTAATAATTAGCTTTTTTTAAAATTTAAAGTTATTTTTAAAAAATATTTGACAATTGAACTGCAAATAATTGATAAGAGATGGCGCTGTTTCAAAAAGTCTTATTATAAATTTTACGTTTGAAGAAATGTTTCAAACGGAGTAAAAGTACTTTTACTCCTAATAAAACAAACTATTATTTAACGCCAACAATTTTAGGTGTTTTTGTAATGTTTTGTACAACCGCAACTTTGTGGTTGGTATTTGTACCTAAAATGGTCGAGCTAAAAAGAAATCCAGGCGGTTCTATAGATAAACGCATGATAAGAGCGACTTTGAGACCGATGTCTAAAACGAGACGTGATTCAAGCAGTACGGAGTTGGAACATAAATTTAAAGAAGTCAAAGCTAACAATTCGAGATACAGAAAAACATTATTAGAAAAAGAATCGGAACTCCAGGTTTATTCAAATCAATTTAAATTCGTTTTTATTTTCACATTATTTGCAGATGCTTATAAAAAGATTGGGTAACGAAGCAAGAGAAATATTAGATTCGCGCGCAGATTCAATCAGCGACGCTAATCGTTTATCGGTACCTCTATTACGAAAAGAAGCGCCTAGTGCTACCGAAACAAGCGACATCACATCCATATGTAGTTTGAGTTCTCAAGACTTTACATCACTTCATCACGCAGATAGCCAAAAGTACTATTTGTCACTTCAATAAATCGTAAAGTTCAAAAATTATTTCTAGGAAGAAAAAAATGCCTCCCTCAGAATCTCCTGCACGCTCTAAACGTAACTTACACGAATCAGAAGATAGATCTACGATGCAAAATGGTAACGTATCAAAAGAAGCTGTAGAAGATCGATGTATGCTTCACGGAACCGAGTCCATTTTAAAAAAGCAAGATGTTAGTAAAAAATCACAAGATAACATCGATTCATCGAATTACATCAACTCAGACGATAAAGTAACGCGTACTATCGATAGACGACTGTCTAAAAGTACAGAATATCAATGTAGCAGCGATAAACGACGCGTTAGTTTAAAGTCTTTCACTTCTGATCCGGCTGATGCGGTGTGTACACGAAGAGTAAGTATTCCCGCGAATAAAGTTGTGACGCCTAAAAAGAAAGCCGAAGTTGGACAACAGCACGTAGTATCAAAAAGTGAATTATGGGACACAGGAAGTCAGCATCGATGTAACAAAAGTCATCAAAAAAGCAGTAGAATAAGTTTAACTCAAGAAGAAGGTAAACTAAAGTTTAATTTTTATTTCTACGTTACTTTAATTATTAATTTTTTGATAGATATGAATTTAATGCACCGATCGGTTTCTGAAAAAAATCGACAACAAAAAGAAAGGAGTCCTAGTAAAAAACCTACGCGCTCGACTGGTGTTTGTAATCAGCACAACAACAAATTAGGATACTATCAATCGACTCCCAATGTAGCTGCGCTAAAAGGGAGTAATATTCTGTCTTCGATGCAATCAAAACCAGATAAATCTATTCATAATGCAACATCAGAATCGGAACTTTTAGATCGTGAAATACTACCAATTTTCCAAAAGTTACTAACGGAGAAAAATAAAAGTCAGCACAATATTAATTATTCGTTTGGACGTTCGTGTCCAAACATTTCCATAAAATGCGATATTGTGGAGTACTTATAAATGTTTATTTTAAACATTTTTACGACTATTGTATATTAGGATATAATTTTATGTAGTAGTACCTACACTTTTATGTTTTCCCATATATTTTATTTATCCAACTTTGTCTTTTAAAAAATTTAAGCAATTTACGGTTGTGTTAAGTCAGTGTTAATAAACTGTTAGTGTTAAGATTATTCAAATATTATGAAATAAACAAAACCCGAATTTCTTTTCAAAATGTGAATTTATTCGACGAGCAAGCGAGTTGTTTAAAAAACGCGGTATAAATAAAAAAGAAACCTGTAAAAGTAAATTAAATGTCATTTGTCAATTTCGTAATGTCATTTTAGGAGGATAATTAAAATGGCGTCGTTTCTGAAGTTATCCAAAAATTTTTCAAAATTACCAAAAAATGGCTTAAATTTACAGGTAAGCAAGAATTTATTAATTTGCGCGAAATTCAAATTTACACGTAAATATCCAAAATAAATTAAAATTTATAAAATATTTATAAACAATTACGTAAGCGATTGTTACATTTTTAACAGAGATTGAAGGGTTTACGGCCTGCATCGAGTGCTGCTGCATGCGAACAAACTACAACATTAAATGTACCCCCTACACAGTGCACAGTTTTGAAATCAGGTATGTTGCAAATTCTAACTAAAATATGTCGATCTACATTGTGAATTATTAGGTATTAGAGTTGCAACGGAAGATTGGGGTTCTCCAACTGCCACTGTTGGAGTTTGGATCGATGCTGGAAGTCGTTATGAAAATGACTGTAACAACGGAGTTGCTCATTTCATGGAGCACATGGCTTTTAAGGTATTTGATCGTTAAGACTTTTATTCTACCTTATTATAATCTATTTTACTTAGGGAACTTGTAAAAGATCTCAAAGTCAGTTAGAAATTGAAATTGAAGATATGGGTGCACAGTTAAATGCTTACACTAGCAGAGAACAAACGGTATATTATGCCAAATGCTTGGCACAGGATGTACCAAAAGCTGTTGAAATTTTAGCCGATATTGTTCAAAATGCAAAGTTGGGCGAAGAAGAAATAGAGCGTGAAAGAGGCGTGATTTTAAGAGAAATGCAAGAAGTTGAATCAAATTTACAAGAAGTAGTGTTTGATCATCTCCATTCTGTTGCTTACCAAGGCACTCCTCTTGCTAACACAATCTTAGGACCTACAAAAAATATTAAATCTATTAGTGCGGATGATTTAAGAACCTACTTACAAGGTTTTTATAAACCCAGCCGTATAGTAATAGCAGGAGCAGGTGGTGTTTGCCACGATGAGCTTTGTGAATTAGCAGAATGTAACTTTGGAAAAGAAAAGGATTGTGATGATGCTGCATGCTTGGCACCTTGTCGTTTTACTGGGTCAGAAATCCGAGCACGTGACGACAGCATTCCTTTAGCTCACATAGCGCTTGCTGTAGAAGGTGCCGGTTGGTCCGATCCTGATACGCTTACTCTTATGCTAGCTAGCACTTTATTAGGAGCTTGGGATCGTTCTCAAGCATCCGCTAAACAAAATGCTACAAACTTAGCTCGATATTCCGCTGAAGAAGGTTTATGCCATTCGTATCAAAGCTTCAATACTTGTTATAAGGTAATTTTTAATTTTTATTAAATGTTATAATTAATACTTTTGTTTAGGATACAGGATTGTGGGGTGTGTATTTTGTGTCCGATCCTTTAAAAATTGACGATATGATGTACAACGTACAATCTGAATTTATGAGATTATGTACAAGTGTAACTGAAGCAGAAGTTGCAAGAGCTCGCTCTTTATTAGCCGCAAATACTTTATTACAACTTGACACTTCTACAGCTGTATGTGAAGATATTGGTGAGTGTTCTGTTGAACTTTGATATTTATTTTATTAACTTGACTATGTAGGTCGCCAAATGTTATGCTACGGTAGAAGAATTCCACCAAACGAACTTACAATGCGCATTAATTCCATTACTGCCCAAAATGTTCGAGACGTTTGTTATAAATACCTATTCGATCGTTGCCCAGCTGTTGCTGGAGTGGGTCCAGTTGAACAGTTACCAGACTACAATAGAGTTCGTAGTTCCATGTATTGGCTCAGAGTTTAAATGAAATTTTTAGAATAAATAAATATCTTGTAACTTTATGTGTAATGTACATTTACCTTCAATTTTAATAATAAATTATTTAATTTGGTATCTGTTAAATAATTAAACTGTATTAATTTCAAAATACATTGTATTAAGTCTCGATTTACTATACAAATAATCAAATTAAACCCTATGATAAGTTATGAAGATTATACATTGTGATCAAATGCGACACATTATCGTTGTAAATATGTCCAAAACGGCTTTGATACAGAATTTTAAACTCTCCACAGCAACACACCGTTTCTTAAAAACTTACGCTCGGTTGCATAAAGGCGAATTATATTTTATATATGATATAAAAGAGGTATCTTTTCAGAGATATCTGAGAAGTAGACTTATAATCTTTGGATATGGCCATGTTACACAATTAATAAACAAATAAAAATGTCAAAGTTTGACAAACTGTAATCACAATTCAACACAAATATAAATTAACCTCAAATTTTAATTTACAAACGTCAAATTTTGTCATTACATTGTATGATTTGCTATATCAAAGGATTAAAAATATAATTCTCGGATTAAAATATAATTCGCCTTTATACAATCTAGTGCTAATGTGTTTTAATGTCCTTGATAGTAAATTTCTGTGAAACAAATCAAATTAATCGTAGTAGTTCATTTGCTTCTCAGTAGGTCCTTGTCTAAAGTTGTTTGCATTCGAACTACTGCTGTCAACTTTATTCTTTCAAAAAGTGAAGTAGGCGTTGTCAAAAAGTTTATCAATTTAAAAATATTTAAGGAGTTAGCGAACATATAAATTTAGAACGTTTTCTAATTACTTTTTACTAAAATGGTAATTTATTTTTTATTTAAAAAACAATGTAGATTAAATATGTTTATTGGTTTTGTAGAGTTTTTTTGGATTTGGCCAATCGGCTGAGATCGATATCTATTTAGATGATCAAGAAGCAAGAAAGAAAGTTGAAGTTAAAACCGAAGATGGAAAGAAAGAAATGATGTTATTGTACTATGATGGGGAGAGCGTTTCGGGAAAGGTAAAATAATCTAATGCTAATACAAGTACATGTATTAATTGATGTTATTAAAGGTCAACGTATGCCTTAAGAAAGTAGGTAGTAAGTTGGAACATCAAGGTATAAAAATCGAGTTTGTAGGACAAATTGAATTGTTTTATGATAGAGGAAATCACCACGAATTTACAAGTTTGGTCAAAGAGTTGGCACGTCCTGGTGAAATGATTACTCAAACGAGTTATCCATTTGAGTTTAATTGTGTAGAAAAACCTTTTGAAGTTTACACAGGTATACTCGCTTTATGTTTTAACAAATATTTTAATATTAATCTTCCTTTTAAGGCGCTAATGTGAGACTACGATATTTCTTAAAAGTTACGATTATACGAAGATTAGCAGATATTGTTAAGGAATTAGATATAGCGGTGCATACTCTTTCCAGTTACCCCGAAATGAACAATTCCATTAAAATGGAAGTAGGAATAGAAGATTGTCTTCATATAGAATTTGAATATAATAAGTCAAAGTAAGAATTTTTTTAATTTAATATAAAAAATTAATTAAATGTATTTATAGATATCATCTAAAAGATGTAATTGTTGGTAAAATTTATTTCTTATTAGTTCGAATTAAAATCAAGCATATGGAAATTGCTATAATTAAAAGAGAAACTACAGGGTCCGGGCCTAATATGTTTACTGAAAATGAAACGATCGCAAAATATGAAATTATGGATGGAGCACCAGTTCGTGGTGAAAGCATTCCAATTCGAGTATTTTTAGCAGGATACGAACTAACTCCTACAATGAGAGACATCAATAAAAAATTTTCTGTTCGTTATTTTTTAAACTTGGTTTTAATGGATACCGAAGATCGCAGATATTTTAAACAGCAAGAAATTACTTTATGGAGAAAAGGTGATAAAGGGCGTAAGCTTCACGGTCAAGGACAACAATCAATGTCGACATCGGAAAATACCGGAAGTAATGAAAACTTCCCACAGCTCATTACAACCAGCAGTTACAGTACTAGTAGATTTGAGAAAACTCATGATCATGACGAAGGTCAGAGTAATAAACAGGAAGTGTTTACAGAAATTAAATCACCTTCTGGTGATAATTTAAAAGATGAGGAGTTTAAAGATGAGCAAAGTAATAAAGATGTCGATGAGGATGATTGTAATGTTAAGGAAGAATGATTTAAGCTGTAAATATTTTTATATATTATGTTTAAACCTAATTAATTTAGTCCCATATTTTTTGTTTGTACCTATTATAAGTATATCATTGAATCTATAGATGTAAATTTTTGTATTATATAATTGAAGATTAGATTTCCAGCACTTAATTTTTTTTAATTCGTTAACAAATATCTGTTCTTTATAAAATATTCAAATACTGCTGTTAATTTTATTCCGAAGTAAAATAAACTGAAAATGTAGATTTACTTATAGTTATTCGTCTAAATGTACCACTTCCCTTCTGTCAAGGGTATACGTAACCAGTATAATTTCAACAATAATTTTAGGTCAAGTAAAATTAGTAAAACTAAACTTTTTGCACTATTTATTGTCAAAAAATATAATCATAAATAGTTTATTCGTTATCTTCTTCGTCTTCATCTTCTTGACTGTTAATTTGGAAGTAACGTAATTCATAGCTATCTTTAGATGATGCTACCACACGTAACCAATCTCGAAGGTTATTTTTCTTCAAATATTTCTTTGTAAGATATTTTAAGTATCTTTTCGAAAACGGTACTTCTGAATTAACTACGATTTTAGTATTCTTTTCACGTAATAAAGTTAAAGAACCACCCAAATTATTGGTCTTTCCATTGATCTTTATACGTTCTAAAAGGTACTTTTCCTAAAAAGAGTAATTACAAAGTTGTACAAATCGAAAAGGTATCGTTACTTACAAAGTTTGCCACATCGAGAATATTGTCTTCTACTGGATGTGTACAATCGACCACAAATTTGCGGGTTTCCTTCTTCTTATTCTTTTTAACTCCTTTACCACGAATGTTTTGTTTCTTAGCTTGGACCTTGCCAGCTGCAGCGGGAGTTTTAGCCTGGAATCCACAACTTAATTAGTTGTGTTTCAACCAGACATATTTTGAATGTATGAGTTGAATATATCTTTAAATTAAACTATTAATTAAGACTACAAAGCAATCAACCAAATTTTATAAATTTATAATTTTGATAAAATGTGTTAGCAGGTTAGTAAAATTTTAATCTTAATAAATTTAGATCATCGTACAAAAAAATTAAATATTAATGTGGAAATTTGGTTAATAAGGTGTGGATACTAAATTTAATTTCAATATTTGGTGAATAAATTGGATAAACTTACAGTTACTACCACCATTTTTCACGTTTCACGAATTTCGTACGAAAAGAAAGCTTGCGTCGCGTTGTTGGAGTGTCTGCTGTCACAATTACAGGAAACGTAACTTTTAGTACTAATCGCCCTCTATCGATTCAAAACTGATACTAAAGTAGAAACCTGTAATACCCACATCATCTACATGTAATTTGATGCCCGCCAAATCTATTAATTTTGATAATTAAAATATAATTTAATCTTAAAAAGCTAATTTTACGACCTCTCAAAATAATGGAAAATTAAGAAATTTGATCCCATTTCCGGTTAAACCAGAAGATAAAATATAAAGAGTTTGGTATCGTGTAACAGCTAATTTTACGAGTCTTCAAATTACTTAAAAATATATAGGGTGTTCTTAAAATTTTTGATATCTTTGTAATTTCCGGTTTAACTGGAAGCGTTTTGTTAACCGAAAATAGTGCCAAATAATAGATATTCATGGGATTGATACAAATATCCATTTTCAAATTTTCATTTTTATTACAAAACAAATTAGAGATTTTAGAAGTTTTGACATTCAAAAAATCATTACTCCAAAACGGCTCGAGCGATTTTGATAAAAATTTATATTTCGATAGAGAATTACGTTGTCTATAACATATCCAAAAAAGATAAAATACGGCAGAGAGAATTTTGAGAAAATTCATTTTAAAATTTTGACCTACTTTGGCCCCTTAAAGGTAGGCAATTTTGAAAATCAACTTGTTTAGGACGAAAGCCCTATATTTTTGCTGTACAATGCCGTTTTTAAATTTTTATAATAATAATTACCGGCCAAGTTATAAAGGTAAAACCACAAAATGGGACAATCGTTCTATTCGCCGCCATTGAGTAAAATACTTTGGAATTTTTTTTTCAATTGGGGCTCACATGTACTATCTTATAGCCAAGTAAAAATGAATTTGGCCCAAAATAACCACTTTGTTATTGGACACCCTGTATAGATTTTTTATATAAAAGCTTAGTTTACTGATGAAATACTTTTAAAGTGGCTGAAATCAAATTAATTCAAAATCGGTTCAGTAGTTTTTGCTCTAGGGGTTACTATGGGGGGGGGACACCCATACATACATTTGGTTCAAAAGATCAAAAATTTTTTTTTTGCATTTTTAGAATCATGGGGACTCAAAACGTTGAGAAATGCAATAAAAATTTTTTCTCGATTATAGGCAAGTTAATATTGTGAAAATATTTAATTACTATTTATAAATGAATAAATTTTAAACAAATTTTTAATATATTTATTTTAAATACATTTATGATTTATATATTATTGTGGTAGGTATGACACTAAGACAATTGAGGGGAATATTTGATTTCGTTTTAAACACACAACAAAGCCTCGCAATGGATTACAAACATATTTATGCACATGGAATGTTTTAAACTATTTCTTACATGTCAAAAAATAGTGTTTACTTTTCCTAATTTTATTATTTAATTGTGTTTGGTACAAAAACAAAACTGCTACACTCAAAAATAAAATTATAATTCAATTACGAACGATTAAGCTAAGCAATTTTAATTTGTACCAAACTCGGAAACTGTTTTTAGAGTGCGTTTCATTTTACCTAAACTAAACAGCACATATTTTGACATCACAGCGACTAATCTATAAAATGGCATTTTTATATAAAACAAAGATTTTCCGAAACATCTAGATATTGCAGTTTTTATTTAACTATACTGTATATGCACATAATTCATTTTATAACTACCCTATTGCAGTTGTATTAAAATAGATACACGTAAAACCATTTCATTTATATCAACTACTAAAAATAAATACCCTTATTATAACTTTTATTAATATTTAATAAGTCATCAATAACATCAAATTAAAGTCATCTCGTTTATAAGTTGTGTTCGTGCTTGTTGCTCTTGGGTTTAGTATAGAGTAAATAAAAGAATAAAACAATCAAATATTGACAACCAATCGTATCAAGTTCCAAGATTTTAAAAATTATAAATGGCACTAAACGTAATAAATCAGTCATTTTTAATTAAAACATAATTTTTGAACACATTTTAAAATTCATTTCAAATCAATTATTAAATTTTCTAACGTATAATTTTTTTATCTGAGCTTTTTAATTTTATTTTAACACAGTAATAATCTGATGTTTTTGACCCTGCATCAGCCCCAATATTTAAAATAAATTTAGCAGGGGTGTGTGTAGATAATTATATTTTATGAAGTCAGTATAAATTATTTTTAAAAAAATGTGCATAATATAGTATCCATAAAACATCAACAGAGCTGCAAACTCCATACAATAGTGATGCGAATAAAAAATCACCATCAATTAATTGTGCCTTAAAAACACCCAAATACTGATTGCCAAAAAATATGATATGATTTTTCAATGACAAAAACTATTTTATTCTACGATACTTAAAGACTAAAAATTAAGTACAAATAAAGCCTTATTAAATTGTTCACTTGGTTAGTTTTAAAAATTAAACTCAAATTGACGTCTTTTTCGAGTTAACAAAATTTTTAAATTTAAATTAAGTATACAAATAATTCGAAAAATATTTCTAACAATCTTTACAATATTTATTATATACAAACTATCCCAACTATATATACGATGCCCCAATAATAAATTTTCTTCAATTTTATTCGAGTTTAATTAAAAAAAAAATCTTTTAAATCGCTATTACGTTTTAACAGTATTTTAAATTTAAAATTATTTGTATTGAGACATCTCATATACTTTTTGATATATTATAAACAACGGTGTTTCAATAGGTTATATTAACGAAGTTTACTGCAATGCAAAAATTGAAGAAAAAGCAATGACGAAGATATATATTATATAAAGTACCTTAGTATTATTACTACCTAACATTATGGACGATTATTGTTGATATTCAGTTTATTTTTTTTATTTTGTTGCAAGACACACGTCTGCTTAATTTTCTTTGTAACTTAAAACTTATTAAAATACAAAATAAAGTCAGCTGCAATAATAAATCAATACAGCTGCACGATTTGTAGGATACTAATACAATTAATGGTAATACCGAGTTTAAAAAAAGTTTACCGCCGTTGAATCTTTTCTTAAAGAAAAACAAAACAACATCGTGTGTGATTGCAACATAATGTTTGTGCTTAGGGAGCACCAAATATTTTATAATTTGTCAGAACCATTAAATTCCGACAAATTAACCAAGTTATAATCCAGTACGGTACAAAAAACAAATACAACGACGTTTTTAAATTGTGTGGTTGAATAACGTGAACGTACTTTACATAGTTGAATGGTCCCATTCAAGTTGACTAACATTTTGATAATCACGTTTATGACCATGTATCGGTTGTTCAATTTCGTCATCAGAAGAATCTTGTAAACGGCAAGGTCCATCCATGTTATCGTCATCTGATGAACTTTCAGAATCACTTTCGCTATCGGAATATTCAGCAGTATCTCCTTGAAGTCGCCTTTCGGCATTCTAAAAAACAATTCATACAATTTAAACTTTTAAAAACCAACGGATGTGGCCATACGAAGAATTTTTTTCGTCCGTCAAATCTTGTAATTTTGTATTACTTAAATTTATTTTTATGTTAATGTAAATTACATAATTTAAAAAAAATTCTTTTTTAAAATTTGTTTAAAAATTGCTTCAAAGATTGAACCTGGGAATTTTTAGGTATAAACTGTTTCAAAAATTACCTTTTTGTTATAATTTTGGCATAAATTGAAGTTCAAAATATACAATATTTTATATCTTCAGAAAGCTAATTTTACGAGCTTTCAAAATATTGAAAAATATACAGGGTGTTCCATTTAAATTAAAAAATTTGATCCCATTTCCGGTTAAACAGGAAGTCAAAATATAAAGTGTTTGGTATCGCGTAATAGCTAATTTTACGAGCTTTCAAAATGTTTAAAAATACACAGTGTGTTCATAAAAACTTTAATATTTTTGTAATTTCCGGTTTAACTGGAAGCGTTTTGTTAACCGAAAATAGTGTCAAATAATAGATCTTCATGGAATTAATACATATATCCATTTTCAAGTTTTCATTTTTATTACAAAAAAAATTAGAGATTTTTGAAGTTTTGACATTCAAAAAATCATTACTCCAAAACGGCTCGAGCGATTTTCATAAAAATCTATATTTCAATAGAGAATTACGTTGCCTGTAACATATCCAAAAAAGAAAAAATATGGCAGAGGAAATTTCGAAAAAATCCATTTCAAAATTTTGACCTACTTTGGCCCCTTAAATGTAGGCAATTTAGAAACAATTTTGAAAATCGACTTGTTTAGGACGAAAGCACTATATTTTGGCTGTACAATGCCGTTTTGAAATTTTTATAATAATAATTACCGGCAAAGTTATAAAGGAAAAACCACAAAATGGGATAATCGTTCTATTGGACGCCATTTTGAATAAAAAAATTTGAAATTTTATTTTTTAATTGGGGCTGAGATCTACTATCTTATAGCCAAGTAAAATTGAATTTGGTCCAAATTTGGAAATATGCGCCCAAAATAACCACTTTATTTTTGGACACCCTGTATAGATTTCTTATAAAAGCTTTTGAGTTTGAGGATGAAATACTTTTAAAGTGCCTAAAACAAAATGTCATCAAAATCAGTTCAGTAGGTTTTGCCCCACAGCTGTAACAGACAGACGGACATTTCAGTTAAAAAAATCAAAAATTTTTTTTGCATTTTTGGACTCAAAACGTCGAGAATTGCAAAAAAAAAATTTTTTTTTCTCGATTATAACAATTTTTTCTTGGTTGGAAAAAGTTAAAAACACTAAAGTCGTACCTCCATAGGATTAACGGTGATAGTAAGAGCGGAATCGTCCCAAGTCATTTCAGATTCTTGAGCTTCTTCTTCGGCATTTTTATTATGAGCAGCTCTGATTCGAATCACTCCCAGAATGATCATAAATAACAAAAATCCGACACAAACAACTACAATTATAGTAACAGCGTGAGAACCACCAGTTGCCATAATATTTAAGTGGTCCGTTGGAATGTAATCTTGAGAAATTATGGAAGCGGGTCGCATTTCCACAATATGTTTGTTAATAGTTGCGTGAGCTACTTGTTCTTTTGGTTGTGGGTGAATAACAGTGAGCTAAAACGTGCGGGTTAATACAAGAAACAGAAACGTTAGTAAAACTGACCGTTTGAACATATTCGTTTGATGTGAATCTTCCATTCAACTCCGAACATGTAAGTTTAAAAACGCGGTTTAAATAATAAGCGGGTTTTCTATTCGAATATATAATTTGTCGTAATACTTGTTTGTAGTTGTACACCATATCAGATCCTGTAATTGTAACCCCATCTTTTGAAACACGAGCAGCCATTCCTAATCGTTTGACCATTTCTTCAGGAACTACCAAGTTCTCGTGATCGGGATTTAAGTTGGGGTAAATGGTTAAAGAACACTTGTCTAGTTTTTGTTCACCGGTTATTTGTATGTCGGCCAAAACACGAACGCCCATTCTAAAATCTTCGTACTTCCTTGCCATATTTCCGGTACCGTTTAAATTAATGCTGGGAGTTTGTGGTCTTAATACCATAACATAAGTTTGAGCATCTGGTACTTTAACCATTTTACCATTATCACAGGTAACTGTTGTAGTTAGTCGTAAATTACGACGACCGGGTGTAGGAAATTCGCGTGAATTTGAATAACCAATTTTTCTCATCAAAGTTTCTAAATTGGTACGATTGTCACCTTCAACAGTTACCTCTGTTAGATCAGAATTTGTTAGCAATTCCATTCCGGGTTGTAAAAGTTCCATTGCTGGCACCTATAAATTAAAATTAATTACACATCGCTTGAACTAGACCTAGACTTTGAAATTACCTGTAAGCTTTCTTTGCACTGATGTAAGCAACTTAAAACTTCTGGTTTTTCAGTTTCACCGACCAAAACACTAAGTCCTGCAAGATATCCCTTGAGATGATGTTTCATCTTATTTTCTGATCCTTGCCAACAGGCACCAACAGTTAA
The DNA here is from genome assembly GCA_963924605.1 of Malthinus seriepunctatus. NCBI lineage: Eukaryota > Metazoa > Arthropoda > Insecta > Coleoptera > Cantharidae > Malthinus > Malthinus seriepunctatus. The sequence continues at coordinate 17,162,658 of OZ004603.1, forward strand.
TGTTGTGTTTATACCCTTCGTTGGATGGAGTGGCCAGTCGTCGATAACTTCAGGATTTTTCTTTTCAGTGTGGAAAATCTGTCCATCAACGTATAATTCGACATCAGGGAATCTAACGTTAATAGCATAATGATGCCATTGATCATCACAAACTTGCGGTAATTTCCACCTCCATTCTGCAGGTCTAAAGATATTTAGATCACCTTCAGAGAAATCTCTTCTTAAAAGCATAATCATTCGACAATTTCTCACAAAAAGAGCATAATGGTGGCGATTCATTTCTAAAATAAACCAATTAATACCTAACAAATTACAAAAGAGCCATTACACGTACTGTGATCATCAGCAGAACATAAAATATGTTCTTTAACATGTTTGTCTTGCTCTACATGTTGACCGTGTCGCATCCATGTTGAAATGGTAAATGAAGACGCTAAGTTGTGGTCTAAAATACTTTTTGGAACCGTAACTGCAGTGCTTGTACCATCGAACTCAAACATTTGATCTGATTCGTGCCCTTCATCGGATATTAAAGGTTTAGTCCACTCGGCACCTAAACCAGGATTCGGCAACAAATCAACTGCAGCTGGAGATGCACCACATAGTTTGCGTTGAGACAAAACACTATAAGTGTCACGATCGCATCCTTTACCAATATGCCTATAAACCAACACATTAATATATTTAAATTAATTTTAAACGTAAATTTAAACCTTGTGGCTAAATCAACTCGTGTTCTCAATTCTCGAATGGTACACGGTACATCACAAAGTTCAAGAACAGCCGACGGGAACAATTCTTGTTTACCAGTCATGGGAGCATAATCGACTCGATCCGGTAATCCTCTCCAGCCCAGTCGACAAACACGATTTACTTTAATAGTTACCATTACAGGTAAACTCTGCCTCATACCTAAGAAAATATAAAATCAACCTCACAGTAAAAGTTTACAAAAAAACACCTTACCGCAATCATAAGCAACAACACTAAGAATATGATTGTGCGATCTTTCATAATCTAATGGTTCGGTATTACGAATAACACCATCCATATCGATGACAAACGGTTGATCTGAGGTGAGAATTTCATACTTGCAAACATCACCAAATTTAGGTGTACAATCACGATCTGTGGCTTCTACACGAACAATTTCACGATAAACACGTCCTTCATCAACTTGTCTTACATAACTTGGATCGGAAAATGTCGGCGCATATTCGTTAACATCAGAAACGGTAATATGAATAGTTGCACTAAAATTTTAAGTGTGAGAAATGATTTTTTAAAAACAATTACACTTACTTAGCACTTTGTTTGCCATTACAACCGACAGCTGCAATATCGAACTTGTAATTTCTTCTCTTTTCACAATTAAGTGCACGTCGAGCTCGTAATTCGGCATATCCGTTGTCTTTTGAAATAATGTCAAAAGGAGCTTCTCCATGATGTTTATTAACAATTCTAAAACCACAAACTGGTTCTCCTATTGCACGTATTGCAGGTGTAACTTCTACAATTGTCTCATTTTCCTTCACTAGGCCGTGATAACCATTTTCTAAGTTATCAATGTTCAATTTCGGAGCTACAATTAAACGAATGTTTTTAATAAAAGACTAATTTATAAGTTTGCATATTTATTAAAATAATGCTAATTAGTTTTGTCAACTTGCTTTTTTGTAATATGCAATAAAACAATTTTAAAGTTAAATAACGTAAGTACGTCTTATAATTCTTTTGCTTACTATTCGAATTATTTATCTTTCTGCAACCTTAGAATTTCTGGATGTTGAGCAATGTCATAAAAATATTGCTTTTTTGCCATGAAATATTTAATTGTTACTAATTCACAAATAACTAAAAAGTAAACTCTCTTTGAATGCTACCGTCAACATTACAAAATAAAAAATAATAAAGACAGTGGTTTACTACGACGCCGCCATCTTGAACGTTTACACCTGTCCTAAAATCAACTTTTCACATCAAGAAATTACAATGAACCCCCATAAATGATATAAATACTACAAAATAACAATTCGATCGACATAAATGATTATTATTTATAACCTAAAAAACTTTTTAATAAATCACAGGTAACTAGGATGGTATTACTCACCTCCATATTCTTCGGTTGATGAGAGTACCGAACATATACTTATGATAAAAACACTTAGCACTTTTAAAATTATCATTATTTATAAGTAATAGTTAGCGATGTTATCGTTTTTAAACTTCACTTTATATTACAACACAATTATTTTCATATCTATTGCAAAAAATTGATACTTGAACGTCTTGAACGAAGAGGACGGCAGGAACGGCATTCGTGTACTTTCGGGCTTCATCGAGTTTATAAAATAACGAAATAATACGATACAACACGAACTTATTAAAGCCGCTAAACTTAAAATTGCTTTAAAAAATGTATTTTTATTAAAAGAATTAATTTTATTAATAAATAACTTGATTTCTTGAGTTATTCGATGATATATCTACACAATAAACAACAGATGTGGCCATACGAGGAACTTTTTCCCGTCCGTCAAATTATAATTTTGTATTTTTCTTAATTAAAATTTAATTTAATATCTTCAGAAAGCTATTTTACGTCCTTTCAAAATATTGAAAAATACTTTCCTTTAATACCTTAAGGTATCGGAAAGTAATATATAGGGTGTTCCAATTAAATTTAAAAATTTGATCCCATTTCCGGTTAAACTGGAAGTCAAAATATAAAGTGTTTAGTATCCTGTAACAGCGTGGTAACAGCTAATTTTACGAGCTTTTAAAATATTTAAAAATAAACAGGATGTTTTTTGATATTTTGATATTTTTGTAATTTCCGGTTTAAAGGAAATTTAAAATTTTAAATTTGTTGAAAAGTACAGTTCCGAACAGTTCCCTACTGTATGTTTACATGTATTTATACAGTAGGGAACTGTTCAGAGCTATATTTTTCAACAAATAAAAAGCACCTATAGACATAAGCTGATTACTTGCTGTTAAGTCAACTTACTATAAGTTTGAAAGCACTATACCACCATAGTCACCATGTGTCATATGTCTGTCAATGTTGCTATCTGACACCAGAGGGGGGGTTCAACTGTCACCCAACAGATGTCAATGGCAAGGTCATCTGTCACCATTATATCAATTTTATCTGTCATTTCATATGTCAGATGGAGTTACCTAACATTCCATCTGTCACCATGAGTGGGAGGAGTCATCTGTTATGCCGTATGTCATTTCATATGTCAACGCATCTTATAACCTTTAAGCTGGCCTTACATGCCAACTTCTAAAAGCTAGCTTTTTTTTTCTAAGCCAATAGAAATGCTGCATTTCCAGCGGCAGAAGCTAGAAAGTTGGTTCAAGTTTAACTTCTAGCGTCTGCCGCTGGAAATGCAAGGTTTCTATTGGCTTAGAAAAAAAAGCTAGCTTTTAGAAGTTGGCATGTAAGGCCAGCTTTATGCTATATGTCATTTCGTTTGTCATTTTACCTGTCATATCATCTGTCATCAAATCTGTCTTGCTATATGTCATGTCATCCCACAGATGAGTTTGACAGATACGATGAGTGACAGATAGGACGAGAATACAGATGAGTTTGACAAATGGGACGACAGATGAGATATACATGTTGTGTTGACGTGTAAGAAAAATTTTGTGTACCTACTTTCAACTAAATAAATGATTATGAGATAATATATGAGACTGACAGATGATATTTGTATGAGATTGACAGATGAAGATGATATGAAATTATGATACTGACAGATGATATTCATAGATATGAGGCATAAACAAAAAGAGACAGACAGAGAGAAGGTAGTGCGCGTTCATGGTCTAGTAAAATTAAATTGTACAGAGTTTGTTAAAAACAACAATAGTATTGATAATATTTTATTGGTCAACATACGTTTAACGAATTATAACAAAATTAATCACCTACTATAGTCTTTTGAAATTCATATCGATGTTGTAGGTACCTAGGTTTGAAAAACTTAAAAAAAGTTACTTTCAGAAAAACAACCTTATTTCGATACATAAATATTGATTGTGTTACATAAAACGTCTGGTTTTATTATAGAGTAGTAAAATTGGGTTAACTTTTTCTATTTTAAATTTTTCTAAACTATGTAATTCTATAAATACCTACTCATGGAAACATGCTTACAACATTTCTTAAATTTATTAACATTAAACAACAGGCAGTGACAATTACAAACGATTATATTAATATTCGATTATTTTTTATAATAGCTATAGGATTAAAAATTTTGCAGAAGGTAAATTTCATGAAGAAGTAGTCAAATTTAAACAACAACAAAATTAACTTATTTTAAATTATTAACCTTTTGTATACAATTTAAATTCTGAATTTAATTTAAATATGTGTTTAAATTAGCAGTTAATTAAATAAATACGACAAACAACTATTAACAATTTTAACATTAAATAAATATGTAAATATATGGAGCTACCTATGAAGCATAACTTAACATTAGACAATAATTGAAAAAAAATTTTAATTGTAACTGTAAGTGATAAAAGACCAACTGTTAGAAATAATCAACAATAACTTATAAAAAATTAAATCCTCATTCACATTTGTGCGTAAGAATACAATATTGTAATCATATTACAAATATTGATTTTTTGATTTATAAATCAATTTTTTGTTTAACCTCGCCGAAAGATTAAGCCATCATAACTAAATTAAATACATTCATATAAACAATAAGCATACATATAAATGATAAAAAATTTAATTGCCTCCTTTAGATTTACGCCGAGTTTCCTGAACAGCAGCAACGAGACTTTTAACAGCTTCTTCGTGCCCTTCAAAGCTATCGGCTTTCCTTAAAGGCATTGGATTAGGTGCAGACAACTTTGCACACATATGATGACGTCTTTTAGGAGGAAAAGTTTCCCAACTACGTTGTTTTTGAGCCATAGTCATATTTTTGCTTCGTCTATTAACAACAACAATCAAAGTTTTGTCTGGTCCATCAAAACTTGATCTACGGCTATTTACTGAACCGGTAGACAGCGAGTCGGCCGAATCGTGTCTCGAATAAAATACGTTATCTTCCCCATCGCTATAAGGATATACTTTTTGCTTACGTTGTTTTGGTGTCATTCGAGTTTTATTTTTACATTTTGGACTACTTGGACTTGAACGCGTTTCTTTGTGGACTAACGCCTTTACATTTTGATTGGTTTTATCTGTTATGTGTTGGTATTCTGATTCTGAACGTGCTTTTCGAGCTTCAACAGGAATTTTTGAACAAGTATTTATTTTATCGCAACTTTTACCCATTTTTTTGTACATCATACGGGTTTTAGCTGACGATTTTCCCAACAAATCTGCATTCGATTTGCTTGGCTTTAAGTTTTCATTACAGCTCTTCCAATCTGTCTCTACTTCAGATTTAGAATGCACGTTTGATGAAATAGGAGCAGACTGTCGTTGACAAATAATATCTCGAATTTTTTCTCTAATTTGAGATTCAAACTTTTCCACATTTGACTGAGTTCCAAAATGAGCGGTTTGTTGAAATTGCGTCTACAAATAAATTTAACGATAAATTAATAATCCTTATAAACTAATGTAACGTATAATAGTCAACCACTGTTTTCGAAAAAAACGTCTCCTTAACCATGCAAGCGGCATTTCATATAAAATTTTAGTAACCGATCTTTTCCCTATATTTCGACCCTGCTGAATACGAAAATTGCGGTTACCAAAGCGAAATCTTAACCGGAAGCGTGATATATTGTCCATATATTGCTTTTTATATTAAGACGCTTTATATAGTTGAGGAGGCCAAATAAAGTGGCGCATAATTCATCGCTACGTAAGTTAATAAAACGTGATTATTAGCGCAGTTTAGAAAAATTTGTCAGTAAAAATTCGTGCTGAAGCTCCTCAGGTCCACCACACGTAGAAATATTGCACTAGTCCTGCATTAAGATTAGAAATACGTTTACTATGGACCTTTTCTTACACTGTAAAGAGATGAATCATGCGCCATTTTATTTGGCTTCAACTATACAACACCGTTGCTTTAATCGACTATAGCTCTTTTAGGAGTGATCTGAAGATTATTTTTCTTCTAATAAAAATTGTGGAGTATAAAATTATCTACCCCAACCAATGATAATATTTGTCCTAATTGTTCATAATTATTTTATCAAAAATAACAAAGCAGACATCTTGGGCGTCATCTTGAATATCACGCTTCCGGTCCGGTTAAGATTTCGCTTTGGTAACCGCAATTTTCGTATTCAGTGGGGTTGAAATATTGGGAAAACATCGGTTACCAAAATTTTATATGAAATGCCGCTTGCATAAAATAATTTAACTTTTGAGGAGCCTTGACTATAACAATACTCATACTCACAGATGTAGGAAAATCTTTCTTTAGCTTTTGAGGTGTCATTGTAGCTTTATAAGATGTAATTGGTTTTTCTGTTTGACCAGCAGATTTGCTTCTTTCTCTTTCTTGAACGTTGGGTCTAACCTTTTCTAAAAGTTGAGTAAGGACACGACTTCGTGATCTCGGCAGTTTATTTAATTGCATATTGGATTGTTGAAGCAAACCTACATTTTCCAGTAAATTTTGCAGTTGTTGAGCTTGTTCTTTTAATTTATCACTTGGTGTTTGTACGGACGTTGTGGCAGGAGTTAAATTAATAACGTAAGGCTCTAATTGACAAGCGACATTTCTTAAATGTTTTAATTCGTTTCTTAAAGTCATTACATCCGCACGTTGACAACTAAAAACTTCTTGTTCTACTCGTAATCTCCACAACTGTTCTTCCCAAGATGCGTCAAATATCGAAGCCATTTTTTCAAGCTGTTGTTGTTGACTTTCTAACTGTTGATCCAAAAGAGAACAATCTCTTGTTAATATTTCATATCTGGATGTAAGAGGTGGATTTTGTGCTTTACGCAAAGCTACGATATCTTTATGCAATTCACCAACACGATCTTTTACCACATTAAATTGTTGGTTGAGTTCTCGTATTTGTGACTCGAATGAACGACAGTGAATTGAAAAATTTCCTTCGCTATCTAATAATTTGTTTTTTAAATTACTCGGTGGTCTTTTAGGAGGAAGAGGCGCAGTTTCATAAACTTGACAAGCTACGAATAAAAACTAAATATTATCTATATGAACATTAGCATAATTGGCTTACCTGCCAGCTCGGCCATATGTTGATTTACAGCAGCTTTACCAACCCAAGGTTCCAAACACTGAGCAAATTCGCTTCTATAGTTAGTTTTGATGGAGGAAGACTGCAGAGATCTTAAAAATTGTTAGTTAGAAAATGAACTTGTGACAAAGACAACTTTAATAAGTACCTTACTGGTTGACTCAGTTGCCCAACGGATGATAAACGTTCAATTAACGATGGACAAAGTTCTAAAAATTGATATTTATTTGCAGCAGATATGAAAGTTGTACATAAAATCAAATGCAATTGAAGTACAGGCATAACAGTTCCTAAAAAACTTTTCTATTAAATTATTTAAATATTGAAGACAGACGTTGACACTGTTTAATACGATAAAAAAATGGAATTATTTAAAATCGTAATACTCGTAATACCTAAGAGTAATAATTGACTTCTATAAATCCTTTCTTTACTTTCAAATTGTCGTTGAACTTCCATTATCATTGTAGCGTGTGTTTTTGCAATCGCCTCTTGCATTCCTTGGCAAAAAGAATTAATAGTATGCTTTTCTGAATCCATATTACGTCTTAATTCGTCCATCAAATTTTTTAAAGCAATAATACCATCTCTAACCGAACTCTACAAATTTTTAATAACATTTTCTAATAATTAAAATATAAGAAAATTTACTTGCAAGTCCATTATAGAATTTTGACCTCTTTCCAACCTCTTAGCTGCTTGAGAATAAGCAGTTTCAATATCTAAACATTGCCCACGCATTTCGCTGGGTGTATCGCGAAAACAATTAACACAGAGCATCGCATGATGTAAAGGCGAATACATGATGTATTGTTCTCCATGTTGTGGACACTAAAATACATTATGTAAATTAAATTAAATTAAATATTAGTTTAAACTAACTCGTTTTGGCTCTTTTGTACATTTCGACATATGAACTATATCGTGAGCTGAAAACATTTTTGCTCTATGTGTATTATCGCGGCAATGAATACACAGAGATTGACCTAAAAGAAAAAAGTTTAATCGTGCTACTTTTACTAACTGAAAAATAATTAATAACTTATTAAAAAAAAAACTAAAAACTAGACCAAAACAAACCTATCTTAATCAAACAAAAAAAAAGGTGCTAGAAAAGACGTTCACCACAAGTATTGCAGTAGAACATATTCGAACGATCTCGTTTGTCGCAATTTGAACATGGTGGATTTTCGCTGTTAGCAATTTCTATCAACTGTCTCATTAATGTATCAGGAGGTGGTAACGATGTACCATCTTTTAACACGGTTTGTTGCCTACAACAGTTAACGGTATTATTTCAATTATTATATTATTTATATTTTTACCCGCATAATGGACACATTAATCTACGATCGTGTTCTCTTTCTTTAACACAGCGAGTACAAAATGTATGATAGCAACTCAAAATACATGGTTCCGTAAAATAATCGTGACATATCGGACAAAGCAATGGATTCTTTGAAAAATCCATATCAACCCTTGAAAGTGATGAATCCATTCAATACACCTAAATAATCTTATTTAAGTTATAGTTATTTGAAGCTAATACACACCTACAATGCAGTAGTTATGAAGTAATATAATTCTGAAATTTAAAAAGTAATCAATACTCAAATCTAGTTCATTCAACAAAAGCCTTTGATTTTAATTGTGCGGTAATGGTTCTATTATAAGTTTAGTGCTTGTTAAAAACTACGAAATTTAGTAATTATATATCTTCATGTACCGTTTATTTTAAGTAATAAAGAAATATTAATAATAAATTTTAAGAAAAACCAACGTAATGAGCGTTCATTTGACATTTAAAAAATATGAGTGCCATCTAGCGGTATCGCGGACAACTAAATTCAATCTCAAGAAAAATCCTTACATATCACCGCTAGTTTTAAATTTAAATATTTGGAATAGAAAGCCGTAATTTTAATTTTAAACACTTTTCAATAAAGAACAATATAATTTTAAACAATAAAAACCTTATTATCTATGATTTCTTAAAAAGTACACATACAAATTAAATTATAAGCTAAATAGGTACAAAGAAATAAACTAGTAAGTACAACATATTCCTATAAATGCTTTTTTATAAATATTAATATTAATTTGTACAGAGCCGTTTATACCATTTAAGCTAGTTTTAAGTTTCCTCAACATTTTATATTTTAAATATAAAAAAGTCGAACTCTAGATGTAGAAATTAACAATTCATCGTTGAAGAACTTGGTTTCGATTACAATGTTGCCACTAAAAATATAACATTTGAATATATTTTCTAATAGATAATCGACAAACTTACTTTAAAACAGAAGCAGGCATCATTTGCGATTCTGGTGCTGCCTCCATAATTGACTGCCAGGTGTTAGTTGATTCTGGCATTACAAACCCAAAATCAAAGTACCACTCTTCTAAAACTCGGCCTTTAAATAAGACTTTCTATAAACAAAAAAAATTATTAGAGAATTTTGAGTTGTTTAAAAAGTACTTGTTCTAAACGAAACTTTTCTATTGCTTCTTTAGAGCTAAAATTAAATTCTCTCGAAACAGCTCTACATTTTAGTATAGTTTTTGATACACGCGCTTCATGTTCGATGTCTGGTAAACTAAGGTCCTCGGAGCCTTGCCAAAAAACTTTACCTCCATCTACATCACGTAAACAAATCCAATTTCTAAAATAATACCAAAGTAAATATAAAATAATTGATAAACAAGAAATACTTACACTTGAAAACCATTTAAGATTTCTTCGGCTTTATTCTTATAACCTAAATTCACATGTATCATACTTTGAACGAATTAACAAATACTTTCTAATTTAAATATTTAACATTTATTTCTTACAAAATTATAAATTTTCGTTGTTAAGCTGTACTAACATTGCACGATTTACAAGCAAAAGCAAATATAAATAATCGACGTCATTACCGATTGTGAAAAATTTGACAGAAAAATGACAGCAGTACGAAATAAATAACAAAACACTAAATTCCCTAGTAATCACTTTTATTCGCTCAAAATTATTTTACTACTATTAATTAATAAATTTCGTAATTTAAATAATGACTCAAATTGGTAAAAGCAGTGTGTAGTGTTTATTGATAAGTATCTTATCTAGATCTAAACAATAATTTAACGAGTTATCTATTATTTAGAGTTTTTAGTTCCTGTATGTTACCTAACCTGTTAGCTGAATCCAACTAAACTGAAGAACCTGAACCTGAAGCAGTAGCAGGTAAATCATATGAGCTTTATTTTTATTGTGAAGACCTATAAGTTAAATTCATTTTGTAGGCTTTTGAATATGAAAAAATAATAACCTGTGATTTGTTACGTCACAAATACGTATGTAGAAAATGCGATGGAAAATGATTTATGAGAAACATACCTTTGTGTTAAAAATAAGTGCAAATAACTATTTAGTAAACAATATTTTCCACAATTTTCAAAAAACATTAAAAATTTTAATTAACTATTTGGAAATGTACATAGGATGTTGGAAAAATGCAGTTTTACCCATTGTTCATTCCATCGCATCCAAGTGAAAAAAATTTCTTCGCACAAATTCGATGTAATAGAAAGACATGTTGCCATCGTGTGAAACAAATGTAGATTTAGATAATATGACGCATTTCGATACACCAGCAGTGGTATTTACTACAAAACCTGAACGGAGTTTTCCCGCGTTAGATTTAACCGAACCAACATTAAGCACAAATATAAATCAACCTATTTTAGTGGTTCAAAGCCCTAAAACACCTACACTGTCTCGAAAGCTTAAAGCTTCAAGTTTAGATTCGGACCCTTTAAAACCCGAGTGTAGTTTAAGTGTTGCTAGGGATGTTGCTTCTATGCCTAATACACCAAAGAAGCAAAGTAGGGCTCCGAAGAGCCCCGGCTTTGAAGATTGTGTAAAACCTCTACCAACAACAAGTTTAGGTTCTAATTTAAAAAGATTTGCATCTAATAGTAGTATATCAGGTTCTCAAACTTTAAAAACTTTACCAGAAGTTATGACGTTACAGGATTTTATAGACGGTAATAGTAAACCTGACCCTATTAGAGTAAAAGCTAAAGGCTTATTAGAGCGTAGAGGATCAAATGCAAGTTTAACTATTGACTTAGGTTCTAGCTCTAATATTTCAGAAGCAAAATCGTGTAATAAAATTAAACTGAACAGTATCAAAAGTGCATCGCATCTCAACTTAACATCGATTACATCAGATCAGTGTTCATGTAACTCTAAGATAGATAAAACTAACAACAAAAGAGGTCCGACTCATAGTGACTCTTATGCCGGTTGTGAAGTTGTTACTACACGTGCTAGTGGTTTGTGTAGAAATCGCTGCTATACTTTTCATAAAAAGTGTAATTGTTTATGCAATTTTAAATGTCGACGCAAATCGCTATCTAACGAAAATTTGTACGTTCCACCTTGTAGTTTTTGTCAAACAAGGTTGCCTAAAGATTGTGAAGTGACTAAGAAAAATTGTAACGGGTGTCGCCGTGCTGTTTATCCGAGACAACCAAATGCCGGTAGTAATCAAATGTTATCGGACGATTTTAAAATGCATTTACAAAATGTGCAATATTTACAAACTGCTGGAAGCATTTTGTCTGTAGCTGATTTAAAAACATCATGTCAAGTTAGTTTTGAGTTTTTTAATTTCTCGTTTATTATTTCTTTTTTCTAGGGATATCGTGTTCCAAAATTACATCAAGAATTTTGGGAAGTTCCGTTAAATTTGCAAGAAAAATGTCTCGTTTCTGGTAGTCAATCAAAAAATCGTTACAAAGGTGTTTTACCTAACGAACACAGTCGGGTGCATTTATCTGAACCTTCTCCTTATATTCATGCGAATTATATCAAGGTTAAAGCTTTTTAATTAAGTTAATATTAAGCTTACTGAATGTATTATGTATTAGGGTCACGATTATGTCGAAACTGCATACATCGCAACTCAAGGTCCCATGGAACATACTTGTAGCTCCTTTTGGGAAATGGTTTGGTTAACAGAGGTAAAATTTAAAATTAGTTGTGATTGCTTAATGATTTTAATTTTTTAGTGCAAATGTATCGTGATGTTAACCGGTTTAATCGAAAAAGGTAAAAGTAAGTGTGAACTGTATTTTCCATTAGGAAAATCACAATCGAGTGACGAAAAAACATATTTTTATGTTACCACAACCAGGGCTCACGATAAATTCACTTTTGAAGCAAGAAATGTGCAACTTTATGAAGAAGAAACGATCGCGTTTGAGGAGTTGAACGAAGTTGAATTTGGTGACTATAAAATTGAATTTTGTAGAGTCGATAGTTTAGGTGAATGTCAAATAAGACAATTTAAATTACAAAAAAATAAAGAAAGTCGACTTATTTATCATTATTGGTTTTCAAACTGGCAAGATCATAAAATGGCTAATCCGAGTCAAGTTTTAGACATTGCGCTAGAAGTAATGAATTTTTGTGAATACAAGTTTGACAATAACGTTTTAAAAAGTAATTTTAAATTAGAAAATGCTAATAGCAATAAAGATAAAGTTTACGATGTAAGAAAAATTAATTCTTCTAATGTTTCGGATAGTAAAATAACTAAAGTACCTCTTATTGTGCATTGTAGTGCCGGTATTGGTCGTACGGGTTGTTTTCTAGCAATTTTAAATGGTATAAAACAATTAAAATTTAACTTGAACGTGGATGTATTGGCTAGTTTATGCTCTTTAAGATTGCATAGAGGCGGTATGGTTCAAACCGCAGAACAATATGAGCTTATACATAGAGTTTTATGTTTGTATATTGATAAAATTGAAAGTGATATTATTTAATTAAGTTTAATAAATTTACCTTTAAATATTTGGTGCTAAAAGTACAAGTCTTTAAGTCGTAAGTGTGATAATTTGTACAATTCTAGATTATTTTGTAAATGTTTATATTCTTATACATTTATGAATTATCGTTATAGTAATATTTTTGTCATTGGTTTTTAAAATAATTTACAATTAAAATATCGAGATTAATATCGCACTTAGAATGATCTCAATTTAGTTAACTATTTCAAAAGGTACCTTATTTCATTTTAACTACCATTACAACATTTGTCTGTAGTTGAGATTTAATGGGAGACCTTTTACAATCAAAAAGTAAACTAAATATTTCTATTAAATTTAAGAATAGTCTTAAGGTATGCTTAAAGGTTATTGTTTATTTGAGGTGTCCAACTATGGTATAATTATAAATAGCTTATGGCAGCACAATTTGAGGACAATTGAAAAATTTTGTTTCGAATAAGCTATCGTAAACAGAGCCAATACTTAAACTACCTGTTTAAATTTAAGGAGTATCAAACTTGTTAAAAGAATCGGCATCTTAAGCACATTATTTTTATCGCAATTTATTTGTTGTTACATATTTATTTATATAAATAATAAGCATTTATTGAATAGAAATTGTGAAATGGAAACGTTTAGTTAAAAATCAGTTTTTAGGATAGAGTAATAAGTATTTGATTAATTAATATCTTGCCTTATCTCACCCTTTTTTTAACTACTGGAAATGTATGTGCCATTAAAACACTTAAACTTCTATTAGTATTGTAACTTCGTAATACAACTACTCAATACACCAAATTATATATTATTTTCATTGTTGTTATTATAAAACGTACAAGTTACTATTAAAATTTTGATCAAAATAAATGTAATTAATTGATAAAAGAAGGAGGCAGACTTTGGTTAAACATCTAGTAACATCAGAAGGTGCTTCTAAAAAGAAGAAGATTCTGAAAATAATAAAATATATATTCATAGTCCAGTCAAATAAGGGTTGTTTAATGAAAGTCAGAAAGCTAAATATTTGCATAAAGCTATGTTTTGACGTTCTAAAGACTTGAAGACAAGACTAAAAACTTATGAGACAAAAAGGTCAAAGATCACAAAAATCGTTTTTTGCTAATATTTCGTTTCCTATGCATGCTACCTCATTAGAGGTTATTATAAAACTTGTAGATCATAAAATTCTCTACAAATTTTATCTAATTCATTTTTTTGTACGATGAACCGTTCTCGAAATATAGCACGGAGAGTGGGAAGCGCGTCAAAACTACTTTTTTTATAGGGTGTCCCACTTAGCATGCTTACCATGGGAATCTCATAAACTGGAAGAGATACGAAGTCGGTTAATAAATGATACCAAATGTAGCCTCTTTCATGGCCAACTCGATGCTGCTTTTGTTTTTTGAAAATTTATTGGCACTCGAGATATTTAGAAAAAACTGAAAAAGTTAATTTTCTTTAAATGCCTATAACTTTTGTATTAATCAAGATAATTTCAATTTTCAAAAAAGGGATAATACACACTACTAAAACCAATAAATATGCAAAAGATATTTTTTATTGGGCCGTTTTGGAGATACGATGCAAAGTTATATTTTTTAAAATGTAAACCTAACCTCAATTTTATGTTGTTGCAAAGCTAATTTCTTTCTCTTTTCAAAAATATAAGAATTACTTTTTTTAGTATGTAGTTTTTTATGAGTGATTTTTCAGAGTGCTAATAAAAAACAAAAGTAGGATCGAGTTGGCCATAATTTACAGGGTGTTCAAAAAGTGTTGACTTTTAGAGGAAATTTCAAACCTAATATAAAAACTTTTTTAATTTTAAATGAAACACCTTGTATTTTTTGACAATTTTATTTCATCATGGTAACATGATTAACATGGTATTCCAGTTACAAACACTGTTGATGACGTCATATCTCCGAAATGGATCACCCTGTATGAACCATTTTAGTGCCAAAAAATGCGCAATTAAAAATTGAAGAAAAGTTTTTGATAAATAATATCTCAGGAACTTATTACTGTAAAAGTTTGTCGGTGGTTATCAAAGAAGCCCGGTATCGATAATCAAACAATCGTAAGAAATCGTGAGTGGTAGTGGCAAAAGTGGAGGGTTTGAGAGAGGCTAGTAAAGTTTATGTGATTTTCTTACGTCTTGATGTTGTTACTGCCCCCAACTTTGGGACTAGCAGGTATATACTTTGCCAGTTTTTAGAAGTCAAAGTTGACTCCTTGATCCTTATTACTTTATTAGCACCCTACTGTTTTGGGTACCAATAAAATATTAGTAAAAGCTTTGAGAAAAACGTAAAAATGAACTTTGTATGGCAGTTGCAGATATAAACCCTTCTATTTTATTTGTATAGTCCTGAAGTTTTATAAAGAATAGGGCGTAGCCAATATCTTGCGTAGTACAGATGGGGGGAGCGAGTGTTCTCTTTTTCTGTTTCTCTAAAAATGATGCGACCAGATGTTACCAGACACATTTTCGTTATAGCGCATTGGCTCTGCCCTATTCTTTATAAAAGTTCAGGACTATAGAATTACTCCACTCGCTTCGCTCGTTTCGTAATCTTTTCACTCACAAAATAAAACGTCCCTTTTAACACTTATATCATAAACTACTATTAATGTGCAAAATATCTTAAAATATTTAAATTAAATCTTGTAGGGTGCTAATAAGATAATAAGGATCACCAGTCCTGGACGTACTTTACTCTCTAACTAAGCTATTACAAGAATTTATTTTTTAATATTTTGTGCAAATTTGTTTATTATCACAATTTTTTTTACAGCTGACTTACACGCAACTATCAATTCATTTATATAAAATAATTCACCAGTATTATACTAACATAGAGTGCAACGCGTTAATAGGAGCAGCAATAATATTAATAAATTAAAGATTATAACAATAATATAATATTAGTAATAAAGAGGCTATTTACAAACTTACAAATAATCTAATTAATAATTTAATTAAGGTACGATATAAATAAAAGCACCAAAAAAAATAAATTTTGTAATCGTTTTATATTTGCGATAAGAATAACATATTATCAGTACTCTGCGTTTTTTGTAATCGTAAAGACATTATACAATTTGTTTACTAAATTCTAATGTAATATTTACAATTGCTAGCGTTTTTACGTTAAATTTTAACGATTGACAATCAGTGCTTGTAAGTTTTCCGACGCAAATATTCTTTTGAGCACTTGATATGTTTTAGCACATGCACTTTTTACAAATTTTATTTATGTATTAGCGACACTAAAGCTTCACTTTAAACATTTCCACAATAAGCAGTAATAATGTGACGGTTTTAATCGGTGCTTTTATCTAAAAAAATATATTATTTCAACAGATTTAAATTGAAAATTGTTAACGATACCTTATTATAAGGTTTAATTTATTTACGTAAAAATTAATTTCTATTTTGTTTACTTTCATTCGTCACTTTTTTGATTTATTAGTCGAAATCGATAGCTTAACATTTACGGGCACAAAGTTCTTTTAATCTAAATAATTCTAATAACAAATAAGAATGTATTAATAACAATAAGATATTTTTAATTAAAATTTTAAACATTAGCAGTGTGTATGGATTTATTTACAAAATTTTAACAGTATCGTTTGAGATTATTACACTTTCCCCTTTTTTATTTTTTAGTATTTTAGTTAAATAAAAATACGGCTAATTTTATATACAATACGAACTATTAAAAATGAATTTATGTTAGGTATGTAGTATGTAAATTTTTTTTGTTTCTTATGTGGTATTAGAAACTGCGAAAGCAAATTTTAAATCTTTCCGTTAATAAGCGCACCTTTATATTATAATACAGCTGTAAACATTTTCTTAAAACTCAAGTATTTTTACAAAGACATAGAAGAGCTACAACAATTTTAAAATAATAATTGTGGCCCTTCTAAACCTTTTCAAACATCTTAATGGTGAGATGGAAGAATTTTAATGTTTGTAAAGCCAATTAGCAAACTTGAAAAATGTACTATAATTATTATTAGTTTGCTTTAATTAAATTTTTATTATGAATACTATTTATTATATATTATGCTATGGAGCTACCAGACATTGTAGTAACGCAAGTTTTTTCACAAGAATCCGTATTTTCTGAATTAGATCTAACAGCTTTAATAGAACCAGTTGTCGATTGATCTATCGATTCGGTATTATTATTAGTCGAAGACCTTCTTCCACTCTCTCGAATTGAAGTTCTAACGTCAAATAAACACTCACTTTCTTGATCACTACCTTCTAATTGCAATACATTAAGCTAAAAAAAATCAAAAATCATAAACTATTTCTTCAAACATTTCGAGGGGTTTTCCACTCTCTGCAGTCAATGTACAAAAACAACGGACATAGCCATACGAGGAACTTTTTCCCGCTCGTCAAATCTTGTAATTTTGTATTTTAATTATTAATGAAAATTTAATTTAATATCATCAGAAAGCTAATTTTACGAGCTTTCAAAATATTGAAAAATATACAGGGTGTTCTATTTAAATTAAGAAATTTGATCCCATTTCCTGTTAAACCGGAAGTCAAAATATAAAGTGTTTGGTATCGTGTAATAGCTAATTTTACGAGCTTTCAAAATATTAAAAAATATACAGGGTGTTCGTAAAAATTTTGAGATTTTCATAAGTTCCGGTTTAACCGGAAGCTTGTTAACCGCAAATAGTGTCAAATAATAGATAGTCATGGGATTTATACATATATCCACTTTCAAGTTCTCATTTATATTGCAAAACAAATTAGAGATATTTTAAGTTTTGACATTCAAAAAATCATTACTCCAAAACGGCTCTAGCGATTTTGATAAAAATTTATATTTCGATAGAGAATTGCGTTGTCTATAACATATTCAAATTTTTATAAATCTGCCGGACCAGTTTTTGATCAAATCCATTTAAAATTTTTGACCTACATTGGCTCCTTAAAGGTAGGCAATTTTGAAACAATTTTGAAAATCGACTTGTTACGATGAAAGCCCTATATTTTGGCTGTACAATGCCGTTTTTAAATTTTTATAATAGTAATTAGCGGCCAAGTTATAAGCGAAAAACCACAAAATGACACAATCATACTTTTGGCCGCCATTTTGAATAAAAAAATTTTAATTTTTTTGTTATCAATTAGGGCTCAGATAAAAACCTTATAGCCAAATAAAAGTGAATTTGGCCCATATTTGCAAATATGCGCCCAAAATAACCACCTTATTTTTGAACACCCTGTATAGATTTCTTGTTAATGCTATTTTTGCCGATGAAATAATTTTAAAGTGCTTAAAATCAAAATTTATCAAAATCGGTTCAGTAGTTTTTGCTCTAGGGGGGGGGGGGCATCCATACATACAGTCAGTCTCACAGTTAATAGCCATCCTGGCTATACGTCTAGCACGAATTGTGGATGCAATCATCATAACAACCTCTACTTAAATTGAGGGGTACCTTTATTTTTCCAACAAGTAGTAAATCAACAACCTCCCCTTCTCTCCTTTTGTCTTTGTTGGCTAATAACTACCCTGGCGTATAACGTCACATTTACATCGTTTAGAGAAACGCATTGCAGAATGGAAGAGAGAACCAGGGTAGTTCATAATAGCCAGGGTGGCCAATAATTTTGAGGTTGACTGTATATTTTAGTTAAAAAAATCGAAATTTTTTTTTTGCATTTTTGGAATCAGGAGGACTCAAAACGTCGAGAATTGCAATAAAAAAAATATTATTTTTTTTTCACGATTATAACAACTTTTTCTTGGATTGGAAAGTTAAAATGGTTGATTCAAAAAATCAACAGAAAATTATTTTTTTGCATTTTTGGAATCAGCGGGACTCAAAACGTCGCAAAATGCAATAAAAAAATTTTTTTTCTTGATTCTAATAAAATTGAGCTGTCAACGGTAGTCATGTGCAGTCAATGGCAGCCATAATATATGCTGTTATGGGCAGTCAACTGCAGTCAGTGTACAAATTCAGAACAGTGGTTGACCCCTCGAATCATTTCAATCTTACTTGTCTCGGATTCGAATACAGTTCGCTAGAATCGGATCCACAACTTGAACTTTCACTCAATTCAGATGTAAATTTTCTTTGTGCTCTCGGACTCGGTGGTGCTCGTCTACTACAAACTTGTGCTTGAATATGTTCGCAAACCCTTCTAAAGCGCCTTATGTTACCTTCAATTTTAATTATTAAATAATTTAACACAAATCATTCGTAAGAATTTACCGGATAATAAAGTAAAAGTAATAGCATATAAAGCTTCTTTTGAATTATCTCCATTTTGTTGTTTCGGAATTGCAGAAATATCTACTTGAAATCTCACTTGTCTTTGGAACATCGCAGGTGCTGTCGATCCTCTTTTATATTCGACACGAAAAGACATCGGACTAGATACCGAATGACTTAACTCCGCTATCTTAAATAGTAACTAGTGTTAGTTAACCGATCGATGATTAAAATCGTACAACTTACAGATAAAAACGCGTGTATTAAATCCGCTTTAACCGTCGCTAAAGGTTTTCCTTTTACTAATATTGTAAACGTTTCATCTTTTTCGGTTGCCATCAAGCTACCGAACCAAGATTTTTTAGTTAATTCAGGTGATGATTCGGGCGTTAAATGAACTTCTTCGGATGATGCTAAAATTATTACAAATTATTTTAAATAGAAATTGCTTCAATTGACAATTACCTTGTAATTTTCTTCTATGAAATCGAGGAGAACCTAAGAAGCTATTTTTTATCGTATTTAATCTAGACCTCCAATGATGACTGGCAGCTGCTGCTGAATGAGGAGAACCCGGAGGAGTCATTGGTGTTATAATTCCAGAGCCTTGGGAATGGGTTTAATATTTTGGTTAAATGATGGTGGATTTTTACTTTACCTGCAACTAAACTTGTAGTATCTGTTTCGGGAGACATTAACGTTGATAACAAGGACGGTCCTGTAGTTCCTCCGCTGCTGTTTGCACGATGATGTGTAGGTGTCGGAGGCGGTTGCGATGAAATTAACGAAGAATTAGGCGTACTATGCTGTGATCTATACGAGTGGTGAGTTGAAGTCGTTCTAGGACTCACCGGTGATGATATTACGCCTAGTTAATTATTTAACGTTAGTAAGTTAAAAATTATTGTTAGAAAAAATTATACCGTGGCTATTGGTTGGTGTTGTGTTATTAAATAAAATGGGACTCGATGCTCCAGAAGATCGTGTAGGAGAATGAATACTTAAAGAACTGTGAGTGCTACCTGTGGACGGGCTTCTTCTACTATGATGTCGTCTGTAAGTAAACAAACACAAATACACGATAATTTATAAACTCTATAACTTACTTAAAATGAGATCTTCTTGGAGTAATCGGAGAACCTTCACTAATTTGTCCAAATTGCAAAGAATTTTGTCCGTTAACTCTACAAGTATCTATTCTTTTACGAGGTGGATCGGTTGTTTCAACAGTTCGCATCCTTAAAACTGCATCGGCTTCGTCCTCAAAAGCGGGACGTCGTCTTTTTCTTTCGAGCAACAAAAAATATATAACTTTTTCTGTATTGTGGCTGCAAAAATATCATATTTAAAATTATGTCCAGTTAAAATAAAATATTTTTAAAAAGCGCCATCTCTTGTCAAATAATTTTACTTCAGTTGTCAAATATTTTTTTAAATTCACTTAAAATTGTAAAAAGACGCTAATTATTAAACGTAACAAGCAAATTATAAAAGCATTAAATTTTACATTACAAATGCGTAGAAATATCATTTTATGTTATACTTTTTTAAAAAGTAAGGTTAGAATTTATAGGTACTATTTTGGACGGACTAGTAAAAAAAGTACAAATTTAACCTTACTTTTAAAGCAATTTTAAAGAATAAAAATGTAATTACTTAGGACTTAAAAGATGTTGAATTAATTTTTCTTTTTCTTTAAAACATCCTAAACTACATATGGCTTGTAAAACATCCGGATCGACCGAATCTATCGAAGGTAATACATGAGTTTGAACGACTTCCATCATTGGTAACTCCAACTCTAATTCGCCTTTTCCTCCAGCAGTAACCCATTGATGTTTATTAATTTCGGTTAACTACAATTAAATAAACTAAAGTCTCGACTTTGGATTAATTATTAATTACCGTCAGTCTCTTATCCGGGTTAACTTCTATCATTCCTCGAAGTAAACTTTGACAGTCGGGTGGTACGAAATGAGGTATGTGAAATACTCCTCTTTTAACTTTTTCCAATAATTGTCTAAGATTATCATCGTCAAATGGTAAAGCGCCTACTAATAAAGCATAAAGAATTACACCGCACGACCAAACGTCAGCTTTTCTTCCATCATATTTCTCTCCCTAAAATAATCTCATTTATACAACTAATTCTTAAACAATTAACAATCTTACTCTAATAACTTCAGGACAAGCGTAATGCGGTGAACCACAACTTGTTTCAAGCATAGAACCCATCGGTTGTAAAGAAGCCATACCAAAATCGGCAATTTTGATATTATTTTTTTCATCGAGAAGGAGATTTTCTGGTTTTAAATCACGATGGCTGAAACGTATTGATTTGTTTTAAAAGTTTATTTGAAACAAAAAAATTACCATATCGAATGACTGTGACAAAAATCCAACGCCGACATAATCTGACGAAAAAATCTTCTCGCTTCTTTTGGTGTTAAACGACCTTTCTTTACTAAATAATCAAATAATTCTCCACCTGATACGTGTTCTAATACTAAATATCTGTAAAAATGTAAAATTATTAGCGAAAATTAATTATCGATGAGGCAACTTACAAATATTTTTTATTTTCATATACATCGGATAAGCCTAAGACGTGAGGATGGTCAATTAATTTCATAATAGCTATTTCTCGCTCCACCTGTAAATTATTTCAAGTTGAAAATTATTATAGAAAGGCTATGCAATTTTGTTTGATTTAAAAAAAGTTATTGTGACGTCATAGATTTTAAATTTTGCAGTTAAATCCGTATTAGACGGCAATATTTTTGTTGTAAGAAATTTATGATCGTGTAATACGTAAGAACTTTTGTTTACAAACACAAATTTGTCATAAAATATGATAAAAATAGGACACGCTCTATTTTTGTTACAAAATTATGGTAATTTCTTACAACAAAAATATTAGCGTCTAATACGGGCTTTAAAACGAGCTCTATTATAGCGCACTTTGATATTTACCTTCATAAGTACACTTTCACTAAGCTTTTCCCTATTTATAATTTTAATAGCTACTTTTCGGCCCGTAACGCAGTGAACTCCCAATTTGACGAGTCCTAAAAAATAAAAAAAGTTATTTTTTTTTTAAATTGAAAAATAAAATTCTTACCCGTTTGCCCTTTTCCCAAAGTTTTTTCGAGTCTGTAGGGCCCAACATACTGCTGAACTTCTGAAGACGGATTCGAATTTTCCTTCTGCATGTTATTGATATTTCTTAAATACCTTTTACATGTCACAATGTTTCCATTCTTTTTAATTTTTCAAAACCCGAGTGCATAATATCCAACTCGTCTTTACGCATTTTTAAAAAAAATATTTACTTCAATTTTGCGTACGAATAAATCGATAATTAGAATTAAACTTTTTCAAATTTTTATTTTTTTGACTTAAATTTTGAATTTTCTTCCTATTTATTTAAATAACGCAAGTATTAAAAATTAAAAACCATTTAAATATGTCAAAAAAATGTACCTGCAACTGCAAACCTTTATAATTCTTCAGTAGTTATAATTTAGGGTCGCCTTTTACTTAAATTATCTACACTCCCAAAATCCATTTTTTAATAATTATTAATCAATCCTAATTTCTATAAAATATCACTAGTTTATTAAATACTATTGCATTTTCATCTATGTACTTAGTTACAAGTTGCACTGATTTGTAGTTTAGTGCCTACTTACAGAAGGGTGGGTAGAAATCAATATTTAAGTTATAAACCCCTTGTAGCAAAATATCCCCAAGTTCATTATATAAGAATAAACATAGCATTTTTATTTATGTAAAATGATTAAAATATGAAATTATTTTTTATGTAAACTGTAAAATCTAAGTACTTCGGTTCAGGTAACATATAATAATAACCGACTAACCAATCGTAATAAAATTGCACATAAAATTAACAGTTTTCAATTCATACACAATATTTCTTTGGAAGATTGCCTAAAGGACCTTAATGTTTGTAAGGGGTAAATTCAAATTAGAACATAAATAATAAAAGCTTCAGAAATTAATAAGATTCAAGGGAACCAATCAAGTAATTAAATTTCTAATAATCCAAATTTATTAACCATTGAAAAATATGAAGCTAAAAAAGAGATTTTTTTAAAATACAAATTTATTCAATTATTCTTAAGTGACGTATACAAAAAGTTTCCAGCTAACAACATATACTTTTAAATTTCTAAAGATTGAGCTTTCATACACAAACGAGCCAATAATCCAGACATTTGTAAAAGAGTTGTTAGCCCATCTACGATAAGTTGATGTGTAAGACCAATTTCCTAAAATACATATTATACAAAATTTCATTGTAAAAAAAAAATTAATTACTTTAATAAATGATAACTTTATACGTTCGTCCACATCTAAATTCTTGCAAACTTTAAAAACATTCTTAATTATATCTTCCGAAGCATACCCCAAACTCCATAAATGTTCCATTACCTACAATAGATTAATAATTAATATTTAAACTACGCAAAAATTACAAGTAAACCTTATAAGCTTTTCTAATTTCACCAGAAACGCAATTCATCAACATATCTTTAATTAACAAGGGATGAGGTTCGTCACAAACTTTAAAAACATTTCCAGAATTGACCAAACCAAATCCGTTATGAGTGGATTGTAAATTATTTAAAGCTTGTCTCATATCACCCTGAGCAGTAAAAACAATAGCTTCTAAACCATCTTCAACATAATTGACCTACAAATAAGTTATAAACATACAAAAAAAAGCTTAATTCTCAAACTGACATTTTCTTTCTGACAAATTTGTATAACACGAGCTAAAACTTGGGCATCAGACAAACGCGAATATCTTAAAATTGCGCATCGAGATTGAATTGCTTCGATAACTTTTTCACTATAATTACAAGCTAATGCAAATCTAGTAGTGTTACTGTAAATTTCCATAGTACGTCTTAACGCTTGTTGAGCACCTTCGGTCATGCTAAAAACAAGTTTTTAATTTATAAAATCTAAATTATACGAGCTTTACCTGTCGACTTCGTCGAGAATTATAATTTTGTGACGACCCGACGGAAGAGTAACTTTTTGTTGAGCAAACATTTTAATTTTATTTCGCACTACATCAATTCCACGATCATTAGAAGCGTTTAGTTCTAAAACACCCTCTTTAAATGACGATCCTAATAAAATTTTCGCTAAACATAGAATTGTAGTTGTTTTTCCAACACCTGGTGGACCCTATTGATGTATTTTATAGTTAAATTGTAAGATACGTTAATTAAAACAAACCGCAATAATAATGTGAGGTACGTTGCCTTGTTCGGCGAATATTGATAATCGTTTAACTGTATCTTCATTACCAACGATGTCTTTAAAGATTTTAGGTCTGTATTTTTCTATCCTGCAAGACAATGAACTGGTATTAATGTTTGAGATAAATTTTTAATAAGTACCAAGGTAAGTTGCACTCTTTATTTTGTGCTTTTGAAGTAGTCGCATTATCTAATTCCTCTACAACTTGAATATCTTCATCAACTTCCATGTTACTCTTTTAAGTTGAATTTCTACACTTCAATTAATAATATTTGAGAAATTTGGATTAGAAATAGTTCAAGTTTTTGATTTATAATTATTTGAGGTTAGAAATTTCCCTCCAGTATTTTTATATTAATGTCAAAATAAATTAATAGATGGCAGTGTCATCAGTTCAGTAAGATCCAATAAAAACGCGTATGCTCATGCACATAATCATACAGGATGTTTAATTAATTTTTTAGCAAATTATTTTTGTAAATTAAAACGTTTAAAATTTAAACGAAGAAAATACTAGTAGCAATTCTTCTACCAAATATACAGTAATTTGTTAGCACTGTCACTATTAAAGCGTCGTAATGGAGATATCTGAAATAAGTACCAAACGTCCGGTAACAACGATCATTAAATTCAATTAAATTACACAAATATCTATAATTTTATGTACTTATACATTCAATTCAGGAGAATGTTAATAAAATTAAAATCAGATTTAGTGCAAGTTCATTCAGATTTATTTTTTTAAATTTCGAAATGATTTAAATTTTACACCACATTACAGAAATTAACGTTCATCAACTTAATAATAGCTGCTATTATTCCAAAATTTATGCCTAATTATTTAATTGAAGAGTTTAAACGTTTGAAGCATGCCATATAATAATATACATTTATAAAAAGTATGTAAAAAATAATATGCATAAAATAAATACAATATTTGCTCTATTAATACCTTTGATAATTTGTGTGTGTGCGAACATTCAAGACACCTAAAATTAAAATAGTTCTACAATATACTCTGTTAGGAAGAACTCGAATAGAATTCAAAGTTTAGACACATTGTTTTAAATTTAATGAGGTACTGGCATCTCGATATTCTTGTCATACTTTCTAAAACATTAGTTTCTTAAAGAAAAAAGGGGCTTACTACAACTATTAAGGCACCATTAAAATCGTTACTTAAACAAAAATGTTACTTATTCTAATGTTGACTTAAAAGCGATATCTTTTAACAAAAATGTTCTTGAACAGATTTTGGTTTATTTTATTTGTACCATAACAAAAATTTGAAGCAACTTAATTCTATTTATTTAAACACAATGAATACATAAGACCAAAAAGCGGATTTTAAACATTCTAATATATTAATAAAAAAAATTTAAAAAGATAAAATATGTGGCAGTTCTTAAATGAATACAAGTTTTACTTAAATACATTTTTTGGGAATCATTTTATAAAAAAATTTTGCAAACTAACAATATACTTAAAGTAATACATTTATATATTTTATTTAGAAACAACGATAAACTAAAAGTTTTAGTCTTAAAAATTTAAATTGTACAAATGAAATCGTAAATATAATGTTCGTGTAAATCTAATTACTAAATCGATAAAAAGAGAACAAAAAATACAGTTTCCCTTTCTACTTAAAATCTAAATTACATGATGTGACATTTGTCTTCACCTTGAGGATCACCTTGTTGATGATGTAATTCTTCGGAGCCTCCTAATAAACCAGAAAACTCTCGATGACGTGAACTCGATGAAGCATTTTGGCGTTTAACTCTGAAAAATATATTAATACTTGCTTTATTTCTTAAATATTTTAAAAGGAAACGAATTTTTGGTGGATTGTTTTGATTTGAATAAAATAAGGTGTTAATTTGCTTATTGATGATGTCATTACAAAACGATGCTTATGTCATCATAATCAATGACCACATTCAAGGACGACTAAAAACGGGAATTTATTAAATCAATAGGTCAAGTTTATTTTCAGGACATTTCACAGGATAAAAATTGTAGATTTTTGTTCGATAGCAACACACATTTAACTATCAGTTTTAATATTCTTCTCAATATTTAGCTTACGATAGTTCGTGGAGGAATAATACACAACTCCAACTATATCAAGCATTTAATATCGGATATATTCAAATACAGTTCAAAATTTATATATAAATTATACATAAATAGCTAAATAACCATTTTAAAAAGCAAAATATTTTGACCTTGACCTATTATTAGTAAAAAATTAGATCTTAAACTTCACTTGTTAATTAAAAAAATACATTTTTACTTAAAAAAACGTAAGAAGCTGGATTTTTGTTTATCTTGAAATGCAACGTACCTTTCGGAAACAGCAACTTCTTCTCCATTGTTATCAATAAGTGTGGTAGTCATGTTATCTGATACAAACCATAACTGCGACTTCATAACAAGATTGTGTGGAGGTTCGTGAGATTTTCCTACATTTGATGCCCATACAGTAACATAAGCCTTTGGTTCAATTTTAACGGATCGTTGAAATTTAAACGTTGTTTCCTGTTCTCCAGCTTTACGATTCAACTGCCAACCTCCAAGAGCAATTTCTTTATTACCTTTGTTAAACAATTTAACAAACTGTCCTTCGGGATCTGCTTCTGCAATTTCAACATCCGTCTTCGAAGTATTCGATACAGAATAATCAGACATGCTTTGTTCTTGACTTTCTTCTAACAATGTACGTTTACGTTTAGCTCCTAAGCGTATAGGTGTGCCACGTCGTTGGGAAGAACTAGATCTAACACTTCGACTAGCTTCTGACATGCCAGATGGAGTTATATGAAGACGATCTTCTTCAGATTCCAACAACTTGCGATAAGCTGCAATTTCCAAATCCAAAGTCACTTTGGTGTCCATGAGATCTTGATAATCTTGCAACTGCTGACTCATTTCGTCACGGAGAGCGTTCAATTCCTTTTCCATTATAGTAAGGTCTTCGGTATGTTGCATTCTTTCATTTTCCAATTGCTTTTCTAAATCTCTTGCACGACTCGCTAACAAAGTATTTTGATTTTCAATATCTGTAATACGACCGGATAATGTATCGATACGAGTACGAGTTTGACGCAATTCATCTATAGCAGCAGCAGCGGCCCCTGTGTTACGATTAGCTGCGTTTTGTAAACTTTTAATTTTGTTTTCATACAACACTTCAATCTCCTGACGATTCTTTGCCATTTCTCCTTCATATTCTCCTCTCAAATCACGTAAAGCTTCTTGTAATTTAGCCTCGTATTTATCAGATAAGCGTCCATCGATTTCACTTATTTCTATCTGTCGTTTAGTTCGAGTTTCAGATAATTGTTGTTGGAAAATTTGATCCTTAAAAGTCAATTCTTCGCGTAGGCTTTGGTTGTTGTTTTCAACATCGACGCGAGCTAAAGATTCATCTTCGAGTTGTTTACGTAGTTCGTCGACTTGTTTCTTTAGTTTATCTCGTTCCTTTTCGAGTTCTCTTAATTCGCTTTGGTACTTCTTAGCGTCACTTTGAGCTTGATTACATTTTACCGTTGCTTCGTTACAACGTGATTCTAAAACACGAACTGCATTCTCCGAAATTACCCATTCTTTAGTTTTCTTCGCCAGCTTTCCTTTTAAATCTTCGTTTTCGTCCCATAACCTCTTAGTTTCTATTTCTAACCTGGCTTTTTCGTGGTGAGTTTCGTCCAAAAGTTTTCGAGCGTCAGATAGTTCGTGATCATACATGGATTTCATATTTTGTACTTCACGTATGACGGTCTCCTGGGTGGTTTCGACCTCCCTGGTAAGCCGGCTGTTTTCAGTTTCTAAAAAACGCACTTTATCGATGTAAGCTGCCAGTCGATCATTTAAATTTTGTAATTCAACTTTTTCTTGAAGACGAGATTGTCTCACCGGACTAAGGGGGCTCGCTGGTCGTACCGGAGGCTGAGATGCCGGCGTCGCGCTTTTTCTCGTTTTCGAAGCCATAGCATAAACACTTTCAATCGATCAATTTAACAATAAAATTTGTACCGAACTCTTTTCAAAAACGTGCAAACTCGATAAAACGCGGTCGAGGTCTTCAGATTAACCAAACTATTTTCGGAAATGATGCCAGAGGAACACCTACCGCTTAGAATAATGTAACGGTTTCGTTCATATATGAACCAACTAAAGAAGCTTTGCTATGTAGGTGCGGTTACATGTAAATAAATCTGTAACAGATCAACGATTTCTATTAGTCCGCTTAATTTTCAATAGATGGCGCCACATACACGAATTTAAATTTAAATGACGTTTGACTTGACGTACGTCATTAATTAATTAATAAATGATAAAAGTGGAAGACAGACGATAACCTAAAATTATTGCAGGCAGTAGTTAACTTAAAAATCTATAAAACTAAAGAAGCTTTGCTATATAGTATGTGCGGTTATTATGTAAATAAATCTAACAGATCGGTAAATTCTATTAGTCCGTCTAATTTTCAATAGATGGCGCCACATACACGAATTTAAAATTAAAATGACGTTTGACTTGACGTACGTCATTAATTAATTAATAAATGATAAAAGTGGAAGATAGAAGATAACCTAAAATTATTGCAGGCAGTAGTTAACAATCTATAAATAAAGTATGAAAATTTAAAATATAATTTTAATTTAACGAAGGTTAATGAAATGGGGCAACGCGTTTCACGAACCGATTTTGAGTGGACTTACACCGAAGAACCTCACGCAAGCCGTAGAAAAATTATTTTAGGTTAGTACATTCCAAAATTACTTTATTAGTAAAGCTTATCTAAAGTAATAAATTGTACCATAATCTCACATATTCAATGGATGATTCATTCTCATTTACTATCGCTATATCTAATCATTTTAAATTTCTCAGAAAAGTACCCACAAATTAAGAAGTTATTTGGATTCGATCCTAATTTCAAATGGGTAGTTACTTTAATGGTTTTGGTTCAATTCCTAATGATTTTTTTTGTGATGAAAAATCGTTCGTGGAGTATAACTTTACTCGTAGCTTACTGTTTTGGCGGTATTATAAATCACTCGCTGATGTTAGGTACTTTGTATACACGGCATTTAAATTACAAGATAGATTATTAAATCTTTTTAGCCATACACGAAATTTCTCATAATTTGGCTTTTGGATATAGCAGACCAATGAGGAATAGACTATTTGGAATGATTGCAAATTTACCAATAGGTTTTCCATTTTCGATTAGCTTTAAAAAGTATCACTTGGAGCACCATAGAGTAAATATCTTTATAAGTGCGATATGTTGTGTTTTTATAGGCTATTTTGTAGTACCAAGGGGACGAATTAAAAGATACCGATATACCTACGTATGTTGAAGCGAAATTATTTAGTTGCACTTTTGGAAAACTTATTTGGGTGGCTTTACAACCGTTCTTTTATGCTTTAAGACCAGTTATTACGTATCCTAAATCACCAAATTTACTAGAAGTAATCAACGTTATTTTACAATTGCTTTTTAATTGGTTAGTTGTTTATTATGCTGGAAGTAGAGTGTTGTTCGGTTATATGATATTAGGATCACTTATGGCAATGGGTTTACATCCAGTTGCCGGTCATTTTATTTCTGAACATTACATGTTTAAGAAAGGACACGAAACTTACAGTTATTATGGTCCTTTAAATTGGATTACGTTCAATGTGGGGTATCACAATGAACATCACGATTTTCCAGCTGTACCTGGTTCTAAATTACCTGAGGTGAGATTTATAAGCAGTATTTGATTGTGTGTATCTTAAATTAAATTTTGAAGGTAAGAAAAATTGCGAAAGAATTTTATGACGATTTACCTCATCACGATTCGTGGACTGCCGTTTTATACGATTTTGTAATGGATCCCGATATAGGTCCTTATGCTAGAATAAAAAGAAAGGCCAAGGGATTATCTTCTTAAATAATTTTTAAATGAATGTGCACTTTATTGTGATTTTTGCCAAATAATAAGTTTTATAAATCAAGCTTTTTGTGTATATCAAAAGTTCAGTTACAAATTTGTTACTGCTTTATTATTATTACTTTATTAAATGAATGTGCACTTTATTGTGATTTTTGCCAAATAATAAGTTTTATAAATCAAGCTTTTTGTGTATATCAAAAGTTCAGTTACAAATTTGTTACTGCTTTATTATTATTACGGCTAACGTTAACTACTTGTATGCAAATGTACAGTATTTTAAGAAAATTATTTTTATGTAAAATCGTTCGATATTTATTATTAATTCAATATTAATTTCTTAAGTGAAAAATGTTGGATTCGACTGAATAATTTGCTGTAAATACTTGTTTTTGTGTTTGGGTCTTATTGTACGTAGCAATACCTACTTTGTTACACTTGCAACTTTTTAAAATGTCTTTAAAAATTTGTATTATCTGTACTTCAATTTCTAAAAAATAATGTAACAAAAAAGAAATTGCTTTCTTATCAAGACATTAAAATTTTATGTGATTTATTTTTTTAATAAGATTTTTTAAGCTCTAATAATTATCAGGGAAGAAGTGTGAATAAGGCACTTATGTAGTGACTGACGTATCTTATCTAAAATGGTGTTAATGGATTTTAATTAAAGTAATTTGTTACAAACACGAACAAGTTTTAAAGTTACATTAGATATACGAATTTAAAAGTGCCTTTTACTGGAGAATTTTTTATTTTTTGAATTCTTTAAACTAGGCAATAGTTTTTAATATTCGCATGCTTCAAGAGACTGGTTTTTATTTTCCACAATCTAATTTGTTATTACTTATAAATACAAAAATGTGATTATTTTTCAAAAGTCGATTGTAGGTGTGGAAGTAAAGAAATAACTAGCACGATGTTTATTATTTACACCTTTGCATAATGTTATTTTTACAATAAATGAGCTTTATATAAAATAATTTGAAAAATAAAAAAGAAGAGTAATTAAACCTACAATTCTGTTTAGTCACGATACTTGATTGTGTTCTTCCGATTTTCCACTATTGGCAATACTTTGAACAATTAGATTTAAACAATCTAAACTGGAGGTTGTCGAAACCAAATCATAATCTGAAAAAAAATTAAAAATGTTTTATCGGTTACACTAGGAGATTTTGTTAGATTAATTTAGAAATGAATTTTGTGTTTTTTTAATTAATTTAGAATATTAGTAACGCCAAGGAGATTTAAATAATATGCATCTGATGAAGTAGTAGCTTTGTGAACACATTTAAAAATCTTGTATCTTTATTTTTAAGTTGCTCATTATTTTAATAGTTGGCATAAATCATTAGTAGACGATTTTGTATGTAGATAGCGGTTTGTTTTTTCAATTTTAATAATTACATAAATTTTTGGTGTCTAAATAATTAGAAATGGTGAATCTTACTAATCTAAACATAGCGATAGTCATCCAGATATCTTTGACAGAGCGTATCTTCTAATGATATAATTTACAAAGTTTTAACTTTATTTATAGTGTATTAAATATATTGCTCTGTGCAGAGATGATAGATATTTTTGGCAAGCGAGACGTTAACGTCTTTTTGAAAATAGCTGGCGAAAGATTTTTGTAGACGCATCTTTCTTTGCCTATCTGACAGATAACAGATCATATTTTGTTAAATTTTATTACTTCTTTTAGGTACGATAATTGCTGAAAGATTAATCGAATTTGTTGGCTTAAATTCTAAGAGCTAATTGTGAAAAAAATTCCCCATTTACTTTTTTAGTTTTGCGTAGATTTCATCTTTTAGTTTTTACAAATTTAGGCCCTAATTAATTAAACTTGTACAACTTTTTTTCAAATTTTTTAATTCAAAATGGCGGCCAATAGAACGATTGTGCAGTTTTGTGTTTTTTCCCTTATAACTTGGCCGGTAATTTTTATTATAAAAATTTTAAAACGGCATTCTACAGCCAAAATATAGGGCTTTCGTCCTACCTAAGTCGATTTTTAAAACTTTCAAATACCTATAAAAGGCCAAAATTGGTCAAAATATTGATATCGATTTTCTCAAAATCTGGTCCGAGCGTTTTTTCTAATTTTTGGTTATCATATCGACAACGTAATTCTCTAACGAATTCTAAATTTTTAAAGGCTTGTATGATACGGATTCGGAGTTATGATTTTTTAAATATCAAAACTTCAAAAATCTCTAATTTCTTTTGTAATAAAAATGAAAACTTAAAAATTGATACAAGTATCAATACCATGAATATCTATTATTTGACACTATTTTCGGTTAACAAAACGCTTCCGGTTAAACCGGAAATTACAAAAATATAATTTTTTTCTAGGAACACCCTATATATTTTTAAATATTTTGAAAGTTCATAAAATTACCTGTTACACGATGCCAAACACTTTATATTTGACTTCCGGTTTAATCGGAAATGGAAACAAATTTCTTAATTTTAATGAAACACCCTGTATATTTTTCAATATTTTAAAAGCTTTTTGCTTTACTTCCGGCTTAACCGGAAATGGGAATAGTACGGAGGAAAAAGTTTGTCGTATGGCCGCATCCGTTGTTTTAAAATTGCCTATCTTTAAGGGGCCAAATTGGTAGAAAAGTTTTGAAATGGAATATTTTAAAATCGGCTACGACCGTTGCTTTCATAGTTAGATATGTTATGGACATGGCAGTTCTCTATCGAATGCCTTGGTTTCATTAGTTAAAAATTTCCAGTACCGGAGTTATGATTTTTTAAAAGTCTAAATTTCAAAAATCTGTCTTTTCTCTTCGAATAGAAATGAAAATTGGCGCATTTGTTAATCCTACGAATGTCTATTATTTGACACCATTTTCGGTTATTAAAACGCTTCCGGTTAAACCAAAAATTAGAAAAATATCAAAAGTCTTTGGGGAAGACCCTATAATTTTTGAATTTAAAATTTCGGCTAATACAACAATTGACCCATTTTGTGTTTTCTCCCTTATAACTTTACTACTAATTATTATAATGAAAATTTCAAAACGGCATTGTATAGTCAAATCTAAGGCTTTCATCCTAAGCTAATAAATTTTTAAAATTTTTTCCAAAAATCCTATCTTTCAGGGACCAAAACAGGTAAAAATTTTGAAATGGAATATCTCAAAATAGGCTACGACCGTTGCTTTTATTCTTGGATATGTTGTAGACATTGCAGTTCTCTATCGAATGCATTGATTTCATTATTTAAAAACTTCCAGGACCGGAGTTATGATTTTTTTAAAGTCAAAATTTTAAAAATCTGTCATTTCTCTTAGAATAGAAATGAAAATTTGAAAATTGGCGCATTTATTAATCACACGAATATCTATTATTTGACACCATATTTGGTTAACAAAACGCTTCCGGTTAAACCAAAAATTATAAAAATATCAAAAGTCTTTAGGAAGACACTATATATTTTGAAATAGTTTTAAAGCTCGTAAAGATACCAAACACTTCATACTTTGACTTCCGATTTAACCGGAAATGGAAACAACTTTCTTAATTTAAATGGACTTTAAATATAAATTTATATATTTTTACATTTTTGAAATTAGGGAAGGATTGTGAACATAATATTTTTTTATTTTTATGGCCACATCAGAGTTTTCTTATTGTAAGTCAAACTGTGACTGTGCTTCTAACAGATCGAAGAAATAATTGATTATGGATAGTTTTTGCAAAAGTATATAGATTGATTACTACATTTAAAAGTTACTAAATTTTGGTATTTAAAACATATTTTCTAAAATTGTTTTGTAATATGTTATTTTTAAAGAGCGTACTTAATTTTAACGGATGCTTAGAAGCTTCAAGTTCATTAAATTTATTTTTCTCTTAAATCCCCATCATTATAGGTAATATAATTTAAAAGTTTACGAAATGTGTTTAAAAGTCTATTTAAAAATACATATTTTTATAGACGTTTATTTCTTTAAATTTTATTCTAAATAACTTGAAAAAATAATAAATGCCATTCTTCCAAATCTTGCAATAATAAACTTTTATAGTTTAAACTAATGTGTGAGGTTTATTAACAAGAAAAATACTTTTACTCCACTTAAGAGTCGGAAGTTGTATCCTTTTGAACTTAAAAATTTCTAGGGTAATTTGTCTATTTTTGCTTCTATTTTGACTACGAAGAGAAGTTAAAATGGAGTTAGACACGATTTGAGCATTAAGTTTGATGTGACATCTGGACTTTTACTTTTACAAGATTAGGATGACCATAAATTAAGTGTTAAGTGGAACATCCCTCTACATATTTTTTTGTCAAAATACTATTTATAAAGCGATTAAAAATTTAGTATTTTGGAGGAAACTATTTTTGTATTTTTAAATTTTTATTAGTTAAAAAAATGTTACTATTTAATTGCTAATGAAGAATCTGGCAAAGTGCAAGTTGTTAAATCATTAGACGTTTTTGAATCTCATTAAAGAACGTATGTAATGCAGCCAAAGTGCGACATAAATAAACAAAAATTAAATAAATGTACATCGTAAATTATGCTTTGCCGTTTTACAATTTATGTTTAATTAAAATAATTTACTTTACAGGTAAAAATTCGTTTGCACCAAATTTTAATTGGATTTTAAAACAATCCCTAAAATGAATTAAATCGCACGTTCGAAAGTACGCGGTTTATTAAACAATTAAATATATGCGCGCCATCTAATAGTTACTATCATAACCTGTCAAATAATTGACTATTAATTTAAATTTTTTCACTGAATTTATTATATGTAGCAATTTTAACTCATACGATCACTTTTTTTATAATAATTGCTCATTCTAAATCAGTTATTTGATTAAAATATTTCAAAAAATCCATTAAAATAAAAAATTTGACGTATGCGTTTTAAGCGGGAAATTTGAATTTTCAAGCTTTTGGGATATTTAAAAAAATTATTATTTTCATTTTAAAATCGGAATATGGTATAAATACTTACTATTGGTTGACGAAAATTTATTTAATGGTTCTCTAAATTGTCGCAATTTTTCATTTAAAAATGGTTGATTTGGAGTGCTCTGAAAAAAAAGAATGGAATTAAATTAATTTTGGTTTAATATTTTCCCTTTTATTGTTTTATAAGTAGTACTTGAAGTAATGCCAATAATCGTTGATAAAAATTTGTTGATATTTTAATTACCTACATTTTGAAAATTAAGTAATTGCCTTGTCTGTTAGCAAATGTTGAAATAGTAAATAGCGATGGTAGTGTGATGTGTTTTTAATTGCACAAAAAGATGAAAGTGTTTGTGTACAATTATGTATTACGTTTTAAACACAATAATAGTTTATCGAGGAGTAAAAATTTTCTCTGAAAACAATTATTAGGAAAGTTTCAGACGAGAAGACGGCTCCTTCTTACAATGGAAATTCTAAATTTCTAAATGTCTTTGTGGTATGTGAAAAGACTAATCTTAGTGACCTTTTTATAATTAAAAGCGCCTTTAAATTCGTTGTTTTTTTAAACTTTGACAGGTAATTCGTCGAGTATTTCAGGGCTGGCTGAAATCCAACGTTTCGACGAGTTTAAACCGACATCGGATTAATGAGTTCGACTAAAAAGACAAGACTCGAATTAAATTTCCCTCTCTTTCACAACAATATTAATGCGACTAAAATAATTTAGTATACATATTTTTTTCCTTGCGGTTAATAATGTATTTGTAAATTCTATTTGTTAGGATCTATAAAATAATAATTTATGTGTTTTTTGTTTTTTCAATTAAGAGATTCTTGTTCATATGCTAACCATATGGTAACTGAAATGATATATAATATACTTTTAAAGTACCATTTTTTGCCAATAGAAAACAAAGAGTTTTTTAATCGATGTAAATGCTCGAGCCAAACTAAATTAAAAATGTTAGTTATATGTTCGTCTGCGTATAAATCTTAAACACAAATGTTTTGAAACATTTAAACTTTGTATGTAAGTACCTACCTGTAGAGGTACTTTGTAAGAAATCATAAGTTAAATTAGGTTTATAAATGTATAAAGTACGTCTGGTGGTCAAGAATTGTTACCTCAGTAGGTATTGTTTCATTGTTTGGTACCGCTCATGTACAGTCAGCCTCACAATTATTGGCCACCCTTGCGTATAGCCAAGGTGGTTATTAGATAACAACGACAAAAGAACATAAGTGGAGGTTGTTAATTTAATACTTGTTGGCAAAAATACCTCAATTTAAGTAGGCGGTGTTATGATGGTTCTATCCACAATTCGTGCTAAGCGTATAGCCAGGGTGGCCATTAATTTTGAGGATGACTGTACCTACAGGATGAGCAATATTACCAAGTTCTAATACGTAAATCTCGGTATAATGAATGTAATGATATGACAATGGAAATATGGATGGTATATCCTCCATCGCTTCATCTCTTTCTTTGAGTGATATTCGATGGTGAAAACCGAAGTTATGACATAACAATTACAAAGCTTGAATCGTCAATGTGAATAATTTGCTTGCAAGTGTTGTAAACTTTATTTTATGGCCCTAATTTGTGCTTTTTCAAAATATTCAATACTCGACGTTGTGATAAACCTTTTTCAAATTCAATTTGAGAACTTTAAATTTCAGAATTGCAACTGCCGCTCAACTGCAACTACATTATCTACAATGATTGATATGATAGCTTATCTTCCTCATCTTCAATATTGCAATCTTCAAATCATCTATATATTATGACAAATTTGATGACAGATGGGATGACAGATGGATTGACAGATGACCCCCTGACATATGAAATGACCTGTAATGACAGATAATCCCCTCTATGGTGACAGAATAACATTTGACATATAGTAACTATAATGACAGATTACCCCCACTCCGCATCTCTCTAAATCAGACTCTGAATTGATAGATAACTCCTCCTGATATATAAAATGACAGATGAAATTGACATATGGTTACTGAAGAGTGAAGAGCTTAACATTGACATATGTAGGGTGACAGATAAACTCCCCTCTGACATTGATATACCATATATATATATGGTGTATTGACATTTGATACATGGTAACTATGGTGACAGACCACTCTCCATTTCTCTAAACCAATCCTTATCCGAACTTACCCCATTTCTCTAAACCAATCCCTATCATACTTCCTTCACTCTCTCTATCTCTATTTATTTTTTTATATCTTTGTCTCATTTGGACCTTACTGCGCATTTCCGATGATCCATGAATGTGTTTTTTATTGTGTGGATAGCGATAGAAATATACACTCGAACATATTTTCTTATTGTCCTAATAGTCCTGGAGCCCTTAACAGAAAAAATGGGGTGATCGTATTCAGGCCCATCTTTTGGCAATAAGCTAATTGAGTGCCAGCGAACACGAAAATCTGGTTGGCTTCCACAGGCAGTGGGTTAAGGCCTCAGGACCCTTCAATGAAATTCTTAAAGAAGGAAAAAAGTAAGAAATATGACAGCATTCGGGATGCAACTTTGACATTTTATCATTCTGATAAAAAGAATCGACCAAAAAAATTGGCTACTCTCTACAATGTCTCTGAGAGCGTGGCAGCTGGACTGAAATTAACGTCTTTATGCTACACACCCGCAAACATTAACTCGTGACTCATAAACGGTATTTGGGTTGTCCACTGCCAAAGTAACTACTTTTTACATAAAAAGTAAGATTTTACTTTACCATCCCTCTCAGGTGGGTTGTGGGTTTCCCGCCTTACTCACCAATTAGAAATTTATTATTAACAGCCCTGAGGCCTTAAGCCACTTCCTGTGGAAGTCAACCAGATTTTCGTGTTCGCTGGCACTCAAATAGCTTATTCCCAAAAGATGGGCCTGAATACGATCACCCCGTTTATTCTGTTACCGGTCCCAGGACTATAACTCTTTATAGGCGAAATATTATACAAGTTAAACCAAAATTCGGAAATTCTTACGATTTACGGAACTTTTCTTTAAGGAAATTCATCGTATAAACTGAATTAATTTCAGCGAAAATTTTATCGCAAGGAAAATCGATAGAAAGGAAAATTTCGTGCATAAAATTATTCGCTACAAATTTCATCGCAGAGAAAATTTATTGCAGAAAATTTATCGTAGGGTAAATTTGTGGAATTATATCGCAGGGATTTAACTCATTGAAATTCATTGACATAAAATTCGTAGTAAAGGGAAATTTATCGCGAAATGTACGCATTTCGTACGCAAGAAAATTCATGACAGGATAAAATTATCGCAAGGAAAATATGTTGAAGGGAAAATTGATCACCGAAAATTTTTCGTCATGAATTAATTACATAGCAGATAAAATTCGTTGCCACAAAATTCATTGTATGGTAACACAGAAAATTCATTGAAGGGGAAATTCTTTTTAGAAAATTTATCGCTAAAAATACAATCAAAAGAAAATTTGTCGCCAAGAATTAATTACATCGCAGGGAAAACTCGTTGCCACAAAATTCATTGTATGGTAACACGGAAAATTCATTGAGGAGAAATTCTTTTTAGAAATTTATCGCTAGAAATATAATCAAAAGAAAATTTATCGCAGAAAACTATTCGAAGAACATTCATCGCAAAAAATGCATCGTAGGGAAAATTCACTGCCGGAAAAATCATTGTGATTTAATTTCCTGCGACCTTGCGATGAAATTTTCTGAGTTAAATTTTCCCTGCAACGAAATTTCCTGCGATGAATTTTTCCTATACGAAGAAATTTCTTGCTCTTTGCGATGAGTTTTCCATGCAATGGAATGAAATGCAATGAATTTTCTGTGCGATGAAATTTCCTGTGCTGAATTCTCTCGGCGATTAATATTCTCTGCAATGAGTTTTCAGGACACGTGCTTGTCTTCATATTTTCTGAGTAAAAAAGCCATAAGACTAAGGTTCCATTGCCGGTCTTGTTGTGGTTTTCAATTTTTTCCTAGCTTTTTTTAGTACCTCATCACTCATCAGTCATCAGTCGTCACTAAAAATCATTTTTCCCGCTTCCCGCTGAAAATCTAACAATTGGATATCCTATTAATTAATGAATATCTATTATTTAGGATGATTAGAATTAGTGAGTCAGTTCGATCCTTTTATAGCAGAATGTTTAAAAAAATATAGGAATTCAAAAAAAAGGATATCTTTTTCATGCTGTTTAACAATATTTGCTACATTTGTTAATATTAAGGGGGAAAAGCGCTAAATTAAAACAAATTTAGGTTCTTCAGGCAAAAATTTAAAAAAAATATGAAATTGCCATTTTTGTGCGTGCCGAACTATTTCAACGTATTTTATTTGAACGTATAGAACCCCTTTCCAAGTCGTAATTTCTCTGCAGCCATTTTTTTTGGGATGTTAGATTTTATTTCACCTATTAATTAGAGATTGTTTCAAGTTTTAAGATGCAGTTTTACTTCGGGCTCTTTGCTAAGTCTAAAGGTGGTCTAAAGTTATCTTTAATTAGGTGTAGCCTGTTCATGAATGATACGGAATCGGTTAAATGAGCTAAGTTGTAGTGTTTTTTCTTTCAGATTTAAGTGAAAAACGGAAAAAGGAGATACAGCAATTTTCAGCTCTTTCTTTAATGTAATACTATGCATTTTTTGATGTTTGGATTTCTCTAATGTTCTCCTTACCAAATTACCGAGTTTCAGCCCATTTGTATGGTTTGGTATGCTGAAAGTTAAGAAAGAGTGCCATGGGAATCAAAACTCTCGCTTTTATTTATATTTTACTGTTACTAATTAATACTACCATTACTAGATACCAACATTAAATAAAGTTTTTTGTTTTTCATGGCACTCTTTCATAACTGTCAGCATACCCAACCACAATTTAATGTGCTATAACTCGGTTATTTGTAAAAATGTTGAAAAAGTCGCTTAATACTTCTATACTAAGAAAAATTAAGGAAATTCAAATATCAAAAAATATACAGGATGTTTCATTAAACACCCACAACCAGAC
Organism: Malthinus seriepunctatus; assembly: GCA_963924605.1. Taxonomy (NCBI): domain Eukaryota; kingdom Metazoa; phylum Arthropoda; class Insecta; order Coleoptera; family Cantharidae; genus Malthinus; species Malthinus seriepunctatus. Next base: position 17,203,187 of record OZ004603.1, read on the forward strand.
CTTTTCCCGTTTTTCTAACTGCATCAGCATCACTAAATCTGGAAGAAATAGGTATGGATTAAAATTTAAACAGCTCTACGTTTTGTAAGTTGTAATATTAATTGGTACCCACGGTTAACTTTAACCAAGCATTAAATTTGCTTAACCGAGTTTAACTAAGGACCGGTACTTTTACTGTTGGTTAAGCAAATACAGAGTGATTCATTGATATGACCGTCTTCAATAGCTTCCTAACCGTTTGAAATAAGGCATACATTTAAATACAAAAGTTATTCAACTCCTTAAGGAGCGTACCCTAAAATTATTTTCATGTCTACAGGGTGTTGTATTACTGCTCGGCGAGAATTTAATTTCTTTAATGGAACACCATGTATATTTTTCTATAACATGTCCATATTAAAAAAAATTAATTTCTCCGCGGTTTTGTAAGGTTATTAATTGTTTTCTCTAAAATGCCCGTTACACAGTACACACGGTGCTTTATAAAATCGTACTAAAGCCGTTGTTCAAGGAATAATATAGAAATTTTTTTCCTAGGTAGTTCTTATGACTATCCTCTACGCGTTGAAATTAAAAAAATTCGATTAAATTGTACAAGATGTTCATTAAAGCGACCCAAAGTTACTCATTTTCAAATAACCCTAACCCGTTATTTTCAAATGAACCACCCTATATACAGTGTGTCCCCGGATTGAGTTCACTATAGGTGTAATTGACAAAAATTTTCGGAATTTCATTTTGATGTTTTGGAATTCAACCCTGCTTCGTCTGAAATGAATTTTAAGCATATTTTCAATTTCTAAAAATGAAGGCCCTCGTGACAATTGAGAGAAATCTATTTTCTGTTTAGGTAAAGTGTATTTTTTGGCAATAATACAGCAAAATGTCATTAATAAAAGTTGTTCAAAATGTTCAAAATACGAAATTATGACTCTATGCAAAATTTAAAAATGATCGGCACACTTTGATTAACACGTTGTTCTACAGTCAACATTCTAGGAAATAATTTTTGAAACATACAAAAATGCCATGCAGTTACTTATTTCTTATTTATTTTCACTCTAAATATCAACATCGCTCAAAATAATAAGAGCAAACCACGCCTGATCTATCAATTCATTATTAATTTTATTTGAACATTTTGAATAAAATTTTATCTCAATTTACAAAGCAATTATGATTCATTTCTTGTTCGGTGACACCCCAATAAAATAATATTACTACCAGTTTTCTGTTATGGGCCCATAGTCTATACGTATGATGCGATTTTTCGTTGATACCATACAATTAAAACCAATTTAATTAAAGTGTGCCGATCATTTTGAAATTTTGTATAGAGCCATAATTTCATATTCTGAATAACTTTTGTTAATGACATTTTGCTATATTGTTGACCAAAACGACACTTTACCTGAACAGAAAATAGATTTATCTTAATTGTCACGGAGGCCTTCATTTTTAAAAACTAAAAATATGCTTAAAATTCATTTCAGACCAAGCAGGGCGGAATTCCAGAACATCAAAATGAAATTCCGAAATTTTTTGTCAATTACACCTATAGTGAACTCAATCCGGGGACACACTGTATTTTTACATATTTTGACTCCTGATAAAATTTAGATACTAAAATATGCACAAACATACAGGGTGTTCCGATATAATTATTTATGATTTTTAAAATAGAAATAGCCTTATTTCAAACCGCTATCAATGAATTACCCTGTATAATAAAGCTGATTAGAGATAACCAGTTGAACGGGAACCATGATTAGTTTAATAAGTTGTTTAACCGATAATAAAAGTACCGGGCCTAAAACCGGGCTCGTAACCCGTTTTTAGATTTCATTTTCATCTTACATTTTTTCTCAAAAGCGATTTGACCATTTGGCTCTTTTGTTGTTTTAGATTTTATTGTACTTGATGAAGAGTACTTTACTAGAATTTTCTTTGCGTCTAGTCCTTTTGCCAGTCTCTTTTTAGGAGGCCCAAAATAATTCCGTGCTCATACAACTTCAGCTTAATTAAATACGCCACTGGGTAAGTACCTATCTATTGTTTTACCGATTTACCCATCCCATGTGAATGCATACCCATTTCTGATTGAAAACTGTTTTTAAGGGTTTGATAAATATAAACGTACTATACTGAATTAGGTAAGTACTCACTAACCCACCCATTAATGTCATATTAAAATGCTTTCTCCCAGGGCGTTGTTTAGCCATAAAAGCGCCGGGGCTGGACTGAGGAAAAAATTAGTACCTGGAAATCTGATGGTACCGGTTTATATTTTTGATTTTTTCAATTTATCTGAATTTTTGCAATATATGTATTTCTTTCATTATCACATCACGGACCACCGGTAAATTTACCGTAACCCGCCGGGCCAGTCCAACCCTGCATAAAGATCATTTTACTCATTAGACTTGTTTGCCTTGCACATCCATTTTCAGGTCTTTTTGTTTTTCCTATAGACCTTCTTTAAATTTTAAAAATCCGTCTTTTTTCAGTGCTTTTTCGAAATTTTCGAAATCTTGTGCTGCACAATGCGCTCTTTTTTACACAACCCCCACTAAACAGCTAAAATTAATTATTATAATAAAAATGTTTATTACCAAATATTCTTGATTGTGTGCGGAAATCACAGATAAATCGTTTGATAGTTTAGATCCTTGTAAAATTTCTTCTAAATATTCGATATATTCGATGGCGCTCCGAAGAATTTCAACTTTTGGTAATCTTTGGCCAGGATTATTGCAGCTTCTACGTTTTAATTGTTCGAAAGCTTCATTAACCTGTAACAAAAATTTGAAAAAAAGAATTAAAAATTCACGTAAACTTAAAGAAAATGAACACAAATATTACACTTAAAACCGACGCCGGCGCCGACGGCTAAAAGTTAGTGCTTTATGAAGGACAAATCTTTAAATTACCTTTCGTAATCTTCGCCTTTCTCTTAATGTAGCAGCTTTTCTTCTATCGATGGTAACACTTTTCTTTTTACAAGCTTTACAAGCCCAAGCTAGACATTTTCTAGGTCCGTTAGTTCTACAACTTTCATTTTGCGGTTCTAAAACGTGATGAAAATCTTTTTCGTCTTCACTGTCGATGGAACTATCAGCACTAACATATCCCGTATCTGATTTAAGATTGTCTTTTTTATTTCTTCTACTTTGATTTAATTTATTATCAAAATCGAAATTTTGTAATTTAAAATTTGTCGTTATTTTTTGGGTTTTATTTGAATAATTTTGTTCGTAAAAGTTTAAATTTTTTGAACGTTTTTGTCTTTCGGACATTGATAAGTTTGGCGAAAAGGCACTTACACCACTAAAAATGTTCACTTTTGAATTGTATTGAGATGGTTTAGGAAATAAGTCAAAATTTGAATTCATAATTTTGGAAAAATTATTAAGTATTTACTTAATATTCGCACTCTTTTAAGTCAATCACACTCAAATTAAGCACTCGCATGTGGAGGAGAAGAAACTAAATTTAAATTCTTCATAAAATTATTTTAATTGAACTTAAATAATTTTCTTTTGCGTATAACCGGTGTAAGTGTTAAAAATTGAAAATCAAAACTGTAAGTAGCTATGTAAACTGTCAACTAAAAACTGAAAACTTTTACTGTAGGTAGGTAGTCGTCTTCAAACACTACAATTATTCTTAAGTATTTTTATCTTATTCTATCCAACACGTGCGTTTAAGAAATTTTGCTTTCAACTTACTAATTTTATTGTAATTCTATTTTATTTATTTAAAAAATAAATTTAAACAATTGTCCTTATAGTAATTTAAAAAAAATAGTTTTTACCACGCCTTAAATAATTTTCAAAGCCAATAACATCTGAAATATTTTATGCTCCTCCTATATCAGCTCAGCCGAAATAATTTTTGCATATCGTATGGTGAACATAAGGGCCATGAAAAGTTGACAAAATATAAAAATGAATAAAACAAAGTCCAACTTCAAAAATCTCCATTAATTTTATTTTAATTTTCATCCGTGTAAAAATAGACCTCTAATCATTCATACTCAAAAATAGTATTTTTTCTACATTCGTTGTTTTTACAAATTAAACGAAAGTAGATAAATAAATTTTTATTAGCGATACAAATAATTATAAATATCTTCATATGAGTAAACTGTTGAGCGTTGACAGCACAACTACAACATTTTTTAAAAAGCTTTTTACAAATTACATACACAAGAGGCCTCTTTAATTAAAATAGAACAACATTTATAATACATTTTTTCACAGTTGTAAAAATATTAATGGATAATGCTATGGATATGCATATGACGATTTAAACACGACTTGCGCGCCGTTTTAAAATCACATTCATCACAATTAAAAGGTTTTTCTCCAGTATGCGTTCTAGTATGATCCTCAAAATGATATTTCGAATTCGTTTTATAATCACAAAGGTCACACATAAACGCCATATCCCCACTGTGTTTCTTCAAATGATTTTTAAACTGTTCTTCATTGACAGCTTTATAAGGACACTCGTTACATTCGAACATGGGAAATTTGTGAATTTTTGAATGTCGATTTAGCTGACTTTTAATAGCCGTTTTATACTGACAATATTCGCAACTAAAACGATACGCTCTACAATGCTCTTTAACTATATGTTGTTTTAATTCACCTTGATCCCCAGTATTAAAATCGCACTTTTTGCATTTAAAAGGACATTGTTCAGGATGAAGTTTCAAGTGTCTATTTAACGATCCTTTTCTTGTTGCACGATAGTTACAATAACTGCAAGGAAATGGTCTTTCACCGGTGTGTACTTTTAAATGGTCTTCAAAATTACTTAATCTTTTACTAACGTAACTACACATTGTACACTTGTAAGGCCAATCCCTTGTGTGTTCTTCCATATGAACGACTAATTTCATTTTGTCGTCGAATATAAAATTACATTCGTTACAACGATAATTTTTCACTCCAGAATGGATTGTCAAATGTCTAGTTAAACCGTTCTTCTTTTTAGATTTGTAATCGCATAAATGGCAAGCGAAGGGCTTTTCTCCTGTGTGCGTTCTAATATGTTCCATTAAATGTGTAGATCGTTTAAAATGACATTTGCATACTGGACATTCGAATTTTCTATCTTCTTCGTGTTGTGCTTGATGTAAAACTAAGTCATCTTTGCTATTAAACTTTTCGTTACACTTTTTACAAACATAAATTTTTTTCACTTTGCTATGAACCGTTTTAATGTGTTTAGTAAGGCCGCCTTTCTTTTTTGAACTAAATTCGCATAAATTACAACTGTAAGGCCTTTCGCCAGTATGAGTTCTTAAGTGTTCTACTAAGTGGCTTTTTCTTTTGGTTACGTAGTCGCAAAATGAACATTTTTCTATAAGCTTCGATTTAACTCTTTTTGTTTTTTCGTCATCCGATTTATTATCGACAAGGAAAGAGGAACACGAGTCGTCTTCTTCGTAATCGTGAGGTTCTTCTTTGACAAGAAACTCGTTTTTAATTAGAGCTTCTTCAATTTGTCCACAAGAAGTAGAATCGATTAGTGGATTGTCGTTACTGTCATCGCTGGAATTATCCTCATTCGAAAAATATTCAGTTTTTAAATTAACTTGTTCTATGGAATATTCCATTTTGATATACCAATAAATTACAAGCTTCCAAGAGTATTAATTATTAATAACAAATAAATACAACTTATTTTTTGTAAACATAACCATCATTTTATTTTGACAGTTGACGCTTGTGCATTTGAACTAATTTTGTTTTTTAGAACTACAAATAGACTAAAATACTACTAACGAAAAAAAATGTTTATAAAAAGATTAATTTTAATAATGAATTAATAATAATAATGAACGGATGGAACTTACAAAATTTAACATAACCTTTTAAAATGAAAACATTAGAATTTCTCAGTGATTTTCAGTACCTACAACTACAAATAGAAATAATGGATAAAAATTTTGTGTACATTATTGCATTAAAATTGACTAGAATTAAGCATTTAAATTTATTATTTGAGGACCATTTCAATAAAAACAAAGATGTTGATTAATCATCATGTCATAAAAAGGAAGACGAGGATCCAGGAAAAAAGATGCAAAAATCGTATAAAAAACTCTGATGTGGCTAGAACAGAACTTTTTGTACGTATTAAATAACTATTTTGTATCAAGAGCGCGAAGTCAGTTTTTTAGGGCGCGAGATGTTACTTTTTTCAAGAGGCTTGCCGAATGAAAAAAGTCTTTCGAGCGCACTAAAAACACTTCGCGCTCGTGATACAAACAATATTTTTTGTCCAAAAATCGATCAAAATCGCTTCAGTAATTTTTGCTCTAGGGGGGGGGCATCCATACATAGACATTTTTGGTTCAAAAAAATCGAAATATTTTTTTTTGCATTTTTGGAATCAGGAGGACTCAAAACGTCGAAAAACACAAATAATTTTTTTTTTATCGATTATAACAACTTTTTCTTGGATTGTAAAAAGTTAAAAGTAAAATTGGTATCTTATTGGAATTGATACTATTTTAGGCAGATGGCAGATGACCCGTTACCAGTACAGTTAGTAGTTCAGGTGGAAATCCTTGACCTACAACTATACTTTAAATTCATAAAGTTAAAATTTAAAATAAGTAATTATTATTAACATTGTTAGGCGTATTTTTTTCTTATCAATATTTGTAGACCTTAGTATCAAGGAGGTATTCTTTATCTCTATTTTTTTGTAGCTCACAAACACATATTTGGTAATAGAACAGAGTTCAAGGTCACCCAGATAGTTAACAACAAGATAGAATATATTTTTTCACTTTTACTTTGTCTGTTGTAATATAAAGTTACAAAATGACTACTTACTTCAATTATCCATCCCTTGAGTTGCAAGAAGAGCTTAAGAAAACCGCCAATGCTATTGTTGCTTCAGGAAGAGGAATTTTAGCTGCCGATGAATCCACAGGCACCATTGGAAAGCGCTTTGCTAACATAAACCTAGAGAATACCGAAGATAATAGACGCAAGTACAGACAATTACTTTTTACCACAGACAAAGAAATTGGTAACTATATTTCGGGAGTTATTTTATTCCACGAAACTTTATATCAAAAATCCGACAATGGGACTCCATTTGTTGAATTATTGAGAGAAAGGGGAATAATTCCTGGAATTAAAGTTGATTGTGGAGTTGTTACTTTATTTGGATCTGAAGAAGAAAGCACTACTCAAGGTGAATATTTTTAAACTCATTTAAAAGAAGAAAATTTTAACTTTTTTTTTACAGGTCTCGATGACTTGGGAAAACGTTGTGCTCAATACAAAAAAGATGGTTGCCAATTTGCAAAATGGAGATGTGTTCTTAAAATTGGTAAAAACACTCCTTCATATTTAGCAATAGCTGAAAATGCTAACGTTCTCGCTCGTTATGCTTCGATATGCCAAGCAAATGGTTTGGTGCCAATTGTAGAACCTGAGATTTTAATTGATGGCGATCACGATATCGATCGTTGTCAAAAAGTAACTGAAACTGTTTTGGCTGCAGTTTACAAGGCTTTGAATGATCATCATGTCTTTCTCGAAGGAACACTATTGAAACCAAACATGGTTACTCAAGGACAATCTAAATCAAAGAAGTGTTCTTCAGAAGAAATTGCTAGAGCTACTGTTACAGCCCTTTCTCGTACAGTACCTGCAGCTGTTCCAGGCATTACATTTTTATCTGGTGGTCAAAGTGAAGAAGAAGCTTCGATCAATTTAGACGCCATTAATAAGTTTGTAGATTATTTGGTGTTAAAATAATATTTTTATATGGTTTTTTAATCAGGTATCCAGGTAAAAAGCCATGGGCGCTTACTTTCAGTTATGGAAGAGCTCTTCAAGCTTCAGTTCTCAGTGCTTGGCACGGTAAAGATGAAAATATTGCTAAAGGACAAGCGGAATTATTAAAACGCGCAAAGGTTGTTTTTTATAATTTTAATTAAAATTTCATTAATAATTTTTATTTTTTAGGCTAATAGTCAAGCATCAACTGGAACTTATTCTGCTGGAAATATTCAAGGTAAATCTGCAAGTGAAGGTTTATTTGTGAAAAATCATTCTTACTAACATCAGTCGCTTGATGCTGAAATAATTTTAAAATTAAATAAACAAAGCTTTTACGTATTTCTAGTTTTTTTTTCATTCCCGACAAAAAATAGTACTACAAATAATATTACAGTTCTTTGTACCTACTGATAAAATTAAATAAAAAATTATAAACATACACGATAAAATTTCTTATAAGCAATTACAAAGTACATCAATTACAATAATTATAATAAAAAGCATAATATAAATTAATAAAATTAAATATTTAAAATTGAAAAAATCATCATTTCCTTTAAGAATTCTTTAAAATTTGTTGTAAATTAAATTGTTCTTGTTCTTTGTCAAGTTGTTCTTGTAACAAACGATCCAATATATCTTGAAATCTTTGCCGTAATGCAAGATTTTCCAAATTTTCAATTTCAAGCTCTTGTTGTTGGCGACGTCCTTTCAAATCAATTAATTCACTTTCCAATTCTTCTAGTCGTGCTTCAATTGCATCTAAAAATTAAAAGTACAATAAATTTAAAATTCTCACTTTTGGAAAAAAAATTACTTTTACTAAGGTTCTGAGTAGAATATGTCATACTAGAAGGTGGCTGTTGATAATAATCCATGTGAGAAGAACTTTGCATGTCGGAAAACATTTCACTCGAAAATTCAGTCAATATTTTACTACCCAGTGATGTATTCTACAATAATAAACTTTTACTACCCGAAAATATATAAGCTTCTAACTAAAACTGACCATAACAGAATTTGAATCTGTCAAGTGACTATCTTCTGCAGAATTTTGACTATTTTCATCTAATTCCAAAACGTTAAGACGAGCATCTTCATCGTCCGAATCACTAACTGCTCCACCAAAAATATCATGTTCTGCAACATTTTGATTGGTGATTTCCACCGGCTCCTTTTTAATGACCACAGTTCCTTTATTTACTCTATTTTCATCTTCTTCATTAATAACTTCCCATTTAACACCAATCTACAAACCCACCATTCAAATAATTTTAATTACTAAAATTACTTACATACTGCATCATTATCGCTACGTAAAAGGCGTTTTACTTCTTTTTCAATTTCAGGAGCTTCTGCATATTTCTTCTTTAAAGTTTTTCTAAATCTACGTTTTCTTACATTTTTAACCGGAGGTGTAATACCGTGAGGCCACAAATACTTTTTATCTACTTTATTAGAATCTTTCTTTTTCGATTTTTGAGGGGAATCTTCTTCGGACGTTTGATCATCTTCTTCTTTGCATAATAACATCTGACAAATGTCCGCAGTTTTATAAAAGCTTTTCAAATCTATTGTTTTTAATGACTCTACAATTGTTGGTAAATCAACAACTTTTGCGTTTAATAAGTAATGATCCACTCTCACTTCTCCATGCCTCATATCGTTATCAATTTTAACTGAAAAACGATCTTTTAAATTACCGCTGCTATTAATTGCATCTCGAAGCAATTTTGCTGGTTCCTAATGAATTTGAAAATTAAGTAATTGTTATGTTATTAACATGCATAAAATGTAAACTACCTCAGGTAACCGAAGTATGTACTGCGATTCGAGTTCAGCTGGAGGATCTGCTTCATATCCACCACGGTACATCGTACTTATTTAGTTGGATACAATAAAAATAGAAAATGATTAGAAAAATCAATGAATTATATACTAAAAGTAAAGGTAAATAGGATATAATTCATTGAAAAAAATATATAATAAAAGACAGCTTGATTTCTTATTTGTAGGTTAACTTTTTTGACAGCAACAACAGTTACATTTAGTTCAAATGTCTTCGTAGTTATAATGCTCGGTTATTTGACAAACGAACTACCTTTATATTCAAAACTTGAACCGAAAAGTTAAAAGATGTCTTTCTTTATAAACTTAATTTTTAATAACTAAATAGCTACTTTATTGTCTTTTAAAGTTATCTTTGAAATTTTTTTAAAAGAATATTGATTTTTATCGATTTAGAAATGAATTTAAGTGCCTGGAAATTTTATAATAGAATAATTTTTAGTAATGTGCTACGTAAATTGTGTACATCCAGACGAAATGAAAAGTTTTTAAAAGCAAACGATAAAGGTAAAGACGTATTTTAAAAAAGATATTGTAAACTTATTCATTTGTGTTGTTTGCTAGCCTACGAGTCTTACGAAAATATGGCAAAAGTATATGATCCAATAACAAAAGTAACAACTTTCTCATATGTTGATAAATGGAGAGATTATATGATTTCAAGACTTCAGATTAAAAATAATATAAAATTAATAGATGCTGCAGGTGGCCAAGGTAATATTTAAATTTACATTATTTAACTTTAATACCGTTTCGAAAGCATCCTCTAGACCTCTATCCTACACGTGACAATGCTTAACAAAACTGCAGGTGTTAACGCTGGTAAAGCTTCATTTATGTGCAGGTAATAAACAAATATTGCAGCATGGTTTGTTTGATATTTTGGTAAAAGACATAAAATCCAAAGTCAAACCTGTTTCAAGGAGCGCGCTTGTAAGTAATAAAATTGAAAGATACCTATTATTACATTGAAAAACCGGTCGTTTTAATTGAATCAAGTTAAAGGGATTGGTGATATACCTACTTAAATTTAAGCCTAGTATTGGTGTCTTTTCGCCCTTCTGTTTTGAGCAGGTCTATACCGAGTGCCCACTATCAAAGCGGAACATAGCCAGTTTATATTAGGAGCCACTTTTTGTAGGAGCCACTTCAATGAAATTTATTAATAAAATACAAAATTGTCAACTTGAAGTCGATTATCATGTAACTGTATGTGATATTAGCCAATCTATGATGGATTTAGGAAAAACTAAGTATGAGAAATTGGAGTACGATTTTAATTTAATTAGTTGGGTGGTAGGCGATGCTCAAAACTTACCTTTTCCAAAGGAATCATTTGATGTGTATACAAATAGCTTTGGCTTACGTAGTGTGGATTTACATAAGGTAAATATAAATAGGTGCTTACTTGACTTTGGATGAAAATTTTTTAAATGTTTGCTTAAAGGTCATTAAAGAAGCTTACCGTGTTCTAAAGCCTGGAGGTCAATTTCTTTTATTAGATTTTAATAATTCTCCTAATGCAATCATTCGTTGGTAATTTTTTAAAATTCGTTAAACTTTATATTAGCAATATTTAGGTAACATATTTTTAGGTTGTATTACAGATATTTGTTAAATGTTGTCCCAACGATTTGTGATTTAATGTGGAACGAAAGAGAAGCTCTTCTGTACCTAGCTGCAACTTTAAAAGAAATACCAAACAATGTAAAGCTCAACTTATTTTAAGAAAAGTTTGATTAAAATTTAAATTTTTGTAGGAGGAATTTGTGCAAATAATTAAAACAAGTGGTTTTGAGCGTGTCAGCTATAAGAATTTGTCGTTTGGTATTGCCTCCTGCTACGAAGGCTTCAAATTGTGAATACTAATTTATTTTGCTTTTCTTGTAATAAAATGTATTTTAAATCAATAATGACTAGGTAGTTATAATTTCTGTTTAAAATATTATGTATTTAAACCTTAGTATAACATAAATTTAATAATTTTAATCCTTTTACTATTTTTTGACAACAAATTTTTAAACTTTTGTAACTAGTGTCATCTAACGGTGAAATCTAAAATTAAATCTAAGTGGAAAAATATATTGGTTAATTTTATTGTTTTAAGAAGTATAAAGTATTAAAAAAATATAAATTATAATTTTTGAATATAAAATCAAATATTTAAGCATTATTTTATACATTAACAGGTGACAAGTTAATGTATAACTAGTGACATCTAACGGTTGTAACTAAAATTACTTTTAAGTGGGAGAGTTGAAGTAGATTCAGAAATCGTTAACATTTTTTAATGGTTTTATTGTTTTAAGAAGGAATTAAAATGGAAATAGTTAAAAATTATAATTTATGAATATCTAATCTAATTTTTAAGCCTACTTTTGTACGTTAATTTTTATCAATTATTATGCTAGTTTGATAAGATGCGCAGCGCGCAATATGCGCATTATTTCCTTCCTATGCGTAATCGATTTTATTTTTAAAGGCAGAAAAATTAAATTAAATCAATCAGGGATATAGAAAATTAGTAAAATAATTTATATTTATAATTAAATATACATAATTGTTTTGTGTGTGTAAATTTTAGAATTATACAAATATGGCTTCGAGTTCAGGTAGGAATAGTTTTAATGTTTATAATTAAAATAAAACCGTATGTTTAATTTATTTATTACTAAATTTCAGAAAATGATTATAAAGCTAAATTAATAGCTTCAGTTAAAAAAGAAGTAAAACAAGTTATGGAAGAATCGGTAACAAAAAAATTTGTTCACGAAGAATCTGGATCTGTTACCTCTCTATGTGGGGCTGTCGAAGCTTGTCTATCTCAAGGTAAGCAATCTTTCAACATCGTTGTAATTCAAAGAATGGGTACACAAACTAAATAATTTGTAGGATTACGAAGAAGAGCTTTAGGATTATTTAAAACTTCATCAACAACTGCTCTTTTACACAAAATAGCAAAACACAGCAACGAAGCTGCTTTTATTTCAAAAAAGGTTTTAGAAATTGAAAATATTGATATAAATCGTAGGTCTTCTAGTAGCAGCGATAGCACAACTAAACCAACGCTGTTAAAACACGTATCTTTACAAAATGTAAATTTTCTTCCAAAGTATTTATGGATAAGGTTAGCTTTATTTGAAAAGCACTTGTATAAAATCATAGACTATTTAGTTTCTAACGCTCATAAGTATTACGACAAAGATGCTTTAGTCAACGATCCAGATTATGGAAGTATTTTGAGCTCTTTATTAGTCGGACCGTGTGCTTTAGATTATTCGAAAACTAAAACTGCCGATCATTTTTGGACCGATCCACCTGCAGATGAATTGGTTGGTTAAACTAAATTAAAATTGAATTCTTAGACATTTCATAAAATTTTTTCAGGTGCAACGTCATCGAATTTCTAGTAGTCATTCAACACCACCATCGATGCGTGCGCCTACATCTAAGTTTAGGAAGTCTTTACACGCAAATTCTGAAGACTCTATTATTCGTTCTTCGACACAACACATTGCAAAAGATTACGTAGAAAGTTTACATCAAAATTGTAGAGCAACTTTATTATTTGGAAAAAATAACGTTTTAGTGTTGCCCTCAAAAAGTAATTTAACTGAACCGATGCCCGGTTATTTAAGTTTACATCAAACTGCTAATTATTTAACGATAAAGTGGACTCCGAATCAACTTATGAATGGTTTTACCGACAATGATATTTCTGATAAAAGTGTTTATTGGGAGTACGCTTTACAAGTACGTTTAGATGAAATAGTTTATGTTCACTGCCATCAGGATATCGAGACGGGTGGAACTATTATTTTAGTAGGACAGGACGGCGTTCAACGTCCACCGATACATTTTCCAAAAGGTAGCTTTTGTAAAAGTTTGAAAATAGCCAAATCCGAGTTTTTTATTTGTAGGTGGTCACACTTTGGCTTTTTTGAACTGTTTAGAAACTGGACTTCTACCACACGGACGGTTAGACCCTCCGTTATGGTCACACAGTTCGGGAACTAACAACATGAACAATAAACGTAAACGACCGTTACCATCATTAGTCGAAAATGAAGGCGAACCCAAAGATTTTGTTTTTAGAATTATCAACAACAGTAATCATAAGGAAATATGTAAGTTACGTTACCTAACTTTACAATCATTTTTACATTTATTTTTAATTTAAGTAAAACAACACGAATTAATGGAACGACCAACAACTGTACCTGCTAAAATAAGATCACAATTAGCAAGTTCAAGTACAAGTTCGGATAGTTCGATTAAAAGTTTTAGTGTTGATCAAAATGGAATTGAACCTTCGAATGTTTGCATTCAAGCAGTTTGCGAGTCGATGAAACGACAAATTATTTCGCGAGCTTTTTACGGTTGGTTAGCTTACTGTAGACACTTATCAACAGTTAGAACACATTTAAGCGGCTTAGTATATAAAAACATTGTATCGAGTACCGATACCGAAGAAGGTTTGTCTGAAAAAATGTGGGAGAAATTATTTGTCGAGGAAATATTAAGTGATTCGAATGAAGTTTTTAAGTTAACGTATTTTGGTGGTGTTTCCCACGAGTTGAGAAAAGATGTATGGCCGTATTTATTAGGACATTATAAATTTGGTAGTACTACAGCACAAAGAGAAGAACTTTCCGAACAAACAAAACAATCGTAAGTGTATTTTTTTGATTTTTTAACTTTAATCGAATTTATTTAAAGGTACGAAAATACAATGTCGGAATGGTTAGCAGTCGAAGCTATAGTGAGACAGAAAGATAAAGAAATTCAAGCACATGCCATTGCCAAATTAAGTAGCGAAAGTACAAGTGGTGAACAAGTTCCTCCACAAATGCCTAGAGATCTTAGTAATGACGTACGTTATTTTAATTAATACATTTTAATTTTATTTAATTTCCAATTTGAGTGCCCCTGAGTCTAAAAAAACAATAAAACATTCTCAGTTAAAATTAAAATAATAATAATCATTGACGCATACCTGACGTTTCTTAGCGCAACTCGAACAACTAAAGGCTAGTTTGGTTACGACTATAACAATTTTAACTTTTGCCATTCCAAGTTCCAAGAAAAAGTTTCTAAATCGAGAAAATAACAAAAAAATTTTTTATTGCATTTCTCGACGTTTTGAGTCGATTCCAAAAATGCAAAAAAAAGTTTTTCGATTTTAATTTTTTCCATTCCAAGAAAAAGTTTATAAATCAAGAAAAAAATACAAAATTTTTTTTTATTGCATTTCTCGACATTTTGAGTCCCCCTGATTCCAAAAACGCATAAAAAATGTAACAATTTTAACTATTGCCATTCCAAGAAAAAGTTTCTAAATCGAGAAAAAATCAAAAAAAATTTTTATTGCATTTCTTGACGTTTTGAGTATCTACCAAAAATGCAAAAAAAATTTCGATTTTAATTTTTTCCATTCCAAGAAAAAGTTTATAATCAAGAAAAAATCAAAATTTCTTTTTATCGCATGTGTCGACGTTTTGAGTCCCCCTGATTCCAAAAACACATAAAAAATGTAACAATTTTAACTTTTGCCATTCCAAGAAAAAGTTTCTAAATCGAGAAAAAATCAAAAAAATTTTTTATTGCATTTCTTGACGTTTTGAGTACCAAAAATGCAAAAAAAAATTTCGATTTTAATTTTTTCCATTCCAAGAAAAAGTTATACCTAAATCAAGAAAAAAATACAAAACTTTTTTTATTGCATTTCTCGACATTTTGAGTCCCCCTGATTCCAAAAACGCTTAAAAAATGTAACAATTTTAACTTTTGCCATTCCAAGAAAAAGTTTCTAAATCGAGAAAAAATCAAAAATTTTTTTCATTGCATTTTTCGACGTTTTGAGTACCAAAAATGCAAGAATATAATTTTCGATTTTAATTTTTTCCACTCCAAGAAAAAGTTTATAATCAAGAAAAAATCAAAATTTCTTTTTATCGCATTTGTCGACGTTTTGAGTCCCCCTGATTCCAAAAACGCATAAAAAATATAACAATTTTAACTTTTGCCATTCCAAGAAAAAGTTTCTAAATCGAGAAAAAATCAAAAAAATTTTTTATTGCATTTCTTGACGTTTTGAGTACCAAAAATGCAAAAAAAATTTCGATTCTAATTTTTTCCATTCCAAGAAAAAGTTTATAATCAAGAAAAAATCAAAATTTCTTTTTATCGCATTTGTCGACGTTTTGAGTCCCCCTGATTCCAAAAACACATAAAAAATGTAACAATTTTAACTTTTGCCATTCCAAGAAAAAGTTTCTAAATGGAGAAAAAATCAAAAAAAAATTTTATTGTATTTCTTGACGTTTTGAGTACCAAAATGCAAAAAAAATTTCGATTTTAATTTTTTCCATTCCAAGAAAAAGTTTATAAATCAAGAAAAAATACAAAATTTTTTTTTATTGCATTTCTCGACATTTTGAGTTCCCCTGATTCCAAAAACGCATAAAAAATGTAACAATTTTAACTTTTGCCATTCCAAGAAAACGTTTCTAAATCGAGAAAAAATCAAAAAATTTTTTTATTGCATTTCTTGACGTTTTGAGTACCAATAAAGCAAAAAAAATTTCGATTAAATTTTTTCCATTCCAAGAAAAAGTTTATAAATCAAGAAAAAAATACAAAATTTTTTTTTATTGCATTTCTCGACGTTTTGCACCCCCTGATTACGAAAATGCAAAAAAAAATTATCGATTTCGATTTCGGCCAATGTAACTTTTTACTTCGCTGTAAGGTAGTACATCTGAACCCCAATTGATAACCAAATTGGTTTTCAAAGTTTTTCGATTTTAATTTTTTTCATTCCAAGAAAAAGTTTCTAAATCGAGAAAAAATCGAAAATTTTTTTTATTGCATTTCTCGACGTTTTTGAGACCCTGATTTTTTTGAGAAATTTTTTAAAATTCCAAGTTTTTAAAAATATTTTCAAATGATTTATTGCAGGTATTTGAAGATATTAGCGATTATGATTCAACCGAAGATGAAAACAATCCAAAGTGTAACTTAAGTAAAACTCATCAAAATACAATAGTTTATGAAAATAGCGACGATGAAAACGTAAAAGTACAAACAGATACCAATGTAGAAAATCTTGAAAAAGAAGAAGAAGAAGAAGAAAAAGAAGAAGAAAAAAAAGAGGAAAAAGAAGAAAATATCATCAACCATCACCAAAATGATCCAAACGTAATTGTAACAAATCCGAGTGTCGATATGCCAAGTTTCAGTGCAGATTTTATCCACAAAACTAACTTAAATTCTTTAGTGGAAGAAAAAGTAGACACTTTAGAGTGTAACGAATCTCATGCCTTAACTTCACCGGTTCAAAGTGCTTGCGCATCACCAGCTAGTTCCAACGGTGGAGTTTATACGGTAACTTTATTAAATAGTCTTATAAAAATCAAAAATTAAATTATTTTACAGACTGACCTCTTAGAAAATTTTGGTTTAAATTTACATAGAATTGACAAAGACGTTCAACGTTGTGATAGAAATTACTGGTACTTCAGTGGT
Organism: Malthinus seriepunctatus; assembly: GCA_963924605.1. Taxonomy (NCBI): domain Eukaryota; kingdom Metazoa; phylum Arthropoda; class Insecta; order Coleoptera; family Cantharidae; genus Malthinus; species Malthinus seriepunctatus. The sequence continues at coordinate 17,220,376 of OZ004603.1, forward strand.
GATAATCTCGACAAACTAAGAAATGTTATGTGCACGTACTAAATAATTCTTTTCACAATTTTACACAAAATTAAACAAATTTTTGTAGATACGTATGGGAGCATTTAGAAATCGGTTACATGCAAGGAATGTGCGATTTGGTTGCACCTTTGCTTGTAATATTTAACGACGAAAGTTTAACTTATGCCTGTTTCTGTCGTTTGATGGAAAGAATGGTGGAAAATTTTCCTAATGGAAATACGATGGATTGTCATTTTGCAAATATGAGATCTTTAATACAAATATTAGATTCGGAAATGTACGAACTAATGCATTCGCACGGAGATTATACACATTTTTATTTTTGCTATCGTTGGTTTTTATTGGATTTTAAAAGAGAATTAGTTTATAATGATGTTTTCGCGTTTTGGGAAGTTATTTGGGCTGCGCAACAAATAGCTTCGAGTCATTTTGTATTATTTTTAGCATTAGCTTTGTTGGAAAGTTACAGAGATATCATTTTATCTAACAGCATGGATTTTACGGACATAATTAAATTTTTCAATGGTAAGTTACTATTTATTGCTATTACAAATTATTATTAATTCTTTCAAAATAAGAAATGGCGGAACGTCATGATGCACAAGCTGTATTAAAATTAGCAAGAGATTTGGTATTACAACTACAATTACTTATCGAAAATAAATAATTTAGCTAACAATTACGGAAAGAAGAAATTGTTACCTCTTATAAAGCGTTGTTTGTTTGCTCAGTTTTTAATCAATTAAGTTATCTAATCGTTTAATAAAATTTTATAAAGTGTTATTGATCAAAAATTTTATAAATAAGCAAATCATATCATTTGCTTATTAATTAGTAAACGTTAGTGAGTACTATTTGTGTAAAATCATTAAAATAATGTGCCAAAACATTTTCTTACTATCAATTTGTAGTAGATCTGTACTTTTTGATTTTATGTATGATACTATTGGCAGCGTTTAGTGTAGGAAATTCACTTATAATTTCTTATAATTGAAAGATTACTGCAACTGCTATACGATAACTCTTCACAACTGTGTGATAGTCCAATATAACACATATTGTGCTCTTTGGGTTACGCACAGTTTAAGACGAGCCTCGGGATACAACTTTTATTACATGAAACAGAAAAAATATTGCATTTTCGAAATACACATACCCACTAAAAGAGTTATAAATCTGTGATAATTATTTAAATTATTGTAAATAAATTGAGAAGAATTAGATCGAAGATTAGTTTTAAGTTTTTAAATTTAATATTGATTTTAACAAGTATTAAAATGTTCCTCTATAATTAAATCAATTCTATTTTGATATGTGTAGTTAGGTACCTACTTAAAGATATTTTGCCAAACCTCCTTCGAAGGTAGGTACATATCCTACTTGACTCTACACTCGACCGACCCCCTGTATAATTCCTACAAAGGTGTATTATATCAATATTCTTGTAATATTGCGAAAAATACAGATCTATAGTAAATTAGATATGTAATCTATAAATGTACTATGATGGAATATGTATATTAATGACTACATAGGAAATATTTAAGAGTTTGAGCCTATTTTATTATTATGTATTCTTAACTAATTTTAAATTAAAAACTTTTATCTCTGTTTACAACCTTATTCAAACTATAATGCACGATTATTAATAATTTAATTTAAAACTTGTGTCTATTTTAAATATGAATTACTTCGCGGTTTTTAAACAGTTGTCATGTAGTTCTGCCACATTATCATAGATGGCGCTTACTAATTTAAAACTTATTTTTTTGTATACAGCCTAATTAATTATTATTAATACAATTTAAAAATGTGTGATTAATGATTATTATTAAGAATTTAAAGCCGAATAAAAATTATGTCTAATTATTAAATGTAAATTGTTTCCCGTTTCTTCAACTTGTCATATAGTTCTAACATTTTAACACAGATGGCGCTTACATGGAAAAAGAAAATTTCAAACGTCAAATTTTTATTTTAAACAATAAAAATAGTTTTTGTATTTTATTTACATTAAATTCTATTTTGAGTGTAGACATAAGTATCTCTAAATTCACAGCTCATAAAAATTCTAGTTCAATTAAAATTAATAATTAAAAGTTATCGTTGAAAAAATCGTAATATTCTTCGACGTGGAGGTACAACTGGTTGAGATATTTGATCGTTATTTATTTTTTTCATTTCTTGACGATTAAGTTTATTTCTTAATTGTTCATCTAATAAGTCTTGCATGTCAACCTGCAAATGTACACAAATTTTTGTAATTTATCAATTTTAGAAATAAAACAACGGATGTGGCCATACGAGGAACTTTTTCCTGTTGTAATTTTTTTACACTTCTTTAAAAGTTATAATTTAAAATTCAATTAATGTATTTCATTTATATGATATAAAATTAAATTTAAATAAAAGAAAAATATAAAATTATAATTGATTAATGTATCCATATCTCAAAGTGGAGTTAAATGGTTGAAGGTAAAATGGTTGAATAAAACTCAAAGTCCACTCCACTAATTTTATTTTGAAGATCGTCGTTAAGTCGATATGTCTTCGAAATGCATTTGACTTAACGACGATCTTCAAAATAAAATTAGTGGAGTGGACTTTGAGTTTTATTCAACCATTTTACCTTCATAAAATTATAATATTTGACGGATAGGAAAAAGTTCCTCGTATGGGCATATCCGTTGTTTTAAAAATAAATTTTTTTTTAAATTGCTTTCGTCCGGGATCGAACCTAGAACTTCTGCATGTACGCAGAATGTTTAGACATGAGCTGTATGAAATACTAATTTCATTTTTTTTTAATTTGGCACAAATTGAAGTTCAAAATATATATTATTTCATATGTTCAGAAAGCTAATTTTATGCGCTTTTAAAATATTGAAAAATATACAGGGTGTTCGATTTAAATTAAGAAATTTGATCCCATTTCCGGTTAAACCGGAAGAGTTTTGTTAACCAAAAATAGTGTTAAATAATAGATATTTATGAAATTGGTAAATATATCCATTTTCAATTTTTAAATTCTATTATAAACTAAATTAGATATTTTTGAAGTTCCGACATTCATAAAATCGTTACTCCAAAACGCGTCGAGCGATTTTGATAAAAATTTAAATTTTGATAGAGAATCACGTTTTCTGTAACATATCCAAAAAAGAAAAAATATGGCAGAGGGAATTTTGAGAAAATCCATTTAAAAATTTTGACCTACTTTGATCCCTTAAAGGTAGGCAATTTTGAAAATCGACTTGCTTAGGACGAAAGCCCTGCATTTTGGCTTTACAATACCGTTTTGAAATTTTTATAATAGTAATTACCGGCCAAGCTATAAGAAAAAAAACCATAAAATGGAGCAATCGTTCTATTGGCTGCCATTTTAAATAAAATAATCTGAAATTTTTTCTTTCAATTGGGGCTCACATGTACTATCTTATAACCAAGTAAAAATGAATTTGGCTCAAATTTGCAAATATGCGCCCAAAATAACCACATTATTTTTGGACACCCTGTATATATTTCGTATTAAAGCTATTTTTGCCAATAAAATAATTTTAAAGTGGTTAAAATCAAATTTCATCAAAATCACTTCAGTAGTTTTTGCTCTAGGGGGGGGGGGGACATCCATACATTTTTGGTTCAAAAAATCGAAAATCGTCGAGAAATGCAAAAAAAAGTTTTTATTTTTATTATTTTTTTGTCTCGATTATAACAACCTTTTGTTGGATTAGAAAAAGTTAAAACAAACCTGCCACTGTTCGAGTTGTTGACTAAGTTCAACTTTTTGTTGTATTGCTTCTAGTAATTGACTATTAACTTGCATAAGATCAACTCTTGTTTTAGCTAACTCAATTTCAGCTTTGTTTTTTCTAAATACTGCTTGATCGCGAATTTTCCTAGCTTTCAAAATTTCGTCATCTTGATCTAAAGAAGAATGCAAAGCATCTTGTCGAGCTCTATCGCGTTCTTCTAAAGCTGCTTTTAATTCTACTTGATTAACAGATACCTACAAATAATAAATTATTATTTTATTACTACTTTTTTTTGTATGTTAATACTTTGCTCATAAGCTCCCGATTAGTTTGATTCAATTTAGAAATTTCTGTATCCCTTTCTTGTATGTCTCTTTTCGCTTGTTCTAATCTTTCTAACAATCTAACTACATCGGTGTCTAATACTAATGTAATTAATTCTTGAGCAACTTCGTTGAGAAGTTCCACAGAAAAATTACTTTCGTTTAAAGAGGTTGTCGAACAATCTGACTGTAATCCAGAGTCGGTTTCGTTGAGGTTTTTAAGTTGCAAACATAGAGATCGTAGTTGTCTATAAATAGTCATGCACTCTTGAAATCCAATAGGTTCGGTTAAATCCATTTCGGATACCAAAGAGTGGTGTTCACCTGTTACATATTAATAATTACAATACAAAATCGAAATAAAAAGAGTTATTAGATTACTTACCTACGTCATTACCTAAACGTTCATCTATATTTAGTTCATCATGCGTTACAGATGATTTATACAATTCAAAGTCTTTTTTTCTCAAATGTGTTTCTAAAACTAAAATTCTTTCAGAAGCTTCTTCTAAGGTAGCCGTTAAACTATCCCTTTCAGAATTTGACAACATTAACCGTTTCTCTAATTCGTTTTTCATATCCGACATTAATTGGAGTTCGTCTCTTAAAATATTAGAAGTACTAATATGTTGATGTAAATTTAATTTTTCTAAAGCGCATTGTTCTTTTAAATTTCGTACTTCTAATTTTAATTGAGATTCTAAAGTAGTAGCCTCCTTTAATTGAGATGTAAGTCTTAAATTTTGAGCATTTAAATCTGTAAATAAATTTATTTTATCACGTTCCCATTGTTTTAATATATTTTCTTTGGTCGAAAGTTTCGTTGTAAGTTCTGTTACGTCATTTTCAAGTTCCGCTATTCGAATTTCTAATTCAGATTCGGACGATGCTAATTTTCGTTTCAAAATATGCTTTTCTTGTTCCAAGGTCTAAAAAAAAAATAAAATAATCTGTGAATCTAGTCAGTTCTCATTAATGTCATTTTATTTATTTATTGAGCTACACGTTTATCTTTAAATTATTAGCAAAATGTTAAATTCGCTAGTTAAAATTGTGAATAATCCACATTTACTGGAAAATTTTACAAATACGGCACTTAAATGTAGAAATAAAAGAGGAAATTCCTCTTGGGTAGAAAGTCTTAAAAAGAAACAACAGATGGGAATGGACCAAGACGAATGTAGTGCAGTGAAAAAAGGTAAACCACTTAGGATTTAATGGGATGAATTCATTATGTACTTTTACAGAAATTAACTACCATATATCAGATTTAAAAAACACCGGAGCAGATATAACAAAGGTTAATGAAGAAACGTACATAATACAAAGAGATCTTGCACCCACTACAACTTGTAAAATATCCAACGAAGATAAATACATTAAAGTTATGGAAGCTAATCTTGACCAAAAAGATAATGTTTTAGATCCAATGCCAACTTTTACAACAGTAGAACAACGCATGATAGATTTAAGCACTAATAAATTACATCCGATGTATCGAAGATATTTAAATAATTCAAAAAAAATAAACACATTATCTTTACCTGAAAAATCAACTTATAAATCGAGAAGTGGTCCTATCAACTCAGACGAAATTCCAGTGCAGTTGAGTTATAATAAAGACCTACTCGAAACTAAGAATTTGTATTCGGAATATAAAAGGGTAGAACCACCGAGACAACTTATAGCTAAACTGGCTGAAATAAGACAAAATGAAAGACCTACGTTACAGAAAAAGGTACCAATCGATCTTACCGATACAAAAGAACAAGTAAAAATTAAATCTATCTTTGACACACTTTATCAAAAAGAACAAATATTTTAATTAAGTAATGTTATCATACTTTTTGTATATACTTTATTGTGAAATTTCCAGTTTTTAATAAAAGACAAATTTTTAAATTTGTTAGGTTAAGTTTGTTTGACGTTTTAAAAATTAAACAGCGCCATCTATGATTTATTATGGAAACCGTTCAATTCTTTTGAAAAGACGCGCAAAGCCTTTTTCATGTGGAAAAGGTATATTTGCAACACAATACCAACAATGTTACTGTAAGAAGTATTTTATTTTATATCACACACTTAAAATCGATGTTTTTTTCAGCGGTAAAAGAAATTGGTGTGTATTGAAAGCATGTAAATCCATTACTTTTTAATTATGAGATTTTATTTATAATAATCGAGTTTATACTACTTAAATTTAAAACGTTCAATTGTTGTTATTAGGGATTGCATTATTTAATTATTAATTAATTTTTAAACTTATGTTAAACTGGTTTGACGTTTTAAAATTTGAACAGCGGCATCTATGATTTGTTATGAAAACCGCTCAATTATTTTGAAAAGACGCGCGAAGCGTTCGTTTCTCATGTGGAAAAGGTAGATTTGCAACACAATACCAACAATGCTATTGTAAGAAGTATTTTATTTTATATCACACACTTAAAATGGATGTTTTATGTCAGCGGTAAAAGAAATTGGTGTATTAATACTGAAAGCATGTAAATCCATTACTTTTTAATTATGGGATTTATTTTATAATCGAGTTTATAGGTAGTTAAATTTAAAACGTGCAATTGTTGTTATTAAGGATTGCATTATTTAATTATTAATTAGATCAAGGTGAATAAAATTGCAACATTGAACTGTTACTGTTACTAAATGAGAACTTTCAAATCACCAGTAGCTGGTACTTTATTGTAAAGAAGTAGGCAGTTTTTATTTGTTTAAATTTAAAGATTAGTTCTAATTAAATAACATAATTAAGTTCAAAAGTTACATAATAGTTTCAAGATGTAATTTCAAGTAATTTTGAAAAGAAAAAGTGAAAGCAAAAATTGCTTGTAAAATGTCTAAGAATAAAAGAAATTGAAATAATCATGTAGTTAATCATAATCATATGGTATGATTCATTGAATTTGTTGATTTTAGTCATTTAAGATGAAAAATTGATGCAAATTTTAGAAAAGCGAAGTCAAGGTTTTTACGTTTTCTTCGCTTATTTGAGCGAAGAAAGGTGCTCGTTTTCGATTTTCGATATTTTTCTCAAGACCAAGGTTTAATTTTAATTAAAAAATATGCTTACTTCAATTCTTTTGCAATACTCTTCGACTGTTGCTTCGTGATTTTTTTTCAATTCTTCATTTTTTTCTAAAAGAGCTCTCCCCAGTTCGGCAGCTATGACCAAATTATTTTCTTTTTGTTGTAGCTGTGACCAAATGTCGCCGTTTTGTAAATTTTGTTCTCTATCACTATTTTCCATTTCAAAAATGTACTCTTCTAATCTTTGCATCGTTTCCAATTTCAAAAAGGCACTCCGTTTAGTATTGTTTTCATGGTTGTGAGCAGAAATGTGATTGCGTACGTATTAAAAATTCTGGAAAAGAGCAAAATTTTGAAATCGGAAACTAATAAAGAAATAAACACAATTGGTAGTTAATAATTTTTGTGGGTGTTTTTTAATTGGATTTTAATTTTGGTAAAAGAATGAACACGTACCGTTTATTTTTAATTATGACGAAATAACTATAGTTCCGTCTACGAATTAGTTCATTTTGTGGATGTTTAATCGATATTTGCGCAATAATTTATTGCTAAACGAGATTTCCAATTAACGTTGCAGCTATTACTTAAAATTAAAATATTGTTTAAATTTAAAAATGATTATTATTACCCGTATTAAATTTCTCCGCAAGGCAAGTTTTAGTTCTTATGACAATTAAGTAACTTCCTCTTATGTGATTCTTTTGTGCAGAAGGTAGTAGTTAGTTTAAATACCGTTATATATTTTTAAGGTTGAAATAATTTTATCAACTTACTTTATTTTGTTAAATTATCCTCGGTTATTTCTTTATAAACAAAACACTTAAAAATCCTAGAGACAATACTTTAAAACAATTTTTTTTAAATAAATACAATTCCGCAGGTAAAAAGCTACTGTTATTAACTAACTAAAAAGAAATTAAAGGTAGTAACAATTTTAGTTTACCTGCGAGCTTGCGCAAAAGACTACTTCTTTTGTTTGTAACGAATTCAATTTATCGAGTTCCTAAATTAAAAAATACCCATATACCTACCTACCTAACACATATCGATTATTTCTAAATGTTTTGCTTATTATAATAATAGAATCGTTTTTATCTCATGAATTAATTAATCGAAAATGTTTTTTTACTTTTTTATGTTTTGAGTCCTCCATAGTCCACAAAAAGGCTTTCTAGGTGTTTAACACTACTGAACCAAATTTGAGCCACTTCAAATTTAAAAAACTTTAAATAAAATAGATGCAGGGTGGCCCAAAATATGGGGTTATATCAGCGCATTTTAGCAAACTTAAACTGCAGTTAAAATTTGCCCTTGTGCTATAAGTTTGTACATCTTGGCGCGAATTAAAGGGGTATTTTTCAAATTTTTAAATTCAAAATGGCGGCCTACAAAATGGCGATTGTCTCATTTAGTAGTCTTTCTATTGTAACTTTGCCGATGATTATTATTTTGAAAATTTGAAAACAGTATTGTAGAGACAAATTATGAGGTTTTAGTCCAAATATAATCTATTTTTGAAAATGTTCCAAAAGTGTCTACTTTTAATAGGCCAATATTAGTTAAAATTTTGATATGGATTATCTCAAAATCGGGTGCGCGTATTTCTTTTTAAATTGAATATATTATAGTCATTGTAGTTCTTAATCGAACGGCACTTGTTTCAGTTCTTAAATCTTTCCAGCACCGGACTTACAATTTTTTTAAGGTCAAAATTTAAAAAGTCCATAACTTCTTTTATAATTGAAATGATAATTTTAAACTTTGCAAATGTATTAATCTCAAGAACATTATTTATTTGATACTATTTTGGATTAACAAAACTTTTCCGATTAAACCGAAAATTAGAGAAATATGGTAAGTTTTTAGGAACACCTCAGATATTTTTAAATATATTTAAAGCCTGTCAAATTAGCCATTCGATGGTACCATACACTTCGTATTTGGACTTTCGGATTAACCGGAAATGGCAATAACTTTTTTATTTTAAATAGAAAATTCTCTATATTTTTTAATATTTTGAAATTAGTTGTGAGACGATATCAAACACTTTATATTTTGACTTCCGGTTTATCCGCATATAACACTAACTTTCTTAATTTCAATAGAACACCTTGTATATTTTTCTAAATTTTGAACGTTCGTAAAATTAGTCATCATCATCAGAGACGATATCAAACACTTCATATTTAGACTTCCGGTTTAAAAATGTAGTAAAATTAGCTTTAATACGTACAAAAAAATCCTATTATTGCGACATCAGAGTTTTTAGTTGTTATAACATTCTAAAACTATCTATTGTAAAATTTATTCATATTTTAACAGGAAGAATTTTTTAAATGTAATAGTTGGCTTTACCTTGAAACGTATAAATTTTTACTGCTCAATGTACGTAAACATTCACCATAGATAAGATAAAACTTGAAATTAGTATTAAAGATTAACGATAACAGGTAAACTTGAAATCGCGTCAAATAATACTCAAAGAAATAAGTTTTAAATTGGCGCTCTCATTTGAAAGAAAAAGAAGCCCCGCTAAGTAGGGAACCAATCAAATTATTTCTACAGGCTAAACGGCTAAAGTGTCATTTACATAAACTGTAGAAAGCTGAAGTGTAGCTGTATTGTAGTTGTAGGGGTCATTAGGTCTGTGCCTATGTGCCTAGCCAATTTTGAGCCCGGGCAGATAATTCGTGTAGCGCCCTCAACTTATTAAAATGTTAGTTAATTAAATTATTACTTAATTAAATTATTAATTAATTAAAGTATTTATATCATTAATTAATTAAAATTGATTGATTAAATTATTAAATAATTCCTAATCAATTTTTAAAGGACCCCGCACTTTTTATATGGAAAAACGGTTTCGGTCAAATTTGATAAAATTTTGGTAAGTTGTAGATTTTTCCCTTCTGAACAAAAGTCTCAATGGGCGAAAACATCTAGACCCCTACGTTTCTGAGATAGAGGCCGCCAAAGCTCTTAAGATGTCTATCCTTATAAATTAATGTAGCACATATTTTTAGTTATATAGAAATATAAACTGTACCAGGTGGTAGAGTTGACCATTACTAATAACTTTTGTTATTTCAATTTTTCAAAATGGCGCTTGGTTTTTGTAATATGGCGGATTTATTGATTTTTAATTTTTTATGGCAGCATCTTTGTTTTTTAGAATTTCATTAGTACCATTACAATACAATTTAGGTACTACAGAGCGGTCATAAAATAGAGTGCATTATTTTTTTGTCGGGCGGCAGCGGCAGGTCATGTTTGATGTTGACAATAATTAGAAATAAGGTGTAAAAGTTGACCCAAAAGACATTTTACTTTAATTATTCAAAATTTTAGTTCTTTTACGAGTCTCATTGGTCATTGCGATCTAATTTTTCAGTTCAGTACAGTCGAACCCCTATTTAGTGATGTTTAAGATTCGCCAAAATCGATATAATAGTAAAGTAATAAATATCTCATATACGTTCATATACGTTGACATTATTATAAGATTGCGGATAAAATAATATTAGGTATCACAGTTAATAACGTACGTTATTCGCTATTCGTACGCTACTCATGAGGTATTTATTAATTTATTACCCTCTGCAGAATTCCGAAGGAGTGCTCATTATTTTCTTACAACATGAGACCTAAATCTTGTTATTAAATTTTATTGCGCTGTGTTGGTTGCCTACATACCTATACCTAAAGTTCAAAATTTAAAATAGTTTCTTCCAAACCTTCGCAAATCATTATCATTTAGATATCAACAACATTTTGTGTTAGTTTAATAAAATAAACCGCGTGCAATTAATTAAATATTTCATTTATAAAAATGGAAGCGAGAAGTGAAGACCATAACAGTTTAAATTTGTAAAAATTATCTAATTTCAATGGATTAATTTTAAAGACGTGAAAAATGAAGTGCTTTGCTTTTGTAAAAAAATTTGTACTCGAATTGATCTGGAATTCTGGAGAAGTTACTCAGAGATGGCGGAGAAGATATCGGAATAAACAAAAAGGATAAACCGAAGATGAAACTTGTACCTCAAAGAATTAATTTAGCAGAATTACTAACGGCTGATAAAGAAATGTTAACAAAATCAAATAAGTTAGTTCCTCAAAGATTAAAATCTTCACAACCGGATATGGGTTAGTAATTCTATTAGAAATAGTTTCTAAATTTACAAACTTTATTTATTCAAGGTATCTATGTCATCGGTGAAAAAAAGTCGCTTATACAGAAAAGCCCTAGTAGTGTCGGTAGTGCACTAGAGCATGCAAAAAGTTTCGTATCAAAATCAAGGGTAAAACCTGCCAAAACACATGTAGGAAGTACGAACAGGAGCTGGTACGTTTTTCTCTTAGATTTTGTCATCGTCATCAAATCATTAATATTATTTGTATGTTTTAGTATACTAAAACATATATAAAACTAAAACGATATGATAATTGCTGGTATTGGTTTTTTCTTAGGTATACCTAATAGAATTACTAACCGATATCCGGTTGTGAAGATTTTAATCTTTGAGGAACTAACTTATTTGATTTTGTTAACATTTCTTTATCAGCCGTTAGTAATTCTGCTAAATTAATTCTTTGAGGTACAAGTTTCATCTTCGGTTTATCCTTTTTCTATATTCCGATATCTTCTCCGCCATCTCTGAGTAACTTCTCCAGATCAATTCGAGTCCAAATTTTTTTCCAAAAGCAAGCTCTTCATTTTTCACGTCTTTAAATTTAATCCATTGAAATTAGGTAATTTTTAGAAATTTAAACTGTTATGGTCTTCACCTCTCGCTTCCATTTTTATAAATGAAATATTTAATTAATTGCACGCGGTTTATTTTCTTAGGTATACCTAAGAAAAAAAACGATACCAGCAATTATCATATCGTCTCCAGCAGAAACGAATTCCGTGAAGTGGAAAAATTAATTATGAATCCAAAATCAACACCAAGTTATAACCAGCTAAGCTACCGGCACAAGATTGCCAAAACACTTTAGGGGTTTTAGTACCTAAGAAAAAAACCGATACCAGCAATTATCATATCGTCTCCAGCAGAAACCGAATTCCGTGAAGTGGAAAAATTAATTATGAATCCATAATCACAAAAAAAATCGTTTAGTGTTTTAGATCGCAAGTGTTTAGCAACTCCACGAACTGGCAAAACACAACAGTGTTCTATATCGAAAATTATTCAAAAGCAGTGTTTGAGTTTATACGATACCCCTACTAATAAAAAAAAATTAGATTGTTTTAAATTGTAACTTTTTAAATTGTAATTTTGTAAATTGTTTTTATTTTAAATTGATTGGAATTTGACAAATATATTTTAGAGTCGGCTAGAGCGTTTATATTTATTATTTTAATTTGTGTGATGATTTAAATTCTGATTTAGTTTTATCTTATCCAAATCATGGAACAATTTAGAATACGGAAAAATAATAATATCTGGGTATCTGGTACCTAAAAGAAAATAAAATAAAAGAAATTATTAAAAAATTTCCTATTGTATTTTTTTGTACATTTCTTTAAAAGTTTATAGTTTAAAATTTTCTTTAATGTATTTCATTTATAAGATATCAAATTAAATTTTAATAAAAAAAATATAAAATTATAATATTTGACGAACAGGAAAAAGTTCTTCGTATGGCCACATCCGTTGCTTTTATTATTAAATCTATTTTTATATTAATATAAATTACATGATATTAAAAAAAATTAAAAAAAAGTTTAAATTGGTTTTGTCCGAGATCGAAGGTCCGAAAGTCCGAGATGACTTCTGCTTCTAAGCAGAATTTTTAATCATAAATACTATCATAATTTTTTTTTAAATTTGGCATAAATTGAAGACCAAAATATAGATATGTTCAGAAAGCAAATTTTACGAGCTTTCAAAATATTAAAAAATATACAGGGTGTTCCAATTAAATTAAGAAATTTGATTCCATTTCCGGTTAAACCGAAAGTCAAAATATAAAGTGTTTCGTATCGTGTAATAGCTAATTTTACGAGCTTTCAAAATATTTAAAAATATATAGGGCGTTCCTAAATATTTTAATATTTTTGTAATTTCCGGTTTAACCGGAAGCGTTTTGGTTACCGAAAACAGTGTCAAATAATAGATATTCATGAGATTGATATAAATATCCAATTTCAAGTTTTAATTTTTATTACCAAATAAATTAGAAATTATTGAAATTTTGACATTTAAAAAATCATAACTACGAATCCGCATAATACAAGTCTTTAAAAATTTAAAGTTAGATAGATAATTACGCTGCCTAGAACATATCAAAAAATTAACAGAATGTTTGGACCAGTTTTTGAGAAAATCGATATCAAAATTTTGACCTACTTGGGCCCCTTAAAGGTAGGCAATTTTAAAACATTTTGAAAATTCACTCTTTTAGGGCGAAAGCCCTATATTTTGGCTATACAATGCCGTTTTTAAATTTTTATAATATTAATAACCGGCCAAGTTATAAGGGAAAAACCACAAAATGGGACAATCGTTCTATTGACCGCCATTTTGAATAAAAAAGTTTGAATTTTTTTTTACAATTTGGGCTCACATGTACTATCTTATAGCCAAGAAGAAATGAATTTGGGCGAAATTTGCAAATATGCACCCAAAATAACCATCTTATTTTTGGACACCCTGTATAGATTGCTTATAAAAGCTTATTATGTCGATGAAATAATTTTAAAGTAACTAATATCAAATTTCATCAAAATCGGTTCAGTAGTTTTTGCTCTAAGGAGGGGGGGCATACATACATCCAGACATTTTTGGTTCAAAAAATTCCCAATGAATTTGAGAAAAATGACCCAATGAAAATATTTGTCTTAATTACACATAATTATTCCATCAAAAATAACAAAGCTGTTATTGAGTGCCATCTCGAATATCACGCTTCCGGTTAAGATTTCGCTTTGGTAACCGCAATTTTCGTATTCAGCAGGGTACGGCAGGGTTGAAATATTGGGGAAAGACCGGTTACCAAAATTTTATATGAAATGCCGCTTGTATGGTTAAGGAAACGTTCTTTCCAAAAACAGCCCTTGTCTATACAGGGTTATTCAAATTCGAGGCGCACCATGGGGATCTCGCTTATTTGAAGAGATAGAGAAACGGTTAAATTAGGGCAAAGTTGCGGAATTTTATGCCGATTAATAATCTAAAAAGAAAAGTGTCCTAGCTGCTTTTGTTTTTGAACTATTGATAAAAAACCGTGTCGTGAGATTACAAAGTTACCCATGCAATGTGGTGAGATTATTGTCACCCTGTATATTGAAAGTTAAAAAATTCTAAAAAGTTACTCTAATTTACAGTAGATTCTCAATATTTTCATTTTTTTTATCACACTTAAAAACAACTCCGAAAACATACAAAATCCTTATAAAGAAAACATTTTTTTACAACCTCTTAACTACGGGAAGGTTTTTAGGAAAATCAAATAGATTAAAAATCTCGCAACTGGACTAGAATTTTTCGGTATTAAATCCCAAACAATTCCTTATCACTTTTTTCTATCCGTTGATTACAGCTCGAGTTATTTCTTATTTTAAGAACGAAAACGTGAAAGTGCAAGAAGAAGGCCATTTTTTTAAATGTTGCGGCACTAGTTGGATTGACAAAACTATCAGGGGTTGTTCAGGGCATAGTTCTCAATTATATTCAGGCATAAAATTGCTAATGGGAGCTAACATCCGTAACTCTCTATGACCGTCCCATATCTCTATTCCACTAATACGAAAAAGGCCTGTTAATGGCACATTAGAATTTTTTACATAGAATTCCTTGGTAATGTGCTGGGAGATAGAAGTGACAAAAAAACTTGTAAAAATGAATACTTCTTTGGGTTTCTTCGTGTGTTTTTCGAGTGAAAGTGTAGTAATAAATGGACCAGATACTTTAAAAATGTGAAATTTGGAGTACATTTTAAATCGATAATCACATTAATCACGTTTGTTCTGAAAACAAATACTTGGCTTGTCATTGCGTGGTCATTGCCTTTAATACCTTGTCAAAAATTACGAGAAATTTTAAACCTTATCAATAGTTAATCAAAAACTCAAAAATGGACAAAAAAAAGAAACCACTCACCGCCGAAGAGCTTCTTCAAATAGAAATTAATTTGGAAAATGAATTGGGACGTCTTCAAAGACAGGTTAATGCAAAAGTTTTTCAAAATTGAATTTTAAACAAAATTATATTTTAGTACAAAATTATGGATAGGGACCGTAGCGGTTATAGCAGTGGAAGTAAATTTGCGAAGCAACAAAAAGTTTTGAAAATATTAAAACACGAATATTCAAATGTGTCAACCGATTTGTTCGTCGCTACTTGCAGTACAAAGAAGAAGAAGGATGAAGCAATTACAGAAACTTTAGTCACTCTATTGCAAGAAAACGATTTATTTAGTGCCCAACTTAAAGAAAGACAAGGTTACATCACAGATATCGATGGACAAATTGATCAAGTTCTTTATTCTTCTTCCCTTACAATTTTTTATACTTATTAGAAAAACATTGTAGGTACAAAAGGCTATTGTTAAAATGAATTGTGAGAACGTATCGGACATAGACCTACAAGCAAGAGTCACTTATGCTCAAAAAACTCTCGAAGGTTTAGAAAATAAATTGGATACCGCTACTAAACGTTTTAACATTTTATTAACCCAAAATCGTAAGATGAGAGAAGAAATTAACCATTTACTTTTGGAAAGGTTAAAAAATAAACGCTATAAGATTAAATTTTTATTTTATTTTTGATTAGGATGGTTTTTAATAAGAAATGGGAACAAATGATCGGTAATTTAAATAAAGGTAAATCGTTTATGATGGATTTAATAGAACAAGCCACAATTGCCTATGATCAACGAGAAGAATGGGTTTCAAAATTAAACGCTTTAAGAGAGAGAAGTAACAACGATTTAAAAATACACACTCAGGTTTTTATTTTATTTAAATTTTAAACTGGAAAAATTATTTTTAATTCACCACAAAGAATAAAATATAGTTTTCTACTCGGTGCACTCGTTTTCACACATTTGCGATTTCTAATCACAAACTCTTACATAAACACTTTTTCATTTTTTTTAAATCAGCATCGAATGATATAAATTATACAAAACTTAATATTTTTTAAAAAATATTTCGTGCATTCTTTGTAGGAGATGCAATCGTTGCAACGTAAATTAAACCACGACATGAAATTAGAAGAGTTTTTGGAAACCAAAGGTCAAAAGAGAATAATGTTTAAATTATTCGATAGGGCAATAAAGAAAAGAGAGGAAACTAGATTAAATTGGAGTAGTTCGGTGGAGAAATATAATCAGATATTGGAAGACATAATGGTGATATTTTACTTATAATAAAAGTTTAAATATAAATAAAATTCGTGTAGGAATTCTCCGGTTGTAATGATGTTCAAGCTTACGCTATCTTGTACACGAGACAAGAAGAAGAAAATTTTGCAACGTTTACCTACGTTAATGTTATGTACAAAGATATCGAAAGTCTTACTGGAGAATTAGTCGACATGCATCCAAAAATAGGTAAACACTTTATTTTATTAAGGGTTGGGCACAAGAAGCCATGTTCTATAGGTAGGTACCAGGCACCATAAGACGTTTGAATTTTAGTTGGAGTAGTCACGTGTAGTAGTTAGTGGAAGGCAATGACTCCAGAAGATCCCCTATTTCCCCTACCTTAAAGAACACATTTTTTCATAATTTAATTTTTTAGAGGATCAGAGAGCATTAAATAAGCAACGAGCAACCCAACAAAAGGAAACTATAGTTAAACTGCAAAAGCAGTTAGATGCGACCAATAAAGAAGTAAGTTAATTCTAAACCTTTCACAAAAATAATAAATATTAATTTTAATATTTTAAGGCCAAAACAACTGAAAATGAATTGAATACTACTCAAACAACTCTCAGTCAACTTTATGCTGGAATAGAAAAACTTTTTAACATTTGTAAATGCAGTAACGCTCCCTTTTTAGAACTTTTAGGTAGGTAATTATTTTGTGGCGTCATCATATTTTAATTATTTAAATTTAAATGTGTAAATTTAATTTCGGCATTTTTGTCGGCGCCAAGTACAATAAACCGGCATGCTTTATTGTAGGCATTGGCATTGTTGTAAGTACTTTAGGAAAATCATAAATTCCTTAGCCAGGGAAAAACGCGTGGGAACGAATGGTCGTATTGGATCGTTCCCATGGGTAAGTTATAAAAACTGGCGCGTAAGGGCGACGAGAGACAGTTCAGTTTTGGCGACGTCACAATGCCCATCAACCATTTTATATTAAATAAAATCTGTTAGAGTTAAATTGTTAATTAATTTAATTAACTAAACCATCCCTATAATTTATAGTGGAGCGAAATTATAGGCTCAAAAAGTGCCAATCTTCCGATTAATTTAAAAAAATTAGACGGTTAAACCAATGAAAACCGTTCCTAACTACGCGCGCTTTAAATATTGTACAACCCTCGCTCATGCTTCAAAACCGCGTTCACGCGGAAAAATTGTTTTCCCGCACTCGGTTCGTAAATAACTATTACTCCGTATGAAACATTTTATTTTTTCTTCAAACGTAAAACTTAAAAACCAAAAAAAGTCAAATAATAATTGCAGTCCGCTATTAACGCAGTCATTTAATTAGTTATACGTAATTAATTTATGTTTTTTAGGAAATAATACAACAATAAACGATTACAATGTTCATTTATATTTGGAGATGCTAGAAGCCACAATTAGTGATCTTCTTGTCAATGTATATTATAGACAAAAGACAGCGGTAAAATCTTGTTACAACATTTGTGAAAAAAAATCTATAAATAATTAATTTTTCAGCCCAAGAAAGACAAAGAGCTATATACTGTTATTAAAGATGACGAAAAGGTTCGTGACATTAATATGATCGACGAAATCGCACCAACTAATCCTTGTCCATTGTAAATAATTGTTCTCCAATGTTAGGATATTTTTTAACAAATTTTTTATAGATGCGTGGAACAAGAAAATGTTAGCGATGTAATTGATACATTACAGTTTATCCAATCGAGAGATGAAGTAATGGAAAAACTTGAAGCTCGACTAGCTTTGCCAGATGGTTTGGAGAGACTCCATAATGTTTCTGCCTGCAATTTACCTGCAAGTCGACAAATAATACAAAGAAGATACCAATAAAAATTTTTATTATTTATTTTAAAAAGTGGATAATATATTATCTACTTTATTGTTATATAATAAAAGTCTGACACGTAACACCAGTTATTATTCACACAATAAAAAACATATGGATCATCGGAAATGCGCACTAAGGTCGAAATGGGGAGTAGTCTGTCATCATAGTTATCATGTGTCAAATGTCAATCTGTCACCATAGTTACCATAATGTCAATGTCGCCATCTAACACCTTCATTTGTTAGTTTATCTTTTATCTGTCATGCCATGTCATTTCATCTCACAGATGAGGGATAAATTGGATGAGATGACAAATGATGAGATTGACACATAAGACCCACACAAAAAATGAGAAGACACAATGAGACTGACAGATGATAATCATAGATATAAGAGGCATAAACAGACAGAGATGGACAGAGAAAAGGTAGCGCGCGTCTATGATCTAGTTTGCATAAAATTTATCTTGGACCGTGGGCCGCTAGAAAAATCGGGGTGATCTTAGGGCTATTTGACATGGACTAAATATCATATTAACTGTTAGTAATTGAATCCACTCGAGCAAAAGTACGGGAATCTAAGCTTTAACGTCGTGCGTAGAAAGTTCGAAGCACGACCGTGCATGACGTTAAAGCTTATATTTCCGTGCTTTTGCTCCTCGAGTTGATTCAGTTACTAACAGTTAGTATGATATTAAGTCCATGTCAAATAGCCCTTATGCAAGCGCATCTTTTGAGCGCCACCATAACACGAAAATCTGGTTGACTGGACAATCTGGAGACTGGCTGAAGTTGGAAAACCAAAAAAATTGAAAGAAAAATTGAAATTTAATAAAAGTTTATTAACTCAATAAAAAAGTTGTTATCGAAGCTGTGTTAACATTAAATTCCTTGCTTTCAAAATGTTAAATAAATTGACAAAACTACAGAAAAGTACAATTAAATAGTTAATACAAAAAATATCTTTTCAACCTTTGAGACTACTCAAACCAGCTCTCATAATTTCATCTACTAATAACAAATTACTAGCGATGATAGAACAAGAATTAATTATTTGCTTTTTAACCACATAATTATCGTAAATGCCAAAGTCTTTTGGATTAATAGCTTCTCCAGATGCTAAATCCAAACCGACAGGTTCTTGGCTAAGTCGTGCTTCTTCCTGTAGTTTAACGATGGTATCTTGAGCGTCAAATCCTGAATTTACCGCCAATACTTTTGGAATCACCAACATGGCTTCAGCATAAGCGGCAATTCCTAAACGAGCTTTACCCTTAACGGTGTCCTTGAAAGCCATTAATTCCTTATGAGCGGTAACTTCAAAAGCGCCTGCACCTGGCACCAAAGCTTTATCGTCAATAGCATTATTGATAGCTCTGAGACCATCACGTACGGCATCTTTAATCTGAGTTAGAGTATGTTTATTCGGCCCTCTCATTAAAATGGTAACAGATTGGGGAATTTTACACTCTTCGACAAATGTGTACTTGTTCTCGCCCAATATATGCTCATACACAAGTCCTGCATAACCCAAGTGAGACTCGTGCAAATCGTCTAAATGGTTCATAGCCATACCACCACAAGCCAAAGCTAAACGTTCCATATTACGACGTTTAGCACGTCTTAACGCAATAATACCTATAATTTAAAAATATAATTATAAATACACAAATATTAAATAAAAAATGTCTTACCTTCTTTAGCTAACAAATCCAAACTCATTGGATCAATCCCCTTCTGATTAATAACCACAAATGACTTATTTGTACCGTCGCATAATTTCTTCTTCAAAGCAATTACTTTTTTAACTCTTTCTTCGATAAACTGTCTTTCAGCAGCAATCAATTTTTCACGCTCTTCTGATGTTTTATAAAAGAAACCAGAGTTGACTTCGCTCTTTTCATATTCCATACTGATATTACATGTTAAAATGTAACAATTAGCCAAACGTTTTGGCATATCTGGATGTCTAGAGCCATGATCTAAGACCAAACCTTTAATCAATTGAGTTTCGGTAGCAGTTTTATGTTGCATTTCCATAAGTTCGACCATGTGCAAGTCAACAGGTTTATCTTCTTGACGAATTGTCATAACTGCATCGACGCATACTTCTGTCAACACATCGGCAAGAGTTACGTGAACCTTAGTACGTAAGCTAGTTCTAGCGACGTTTAGTAAATTTTCGCGATTAATTTCAATGGGTATTTTAATTTTATCTAAAATTTCCAAAGTCTTCATTCGGGCTTTATCAAAACCTTCGGTTAGAACACGCGGATGCAAGCCTTCGGCTACATAGATGTCAGCTTGTTTAAGTAACTCGCCAATTACTAATACTGTTGAAGTTGTTCCATCTCCGGTCATATCATCTTGAGCAGTTGAAGCTCTCGCTATTAGAGATGCCGTTGGGTGCTGAATTTGCATTTCGTGTAACAATACATTGCCATCTTTGGTTATCTTGATATCACCTGCACCCGACACCAACCTGTAATTTATAATATAATTAAGGAGCTTATTTAGCTTTATAAATAACTAAAACGATCGCAAGTGTTAAAGTTTTAGTCAAAATTAGTTAAAATTAAGGAAATAACAAACATGTGCATACATTTTGACAGTTCCTTTCGGTCCCAAGTTGGATTTCATTACATCTTGAATACCTTTTGCTGCAGAAATATTTACAGCTAATGCTTGTGCAGCTCTAGCTACTTCAGCTTTTGGATTTAATAAACTAATTGCAGACATTTTGTTCAAAAACGTTGAAATTATTTATGCACGAGTTGAGTTTGCGAACAAATTAATGACCACCAAATGACAGTAGACAGCACAAATGACAAAAGATCATCAATTGATAAAATAGAAATCTGTAATTATAAATCTAAATTAATATTTGAGCCGATTTGAATTATTTTAATAAATAAATACATGAAATTGTTACTATTTATTGAAAATTAAATAAAAAAGTCATAACTTTCGCAACACTTAAAATTTTTTATTCCAAAATTATAGGCGGCAAATTCAAAAAATTTAAAAGGTCGGGGTTGGGTTCGGGTCAAGAGATTTGCATATTTCTTATTAGAGCGATGAAGAAATTGGGTAAACACAGTCAAATAACAAAGAAATGTTTTATTCCAAATAATTATTGGCGGCAAATTCAAAAAATTAAAGGTTGGGTTCAGGGGTTCAGGTCAAGAGATTTGCATATTTCTTATTCTTATTAGAGTGATGAAGAAATTGTGTAAACAAACGATCAAACTTTCCAATAAATTATGACGTAAATGTGATGATTCATTGATAAACCGTAAACTAGTAACTTGAATTCGCTTGAATTATTTAATAAATTAGCTATCCAAATAAAAAATTCAATGTTTTTTAAACGTGACCTTTCAATAACTTTCTGGTCAACTAAACTTAATTGAATTATTATCCACTTAAAACAAGTAACCATTTGAGTTATCAACTACTGCAAAGTTAAAAATCCAACGCATCTTCAAAATTTAACTGGAATACTTTATTTTTCTGAAGAAACCACTAATTCTTTTTATCAGTCTATATAAGATTATTTCCTTTGCTGGTTGTTGTTAGTTTCTTTAGAACTGTTCGCTAAGTAAAATGCTACGTCATTTATTTATAATTCTTTTTGGAGCTTTGCTCCTTAATCAAATCGATGGCCATACTTATAGTTTGGGAAGTTGTCCGGTTATCGAACCACAATTTGAATTTAACATGAATAGAGTAAGATTCTTTAAAAATAAATTTCTTTGTGATTAATGTGAATTTTTAGATGTTAGGAGTTTGGTATGCTGTTCAAAAGACTTCAACAGCAAGTACCTGTATTAGCTACAATTTCACCGAAACCGATGAACCTTACGAATACAACTTAGAACAAACGAGTCAACACTTTATTTTAGGCTTGACACCTCTTAAACATGAGTACCATTACACAGGACATTTATCGGTACCTGATAATGCAGTACCAGCTCGTATGAAAGTCAAATTTCCTTTAAGTATGTAGAATTTGTTTTATTAATTAAATGTAATTAGTTGCTTTTTTAGATATTATTGGAAAAGCATCGTTTACTGTTTTTATGACTGATAACGATAATTACGCCGGGATATTTACATGTCAAGGTTTAGGTGTTGGACATAGAAAGTCAGCTACTCTTTTATCAAGAACCCGTACACTCGATAAACAGTATGTTGATAAAGTAAGTCGACGCTATTATTTAATTGATTAAATAAATATTTGTAATTTTAGTTACGTACGCGACTTGCGTCTTTCAACATTGATCCATTCGATTTATCTATAATTTCTCAAAAAGATTGTCCTAAAAATAAAAATGGAACTGAAGGTTTAGACATTAATATCGACGATGAAACTTTTTCAGCTCAATCGGTAGCCGACGTTGTGCGAGCAGCAGGGGGTAAAATTGGAGATGGTGTTGAATATTTAGCAGGAGGTGCTAAGAGAGTTTTAAATACATACGGATCTAATGATAATGCAAAAATTCAAGGCGCAGCTGAAGTTTTTGATCAAAATGCTCAACGCGAGTATGTAGTACGATCGCCAGAAAAACTTCGAGATGGTCGCTCTGATAGTCAAGAACAATCTGAATGGTTGCCTTAAGTGTAGTTATTAAATTTTTAATATTAATTATGTGCCATGTATAATTTAAAAAAAAGTTTAAATTTTATTTAAATATTTTAAGATTTTAACAAATAAAACTAAGAAATTGTTTATGAGCATAATTTAAAATTGCTTATAGTTAGATATTTATGTATGTACACTCATTAACAAGGGCGAATTAAGCTTATTTTTTAATGTACAGCTCCACCAACTAATTTTGCCTTACGGAAAATATGCCAACTAAAACAATTTAATTTAAAATATTTTTTGCGGGAAAAGATTCGTCTAATCATAATCAAGAATTCAGGTTATGTATAGTTAAGAGGGCGGTTTCTAACGAATGGGCGGGAAAGTGAATATTTAGACATTTCGCTCGTAACGGTTAGCGACTTTAATATCCGGTTGATATCGCTAATAGTCATAATTCTTGATAGAGTAAGGTTCAAAGAAGGCAATGACATATTTTAATATAGAAAATAAGAGCCTAATTAGTGAGAAAAATTTAATTGAACTTGGTGTAATTCAAAAAAACAAAGGATATTGGGTAAAAACAACATGCTGTTTTTTAAATTTTTTCCCCGTTCATATGGACTTTTCTCACTAGTTAGGCTCTTATTTCCTATATACAAATATGTCATTGCCTTCTTTAAACCTTACCCTAACAGGAATTATGACTATTAGTGATCCCAACCGGATATTAAAGTCGCTAACGGTTACGAGCGGAATGTTTAAATATCAACTTTCCCACCCACTCGTTAAAAAAATTATATATATATATATATATATTTATTCAATTTTAGTGACAGTTACTTGTCAAATTTAGCGACTAAAATACTTATAACTCGTAAGTACTTCAAAATCAATGACAGCGCTCGCCACGCCCCTTCAGCTCGCTAATAAAGTTGGTGGAACTGTAGTAACAATTATAAACTTATAAATTATATTCTGTTCTTTGCAACTAGGAGTTTTGGTAAAATTATCAATTGAAGCACAAAAATTATTTGAGCATATGCATGAAAATTTTTTTTTATTAAAAATACTAGTTGTGGTAAGATCAGAGGTGATGCAAGATTTAAAAAAAATCTCTTCGAAACTTTTGGCCTTGCCAGCAATGTACCAAAAGCTCAGTTAAATTTTCTAAATATTCGGTATAAGACTACTGTTTTTAAAATTAATTCGCACAATTTAAATTCTCGATTTATTAGACAATATTAGTCATCATCTTGAATCCGCCCCAAAATTCGTTTAAAATCACAAGTTACCTAATTCAACTGTTATTTACATTATTGGGTTTACAGTGACTTAGCTATCTGTACATTACAATTATTAATACAATAAAAATATTAGTTACGAAACAATTTAAAATACAAATTTGCCTTAAAATAAGGGAAAACAATCGAAGTGATTAATTAAAGAAAAGACATAATAAACAAACGATGCACCAGAATACTTTTAGAAATATCTTCTCAATCATTCACCAAATCACGCTATCAATTGAGAACCAGGGTTCGCACGAATTAATTCTCATAATTTAATTCAATGAATTAATTCGGGACTTAATTCAAATGATGTAACTCGTGAATTAATTCAAATGAATTAACTCGTGAATTAATTCGTGACTCAAATCAAATGAATTAACTCGTGAATTAATTCGTGACTCAAATCAAATGAGTTAACTCGTGGATTATTTCAAATGAATTAACTCGTGAATTAATTCGTGACTATTCAAATGAATTAATTCAAATGAGTTAACTCATGAATTAATTCAAATGAATTAATTCAAATGAATTAAGTCGTGAATTAATTCGTAAATTAATAATTCAACTCGTGAATTCAAATGAATTAACTCGTGAATTAATTCGTGACTCAATTCAACCAAATTAACTCATGAATTAACTCGTGAATTAATTAAAATGAATAAAGCCATGAATTAATTCGTAAATTAATAATTCAACTCGTGAATTAATTCGTGACTCAATTCAAATGAATTAATTCGTAAATTAATTCAAATGAGTTAACTCATGAATTAATTCAAATGAATTAACTCATGAATTAATTCAAATGAATTAACTCGTGAATTAATTAAAATGAAAAGACGTGAATTAATTCGTAAATTAATAATTCAACTCGTGAATTAATTCGTGTATCTGATTTTTTTTTATAAAAGTCATGACTTATTCCAACCCTGTTAAGAACATAGAATGAATTAACTCGTGAATTAATTCGTGACTCAATTCAACCAAATTAACTCATGAATTAACTCGTGAATTAATTAAAATGAATAAAGCCATGAATTAATTCGTAAATTAATAATTCAACTCGTGAATTAATTCGTGACTCAATTCAAATGAATTAATTCGTAAATTAATTCAAATGAGTTAACTCATGAATTAATTCAAATGAATTAACTCATGAATTAATTCAAATGAATTAACTCGTGAATTAATTAAAATGAAAAGACGTGAATTAATTCGTAAATTAATAATTCAACTCGTGAATTAATTCGTGTATCTGATTTTTTTTTATAAAAGTCATGACTTATTCCAACCCTGTTAAGAACATACCTAGTCGAGTATTCCACAATTTTCACGCATTAGGTGCACAGTCAATTCAAAATTAAGGCTAAAATAACTGCCCAAACATTAAGTTCCGATCTATACACTTACATTAATATAATTAACATCACAAATGCTTAATTTTAAACATAGAATCTCTTTGGTAAAAAAATTTTTAAAAATATTGCAAAATTTTACTTTTAAACGTATTGTCTCACGTTTTATGTAAACAAAATGATATCTTTGAATAGTATTTTCTAATAGCAACACTTGCTATTTTAAATAAAATACAATTCAAATTAAAATCACACATAAAAGCAGTTTAAACACTACTCCAAACGTTTCGTAATTTTCAGTCTTAAAATTTTTAAACTTACTAATTCACCGCTCGTTTATCGACGAGCTTAATATCTTTCACTTGTAAATTATGTTCACTTTTAGCTGCAAATTTAATAAGAGCTTGAGTCGAAACTTGGCTACAATGTCTCATATCGAGTTTAGTTAAATTCTCGCACTTGGAAAGATGATCTAAACTTAATTCAGTTACCAATTTACTATTACTCACATCTAAACTACACAAGTTAGTAACCGTATTTGCTGGTTTAGTGCACAGTTGAGCTATACCGGCATCCGTAATACGTGCACAACAACTTAAACTTAACTGAGACAAATTAGGCAAATATTGCATAACGTATCGCATGGCAATGTCAGTTACTTCGGTCCCTGCTAATCTCAAACATTTCAAATTTTTAAAACGTACCCGTTCGTCTGTCAAACCACGTCGCGAATCGTTATTAGGACCTAATATTTCACGCAACGCTAAGTCGTTGAAACCAGATACAAAACTAACGTCTAAAATTTTCAATTGGGCACAATAACACGTGCGTAATGCAATAACCGATTTAACATTAACACTAACTAAAGAAAGCTCTCTTAGATTATTTAATCTTTGTATTAACCACGGTAATTGATATTTATTTACATGTACCCAATCTAAAATTAAGTGCTCCGGTTGTCTTCTTACGATACCTTTTAAATGTTCCGACGACATGCGTTTTTGAGTAAAATCCATTTTCTTCCACAACACCGGATCTATACTATATTGCGCCCAAGTTTTACACACTAAAGAACAAGTATATAAGTCTTTAGGAAGTAAATATTTAAAAATGCTTATAATACATCGTTTATCTAACGCTATATTACTTGACGGTAAAGGAGTTAATAGTGAGGCAGGTGCTGGTCTAACAATAAACATAGGCTTTTTGAGAACTTTAGTGGAATTGCTCGTTAGCTGATGTGCAAGTTGCATTCTTAAAGCTTGTTTTCGAGGCGCTTCACTATTTTGACTTTTAATTTCAGCTTCGCCGTCGCTACTACGTCTCTTTTTAATTGGAACTACATTTTTTGTGTCTTTTTCGTTATCACTACCAGAATCGCTCAAACGATCTTGTTGTACTTTTGTTTCGAAAGCACTCGATGCGTCCGAACTAATTGACATTCTTCGTAAATCGGATGATTTTTGACGTGCTCTAAAGTGACGAGGCTTGTAGTCTGCATTTTTACCCGACTTACAACACGATGGGCACTCCCAGGAATTTGGCATGTCTTCGTTTACATAACCAGTGAATTGTGGACATAATCTTTGTACACAAGCCGGATGAGCTATTTCGTAACATACCTTTAAACAATAAAATAAATAATAGTATAAATTGTCGTAAAAAACGTAAAAATTAATTAAAATTGATTAAAACGTAAAAACTAAGAGATTGTTTCTAGAACCATCTCTTGTTAATTACTTGTATTTCAGTATTCAAATATTTATTAAATTCAATGGATCATAGGAAATGCGCAGTATGGTCCGAAAAAGATAGATATATGAAAAAAGGGATAGAGAGAGTAGGGGAAGTATAATAGGGATTAGTTTAGTTTAGACCATAGTTTAGACAAATGGAGAGTGGTCTGTCACATCATAGTTACCATGTGTCAAATGTCAATCTATCACTTTAGTTACCATAAATATACAGGGTTAGTTAGAAGTACGGAAACCGCGATTTATTGACGTTAATATTCATTTTAGGATATCAATGTAAAAGTTTTTTATGAAATTTTTATCTATATTTGAGAATGCTTGAAAATTTTTTTTCTTCAATTGTTTTTGAGTTACGCTTATCCCCTAAATTTTTTTAAATGGGAACGTATTAATTTTATGTAACCATTCGATAGAGCATTTTATTCTCTTTATAATAGTATTAAAAAAATTTTTTTAATTTTATTTTTTAGCACTTTTTCGACGAAATGTCCGGTTAAAGTATTTAGGAATAGTCGCTATATCTAAGCGAAACAAAAGCGGAGCGATAAACAAACTCCTGCGAGTAAACAATAACCAATGACAGTTAACTCGCTTGAGTTTGTTTATCGCTCTGCTTTTGTTTATCTTAGATGTACCTACTATTCGAAATTACTTTAACCGGCATTTTGTAAAAAAGTGTTATAAAAATAAAATTTAAAAATTTTTTTTTAATACTATTATAAGGAGAAAAAAATGCTTTATCGAATGGTAGAATAAAATTAATACGTTACCATTTAAAAAAATTTGCGGATAGGCGTAACTCAAAAACAATTGAAGAAAAATTTTTTTTAAATATTCTCAAATGTAGATAAAAATTTCAAAAAAAACTTTCATACACTGTAAGTTAAAATCACTGACAAACCAAAACTGGAGATTCTGTGATTCAAAATAAGATAAAATTTCTAATCAAATTTTTTTCGAAAACGCCCCCTTAAAAAATACAGGGCATTTAAAAAAACTATTATTAACGGTTTTTTCAATATTTGTCTAAAACTAGAAAAGATATTCTGCTAAAATTGAGTGCACTCTAATATAATCCAATGCAATTATTCATGCGAGTTTGAGTTCACTAGCCCAATCCAGTGGCGTAGAATTATTTAATGCGATAAGGTACCTAAAGAATAAAGACGTATGTCGCTGGATTTTTTGAAAAATTCCTATTTTTCTAATTCCCCATTTGTTCTTGAAAAGAAAATAATAATCTGTAATTTTTTGATTAGGCACTTCATTTTCAAGATATTTGCAATTTAATCTGACTAAAATATCAAAATTATGAATGTTGAATTTATGTTAATACAAATATCTCAGAAATGGAGCGCCTAATCAAAAAATTTCAGAATATTATTTTGATTCCAAATTTAAATACAACTCAACTCATCTGACATTCTAAATGTCATTTCATCTGTCATTCCATCTATCATTCCGTCTGTCATCCTATCTATCATCAAACCTCTATTCAAATATGTCATGCCATAAGTCATATCATCTCACAGATGAGTTTGACAGATAGAATGAGTAACAGATAGGATGAGATGACAGATAGGATGAAAAGACAGATGATATGGACAAATGAGATGACAGATAAGATTGACAGATGAGATAAAATGACTGTCATTTTGTCTGATGAAACTGACACATAAAATGAGATGACACATGAGATTGACAGATAAGATGATAAATAACAGATAAGATTTACATAAATGAGACGATATAATATATAATATAATAATATGATATAATATGAGACTGATAGATGAAATTGACAGATGAGCTTGACAGTAAGGTTAGAATTTACATTTTTGTTAATGTAAAAAAGACAACTTTAACCTTACTTATTCAGTAACAAAATGTCAACTTTTTTTGACGTTTAAAGAAAATGGATATTAAGCTGTGATTTTAACGTACCGAGCACTCCATTAAACTGCTAGCACTTTCGTTCCGTTGTGGACCTTTCTGAAGTGGTACTACTGGAGTTTGACCCCAACCGTCTAATCCGCAATGAGCGCAAGCTGCCGTAACGGGCAACATTGGCTGTAAACATTGACGCATATTACACGTTTGTTTAGCACGTCCAGGACCACCAAATTTAACCATGTCTAAACAAAAACTACATTCTCCGCAATCGCTTCTTTGACAAGCTTCACACTTCTTGCATCTACAACGAATAAAAATTTAAACAAATTACTTTGTTTGTTGTAACTTCACCTTGTACGTCTTCGTCTAGGTCCATTTTTATCTATTGGCCCTCCTGGAGATACTGATGTTTTTGGTGCTTTGAGTCCGTTTCCTTTACCAGGTCCTCTAACTCCGGGAACTTTTGGATAAACTAAACGATTTCTATTTTCCTGATCTTCATATACTAAAACATGAATTTACATCTTTTTAACAAGAAATTAATAACAATACCTGTTAATACGGGTCTTCCCGTTATGGCTAATTCACGATTATCTTGACAGTGCTGCCCTATTAAAGTCCTTACATCTTGTATCAAAGGAACAGGATCTCTTATTAATTCAGGTACATTTTTCTTATTTGGAGGTAGCATATGTAAGTACATTACAATTTCCTAAAACGTAACGAATAATTATGTTGAAAAAAGTAACAATAGACAAGAGTACCTTAAGACCGTGTAGCTCGGCGTGTGTTAAATGTATGTGAGGTCGATCGGGTGAGATAGGAATATCCGAACTCGAAGCTAAATGTGATTTACCTAAAAGACAGTACACGTATCGTTCGAGAACGTACCAAAGCATTTCGGTAAAAAACGGATATCTAAATTTTTGGGGAACTTTTGTAGTATCTTCAACTTGCGCAATTTTAAGTTGTTTATCGATTCCAAACGAATGTAAGAAATTTCCTCCAAATACTAAAGAATCTAAAGGCGTGTAAACTGCGTGAATCCAACCGGTAGGAATAAAAAAAGTATTCCCTTCGCTTAAGTGTATTCTTGCACATTTTTCAACTGTATCACCAAAAAATATGTCTCCTTGTTTGCCCGATAAAACCCAACGCTCGTATAAATCTAAATTATGTTCGGTTGGAGGAATTAACCAAAATACCTTTCCACCTAAAGATTAAAATTAATTTTTTTTATAACGAGCTTTGTTACTGTACCTTTGAGAATATGATACCAAACTGAAGTGCCTCCAAAGTCCACGTGAAAATCTGTGTAACATCCTTTAACTGACATTAAACAATATTTTTGAACTTTAGGATACTTCATGTCTTCTAACAAATTTGTAGCTTCAATTTGACTCTCTTTAAGATGTCTCGGCCAAACACAATCGACCCAATCGATTTGCCTAACCACAGTTGGAGTTTGAATATAGTTTTCTAATTTTGTATGTGAAAATTCCAAAGAAATAACATTTAATAATTTATCTTTATTGGTGTCTTCGTAATATTTTTGCCATTCCTTCATTGTCATTTCGCTATTTTTTTGTGTATTAACATCCATAACATCTAAAACGCGACGAGAACCGACACACATACGCACATCGTTTATTGAAAAATTTGAAGTAGGGACTCTAAGGCCTGTAAAAATTGTATTTTTCAAATTGAAAACTTTTTATTTTTGTGTTTACCTAAGCCTGTTTTTTCTTTAAATAAAAGCGGTGTACTAAAGCCATATCTTTGAAAATATGCAACGTTAAGTTCGGTACCGTGCATTTCTCTAATTAAATTGTGAGATATAAATTTTGGATCTTCTAATTTTTCTTGTAAAGAAAAAGCACGCCTTCCTTCAATTTCTTCATCTCCAAGAGCCCAATCTTCAGAATACAACTTTTTTTGTTTTCTTTCACGCTAAAAAAAATTATGACCATATAGTGTAGTCTTAGTCCATTATAGTGTTGTTCTTAATATTTTTGGACCAAACTTACAATATTGATTTGTTACTATTTCAACTACAAATTCCTAAAGTTTCATACCATAACATTAATTAAAACTAAAGTTATCTATAAAAAACTACGACCCACCAATGACGGCAGTTTTGAATTTTTTTTAGGTTAGGAAATTAATATAAATTATTTTAACCCAGGCAGTTTTAAAGAGAGATTCATTACAAATAAAACGAAAATTTTTGGTTTCGATCCGACCAATACAAGTTATTCAAAAAATAGTGAAACGGAAACTTGAAAAAGTCAAAATTTTGCACTAAAGTCGAAGAAAAGTGCCTTCCGGTCAAAATTGTGTTGAGATATTTTAGACATAAATTCACAGGAATGATTTCGTCGGATTTAGAAAAAAAAATTTGTTGTTACAAAAAAATAAAAAAATCATGATAAATTTTAGTTTGATGAGTACACTAATAAGAATTTCCCGATAAGAAACTCAAAATTTTTAAGTTTTGATACTCGCGACAGTTTTTTTTCATAAAAAAAGTTTTGTACCTTTTGTTAACAGGCACAGCAACGCACAAACGACTAACAGACAGACATACATACAAACAATAGAAATTTTATGTTTCTCTCAAAAAGTCGTAAATCAAGCTACATTTTTACGTAAAAATGAAAAAAAGAGATTTACAACAAAATTATAAACAAAAAATTGACATACACAACTAAAAAACAAACTTCCTACCATACGAAAAGCGTAATTTTCTCGTGAGGACAAAGGAGGAAAGCTTCGACCTCTATGCGCCATGTTAAACCACTGCTTTTTGTTTGGATTTTCCGACCAAAGGGAAAACTCGAGTTTGCGCTATCAGCTTTTCAATTTTCTTATTCATTATCGAATTTATCAAAATATTTTATAGTAAATCTAATTTTGAAAAAAATCGTGTAAAACATTAAAACACAAATCCAAATTTTTTTTAACCGTGCTTTTTTAAAATTAGTAATTTTAATATTTTTTTGGTAATGAAAATCCTTCAACCTTTACCTAGGTCATAAATTTGAATTGCAGTGCAGTTTATGTGTTTATTGTTTTTATATCGGACTTATTATAAATAGAGAAATATCTATTTATTATTACATCAACAGGCTGTTCTTTAATAAAGTGCCTTAATTCTTGTCGCAACTAACAAAACTTAAATAATTACAACGATCTTTCTACAATACGGCAGCCATCTTAAAAAAACAAAATGGCTACTTTTTGTTACTTCATTTAATTTTCAGTAGCATCAGTATAATTAAAATTATTCAAATTATTTACAAAAACGTCATTATAAAGTAAATTTAACAAATTAATTTAAATAAATAAAGTGAATCACCCTGTATATTAATTTTCAACGATACAATGACAATAATATTTTTATTATGTTTTCCCCTGTACATAACACTTTCAATAAAATGTCAAAATTTACAAAAATATTTTTTTTATTTCAATTTTTAGAACAAATGAAATTGTTCAATTGTATTAATAATGTAAACAAAGAACAAATACAACAATTTTTTGTACACATTGTAAAAAAATTTTAAAAATTACTTAATAATTAAAATAATTAATAAGTTAATTGTTAATGTTAAGATTCGTGTGGTGATCAAGACAATCCCTTTTGAAAATCAAGCATGTAATAGGCATGGCGGCCTAACAAAATATGTTTACGTGATGTAGATATTTCAAGTGATGGCGACAATATATAAAATTAAACAAATAAAAAAAACTACTTACCAATTGTCTTGACGAATGTCGCTTGCTAGGCGCAGAAAAATCAGCCATTTCTTTGCCTATTTAGTAAAATGTACGTAAATTTTCGTAAGATTTCATTAAATATTATCAAAACTACAACACACTTCTACGCCAGCATAAGCGCAACTAAAAATGCCAGACTGCGAATGAAGTATCCATGTTGGGAACCGCAACGCATTACTTATTTCTATCTCTCTCATGTACACTCCTACATCGTTGTTATTCGTTTAACGTACTTCTTCATTTAATTAATTTTAATTAATAGTTACCATTGTGACCTAATTAATAATTTAAATTAAAAACTATAAATATTATATATAAATTAACTTATAAAACAATTAAATTTGTTTTAGCCCTTATTTAACTTTAATAAAAAAATTATTAAGTAGCGACATCTAGCAAAAAAGTATGTAAGCTGTATTCAAACAAGAGCGCGTAATTTAAATTAAAACCAAAAACTTAGAGTTTAAAGTGAATTTTTACAAAATTTTAAAAATATGTTAGCCATTAGATATAACACGTCTGCTTGAAAATGACTTTTTATAAAAGAAAATGATTTTTGAGAAGATTTTATTCTAACCTGATAAACTAACCTAACTTCAGTTGACGTCGATTTGAATTTAACGGTTTGTTCAAAAGTGCAGATCAAGTAGACATTTTATTAACTGATAATTAAAATATGGGCAAGACGATAAAGAAAAAGCAACGTAAAAGAAGTCAAAAGTGCGAAGTAAAGTCCTTTAAAAACAAAGAAAAATTATCGACTTTAAAACAATCTAAGAATAAATCATTATCATCATCAAAGCCACCTAAAAATAGTAGTAAATTAGAAGACACATTTAGTGATGATATAAAATATAAGATAATGGAAACACCGCAAATTAACAGCGTGTCCTTTTTTGATTACGATTTTAATATTCGAAATACTTCTTTAGAAGGTAGTAAGTGTAAAACTCCTCGGAAAAGTTTTGAAATAACGAAATTAGCAACTCCATCGTTTAACTTGGACGAACCTTTATGTATTCAAGACTTGAATTCGTTAAATAAAGAAGGTGTTGAAGAAATATTAAATTGCACTCGTACTTTACATCGTAGCAATTTAATCCGATTAAAAAGTTTTGGTTTACGTTTATTAAATTCCACTCAAGACGATTTTGGCGTCTCTTATAAAATTGAAGAAAAGGTTGATCCACATAACTCATTTTTTAACTCTTCGTTGCTGGTAGGAAAATTAACGTCGACACCATTAAATAAAAGTAATTTTGGTTCTGAAGAAGCAAGTAAACTAAAATTGCATGAAAAATGTTTTTATAAAAATTTGGAGTCAATTCCCAATTGCAGCTTAAATCGTGATATGAGTATTTCTCTCAGTTCTGCAAGTCCAAATAAAGGAGAATATCCAATACTGAATATTATTAACATATGTACGAGGTTTTTAGAACGTGTAAAAAACCGGAAAGGGTATTATTCGGCTAAAATTTCTACAAATGTAATTAATCTTTTAATTTGGGCAAGATCAACCCTTACAACGGTAAGTTTATCAACATATGTTTGATTTATGTTTTATCTTCTTGTTTTGAAGGGTTTTTCAACATTAGCTGAAAAGTGTTTTTCAAAAAAAAACAGTAACATTGAAAATTTTGATACACATCCTATTTTACTTCTTAAGTCTGCAATTGAAGATTTGAAATTGGAAATATGTAGAATGAAACAGGAAAATAATGAAAAAATTATGGAAGTTATTGAAGGACTTAATCAAGTCAAGAATGAGTTAACAATTTTTAAAAAACAACAACTATCACATATATCAATTCCTGTTGTGGCACCACCACCACCACCTCCTCCTCCTCCACCACCACCACCACCTTGTGTTTTAATGACTTCTAGTAAGCCACTAACTAATCGTAAGCCAATCGACGCTAGTAAATCACATTTAAATAATACATCTAGGCCAGTTATTTCTGTAGATGACATATTAAACGTTAAACTTAGAAGAATTAGTGTAAGTATTTTAGTAAGACTGTTATAAACTTTATTACAAAATTTAAAATTATAGGACCGTCCTACACGTCGTATGACGGAGCCAGAAATGTCAACTATTTTGAATAAAGTTAAACTAAAATCAACAAATCCAAGAAGGCAAAATTCACAAAAAACTGCTAATGTAAGTCTTTCGAATAGTC
The DNA here is from genome assembly GCA_963924605.1 of Malthinus seriepunctatus. Taxonomy (NCBI): domain Eukaryota; kingdom Metazoa; phylum Arthropoda; class Insecta; order Coleoptera; family Cantharidae; genus Malthinus; species Malthinus seriepunctatus. Next base: position 17,255,558 of record OZ004603.1, read on the forward strand.
CTTGTTCTAGTTTGACGCGATTATTAACTAAGCCCAGTAATTCTAATATTCGAAGAGTAAAAAGGTTACAACGTTCAAATGCACTGAGTTTTGACGAATGCAGTAAAAGACTCTCAGGAAATCGTGATGTAGAATTTTAATGTAAAATAATTTAAGTAAAGACTAAAGCAAGTGCAATTGTATTTTAGAAGATTTTATGTAATTTTTAAACTGTATTTTTTATAATAAAGTTAAGTACTGTACTGGGTACTGATGAAACGTTTTCTAGCATTGTGGCATTAATTTTGTAAGTTTGGATTCCGCTAACGGTTGGCTATTTCCCTTTCTTTCCATATGGGTTATTAAAAATCGGTTATTAAAATTGTAACTCGGTTTATTTACCATTATTTTTATTATAAAAAGTAAAGTAAGAAAAATTGCATGCGTCACTGAGTTTGTATAAATATTGTTTTGTATACAAAGTGTCCGTTATAAGTTTAATGTTCTGTTTGTAAAAATAATTTAAGTTAATTTAAAAATAATTAAAAAATACAAATATTCGGAGGAATATCTTAAAAAATTTAATAATTAATAATTTACAACTTGCTTAATTTTTATAAATTTTGGTTCCAATCTAATAAAATTATGTGAACATAACCTCAACCAACAAATTATGGGTATCAATTTTGATATATTAGAACATTGCAGAAAGGTAAGGGCTGACCATGGGCCACCTTATAACTGTCCATTAGAAAATTGTGATCGTACTTATAAGTCTGTATGTGGCTTATCATATCATTTGAAAAGTTTTGACCACAATAATCCCTCTGCGCAAACACCTACACCGACTCAATCAAAAAATAAGCGAGGTTTGTACCTTTTTCAAGCATTTACTTGATTAATTATATAAATTGTAGGTAGAGCAAGGATTGCAGCTACACCTCAACCTACAGTTGCACCAGTATTGGAACCATTAACATACGATGAAGCTCAAAAGAGTGTTCAAGTTGAAGTTGATGGACAGACTTTACGTATCAGTATTAATGAGATGTTAGATGTTTACTGTAAAGATACCGATAATTCAGATACCGTAACAACTGAAATGGAGAAACCTCCTGGTATATTGTCATTTTAATTCACAACTAACCACCTTATCATAATTTTTGTAGAAACTGTAATTAAACTACCCGAAGCATCTTTTAAGATGATTGAAGATTATAATATTTGTGACGCACCTCCTAGACCAAATGCTTATATTCGTTTTATTGAGAAGAGTACAGAAGAGTTAGATGGTGAAGTTGAGTATGACGTCGATGAAGAAGACACAGCTTGGTTGAATATAATTAATGAAAAACGCGAGTCACAAGGTTTACCTCCTGTATCTGTTGACTCATTAGAACTTTTGATGGATCGATTAGAAAAAGAATCGTATTTTCAAGCTGCTGTAAGCGGACAAACTGGCACTGTAGTTGATGACGATGCTGTTTGTTGTATTTGCATGGATGGAGAGTGTCAAAATAGTAATGTAATACTATTTTGTGACATGTGTAATTTAGCTGTACATCAAGACTGTTATGGGGTACCTTACATTCCTGAAGGGCAGTGGCTTTGTAGGCGATGTTTACAATCGCCAAGTAAAGCAGTTGATTGTGTTTTATGTCCTAATCAAGGAGGCGCTTTTAAACAAACAGATCGTAGTCATTGGGCACATGTTGTTTGTGCATTATGGATACCAGAAGTTCGTTTTGCTAATACAGTCTTTTTAGAACCAATTGGTACGTTGTTTGTTGCTTTTATAAAGCGAATTGCTACTAAAGTCTAATTTTAAGATTCTATCGAAACAATCCCGGCTGCTCGTTGGAAGTTAACGTGCTATATTTGTAAACAAAAAGGAGTTGGTGCATGCATACAATGTCACAAGACCAATTGTTATTCTGCTTTTCACGTGACTTGTGCACAACAGGCTGGATTGTATATGAAAATGGATACTGTAAAGAATTCTGGTGATTCGCAACCAATTTTGGTTCAGAAAACAGCTTATTGTGATACACACGCTCCTGCTGATAATGGTAAGTTATTCGTTTCGTTAACTTTGCTACAAATTTAAATTTTAGTGGATTCCAAAAAGGAAGATGCTCGTCAAAAAATGAAGCAAGCAAGAAAAATGTTGGCTAAAAAACGAACGTCTGTACCAGTTATATTAATTCCAACGATACCACCAGAACGAATTCAAGAAATTGGTTCACTTGTTAGCATAACCAAAAAATCTCAATTTATACAACGGCTTATTGCGTACTGGACGTTAAAACGTCAATATCGAAATGGAGTTCCTTTATTACGCCGTTTACAAAGCGCCCATGGTAAGTATTTGGAACCAAAATCACAATCTTTAAATATTTCTTCATTTAGGAGGACTAAGGGACTCGAATACTAGTAGTGTGGACATTGACGAGTTGTGTAAACAATTAAAATACTGGCAGTGTCTTCGACAAGACTTAGAACGCGCTCGTTTACTCTGTGAACTTGTACGTAAACGAGAAAAGTTAAAACTCGAAGGTATAAAAGCTACCGAACGTTGCTTAAACCTTGAATTACGTCCTCTTCAAGCAACATTAATAAAAGTTTTGGATGCAATTTTTGCAAAAGACACAAATGATATATTTAGTGAGCCGGTAGATTTAGAAGAAGTTCCAGATTATCTTACTGTTGTTAATCAACCTATGGATTTAAGTACAATGCGAACTAAGCTCGATGTAGGAGATTATGCTGACGTAGCAGCAATGGAAAAAGATTTTGATCTTATGATAGCTAATTGCTTAGCTTATAATAACAAAGACACAGTTTTTTATCGAGCTGCGATTAAAATGAGGGATCAATGTGCAGCAATTTTCAAGCAAACCAAATTAGACTTGGAGAAATCGGGACTTTTAGTGGAAGAAAATTTAAGCGCAACTCCTGTTAGTGAAGATAACTTAGCTTCTGACATTGATAAAGAACTTGAAGAACTACAGGTAAATATAAATTAATAAAAGAAGTAAAGTTTATTACTTTTCTTATTTTTATGTAGGGGAAAGTTGGACCAGATGTAGTATTAAAATTGGAGGAATTATTAGCTAAAAGTCAAACTTTAAAACACGGTTTGGCTAGGGCAAAAAGAGTTAAATTAGTACGTAGCGAGATAACTAAAGTGAAAAAACAGTTAGCAGCAGTTGACAGCTCACAATCTGATGCCGAACTGGAGTCACCTGATATAAAAGCATCAACACAAAGTACAAGTAAGTTATAAAAACAACGGATGTGGCCATACGAGGAATTTTTTCCGTCCGCCAAATCTTGTAATTTTGTATTATATTTATTTTTATGTTAATGTAAATTTCATATTTACATTAAAATAAATATTTTTTTAAATTGCTTTCGTCTAGGATTAAACCTGGGACTTTTTTAGGTATAAACTGTTTAAAAAATTTCATTTTTTTCCGGTTAAACCGGAAGTCAAAATATAAAGTGTTTGGTATCGTGTAATAGCTAATTTTATGAGCTTTCAATATATTAAAAAATATACAGGGTGTTCTTTAAAATTTTTTTATTTTTGTAATTTCCGGTTTAACCGGAAGCGTTTTGTTAACCGAAAATAGTGTCAAATAATAGATATTCATGGGATTGATGCATATATCCATTATCAAGTTTTCATTTTTATTACAAAAGAAATTAGAGGTTTTTAAAGTTACGACATTAAAAAAATCAGTACTCCAAAACGGCTCGAGCGATTTTGATAAAAATTTATATTTCGATAGAGACTTACGTTGTCTGTAACATATCTAAAAAAGAAAAAATATGGCAGAAGAAATTTTGAGAAAATCCATTTCAAAATTTTGACCTACTTTAACCCCTTAAAAGTAGGCAATTTTGAAACAATTTTAAAAATCGACTTGTTTAGGACGAAAGCCCTATATTTTGGCTGTACAATACAGTTTTGAAATTTTTATAATTATAATTACCAGTCAAGTTATAAGGGAAAAACCACAAAATGGGACAATCGTTCTATTGGCCGCCATTTTGAATTAAAAAATTTGAAATTTTTATTTTCAATTGGGGCTCACATGTACTATCTTATAGCCAAGTATAACTGAATTTGGCCCAAATTTGCAAATATGCGTCCAAAATAACCACCTTATTTTTGGACACCCTGTATATATTTGTTATTAAAGCTATTTTTGCCGATAAAATAATTTTAAAGTGGTTAAAATCAAATTTCATTAAAATCGGTTCAGTAGTTTTTGATCTAGGGGGGGGGGGGACATAGACATTTCAGTACAAAAAATCGAAAAAATTTTTTTTTTCATTTTTGGAATCAGGGGGATTCATAACGTCGATAAATGCAAAAAAAATTTTTATTATTTTTTTTTTCTCAATTATAACAACTTTTTCTTGAATTGGAAAAAGTTAAAAAACTACATCAATTAATTAAAAAAAACAATATTTTAGGTAGCTCACCGAGCGGTGTAAACAGAAGAACAGCAGTTCTTTTCACGCGAAAAGCTTTAGCGGCGCTTCGTAAACCAAATGAAGAAAAGGAAGAGAAAGATGAAAACTCTTCAAAATCGTAAGTTGTTTATTATCGCTAATCTCAATTATATCTAGCATTTTAGAAAAAAAAAGGGTAGACCACGACGTACCACTGAAACTAAGCAAGATATAAAAAATGACGTACCAAATAGTTTTTTAGAGTATAGGGCCGGTCAATTGTTATCGGCCGACGAAAATAGTGAAAGCTGCACAAGTTTGTCTACTTGTTATTCTCATGAACCGTCTGAAATTGATTCGGATGATTCTGATAGCTCAGCAAGTGCTGAAGTTCTAGCGTGTGCAGAAAATAATGGTGAGAAGCTAGATCTTAAACCTTTGCAACTTGTATGGGCTAAATGTCGTGGTTACCCTTGGTATCCAGCATTAATAATCGATCCAGAAATACCCAAAGACTTTGTTCATAAAGGCGTTCCTATACCGTCACCACCTCAAGATGTATTGGCCCTATCTGCTAATTACACAGAACACGTGTATTTGGTATTGTTTTTTGACGCAAAGCGTACTTGGCAATGGTTACCTTCAGATAAACTCGAATTGCTTGGTATTGATATTGAAAGAGATCAATCTAAGGTTGAATTGTAACTTCTAATTTAAATTGATTTTTAATTATTAAATTTTTAGGTCAACGAACTTAAGAAACCAACTGAACGTAAAGCAGTAAGAAGAGCTTATCAAAATGCCTTAGCTTACGAGTCGCAAATTAATGATCCTCCAAGTTCAAATAATACCGAATAATTTATTTTTAAGGTTACTTTAAATAAAGTCAAAGTATTTGCAAGCGTATAATTAATAAGAATTGTTTGAAGTCACACAATTTTTATAAAAATATATAAATATTACAAAATATTTTGCTTCAATTTCAAAACATACCAAATGTAATATTTACAAAATTATACAATACATGAAGTTTTAAAACGATAACATTATTTTTTGTTACTTGAGCTAGTAATTTTGTTTTTACTTGATTTTTTAAAAGCTTAGTTCAGAAATTTTCTAATTTGTACAACAGTGGTAAAACAAAATATGAAAAATTGTACCAATAAAAAAAAATTGAAAAATATTTTTTAGAATGTACGGAATGTAGTTTAATAATTACACAATAATTTAAAATTAACACAATAACATTATTTTTCTTCCTTTGAATCTTTACTCAAACTTAAATTATCGAGCTTTTCAGCTACTTCATCATCTTCAGAATCATCGGTATTTTCTTTACTATTATTAATATACAACTCGCATTTAGTTGAAACAATAGTTTTAGCTTCGTTAAATTTGTCTTTAAAAAGATTAGCAGTTTCAACATTACTAAATTTAATTGCTAAGCATTCACTTTTGATAATTTCATCAGCAAAGTCTGCAGCAGTTGTATATACGAAAGCTTTATCTGAACCAAAACTAGGTTTAAGTTCCATCCACGGTGTAATAAAATGATTGGCACAAACCTTCAACGTTTTATCTCGACGCATTACAATTCGACAACTGTGGTTTTCTTCGTTAGTTAATAACTTGACTTCGCCAGTTCCACGTTCCTATAATGTAGAGTTAACGTAATGTTGATAAAACATCAATATTTTACTAATTACCTTCCACTCCGGTCCATCTTCATTACTGGTATCAAAACGATAAAGTTTAGCTCTAATTTTAACCAAAACCGTTTCGGTTTCTTCATCTACTGGTACTTTAACTTCAGGTAACTGAATTATAGGTTCAAAATAAGGATCCGGATCTGATTCAGAATCCCCACTAAGCGTACGACTTCTTGCACTTTCCTAAAGAAAATATTTTGAGGTTAGGTCACGTTGTTGAATCAAAAAAATGTTTACCTCAACTTCTGCCATTAAATAATGTTGTTAGAAATTATTAAAAATGTAGTTGAAAATAGTTTGTGGCTATAATTCTATTAATTTGTTCAAAAATAGACCAATAAACTAGTTTTATTTGACAGCTGACGTTTTCAAAAGTTCGTTAAACAAATTCTCAGTGGCGTGCGAAATGAGATTTTAGAAGGTTACCAATTTAAAAGTTTTTAAAAAATCCAAAAAATATCGATTTGCTCTACTAATTTCCAAAATATTTAAATTTTTTAGACGACAATTAAATAAAACTTTTTGTTAACGAAATTAGAAGGAATTGAAAAATATTTAATAAATTATTTAAAATTTGTATTTTTAATGATTTATAACAACACTACAGTAGAAACTTTATTTTGTACAACAGATATAAAAATTATAATACATAATTGTTGTACTGGCATAACATTCGGAAAGTAAAAGACTAGAAACTAGAAACATTTGCTATAAAACGCATAAAACAAACGTGAAAATACTTAATAAATCAGTCGTGTGAACCCCAAAATGTAAGTTGCTTTTATAATTCTTCTTTAGTTGGAGTAGCAAATGAATGTAAAATATTAATACGATGTGTTAACTCTTGTTTTTTCTTATCATTCACTTTGCCATCTTTCAAAATTTTACCCAAACGAGTAACTTCTTGTTTTATAAATGCAATACCTTGGCTTATAACCTTTTTCATAAATAATACGTAAGTGTTGGCAGTGGCTTTTTCCTAGAACAAAAATGATTAAACACAACAAAATTCAAGCAATTTAATCGACTTACAGGTTCTTTTTCAGATTCGACTACCTTTTCAACATCTTTCAGCTTCTTCTCTTTATTACTTGCTTTAACAAAATCCATAGCAAGTTTATCGTACTTTTCAAGACAACCCGGAAGGCCGATGTAAATGTCGGTATTGTCTCTAATTAAGTTTCTAATGTTATCAACCGTCCATTCTGTGTCTTTAGCAAAGTCTATTGGTTTAGCTGCTCCTTGTACAAACAGCTTAAGTGTCGGTAAGTCATCTTTTTTGTCAGCACCGTATCTTTTAGCTAACCCTTCGTTTTCTTTATCCCCATAATCTTTAATACCCACTTGTCCTACCAAAATATCATTACTACCTGCAATTTCTTCTGCCAACTTGGCAAAAGCTTCGTGTTTATCCCCGTACGGATAAGCAACATCAAATTTAATTAAAACTGCTTTAAATCGAGACACTAATTTGTCAAAATTATATTCGTCTAAAGAAACACACCCTTTGCAAGCTAAAGCAAAGCGGGATGTACCTAATATTGATAATAACGTTACAAAAAGAGTTAAGGTTTGCATTATTCAAAATTGTTTGATAAATACTGAATTGTTTACCTTCGTGCCGGTTTTTAAAGACACGTACACTGACGTATGTATGTCATTTTTGCATGGCGCAATTTTATTGGTGCACGTATTGTGTATAATTGGTTGCCTACGTTTCAGTGAAATTATTTGATTGAATATTACTGATTACGGATTACTGGGATTACTAATAAAATTAATAAAAAGAGCAAAATGAAACATTTGTTAGCTCTAGTTTTTTATTTACTATTTAAATTATTGGATTGGATAAAACCATAAAGAAATTATTTAGAAAGTTTAAATTCTCATTTCTCCTCTTCAGTTCTAAGATTTCAAATTTGCATCAAGTTTTTGAGCAGTTTCTACATGAAGAAGATACTGAATGATGATAAATTTCCACATAATTTTCTGGAAGCAATGTTTTGGTAACCATCGAATATGATATATATATAATATATGAAATTTTTTCACATCTATATTCGTAGAATGAAAACGAGACTTAAAAAAAAGTCAGTTGATATTATATTAGAAAGTTAGGACAATTATAATTATTGTAGGCGCATCCGTTCATCTTAATGACACTTGTTATTTAATAAGTGCGAAGAAGTCGAATAGAAAGTTGTTACTTCCTCCTCGGTTCTCAATCAGAAGATAAACGTTGTGGTAAAAAATTAAAGTGCATCAATTTACTAAATGCGCATTACTTCTTTAATAAACGATTCAGAAATGTTTGGTATCATCCAACAGTTAATTTTACGATATTTCAAAATATTCCTAAAAACTTTTGATATTTTTTTAATTTTCGGTTTGGTATTCACGGAATTAATTTATGTACCAATTTTAAAATTTTTATTTTTATTACAAGAAAAATGACAGATTTTTGAAATTTTGACTTAAAAATCATAACTCTGATTGTGATAGAGAACCGAGAACGGCATACGGCGATGTCTATCTATGCTATAGGTATTATAACCACCATACAGGGCTGGATTATCCATGAAGCGCGTGCTTCAGGACCCGGTGTTGAGAACGGCCAAGAGGTATCGAGGTATGGAAAAAACTAAAAAAATCTATAAGATTGAATTAGAAAACGGTGGGTCCTAGGGAAAAAATTACTTTTAGTAAAATGAAAGCTTATCAAATTTCCTACAAGAATGTTCCTATTTATTTTTATTTTTATGTTTTTTATTCCATTTCTAGACGTTTTAAGTCCCCCTAATTCCAAATATGGAAAAAATTTTGTTTAATTTTTTAAGGCCTGTCGATCTGCTGCGTGACAAAAACAAAAACGAGAGTTTACACGCAAAAATTTCTAATAAATAAAGATTTTAAAAGTAGACGACAAAGCTAATGTGCATTAAGTAATCCGTAATTTTTAACTTTTTTCAAGAAAAAGTTTAATCGAGAAGAAAATTTTTTTTTCTTGAATTTCTGGACATTTTAAGTCCAAAAATGCAAAAAAAAAATTTTTTAAACTAAAATGTCTGAAACTCTGGAACAAAAACTACTGAAGCAATTTAATGAAATTTGATAATAGTATATTATCCAACGAGCGGGTAATGAAGCTCATTACTCACAAGAATGAATTTGCGACACGAGCCGTACGGCGAGTGTCGTAATCATTAGAGTGAGTAATGAGCATTACCCGCGAGTAGGATACTATACTTTATCCACGACTGCAAATATTATGAACCAAATATACATTGAGTACGCGAGTATTTTTTGAAAAAAAAAATTTTATTTAAAAAAAAAATTAATTTAAAAAAAAAATTAATTTTTTATGGAAATGTATTCAAAATGTAATGTAGAATTCAAAAATGTAAAAATATATATGGTGTTGCATTTAAAAATCTAAAGTTTACCTCATTTCCGGCGAAATCGGAAGTGGAAGAATTTTCAAAAGTAGTTAAACAAATTGCAATTTATATGACTATAACTCACAGCAAATTTCATTTTGATACGTCGACAAATAACGGAGCTATAAAAGTTTTCCAATCCCCTGTGTCGCCCGGTAAACCATTGAGTAATGTAATAGTCATTGAGTAATATGTATATTATTCAATGATTTGCAACTAGTGAGTAATGACACACATTACTGGTCAAAAATCATAGAGTAATGAACGTATTATTGGACGGTCGTGGATAAAATTATTTCATTGGCAAACTATAGTTCAGTTTTTCTTGCTTTACCGACACGTGACCACCTTAATAGGTATGTATAAATAAAGATGAAAACGAGTCGTTTACTAAATTTAATTATTTTATCCACGACCGTCCAATAATACGTTCATTACTCTATGATTTTTGACCAGTAATGTGTATCATTACTCACTAGTTGCAAATCATTGAATAATATACATATTACTCAATGACTATTACATTACTCGATGGTTTACCGGGCGACACAGGGGATTGGAAAACTTTTATAGCTCCGTTATTTGTCGACGTATCAAAATGAAATTTGCTGTGAGTTATAGTCATATAAATTGCAATTTGTTTAACTACTTTTGAAAATTCTTCCACTTCCGATTTCGCCGGAAATGAGGTAAACTTTAGATTTTTAAATGCAACACCATATATATTTTTACATTTTTGAATTCTACATTACATTTTGAATACATTTCCATAAAAAATTAATTTTTTTTTTAAATTAATTTTTTTTTTAAATAAAATTTTTTTTTTCAAAAAATACTCGCGTATTCAATGTATATTTGGTTCATAATATTTGCAGTCGTGGATAAAGTATAGTATCCTACTCGCGGGTAATGCTCATTACTCACTCTAATGATTACGACACTCGTCATACGGCTCGTGTCGCAAATTCATTCTTGTGAGTAATGAGCTTCATTACCCGCTCGTTGGATAATATACTATAATGTAGGTAGTTAATGCATTTATTGTTAATTATTACATACCTATATTTCGAAAAGTAATTAAATTAATTATTTATTGAGGATTTTAATTCACGTGTCGGTAAAGTTAGAAAAACAGAATTTTAAGCTTTTATAAGAAATCTATACAGGGTGTCCAAAAATAAAGTGGATATATTGGGCGCATATTTCCAAAGGACTCCGCACAATTCTTATGGGAAATGGCCCTCGGTGAATTTTCCTAAAAATTTAGTATATTGTAGTATTTGACCTACTGAACAAAAGTCTCCATTGCCACGAAGCCCTAAACCTAATATTGTTCGTGTTGTGGAGGCTTAAACTACTGATAATCTTGTCGCACACAATATACGTATGAGAAATGGCCCTCGGTGAATTTTCCTAAAAATTTAGTATGTTGTGGTGTTTGACCTACTGAACAAAAGTCTCCATTGCCACGAAGCCCTAAACCTAATATTGTTCGTGTTGTGGAGGCTTAAACTACTGATAATCTTGTCGCACACAATATACGTATGAGAAATGGCCCTCGGTGAATTTTCCTAAAAATTTAGTATGTTGTGGTGTTTGACCTACTGAACAAAAGTCTCCATTGCCACGAAGCCCTAAACCTAATATTGTTCGTGTTGTGGAGGCTTAAACTACTGATAATCTTGTCGCACACAATATACGTATGAGAAATGGCCCTCGGTGAATTTTCCTAAAAATTTAGTATGTTGTGGTGTTTGACCTACTGAACAAAAGTCTCCATTGCCACGAAGCCCTAAACCTAATATTGTTCGTGTTGTGGAGGCTTAAACTACTGATAATCTTGTCGCACACAATATACGTATGAGAAATGGCCCTCGGTGAATTTTCCTAAAAATTTAGTATGTTGTGGTGTTTGACCTACTGAACAAAAGTCTCCATGGCCACAAAGCCCTAAACCTAATATTTTTCGTGTTGCGGAGGCTTCAAGTGCTGAATAATGTTGTCACACACAACTGTGATTTTTTGAATTTTATTTTAAAAATGCAAGTTCGGTTGCCTCGCTGCTTTACAATATTTAATCGGAAACACATGGAATTTTCTTCAATATTCGTTAATTCTCTTTAAATACCCTGATTGCGATTCAAACATACTCTTGTGTCATTTTCTAAATATAGGTTTGGAAGATCATTATCTTCACGCCTTTTTATTGCAATATTCAGCCTATTATCAATGTCGCCTATTCCAGCCATTCTTACTAAAACCTCCAACATTACAAAGATAACAATTGTATCAAACTTTTCCAGCCATAATTAAATCCAATCCCAGTTGTGTGTGACAACATTATTCAGCACTTGAAGCCTCCACAACACGAAAAATATTGGGTTTAGGGCTTTGTGGCAATGGAGACTTTTGTTCAGTAGGTCAAACACCATAACGTACTAAATTTTTAGGAAAATTCACCGAGGGCCATTTCTTATAAGAATTGTGTGAATGTGATCGTTATGTATAAAATTCAAAAAATCGCAATTGTGTGTGACAAGATTATCAGTACTTTAAGTCTCCACAACACGAACACTATTAGGTTTAGGGCTTTGTGGCCATGGAGACTTTTGTTCGGTAGGTCAAATACTACAACATACTAAATTTTTAGGAAAATTCACCGAGGGCCATTTCCCATAAGAATTGTGCGGGGTCCTTTGTGCCAAATTTATTTTTACATGCCTATAAGATATAAGTGCATCAGGAGCCCCAATTGAAAAAAAGTTTCAAATTTTTTAATTCAAAACGGCGACCACGAGGGGTTATCCACTCTCTGCAGTCACTGTACAAAAATTGAGCTGTCAATGGTAGTCATCTGCAGTCAATGGCAGCCATAGCATATGCAGTCATGGGCAGTCAACTGCAGTCAGTGTACAAATTCAGAACAGTGGTTGACCCCTCGGGCGACCAGTATAACGATTGTCTCACGTAGTGGCTTTTTCATTAACTTGACCAATAATTATTATTATAAAAATTTAAAAAAGGCATTGTATAGCCAAAATATAGGGCTTTCGTTCTAACCTAATCAATTTTCAAAATTTTTTTTAAATTACTTATTTTGAAAGTGCCAAAATAAGTCAATAGTACAATAGGTAAGTTGAAATAGATTTTCTCAAAATTTCCTAAGGTAATTTTTTTTATTTTTGGATATGTTACAGGCAACGCAGTTATCTATCGAACGTCGCTTTTTTTAAAAAAATTCGTCCAAGCAGGATCGGAGTTAAGATTTTTTTAATGTCAATAGATAAAAAATATTTCTTTATTACGGAAATTTAAAATATGCGTTGTATAGTCAAAATGAAGGGATTTTGCTCTACTAACTTAATCGATTTTTAAAATTTGCCAACTTTTAAGGGCCCAAAAGAAATTTATAAAGTAAAAGTTAGTTGGAAATGTGAAGAGACAGTGCAGTTAGGGACTATTTTAATTTGGCACCCCTGTACATAGTTGTTACATTACAATTTAATTTGTTTGAAATTCAATGTTTTTTAGTTTGATTTGTTGGTATGTGGCGACCCTGCGCCTGCGCTGTCATTATGAAACTTTAAAAATGCTATTTGTGCTATGGTTGGCCATGTTAGGGTGACAGATTCCACCCGGTATAAATTAAAAAATATCAGTTATACTTAACCCTCCATTCAACGGGTGAAGCCTGTGAGTGCAAGCAAAAGTGAAAATTGTCTGTAACTTAAAAAAAGAAATACTTTTTACTGTAATATTCTATCTACCTTCTTAACTTGTAATAACTCATATCATCAGCATTTGCTTTTCAAATTTTTTCAAAAAATGAATCCTCTAGGACACAGTTTGTTGTGACAGGCTTCACCCGTAGGTTCGTGTAACTTTGTGATAACCGATTATTTTTGTTATAAAGCATTATTTAAGCTCAAAATTTATCTGCAGACCATAAAAAATAATTGGTTTTAAGTTTCAATGCTTGTTTGTAAATTTATTGTTTAGGTGACAAGTGCAACATAAGCAAAAATTCTTATTATTTTTCCAGTTTTGTAAGGCTTGGTTATGTATTTAGTACATTGAAGCCTGCTATTGCAGTGAAGTTTAGGCCCTTGCAGTTTGTGTTGAGAATTTTATAATTTAATTTTTTTGTAATTTTCTGCTTATTTGATCAATATACTAAATATGTATTATGATAATTAACTTTATTTTCCTTCAATGTCCATAAAAAACAGTTTTCAATAAAAAATGTCAAAAAAGGATAAAAAATTAAAAATTAAAAAATAATAACTAACAAAAGGACCTACGCTTTAATTCTTCTGTAAAATAATGAAGAATAAGGTAGATTTTCAATTAAAAAAATTTCAGTGCAATTCTTGCACCCTTACTATTTTTTAGCTATAGATATAAAGTGAGCCTGACAGGCTTCACCCGCTGGCTCGTGTGATTCTAGACCCACCCGTTGGATGGAGGGTTAACAGGATGGTGTTGTGGAGCTTTCAGAAGGTAAGAAAGGTAAGAAAGGTGAGCTTTCAATAACTTCATTTTTTCAAATGGCAACATATCGGAGCAACACTACCTCAGATAAAGTATTTTTTCTAAATACAACGATGAGTTTTCCGATATGATGCCATTTGAAAAAAATTAAGTTATTGAGGGAAATGTGACTAATTACTTTCTGAAAGCTCCACAACAGCAACCTTTAACTTTTGTGGTGCAAACATAATTTCCATAGTTCAATTAGCCCTCGCCGAAGATTTTACACCGCACATCACAGCACTCTCGACTAATGATTATTTTTTTTTATTGGCTTATAAAATTAATTTTTTTGATGCTACTGTATTCAAAATTTTATCTAGGTTTCAAAAAAGTAAAAATATATATAGTGTTCCATTTAAAAATCAAAAGTTTACTTCATTTCCGGCATAATTGGAAGTGACAGAATTTTCACAAGTAGTTAAATCAATTGCAATTTATGTGAATATAATCCACACCAAATTTCATTTTGATATGTTGATAAATAACGGAGTTATAAGAGTGTTTCAAACCCCTGTGTCCACCCGGTGGAGTATAAATTAACATTTGTTTTGTGGGCTGCAGTATATTTTTGGAGGGGTCCGAAAATATTAGCGCGTCAGGTCCTGACGTTTGTTGATCCGGCCCTGTCAACATAGGTGTCCAAAAATGAAAAAAAAGGCCGGAACAGATTTCGAAAAAATCCATTTTAAAATTCTGTCCAACTTTGGCTCTTTACATTTACATGTACAGTACAGTCTCACAAATATTGGCCACCCTGGCTATACGTTAGCGTGGTTATTAGCCAACAAAGACAAAAGGGCAGAAGGGGAAGTTGTTGATTTACTACTTGTTGGCAAAATAAAGCTACCCCTCAGTTTAAGTAGCGGGTGTTATGATGGTTTCATATACAATTTGTGCTAAACGTAGGTATAGGCAATTTTGAAACAAATGTAGGTATAGGTAGGTATTTAACTTACAGTCAGTTTAAACAAGGTAGGTCCAAAGTTGCTACAATGCTCTCAAAATAACCTCCAGAAAATCCAAATTTGTAATAGTTTCATTTTTGAAGCGCCACGCAAAGATGTAATAAAATTTTTATTACTCAATAAATTGCATTAAGTTGTGGCAAAACTTAGTATTTGGTAAATTTATGATAAAAGAGTAGATGACCTTCTTTCTTTTTTCTCAATAGCTTTAATTTTGGTTGTATAACAGCATCCATTTAAATTACCAAAATTTTAATGCTATAAACGCATTTTAACATTATTGAAGAGATTTTGATGCTGCGCTAAAGCAGGAACTTTGTTGCAATTCAACCTTATTAATTTTTCTCTGTTGGAATTTAACATCTTCGTTAATTTACGAATTTACCTAATGGTTTTTATACTTGAAAATACTACTCGAGGGCAAGAAATACTCTATAAAACCTAAACTATAGGTACGCCAGTGTAATTACAATTACATGTTTCAAAAAACAAGTTAACTAGTAGATAAACAAAAAAAAGAATATCAAATCCCCACTTAACATCTTTGATACCTAAATTATTAAATAAAACAAATCGCACCTTACAACATTCACAACATTCACATTTGCGTGTTGACCGCAATTCTCTAGTTTTAAGTTGTGTTTTGTTAAGAAAAGTACTTTGGGTGCGCATTTTTAATAATTTTTTTATGAAAAATTGATTTTCGAAAACATGAGTCAATTAACTGCTGAACAGCATAAACAACATCCTTTTATACACGGACTACGTAATCCACCAGAGGATAGAATAAAAGAATTAAAAAAGATGAGACAGTGGTAAGTTTTTATTTTATTAAACAAATTTGACCTGATTTTGAGTTTAATTTTTTTTAAAATTCAACGATTTCACTTTATTTACGAGAAAGGTACTCTCGCGCAGTTAACAATTTTTAAATAATCCAAGTTAAGAAAGTTTTATTACATAAATTTCTACTTATTTCAAACTGCTAATTATAAATTCTGCAGTTATGTATTAGAAATACCTACCTAATATGCACTTGGATAGATACATAAATATACTTCTATTAGTGATTATAGTTATGGTTTAATACAGATTGGGTGTTTACTTTGTGGACGGAGGAATCAAAATTAGAGAAATTATACAAGATGTTTTATTTGAAAAAATCGAGAAAAATAATATTTCACATCAAGTAAACACTGGAGAAAGATACATAGAGTGTGTGTATAAAGTAATGAATATAGCGATTATCTTGGCAGATCAAAATATTTGGAAAAAAACCTCGAACACATCAATTTAGATTTTTAATTGAGCGTTGTTTGACACTGAAATAATTTATACAGGGTGATTTATTCCGGAGGTACGACATCATCAACGGTTTTTTTAAATAGAACACACTGTGTATTTTATAATTTTTGGAATCTCCATCAAGAGCTTATTTCAAAAACCTATTGTACTTACAGTCGAGAGTTAGTAATTTTGGAGCTACAGATAGGGGAAGGTGGCTTAGAATGAGATACTCTACGTTTAACATTATAGCCCGAGAGGCAACGACAAAGTAAACCCTATGTCATATAGGACTGCCGTTAAATTTTGGTACCATTCCAGTATATACCATTCGATAGAAACAATAGTGAAGAAAATCGCTGGTCTGCCAAGCATATCTTGGCAGTAGAGATGGGTAGTTCGTGACCGAATAGGTCAAATGAACTATCCACTTGTACTGAACTAGATGAACTATGTCACTTTCTCTAAACGAACTAGTTCGTTTTGAACTTATTCGCTTCGCGAATATAATAATTAATAGTAAATTTTTCGTAAATTTTGAACTAATACGTTGTTATTCTTCGCTTCGCTCGTTTTCGGGATTTCTTATAAAAACGAACTTATTTGCATCATTTGAAATTGATATTGTTGAACGAATAGCTCCTACAGCGAATACAAAATACAATATAGCTCATTCTTTGCGCTTTGTCGTTGTGTTTCATAAAAATCAATTACGAATAACACGAACTATGTCACTTTCTCTAAAGGAACTAGTTCGTTTTGAACTATAGACTATTCGCTTCGCTTATTAAATTACGTTACATTATTTTAAGGTGTTGCCTGTTAGTTTAGGGTATTGTAATCCATACACCCTCTGACCTTCATTACGATGCTCATAAACACAGCGGGGTGGTATTAGTACTTGAAAGAATAAAAACACGTGGAATGTCCAGAGCTTATTTCTCTAGTAATTTAAAAAAAATCTTTTGGAATAATTTTTCTATATCTAAATCAACTAAAGTAGTAGGTAATCAGGTGGGTATAGGGGTGACAAAAAATGTAAAAATTCATCTTTGTATAAATGGTCATGTTTGTGAAATTTAAATTTTTACTAACTTCAACTTGGAGTTCACCGCCTGAAGAAGCATATCGCGGTATTTTTGTAAAATTTGTGTCTAGAGGTAACAGGACCTATAGAATAACTACATACTAGGTATTTTGAACTTGAACTTATTTTATGATTTTTAAGTTTATCACGTATTATGTAAGTCCACTTATTATTAACAGTCGATGGTACAAAATAGATTTTAAGAATCTTGATTATGGCCCGGAGCGGACTGACTATACTTTTCAGGAGCGCATATTTTTAAGGACCCGCTATGTAAAATTTTGAATTACTACCCTTACGCCCCTGACATTTTTAAAATGGGCCACCCTGTATAAATCTTTAAATGTCGGATTTTTTAAATTATTAATTTCAAGAGAAATTAATAAGCTCAGCAGTCGGCACCCTTTGCCAGTCCGCACCTGATTACAGCTCTGGCATCGGGCTCCAAAGTTTGGAGCCCCAATTTTGGTATTAAAGTGATAATATTTTCAGAACGGTTACTGATAGGTTGGACATAGAACCTTATATATACAATTTTGGTTCTAATTGTCACGGGGAATCCGAATATGGAAAAATCTATAAGGTGTTCCATAAAATAAAGGCATATTTGGGTCGACATTTCTTTGTGAATCATCCTGTGTAGTGTGTACAGGGGCGGATCTGTGGTTTTCGGGGCCCAGGGCTATTGAAGTTTAATGGGGCCCCATTCAGTGGTGTAGCGAGACTATTGCGGACCTGGGTTCTAAAGAGGTTTCACGGTCCCCTTAGCGCCGCAGGCGAAATTTTTGGGATTTTCAAGGTCAACAGTGCTTACATCAACTTTAGGAATTTTTAAACATATTTTTGTACTGTGAAATTTAGCAATTTTTTGGCCTGGTGTTTTGGCCAGGCCCAACCACGGGCCTGGTTCCACGGAACCCTCGGAACCATTATAGATACGCCACTGGCCCCATTTTTTGTTAGATTATGAATCTTTAAATTGAGGTTAAAATTCATTTTTAATAAGATTTAAATCGGCATTAAAATTAAGTGTATATTTAACCGAACTGAAATTCGACAGACGACACACGACACTTTGAATATTCATTTAAACAATGACATACACAAAATTAAGATTGTTATTTGGTTTACTGTTACCGTTAAAATTGAGATCTTGCTCATTTTTGTTTTTAAATAAAATCCATTCCTGTACTGAAAGGTGAAACCTTACCACTTACGTCCGAAAGCAGTTTTGAGATAATAATTTGTTAACATTGGCCGTTTTTTATTAGTGTTTATTTCCCAGAAGTTTATTTTATTTATTTCTTAAGTCATAATTGGTTTTGACAATCCATGTCAAAAACATCGCTGTTTTTCATCCGATGTTTATCGGGGATCGATATTTTTTGCTTTCTAACAATTCAATTTTTAGGGGCCCTCTGATGCATGGGGCCCAGGGCTTAAGCCCTATTAGTCCGTATGCAGATCCGCCCCTGAGTGTGTATACTTAAATATTTTTTAAATGTAGGCATCACAATGATCATGGCATCATATGCCAAAATTGGTTATTATATCTCTATCAGTTATACTTAAAGAGCAATCATCCGTCCGCACAGTGAACATTTCCACCCTGTATAAGTAACATATCGACGTCATTTTAAAAACAAATAATATAATAATTTAATGTTCTGGTTCTACTATATAAATGCGTCAAATCAATTTCCATTTCCTTAATTAGTTATTAATGTGTGAAAGAAAGTTTCTACGACAAAAAATTAATAATATCTAAGTAGTAATACCCGTTAGGTACTAAATTCCATAATCCACTTTATTATTACTTATTATTACTCGAATATCAATAAAACTACCTAGATATTTATATAACGAGTTCGGGAATTAATTAGCCTATTGGTCCAAATTTTATTATATTTTATAATGACCTTCAACAAATGGAAACATTGATGAACCAAAAATATGCGAATATTAACCCTAAACAGCTCGCGTAAACAACGCGAAAGTTCCCACAAAGTTTCGAGTGGCCCTCTGTATTTTTTGTAGTCTAGGAAAATCAGTGACTTTCAGAAACCTTTTATTCAACAAATAAATCATCGATACATTACAAAAAATTATCCATATTCAAATTCATAAACTCTGCCTTTAGTCACTAAAACTGCTAAATAAATGGTAGCTGACTTGTCAACCATCTTGGATCCAAATTCATTGAAACACAAAATTTAACCAAAATTATTGGTTAAAATTGACGTTGTTAAAAAGAGATTTAAATGAGCTTTAAAATGATATGGTGCTTGACTCCCTTTCCTTATAAAAATTTTTGGGGTTGATAGCACCGACGCTGAGTGGTTGACATTGCGATGTTCATATAGTAGCAATTAAAATTTTCCCGCTTGAAAATAAAATCGACGGGTCCGAGCGATTTTTAAATAAATGAAGTTAAATCTGAGATAACACTCTTGTTTCGTTTTCGTTGGCCACCCTGTATCATAAGAGGTAAACGAGAAAATACAAATATTTATATAAACAAGAGTGTAAATAAAATTAACATAAACATAAATAATAAATATGTAAATGAAGAAACGAAAGTGTTATCTTTCTTTCAAATAATAAACACTGCGTTACTGCACTTCCTTTTTAAACGACCACAATGTAATAAAAAAGTGTTGAAAGTGTGCACAAACAAAAGGAGAAAGGGGTGGACATTTTTTACAAGTCATTTAAGCTTTGGCGATTTTTTTATACACCGTGCTTCAGAGGGCACGTTAAGCCGTCACTCCCGGTTGTGATAATAAAAGATCATCTTAGCAATTATATCTTATAAAGTTGGATTAAGCCTAAGTTGTCTGCTCAAATTAATTCCTACTCATAAGCGATAGTTGAGTAAGAAACTGGTTCTAAACCTAGAGCAAAATAAGTAATGTTTTTTAATTCTTTTATTATTTAATTCTTGTGTTTAAAAATTAATTTGTGTTTACAATTTACCTAAAGTAAATTTAAATAAATATTTAACAAGTGCAGTGCAAGTAATTGACAAGAGATGGCGCTTTTAAAATAACCTTTTATTTCTTACGTTTTAATTAATTTTTGATATTATGAGAAAAAATAGCATGTTTCATTCAGTGGAGTAATAGTTAATTTTTATGAATCATCAGTATTTTAAACTAACTGATTTGTTAAAAAATTTCACTTTTACTCCTAATAAAACAATATACTATTATTACATCAAACTACAAATACTGAGCTATTATAAGATACGCCTTGAGTACTAGTTGATTTTGACGTTATTGTTGCAGTTCTTTCTTCTGTTACATAATTATTAAAAAAATTAATTAATTTTAATTTGCGTAACAAATAAGCACCGTACACAAAACAATGTAAAATTATTAGAAATATCAGTAAGGCTATGCAGATAATTGTGATCTTCCCTGGTTCAGTCCAATTCAGAATTGGATATATAAAAGATTTTCCTTGCCTAAAAAAAATTGTTAAAAAAACATTATATGTCTAAGAGCCGTTTTACATGAACTAAATGTCGTACTAAATTTAGAGTACTGAATCGGCACAAGGAGCAAAAGTACGAGAATCTAAGCTTTTACGTCGTGAGTAGAAATTTGAATGATCGACGTTAGAGCTTAGATTCCCGTGCCTTTGCTTCTTGCGCCCATTCAGTACTTTAAATGTCAAACTAACTTGTTAGTACTGAATCGGCACAAAGAGTAAAAGCTTTCACGTCATGCTACATAGAGCTTCATCTCCTTTACTGTGGTGTGCGGCGTGCGTCACTGAGCAATTCTATTGGTTGATTTTAAATACTTGAGACTGAATATTTAAAATCGACCAATAGAACTGCGCGACGCAGTAACGCACGACGCACACCACAGTAATGGAAATCCTGCTTATTGTGTAGTCGTGTAGTTCGTATAAACAGCTTAAAGCTTAGATTCCCGTGCTTTTGCTCATTGCGCCGATTCAGTACTAACAAGTTAGTGTGATATTTACGACCCTAAAGGTCGTTTTACATGGTCTAAATTTAGAGTACTAAATTGACGCAAGGAGCAAAAGCACGGGAATCTGAGCTTTAACTCCTTTTAATTAATTAATAAATAATTAATAGGAATTCTATACCGTATGTGACATCACAACAGAATAAAAATGGCGGCAAATTCAAATATGGAGGCAAGTGGACGTGTTTTTAAGCACGACGTTAAAGCTTAAATTCCTGTGCTATTGCTCCTTGGTTCAGTACTAACAAGCTAGTGTGACATTTACGACCCTAAAGGTCGTTTTACATGGTCTAAATTTAGAGTACTAAATTGACGCAAGGAGCAAAAGCACGGGAATCTGAGCTTTAACTCCGTGCACGGTCGCGCGTCGAAAGTAGTATAACTATCAAAATTCTAGAGCGTATGTGACATCACAACAGAATAAAAATGGCGACAAATTCAAATATGGAGGCAAGTGGGCGTGTTTTTAAGCACGACGTTAAAGCTTAAATTCCTGTGGTATTGCTCCTTGAGTTGATTTAGTTTTAACAGGTTAGTACGATATATAGTCTATGTAAAACGGCCCTTAGGCACAAAATACATACCTGTTAGTGCCTCCAACAAAATAATAAATAATCGTGAATAAAATGTAACATGTTCCAAATAATACTGACCAATAAAAATGTAAAATGCGCACAGGATGCGCAACAATAAATAAGTCTAATAACATTAAAACTGAATTTATCACATGGAAAATTATATTCACGGGTGTAACCGTCGTCTTTGCTAAAAATTAAAAGCAATAATTTTTCAATTTTAAGGACCAAAAAAGGGAATGAAATAATGATAATGGTTTTAATATTAATGTTATAATAATTTTTTCACTAGTGTCTTGATGACAGTAATGATAACAACAATATAATGGTTGCCATGATAACCGTATAATTACCATTAATTATCATGATATAGTCATAAGAATGGTAATGATAATGATCATAATAACTTTATAGTGGTTATTATCATCGTCATAATAATTGTCATAAAAACAGTCATAAAAATGATCATGATAATAGTAATGCTTATGATAATGATCATGATGCGGACATAGTAATTTGAATGTTCATATAATAGTAATCACGATGCGGACATAATAATTAGGATGATCATATGATAATGATCATGAAGCGGAAATAATAATTAGGATGATCATATGCTAATAATTATGATGATCATATGATAATGATCATGATGCGGAAGTAATAATTAGAATGATCATATGATAATGATCATGATGCAGAAATAATAATTAGAATGATCATATGATAATGATCATCATGAGGACATACTAATTAGGATAATCATATGATAATGATCATGATGTGGACATAATAATTAGGATGTTCATATGATAATGATCATGATGAGAACATAATAATTAGGATAATCATATGATAGAGATCATGATGCGCACATAATAATTAGGATGGTCATATGATAATGATCGTGACGATGAACACGATAACAATAGTGAGTCCATGTTTAAGAAATTGATTAAAACTTACTACTTACCATCATAAATGACTGACCAATAGATGATTGTAATCGCAAAAGCAATGTCTGTAGCCGTTATGTTCGTGATCCAATAAATCTTATAAAAGCTACAATAAGTGTTCTTCTCGCCGTTTTCATCATTGTCTAAAAGTAAATACTCGATTAATCGAAAACGTATCATCCTCATTTCAGATTCTTACTACGAGTAAACTTTTTTGAGGAATACAGTAACATTAATATTGCAGAAAATAAAGACTGCAAAGTACAAATAGTGTAACCCCAATTGGTGAGATATATGAACCATTTTGCTCTTTGAGATGGTGATGGTGATTGAGCTAAACTATTTAAATTCCCAGTGGATAAAAATAATGTAATTAGAAAGAATAAAGTAACCAAAAATCTATACGTAAAATAGTATACGTTAAAACCAAGTTCATTCTGCCACTAAAAGAATATTTATGTTTAATTAATAGCTTAACGGGTACTGTAAAACTCTTGATTAATTTGTTTTGACATTAAATTTAATATGGATTTTTTTATTTGTCATTAAAATTAATACTCAATTTTTATTGGATGAGAACAAGTGTGTGTCGGTCAAATTAGACATTAAAGTTTTATGGTACTGGGCGTAAGAGTTTTAATTGGTTTCTTTACTGTACTAGGTACTTACTTGTGAAGATATAAATAATAATGGATTATGGTGCTCAACTTTGAATTTACTTATAGCAAATTGACGTTTCCATAAGTCCAACATAGTTATGTACCTAATCAAAACATCTTGTATGCGATCCTTATCATCGAGTCCGATATTTCCCCAGAAAGCACAAACTGACTTCTCTCTATAATGGGGGCCTTTTGTACCACATTTTTTATTTTATATGGTCGTATTTACAATCAGAACGAATTGAGTGATTTCGATTACATTAAGGAATTTTTATTGGTCATAATTATTTAGCACATAAGTATTTTGTAACATAACAGTATTTTGAACATTTATATTCTAATAGGTCATATTTTGTTTTAAAAGGGACATAAAATTTAAAATCTGTGTTTGATCTATGTTAAAAAGTGTCTTAATAGTTTTTTTCTATTTTGCATTGGTAATACACTCATTGCAGCTTTGAAAACCGTCGAAAACGGTGTCACAATGTTCTACTTTGAAGTACTCTTTCTAGTTTTTTTTAGTTTGAGATTGGTATTTAAAATAATAGTACAGGGTCTATCGGTTTCAACCTGGAAAAACGACATATGTGGCTGTAAATTTACAATTAGCTAGCTTTAAGAGTCTACATAAAGACACAAAAAAGTTTACCACTCCTAGGGGTGTGCAACATGAAGTAAATGTGCCCTCAACATTCAAAGAATACTAGCTCGAAAAGAAATGAGAATTTCGAAATTCTGATAAAGCTATTTAATAGAGCATGTAATTCTGAACAATTTATGAATCTATAAAATTTTTTGTACCAATAGTACTTTTCCAGAAAAACGCGATGAAACACAAATAGGGATAAACCGTTGGAAATCTGAAAATTGAAAATTTTACAGCGTAGTGACTCACAAAAATGTTTGCCATTTTGTAAGGAATTGTCAGATCATTATTTCGAGTAAATTTTTGGAAAGAAGATGGTTTTAGCTTTAAATTGATGGGGTTATTTTTTAATTTATTTATTTTCATCATCCCTGAAATTGTACTAGAAGTTTTCTTTTTCATTTTTCTGACGACTCTTTACATATTAATGTACCATAAGCTACAGAGAGTTCAAATTTAAAAAATATTCTGGATATATGTTCTATAATATATTTGTAATGACATCATGCTACTAATTATGTTAAAACAATTTTCAGTTTTAAAAAAACACCCCTTAAATATTTCAACTTTTTTGAATTTTATTTTTTTCTTGAAATTAAATTTTTAAGAGGCTAGCGTAAGATGGAAAAATGTAATTTCCAAAACAATAAATATACGGTTTTGTAGGTAATTCAACGTGCTTTCAAATGATGTATTCAAAAATGTACTCTGCTTCATGTAATGTCTATGAAATTAAGATGAAGTGCGCGCGTCTTAAAAAGGGCACTTTTATCGTAATATTGACGGCATTTTTTACATAAACGTTATATCTTAAAAACGTTTACGGATAATGAAAGAGGATATTTCAACGTTTTAGTTCATCATATTAAATATTGATTTCTGACTACCTGTTCCGAAAAAAGAACCCCGAAAAAACTGTTTTTTTCGATGATCCTAAACAAAAGGCAAAAACAAGCTACATTTCGTAAAACAACATATGTGGCTGAAAATTTAAAATAAGCTTGTATTGAAAGCCTAGAAAAAGAGGCAAAAAAGATTAACACTCTCAGAGGTGTGCAACATCAAGTGGATGTGCCTTCAACTGTTAAAAGAGTAACTGGAAGTGTAATAGAAAAATCGAAATTTTGTTATAGTCAATTTATAGAGAATGCAATTCTAAACAACTTATACATCTATGAAATTTTCTGTACTTGCAATAGTTTTTCCGTAAAGGCGTCAAAAGAACCATTTATATAGCCTTAACATTACTCTAGGCCACAGACTGGAAAAAAAACATATGTGGCTGAAAATTTGAAATAAGGTAGTATTAAAAGCCTAGAAAAAGAGGCAAAAAAGTTTACCACTCTCAGGGGTGTGCAACATCGAATAAATGTGTCCTCAACTGTTAAAAGAGTAACTGGAAGTGTAATAGAAAAATCGAAATTTTGTTATAGTCAATTTATAGAGAATGCAATTCTAAACAACTTATACATCTATGAAATTTTCTGTACTTGCAATAGTTTTTCCGTAAAGGCGTCAAAAGAACCATTTATATAGCCTTAACATCACTCTAGGCCACAGACTGGAAAAACAACATATGTGGCTGAAAATTTGAAATAAGGTAGTATTAAAAGTCTAGAAAAAGAGGCAAAAAAGTTTACCACTCTCAGGGGTGTGCAACATCGAATAAATGTGTCCTCAACTGTTAAAAGAGTAACTGGAAGTGTAATAGAAAAATCGAAATTTTGTTATAGTCAATTTATAGAGAATTAAATTCTAAACAATTTATATATCTATGAAATTTTCTGTACTTGCAATAGTTTTTCCGTAAAGGCGTCAAAAGAACCATTTATATAGCCTTAACATCACTCTAGGCCACAGACTGGAAAAACAACATATGTGGCTGAAAATTTGAAATAAGGTAGTATTAAAAGTCTAGAAAAAGAGGCAAAAAAGTTTACCACTCTCAGGGGTGTGCAACATCGAATAAATGTGTCCTCAACTGTTAAAAGAGTAACTGGAAGTGTAATAGAAAAATCGAAATTTTGTTATAGTCAATTTATAGAGAATTAAATTCTAAACAATTTATATATCTATGAAATTTTCTGTACTTGCAATAGTTGTACCATAAGCAACATGAAAGGAACATTTAGATAGCCTCTACATCAATTTATATAAAAAAAATTAAATAAATTAGTTTAAAATTTCAATTACATCTCTTTTTTTATCTTTTTTATTCCTCCTTATTTACAGTAACCGCTAAATCGAAAAATAATGTTAAAAAAACAGAATGTTATTATTTTGGCAGCTGATTTAACAGTTTGTAGTTGTTAAACTACAATTTTGACATCATATTCGTAATCAGCGACCCCAAAAATATAAAGTACCATGTCCTTATCAAAAACTAATTGGGTTTAAAAAAACGCCCCCTAAAAACATTATATGGGTGGGATCTACCCATGTTGCACACCCTTGACGATGGTAAACTTTTTAGCGTCTTGTAGTACATATCAAATAATGCCCAAATCCAAATTTTCAGCCACATATGTTTTATTTCCAGGTCGATGCCGATATTCGCTTTTGGGATCTGTACTATAATTATTTTGACACATGATACAAATCAATTATGAAAAAATTATGCATATTTTTGAAAAATAATTACAAAATACTAAAGAAATAATGCGATTTTTATGTAAATTTATTAGTATTAAAATAAAATATATTAAAATCAAACTTTTAAATTTATTATGACAAACAAAATGTAGCGCCATCTCTTGGTAAAAGCTTAAATAAACGTCAACTGTCAGTAGTGCTAACATAAGAATTTAAGCAATTAAATTCTCTAACACGATTTTCGAGAATCAATTTTTAATATAAATTATTGCAAAATAGTATAAAACACTACTTGTGTCGCAAGGACTTTTGACACATGTATTTTAATATACTATTTTCGATTTAGGTACTAATGTCCTCCTTAAGGCACTGTTTTGGTTTCAAAACAGTATAAAACAGTATCGTAAGAAGTACTGTTACTGACTAGCGGATAGAGACAGCTTGCGATGAAATACTCCCGCTAGAGGAGCATGCGCAAAATTCAAATATCAATGTGTACGTTTTTGTGAAACCGTAAAATGCTTGTAAAAGTAATGGTAATTTAAAAAAAAATGCATCAATACACAACTAATAATTAAAACTTTACTGCAGTATCAATTTTTATAATATTGTCAGTTACATGTTCCTGTGCAAAGATATTTTGAAAAATTACCTATCAATTATTAAGTAAAAGGCTCCACTTATAAAATAAAAGAAAAAAATTCACTCCACTACTAGGTACCTGCTGAGCATTTTAAATTTTTATTATAAAATGCTTTAAATGGGTACATTTTTATTTTTACAGTTTTAATATCTTAAGGTACGTTTATACTAGAGATTTTATTCATTACATTTCTCTCAGATGTCGGAGAGAAACTTTTTGAAGTGTTTATACTATGACATAAATGTAACTGAATTAAGTGCTGACATTTTTGGTTGAGAGAAGATGTCGATATTTAATTACAATTTTGTTTAGACTAGAGATAGAAAAATAAAAATCTTTCCATGATTGAATCATTGTCATGATTCCATTGACTAGATGGAGTCAAATTAGACTAAAAACAGCATAAACTGCGAAGTACCCACGCCTTGAATAAATTTTAAAGATCAAAGTTTGTAAAAAAGTGTGCATTTGCCTCATAATTTTTTAAACCACTTCTTGTTAATTCAATTTTCATAATCTTAAAAAGAATCTTTCTTTCATAATTTTTGGTACAAATACTTACACTTCTGATAAAATTAGTAACTACACAACAAGTTCACGAAAAAAATATTTCAAAAAGGCATGATGAAATTCTTATTAACATTTATGTGTCAACAACTAATGAAGCACTTCTATCTCATAAACTTCAAATTTGGCACCTGTGTATACGATATCCTAAAGATTTATAAAAAAGTTGTCAAGTTCGGAAAACCTCCCGGAGGACAAATTGAAGGGGGGCAACACTCCCGTTTTTTTAAGAAAAAATCAGACCTATATCTGTGGATCCTGAAAGTGTAATATACAATAACACCAAATTTCAATTTCTTAGGACGCCTAAAAGTGGTTGTGATTGAAAGTAACATCATCTTAGGAATTAGATGAAAAATAATATTACTGAGAAGAACTAACTCAAAAAAATGTGCATTTGCCTCATCATCTTTTTAACCAATTCTTGTGATTTTGAGTCACAAGCACTATTAAGCATCCTAAGAACTTGAAATTTGATGTCATTATACATTGCATTCTAAGGATCCTTAGAAAGGTCTGAATTTTTCTAAAAAAAGTACGGCGGCGTCCCCCCTCCCCCCTTAATCGGCCCCGGAGGATTTTCAGGACTTGAAGACTTTTTTTTATAAATGTTGAGGACATGATATGCACTGGTGCTAAATTTTAAGTTTTTGAGATGCCTAGAAGTGCTTCATTAGTTATTGAAACGTAAATGTTAATAAGAATTTCATCACGCCTTTTTGAAATTTTTTTCCCGTAAACTAGTTGTTTAGTTACTAATTATTAATTAATTAATTTACTTAATTTTTCACTTGCTTATTAGCGAGAGCCTAAACTGTTTTAAATCGAACCTCTCGAGAGAATGATAAAAAGTAGACGACTATTCTACTTTTGATATATCTATCCGAGACCTGTTCAAACTTGTCTCAGTACCACAGCATAGAAACTTCAGTACCGTTTACACTTACGACATTTTATCTCAAGTAATATATCTCAACTATATCAATCTATATGAATAAAATCTCCGATACCTTCTATAAGCAAGGTTTACACTTATTACATTTTATTCTAGAGAGAAATGTAATGAATAAAATATCTAGTATAAACGTACCTTTAGAATACACGCTAACGATAATCTGAACATGTTATAAACAAATATTTTAGCCAGAAATGTTTAATTTTTTTGATTTAAAATTGCGCATAACGCAATTTCTTGCTTTTCTTGTACGCTTGGTTCAGCAAGGCGTCGGGATGAATCTTTCTTTTTCTTGTTTTTTGTTGAATATAATTTTTTTCTTTGTTGAGTTATTTTTTTGTTGGATGGACTTAACGAAACATGAGGAAGCGCTGGTTTCCTCATTTCTACTTGGCTATTTGCTATTGCTGCTACAGTTGGTGCTATAGGAGCACACAGCTTCTTAAACGCTTCCAACTGCTCCACACAAATAATATTAGCAGCAACGTGTTGCAGATTTGTTATTATTTTCTGCGCTTCTGTAGCGATCATGGCCGCATCTACCACTGTGTTTGTTGTTCTGCATGTAGGCTTCAGGCCAGTCAAAATACCATTAGCTTCATCTGAAGTTGGATTTTCGTTTATAAATAAACTATCGTTATCGTCTAAAAAAGACATAGTCAAAAATTATGAAATAATAAATTATTTAAGAGAATCATGGTCATCATGCCATCACAGCTACATTTACCAATAAACCTGCATCGTCATCTACAAAGGACCTAATCGGACCAAAATTAATAAATACATAAATCGTAAAAAAAAATTTTATAACCATCACCGCTATACATTTACAAATCGGCATCTTCATTTAGAAAGGACACAGTCATACAAAAATGATTAAATTATTAAGAAAATTATTTTAACCATCACCACCACACATTTACAAATAAACTGTCATCTATACATGTAAAAAGAACATAAGTAGTCAGACAAAAATTATAAAATATTAAATCGTTAAGAAAAGCATTTGACCATCACCTCTACATCGCCACCCTTTGCCCACAGCTATTTGCCCTAAATCTCAAATCAGACGCTAGACTTGATACCAATTGTTTACTAAAACGTTGAGAGGTAGAAGTAGGAAAAGTACTAATCCAATACCACAGATGTAAGTTTGTTAAGAAATAATTTACCGACCTCCGACCTTAGAAAACTCCGGGTCCTCTGAATGAAAACTGTCAAGTCAATGGGTAGGGGACACCGGGGCAGGTTGAGGCACGGGGCAGGTTAAAACGTCGGCCAAATTTCCTAAACAACAAATTTTTCAACACGGCTTTTTGTGTAGGTTTCTAGAAGACGATACGATGGTCAGTTTCATGTAAACAATCAACTCTATTGTTCAAGTGTTGTTGATATTTCCGAACATATTTATATTTTATACACATAAGTAAAATTTGATCTCTTATTTTGATTTCAATTAACTACCATTAAAAACGGCTGAGCTTCAGTTTTTTTTATCATAAGTGAATCATTGGGCATTAGTTTATTATATTTGCAAAAAAATTTAATTGTCTGATGTTGATTTACTAATTTACTCAGACATAAATAAAAAAATGCAGCACGGGGCAAATTGCAACATATTGCTCGAGGCAAGTTGCAACTGGTTACCGCCATAGGACAGAAGTGTATATGGTCCGTTCAAAAAGTAATGATCATCTGTTTACAATGGTTGGATGAGAAGCAACCCTGGAAGGTCAATAACGTTCCATTTTTAGTTCGGTATGTATTACCACTAGCAATTACTTCAGTTCAAAATAAATAAATCTGTAAAATGATACTTATGTATCACCAAATAATTTTTTTTCATTTTACCATATTGTGAAAACTGCCAGGTCATTGTGGAGGCACTAAATCACATTTTAGTTCTCTCAAATCCTTAAAATGGGACAGAGAAATATGCGTTTCAACTTACCCCGGACCGGGGCAAGTTGAAACAAAGATTTTTACTTTTTAAAAATACGCCTAGAGGTCTAATAATTAAGATTCCGTTAGGTATTTCTAATAAATTAGGTAACCAAATACATATGCAAGAATATTCTGCAAAAAAATCCGTGATTGATAATAACATTGACGAGAAAAAAGGCAACAAATTTTTTTTGTATCAACCTGCCCCGGTCTCCCCTACCTATAAATTATCGTAAAATTGAAGTAGATAAATAATCCTTACAAATTTTTATTCATGAGGATTTTTACGATTTCCTTTACTCAAATATACTTGATAAAGTCATGAAGTGTGGGATTAACAGTAGAGGGTTCACAGCTAGAGCAAAAGAACTTGTCAAGATATACTTAAGAATTTTAACTTGCAGTTCACCACAGTTGGTCATTAATACTGACGCAATTAGTTTTGATACCGCCGAAGAGAAACAGAAAATTATAGCGTTTTGTAAATCCCAAAATACAGAATCAGTAGAGCACCCAGGATTGAGAAAAAAAAATTTCCTGCTGAATGTTCCAAAAATATTTCTCGGTTTGTGTCTGCTTCGATAGAACTCACGATTTCAACCAATAAAACTTTAAGTTGCTCAGGGTCCTCTGTAAACTGTAACGTTAAGTATATAAATTATCACACAATTCCATAATTATCATTATATTCATTCATAAACTTATTACTTATAAGTTATAAGTAAATATTTATCTATAAATTTAATTTTTACCTGCATTATTCAGTGGCTGTTGTGTTGCACCGGGCTGTTGTTTTAAGTGTCTGCACAGTAAGTGTATATGCTTACACATATTCCATTTTATACAGGAGTCAATACATGTACAAGAATATTTATGGATGCAAGCATTGCATTCTATGCAGATTAACTTGCAATTACACGAAACACTGCTGTGATTTTCTTCCACTGAATAAACTTCAAAACAGTTAGGTGACGTTGAAGGAATTTCCCAGCAAACTCCATTCTTCAAAATCGATTCCCCTGAAAGTTTTTCACTATTTTTGTGGCGTACACGCAGCTCCTTCAATTTGCTGGACAATTTTCCTTTATTGAGAATTATCAAACGATTAAATAATCGGTCACGGACGAATTTTTGAATTTCGTGGATGGCTTTGTCAAGGCGCTTTACTTTGCGCCCGTTGAAGTAAATATATTTTATTGTTCTGTGCATTCTTTCAATATGCATGTTAGTGTTTAAACCGCTATTCAGGCGATAGCAGTACGCCCACGATTTTATGTTACTAACATAATTATTAGCAAAATACTCGCCAAAGTCTGCTGTACTCTCATCGGTTGTCATGGTGGTAATAAAATGATTCAGCATTGAGGAGAATGCATTTTCGTCCCTCTCTTGCAGAATGGTTCGCAAATATTTGTATACAGTGACCTAATAAAACAATTTATTTTAATCATACCTACGTACAAGCGATTTCATTGTTTTTATGTACCTGCTGTTCTTTGGAATGAATTTTGGATAGATTTTTTCGCCAACTACGATCTACATGCCACGTGCAAAATAGTCTGTAAACAAGTTTAATATTGTATCACACATAGATAATAATTATTATTTTTACCAACCTAAACTGTGCCGGCCCCATTGATACTTTCCAGGCATTATAGTATGCTTCCGCCATATCTGACATAAAGACTTTGCAATTGACGCGATGACCAATTCTGTCCTTCACATGATCGAAGAAAATTCTTAAAACGTGTTCGTCTGATCTGTTGGAAATCAAAAACGCACACGGAAATCCTTCCCTTACATCATCAAGGACTACAAGGGTATGCAATTCAAAGTCATATTGATTCAAACCGTGAGTTCCATCGAGGCAGACACAATCAGATGAATATTTTTTGAATACTTCTTCTTGACCTGGATTCATAATTATTAGCGCAAAATCTTCTTTTCTCAGTTCCGAATGTTCTACTGATTCTACATCTTGGGCTTTATAAAATAAAACGCATCCAGAGCTTTCCATTTCTCTTACCCAGGCATCGACACTAATTGCATCATTTTGATGGCGAACTACGGTGGACTGCAAGTTAAAACTCTTCTCAATATTATACAAGTCCTTTTTAGTGAGAAGGTGAATTCGTTATAACTGTGAACCCTCTACTGAATCTCGCACTTCATCGAGTATTTGGCTAAAGGGAATCTTTAAAACCATTTTTTTAGCCAATGTCTCTCGTTCCTCCAACGTTAAAGTTAAATGACCCAGGTCATTTTCATGTCCAACATGCTTATCAACAAAAAACACTTTCCATTTACAGTCTTGTTCTATTACAAGCTTCATTGAGGCTGGACAGAAACCGTTTATTTTATTGCTTCCCTGTGTTTTCAGGTGGCGCACTCCTTTACTTTTTGAATTATAATTGCCACTGCGATGGCAGTAATATTTAATGGTAGAATGATGGAAATGAGTGGAAAATGTTCCCCTTTCTTTGACAAATTGCGACTTCGTGCTCTTTTCAATTTGGTTTTTCCAAGTAGCAAATTTATCAAAAGAGGTAAATTCAAATATGTCTGTCTTAATCTGTACGTCATGATCTGCTTGAAAATGTGACAATAAATTTAGTTTTGTAGCTTTAAATTGGCAAAGAGGACACTGGTGGTTTAGAATTGCTTTTTGTGATGGAGCGTTAGACGATGCATGGTTTTTATTTTTATGATAATTAAAATCTCTTAAATGGTTGAAATTCTTCTTGCAATGTTCACATTGATATTTATACGTTTGATCTTTATATATTTTTCTTGGGGCTATGACGTTAATTTTATCTATAAAAACAAATTCGGTAACTGTTAATTAAATAATTTTATTTTTTGATAAATAAATCTGTTCTATGGAGTTTGGATCGATTTGTAGTAAAAATTAAAGTTTTAGCAAGAGGCATTAAAGAAAGACCCATATAAATAGTTTTGGTTTTTGTAACTCAGGGGTAGTTTTATGGTATAAGTAAGTATAAGCTATTTTGTCGTTTGGGTTAAGCATCATAAACCTTTCTTTGTGTAGATATTAGAGTTATAATGTTATGATCACCAAACTAAAGGTCATAAAAACTATTTATTTATGTTTTTTGACAAGTAATAGATATTGTATAAATACTTGTATGAATCTACATCTACACCATCAATTATTTTTTTTATAAAAATCGGGTCGGATTTAGTTAGTGTATACGCGTATTTATTTTATTAGGCAAAAAGTCTCATTTATAATGTCTAACTTTTGTTTAAACTAAATAAAATATTAATTTATTAACTATCATGGAACAGATTATCTATTATATTATTATTGTATAATCATCGTTCACTCACCTGGATGGAACTTTTTAGCATGTCGTCTTAAGTTGTGAAGGGCTGTAAAGTTTTTTTCACACTCGCTACACTTAAGTACATCCATCATTTATGAGAAAGAAACACAATAAATAGGTACTTAAAACTTAAAATTACAAATTACTTGTTAACTTGTTAAGAAAAAGATACACACTCTTACAAGACACAATCACAGTTTGAATCTTTGACACAAGAAATAGGATTTCCGTTTAGAAAGCTATCACTTTCGCGCCAATATTATAGTGCTTTTGCGCAAGCTCTCTTGCGGGATTATTTCATCGCAAGCTGTCTCTATCCGCTAGTCTGTTACTGATGTTACCGTAGGTATAGTCCCGCCAGGATTAAGTCAATTATGACGCATCGCAGTATGTTATAAGAAATGTCGGTATAAAATATTTTTTCTTTGTCTAATATTGTAATAAAAAAAGACGTATATAGAAACATACGTCTGGTGTATAAACTAATGGTAGATAAAAACGTATGTCGAGCATTTCAGACTTTTATTAGATGTCAGTTGGATGTTTTGAGGTTATGTTATGTCAGTTAAATTTAAATCAGTTTTTTTAATAAAAATTAGTTTTTTCTTTATCACAGAATTTTTAACGTAATGAAGTGGTACGATATAGTACATGGAAAGTTTCTTTGAATGAAATAGACAGCCACACAATAAATTATTGACGATGGTTTTCTTCAAAATTACCTCAGAAGTAAAATTTTCGGTTGCACTTTTTACTATTTTATACAAAAATTTCGTGTAACAAAAATATTGATTTAAATTAATCAATGCGCTTCTGAGAAGATCTTTGGATTCCTCTGCACTTAACACAATTTAACGAATCAAGGGGTTGATTACTGGGCTGTAAAATGTTATAATAAACTCATGAAGTTGTGTATGTGAGCATCGACTGAGTAATTATTTTTCCTAAAATTGTTGAATTTGTTGATTTGCTAATCGTGTGATGTTTTTATCGTCGGTTTTAACAGTGACAAGATGTGGGTTTCTTGGGTTCCAAAACCCAGTGCCTCTGCTTCTCACTTTTTTGCCGCCCTTGAGTAAGTCTATAAGCAAAATAGCATTTATACTATAGTTCAGTTTCACAAATGTAGACAGTTATGTCATTTATAGAATAAAGACGAGATTACATCGAGATTTTTCGGTACAGCATTATGAACAATCGTTCGTACTCGGATCCACTTCTACTACTAAGCTTCTGTCAGCTTCTGTCAAATTATAGTAAAGTACGTTATTCTATTAAAGCGGCACGTGTTTTCTGCATCTATCTCAATAGAAGCCGCGCTATAGCTAGCTAAATTTTGTGAACACATATTAGGATGAGTCACTATCTCTAATTGTGAGATTGAAGTATAGATCATTGATCATCGAGCGACTCTACGTCCTAAAACGCAGGTTTACATTCCACCGTGTGCGTCAGAATCAGACATTTTCAAAAAATCTTGACTATTAAACTTTCTGTCAATAGATAAATCGATCGGAAATCTGTTATTACACTTTGATTGCTTTTCATTCTTCGTTTAAAGCGTTTCCAGGAATGTATTCCATAATTTAGGACGGAGAGAAAAACTTAAAATAAAGTAAACTGGATGTACAACTTTATTTAATTTAAAATTCCCGCTTAAAATGTACATCGCAACATACTGTGTCGCCACCACGGACAAACAATGAATTAACTTAATTAATTTTGACGTTTCTGAAATTGTGTATTAAGAGCGGACATACGTTTACAACAGATTGATGCTTACACTTTAGAGCGATGAGTCATAATTGACTTAAACGCGCCGTTACTATACTGTTTCTGGGGCATTTTTTTTTGCTAAGTTGAACTGACGTTTAACAAATGTCAAATATATGCATCTTAAAATGTGTTTTTGGTTTGTTAATTACTTCAAATTTTTCTTTTGAGTATTATTTTTATTTTTTACATAATTTAGACAAGAGTAGTATACTATATTTAAATTATATCAACAATCAACAAGAGATGATATAAAACAGCGACATCTATGAATAATAGAAGCAAATGTTCCGTGACAGACATTGAATAAATAGCAGCTACTTTAACAAGAAAGATCAATTTAGCTAATAATATGGATCGCAATGGTTTTCTAAACAGTATAGCGATTTACTGTCAATTTCTCTAATAGAAATGGTTGCTTATACTTCCACTCGTCGTCTGCGTTGATCTGTCGTAGTTTTATGCTACTAATGGCTCCACTTCAGGGAACATAGGAATTAATTTTACCGATAGTCAATTAGACATTTTGTTGTAACTGGTGCAAATTTCAAATTAACATTTGGGACACCAATCACAGCACAGTTAAATACCTCTCGTACTCTATGAGAGGAGGGGGTACAGTCGCTGTTTTCTGAATGTACCTTTAATTTTGTCGTTGCCAAATAGACAGTGACAGTATGATGACATTACTCCAGTGTAAAACATGTTATTACAGTTTCCATTGTTCCCTGATGCACTAGCGCCTCTAGTTGCAATTTACTGGATTGGTATGACTTGATAGTAGCGTAAAACTACGACAGATCAACGCAGACGACGCTCCCACTTATAAAGAAAGATCATGATAGCCGATGATAATGTAAACTCGACGAAATGAATGAGTCATCCGTAGTTTTCCTAAATGTCGTTTCCCTAGCATTTTCTATTATTGGCAACGGTGGCCAACATTCCTTCCGGATCTTTATATTCTAAGGTCGCAGATGGCAATTAGTGTTCCCACCATTAAGAAAAAAATTCCAATTATGACAAATGTTTTATACATTTTAAAATATTTAATAAATGCGGAAATAGAAAAAATAGTATAAATAACACATTTCATAAAGCTTGTTAACGTACTCGTCCTTTGGACTCTTAGTTAACAAGGTGCCTTATGAAACTTCAGTAGGTAGTTCTTTAATATATGTATAATATAAAAATCTTGTGAAATAAGGGAGATATTAGGTTCATAATATTCATTCATGATTGACTATGGATTTCGT
Organism: Malthinus seriepunctatus; assembly: GCA_963924605.1. Classification (NCBI taxonomy): domain Eukaryota; kingdom Metazoa; phylum Arthropoda; class Insecta; order Coleoptera; family Cantharidae; genus Malthinus; species Malthinus seriepunctatus. The sequence continues at coordinate 17,292,930 of OZ004603.1, forward strand.
AGAGAAAATTTCCCCTCCCTTTCTATCGAGCTTTTCATTCAAAAATCGTGCTATACGTCTGACAAACTTACTCACTCATCGAAAAAAGTGACACTATTACTCCTTATAAAACGATATACTATATTTCTCAATTATCATGAATTCATAACCCACTTGATTGAACAAAATTAAAATGGCGAAAATTTGAATTTTGAGCTATAACTTGAAAACAAAAGAAGATAGCCGAGTTTTGATTTTACCATTAGATATTAATTTCTCGAAAAAAGATATTGAGAATACGAAATTTTCTTTTTTCGAACTCTTACTGCGAGTTTCTCTAAAGATAGTTATCTACTGACGAATAGATATCTATTCCCTAAGTGTTCAAAAACCGGTTTCAAAAATAGAAATGGTTTGGAATGTTATGGATCCATAACTAAACAAAAATGTACCAGAAACTGGCCATTTTAGAAGTATTTACCGAGTTCCATTATGCAAACATCCGATTTGGGTCAAATTGTAGGTATTTTGTTTTGATAACCTATACAATGTGCAATAATGTAATAAAACCCATATAATTCATCATTGTTTAGAAATTCGTTAATTGATAACAAATGATTAGCAGTTTACCTTGAATAATTAAAATAATGAACATTAACCAAAGTTCAATTAATTATAATAATAAATTAATCAAGTATTTGTATTTTTAGGATGGAAAGTCAACCTCATCTTCCTTACGTATCGGACGAATACATCTATCTTTTTCTACACGCATGCTTTTATCATATCGAAAATACCAAACACGCAATGGAAACTTATTTTACAATAAGAGCAAATTCACCGTCCATTTTTGCAAATAAGGACGTTCGCAACGAAAAACTATTTGCATCTACTAAAGTAGCGTAAGTTTATTCAATTTACAAATATACAATTTAAATTTTAAATTATTTTTTCCCAATCAGTTTTGTATTCGTAAATTCTGGGTTCACTAGTTTATTCATTATTTTTTCTTCTTTTTTATCCAAATTGACTTTACTACTTTCGTTTAAATTTTCCTCGTGCAAATTGGGACTTATCAGATCGCCAGTATCGCCGTCGTTCTTTTTTGATTTTTCCTTTTCTATCATTGCTTTTGCATCATTACTTGTTAAACCTGATGATAAACAAATAATTTAGGTAAAATTTATTACAAATTGGAATAATAATCATTAGTTTACCTGCAACTGGGTAACCTCCTCCCTTTTTGTGCATGTTGTTCCTTTGTATTACAAACGATTTAATTTCATTTTCTAGAGTCTTGAATTTATCTGGTGCGACTACGTCGTCTTCCATCATGTCGTTCTTTATCTTTTTGCGAGTATCGCTACTAATGTCATCATCAATAACTGGCAATGAAGTGCCTTCTGCAACAGAAGAGAAGTTTACATAAAGCGACAATCTTTAGCCTTTTAGCCCAGAAGAAGCCCTATTTTTGTGTATAAAAATGTTTTAATTTTACCCATAAACATGTCCTATTTTGTTCATGAAAAATTTCATATTTGCCTTATTTTTTCCATAACATGTCCTATTTTTACCCATGAAAATGTCATAGTTTTACCCATGAAAATACCCTATTTTTGCCTATATGAAAGAGACCTAATTTTACACATAAATGCCCTATTTTCGCCCATGGAATTGCCCTACTTTTACTCATGAAAGTTACCTACTTTTCCCATGAAACAATCCTATTTTTACCCATGAAAATGCCCTTCTTTTACTCATGAAAATGCTCTATGTTGCACATGAAAATGTTCTATTTTTGTCTACATAAATGAACAAAACCTACTTTTATACATAAATGCCCTATTTTTGCCCATCGAAATGCCCTACTTTTACTCGGGAAAATGCCCTATGTAGCACAAGAATTTGTTCTATTTTTCCCTATATGAAAAAAATCTAATCTACCCATCAATTCCCTAATTTTACTCATGAAAATGCACAATGTTTGCACATGAAAATGTCCTATTTTTGCCTATATGAATAAACCTAATTGTACACATAAATGCCCTATTTTTGCTCATGGAACATATACCTACTTTTACTCATGAAAGTGCTCTGTGCAGCACAGGAAAATTTTCTATTTTTACCTATATGAAAAAGCCTAATTTTACCCATAATTTCGCTACTTTTACTCATGAAAAAGCACATGAAAATGACCTATTTTTGCCTATATGAAAAAAATCTAATTTTACTCATAAATGCACAATTTTTTCCCACGGAAATGCCGTATGTTACAAAAAAGCTCTATTTTTGCCTATATGAAAAAAACTTAATTGTACCCATAACTGCCCTATTTTTACTCCTGGAAAATACCCTACCACACATGAAAAAGAGTTAACTTTACCCATAAATACCCTATTTTTGCCCATGGGAATGCCCTATTTTTGCCCATGGGAATGCCCTACTTTTACTCATAAAAATTACCTGATTTGCCCATGAAAATACCCTATTTTATTCATGAAAATATCCTATTTTTACACATGAAAATACCCTACTTTTATCCCTGGAAATGCCCTCACTTTATTCACAGAAATGCCTTATTTTTGCCCAAACATTAAACCTGTAGTGCTACATATAAAAAAATTTTCTATGAGTATATTTTGGTCAATTTTAAAATATTTATTAGTAAGTTCAGTTTGGGGGGTGTTTCACGAAAATAAAAGAGGGTAGTTCTAATTCGGCACTGAGTTTTATAATACATAGTTCAGTAACCTAACCAAAGACAAAACCCGGGTTGATTCTCGGAAAAAAAAAAGAAGCTCTTTGACACACCAATGAAGACCAAAGTTTAGAACTTTAGACTTTTGTGATTGGTTATAAAATACTGCGCGCCAAATTCAAACAGGAGTCAATATTTTCAGCTCACCCTATAATCTGCATTATCTAGATTGGGCCCGATTTGGAAACATGCGAAAACGACGACAAATTTGAAAATTACTAGCAATTATTTTTGAATAATCATTGCTTAGTGATTATAATAATAGCAAATTAACATCTTTATACAATGTAACAAAAACGTTTTTGTTAAGAAATTAACAACCTTGATTGATGGTCATCAACATTGTTACCTATTTGCTATTACGCAATAGACTGTTAATCTTTTTTCGTCAGAATTTTCATCATGTCCTCGGTTTTTCGGTCCTTTACATCGATAATGCGAATTCCTTCACAAACTACTTGGGCCTTCGATTGAAAGATCCTATATTGGAGTTAATATTTCGAATTTCAAGCAGGAAGAGGGCACAACAAAATTTGACAGACTTCAATGAGTCCGTTTGGTGGAAAATAGGCTTTAAGACGACAGTCCAGTTACACTTAACGGAAAAAATAGAACAGCCAAAATGTCACCACACGGTGTTTTCAAAGCAAATAATAAAAGTACTTTTACTCCGCATTTTTTCTTCAAATGTAAAAATTAACTAACACAAGAAAATTTTGAAACAGCGCCATCTCTTGTCAATTACTTGTAGTTCAATTGTCAAATATTTTTTAAAATGAACCTTAACTTGTTAAAAGAAGCTAATTATTAAATGTAACGAACAAATTATAGAAGAAAATTTAAAAAAACATTAACTATTTTACATTACAAATGCTTAGAAATATCATTTTATGTTACAATTTGTCGTAAATAAGTAAGGTTAGAATCTACTTTTAAAGTAGAACTTTAACTTTAAGTAACAAAATGAAATTGTCAACTTTTTTTGACGTTTGAAGAAAAAGTAATGTTGACATCTTGGTGGAAAGGGACGTCGAAAATACCGTGTGTCGAGTTTCTAACTGTTCTCCTGTTTTCTCCAGATTCGATCCTTTTTCGTCTTAGATCTTTGGTAACAGACTATGTTAAAATTAAACTTACTTTTAAGTAAAGCGGGCGTGCTCTTGCGGTCATGTGGATCGTTCATTTCAACCACAGTTCGAGAAGGTGGAAGTATTTTGACTAGATTTGATTTTTTCGTCTTGGATTTGTCTCCTTTTGATGATTCTCCATCAATATTTGGTGGTGGTTCGACTTGTTTGGAGTAATTCCGACATTTAGATAACTTATTACCTATAAAACTACCTGTTTAAAATTAATTTTAAAGACGTTTTGGAAAAATTACTTAAAAAGAATTTCTTTGATTTGCTTTCGTTAGTATTTGGATGGCGTTCTAATGCCAATTTTTCTTTTTTTACAGTTTTTTTAATTGAATTAGAGGTCCAAAATGATCTTGTAGGACTGTTAGATGTGTCTTTGTTTAAGTTTTTTTTTAAAGAGCCATGGCTCCTCGGAGGTTTTCCAGATTTGCGTTCAGATTTTTCAGGAGAATTTTTATGTAGCGATTTTTTAATAGGAACGCGGTTCCTCGGGGAAGTACCAGAATCGGTTTCAAATTTATCAGCGAGATATGAGCCGAAATTTAAAATTTTCCATTTTTGCATTTTACCGTCCTGCTTTAAAATATCTTGAGAAATGCCTTCTTCTCTTTTGGATTCATCACTTTTAGTCGATTGTTCCACGTGCGTTTTGTTTAACCACTGCTTTACTTTATCATCCGTAACCGTATCTTCGCGAAAGCCGTCGCTTAATAATAGTCTCTTTTTGGAACTTTTATGGCGCTCGGCTCGCGGCTCTTCTCTTAAGATTCCTTTCTTTTTGTGACTTTTAGGCGCCTCATTTAGCAGCTCGTCGCTTGCCAATAGTTTCTTTTTGGGTTTTTTGACTAACGCCGTTTCAATTATTTGGTCACTTTCGATTAAATTCTCTGGAGGCTCTTTGTACATAATGATTTTGGGTTTGGCACATTTGATTAATTTATCTCCTTGTTTTCTGTAAATCATAATTTTGGGTTTGTTACCTTCAATTTTGTTATTGTGCTGTTTTCTGATTACCAGCACTTTGGTTTGTTCGCTTTGAATTTTGTTATCTTCGTTTGTTTTGTAGAGCAACACTTTTGGCTTACTATTTACTGGACTCTCGCCCTGTTGAGTAGTGTACATCAACACTTTGGTTTGATCGCATTCAACTAAATCATCTCCTTGTTTTTTGTACAACAAAAATTTGGGTGTTTTATTTTCGTTTGAATGTTCTTCATATTTTCTTTTTATCAACACATTAGTGTAATTGCTTTCGTTTGTATCATCGTCGTGTTTTCTTTTCAACAACACTTTGGATTGGTCACTTTCAGTTGAATAGTCTTCATATTGCTTTTTTAATAATACTTTTGTTGAATAATCTTCATGTTTTCTCAACAACATTTTTGTCTTGCCACTTTCACTTGAGTTAGCTCCAAATTTTCTGTATAACAACACTTTGGGTTTACTACCGCCATTTGGGTTATTGAAAGATGTTCTGTGTAACAACAATTTGGGCTTACCACCTTCAATTAAATTATCTCCAGGTCTTCTATACGAAAACGCATTGGTTTCATTTTGGTAAGGCCTGTATAATAAAACTTTTGTCTTATCATCTTCAATTGGCTTTTCTTTGAGCTTTATCAAAGGTTTATTATCACTTTTTTCAAACAACTTAGCTTGTGAGTTGATTTCCATCACATCATCTTTTTGCACATCTCTGGTCATTCTTTCGTGCTCAAGAAGTAAATTGTACATGTCAACACTTTCAAATTTAACGTTGGAATTGTCCAATAAATTAGTAGATATGTTCTGTAAGGTTTCTTCTGTATCTTTTTTTGAAATTCCCGAAGGAGTCGAAAATTTGCGAGCTCCAGATTTTGTATTGCTACAACTTTGTTTACTACCTTTTTGTACTTGAGACCCAGACGTGGTAAAAACAAAACTGTTCGTTTCGCTTGGTGGTGGAGATTTACAATCTTTTTTGCATATTCTTCTTCTGTAGATTTGATCTGATGGAATGCAATTTCGTAGAGATGGAACTGTTTTTTCTTTCTTTTTCTTTTTTATTTCTTTAATTACATCCGCTACAGAATGTACGCATACTTTCGGTGGAGGTGGTTCTATAGGACGCTCTACGGGCGCCGCAGCTTTCTTTTCTAACAATTTCAATTTTCTATGTATGTCGGATATTCTAACCACTGGAAGTCTCTCAGTTTCTTTGCGTATCTCACGAACATTTTGAAATGGTATACATTTAGGAGAGCAGGTTTTACATAGCTCTTTTTTAATCGGCTCTACTGGCGATACACAATCGGCACTAACTTTGTGTTCGTTTTTCGATGGTTTTTCACCACTACTAAGACTCTTATCTTTCTTCTTCGTAGCGGAAGTGTCTTTTGAATGTAAACGAACTAGCACTTTTCGATTAGACGACATATCACTATTAGTTACGAACTGGTCTTTTTGACTAGGAATTTGATTTAAGGACGACGTTTCTTTTGTTATTAACAAAGAGCTATTTTTGCGAATTTCTTGTTGAAAAGCAGATGTTGATCTTTTCACGTTTTTTGAACGTCCTGTTAAAGTAGAGTTTATTACTCCCTTAGGAAAGATGCTATTTTGTAAAGTTATATTTCTAATATTTGAAGTTAGTGTCAACTGTTTTCTATTTGCTAAAAAATTTGATGGTAATAGCCTTCCTAATGGTTGCGTAAATATCAAATTTCTTATTGATTTAAACCAATTCTACAAAATTTAAAGAATTACCATTAAACCAATAAAAAAAAGAAAACAAGGCCCGGAAAGTTAAACCTCAACTTTCAATTTCTGAAACGTGTTTTTATCAGGAATTAGTACCTCATAAGCATTTGTGTAAATACAAATCAAAATTTTTAGGTTCTAAAAATTGGCTTATTTATTAGAGTCAACGATACGCTCTGGTGCATGAACATAAATGGAAATACCTTCTGGGCACTTATTAACAAATGTTGAAAACCCCACTTTGCAAGGTTTTTCGAAAAATTGGTCCTCATACTCATGATGCACTCACAAATCTTGATTTGTCACTTACAAATACTTTAAAATTACTTACTAATTCCTGAGCACGTCCAAAATCTTAAGTTTTTTCCAAAGGCCGGACCACACATACATACATTGAGGGGTAATAATTTTTTCATAAAATTCATACTGATAATTTTGAATTACATTTTGTTATTCTTGAAAGATGTCTAATTTGACGAATTTGACAGTTAAGGTAACTATTTTTGAATTTTTTTGTTTTTTTTTTCCAGATATACTGCAAAACTACCAAAATTGACTGATGAAGGATATAGAGTTCTCATGTACGTTGTTAAAGATATGGATCCAGGCCAATTTCAGTTTGCTGAAGCCGTTAAAGGATTTTGTATGTACAACGATTGCATACTTTCTGAAGAGAGTCTTGTGAATGGGTAAATAAATCACAAAATCACTCTACTAACAGTAAAGAAATTAGATGATCGACGAAAATTGGTGTAAAAGATCTCTCGATCTTTGATACGTATATTTTAAGAAACTTCGTTATAAGCAAAGAATATTTTAGAGGCTTGAATGGAGATTATTTGCGAATAACTCAAAAACTATTCAGTTTAGCGAAAAATGTCTTCAAACGTTTCTTATAGCATATAAAATGTCCTTTAATTTTGTTTTAAATTGGTCACTATACGATGAATATTAACCGAGTTATGGCGTTTTGAAAATTGATGGTTATTCACGCGTATTCGAACGCATGATTTATCGCTTAAATTTTTGAAAAAAACTTAAAAAAATCAATTGTAGCGAAAAATTTAATATTTTTGAAGCTTATAAATGTGCCTTTAATTTCGTATTAATCATATCTCTACGAAGAATATTAACCGAGTTAGAGCGTTTTGAAAATTGATAGTTATCCACGCGTTTTCTAATTCATTTTTGAAAATAACTCAAAAACTATCAATTATATCGAAAAGTGTATAAGAACCATTTATGAATTTTATCAAATTGTCTTTAATTTAGTTTTAATCAGGTCTCTATATGACAAATATTAACCGAGTAATGACGTTTAGAAAATTGATAGTTATCCACGCGTTTTCTAACTCATTTTTGAAAATACCTCAAAAACTATCAATTATATCGAAAAGTGTATAAGAACCATTTATGAATTTTATCAAATTGCCTTTAATTTAGTTTTAATCAGGTCTCTATATGACAAATATTAACCGAGTAATGACGTTTAGAAAATTGATAGTTATCCACGCGTTTTCTAATTCATTTTTGAAAATAACTCAAAAACTATCAATTATATCGAAAAGTGTATAAGAACCATTTATGAATTTTATCAAATTGTCTTTAATTTAGTTTTAATCAGGTCTCTATATGACAAATATTAACCGAGTAATGACGTTTAGAAAATTGATAGTTATCCACGCGTTTTCTAACTCATTTTTGAAAATAACTCAAAAACTATCAATTATATCGAAAAGTGTATAAGAACCATTTATGAATTTTATCAAATTGCCTTTAATTTAGTTTTAATCAGGTCTCTATATGACAAATATTAACCGAGTAATGACGTTTAGAAAATTGATAGTTATCCACGCGTTTTCTAACTCATTTTTGAAAATAACTCAAAAACTATCAATTATATCGAAAAGTGTATTAGAACCATTTATGAATTTTATCAAATTGCCTTTAATTTAGTTTTAATCAGGTCTCTATATGACAAATATTAACCGAGTAATGACGTTTAGAAAATTGATAGTTATCCACGCGTTTTCTAACTCATTTTTGAAATTAACTCAAAAACTATCAATTATATCGAAAAGTGTATAAGAACCATTTATGAATTTTATCAAATTGCCTTTAATTTAGTTTTAATCAGGTCTCTATATGACAAATATTAACCGAGTAATGACGTTTAGAAAATTGATAGTTATCCACGCGTTTTCTAACTCATTTTTGAAATTAACTCAAAAACTATCAATTATATCGAAAAGTGTATAAGAACCATTTATGAATTTTATCAAATTGCCTTTAATTTAGTTTTAATCAGGTCTCTATATGACAAATATTAACCGAGTAATGACGTTTAGAAAATTGATAGTTATCCACGCGTTTTCTAATTCATTTTTGAAAATAACTCAAAAACTATCAATTATATCGAAAAGTGTATAAGAACCATTTATGAATTTTATCAAATTGTCTTTAATTTAGTTTTAATCAGGTCTCTATATGACAAATATTAACCGAGTAATGACGTTTAGAAAATTGATAGTTATCCACGCGTTTTCTAACTCATTTTTGAAAATACCTCAAAAACTATCAATTATATCGAAAAGTGTATAAGAACCATTTATGAATTTTATCAAATTGCCTTTAATTTAGTTTTAATCAGGTCTCTATATGACAAATATTAACCGAGTAATGACGTTTAGAAAATTGATAGTTATCCACGCGTTTTCTAACTCATTTTTGAAAATAACTCAAAAACTATCAATTATATCGAAAAGTGTATTAGAACCATTTATGAATTTTATCAAATTGCCTTTAATTTAGTTTTAATCAGGTCTCTATATGACAAATATTAACCGAGTAATGACGTTTAGAAAATTGATAGTTATCCACGCGTTTTCTAACTCATTTTTGAAATTAACTCAAAAACTATCAATTATATCGAAAAGTGTATAAGAACCATTTATGAATTTTATCAAATTGCCTTTAATTTAGTTTTAATCAGGTCTCTATATGACAAATATTAACCGAGTAATGACGTTTAGAAAATTGATAGTTATCCACGCGTTTTCTAACTCATTTTTGAAATTAACTCAAAAACTATCAATTATATCGAAAAGTGTATAAGAACCATTTATGAATTTTATCAAATTGCCTTTAATTTAGTTTTAATCAGGTCTCTATATGACAAATATTAACCGAGTAATGACGTTTAGAAAATTGATAGTTATCCACGCGTTTTCTAATTCATTTTTGAAAATAACTCAAAAACTATCAATTATATCGAAAAGTGTATAAGAACCATTTATGAATTTTATCAAATTGTCTTTAATTTAGTTTTAATCAGGTCTCTATATGACAAATATTAACCGAGTAATGACGTTTAGAAAATTGATAGTTATCCACGCGTTTTCTAACTCATTTTTGAAAATACCTCAAAAACTATCAATTATATCGAAAAGTGTATAAGAACCATTTATGAATTTTATCAAATTGCCTTTAATTTAGTTTTAATCAGGTCTCTATATGACAAATATTAACCGAGTTATGACGTTTTGAAAATTTATAGTTATCCACTTCTATTCAAAATCATGATTTATACTATTTATAGCTTAAAGTTTTAAAAATAACTCGAAAAATATGAATTTATAGAGAACTTTATAACAATCTATTTTAAAGCTTATAAAATTGCCTTTAATTTGCTTTAGGTACGGTCTTCCTACGACAACTATTAACCGAGTTACAACGTTTTTAAGGTTGATCGTTATTCAAGAGTATTCTAAGAGCTGTATGCCACTATACTAATTTCAGTACTGAATTCAGGACTCAAAAATATTGGTTGTAAAAGAAATAAGAAATTTGACGTTTGTAGACGTTATTAACATCCAATAATTTAGAACATGTTCTAATTCATTGTCTTGTTCCAAATTATTTTATTAAAAAACTTCAAAAATATCAAATTTCGATAATTTCAACTAAAAATTTTCATCAAATTTTTTTTAGTCCTGAATTCAGTACTGAAATTAGCATAGTGGCATACAGCTCTAACCCATGATTTGTAGCTTAAACTTTTCCAAATAAGTTCAAAAATATCAATTGTAACGAAAAACTTATTAAAACGATTTATAAAGCTTTAAAATTTCCTTTATTTTATTTTAGGTATGAGCTTAGTATGAAAAATATTAAACTAGTTATGACACTTTGAAAATTAATAGTTATTCACTCATATTCAAGCTCCTGAGTCATCACTTAAATTTCAGAAAATAACTCGAAAACTATCATTGCACTGAAAATTTTTTACAAATATTTTTTGAATCTTATAAAATTGCCTTTAATCTGGTTTGTATCCGGTCTCTTTACAACAAATATTAACCGAGTTATGGCGTTTTGAAAATTGATAGTTATCCACACGTATTCAAACAAGCGATTTATCCTTTATTGTTTTAAAATAACTAGCAAAAAAGCGTTAACATCAATGTATCTTTTTCAATTTGAAACGATCATCTAATTTTTTCTTTACTTATATCATGAATAAAAATAGTATTTAACATTATAAGCAAGGTAAAACTGTTTTTACTGGCACAAAGAGGATTATGACTGGCAAGCCGCAGCCGAGCCTTTATTTCTTCGAGCCTGTATTACATCTTTAAAACTATAACTAATTGCTTATCTTTCATTTTAGCTACGTTGTTGTGTTTGATATGAAATATGTTAAGTTGGGCCATTTGGCAAGAGTAAGTTTACCTGTTTTAAGAGCATTCATGTCTTACATTCAGGTGAGTAAATCTCCTCGACACTTTGATTAAAATCAATCAAAACGTAACATTTTATTTTAGGAAGCTCATCCAGCACGTCTTAAAGGAGTTCACATTGTAAACACAGCTTCGTTTATAAATCACGTAATGAGACTCATAACACCATTAATTCGAAGTGAACTCATCAACCTTTTAAAATTCCATAAAGGTACGTATAGTTATGTGAGTGGAATTTGAAAATTATGAAATTTATTTCCATTACAGAAAAAGTACCAGATTGTTTGCCACTGGAAATATTTCCAAAAGAGTACGGTGGTGATGCGCCGCCTTTAGAAGAATTAAGTTTAGAAATATATACTTTGATAGAAAAATATGAAGTTTGGTTCAGGGAAAGCGAATGTTTCGTTGCTGATGAGACGAAACGTATTAAAAAATCATGGTGGTCCATGTTTAGTACTAATAATAATCAAAATAGTGCTAATAGTTCAGATACAAATAATTTAAATACTATTAATCAAGAAGGTGATGCTTTTAGAAACTTAACACTTGACTAATAAGTTTTAATTGTAAATAAAATAAACATAATATTGTTAATAATAATAGTATAGTGATTGTGGAAGAAAAAAGGCTCAATTAAAGTTTTTATAAAAAATAAAACTGAATTATAAAGTCTATGCCCTTAAGACTGGCATTTATTAGAAAAGAAATTCACTTTTTCGATAGAAAGTGATGAAAAATAAGCTACCATGACAATATTGATAAATTATTTAATTTTATTACAAAAGTGAACGCATACATCATCTTTACTTTTCTCTCACAACCTTAAATTTGTTTGTATTAAGTGCTGATTTTATTACTTTAAACATTATCAATTATTTCGTATTTTCCGAGCCTCGTTTCGAAGCATAATGCCCAAAAAATTGAAATTTCAAAACCACCAGTCCCTATAACTTCAACCTTTATCTGTAACATATTTTTGAATTTTTGCAATAGAACCTCTATTTTAAAAATCGTACGGAATAAAAATGTGTCTGAACCCCATTTCTTTGTAATGGCTTAAGTACCGCTCTTAAACAACAAAAATAAGAAGCAATCAAGTTAAGTTTTTGTTCTAAGAGTCGCAGTTACATAGTGATTGCATTTGGCGCCCGAGCAGGGGCTCATCCTTCCTACTGCTAAGAAATTATTAGTTTAGGTCCTAATTAGTATAACTTTCTTGAGATCGAGTTAAATAGTACATCTCAGAGATGTTGAGGAAATCCTTTTGTTATCAAAAGTTTCCAGCTGATATCGCGATCCTTTTTCTGGGTGTGTATAGTACTTTACGTCAGATCACTCCTATTTAAAGTATAGCACCGGTGTGCCGTACTAGTATTGCACTTGAATTTAAGACTTGAATTTTGCTGACCTTACTTCGAAAGGTAAGTCAAGCCATATCGATCTAGGCTAACCCAAATGTAGGTATAATTAAGTCAAAGTTTTGTTGGCTTGTTTATAAACTAAACATAGAATTTACTAGATAAGAAGGCGTGCGATGTTAATTACGTTTCTATTTATTAATTAATTTGGTGATATCCTGCAATCAATAAGCTTTATTTTTTATTTATATCTTTATTGTGTGTAAATATAGAAAATACGAAGCTACCGAACAAATATGAACATTGACAAAATTACAATTTTGAGAATGAAAGTGGCTAAAATATGGCACGGATCGAATCGAAAGACTCGAGTTTATAGTGTTAATAAAGGACTAATTACATTTCCTTATAAAGAAAAAGTAAGTAAAGTTAATGAAATCCCAAAGCTCTCTTAATAAATTACTAATTTATCTGTCTACTGTTTTAAAATTTTCACGTAAAACAGCAAACTACTTCTAATTTTCTTATAAAATTTTAATTGCGATGTGATGGATTTCCAACGATAGCACACTTGACATATTTTAAGTATAAAATAATTTTAAATATTTAATACAGCTTGTTTATAAAAGAGCAAAATTTCATGGCATTAACGTGTGGAGGATCTATGAGATATATGAGGGTTTGCTGTTGCCTTCTGAGAGGTGAATCAATATAGAAGATAATATAACGGACTTGATTGACTTTTATTTTATACCTAAAAACCTTATGAGTTATGACTTATGAGTCGATCGAACCTTGAGATTTAGAAAACGCACCGTGTTCATACGGCAGATTCGAACCCATCACCGAGCTCACCCAAAATTTACATTCTGTTCAGATTTTATAAATATTTCCTTTAGCAATTTTTTGTCTATCGTTTTATGTAAAAATTAAATATGGCGTCCGTAAGAAAAAGCAAAGTTGATGATGGTTACGAAGAACCGAAACGTTATACAAAATATTTATCTATGGATTAATATGCATTATAAAAAGTTGTCTCAAGAACGTGTTTTTAGATTTTTAATATTTCAAAAACTAAGAAAGTTATAAACCAAAAACGAAATTCGAAAATTCAGCTTTTTTAAAATATGTAATTGCGAAGATAAGAAAAGTAGGCTAATTTTCGTAGCACATTATTGTTATAGTTCATTCATTCAAAAGAAATAGTGAAGCCACGCCCCAAAAATTTATGATTGCGCAGAACGATGAGCGCAAGAACCAGTTTCACACGATACAAAACACACGGGAACGAAATAGTTAAGATCTGTCAAATAAGGTTGACAATATGATTTCTTTGGTGACTATTGTAAATCGGATTTTCAAAATTCGACCAATAAAAAAATTCTATTCGAATATCGCGCGCTTTTTATGGGAGTGGCTTCACTATTTCTGTTGGATGAATACCGTATAGTAACTATATTTAGCAACTTTGTCCCCATTTAACCTCCTTTCTATCTCTTCAAATAAGCGAGTTGCCCATGGTGAGAAAGCTCAGGTGGGACACCCTGTATAACATATCCAAAAATTACAAAAACAATCATAATCGATTTTGAGAAATACCATTTTAAAAATTTAACAAATTTTGGCCCCTGATTTTCACATCTGTGCTCATCCGTGTTCGTGTCGTGCTTCGCGTCGGGGTGTTTTTAAAAAATGTACTTTCAAAATATGACAAAATTATTTCGGTTGTTATAAATGCCCTAGGGTTATTATAGTTGAAAATCAGCATTTAAGATATATGTAATTTTAAAACAGTTTCAAAATTTGAATATAGAGAGACTAAAGCTTTAGATTTTGTCAATGCAATGCCATTTCTAGATTTTTGTAATTATAATTATTGGTTATGTTATAAGGGAAAAACTACGAAATGAGATAATCGTTATAGTTATTTTAAATAAAATTTAATTTTTTTTTATTTAATTGGGTACTAAACCATTGAATAAAGAAATACCCGCTACTCTACCAGGATATAGAGTCATTTAGCTAATAATATGGAACGCAATGGATGAGTAAATACATATAGCATATAGCGATTATTTAAATTATTGAAACAATAATTCAAATTAATATCATCGATACTCTATCTCTATATATATAAAGCACACTTACCTAGTAAGCCCAAGTATTTCTTATACACGGCACCCGCCCTCGTCATCAGCCGCACGTGCTTCGACTGTAGCTTTCGTATTTCTTCGACCTTTCTTTTCACCACCAGCCCTCTCAATATCTCTGGTTGCAGCTACACAACATACACACCACGTATAACTTTTAATTTAATATACATCACGTATAACTTTTCATCAAACTTACGTGAGGGGGAGCGGCCTCGGTGGCTGCTGCATCGGCGACGTCGGCAAGGGCAGAGGCATCTTGCTGGCGACCTCCTTCTTCTTCTTCTTCCGAGTCGTCGTCGCTAACCATTACAACTCGCGACTTGCTTATTGCTTTTTTCGCAAGGTGCCGCTGCGGTTGATTAGGTAGTAAACGCGACGACGGCTGGGACGAAGTAGCAGGACTCGCTAGCTGCTGCTCTAACGCAGCGTACTTCGGCGGCTTATTCACCTCTCCTTTATTCATTTATTCTTCTACACATAACGATTATTAAATTGTATTATTATTCTTTTGATAATTATTATTACTTACATTTTTCGTTTGCCTCGGCGAAGTGTCCCCATACCTACTTCCGGAGGTCAATTTCTCCAATAGAAATGGTTAATTATACTCCCACTTTGAAGGAAAGATCATGACAGCCAAATAATGTAAACTCGAAGGAATGAATGAGTCATCCATGGACTTCTAAAATGTCATTTCCGTCGCATTTTCTCTTATATGCAACGGTTGCTAACGCTCCTTTCGGATGTTTTATATTCTAAGATACAAAAAGTACTCTTTGACAGTCAAGTTTAAGTGGCGTACTTTTATATTTGTTGAAATGCGCAAACTAAATACTTTATTTAAGCCAGCTTGTAAAAAATTTTATTCAAAATCCTTTCTGATCCATGAATTTGTACTAAAGCAGATCTTATTAAAGTTCATCAAAATCGGTTCAGTATAGTTTTTAATTTATAGGTATTATACAAACAGACAGACATAAGGCTTTTTTAATGCATTCTTGTACTCCTGAGGGCTCAAAACATCGAGTAATAAAACAAAAAATATATACCAAAAAGTTTTTAGAATTTATTGATTTGTGTGGGAGCTACATCAGTTGAGCGAGACACCCGGTATACAAGAAGGTGCGCCAATGCTTAGTAAAAACTTGCTCAATTTTCTTGTTCCATTAAACTCAGAAAAAAATATAAAAATAAAGACTTTCCTAAAGTTGGTGATTAAAAAATTTTCATAAGAAAATCTGAAAATTGGTTTAAACATTTAATTAGTAAGTTGGTCTTCATTTAATAAGAAGCCATCTTTGTTTTAAGTAAAATCGGTCAAACGATGGCGCGACACTATAAGAAGACGTAGGTCGTCTTATTTTAGTTCTTATTTCGTCCGAGGAACGTCAGCGTCGCGACGTCTGACGTCAAGAGTAAAAATGCAAGGGTTGGGAAAATCAATTTTTAAACGCGCGCACATCGATTTTCCCGTGACCCACTGACTATGCCGCCATTACAGTTAGAATAGCAAGTTTCCGTCCGGTATATTCAATAAAACATCTAACATCAAAACCTTTAGTAAGTACTAGAAAAATTACTTTTTGGCTTCCTTTAATTTATGTTGAAAAATTTAAGCTTTGCTCAATTTTTAAGTGTGTGCGCTCAGCTTACTATTTGTTGCCCTTCCTTTTAGGTGACCTCGATAAGATTTTACTAGGGACTAACTTAACAATATTATAAGTGCGAGCAAAAAATTTTTGTAAAAATTTTCTTTTTTTTTTGGTAAGTTGCAAGTTCAAATTTAGCTTAAAATGTTAGAATAATTTGCTTATTGTTGAATTGGAAAAATTATAAAAAAAGAGCAAAAATCAAATTTTATTGATTATAATAATTTTGAGATAACAAAATAATAATTAGCGACTTGATTACACCTATACTTGAAGCCTAATTTGATATCTTTAATAATCACCAAACACGACATATTATTAAAAAAAAGTACAAACATTAAAAATCCATTAGGGTTAATAATGTATACATTTTTCAAACCTAGCTTATTTTCATAAAAGGCCTATACTGAGACTTTTTAAAAGAACCTCGTATTATTTATAAACATACGAGGTATTTTCAAATATTTTAAACGAGGCACCTATAATAATGAATTGTTAATTTTGTTAAGATAATGGATTTGGAAATGCAACTAAGAGCGGCAGAAGCCAGAAGGTCAGATTTACAAAGAGCCCATGCAGAAGCAATGGCAGCGTTGAGAAATTGCGGATCCGATTTATTAGAAGCGAGACAATCGCGTGTAAGAGAATTAGAAAAAAAGGTAGCATTAGAGACAGTAAGGTAAAAAACACTATCGCATAATAATAAGTAGTGGTTTGTACTAAATAACAGTTATAGATGTGAGGAACTTCAATTAGAACTGGCAGCTTCTCAACGTAATAGAAATCAAGTTTGTAACGTATCGGCTCAACAACATCAACATCAACAACATCAGCAACATCAACAACATCAACATTGGTCAAATAATAGTAAAGGAACGGAAATTGAACGAATTATGGCAAAAATAGAACAAGATAATAGAATTTTAGCGGAATTAGATCACAGTAGATCGACTACTCTTGGTGAGTTAACTTAATGATAAAAGAACAAAATGAATTTTGATAGTTGGATATTTTAGGTGGCGGAATTCAAACGAGCGCTAGCAGTCACGCATTAGGTGAAAGTAGTCCACCGATATCTCCCATAACCATGTCCCACACAACACCATCGATATATCCCACATCGACGCTGTGCGGACCACCAAACAACTGTTCTCATCAAGGCCCCTCATCTTTAGGTTATCTTCCATCAAACACGAATTATAATCCCATAATACCTCAACAACAGTATAACAGTTTAGGGCATCATTACACGAACAAATCCAACCCCATGGGAGGTTTAAGTAGCTCCGCTTATCAACAACTAGGTCATCATCAGCACATAGGAGCCTTAAACCAAATGGGGTTAGGACCGAGTTCGATGGTACCTTCGGGTTTGAGTCAAACCGGAAATTTAGGTCCTTCGGTAATGGGTCAGTCTTTAGGTCCAAGTAGTTTAGGTCACGCGGGTTTAGGCCAAACGAGCGTTTTAAATCAACCCCAGTCGGTCATGGGAACGTCGAGCATGTTAGGAAATCCTACAATAGGCTCATCGATTTTACCACCTTCGACATACACAACCAGCACAATATCCAATCCAACATTTACTCACCTAGCTTCCAACAATCCGACATCGTTAGCCCAATCCGCTTTTTGCAACACGTCGTACGGAAATCCAGTTAGTAATACCTTACCTCAATATAACTTACCTTTTAATTCTTTAACTACGACATCGTATAATAGCAACGTAACGTTTTCTAATCCCTTGAGTTCGCAATTTAATAACATGTCTTTATCTGGACCAGCCGCCATGTCGATCAAACTGAAACCTTTCGAAGAAGTCGAACTTGGTAAGTAATACACGTCGTGTGCTTTTGTACTTTTGGAGCTGTTGAATCTTGACGCTCCGGCAGCTCCAAAAGTATTAATTCTCCCACCATTACTAATTTTGGAATTAAATTAGGTGGTGGGCGAAGAGCAGCTACGCCTGTAACTCCCCATCAACCATCTTGGAATTTAGGTCCATCTATAGGAATAACGGATACGCGTCCTCTATCGAGAATGATGCCCGATGGTTTAGATTCGGAATGGGGTATGCATAGCACAGATAGAAGTTATCTAAACGGACACTCTTCAGACGGGCAGGTCGATATGTTAGACATACCTGGAAAAGGTCGCTGCTCCGTATACATCGCTAGGTAAGCACATAAATTCTATTTGATAAGAAACTTATTTTTCGTGTATTTAGATTTTCGTACGATCCAGAACCGGAAGGGGAAGGGGAAGAGTTAGCAGTGCAAGCTGGAGATTATTTATTGGTTTGGGGCGAATCTGTAGGAACCGGTGGATATTTAGATGCGGAAACTTTGGATGGTCGTAGAGGACTTGTACCCTCGCACTTTGCGCAGCGACTTATAGGTAAACAAAACTACGACAAAATGAACACTGACATCACAAAACTACTCACCGAGTCAAACACACTTCTTAGGGGTAAGGCGCACACATAATCGCGACACTTTATACATAAAAATTTTAATTAAAATAAATGGGGAGATTTTAAAGATGTGAACTATTTCAAGGTGACGACTTGTTGGAATTTCATCAAGCGGTTTTAACTACTTTGCGTGAAGAGGAAATAAGTGCCGAAACATTTGCTGCCGATATACAACGATTAAACGAGTTGGCAGAAATGTCCGAAGGACAAGAAGACGATCTTCCAGATGGAGAAGCTGGTAAATAGTTTTAAGTGTAGAGCACGTCATTCAAGGAAATTGTATCAATGGTTATTTTGTCGGCTATTGCTTGCCGTATTAGTCAGCTCAATTGGCATACATTTTTCTTCCTAAGGAAAAACTCAGTATTGAGAGGTTTCCGAAAGGCCTTCATTGTGCATGTTCGATTTTTTACTAAGATACAAATATCTATAGAGTAGAAACGGGGAAACGCTAAACTTTTTAAATTTGGCGTAGAAAGAAATGCACTCAGGAATTATTGAAGATAAACAGAGATCACCGCATTCTCAGCTGTATTTTTATTCCACTTAATCTTGAAAAGTACAGCACCAATTTTTGAAATTTAAAAAGTATTTTGAAGAAAAAAGTTCAACTTAGAACACCAGACCATTCGCTAGCGAAAATTTTATTAATTATTTATCGGAAGAGAGCTTTAAAAATAGTCCATGTTTTATAAATAAAATTAGGACGTAATTCAAAAAATTTGAAAATTCTGAAATACTCATGACCTAAAAAAAATATTTCTTTTTCATTTGTCCAAAAATGTTGCCTATTTTTTAAGATTAAGTCCGTTTGCACCACTTCCAGTGAAATTTAACTTGTAGTTAAACTTGTGCTTATAGGATACGTCCGTTAACAAGTCTACTGGAAAATAAATTTATATTGTAGTTAGTAGTTAAGAGAAACTGGAGAAAAACGGACCTCAGTGGAATAAAAAATACAACTGAGAATGAGGCTATGGCGTTTCTCTTCCATAATTGCTAAGTGCGTATCTTTGTACAACCGTAACTTGCAAAAGTAAATTCCTGTTTTTAGAACTAGCACGTGCTTCTTTAGTCTGCTTTCTTGACTTTATTTACACTGAAAAAAACTGCATGTCCATAAATTACCAAAACACCAACGGGTGAGTATAAGCTACATATACACGTAGTTTTAGAGCTGAGAACATATCAGAGAAGTAACTCACAATGATAAACTTTCGTAGTTCTCCGATATGTCTCAATCGGTGTATCTTCATTTCTGCACAAAAATTCTATTTCACAGTGTATATGTAGTAAATGTGCTTTTAATTGGTATCGACGTTGTTATCAAATCTTCACAGAGCTGACTAGTACCCATATAGGGGCACAAGTAGATAGATAGTACTGACATAGCTAATAAAATCAACAGCTGACCTGTTCTTCTCCGTGTTAGTGCCTGCACCAAGAAATCTAACACTCGAACGGCAGTTAAACAAAAGCGTTTTAATTGGTTGGACTACACCCGATGTTGGACCCGGTAATCAAATCGAAAGTTATCACGTTTACGTAGATGGAGTTTTAAAGACAACAATTAAGGCTACAGAGCGGACAAGAGCGTTAGTCGAAGGAGTGGATAGTAATAGGGTAAATAAATATTAAAATGTGTAAAAATTAAACTAAAATTCTCATTTTTAGCCACATAGAATAAGCGTTCGTTCGGTAACAGCCAATCGACGAACATCAAGAGATGCAGCTTGTACGATGATTATCGGACGTGATACTCATCAATTAGGACCTAGTGCAGTAAGAGCGACAAACGTAACAGCTACTTCGGCTGTTATTAATTGGTTACCTGCAAATTCAAACCACCAACATGTTGTGTGCGTCAACAACGTAGAAGTAAGAACTGTAAAACCGGGAATTTATAGACACACAATAACAGGATTAACTCCAAACACACAATATCGAGTAACAGTAAGAGCGAAACATCACAGAGCTTCACAAAACGTCGCCACACAAAATGTAGTCGAAGATTTACCTATGCCGGCAGCAGCTCATACAGATTTTAGAACCTTACCTAAAGGCTTACCAGATCCTCCTAATGAAATTATGGTTGAACCAGGTATTATTTAAATTAAAGTGTGTTTGAGCAGGAACTAACAACGAAGCATTTTTAGGGCCACAAGACGGTACTTTGTTAGTCACTTGGCATCCGGTACAACCACCGCATCATGTCGGATCGGTAATCACAGGATACGCAGTATACGCAGACGGGAAAAAAGTAACAGACGTGGATTCTCCTACAGGAGATCATGCGCTTATAGACATAAGCAAATTATTAGGTCTCAATCCTAGACACGTCACAGTTAAAACAAAAGCTAGAGACAGCCAATCAGTGGATTCGGTACCAACAGCGATACCTGCTAGTGTTTTAAGAGGAGGCGCAGCTAGAGCAAGACAACAACCACATTCTGCAGTTCCGATGCATATGAGGCAACAGCAACAGCAGCAGCAACAACAACAACAGCAGCAACGACAAGGGCAACAAGTTAGCCAGGTTAGATCTAAATTACTTTTTTCTAGTTTATTATACAGGATAGTTCAAAATAACGGGATTATTTTGGGGGCATTTTCAAAATTCAAAAGTACAATTTTTAAAATTGCTATAAGTTAGAACATATTGACCTTAAATGAATTTAATATTTTTTTTAATTTTTAAATTCAAAATGGCGGCCCATATAACGATTGTCCCATTTCTTGGTTTTTCTATTATAAGTTTGCCGGTAATTAATATTATAAAAATCTAAAAACGTTATTTTATAGGCAAAATATCAGGCTTTAGTTCTAATATAATAGATTTTTGAAATTGCCTTAAAATTTCCTCATTTGAAGCGGTCAAAGTAAGTTAATATTGAAAAATGTTTTTTTTTTCAAAATTGGCTTTGCCGTTTTTCTATATTTTGGGATATATTGTAGATATCCTGGCTCTTAATCTAACAAAGCTTGTTTCATTTGTTAAATTTTTCCAGGACCGGAGTTAAGGTTTTTTGAAAATCGATCATTTGTTTTGTAATAAAAATAAAAATTTGAAAGTTGGTAAATATACTAATCCTACGAATATCTACTTTTTACCCTGTATATTTTTATATATTTTGAAAGCTCACAAAATTAGTTGTTAGATGATACCAAACACTTCATATTTTGCAGATAATTGAACACGACGAAAATCTAAGCGATAAAGAAATATTTCCAAGTTCAATGAGCGGACATCGATCGCAAGTAGGAATACCTTCAATTGGTAAGCATTTTTTTAAAAACACAACATCCAGTTCAAACATCATCTAAATGCAATCGAGTACTTCCAAAAAAGAAACCTTGCATTTAGAAGAGTTTTTCTAGGATGCGAGAATGAATAAGTAATTAGTTAGAATAGTAGATTCGATGTGACAGGTATTTTTAATAAGACAAAAGCTGAATACTTTTTTAAACTCTAGCCCAACGATCCGTTCCAGAAATTACTAAAGAGTCGTTCGAAACAAATTTATCTGAGGACGAAATTCAAGATCGCAGAAATCCACGACATCAACAATTTATGCAACAAAGACAACATAGGCCAACAACACAACAAAGAGTAGATCAACAACACCAACAACAACAGCAGCAGCAGCAGCAGCAGCAACAACAACAACAGTATTATCAACAAAATGGTACTTGTTTAAAAGTTAAAAAACGGCCTTTAAATTAAATTTTATTTTAGTTTCTGGACAACAAAATCCAAGATCTGGTACAATGGAACGCAATCAACAACAACAAAGTAATATGGGTATGGGTGGTGGTCCGATGAATCCTCATCAAAGACCTTCCAATGTAGCTCCGACGGCGCAAAAGAGAGCGAGGTGGTTCGTGGCTCTATTCGAATACGATCCATCTACGATGTCGCCAAATCCAGACGCTTGCGAAGAAGAACTTCCGTTTTCGGAAGGCGATACGATAAAAGTGTGGGGCGATAAAGACGCTGATGGATTTTATTGGGGAGAATGTCGCGGAAGAAGAGGTTACGTGCCTCATAATATGGTAATGGAAGTAGAAGGTGGAAATCAAAACAGAGATCGTTGGGCTGATATTTATGCGAATATGCCGGTTAAAAGAATGGTCGCACTATACGATTACGATCCTCAAGAACTAAGTCCCAATGTGGATGCAGAGGTGAGAAGCTAGTACATTGAGATACTTTGATTAGTTTACTGTTGATTTTTGAACTGGACATTTATTGTAATTCTTTCGACCCCACTGCAGGTGGAATTATCTTTCACTACGGGTCAAATCATCAATGTATACGGCGATATGGACGATGACGGTTTTTATATGGCAGAAATAGAAGGGGTTCGTGGTTTAGTTCCTTCAAATTTTCTTACCGAAGCTCCCGATCAATACGGAAGCGGTCAAAGTTCACAACAAATGACTTCCGCCGGTCGGGGTCAAAGAGGAAGAGGGCCTGGACCAGGAGCTAGAGGTCCGCCGCCGCCGCCGAGAGAAAATGCTGGGCGATCGTCAAAAAGAGGTATAATCAGAAGAATGATGGAATCGTCACTTTTTCTTTTAAAAAAAAACAAAAATCAGTTTGCTTTTTTATGTCATCACACGCTTATTGTGTTTATAAAATTTTTTTTTTCGTGCAAAAAAGCGTGTGATGTAAAAATTGCCTTCATGAAATTTTTTTTAACTAATTTATGTTTTAAAAATGAAGTTGTAAGAAATGAGCTGTCGCTTTGATTGTTTAAATGTTGATTGAGATTGCACTCTCGATTTTTGGATGCTAATTGCTAGCTCTATCTCTTTCTATCTTAAGCTGGAGACAGACATACACGGAACCAACGTAACACTCTTTTGTACACAGGCTTTTAATAGACACACGGTACACTTATTAAATAGTCGTAATATAAGGCTCTTCAATGAGATGAGAGTTTGAAGCGCCCTGTATGATTTTGTGAGACACAAATAGCCGTATTTGATGATTAAGAGAGAGAATGTGGTTATTTGTGATTTAAACGGTGGTTCCGAATATGTCCAAACTAGCGCCTGACTGTACTGTGTGTTGTCTGTTGCTAGATGCCTGCCCTGTGTTACCCTCTCAGTTAGACAATGCTACCAACACTGCGACACCGAACACACAAGTCTTCACCGAGCACCAGGTAACTGTCTCACTCGCGCTGCTCTATCTGTATCTGTCGTTGCATGTTTGGCCGCAGTGTGTACGCTTCAAAATTCTAATCGTACATTTTCATACATTACATTACGGTTATATTAAATTCATACATTACTTACTTAAAAATCGTCAACCGACAATTCCATAATTCAAAAAAAATATTAAGCGGCAAACACTTTTTCTACTTTTAAAAGTCTTTTTTCTTGGAAATATTTTAATATACAAAATTTCTTTTGCATGCAATTACTGTTAATTATGTTTTTCAAGTTTTCGTTAAATGTAAGCCATGTCTTTTCAGGGGAGGGGGAGAGGGGAAATGACAGGGGTGAGAGGTGGTAATATGAGCCAAGTATCGAATCAACCTATCGGTCAACAAAATTACGTTCAATCGACTCCAAGCACAAACAACGTAGTTAATCAACAGGGGGCTTTCGGAGGTAATCAACAAACTCCTTTTGGTGGACAACAGTCAGCTTTCACGGGCCAACAAAACGCCTTCGGTGGTCAACCACAAACACCATTCGGTGGACAACCACAAACACCATTCGGTGGACAACAACAAACTGCATTCGGTGGACAACAACAATCGGCATTCGGTGGACAACAACAAACCGCATTCGGTGGACAACAACAAAGCGCATTCGGTGGACAACAGACGGCTTTTAGTGGTCAAAGTGCCGGTATGGGTGCTACGCGTTTACAACATAAAGGAGTTCCTCAAGTTGTACCAACGATCGGTAATAGTATGTCTATGGGTCAAACACAACAACAGCAACAGATGCAACAACAACAGCAGCAACAACAACAACAAGGTCCAAATCTAATGCAAAAGTTAAATGAAATTACAGCCCCCGGGGGCGATATTTTATCAAAAGGAAAAGAACTAATATTTATGAAATTTGGATTGGGCGGAAAATAACCGTATACTGTTTATCTCAATTTCACGTTAATTATTTGTGGCAGCTGTTTTTGGAACCGCCTCTACCTTTCATCTACGAAACTTCCATATCGATTTTATTTATAATTTTAAAAGTTTTCGCAAAATGCTAGAAGTTTGTAAATGTCAAAGACATCTAGCATTTTTGTTGCTTAGTTAGTGTTTAAAAACTTGTTGATTTGTTATAAAATGTAGGTAACCTTTGTTATAGTTGCATAAGGAAAACTATTCAGTATTATTATTAAAAAGAAAGATTTATATAAATTTTTACGTCTTAATTAAATTTGAGTACAAATAGAAACAACTTTTGACCAATATAAAGTTAGCCACTTAGGTTCTCGACTAAATGAATATGGGTTTCAAAAATGGCTAATTGCATGGCACAACTTAAAATATATTTTAATTGTAGCAGTTTTTTATGAAGAGATCTTTATTTAAATGCAACTCAATGCGTATCGCAATATTTAATTTTTATTTAGCGATCGATTGCAATTAAAGATTGTTGTAAAATATGTTGTGCCTTCTCCAATTTTAACGCACAGCTAGAATTTCATTTTTTAACAAGTTTTTGTTACCGAAAAATTGTTAATTACTTTCAATTAAAAACTTTTCTTTCGTCTACTTTCAAAATGGTTAAAAAATGTTTGGAAATAAACGTAATTGGGCCTTATTACTGGAGAATTCTAACAAAACCTTGTTAAAATTAAAAAATTCTAGCCTCGGCACTGTTTCTATAAATTTATTTGTCTCGTTTTTATTTGTTATCAATTAACTAAATTTAAAATTGTAAGATATACATACAATTGATCATATACGTGTTGGTTGAACTTTTCGTAGATCTGCAAAGTGTTGAACGTTTACAAATTTTGTTAACTTTGTTATAATTTTGCAAACGTAACAAACTTAAAAGATCTATGCACTTTTCCTCTTTGTATATAATAAATATCTTCGCAAATGCTTATGTGAATATTGTACAGGCTGATAGCTGATTTTGCGTCGGTGCCAATCGGCTCGCATCTTTTTGACGCTGTATCTCATATTGTTGCAAATCAGTGTCCTTGGCTGCGGTCGAGCACTAAGTGATAGCAAAAATCAGTTTGTAGTTGAGTTTGGGACAGTAGTTACTTGTACAACGGAGTGTCCCATGGTCACATATCAATAAGAGGACCTGGTTATTGATGAAGCTACAGCTTGAATGTTATCTAACCTTCATGTATCATACACACTATTGCTACTGTACCAAAAAAAAATGATAATAATAAATAAATTTACAGCATTATGCTGCCTTAATACAACACACATTTTTTGATTCCAAGATTCTAATTGCTACAGTTAATAAATTAACAAATAAACTCTCATCCATTTGCAATTTATTTCAAATTAATGACATTTGTAGAACTTGTACTCTTGAACTACTTAAACAAACATTTGAACTACTACTTTGTACATTTTGAAAAAAATATTATTAGTTTACGTAACAATAAAAAAATTACATAAATATTATAAATTTTTAAATTATTTTTATTATAAAAATTTACAAGACAAAATAAAACATTAAACTTTAAATTTATAAGATGCGTTTAAACTACTGTAAGAAGAGTAGTTTCAATGTACAGTACATTTGAACTACTAAATGCAGAGTTTGACATTTAATGACGTTTATTTTGGAATGGTTGAAATTTGATTTTTAACGGTTTCCACAGCTTGTAGAAAATCATCTAAAAGTCCTTTTGTGAAGTTTTGTAAAGTATCCCCTGCACCTATAACAAAATAAAATATTTTTAGTACGTATTAAACAGATATTTTTTATAAAACGTACTTTGCAAGTCAGGTTGTACAGCTTTAGCTAAATTTTCAATTTCAACAGCCGCATTTTTTAAGCCACTATTAAATTGTGTTGTAATTTCATTAACTTTAACGGTATTTTCTTTTCCAAATATTTCTTGAAACGAACCGACTATTTCAGTTAGTTTCAAAGATGTTTCTTTAAGTAAGTTGTCAGTGGCACCTTTGTTGTCGTTTATTACTTGTGTTTGGATTTTATCGACAATGCTTTGGATGTTGTTTGAGAAATTATGTGCTTGTTGGATTAGAGTTTGAGTAACTTGTTTGGTATCGGGTAAAACAGCTTGTAGCGAAGATGAAACGTTGTTAGCGATATCTTCAACTCGGTATATCAGCTCTCCTAATTGAGTTTGGAGATCTGTATTTGCTGCTTTTTTAATTTCCGGTGCTTTCGAATTTACCTAAAATTAATTCTTTAATTAAAGTTTATTTATTTTAGTGTACTTACATAAACCGTTAAGGCAAGAATAAAGAAAATTGTTAGTTTCGACATAATTGCGTTTGTTGCTTTAAAGAATTTGAAACAATACTAAATGTGAGAACTAAAAGGCAGATTAATTTATAGTATTTTTGATTTAATGCTAATCGGTTTAATCGGAATTAAAATTTCAATCTTAGAATTTATTTGCTTTTTATAAGAAATACAAATAGAACTAGGTATAGATATCATTAAATGGAATTTTTCTATTAAATTTCTATATTTTTAAATAATTACAAAAGAGCTTATTCTCTAAAAATATTTTATTAATTGTTTAGTTATAAAAGTACAAAATTATGAAGAAAAATTGAAATCATTTTGGAGGTGTTTGTTGAAGATAATTGTTAATTTGAACTTTTAAACCTTCGACTGTTTTCAAATAACCATCCCAAGCGTCTTTAGCAATACTTTGCATACTTTGTCCAGCTTCTAAAAGAAAAATTGATGTACATTTTAAATAGTAGAGCTATAAACGTAAGAAATTGTAAACTTACTTTCTAGGTTTGGTTTTGCGTTAGTATAAATTTTATTAAATTCATCATTAGCAAGTTGAAGATTGATTTTAATTTGATTTTGAAGTTCTACAGCTTTTGCAGTTACATTAGGTCCCACGCTTTCTTCCAACGAAACTTTTAATTCGCTCAATTTGGAACTAATTTGTTGAAAATACTTATCCAAGTTTGTTTTATCGACCTAAAACTACAACTTTGAGAAAGAAAAGTTAAATATCGATTAAATGGACCTGTTCGTTAATTTTTGTTGAAATGGTTTGTAAGTTATTTGCTTGTAGTTCTAACTGTTTGTTGATTGTTTCGATAACTTGATTTGAGTCGGGCAATAGATTTTTTATTTGAGTTAAAACGTCGTTGAATTTACTAGAGGCATTTTCTGCTGGTGGTGTTGTAGGTGTACCCAACGTGTTCTAAAAAAATTTAATAGTTTTTTTTATTAATAAAATAAAAACTTACAGAAATTGTTAAAGCAAAGAAGAAAAGTGTTACAAATCGATTCATTTTGAATTTTTGTTGAAACTGAAGAAAAAATACAAATTACTTGTATTTATATACGTTTGCAGATCATCAACCTTTCAACTCGATTAAATATTTGTGTACTTAGATTAGGATATAATAACAGGATGATGGTGGTTTCTTCAGTTTTATTTTTTTAAGTTCATAAGGGTTTAATTATTAAACTTTTTTTTAACTTGTGTAATCGTTTTTTCGATAAAAGTCGAAATAAAATTGAAGCGCTTGATGACCTATGAACTTCTAATTTAAAGAAATAGTAAACAAATTTAAGAGATTAGAAATTAACGATTAACTAACAATCCCAAGAATGGAAGATAATGTTTGAACTTTGAATAAAAACACGGATCTTTAATAATAATAAATTTATCTTTTATTGTACTTAGTTCATTGTTTACATTAGAATTACATTCAGTTTTATTTAAAATTATTTTAATTTGTTGAAGATTTAATTTTATCGATTAAATCTTTTCCTTGCTCTTGGATTTGTTCAGTAAATTTCTTAGCTGCGTCACCGAGATCCTTATAGATATCACTTGACTGAACATAAAATAATTGAAATTAGCAAAAAATTAACGCAACTTTTTAAAACGTAAATTACCTGAACATTTTTCAAAAGATCATCTAAAGTTGACTTAACCGAATCAATTGCGTCGTCGATAGACTTACTAGCATCGGACTCAACATCACGTTTTTGTAAGGTACTAGCTGTTGCAATCTTAAAAAATTAATTAAGTAATTAAAAGGTAAATTTTTTTTGAAAATAACTTACATAAACAATAGCTAAAATTAAAGATAAGACGAAGAAGTTTTTGAAAGCCATTATTGTTCGACTACTAAAAAGTGAGTTAACTCGATTAGAATAATTTCATAAACTGAGAACAAGTAAAAAATAATTTTATCATTTACGTGACCTTTTCTATCGTAGTTACGCGCGATTTCAATTAAAGCTCGTATTTATTGTAAACGAGCATTACTTATTCGTATGTAAAGGATGTTTAAAATTGAATAGTTAATTTGTTGCTATTTATAAAAAAATATTTATTTGCATTAAGTAAGTGATTTCAATTATTTAAAAATGTTAATTATCAATTAAGTATTGCGACTTATATTACTTCATTATTTACAAATATTTTGTATGAATGCTTCCGAGGAAAAATATTATCTACTTTTTCATGGACTTAGATTACTTTGAAAAATAATATTTAAATTTTTTTATTTAATTTCATGACTTTTCCAGTTTCTATGCATTAAAAAATGCATATCATAGAAAACGTCTGTATGAATGAAGGTAATCATGAGATAACACCTCAATACCTGTAAAACAAAAAAAAATACTAAACCGATTTTGATGTAAATAACAAAATTCTATGGCCAAAATAAACTTTTAAATGAAATCTATACAGAGCGATCCAAAAGAAAGGGACTATTTTTAGCGCATTTCAGCAAATTTAAAAGTACATTTTTTAAAATTGCTATAAGTTAGTACATATTGGTCCAAATTAGATTTAATATTTTTTCGAATTTTTAATTTGAAAATGGTGGCTAATATAACGATTGTTTCATTTCGTGTTTTTTCTATTATAACTTCGCAGGTAATTATTACTATGAAACTCTAAAAATGGCATTGTATAGACAAAATATAAGGCTTTAGTCCTAATATAATAGATTTTTGACATTGTTTCAAAATTACCTCCTTAAGGGGCCGAATTGGTTAAAATTTTAAAATGTTTTTTTTTTCAAACTGATTCATCCGATCTTTTTCACTTTTGGATTTAGATATATTATAGCCATCATCCTGATTCTTAATCGAACGACGATTGTTTAATTTATTAAATTGTCCAAGATTTTTTGAAGTTCTAAACTGATTAAAATATTTTTTTTATTAGTAGCCTAAAATGCTATCATTATTGACTCCTTTTTAAACAGAGAAATTAAATTTCTCAACCTAGGTAAATAATAAAATATTATAATAATCAAAACTGTTTTTGAGGTAAATAATTAAATATTATTTTTATGAAAATTGATATTACTAATAGTAAAAAAAATACTATATAAACTACGGTTGAGATTACTATTATAACCCTCGCGCACAATATATCCTTCCACTAGGGCTATAATAGTAAACTTCTCAACCTGAGTATATAATTTACTATTACAGTAGACGCCGCTTATTAGAATCACGTTGGTGCAAAGGGTTTTTGAGTCAATTAAGCGATGATTCAATAAAGCAACTTTCTTGTAAAAAGTCTATTGAGGGGCATTACTAAGAATCTCAGGCTATAATAGTATATTTATACTATGATAAGTAATTAAATTTATTTAATGTAATAAAAAAGCAATATTTAATAAGTAAATAATTCGATTTTTTTGATTTCAATAAGATTTTAGTGTAGAACACTACCTGTTTACCTCAAAATTTCCCAATTTAAGTAATTTCTCCGAAAAAAAGCTCACTTCTCTTTTGTACCTAACGGTAAATCTTAACAATTCAAAAACGAACGGTAAATTTCTACCATTAAAAAACTGTTAGTACTTACTAATGGAGGTACAAACGATTCAAAAAACCGACGGGGGTTCGTTTTTAGTGATTCAAATAAAAGACAAAATTTACATTAAATGCTATACAAATGGATTTGGATTTCACGTTTTGACTTATAAAAGCGGCTGACTCAATTAACCACTGATTCAAATAAGTGGCGTCTACTGTATATTTTAGTTCATAAAATTGGCTGTTATGGGAAACAGTTTTTTATTTAAAATTTGAATATTTTGAAAGCTCGTAAAATTACATACAAAAAGTTCCCGTTATGGCCACATTAAAGTTTTTCTTTGGGATCATCATGCAATAATTAGCAATTTAAATCGTAAAAATTACAATTTTTACGATTAGATTACAAATACTTCGATTAAATTAAACCGCTATACAGTGTGGGTGGAATTCTATTACACGCTCATTAAATGCGTAAAATGCAAAGAGATTAGAAAAATTTCTAAACTAATTTAATATGTCTTCTCGAGCGAACTCTTTCTTACAGATTACATAAGAAGGTGAGTTCGGAGCAAGTGGGCCTCCTTTGAAGAGAAGGGCCCAGTTTCGTAGACACACTTTAAAAAAATTAAATACAAAACTGCAGTGAGTATAACGATTGTCCCATTTTACGGTTTTTCTCTTTTTTACCAGGTAATTGTTATTACGATAATCTCAAAATGGCATTGTATGGTCGAAATATAGGTTTTCGTCCTAACCTAATAAAATAGGCTTCATGCTACATTTAAGTGGCAACCATTTACCTAGTAGAACAAAATTTTAAAATGGATTTTTCAAAATCGACTATGGTATAGTTGAAATCAAATTAGCTTTTAGTTAGAGATGCGCTAAGAAACGTCTGGTATACGTCATTGAGAAATATATTTGAATTTTACAGCCGACGTTATTTGTTGGAGCTTGCTGTTTTATCAATCTTCTTTCATACCTACCTATTAAAGTGAAATAATTATATCTGACTACTTCAATTTTCTATTCATAACACTGAGTCTCCCATCCAAAAGCTAATATGATTAGAACACTATAGATACCATATTTTTTAATTTTGGTTAATTATGTTATAGACATCGCTGTTCTCTATCAAATGCCGCGCGTTTCACTGTTTAGTTTCAGAACCACAGTTCTGACAGTTTGAAAGTCAAAATTCGGCCATTTCGTTCATAATATTGAGATGAAATGACATTATGATGGCATGACAGATTTGATGACAAGTGGAATGACAGATAGAATGATAGATGAAATGACATTATGGGATGACAGAAGGGATCACAGATGAGGCCCCCGGGCCCCCGACATATTGCACGACAGATTAACATTTGACATATTGTAACTATACGGTGACAGTGGTGACAGCGTCGTCTGCGTTGATCTGTCGTAGTTTTACGCTTATTATAGTAGTATAGTATACTTATAGTAGCGAAAACTACGACAGATCAACGCAGACGACGGGTGACAGTTTACCCCAACTCCCTAAACCAATCTCTGAAATTGATAGATAACTCCACCTGATATATGAAATTGACATATGTTGACAGATAAGAGAATAAAATTAGCTTTTTAAAAACATAAAATTGAGGTTAGGTTTGTATTTAAAAAAACATAAGTTTGCACCATATCTCCAAAACGGCGAACTAAAAAAATTATTTTATGAATAAATTATTTGCATTTTAGTAGTGCCTATTATCTCTTTTTTGAAAATTGAAATTATCTCCATTAATAAAAAAGTTATAAGCATTTAAAGAAAATGCAATTTTTCAGTTTTTCCTCAATATCTAGAGTGCTAATAATTTTTTTCAAAAAACAAAAGCAGCATCGAAGTGGCCATAAAATCGTGCACAATTTTCTCCATTTAACCAACTTCGTATCTCTTACGGTGTCCGAGATCTCCATGCTGTGCATGTTATACTGGACATACTGTATATATATCTTTTTTTATATCTCTGTCTCTTTCGGACCTAACTGCGCATTTCCGATGATCCATGTTGTGTGGATTTCTGGACTGTTTTTTCTAAATCCGAATATTTCGAAAAAATTTCGAGAAAAGACCAATTTTAGCTAAAAATAAAAATTATTCTTTATAAAACGTTTTGATTCTTGAAGTGGTCTAAAAAATGATGAGGCAAATGCACACTTTTTTACAGTATAAACTTTGATCTTTAGGGCATTGAGAACTCAATAAAAATAATTTCATCAAAATTCATTGAAGGAGAGCGTTCCTCTCAGTTGATGCTCTTTTTGGTCTAAAATAATTCCATTAAAAGTGCCTTCTGGTCAAAATTGGGTTCGGATATTCCGTCAGCACATGCACAGTGATGTTATCGATCGCTTAAGAAAAAAAAATTGCTGTTACCAACCTCTTCCCAAAATCATGAAAAATTATTCTTCTTTGCCACCACTTTTACTATTTAAACCTTTAAATACATCATTTCGTTCGTATTTTAATTCTGCATCTCTCTTGCAAAATTTCGTCAACCTAACAGTTAAGTAGAAAAAAATGTGATTATTAAAAATGTCGTAAGACTTTGACCGACAACCATTAATGACTGTCCCATAAGACTGTCTGGCAACATCAAGAATATTGAAGATTGATACCTCCAAAACTCAAATCCGTTGACAGAATGCGGTCCTCATATTTTGGAAACTCAAATACCTTGGGCGCCTGCTCTATACTTATTTGTGATTACATTGTAGAAATTTGTTGTGGTTCACAAGGGGCTGAGATACCTATATCATCAGGTTCGAACTATCCATTTGCTTATCTTTTAAAACACTGAAGAAAAACGCAAAATTCTTTATTGTTATCTTAAAAAAACCTTCAAGTTTATTATCAAGTTTTCTCTTTCTAGTACATAATACAGGGAAGTAAATAATAAAACACAAATCTCGAATATAATTTATTTTCTTCAAAAATGTCCTCATTCCAGATGTAAACTTATCCAAACAGATTTAATTCATTTGCCAACATCCAAAGACTTTAGTAAATAAAAGCTTTAATAAATAGCTTTTTTTGTTCATCAAAAGACAACCATTATCAACAAATTTAAAACAAAAAAAAATGGAAAAAAGAAAAAAAAAAGTGTAAAACAAAAATAAAACAACTCACTATTATTATTTATATGAATAAGGCACCTGCACATCAATCATTGCAACTGAACACGTCTGATTATTTAAAAAAAATGAAGAGACGGATAAAGGCAACAATGAAGACAAATCAAATATGTTCAGATACAAAAGTATCTCTTATTAATATAAAGGTCATAAACGAGGCCTTAATTCATAAAAAAATAATACCGGATACAATTATATTTAATGGAATGACTTAAAGAAACAAAACAACTTAAATTTCGTTAAAAAACATTTGTTTAATTATTCAAGTTACTACTAAAAATGTTAATCGCATTACGTACCTATTTAAATGTCAAATTTACAAAAGCAAAAATGAAATCACACACTCATGTATTCGTACGTCTTCATACATAAATAACATTAAAACAAAAATATTAAAACATAACAAGATTTTTTGCACTTGACATTTTTATCTGTTATAAATCCGACATGAGGTTTACAAAATTGCGATTAAGCCATAAGTTCCGAAAGTATACTGCTCGCTTCGCATTTAAATTGCGAATGGCATAAAAAATAAAAACTTTAAACGAAGAAAAGGATTTTCGACAGATTTGCGCAAGTTTTTAAAATTTGAATTAAAATTTAAAGAAAAATTAGGGTAACAATTTACTAGAGAGAAATTCAAATTTAATGCTACGGAGCTTGCGAATGTTGTTGGGGTTGATGTGGTAAAATAACTTGAATAGGTCCTTGTGGAGGAGGCGGTTGTTGAATGTAATGCATTCCCGGCATCATGTGAGGTTGAGTTGGTATTATTGGGCACATGAAAGGAATTTGATGATGTCCTTGTGGCGGTTGTTGTTGATATTGTTGAGGCGGTGGTTGAGGACCTTGATTTGGATTGTAAGGTGACGGTTGTTGAGTTGGATTCGGACCGTTTGAAGGATTTTGAATGTATTGGATTTGGGGCGATTCATACATACGAACTGCATGCATTTGTTGATAGGCTTGTGGATTTATAGTTTGTGGATAAACAAATTGTTGTATCGGCGCTGGAGCTAAAAGTGGCTGACCGGTAGCTGCTGCAACTTGCATTTGTGAAGCCATATCTGTACGCATTTGTCCCACGGGTACTAAAAACGAATAGAAATAAAATTTCGTCAAATATCAATGAGCTTAATAATTACATTTTCTAAATCTGTTGTTTTGGGGATGAGTTTGTTGTTGATATTGAGCTTGACTCGGCATCATATAGCCCATAACAAGTGACATTGGTGGTTGATTCGGCCCGCCTCCGACTGAAGCCGGAATGTATGAATTGTGGCTTGGTGTTTGAGGTGTATGCGGTCGACTCGCACTTGGATTACTCGGAGACCTAACTTGTGGAAGTCTACCAAAAAATTAAAATTTTTTAAATTCAAATAAACTCGACTTACCTAGGTGTAAATGGTTTTGCAGTTGGATTTAAAACAAATTCTTTAGCGAGTGGATTTAAAGTTGAATTCTTGAGAGTGTTGGTTACTTTTTCCAAAACTTCTTGCGGAGGTGAAGCGGATTGTTGTGGTTGAGGGGGTGTTGTTTGTTGAATGGGACGTTGGTTAAGGGGTTGTGGTGGTAATTCTGGCACTTGATTATTCATAATTGCACCCTCTGTTGGTGGGATAGCTAATTTAAAATCTTGAGAAAATTTGTGTAATTCCTTGACTTCTTCTTTATGTCGAGGACGGCCAACCCCCTCAGGTTTTTGTTCCTGATATTGAACCTGAGGGGGCAAACTGTTAGGTGGCATGTAATTATTTCGTGCTGCTCTAGGGGGTACGTTCTTGGTTTCTCCATTTATTTGCGGTTTGGGCATCATATTTCCACCTGCTGGTGGTACTTGTCTTTGTTGGTTGAAAGCTTGAGGAGGCGGAGCATGATTGGTCATTTGATTTTGTGAGGGATGGGGATTTGGAGGCAAATGATGCTGTAAAGCACCATGAGGATTATGAACACTGTGATTTGGTGGATTTTCACGAGCCACATCTCGATTTTGTTGATGAGACAAAGACGGCGGATTATTTGCATGAGGAGATGGATGTGTGGGATATTGCATAGGTGGAGGTACATTGCCGGTCTTCGTCGAAGGCATCGTTTGGTTGCTTCCTTGTAAATTTGGTGGAGGTGTACTCCTCATTACTTTACCTGTGTTTTGATTCTTTCTTTTAGCCGGCGGTAGATATTTTCCTCCATTGGATGATGAATCTAATCCTGGCTTCTATTACATAAAAAAAATTAAATATTCAAATCAAACGGAAAAATAAATCCACTTACCATAGCGCTTGCTTCTTGTCCAGGTCGCTGCACAGCAGCAAATCGCTCTTCTTCATCTCCATTTTCCAAATCTGATCTTGCTTTATAATGAGGCTGATTCTCTATTTCATTTGCTATTTGCGCTGCTTTCAATTCTTGTTCTCTATAATTTAACGATGTAGCTTTTACAAATAACAACCTTTTCTTACACCTATATACCTATAATCGGCCGAATCAGTGTCTTGAAGTTGAACTGTATAACCAGACAACGACTGATCGTAAGTGCTAGTAACACCATAAATTTGTTCATTTTTTTTAAACATATCGTTAGCGTCCCATCCATTTGCTCCAGGTTCTAATTCGAGAGAAGTATCTTCCCCATTTACACCAGATGATGGATCCCACGGTTCTAATTCTCGTTCTTCTAAACTTTTTTGTTGACCTGCACAACCATTTTTAAAGCCTATACCACAAACCCAAAGAAACACTTACCATTAAATTTAGCAGAAATTGCGGTATCTGTTTGAAAAGTATCTCGTATAGCAAAATCAAGATCTACATCTTTAGCAACCATGCTTATTATATCACAAGATTTAAATATAAGTTTGTCAACCAAAGAATCGGCAATAATGCTAGAATTATTTGAGTCAGGATTTTCGATTCTAGTGGCAACTTCTAAAACCACGTCGAATTGACTTGAAAATGTACGAAAAACACCTACAATCTATTTGTTAAATACGTGAATTCATCATCGGTTACCCTTACCTTCCCAAGTACTACCCGAAGCTGTTTGAATGCGAACAACATTACCGACTTGTGATGTTGCTGCATGCATAAAATGACCATTAGAATAAACACCTTCGGTTACTACAGATCGCACTCTTGGAGACCTATTTCAGTTTAAAAGTTAAGCAAAGCTGCTTTAAAACAAAACAAAAACAAACTCACCTTACAGTTCCCCCCCTGTTCTTTCTCTTGTTATTCATATTATCACCGCCGCTACCGACTCCGGTGGTGTCGAATTTTCTCGTAGGCACGGGAATTTTGGAAAAACTTGATCCTTCTTTTCACAAAAAACAAACACCGAATAAGCGTTGAATATTATTTTAAAAATTAACCCTCGCACAAAAACAAAGCACACGATATACAAAATGGCTTAATGACGTAATCAATAAGTACAAATAAATGGACTCTTAAACATTTCCTTTCAGCCAATCGATTAGAATCAAATTTCTAAGCGATTAAATCGACGATTAGAAAAAGCTTGTTCTTAAATTAGTTTAGGACTTAATTATAAAATATAGATGCTTTGTTAACAAGTTGTTTAGTACAACATTACGAGAATAACCCGAATGTCAAACTGTAATTTTTTGGTTGTTGTCTTGACTGACAGTACAATGACATGCGCTTCGCTATATGACAAAAACTAGCGACATCTAGCAAATTTTTCTCTAACTAGTAATCCATTTAGTTTCAAATTTCAACACTAAGAACGCTATTTTCTTTCTTTCAAAAGACTGTTCGGTTATATTCGTGCATGTTCGTTAATTTAACAAAAATAAATTTAACCTCAAAATTTGGAAATTTGAGCATGAATCAATCACAATAATGGAAAAATCGTGGGATAAATTGGAAGTGTCCTTAGAAAAAGATGTCAAAGCGGCTATAAAATCGTTAAATTTTCCTGCAATGACACCGGTGCAAGCTGCAACTATACCTCTGTTATTGAATCGAAAAGATGTAGCCGCACAAGCAGTCACAGGTTCTGGTAAAACTTTGGCATTTTTAATTCCTTTGCTGGAGCTTTTGAAAAGGAGAAATAACGAAGAGTTATGGAAGCCCAATCAAGTTGCAGCTATTGTCATTTCCCCTACACGTGAACTTGCTTTACAAACCTATAATGTTTTGCTACAGCTACTAGAACATGTTAAAGTAAATATTCATAATGTAAACTGTAATGTGTGTAATAGTAATTTTTTTTAGAATTTAACTCATGTATTGCTTATCGGTGGAAGCAGTGTGGATGAAGATTTAAAGAAAATGCAAAAAGGGGCTAATATTATAATATGTACACCTGGACGACTAGAAGACTTGTTTAAAAGAAAAAAAGAATTTAATTTAGCAGCTTCAGTTAAATGTTTGGTAATAAATATAATGATGATTTTAATTAATGTACTTACAAGTAAATTTTAGGAGTTTTTAGTGTTAGATGAAGCTGATCGCTTATTAGATTTAGGTTTTCAAAATTCGTTAAATTCGATATTCAGCTATTTGCCAAGACAACGCCGTACGGGTCTTTTTTCAGCTACACAAACTAAAGAAGTTGAATCTTTAATTCGTGCAGGACTTAGAAATCCAGTTACAGTAACTGTAACAGAAAAGGCTACTCAAAGTACTCCAATTTTATTAAACAATTATTATATTTTAACAAAAAATAATGGTAAGTGTGAGATTTATTGTAATTTATAGAAATCATAGATTGAAAACTTGTAGGAAAATTGGCAACATTAGTAAATTTCATACAAAGTAAAGATGTTCAAAAAGGTTTATTATTCCTTCCCACTTGTGCTTGTGTTGATTATTGGTCATTGGCTTTAAAGTACATATTTGGCTCAAAAAACAGCTTACCTATATTAGCAATTCATGGAAAAATGAAAGAGAGGAGAAATAAAGTTTTAGATACTTTTCGAAGTTCAGCCAAAGGACTTTTAATATGTACTGATGTTATGTCACGAGGTATTGATATCCCTGAAGTAAGTTGTTTATGTCTTCAATAAACCATGTTTTATAAAAAAATTAATAGGTTGACTGGGTTTTGCAATGGGATCCACCTGCAAGTGCTGCTGCATTTGTGCATCGTATTGGACGAACTGCTCGACAAGGTCACGAAGGTTCAGCAGCCATTTTATTATTACAATCTGAAGAAGCCTATATTGATTTTATTGAACGTAATCAAAAAGTTAAAATTAAGCAATTGGATGATACTACCACGATGTCTGAAGTAAGTATGTGGCTAATAATTAAAAATATGTTATTTATTTTTAACTTAGATATCAAATCTTACTGACAAATTGAGACAACTTCAAAAAGGCGATCGTCTTGTCATGGAGAAAGCAACAAGAGCATATGTATCACATGTTAGAGCTTATTCAAAACACGAGTGTTCTTTACTTTTGAAAGTTAAGGTACTTAGTTTTATTTCATTGGTGTACTATTTTACCACTTTTACATCTTACAGGAACTACCTTTAGCTGCTATGGCAATGACATATGGTCTTCTACAACTACCTAAAATGCCAGAGTTTAAAAACCAAGATACATCAGACTTTATTCCTTTTGACGAAATTGATATAAATTCAATTCCATATAAAGATAAAGAAAGAGAAATTCGACGGCTTTCGAAGTTAAACACTTACAAAGATACCGGTAAGTACCATTATGTTTAAATGACGTAATACAAATTATTGTTTACTTCTAGGTAAATGGCCTGGACTAAAAATTCGACCTCATATGAAAAAAACTGAATCTTGGTCCAAAAATAAAGAACAAAAGGAGCAAAGAAAAGTCAACTCAGCTAAAAGAAAACGTAATAAAGAAAAAACTGATATTCCAAAAAAGAAGAAACGAAAAGGTTTGCTAATATTTTTAATAGCATGTCGTATTTTATTGAATAGTTGATTTTGTAGGTGGAATTTCTGAGGAAGATATAGCAGAATTAGCCAAGGATATAGCTTTATGTAAAAAATTAAAGAAAAAAAAGATTACAGAAGAAGAATTTGATAAACAAATGGGCCTTAATTAATTCTATGTTAAATAAATATTTTTTGTACAATTTTAATTTTTTTATTTAACGACCCGACCCATCTCTAGTATTGTCACAGTTTCTCCCACCTCTATACTAATTATTCTGTCAAGAAGAAAAAGTGAAGTGACAACAACTGTCAATTTATTATTTACGATCAAAAGAAATGAAAATCCTATAAAATATGTTCCAAAGATAAGAAGTGATGGCCTCAGCAGTCGATTCCCCATCTAACGAAGACGCTTGGATCGACTTTTGTGAACGCCACGCAACTGCTGCTGCCCAAGATTTTTCCAAAAGTTGTGTTCAATACATATCTGTGAATCTTCCTGAGAGTGCTAAGGCTAGTGTAACTCATAAAGACTTTTTAAAGAAGTTCTTAGAATGCTTTCAAGAACAATTTAATATTGATATTACCAAACGAAAGCCAGTAGGTCACAAATTGCTCGTCAATGGCACAAGACATTCAGATGATTCCAACGATGGCCCTTCTGAAAATGGTGATACTTCTCCAAATCTGCACCATAAGCCGTTTTTCCGGAGGTTAGTTAATAATTTTTAGGATATTCTTAATAAGGTATTTCTTTTAGGTTAAGTTTTAAAATGTTGCGCAAAGGAAGGGATTTGTTTCACAAACAGCATTCAGATGAATTAGAGTTAACAGGTTCACATAGTAAAACTAAATTGGCCAAAATAGTTGTAGAGTGTCGTAAAGAAGGAATAGTTAATTATTCAACTCCTGAAAGTTTGGATCAACCCGGAGGTCCTCCAAAGTGGGAACGGTGTCGATTGGCACTTGTGAAAGCAGTAGGTGGTTATATGCTCGAGTTTTATTCACCTCCAAAAAGTACTAAGGTAGCAGTTTTTGTTTAGAATTTGTCGTATTTTTTTATTTTAATAATTTTAGCCTCGTAGTGGAGTTTTTTGTGCTCTTATAACAGAAGCTCGTGAAACAACGGCTTTAGAAATGCCGGACCACGAAAATACGTTTGTTTTGAAAGCTATTAATAGTTTGGAGTTTGTAATAGAAGCGCATGATACAGATGATATGCGATCGTGGCTCGCTACTATTCGTTATTGTATTAGATCAGCTCCTGGGGGTCCCGATGGTATTAACTGCCACTTAGACCATGGAAATAAGCAAGATTATCATAGTGATGCTCCCGAGTTGCCTCCAAGGCATATAGGTGGTAATAGGGGAGATCGTTTGTCTTCCAATAGTAATTTTGAACTTTGTTCACAAGAGGAAGGAGAAAGTGATATTGGGCAAACATTAAAAAAGGAGTTTTGGTTTCATGGTACATTAGGTCGATCCGAAGCAGCACAGTTAGTTTTACACGAAGGTAGTTCCGGTCATGGATTATTTTTGGTTCGACAAAGTGAGACACGAACAGGAGAATTTGTTTTAACGTTTAATTTTCAGGTATGTCTAGGTATTTAATTTAGACTCGAATAATAATGTTTTGTTTTTAGGGAAGGGCAAAGCATTTACGTATGACAATCAACGAACAAGGGCAGTGTCGAGTTCAGCATTTTTGGTTTCAGTCAATTTATGAAATGTTGGAACACTTTCGTCAACAACCGATTCCGTTAGAAAGCGGTGGAAATTCTGATGTTACGTTAACGGATTATGTAGTAAATCCTGCAGCACGTAATCAGTTACAGAATTCGCTAGGACGTGGAGGAAATCAAGGATCATCTAATGGTGCGACTGGCACAATTGAGAGACGTATTCCTCCCGTACCTGAAGTTAGACAAGTGAGATAGTCTTATGTTTGTATCGACAATTATTTTTCTTTCATATTTTTAAGATCGATAACCTTTTTTTTTTAATTCTTTGTAATAAAAACTTTAGGTTGTTTATGTTAAATGCAAGATATAACTTATAACTTAAGTGCATGGTGAATAATTGTAAATACTTTTATGTTTGGAGTTGTATGTGAATGTGCTTTTAATTTGGAGAATGCGCTTTTTTAGCAAGCATTTTATCGACTATTTATGTGATGTTAATAAATTAGATAGGATTTTTATTGTTTTCTTTTGGCTAATTGACAATTTTCATCAATTAATTGTAGATGAAATTGTAAACAAAAGTTCCTTGTTTTACTATACTTCATTCAATATTGTTCATTTTATTATTCAAGTTTTCCTTTTTTTTATTAAATCGATTAAACCGTTTAAATTAATTTCGAGTTTTCTTTTTTTATAATGACTATTTTAGTTAATTTTTTTATTGTATTTAATTAATGTTTTATAAAAAAATGCATTGTACATAGTGTAATTTTAGCTTAATTTATTTCCGTCAGACCGCTAAATGTAATTTTTTATTTTATACCAAATACAAAATTGTAAATACATTATTCTTAAATATAATAAGTTACAATTTATTTTTGTACGCTTTGCTATTAATTTAAAAACCACAAATTGGCAAACCTTTTTTTTACAGATTCAAACTCATAATGGCAGTGTAAGAACACAAGAAACAACTTTAGAACAAATTAACGAAGCTTCCAATCGAGCTATAGAGAATCAATATAGTTTTGTTTAAAAGTTGGGGTCAAAAATCTATGCGACAATATTTTTATTTAAAAAAAAAAAAATTAAAATGTATCCAAATATTTTAGCTAGCTTCTAATTCAACTGCTAAACCCTTTATTTTTATAAATATATTTTTGTTACTCGTTTAAAATTAGCTCAACGTAGATTAATGTATACTATAATCCTAAAAGATGTATCCTGTTGATATCTTGTTGTGTATCAATTAGGTAAATGTTATAAATAAATGATATGAACTTTTTTGTTATTATAATTCGTCAATTTGATCGTTTAATAAGTCTGCCAACAAATTGTCACTTATCTCCTCCAACTGAAACTTTGCTGAAATATCGGCTAATCGAGCAGCAAGAACATGTTTGCAAGTTAAACTTTTATTATTTAAGACTTCATTTTCAAAGTCTTTACAACGACAAAAATTTAAATTAGGAAACAGAGTATAGTACTCGTGACGACTTCCAACTTTAAATATTTTCCTAAGTTTACTTTTACTTTCATATTGTACAAATTTTCCGTTTTCTAACAGTTCCGTAGCTTCGATTAGAACTTTACCAAATACAGAATGTAAAGCTTGAAGTAGTTCGAATGAAACTAAAAACTAAGTTTTAGTTTGATGTAAAAATGTTGTAATATACTTACAATTATGTTCTTGCTTATAATGTTTTTCTAAATCAATAAGTAAGGCAAATGCTACATTTTGTACAATAGTTGTCATATCAAATGAAAGTCGTTAAAAGTAATCCTATTTTCTCTTCAATGCCTTACTGCTTTGCAAAACCAAAAAGCAAGTCAATCAATTTTTTAGGTTATGTTAACTTTATGTTTTTATCTTTCCTAAAGCCTTTATTAGTATGAAGGGCTTTATTACGCTATTATTAGTATCTCAGATATGTACATACACGTATATTTTAAAAAACTGAAATTTTGTGAACACTTTACCTATTTGAAGAATTTTGATAAGAGGCGAAAAACATTTTTTTTGTAAATAACTCAAAAACTACTTAGTTTATCGAAAAATTCTTTCAGGTATTTTTTATAGCTTATAAAATTTTCTTTCATTTTATGCTTTTCCGGTATATCTACTATAAATATTAACTAATTTACGGCGTTTTGAAAATAAAATAAATCTTAAGTAGTTTATTTTGAAACCGTTAGATGGCAACACTTCAATAAATTCATAAATCGCGTG
Organism: Malthinus seriepunctatus; assembly: GCA_963924605.1. Taxonomy (NCBI): domain Eukaryota; kingdom Metazoa; phylum Arthropoda; class Insecta; order Coleoptera; family Cantharidae; genus Malthinus; species Malthinus seriepunctatus. Next base: position 17,336,833 of record OZ004603.1, read on the forward strand.
TGTTTGTGTAATTTTTAGGTTAACTTTTGTTCAACAACTGAAAATTTCGGTTCGTGTCACCTCAAGAGTAAAGAAACTCTTTTTTAAACCACAATGGAATTAATGAATACTCCATTTGCTCTATTTTCTTTCGGAACTCTCTTAGGAGCAACATCTGCGTACTGTGTTCTACGTATTCATAACAAATTTAAGGTTGTCAAAGAAAAACCAATAGAAGAAGAGTTTGAGGTAATATACTTGTGCTCTATAATACTGGTGTAAATACGTTTTGTTTTAGTTTCCAGATAGTAAAGAAGAAGTAAGACTAATAATGGCTATTCGAACCGATATTAAAATGCAAAAAGGAAAAGTTGCGGCACAGTGTGGTCATGCAGCGGTAGCAGCTTACATGAAAGCAGCAAAACTAAAACCTAAAACTTTGGCACATTGGTTAAAATATGGTAAATTTCTTAATCAGAAAAGCAAATATTTTACATTTATTTTTTAGGTAGTACAAAAATAACTGTCAGAGTTGAGAATGAAGATGAATTGTTAGAATTGAGTAAAGTAGCAAAATCAAAAAATGTGATATCGTGTGTTGTTCGAGATGCTGGACAAACTCAAGTTGCACCCGGTACAAGAACTGTTATTGCAATTGGACCAGCACCAAAAAGTGATTTAGATGAAATTACAGGGCATTTAAAACTATACTGATCCTTTAAAGTATTTTTATTTATTTACTTCCATAAAAATTCTTTGTTGAACGTATTTGTATTTCAGATGCATTCGCATCGTAGACAAATCAAATAAAACCGATAAACTAAGAATAATAGTTGAATTTTTTACTAAATTATTATTGTAGTACTATTGATATTTTTCGAGTAATTTTCAAAAATTTTATCTTTCATGATTGCAAAGGTATGGAAAAATGTTCAATTTGCAAAACGCTATACGTCGGTTAAAATAGAGTGACTAGAAAAATTTAAAAAAGTGCAGGAAGCTGCATTTTATTTTATTTAAATATTTTTGTAAGTTTATTAATTTATGGGTACCATCATACGAATTAAAATTTTTAAAAAACGAGAGTATTTTATCAAAAAATAAACTTTTAATTCTTTAACACTTTTATAGACCTAATTTGCGTGAACTTTCTACCTACATAATATCTGTCATCTATGGCGTGAACTGTAAGTTCAGAATCAGTTTTCTGCAGCACCGCGATTTGGTTATTTTTAATAGGGGTTTAGTAACCCCTTTTACGTTTTAAATTTAAGTCTTTCTATTGAACAAATATAAGTAATTATGAGATTTATATATTTATCATTAGATTTTATTTCCTTTGCTTACAATGCGAGCGCATCGCAAATATATATTGGCATAAAATGAATCAGAATTTTTATAAAAGTAAATAATAAATAGAAAATTATGAGTTTAGTATAATTGTAAATGCCCTATAATTTCATCTAAATCTTTTTTTGATGCTGGTCCAATTGCAACAATAGTTCTTGTACCAGGTAAAGCTGGAGTGTGTCCGGCATCTCTAACAACACATGATAGCACGTCTTTAGACATTGCCGCTTTAGTCAATTCCAATAATTCATCTTCATCATCAACTTGGAGAGTAATTTTCGTGCTACCTGCAAAAATAATTTTTGTAATATTGGATTTTCTAAACAGAAAATTTACCATATTTTAACCAACGTGCTAAAATTTTAGGATTCAGATTCTTTGCTTTCATATAAGCTGCTATTGCCGCATGACCACACTGTGCCGCGACTTTTCCTTTGTGCATATTAATGTCATTTCGAACAGCCATTATTAGCCTAGTGTCGTCTTCTTTTTCTGGAAACTAAACCAACTGTACTTAAAGAAGTACAGCACAGCATATTTACCTCAAACTCTTCTTCTGTCGAATTTTCTCTTTCTTCCTTAGCTCTCTTACGATTACGTACAATCAAATACGTAGCAGTTGCCCCTAAAATAGTTCCAAAAGAAAATAGCAAAAGTGGATTATAAAATGAAGCGCTATCATCTATTATAACTTCCAAAACTGGTTCTGCCGTGACCAAAGGCTGTGCAAACATTGACACAATACTTAAATTTTGAGTCATTTTGAGCGATTTTTAGTTTAACAAGAATTAACCTGAAATTTTAAAAACAAACGCAATTTTTGCATTTTATCATAGTGCCATCTAACAGTACTAAAACAAACTACATTTATTGACATTTATGAAATTATATTTTTTTCTTCAAAAGTCAGAAAAAGTAGCCTTTGTATCACTCAATAAGTAACGGTAAAGTTTAACTTCCCGCCGAGGTAGGAAAAATTGTCTTGTCAGCAAAGTACTTTTCTCTGTCTCAGACAAAATAAAATCTTAACCCAACTTAATTTTTATTTCTTCTTTTTATTAATTAATTTTTATAACGTAAAAATGTTTTTAAGCATTTGTAAGGTGTTTTAAATTTCCCATGATAATTAGTTCGTTGCGTTTAATAATTAGCTTTTTTTCCAAATCAAAGTTAATTTAAAAAAATATTTGACAATTGAGCTACAAGTAATTGATAAGAGATGGTGCTCTTTCAAAAATCAAAATTTTCCGTTTTAAAAAAAATATCAAAATTTTCAGTTTTACGCTTGCAGAAAAAATAAAATGTTTTATACGGAATCAAAGTAGTTTTGTGTGACTCGCCTGTATTGCCAGACTCGCTCGCTCTTCAGCATAGAAGACAGATATTATATGCTCTTCAGCAAAACGCAGTCTTTGTCACACAAATAGTCACTTTGTCTCCTAATAAAACAAAGTACTATTATTTAATTAAAATTTATTAAATTATGTTCCAATTTCATCTAAGAACTATGATATACACATTATAAAAAATTTACAATTGCTCTTACTGCACTATAACTAACGACTGACTTCAACTTGAACCGCATATGGCTCAACTTCAAATGTTTGCCTTAAAACAGCACTATAAATTAATTCGACGTTACAAACAGTTGGAACTTTATCCTTTTTATGTTTTAAAACATCATAAACAAGATGTAAGTCATTTTCGTGAGTTAAAATGATGTAGCTATATGGTGAATTTATATTTGTAGCTTCGATTTGCGAAACTGTTCGTCTTTTCTTCTCAACAATTCCGCCACAATTTCTTATTATTTCAATCAATAAATTTTTACTAGGAAAAACACTTGGCGTTATGTAAAAGAATTTTCCTTCAAATAATCTGTTTCTATTTCGTGTAAGTAAAGTTTGATTGAAGTCGCATTTATATTCTCTGTTGAATTCCTTTGTATCTAAACAATAATTTGAAGGATCTAAAAACATGTTTGACGAATACGAATTGTGGAGCCACGATTCTGGTAGTATGGGAATCCCTAAACAAACACAATGAAGAAGTTTGTGATTTCTAACTAACGATGACATTACTAAATGTGTGCAATCTAAATGACTCTTAGCTACTGTACCACCAAGATGTCTAAAATAAATTATATTAGTTAAAAAGGTTTCGTTTAAAAGCTAATTGAACTTACTTGACCATTTTCGATAATTCGTCTTTATTTAAACACATAGAAAATAAAATTCTGTGAGTCGAACTGTACGGTCCTAAATCGTTAGGACTTTCATTTTCATCGTTTGTAATTTCGAGCTTTGGCTTTTTAGCTTTTTTAGGTAATAAAACAGGCGATGGATTTCGCTTGACTCTTTCGTAAGATTCTTGAGATATATTTATCGGCATTTTCCATGAAACTAAAATTATAAAGTTAAAACGAAATTTTGGAATAAATTAAAAAATTACTCATTAAATTTGGAACGAGGCTAGGTTCGAAATTAAATATTGGTGGATTTGTAAATTGTTGATATTTAATATGTTCCATTTGATTGAATGCGTTAAAATTACCCAACATTACATCTGTAAGCCATTGAACATTAACGATAGGTGTACCCCATTTTCTTGCATGATTAAATTTAGAACCTTCGGCTTTTGAAGATATGAGTAAAGTATTATGTTTGGAGAAATAACCAGTAAACTACAAATAAAACATACTAATATGAACATTTTGATTTGTTTTATCTTACCGTAGCCCCGATATATTTAATCATATCTTTAATACGGTTACGTTCGCAATCTTCAAAACCGGTAAGTGAAATTAAGTGTTTGGAAGCAGGTGTTGTGTCTAAGTACATAATTGGTAAATGTAAAGCAATCCATGGTGGTAAAACTTGTTTCCGTTTGATAACGTCAGACAACCAGTAAAGTGTAACACATCTCTTGCAATCACGTAAAGCTTGCATCACAACACCGTGCCTCTGTGTTTCGCATAAAATATGTGTAACACGACTACAATAGTTCTTTTCAATTTCCCCTAAAATAAACAAAATTAAATTTCGTTTAACTTGTTACAATTCTCACCTCCGTGTCGTTCAATAATTTGTTGCCAATCAGGATATGTTTCTTCCAGAAACCGTTCAACTTCCACCACGGTAAAAATACACCCTAATAAAAATAAATCGGGAGGAACTGAAATAATAAATATTTTTACAAAGTTTCATAAAATTGAAAAAGTTACGTTTTAAATTAGGATTGTGTCCGTAATAAGGCCCTTGTCTATGTTGGACAGGTACGGTATGTCTAGGTGAATACTGCAGCTTCGGTGGTTCGGTTTGCGGAGTCGGTGGTACCGAAGGAGCTGGAGTTGGTCTAGTCAACTCGCCATTAGGTCCCGGAATTGGTCTACGTTGGGTCAAACCCAATAGTTCCGTACTACGATTATTTGAATTTAAAGCAGCATTATGCTGTGCAGTCATTAATCTACAAAGAGTTCAAATAAAACAAAAATTAGCAAACATAGCCAAAGCCAAACTGTTACCTTAAAGTTCCTGATGCAGACGGTTCTGACAAAGGTTCTGGAGTTGCACCCAACGTTGATCCGCCACTTTGTAATCTTATACTCAACATGTTTGCTAAAGCAGTTTTAGTTTTTGCATTTACCACTAGTTGTTGTTGTGATATAGCTGAATCGACAACTGTTGTTGGATTAACATTTTCAACAATTTGAGGTTGTCCAATTGGTCTTACAACGTTAGGTTGAGCTATAAGTTGTGGATTAGCTTTTTGTACCTGTTCTCGTTGAAGTTGTAATTGCTGTAAACGAAATTGTTGCCTTTGAATTTGCAATTGATTTTGGTCAGTAAATGGAGGATTTTGAGGTTGTTGAATTGGACTTAATCCTGGAGCATGCTGTAAATTTGGATTAACCGGTGCACTCTGTAAAACGGTTGGTTGTTGAACATTCGGTTGTGTAAGCATAACTCCTTGTTGTTTTGCTTGTTGTTGCAACCACTGCACTTGTTGTTGGGGGTTGAGACCTTGAGGTACTGGACCACCTATCATAAATAACTTATACTGAGAAATAGAAAAACTAAATTAACTTACTTCTTATTAAAACATGACCAGTACCGCGCTGCTGCTGTTGCATTTGTAGCTGCCTTTGTTGGATTAACAGTTGCCTTTGTTTTTGAATTTTGGCAATAAACAGAGCTCTTTGTTCAGGACCCATTTGTTGCAGCTGTTGATGAGTTTGAGAGTCTAAATGAATAAACTGCCTTTGAGGCACAACACCTGGTTGTTGTTGAGTCGGAGACCATTGTACACGTAGTCCTGGCTGTGGTTGTTGCTGTTGCACTTGCTGCTGCTGTTGTTGTTGTTGCTGTTGTACTATTCCTACAGGATGCCGTACACTAATCTGTTGCTGTTGTTGCCACACAGGTTTAGGTAAGTTAATTTGTCCTTGCTGGATAAGCTGTTGTTGTTGTTGTTGCTGCTGCTGCTGAGTTTGTACAACTTGCATTTGTTGTGGTTGTTGATTCATTAACAACGGTTTGTTAATTTGCTGTGGTTGATTAACAGTTTGAACTTGACCTAAATGCTGTTGGGTGATTAACTGTTGTTGTATTTGTCCCATTTGATTTACCAACTGTTGATTACCAATTTGTTGTACTTGACCAATCAATTGGCGTTGTTGTACTTGTGGCGACTGCTGTTGCTGTGGTATAATTTGTTGTTGATTTATCAACTGTTGTTGCTGTTGGTTAAACTGATTAGCGGGAAATTGATTTTGAACAATTTGAGGTTGATTTGTTTGATTAAATTGTTGTTGATTAGGTTGAGTAAACTGTTGCGTTTGATTAAATTGAAGTTGGGGTGGTTGGTTTATAAATTGCTGTTGCAACTCAGAATTTGTTCCACTTTGCTGACGCTGTAAGTTCAATTGTTGGGAATGATGGTTTTGTACAACTGTTTGTCCTAATTGTTGATTCTGAAAAGTAGTGTTCTGATTGGTTAATATAGATTGTTGATGTTGTGGAAGATTTACAAACTGCTGTTGTTGAATTAACGTTTGTCCAAGTTGCTGACGATTTACCAGTTGTTGTTGCAATTGTTGTAGATTTGCAGACGTTTTTCCCAATTGAGCTAATTGTGTTCTTTGAACAATAGCTTGGTTTTGATTAACCAGTTGACTAATTTGGGGACTTGGTTGAGGTTGACTTACAACTTGACCTGAGATCATCTGATTTGTAAGTTGTCCTATTTGGTTTCGTTGCAGGACTTGTTGATTAGTAAATTGTACCTGCCCAATCTGGCTTAAAAGAGGAGCTTTATTCGTTTGCTGCTGTGAAAGTTGTGATAATACAGATCTTGCCTGTGGTGGTTGTTGTAGTTGTTGCTGCTGCTGCTGCTGCAGCGGTTGTTGTTGTTGCTGAAGCGGTTGTTGTTGTTGCTGAAGCGGTTGTTGTTGTTGCTGAGGCGGTTGTTGTTGTTGTTGCTGAAGCGGTTGTTGTTGTTGCTGAAGTGGTTGTTGTTGTTGAAGCGGTTGTTGTTGTTGTTGAAGCGGTTGTTGTTGCTGTGGTGGTTGTTGCTGCTGCAGTTGTTGTTGCTGCTGCTGTTGTTGCTGCTGCTGTTGTTGTTGTTGTTGTTGCTGTTGTTGTTGTTGCTGCTGCTGATGTTGATGTAATCGATTTTGAACTAACAGCAATTGATTTGATTGATTAAATTGTCCCATAGTTCCTTGAGGTGCATGGTGAACTATAGTTTTTGCTACTTGGTTTATACCGGTTTGAGTAGTTGTAAATGGTCGTTGTGGTGACTGCATTACTTGTTGTGTAAACAATCTTTGCTGAGGCACTTGTTGTAAATTTTGCTGTTGTACAGGCAAACGAGCAGAAGGAAATCTCGGTGCAACTACATTAGGTGGTGCTATATCTAAAAATATTTGCTTAATAAACCATTTGAATAGTAAAAATCCTTACCTTTAGTTGAAGCCGGTTGATTCCAAGGCATTCTTTGTTTGAGTTGTTCTAATAATGCTTGAGTTGACTGTGCAGCATTGTCGTCACCTTTTTCTTCTTGTTCTTGTTCAGGTTCAAAGCCGGTTATTGAAGTAGTACTTTCGTACTTAATAGTTTTCTTTTGAATGATGTATTTTGGATGAAATAATTCAATTTGCACCAAAGATTTATTTTTAACAGATTCAATAATCCAATCAGGTGTAGCTATTTGAAAATGACTCAAGTTCAAAGATTTTAAATACTTAAGAGAGTTAGTGCACGTGGTAATTAAATGTGTACAAAACCTGTTTAAATGTAACTGGACGTTACCCCCATGATAAGTCACAATGCTCCACAGAACAGACCGATCCGGCTCATTTATATTAGAAAAACAGAAAGTGAAGTTTGAAAACAGTTTGTTTGTACCATAAGAATAGGGTTTAGTATTTACTAATTTTTTTAACCTGATACACATTATTATCCATTTTGGAGTTACCGCTGGAATTTCGTATAAATCATTGGCATCTAAAATATCAGTTTCTTCAGCATCTTTTCCGCATATTAAATGTGTAACGTAATCGGAGAAGTAATTCATACGCTCTGCGCCACCACATTTTAAAAGTTCTATTAACTAAATGTAATATTTAAAATTAATAGTTTAAAAACAATAATTTAACTTACTTTATCATCAATTTCTCCACTAACGAAAAACTTAATATTTTGAAATATTTGATCGTTAAGTTGTAAGTTTTTAAAATCCTCACCTAATTCCGACATTTCTTATATTGTAGCACACATATTCAAATTATTATTTTCAAAATTAATAGTTTTCCACAACATTAACATCAATAATCTTTTGAAGTTAGCAGCACAGTAAACATCAAAAGAGGTTATAAATATGTCAAAAAAACTCAAGTTTTACCGACTGTAGATTTCTGTTTGTGTAATAATCGCGCCATCTATAGGAACTTTGCCAAAGATAGGAAATACAGTTTTTTATAATTTAAGTTTTTGTGGGCTGTGTTGTGTAGAATGTATTTGTAGGCTCGGCTTATAACCGTTAAAATCCGAGCCATCTTCTAGTTATAAGTGTGTTAAAGTGCTTAAAAATATATAATATTAATCGTACAAATGGCAGAGGCTGATAAATTAAACATTGACAGTATTATTGCACGTCTTTTAGAAGGTAAATATGGATACAAATTGAAGGTCAACTTGATGTTGTCATATCAATGGCGTCTGTCGGATACGCCTTTAAATTTAATTAGAAATCATATTAATTTTCTTCTTGCCTTATTCTTCCAGTAGAGATGCAGTAGAATTATTAATTTAAAATTGATTGTTCTCATTTAACATTCGCTTACAGTAGGACTTGTAGTAACCTATTTACATAAATTTTCAATAATATTTGAGTACTGATTAGAATCATAATATTTGTAGTACGTGGAGCTCGACCAGGCAAAAACGTACAACTTACAGAAAATGAAATTCGGGGCTTATGTTTGAAATCGAGGGAGATATTTTTATCTCAACCGATTCTATTGGAGTTGGAAGCACCACTTAAAATTTGTGGTAAGTTTAAAAATTTACTGTAAGTCGAAAAATGTTAAATAAATTAAACTTTAAGGTGATATTCACGGACAGTACTATGATTTGTTACGTTTGTTCGAATATGGAGGTTTTCCACCGGAATCAAATTATTTATTCTTGGGTGACTATGTTGATCGTGGAAAGCAATCGTTAGAAACAATATGTTTATTATTAGCATATAAAATAAAATACCCTGAAAACTTTTTCTTGCTAAGAGGTAACCATGAGTGTGCTTCAATTAATCGTATTTATGGTTTTTATGATGAATGTAAAAGGAGGTAAATCTAAAATTAAAACTGTGTTATTTCTTTCTAAACTCTTTTAATTTTCAGATATAACATTAAATTATGGAAGACCTTTACAGACTGTTTTAACTGCTTACCAGTAGCTGCCATTGTAGATGAAAAAATATTCTGTTGTCACGGAGGTTTGAGTCCTGATTTACAATCGATGGAGCAAATTCGACGGATAATGAGACCTACAGATGTTCCCGATCAGGGATTATTGTGTGATTTGTTGTGGTCAGATCCAGATAAAGATACTATGGGTTGGGGCGAGAACGATCGTGGTGTTAGTTTTACTTTCGGTGCTGAAGTTGTGGGTAAATTCCTACATAAACACGACTTTGATTTAATTTGCCGAGCTCATCAAGTAGTTGAAGATGGTTATGAATTCTTTGCCAAACGTCAGCTCGTCACTTTGTTTAGTGCCCCTAATTATTGTGGTACGTAATTTTATTTACTATTTTATTTGTGTTTTAACTTTTGTTTATTAATAGGAGAGTTTGATAATGCTGGAGCTATGATGTCTGTTGATGAAACATTAATGTGCAGTTTCCAAATTTTGAAACCTGCCGATAAAAGGAAGTTTCAATACGGAGGCTTAAATGCTGGACGGCCCGTTACACCACCGAGGGGTGCAACAAACAAAAATAAAAAGAAGTGAACATTTTATTGTAGATTACTTTAGGATATGTACGTACAACATTTTTTTTCAACTTTTGAAGTAATCATTTTTTCACGTCGGTGGACATTCAACTTATTGTAGCCCAATTTTAAGTTGGTTTATGTATATAATAATTAATTTTTTGAAATTATAATTTTATGAAGGAATTTAATTTTTGGATATATAATTAAGGTAAATAGTTTTTTGTTGTGTAGTCGATGTTATATAAAATGTAACAAAAAAACCTTTGTGTTTTTGATCTGCATTAATACAATTTTACATTTGAAATTGGGCATTTATTTTGTAAGTAAGCGTTTGTACTTTTAAACCTTTTTTTTGCTAATTTGTTCAATAAAGAAAAGAATAAAATGTTCGTCAATTTTTTTCTATGTAATGAAAGCCTTACCGATGGCTAAATCAAAAAAAATTTTGACCACTTGACAACAAAATGGTAATAACTACTATATTAATTTTTAAATAAAATACGTTATTAGAATTTTCTTACGACTTTATAATTAATTACTCTATGTTACGACCTAAATTTCACGGATTTCATTAAATAACCACTGGTAAATTAGTGAGGTTATGTAGTGGTAGTGAATGTTCAAAGCAATGTCTCTTTTAAAATTGAACTGGAGGTTTTTAATTCAATCAAATATAAGAAGGGGTTTAGCTTCAAAAAACGATGAAATTTCTCCGATATTTACTAATCGTAATCCTAGAAATTTAGAACGATTACGAATAGCACATAAACCTGATGGTTATTATGTAGACAAACCTGGTCGTCTTTACTGGCACAAGTAATTCATGCAACTCCAACTTTTGGATTAATACTGTTAATATTTTTTAGGCTTGTCCTTAAACAAACTTCTAGAAATGTGACTGCTTCTTTAGTACATTTTGAAAACGGTGAAGTTTTAAAAGCGAGTACTAAAGAGTGGGCTATCAAGAAGCAACTATACAAGAATACAGATGTAATTGCCTACATTAATTTAGCTCGAGTAAGTTTATATTTTACTTTTAGTTGTAGTATTTTATGAAACTTTTAGGTATTTGCTGAGAGATGTACGGAAAGCGGTTTAACAGAATTCTTTTGCGACTTAAAACCTCCAAATGAAGACGGAAAAATAGCTTCATTTGTAAAAACATTAAAAGAGTCGGGATTATCACTATCAGAACCAGATCAGTATAAGACAATTCTACCTTGGACACGTGAACGACCTGAGAAACCTTGGTTTGTTAAAGAATAAGATTTTTTTTTCAATAAAGTTTATTTACATCAAGTTAAAACTACAATTTTTATTTCTTTAATTATTCTTACTGTGTGTAGTTGTCTTTAATGTGCTTCCACAGTTTCTGAAATGATTTAATTAGCACAGTTATTTGAGAGATATAACTTACGTACTCCTTCGTTGTACTTCTCGAATAGTAAATCGGTTCCTACATCGAAAGTGCGCTCAAAAAAGAAAGTGCCAGCTGCTACAGCTAAAGCAAAGGTGGAGGTTCTTCTAAAAACCATATTATTAAGAAAACCAGAAATTCCAGCCATTTTTAGCTATTTTTTGAACAAATTCAGTGGTTCGAAAATGTCAAAACTGACAAATTGTGATATAACACTAGTTTGATTTGAAGTTAGCCACAAAATTCTTTAATTTATCATAAAAATAAATAAACAATGTTTAACGTTAATTTTATTGTAATTTGTAAGTGGGGAATATAAAATAATTTATAGTAATTACATAATTGTAAGATAAGAACGCAGTTTTAATTACAATTATGACATTTTTTAAACCACACCACAAACGTGCGACTAACTTCAAGTTAGTAGTAATTGTCAATTAGATAATTCGAGTGTCATTTTATTAAAATAATAGTTAATTGTTGGTATTAAAATGTAAAAACAATATTAAATTAGTCTAAAATGGGTGCAAAAGACTCTAAGCGTACGTGTTTAAGCTATGAAGATGCTGTAAAGCGCAGTAAGTTGAATTTGTTGCTAAATTATTGTACATAACCTTTTTGACATTTGTTTTTTATCATGTGATTTGAACCAATGTAAATATTTAGAACCTTCACCTTTTGATGTAACATGTTTATTTTCAGTGTCCGATGTTGAATTCAAGAGAGTTTGCGAAGCATTTAAGCGTTTGAGTGGTGGTGGTCAACTGTTAAGTCGTTATGTGTTTACTCAAAATGTTCTCGGTGACGGTGTACCTGTAACTATTGCAGAATGGTTGTACGTGGCTTGTGGTGGTGGTGCGAGAGGTATCGCATTGAGGGATTTGATATGTGGACTGGTATTGTTAACTAAAGGCACCTTAGAAGAGAAGATTAAGTTTTTGTGGTTGTTATATTCTAATGATGCAGGAACTTACATATCTCGTACTGAATTTCAATCCGCTTTACAAATTGAAGGTACTTTACCTACAAATCTTAATAGACCTAATATTTGGTGGGATCGTACTATTATATCGTTGTTTGGAGTTGGTCAAGATAGAGTTAGTTTTGAACACTTTAGAGCATGGATTCAATATAATAAAGAGGCTACAGTTTTATCTCAGTGGTTGTTAACTCATTCGTGTGTTACACTTAGTTCTGAGTTGGAAACTCCTACTTTTTATCAAACTTTGGCTGGTGTAACACATTTAGAAGAACAAGACATATGTGAATTAGAAAAATGTTTTTGGTCATTATCAAGTACTTCTTCTTGTGGCCAACTCGATTTACCTTGCATAAGCACTCTTGTAAGCCCACCTGTACCAGCAAGCGTTTGTTTAGGGTTTGTTTAGTACTTCTGTTTGCTGGTAAAAGTAGTAACGTATATTTTCAGTTTGTTTATGGCTTTGGATGTCAACGGAGACGGTCATGTCGATTTTAAGGAGCTGTGTTGTGGAATATCAGCAGCTTGTCGTGGTCCAACAGCAGAAAGAATTAAGTTTTGTTTTAAAATATTCGATATGGATCGAGACGGATTTTTAAATTTTAAAGAATTGCAACATATGATCGACGTTTTGCTCTTTATCAATAAAGAAAATAAAATTTCTGCCGATAATTTAAATAAATGCACTTTTGGTACTTTAGAACGAAATATCAGTATTTTTAAGAAAGACGAGCCTAAAGCACCGTTGGCCTCTCAAGAACAAACATTTTCGGATGCATCGTTTAGAAATGAAAATCACAAAAAGCTGATGGATAATTTCAAAAGTCGATTGAATTCTAACGGTTATTTGAGTCAAGAAGAATTTTTAATATGGGGAGTCGATGACAATTCTTTAATTTTACCGTTATTACAATTGCTTTTTGAAGTTTGCCATGTATCGCTAGGTCTGAAACCTCACTGTCGACACCACGAATATGAAATTGGTATGTCGCTTTTAGCTTTTGATTCAATTTTACTAATTGTTTTTTGTAGTAATGGGTTGGTTGTCTCGCGAAGAAGTACGTGGTTATCGTGTCGGACAATTTTGGTATTTAATTTCTTCAGAGTGGTGGCAGGGTTGGATATCTTATGCAACTGCCGTTCGTTCAAATTTTGATCACTGTACTTGTCGATTGGACCATCGGATAGGTGTCGAAGAAGGAATTGTTTGTGATGAAAGTTTTACTAGCAGTATTACTGATTATACTTCGAGTCACTCAAACGAATTTACATCTAACAGTACAGATTCTATGGGCGATTTGCTTAGTAAAGGAGATAGTTGTAGCATTGCTTCAAGTTCAGGTGTATCAAGCAGTTCTGGTAGTGGATCAAAACGTAATCAAGGATCACCAGGTCCTATCGATAATTCTAACTTGGTTTCTGAATCTCCATTCAAAGTTGCAACTTTGACTGGTGAAGGTAATTTTGTAAAACTAAAGAGGTAGTTTGTTATAATTTTATTTTAAGGTGGACGTTTAAAAAGAGATACGCCGATAGTTCAGCATCGTGATTTTGAACTAATTCCCGACTCACTTTGGAAAGCTCTGGCATTATGGTACGGTGGTCCTTTACCTCTTCCGCGCCAAGTTATTTTACCACCAGGGAGTAAAGAGGTGGAACTCGAACTGTATCCGTTAAATTTGCGCATTTTAAGACATCAAACTCAGCAAATTAATTCTACTAATACATGGACGAGTGTTGTGGGAGGCTACGGTGCTGCAGCTTTGACAACAGCTGGAATTACGACAACACCGGTAGCTTCGTCGAGACGTTATTTGTCTCATGTAGCTGCATTTAGTAGGTTGGCTAATATAAGGCAAGTAATTGAATTTTTGGCAGTTCGTTTGGGGTTACGTTTTGAAGATGTTCGTTTATGGCACATTAAAGATAGTTCTACAATTTTGTTAGACGATGAAAATGTTACTTTGCAAGAGTTAGGAATTCAGGATAGCGATCAAATTTTATTAGAAGTAAGAAATAAAGATTTGACATGGCCCGAAGAGTTGGGTGCTCTTGCTTCTGGTGCCAGCGGGAGCAATTTAACAGGTGTGGATCGAAGAGCAACTATCATGTTACCAGCGGGTGCTACGGGTTTGCATAATTTAGGCAATACCTGTTTTATGAATGCCGCATTGCAAGCGGTGTCAAATACAAGACCACTAACGCAATATTTTCAACGTGACCACCAACTGTGTGAGCTTAACTCATCGAATCCTTTAGGAACTCGAGGACAAGTTGCTCGCAGATATGCCGAATTGTGTCGTGAGTTATGGGCAGGGTCGACTCGAAGTGTTGCTCCTTTAAAATTACGTTGGTGCGTTACTAAACACGCTCCTCACCTCGGAGGTGGTGGACAACACGATTCTCAAGTAAAAACGTAATTCTACTTTAGTTAGATTTTAAATGAATATTTTTTAGGAACTCTTAGCGTGGTTGTTAGATGCTTTACATGAAGATTTAAACCGAGTTGCTAGAAAGCAGTATACCGAACTTAGAGATTCTGACGGTCGTCCTGATACTATTGTAGCTGAAGAGGCTTGGCAACAACATCTTGATCGAGATCATTCCATTATAACCGATTTGTTTTATGGGCAATTGAAGAGTAAAGTTACATGTCAAACATGTGGGAACGAGTCGGTTCGTTTTGACGCATTCAATCTTTTAAGTTTACCATTACCGATGGAAAGTTTTATTTTATGCGAAGTTTTAGGTAAGTAAGCGAAATTTAATTAATGTAGAATAATTGGATAAATATTTTAAATAGTAATTCAATTAAATGGCGATACTCCTATTAAATACGGCCTTCGTTTAAACTCGGAAGCAAAATATATGGAACTAAAACACCAGTTACACATTTTATGCAATATTTCACCAACTCATCTCTTATTAGCCGAAGTAGCTTACTCACAAATTAGACAGATTTTGTCGGACGATTCCAAAATAAGTCCAAACATGGCCACAGAACTTTATGCCTACGAATTGCCTTACTTTGATCAAGACGTTGAAAACAATTGCGTTAGTAGCGATGGAGGTAAACTATTATTACTTCTGTTTAGTAACGTTGAGTTAAAAATCTATTTACATTGCAGAGAGCGAAGTAAAAGAAGTTGAAAGTTTTATGACACACAGTCCAGAGGTAAGAAGCGGTTCCGCCCTTTGCATGCCCAACATTCTTTGCTTTAAGGTATGCAAGCGCATTTTTATTTTGTTGCTAGCAAAAGTGTTGTTTATAATTTTTTTCTATCAAATTCTTATTTTAACAGTACGTTTTTAATATTATCTTTTTAGAACGCAAAGCAGAGCGCAGAAATTACTAAAAGACCTTCATTTATAACTCCTGTTATTGTAAATCAAGGTATTAAAAATACCTCAGTTAAAAAAAATTTAAACTGACGAATTTTTTTCTAGATATAAAAATACCCACATATTTAATAGCCGTACATCGTAAATGTGTACGGCAGGAAACTTACTTTTTGTCACAACATAAAACAAAACCAAGTTTGTTCGGTATACCTTTACTTTTAGGTTGTAGTAGAAGTACAACGTGTCAGGCTTTATATGAAGCCGTTTGGAATCAAGTGACTCGTTTATTAAGCCCATTACCACAAAGCGATCAAACAAATCATGCCATGGATTGGTAAAAGAAACTGAAATGAAAAGAAATTTATTTTACTATTTTTTTGTAGTGACGATTCATTGGGTTATGAATTTCCATTTACTTTAAAAGCTGTTTTGCAAGGAGGACAAATTTGTGCTTTGTGTCATTGGTCGCAATTTTGTAGAGGTTGCAGTTTACCTTGTAGCGACGATTTGTTATTTGATATTTGTAATGTTGGACAAAATGCCATGTGTATTGCAATCGATTGGGATCCTACTGCATTACATTTGCGTTATCAGAGTAGTCGTGAAAAGGTAAGCATTTTGAAATTGAAATCATTAAATCACAACAAATTTGAGAAACTACGTTGAATTGGTAATATAAACAACGGATGTGGCCATACAAGGCACTTTTTCCCGTCCGTCAAATCTTGTAATTTTGTAGTTTTATTAATTTAAATTTTATTTGGTATCTTCAGAAAGCTAATTTTACGAGCTTTCAAAATATTGAAAAATATACAGGATGTTCCTAAAAATTTTGATATTTTTGTAATTTACTGTTTAACTGGAAGCGTTTTTTTACCGATAATAGTGTTAAATACTAGATAATCATGGAATTGATACATATATCCATTTTCAAGTTTTCATTTTTATTACAAAAGAAATTACAGAGTTTTGAAGTTTTGACATTCAAAAAATCATAACTCCGAAACGGCTCTGACGATTTTGATAAAAATATATATTTCGATAGAGAATTACGTTGTCTATAACATATCCAAAAAAGAAAATATATGGCAGAGGAAATTTTGAGAAAATCCATTTCCAAATTTTGACCTACTTTGGCCCCTTAAAGGTAGGCAATTTTGAAACAATTTTGGAAATTGACTTGGTTAGGACGAAGGCCCTATATTCTAGCTGTACAATGCCGTTTTGAAATTTTTATAATAATAATTACCGCCCAAGTTATAAGGGAAAAACCGCAAAATGGGAAAATCGTACTATTGGCGTCCATTTTGAATAAAAAAAATTGAAATTTTCTTTTTCAATTGGAGCTCACGTGTACTATCTTATAGCCAAGTAAAAATGAAATTGGTTCAAATTTGCAAATATGTGCCCAAAATAACCACCTTATTTTTGGACACCCTGTATAGATTTCTTATAAAAGCTTATTTTGCTGATGAAATAATTTTTAAAGTAGCTAAAATCGAATTTAATCAAAATCATTTCAGTAGTTTTTGCTTGGGGGCCATGGTTAAAAAAATAAAAAAAAATTTTTTCTTTTTTGGAATCAGGAGGACCCAAAACGTCGAGAAATTTTAGTACCTAAAGTTTAATTCTCAGCTATCCGAAACCGTCGTATACGACGATACGAAAGTTTTCCTATTGGTGGAATTTCGAAAAATTTTGAAATTCCACCAATAGGAAAACTTTCGTATCGTCGTATACGACGGTTTCGGATAGCTGAGAATTAAGCTTAAGGTGTTTGTGCAAACATGTTTTTATTTTTATTTTCAATCCAAGTAATATTTCTCGGATTAATTTGTGAGTTTTGTAGAAGGTAATTAAATAGTTTTCTTGTAGATTTGGTTAGAACATGAGTCGATTGCAACTTGTCGTAAATTACATACTGAACCTATAGATTTAGATTACTGTTTAAAAGCATTTACATCTGAAGAACGCTTAGAAACAAAATATCACTGTTCAAAATGTGACGATAAACAACCGGCTACTAAAAAACTACAAATTTGGAGACTTCCTCCCATTTTGGTAAGTTTTCATATTATTAAAAAGATCTCTAAAGCTTAAAATTATATTTTCAGATAATACATTTAAAAAGATTTGATTGTGTAAATAATAAATGGGTTAAAACACAAAAAGTAGTAAACTTCCCATTTAAAAACTTTGATCCCACAGCGTATCTTGCGTCGGTACCGCAAGAAACAATTTTAAGACATAAAGAACTTTTACAAAGACGACTGGAAAGTGAGTCATGTGATGTAATCGATTCTGTAGATAATCCAACTATCGATAAATCGCGTGAAACTAACGATTTAACTTCTTTAAATGGAGACGAAGGTTTATGTAACGAAACGAGCCGTTTAGTCGAAAATACCTACAATAAGTATTCTAAAAGTGACAAAAGAGAAAGGTTAATATCTACAAGTTTACAAAAGACCCCAATTTTAGATGAAAATTTACACGATTTTCAAGAACACAAATTATTAGAAGGTCAAGATCCTTTCGACCTCAAGTATCAACTTTATGCAGTTGTTGTAAGTAAAATTTAAAATTTTCGACGCTAATTTTTAATAATTTATTTTAAAGAGTCATTCTGGACTTTTGAATGGTGGTCATTACGTTTCCTACGCCTGTAATCCTAACGGTAACTGGTATTGCTACAATGACAGTTCTTGTCGTGAAGTTCCTAGCGATAATGTCGCATCCTCTACAGAAACACTAAGTTCCGAAAACAATAACAACAATAATAACGAATATCAATATGAAGGAAATAAGTATCGATTAAAAATTAGTAAAAGTGCCAACACCACACCTATAATAACCAGAAAAGTTTATGGCGCCAATAAAATAAATGACGTCGATTCCATTAGTTTAAATAGTGTTAGTGTTAATAAAATTGATTTGTTTCGTCCTAAAAATGAATTAAAGACAGACGTAAGTTTAGAAAGTTGTGATGGCTCAAAATCATCGTTAAATACATTTAAATGTGCATATAGCGACGCTAAAATACCAAAAATAGATACCAGTAATGCTTACATTTTATTTTACGAACGTTCGGGTTTAAATTATAAACCGTATTTACCAGAAATTGCTTCTAACGGTCAAATTGTTGCAGAAGTTGAATTAGAGGAAAACGAATCGGAACTTCGTAAACAATTATGTTCGGTACAGTAATTTGTTGATTATTTGTTAAGTTTACATTTGATATTATTTTTTAATATTTAACTTCTTTATGTAAAGAATGTTCTTGCCTTGTTTTTGCTAATTTCAATTAATAAAAAATTTTATTTCAGTAATTATATACTCTGTGATAAAATGAGCGTTTGAGATCTATTTAAAAATTTGTTACGGTATTAATATTTTTTAATAATTTATTGTTCTGTTATGTAAAATCGTAATTTTTAAAAAATATTTTAAACCAATTTATTATTAATTTTATATTCAATTTATCAAAAATTTTTGGGGCACCTTTTAGCAAATAATTGAAAGTATTGGAGCCAAAGAAATTTATTTCTTCTTAATTTTGTCTATAACATAAGATAATTTTGTAAATGTATATTCCATTAGACTTACACTTATTCGTCTTTTGTAAAATGGAACATAAAGACTGTAAATAATATTCTGTATTACAACTTTTTGCAAGTAAATTATGTAAATTTATTTGTATGCTACCGTGGTGCCATTTTATTATAAATAAATAAATCTGCTTGTGAAATGGTGTTGTTTTTATTTTATTGCAATAATACAATTACTCCAGTCAAATAAGGGTTTTAACCTCGGAATGAAAGTCGGATAGCTAAATATTTGCATAGACTTATATTTCATTGCATAGACTTATAGACTTTATATTTATTAAGAAGTTTGATTCCATTTCCGGCTAAACCGGAAGTCAAAATATAAAGTGTTTGGTATCATGTAATAGCTAATTTTACGAGCTTTCAAAATATTTAAAAATAATTCCATATCCATTTTTATTACAAAAGAAATTTAGAGATTTGTGAAGTTTTGATATTCAAAAAATCATTACTCCAAAACGGCTCGAACGATTTTGATAAAAATATATATTTCGATAGAGAATGACGTTGTCTGTAATATATCCAAATAAGAAACAATATGGCAGAGGAAATTTTGAGAAATTCAATTTCAAAATTTTGACCTACTTTGACCCCTTAAAGGTAGGCAATTTTGAAAATCGACTTGTTTAGAACCAAAGCCCTATATTTTGACTGTACAAGGCCGTTTTGAAATTTTTATTATAATAGTTACCGGCCAAGTTATAAGGGAAAAACCACAAAATGGGGCAATCGTTCTACTCGCCGCCATTTTGAATTAAAAAATTTGAAATTTGTTTTTTAAATTGAGGCTTATAGGCAAGTAAAAATGGATTTGGCCCAAATTTGCAAATATGCGCCTAAAATAACTACCTTATTTTTGGACACCCTGTATAGATTTCTTATAAAAATTTAGGGCTCGTTTATGCTGGCCGTTAACTTAAGATTTAAGCTTTAGGGGTCGTTTATGCTGGGCCGTTAACTTAACTTTAAGCTTTAACCTTGAGTTGACTATAGGGAAACCAATGCTACGTTTTAAGGTTAAAGCTTAAATCTTAAGTTAACGGCCAGCATAAACCAGCCCTTAACCTTGAGTTGGCTATAGGGAAACCAATGCTACGGTTCAAGGTTAAAGCTTAAATCTTAAGTTAATGGCCAGCATAAACGAACCCTTAGTTTGCCGATGAAATAATTTTAAAGTGGCTAAAATCAAATTTCATTCAAATCGGTGCAGTAGTTTTTGCTGTAGAGGGGAGGGGACATCCATACGGACATTTCAATTCAAAAAATCGAAATTTTTTTTTTTGCATTTTTAGAATCATGGGGACTCGAAACGTCGAGAAATGCAATGAAAAAAGATTATTAATTTTTTTTTCTCGATTTGAATTTATAACTTTCTTGGATTGGGAAAAGTTAAAATGTAATTAAAGTTATGGAGTAGATTTTTTTATTAGAAAATTTTAGGTGCCCTAACTGCTTTGGATTTTGGCACAGAATAAATTTTAGAAAACTCAAAATTGAAAAAACCGAAACGTTCCTTTATTTTTGTAGTCTCCTGTCACACATTTATATTTGGTCGGTACAATAGCCACTGACAACTGATTGTCATTTTGACGTTGGCTGTCATACGTCAGTTGCTTCGGTTTACGTTTCAAAAAGGGGTGGATGTGCTTTAAATAATCTTAATATTTCTGAACAATATAAACGTTCAAACAGTAATTTGGTATATTTACACCTAGAATAATTATAATTTTGTAAGGATAACTATTCCTAACCTTACAAAATGACCGATTCAAAATATTTTACAACCACCAAAAAAGGCGAAATTTTCGAGTTAAAATCTGAACTCAACAATGATAAAAAGGAAAAGAAGAAAGAAGCTGTTAAGAAGGTAATAGTTGAGATGTATAAAATAATATGACTTAAATTAGTATTTTTTAGGTAATCGCAAGTATGACTGTTGGAAAAGACGTATCGGCTCTCTTTCCCGATGTTGTTAATTGCATGCAAACTGATAATTTGGAACTTAAAAAGCTCGTTTATTTATATTTGATGAATTATGCAAAGTCACAACCAGATATGGCTATTATGGCTGTAAATACTTTCGTTAAGGTAACCGATTTTTCATTTTTAGACTGTATTACAATCGAGTTTTGTAGGATTGTGAAGACCCTAATCCTTTAATAAGAGCTTTAGCTGTACGTACTATGGGTTGTATACGAGTTGATAAAATAACAGAATATTTGTGTGAGCCGTTGAGGAAATGTTTAAAAGATGAAGATCCTTACGTACGAAAAACAGCAGCAGTTTGTGTTGCAAAATTATACGACATTTCGTCAAGTAATTATTTAAATTTTTCTATTTAAAAATATACATTTTGTGTTTTAAGGTTTAGTCGAAGACCAAGGATTTTTGGATCAACTTAAAGATTTGTTGAGCGATTCAAATCCTATGGTCGTTGCAAATGCAGTTGCTGCATTGTCTGAAATTAATGATAGTAGTCCAACTGGTCAACCGTTAGTCGAATTTAATACTAATACAATAAACAAACTTTTAACAGCTTTAAACGAGTGCACCGAATGGGGGCAGGTATTTATTCTGGATTCGTTGGCTAATTATAGTCCTAAAGATGAACGTGAAGCTCAAAGTATTTGTGAACGTATTACCCCTAGACTCGCACATGCTAATGCTGCCGTTGTTTTATCTGCTGTGAAAGTAAGGTTTTAATTTAATTTAATTGTTATTTGAAGAAAAATTTTTTTAAAGGTGTTAATGAAATTGATGGAAATTTTATCTGGGGATAATGATTTTTGTACAACTTTAAGTAAGAAATTGGCACCTCCAATGGTAACTTTGCTTTCGTCTGAACCTGAAGTTCAATATGTCGCTTTAAGAAATATAAATTTAATAGTTCAGAAGAGACCAGAAATTTTAAAACACGAAATGAAGGTAGCTTTGTTTGTGTGGTAAATTTACAAAATTTAATAAAATCTTGTTAGGTTTTCTTCGTTAAGTACAACGATCCAATTTATGTGAAGTTGGAAAAGTTGGATATAATGATTCGTTTGGCTTCTCAAGCGAATATTGCTCAAGTTTTAAGCGAATTGAAGGAGTACGCAACGGAAGTTGATGTTGATTTTGTACGAAAAGCAGTAAGGGCAATCGGTAGATGTGCTATTAAAGTCGAACCATCGGCCGAACGTTGTGTGTCAACTTTATTGGATTTAATTCAAACGAAAGTAAATTACGTCGTTCAAGAAGCCATTGTTGTCATTAAAGATATATTCAGGTAAGTCAAAGTGTGCTGCACAGATAACTGAGTTGTCAAAATTTATGGAATTTAATCAAAAAATTTTTGTACGTGAATGTAAAAATGGAGTATTTAATATTGTGTGTTGTTTTTGGGGTACTTGTCGTAGTAGTGTTGTTTAAAGTGTTTATGAAATCTAAACGTGATTCGTTATCACGAATTAAAAATAGTTACCCAAAATCTTTGTTAATGGTCACTAATTTTAACGATTATGCAAATTGCGTCGAATCGAATGAATCCGAAATTAATCTCGTTCCGATGAACTACTTTAATATGTTGAACAGCTTAGAGATTAAAGACATAGCTGTTAATTGTATAAAAACACAAGGAATTAACAAAGGGAATCATTTTGAATTAGAATTTTTATTATGCAAATTTCTCGGCACTAGATACACTAACGTTTATTTGAATAATATTTCTGCTTATTGCGATATAATCTCCTTTATAAACAAGAAACAAAACATCGTATTTTGTGATGATAAAATTAATTCAATTATCGAACAGTATTTGGTGCGTAAAGATCAAGTGTGTGTTTACTTCAAACACAACCGTTTCGAAGATTTACAGAAAAAGATCGATGATGCGTTATCCGTGCCAAGCATCAGGAGTTTGAAAAAAAGATACTTAATATTGGAAGGAATATATTTTAAAAGTGGCGCAGTTTGTGATTTGCCCAACTTTCTTAATTTGTCTAAAGCTTACGATTTGAGAATAATAATCGACGAAACTATTTCGCTTGGTGTATTGGGTAGAACAGGAAGAGGTATTCTCGAACATTATGGTCTTAAACCAAGTTCGGTCGAACTAATTATCGGTAGTTTCAACGGTGCATTAGGTTGTAGTGGAAGTTTCTGCACAAGTACCAACTCGTTTGCGATTAGCTGTACAAATATAACTAACGAACAGAGATTTTTACCAGAATTTCAAATAAGAACTATTATCGCTTCTTTGAATATTATCGATGATAATTGCGAAGATATTTTTCGTTTACAACAGCTAAGTGCTAAAGTACACAACTTTTTAGATAACAACATTAATTTTATAGTACATAGTGATCCAATTTCACCTTATAAAGTTTTTAATTTAAATTGTAAAGAGAATCGATTTGAGTTGGAACGCGAATTATGTGCTTGTTGCCTCGAGAGTAACGTTCATATAAGTGCCAACGACTTAGGTTTGGTGGTGAACTTAAATATCGCTCTTTATTATCAAAAAAATAAAGTTTTAAGTTTTTTTACTGCGTTAGACAATGCAGCTACAAGAATTTTACAAGACGATTTTCAGTATTTAAACTATTAAATTTGTTTGTTGAAGTCTCACTGCTATCTCCTACCGGTAGCTGTGGATTACTATTTTTTTCCTTGAAATCTGAAATGTGTAGTAAACAAATGTTGAAATAAATAAACTCCTGTTAGAATTTGAGTTACAGATAGCTCAATATAACAATTTTAACTTTATATTGGAAAAAAAATAAAAAAAAAATTTTATTGCATTTTTCGACGTTTTGAGTCCTCCTGATTCCAAAAATGCGAAAAAGTATATTTCGATTTTTAACTTTCCAATCCAAAACAAAGTTATAATCGAGAAAAAATAATAATAATAATTTTTTTTTGCATTTCTCGACGTTTTCAGTCCCCATTTCTCGACATTTTGAGTCCCCCTGATTCCAAAAATGCGAAAAAAATTTTTTAGATTTTTAACTTTTTCCAATCCAAGAAAAAGTTATAATCGAGAAAAAATATTAATAAGAAGAATTTTTTTTGCATTTCTCGACGTTTTCAGTCCCCCATTTCTCGACATTTTGAGTCCCCCTGATTCCAAAAATACGAAAAAAAAATTTAGATTTTTAACTTTTTCGAATCCCAAGAAAAGTTACATGTAATCGAGAAAAAATAATAATAATTTTTTTTTCTTTTCTCGACGTTTTCAGTTCCCCTGATTCCAAAAATGCGAAAAGAATTTTTTTGATTTTTAACTTTTTCCAATCCAAGAAAAAGTTATAATAATCGAAAAAATAATAATATGTATAATTTTTTTTATTGAAGTTCTCGACGTTTTGAGTCACCCTGATTCCAAAATTCGAAAAAAAAAATTTCTATTTATTTGTCATTTATTTGCCTCCTTTATTTGTCAACGTATCAAAATGAAATTTGCTGTGAGTTATAGTCATATAAATTGCAATTTGTTTAACTGCTTTTGAAAATTCTTCCACTTCCGATTTCGCCGGAAATGAGGCAAACTTTAGATTTTTAAATGCAACACCATATATATTTTTACATTTTTGAATTCTACATTAAATTTTGAATACATTTCCATAAAAAATTAATTTTTTAAAATGAATAAAAAAATTTTTTTCAAAAAATTCTCGCGTATTCTGAGTATATTTGGTTTATAATTTTTGCAGTCGTGGATAAAGTATAGTATCCTACTCGCGGGTAATGCTCATTACTCACTCTAATGCACTAATGATTACGACACTCGCATACGGCTCGTGTCGCAAGTTCATTCTTGTGAGTAATGAGCTTCATTACCCGCTCGTTGGATAATATACTATTTTTCTGCAAACGTCAATAAAAGTGAGAGTAATTGTATTATTGGTATTTGCAAATTTGGACCAAATTCATTTTTACTTGGCTATAAGATAGTACACGTGACAAAAAAATTTTTTTTATTCAAAATGGCGGCCAATAGAACGATTGTCTCATTTTGTGGTTTTTTCCCTTATAACTTGGCCGGTAATTATTATTATAAAAACTTCAAAACGGTTTTGTACAGCCAAAATACAGGGTTTTCGTTCTAACCACGTCAATTTTTAAAATTGTTTTAAAATTGCCTACCTTTAAGGGGTCAAAGGAAGTCAAAATTTTTAAATGGATTTTCTCAAAATTTCTTCTGCCATATTTTTTCTTTTTTGGATATGTTACACACAACGTAATTCTTTATCGAAATCTAAATTTTTATCAAAATCGCCCGAGCCGATTCAGAGTTATGATTTTTTGAATGTCAAAACTTCAAAAATCTCTAATGTCTTTTGTAATAAAATTGAAAACTTGAAAATGGATATATGTATCAATTCCATGAATATCTATTATTTGACACTATTTTTTGTTAACAAAACGCTTCCGGTTAAACCGGAACTTACAAAAATATCAAAAATTTTAGGAACACCCGGTATATTTTTAAATATTTTGAAAGCTCGTAAAATTAGCTATAAACGCTATACCAAACACTTTATATCTTGACTTCTGGTTTAACTGGAAATGAGATCTAATTTATTAATTTAAATGGAACACCCTGTATATTTTTTAAGATTTTGAAAGCTCGTAAAATTAGCTTGCTGAAGAAATTAAATTAAATTATAATTTAATAAAAATACAAAATTACAATATTTGACGAGCAGGAAAAAGTTCCTAGTATGGCCACGTCCGTTCTTTTTCAGTTAACCCCATCCCTACTCCAGAAGCCCTCAATGTTGTTGGGGTTACAATGTTTTTCTAAATTTCAGAAAATATCCCAATAAGTATGAGAGCATCATCAGTACTTTATGCGAAAATTTGGACACTTTAGACGAACCCGAAGCAAGAGCAAGCATGGTTTGGATAATCGGCGAATATGCAGAGCGCATCGATAATGCCGATGAACTTCTCGATAGTTTTCTCGAAGGATTCGCAGATGAAAATGCGCAAGTTCAGTTACAGCTACTTACGGCTGTTGTAAAACTATTTTTAAAGCGTCCGGCGCACACTCAAGCGTTAGTTCAACATGTACTAAGTTTAGCAACTCAAGATTCTGATAACCCTGACTTACGCGACCGTGGCTTCATTTATTGGAGGTATTATTTTTTATTCAATTAATTTTCACGTTATTGTTATCAATTTTCTCTTTAGACTTTTGAGTACAGATCCGGCTGCTGCTAAAGAAGTTGTTTTAGCAGACAAACCTTTAATTTCGGAAGAAACAGATTTGCTCGAACCGACTTTGTTAGATGAATTAATTTGTCACATATCGTCTTTAGCTAGTGTTTATCATAAGCCACCTACCGCATTTGTCGAAGGTCGCACTGCTGGTAATTTCGTTAAAAGTTTTCTTTGATGAGTTTTATCGAAACGCTTTTAGGTATTCGTAAATCGCTTCCTGCAAGACAAGGATCAGTCGATGACGCAGTTAATGCTACACACTCAGAAGCAACAGTTATACCAAGTCAGGAATCTCTTATAGGAGATCTTTTATCTATGGATATTGGAAGTACTATTACGGCACCTGGAACTTCGGTACCGGCCACTAGCAATGTTGATTTACTAGGTGGAGGTTTAGACTCTTTGGTATGCTACAGTTGAATTAACGACCTTTATTTTAACAAAGTGAATTTTTCATAGCTCGGAGGTGGAATTGATGTTCCTAGCGTTGGTACTGCACCAACAACAACAGGTCTACTTGGTGATATTTTTGGCATATCATCTACTTCCACTATGTACACCCCTCCAAAAGTTTGTTGGTTACCGGCAGAAAAAGGTAAAGGATTGGAAATTTGGGGCACTTTTAGTAGACGTGCTGGTCAAGTAAGCATGGACTTAACATTTACAAACAAAGCGATGCAAGCAATGTCAGCTTTTGCCATACAATTTAATAAAAATAGTTTTGGACTTTCACCGACTATTCCTTTAAATGTTGGAACTGTGCAACCTGGTCAAAGTTTTGAAAGTAATTTAGGACTCAGCACTACTGGTCCGATTCAAAGAATGGAGCCATTAACGACTTTACAAGTGGCAATTAAAAATAACGTTGATATCTTTTATTACGCTTGCCAAATTCCTATACAAATTCTATTTGGAGAAGATGGTCAGCTCGACAAACGAGTCTTTTTAACAACTTGGAAAGACATCCCAGCTGCTAACGAGGTAAAATTTAATTCGACTTCAAGAATTGTTAACGTAAATTCACTTTACAGGTTCAGTATACTTTAAATGACGTTAGAGGCAATGCAGACACTTTGGCTAATAAAATGCAGCAAAACAACATTTATACCATCGCAAAACGTAATGTGGAAGGACAAGACATGCTTTATCAATCCCTCAAGCTTACGAATAATATTTGGGTTTTACTGGAGTTGAAATTACAACCGGGAGCAACTCATGCAACTTTAAGTCTCAAATCTAGATCTGTAGAAGTAGCACCTCCCATTTTCCAAGCTTATGATGCTATTTTGAAATTGCTTTAAAGTATATCTGATGTTTTAATCGTAATATGTAAGGATACTTTATTTCATTCCAACATTTTAAAAACTGTATTTAGATTATTAGACATAGTATTAATGTAATAAACCTAATTTACAAAATATTACACAATATTACTTATGAACAAAAACTAACCAGATGGGTCGTCAAGATTTATTATAAAACAAAATATAATTACATTATAATTAATGTTGCTTTCTTCTGAAACTGCAACCTTCAGTTAATCTTGCTTTACCGCCGGTTGACGTGCATAAAATTGTAGAACATCCTCGGCAAGGTACTGCAGATTGTGCATGCGAAAAGATAGTAGAGATCGCATAACATCCAGGGCATTTAACATCCATAAAGTAACTATTAGGATGTTGTACCAAACGTTTGAGTTTATGAGCACGCTTTTGCTTCTCTGGAGAAGGATGTAGGAAGTCAACTGCTAATGGCATCTGAAAGGCAAGATGTTCGTTGAAATACTTGAACTTTCGCGTAAAACTTATGTGCATACGATAAATTCAATATTGCTAAATGTAATTTGTTGATTACTCACCTTTCTAATTTACTTCTAACAGCACTAGATTTAAATTTTTATTTAACAACACGTGGGTACACGGCAAATTTCCATGCAAAAAGGAACGTGAAGTGAGCTAGATTAATGCGTTTCTAGGGTAGGCCAATAAAATTTTTAGGGAATTTCGATTTTAGTTTCTCACTAACTGGAAACATAAATTTTTTTCAATTTAACAAATAACCCCTTGAAATTTATATTTAAAAATATTAATTACAGTTTACTAAATTTATTTATATTATTAATTATTAAACGAAAAGCAATAGTTTATAATAAAATGTAGGGTAGGTTAAATGCATTGTAGTTCAAATGTCCAGTTTTTTAGATTCGAACGCGTTACGTTAGGTGTCTCTGTTTGACATAGAACTTTAGCGCGGCAGTTTAAATGTGAACAATCAATTTAAAAAAAGGAGAGGACAGTAAAAGCAATGGTTTTTCATACTGTGAATTTTCATGAACTGATTTCTTTAATCTATGAGAGCTAGTTGAAGGGCTGAAGATTAAATTCGGTACAAAAGAATCAAAATATAAAATGCACCCTAGTGCAACCGTAGTGATTGTTCGTACGTACACCACTGATTTCAGGAATATCTATCAAGTACAATAAAACCAAAAATTACCAAATAATGCAAATTAATTTAATCATTTTCTTCCTCAAATAAGTACTAATTAGAATTTCTTTTGTGTTAAAAATTCTTTAAAGTTTGATATGGTAACTTTCACTCGTAATGGTGGTGTTGCGGAAAATAAACGTTGATTTCATACGTCATTTATAGTGACATTTTTCATGTTATCAGTTGTAAATGTATACGAAGTTAATAAGGTTTGATTAATTCATGAGATAAGTGGGAAGAAAAGTGTGGTTAATGATCTGGATTATTAAAATAAAAATTTTGGGGGGCGTATTAAGGTAAAATGGCACGAGATTATGACCATTTGTTTAAATTATTAATTATTGGTGATAGTGGTAAGTGTGGGTGGGTGGAGCAACTTTGTATAAAAATGCTAATTTTTTTAAACATTTCTAGGCGTTGGAAAGAGCTCTTTACTATTAAGATTTGCAGACAACACTTTTTCTGGTAGTTATATTACTACGATAGGTGTAGATTTTAAAATTCGTACAGTTACTATAGACGGTCAAAGAATTAAATTACAAATATGGGATACTGCAGGGCAGGAACGATTTAGAACAATTACTAGCACGTATGTATTTAAATCAAATTATTAGTTTTCATGTTTTAAACTTTATATTTGTAGATATTATCGTGGCACGCACGGTGTTATAGTGGTATATGATGTTACAAATGGGGATTCGTTTGCAAATGTAAAACGATGGCTTCACGAAATTGAACAAAACTGTGATGTTGTGAATCGAGTTTTAGGTAAATATGATACGAAAAGGTATCAAATTGAAAGATTATAAGGTCAAGAGTCTTTAAACAATTTAAATGTGTTGGGAGTACTTATATAGATTTAATTTAAAGGTTGATTTCTTTGACCTCAAAGTAACCTATGTTATGAAATATTTAATTTTTTCCCTGACGTGAATTTATAAGTTTTTTTTAAATTTTAGTTGGAAATAAAAACGATTGTCCCGATAAAAAAGTGGTGCTTACAGAAGATGCTAAAAGGTTTGCAGATACCATGGGCATTCAGCTATTTGAGACATCGGCTAAAGACAACATTAATGTTGAAGAAATGTTTGTTAGTGTAACAAGATTAGTTTTACGTGCAAAGTTAGAAATGAAAGAAAGGCAAAACGTAACACAAAATGATGTGGTCAATTTGCGTAAAAGTAACAAACAAGGAAAAAGAAAGTGTTGTTAGTATCGTTTTTAATTGCTTTCTATAATAATATTTATGAATTAAATTTTTATACTGTATTAATAATGAATTTATAATGTAAGCTAAAGATTTTGGTTTTCACTTGTTTTTAAGCACAAGCAACGATATTATGATAGAAAGCAAACTGTTATTCTTTTATATTGAAATTTTAAGCTAGTATTTAGGTTTATTCCAAATTTAAATCAATGCTCGCTTTACTACAGATAACAATAAATAAAATTATTTGCAGAATGAAGATGAAAATAGGGAAAGTCTTCGGTTGAATATTTATTTTATTGGATTTTAAATAAGGTATTGAAATTTAATTTCCCCTTTTATATTTTAATTAAATTTGTTACATTTATGATACAATCTTTTGTAATTGAAATATTAGTGGGTACACAATTTTAAATTTATCGTGTATAGAGAGCAATGTCGTTTAAAATAATGGATGTGGGTGATTTTATATTCTGTGAATTATCACATATCTTTCATAATGATTCATCGTATTCGAAATCATCTATTGATAAAAAAGTCTAATTGATTAGGTAATTCATGTCTAACAATTCTAATTTAAATAACATATCAAAATAAATTTTTTAATTTATTGTTATTTGTCACTTCTGATCGTAATTTATCTTGCCAAAAAAAGATAGTATTTAAATGTTTTGTATGGCTTTTTGCGCATCAGCCTTTTTTAAATTAATAGTTAGCAAATTGAAAAATTAGAAAAGGTTTAGATCAAATATGACATTTAAATAAAATGCTCATAAAATTTTGTATTGTATGTATTAAGTGTAGATGTGTATAGTGTATTAAATTTTCACAATACAGACTTGGGATTGAAAAAACTTTTACAAGTTTTAATTTTCATATTTACACCAAGCAAATCGATGACTTCCATGACTTTAGAAAAATATGAAATAGTTGTTAACGTGTCATATAAAAATCAACTTAAGGCCTTGGAAATCTTTTCAAGTTTTTTCAATCAAAGTTTCTGTGTATTTTGTACAATAGATAATAAAAGTATTAATAATAATCTTTACCACACATTATTTTTATAACTGATCACTTTTTAGTGTACATAATGAGAGATATTTTTTGCAAGACCAATCGAAAAAAGAAACGCATATGGAGCTCTGTTAATTTTTTTTTAAATTTCCGTTTTAAATAACCACTTTAAGATCCAATAGTGTCGATTTAATCAAAAATTTGTGCTAATTTTTTTTCTGTATCTGCTATTTATTATAATAATTGTTGTAATGCATATTTTTTTGCATATAATTTCCTAAATATGTGATTTGATCTTACAGTGCTGCATTTTAAATAATTATACATCTGTTGAAATTAAATACTATTGTAAGTTGTAAATAAATTGTTACAATAGATGTATAATATGGTACAATTATTTTTTCAATTTTGTAAAGTATCGAGCTTTTTTCTGCTAGCGAAATTTATAACTTTGTTAAAATTATTTTACTTTTAATATATCTTTGTATTGTATTTTATCAATAAAATTATGTATTTGTTGTGTATATTTCTGTTATTATGAACCAAACTTTCTTGTAATAATAGTGGTGTGAACGTGGGTTTTACTGTGAAGAACGCACACTTTGAATGAATTTTGATAAAAAATTTTTTATTTTTTATTCAGTTCGTAGTACCCTAAAGATCAAAGTTTATATTGTAAAAAAGTGTGCATTTGCCTCATCATTTTTTTAAACCACTTCTTGTGAATTAATTTTTCAAAATCTTAAATATTAATTAAAATTTTAACGTGGCCGATCTGACGTGGAATTACCCATGGATCATCGGAAATGCGCGGTAAGATCCGAAAGAGACATAAAAAAAGAGATAGAGATAGACAGAGTGAGGGAAGTAGGATAGGGATTGGTTAAAATAAATATGGAGTGGGTGAAGTAGGATAAGGATTGGTTTACAGAAATGGGGAGTGGTCTGTCACCATAGTTACCATGTGTCAAATATCAATCTGTCACTGTGGTTATAGTATTTATCTAATTATGCGTTTTTGACACTTACCTAAGCTTACCTTAAGAGCAAACCTAAAGTTAGTTAGAAATGTGAAGAGACAATGCAGTTAAGGACTATTTTAATTTGTTTGAAATTCAAGGTTTTTTAGTTTGATTTGTTGGTATGTGTTAACCCTGGGCTGTCATTATGATTATGAAACTTCAAAAACGCATAATTTAAATAAATACTACTACACCATAATATGTCAATGTCGTCATCTGACACCATATGTCACTCTCAGAAGGGAGTTCATCTGTCACCCAACATATGTCAAGGTCATCTGTCACCATATAGTCACCATGGGGGGTCATCTATCATTTTATCTGTAATACCATCTGTCATCCCATCAATTATCAAATCTGTCATGTCAGTCATCTGATCTCATAGGTCAGTTTAACATATAAGATTATATAACATAATGAGACTGACAGATGATATTTATAAATAGACAGAAAAAATAGCGCGCGTCGCTATAATCTATTGGATCTATCAGTAAAAATATTTTAAGTAGACGAGCGGTGACAATGCGCAGATACCTAAATTGGTATTTATCCCCACCAACGCAGTAGTCAATGTATGTATTTAAATTATTAAAGGGGCGTGACCAAACCTGCGCGAACTTACCTCAAGTTAAGTTTTTTTTACTGTAGTAATACGCACAGCTTCGACAAAAAAATAGTAAAGCGGCGCCTCTAGTGCCACCTAAACCGCGGAGAGTGAATTAAAGAACCGTCTTTTTGACACTTTCAAACTTCAAATTTCGTTCTTTAGTTTAAAAGTTAGAAAGTGATTAAAAAATAAGTTGAGCACGCGTTGTTTATAGAATTTTTGTGTGTAAAATTTCAAATATTCAAATTTATTCGTATTTAACGACGGTTAAATACTGGTGACGGTTCTGTCCCCAGCGCCATCACAATAAAATATGTGTATATTTTGCGGATGACATGCACACTATGCTAGCCTGAATCTAAACCGTATCATGCGCAGCTCTGATTCGAACGCCTACCAATAAGATGGCGCTGTTTTGAAGGTTTACCTAAATCCCTATTGAAATTGTCAGGAGCTGCGCGTATTTGGATCTATGTAGTAAATAATTTAAACAAAATTAAAAAATATCTATTTAAATACAGGCAAAACCGATTATAGCGACACCTCTTTGCACAACATATTGGATATAACGACGAAATGTAGAAGTCCCTTTTTGTGCTTTTTGCATCTGTTTAAAAACATAATTGCTTAAGTACGACTATCAGTTATAACGACCGAATTTTGCGATTCCTTAAAAGTCGTTATAACCGGTTTTGACTGTAGTATCATCTTTTTAAAGGCCACAGAAGCTTCACACCATTATCACCTTTCAAAATATTCCTGTAAGGTAAGATCACAAATTAGTTATGAGAACTCCTGGTAATGTGAGCAATAACTTGAAGAGAAAACATGCTGTGCTGGAAATAGTTTGAGCCCAGGATAGAGAAATGTAACACATAATAGAAATAGGACAAAATCTACGTTTAAAATTTTTTTTATCAACTAGAATTAATAACAAACATGTATAAATAAAAAAATTTAATATTAGAAAAGAATTTACGCCTATTACAAATGTACGTAATCAATAATCTAGGTAGTGTTGTTAAATCGCTAATTTACAAATGACACAAAATAAAATTATTTACAAAATTCCATTTACACTTTTTTAACAAGACAAGTTACCACTAAAAATGTATGCAAAAAGAAGTTATTTACAAAATGCACATTTTAAACATTATTACAATTCACGTAAGAAAAAACAAAACATATACAACCGAAACGTAACAAGGAACCATGAGTAACAATAGCCGAACCTTCCCATCCAGCTGTAAGTCCTTCAAAATCAGAAGGTGAACACGAACATTCCATTTTATCTAAACAATCAACAGCTGTCACTTTAACGTTGCTACCATTTTTTCTATTTATTTGACGTTTTTTATCTACTATTTCACGAACTTGCGATTCTAAACAACCACTTTTTTTATCATCCTTTTTAACATACTTCCTAGTTTCGTCATTTGAATAAAGTACATTATTCACGTGCGTTCCATAACACGAATAATTGAGCAATTCGTACTGTTGAGTTATCTTTAAACAAAATAAATTCAATAACAGTTGCAGTCGATAACAACAATACTTACTTCGTCGTGAAAAATAACTGCGTGTTTGGGCGAAATAAAATTACAGTGACCAAACCGTTCTAATTGAATATGATTTGACGCTCCCATGCCGATCGTAAGTATGCGATAACGCATCGGAACGGCATCGGGAAAACGAGCAGATACTGTAGGTCGATATCCCATAAAACTACCGTCGTGTCTTAAATCAGAAGCATTTACTTCGTTTGTTCTTATATTATAAAAATGTTTCGATACTACAGGACATAATACAGCTCTAGCGCGTAAATTTGATTTAGGTCTATGAATAATTTTTTTTGTATTGTTACCAAATATACGAGATATTCTTTCGATATCTTCTGGAGTTAAAAGTTCACTGGGTAAGGGCACATTGAAGAGTTTGTTTTGTACAGTATTTGAGAAAATATTTGAAAAATAGGAATTTATAGGATCAGACTGACTTAAAAGTTCTTGAATTCTTTGATATGCTAATAATTTTAATAAACGATCGTCGAGTTGATTTAATTGGTGCTCCACTAAAAAATAATTTTATTATAACACGTAATTCAAATTTAGAATCTCGAGGCGAAACTTACCTTCTTCACTAACGTTTGTAGACATCGTTATCGTTTGTTCGTCCCGTTTTATCGAGTTTGTACTACTGTGTAAACCATTTTGAATACAAGAATTACTTTCTATTTCATTCTCCACTAATAATCCATTTGGTAAATAATTATCTTCTAAACTAAACACTAATTTATCAGTCTTTTCCGAATTTGACGAATTTAATAACGATTTTTCTAAATCTTCAACGGCTTTATCACATAACATTTCAAGTTTAACTTTCCTACCATCCCCTATATTATCGTCACACGTTTCAACTACTTCCATTGCACTTTCAACTCGATTTGTCTCTCTTTCCTCTATTTTTATCTCATTCGTTTCATCCCCTTCAATTTTAATTTCAACATCGTCTTCATCTTTTTTTTCTTTAGACAAAACTTTTTCTAATACTTTTTTACCTTCACAACTCAGTTCAAAAACACCATTAGGTTTCACGTCACTATTTCCAGAAACTTCTTTAGCAACTGTAATTGCTTCACTGGTTTCGCTTATAACTTGAGCAGGTTCATAAGAAATAACATCTTTTTCAATTTCAGGAACTTTACAAACTTCTTCTTTTACATCATTCAGTTGCGACTGTTGTAAAACCATTTCATAACGAAGCACATCTCGTAAACTTGGCAACAAACTAACCGGATTTTGGTAATGATACTTAACCATCGGCGGAATATTTGCACGATGGCGTACATTTAGTTTAACTTTTGTTCTAAAAGGTGGATTTTGTCTGTGTACTTTCCTAAAAAATTCTAATTTAATAGCATCTTGATCAACAGGACCTGAAAATTTATCCCAAAGAGTTACTCTTTCAGTGGCTGATATGGAAGTTAACATTTTAGAATCCTAAAACAACTTTAATTAGAAAATTTTACGTTTTAGAATAGATTAACTTACAATTGCGTGTTGTACATGATTTGGACACATCCAACGTCCTTGTGGTGGTGATGCTAAAGGTGGATCTAAGCAATCCAAGTGAAATAAAAGAGGACAGAAGTCGCAAGCTAATAATGGAGCTACACGACACGATTTACGACATTCAAAGCACTTTCCAGTCGGTATTTGTGTATTGTTTAATTGTGGAGTTACAGATTGCTTTCGTAACAGTTTCAAATTACGCCTGTTAGTATTTAAAAACGGTTTTATCACTGTAAAATATATTTTCATTAAGCAAAAGTTAAATATTAACTATAGTACCTTTATCTGTGCCTGGAAAAATACAAGGCATACTCATACTACGTGGAAGCTCAAATTGTTTTGGATTCAGCGAATGGGCTGCTTCGAGTAACACATCTAATGGATTAGGTTTTGATTTTTTAGCGATTTTTGTTGACGTTTCTGGAGTAGATAAAGTTCTTTTACTGCGTGTTTGAGGTGCTTTTGTTGTAACTGTTACGGCTTTGAGTTTGTTGGCAGCGTACTGACAAGAATGACACATCCATTCACCACTAGGAATGTCTTTTTCCTCCAAAGGTGGATCACTACAATTATAGTTTTGAAATATATGTTACGTATTATAATAAAGATATTTACTAGCACAATAGATGAAAGCTAGATGGACATTTATCACAACAAATAAGATCACCACCTTCTCCGCAAGCATCACAACAATCGCGGTTATGCCCTTTGCCAGGTTTACGAAAGTATGGATGATCTTGTTTTTTACCCTTTTTGTCTTCGGTTCCTGGTGGTGCTATTAAAGCTTGGATTTTCTAAAACATTTAGGTTATGTTTAAGAATCAACAATTACAAAAGCCTACTTACATCCATAAGACCCCCTGCAGTATCTAAATCATATTCTATCTTCGACATTTTTAAGTTACTTCTTATTTAATTCAATAATATAATAATAAAATTATAAGTTTTATATAAAAACTTTGCTTCTTCTAAGTTATTGACAAATCATGTTTAAATTTGAAAAATCTTATTTTAAATACAGTTTATTTACTTATAATTAAACCTAAAATTAATGAAACACATTCGACACTAAATACTGTTTAAATTGATAATTATTTATTAATATAAAAGCAAGTATTTATAGTTATAGTAAACTACTGACGTCTGTAGTTGGCGCCGACAACCGCCATATCAAAATTGATTTTCACGCATGCGTATGCATTTTCGTGATTATTTTAAGATTTCATAGATGGCGCCACAAATAAAAATTATTTTTGACGCAATAGGCGTAGTGCACGCCATAACCTAAAAATCTACATTGGAGGGTCAACAAAGATTTAACACCCATTTAAATAACATTGGAAGTTACGTTTTAAGTGTTTAATTTTCATTTTTAGGTGATTTTAAGATGTTTTATTACGTGTAGAGGTCATTTCGTGCAAATTAAATAGTTTATAGATGTGTTTTAAAAGCAATAGGAGTTTGTGAAGGAATTAAAATTAAGGTAAATGCAATAAATACACTTCGGTACATGACACATCACAGTAAATTAATTATTTAAGACTTAAAAGAAGCATTTCCTATAAATATAACGTATTATTTAAATTTGTAGGGTAGATTTTGGTAGGGTATTATTTATATTTGCCTTTTATTTCCTATATTTTTATTTTATAGTAGCCCATTTGCTTACGGATGGTTACGGTCTCTGGCACAGTACCTCGAACAAGCATTAAACTAAGTTTATTGTCCACTCCAGACAAAATATCTAAATGGAAATGATCCACAATAAAGATCTTTTAAATTGAAATCAATCTAATGTTTTCAGCTTCATTATTTGTCCGAGATCGACATAAAACGTAACGGTAAATACACATCGTTAAATGAACACATCACAGTAAATTAATTACTGAGGACTTACAAGAACTATTTTGTGTAAATATTATCTATTATTTAGATTGGTATAGTGTCTTTTAGTGAGGTATTATTGCTACTTGATTTTTATTTCCTTTATTTTTTGTTTTAGTTTTCTTTATTTTATCATCGTAAACCAGCAAAATGCCAAATTTAAGTATAAGAGTAGTCTGAAGCAATAATTTTGCTTGAAATGATGACTTAAAGTCATACAATTAAAGAGGTACTGCCTTGAAACATGTAAATAGGATTTATTTTATAATTTGTAGAATATTTTCCGAAACAACTGTTGTTTGTAGAGAATCTCCGTTGTCTATCTCGGACAAATGATGAAGCTGAAAACATTAAATTGATTTCAATTTAAAAGAACTTTATTGTGTATCATTTTTATCCGAAAATTTTGTCTGGAGTGGACGTTAAACTTAGTTTTATGCTTCTTCGAGGTACTGCGCCAGAGACCGTAACCATCCGTAAGCAAACAGGCTACTATAAAATAAAAATAAAGGAAATACAAGTCAAATATAAATAATACCCTACCAAAATCTACCCTACAAATTTAAATAATACGTTATATTTATAGGAAATGCTTCTTTTAAGTCTTAAATAATTAATTTACTGTGATGTGTCATGTACCGAAGTGTATTTATTGCATTTACCTTAATTTTAATTCCTTCACAAACTCCTATTGCTTTTAAAACACATCTATAAACTATTTAATTTGCACGAAATGACCTCTACACGTAATAAAACATCTTAAAATCACCTAAAAATGAAAATTAAACACTTAAAACGTAACTTCCAATGTTATTTAAATGGGTGTTAAATCTTTGTTGACCCTCCAATGTAGATTTTTAGGTTATGCGTGTACCAGCCCTATGGCCGACAAATTTAAAATAAACGGACGTGGCCAAACGAGGAACTTCTTCCGTCCATCAAATCTTGTAATTTTGTATTAAATTTGAAAAATATGGCAGAGGAAATTTTGAGAAAATCCATTTCAAAATTTTGACCTACTTTAGCCCCTTAAAGGTAGGCAATTTTGAAAATCGACTTGTTTAGCCCTATATTTAGGCTATACAATGCCGTTTTGAAATTTTTATAATAATAATTACCGGCCAAGTTTTAAGGGAAAAACCACAAAATGGGACAATCGTTGTATTGGCTGCCATTATTTTTTGTCTCGATTGTAAGGATTGGAAAAAGTTAAAAAATCACTAATTTTTTGCATTATATATTACAAATCAAATTACATAAAAATGGCACAACGCTTTAACTGTTTCCATTATTTAACAATTTAAATTTACTTTTTAAAACTGCTTTCAATTCTTTAACAGCTGTGATATGACTATTTTCAATATCTTCAAAGACACTTTTTTGACCGTCCGCATTTAAATTCAATAACGCTAAACGATCCGACAAGTCAAACTCTTGCAAACTATTCCACACATCCAATGAAGAATCTACTTCATTAATTACATCTTTAGTAATTCCACTTAAATCGTTTAAAATACATTTTAAGGCAGGGTCTGCTTTCTTTTTCGCCTTTTTTCCCTGAGATTGTTTAGTTAAATCAAAACATAATGAAATTATCACGGATGATATTGAAAGAATCTGAAATTAAATCAATGAAGTACTGAAAATTAAGTAACTTGTAGTTTACCTCTACTGAATTGACTATATCTTCCATTACAGCTCGCCTACGCCAATAACAGTCATCTGATTTGTTCTGTTCGTATATAGATAGTTTAACTGTATTTAGTAAGCATTCAAATTTTTCTTTTAATTTGATTAATATCAAAGTTGAGTTCTCTGCATCTTCTACGACGGTATTATGAAATATTGTAAACATAGGTTGAAGAATATCTAAATATGGTGAAGTTAAATGAGAATGTAATCGTGAAGGTAGAGGTAATGTCACTAAATTCTGAAAACACATTTTTAGTTTTTGAATTATACTGTGAAAAAAGGCAAATTACCTCATTAATGGGATCAGTTTTTGTCGAGTTAATTTTATTGTACAAATCTTCCCAGTCTTTGAGGTTCTGTTTAAGCGTATCGATAAGATTATCTTTAGAAACATTTCGCGATTTAACTATATTAATAGCAGTTGTAAGTGTAGTTAAAATATTAACACGAAGTTTAAAAAGTTGGACGTTTTGTTGAAATAAAGTTTGAGCTTCATTACTATCTTCTGGTAGTCCTTCAATTCTTTCAGGGTCCCACGACAAATACACACTTAAATCTTCATTGTTGCTAAATAATTAAAATTTTTAATAGACTGTTTAATTGAATATAAAAAACTTACTTTTTTTCCCAATTAATCATATCTTCTTTAGGTAATAAAGCTGTAGTATACAAACTTTCTGATGATGTATTTTGAAGGAGATTTAAAATACTTCTGTCTATAGTAGCCATTGCATAATGAAAACTATGCACTAATTTCTCCCTAAAATCCATGAAATCATCCAATTTAATAAATGAACCAAATTTATAACAAAAAGTTAAATGATCCGAACTCTAAAATTTTTCAATAGTAATAATGTTCATCACTTGTACAAAAATCATAAAAATTAATTTTAAAATACTTACATCTTTGTAATTAGAAGAAAAAAATTTTGATGTGATGTCGAGAAGAGTACTGGTTAGTGAAATCAAACCTGTAGTTGGTAATCGAGCACAATGTATGTACCCCAAAGAATCAATTTGTAAATGTTTAATATCTAAACTATCATACATTTTGTTAGCTCCAATTCCAGCACCTATAAATTATTGTTAATTTCCGTTTATTCTTATTTTAGTACACTTACCAATAGCGTGATACATACGAACACATAAAAGCTTAGCATTAAAACAGTGAGGGCTATTTTTGAGAAGATTTTCTAATAGTACTAAGGCTGTTATTATAGGCTTTGAACTATTAGTTAACTGCGCTAAATCGTACAAAATGTGAGCTGCTAAAATTGCATAAGCATCCGATGGTCCCTGATCTGTAGACAACAAATTTAAACCGTAAGTTTGATATCCATGCTGATAATGTAACGAAAACGCAGTAACCAAAGCAGCTAAATGATCAGCAGATAAGTTTCTATGACTTCCGCACAGCCTTGATAATTGTAGTGAACAAATATGTCGTTGCATTTGTTGTAACTTAAAAATTATTTATAAACATTTTAAACATTGCACAACAGTTGGAAACTTACATTTTGTGGTACACTTGTCGAACTAATTCCTACATCTTTGATTAATCTACAGGAAAGATCGGCTCTTTGGTTTAAATCTAACAAATTCAAATAAATTCGTAAATCTGATACGCAACAAGACTTGTGACCAAATTTACGAAAATATTCAATGAAAAGTTCAATTTTTTCTCCCAACAAATCGATACTTTCAATTCCAACTTTAACAAGCTTCGAACACAGCTCAAATCTCGCTAAATATGGACCACGTAATTGATAACCTTAAATAATAAATGAGTTAAAATTTGAAACAAAAATTACAACGAATATCTTATACCGTTACCTACGCCATTTTCTAGCACTCCACAAATAAATTCGTGTGCCTTTTCAGGAGTATCATCAACATGTTGTAAATAGTTATCTACATTGTTATGATTATCGACATGATTATTCAACTGACTTCCATTTGAAAAAAGTTTAAATACCGAATTCATGTATTCTTTCCAAATATTCCAGTTATCAACACTAAAAACAAAAATTAGGCACATTGATCAAAGGCACACTACTAACTCACTTTTCAGTCAAAATTTCTTTACACAACAAATTAACTTCAGCCCATTTATTTAATTTAATTAAATAATCCAATTTGTACATTCCTGGTGTAGTACAAACTAGCTTTTCTCCCAAAACACCATTAAAAACTTGTAAGGCTTCGTCGTATTTATTTAATTGTTCCAAAATCATTAAATAAAGTTGTACTTCTTGTTCCGCTTCGAGTTTATTTTCAGATATTAACTTATGTATCATTCTTTCGGCTAATGTAAGTAAAATCGTTGATTTAGACGGCTCCGTTTTGTTTTGACCTCTATTAGCTTGTTGAATTACGCTCATTACGGCCCAGCAGTAGTAAGGATTTTTCGGTTTCAACTTATATAAATTCATTGCAACTTTTTGTTGAGATTTAAAATCACCTATTCTAACGTACGACATAAATAAATGTGATTGAAATTCTTCATTTGTAGGGTCTACTTTGACAGCATTTTCGTATAAGGTACATATTTTTTCCTCTGTAATGTTGGTATCGAATTAGGCTTTAAATACAATTGGAAATGAAAGTGACTTGTGTTTGTTAAAGTATACCTCTTACTTACGTTGTTGTAATTCTCGATAACATAGGGTTATTGCTTGTAAAGTTGCATCTTCTGCAGGGTTTTCTTGAATTAAAGATTCTAAAATTCTATTACAATCTACATCTTTTCCCATTCGTAAAAAAGATAGCGCTTTAAGAGCTTTTGCACAATGTAAATTTGGTGTTTTTTTTAAAACTTTATCACATTCTTGTAATGCTTTTTTATTATTGCCCGTATCTAACCATTCTGAAAATAAATTTTTATTTTTAAACCATAACCTCAAAAAATGAAAAATGCTCAATTCAACTTTCAGATGTTGATATTTAATTATTAGGATTAAGTTAAAAAGCGTCTAATTACCGTAAATTGGTCTTAATCTCCTTTCTGCAACCGAATTATCTTGCACGTGTGACTTGGAGGCCATTCTCTACTAGTTACAAGAACAAATCAAATAAACTAAAAAAATCTTTAGTTCGAAATGTTACATAATATTTTTATTTTTAAAATTAATATTTACTGCAAATAAATGCACTTAGTAATATGTAAATGTTTAATTTTTTGTAAATGTAATTAATCATTTATGCGGTTCACTGTGTAAAATGACAAAATGACAATGACAAACAAAGCGGCAGACTAAAGGTAACTGTTTTACCGACATGATTAATTAATTTGATATACACGGTGCGACAGTATTTTAAAATATTTATTTAAATTAATTTTTAGTATTGTAGTTACAAAATGTGTACTTTCTATTAGCTATAAGTTTATTCTTGTAGTAATTATAATTAATCATTGATTTTTAAGTTTTTAAATTCAGCGCGTTATTTAAATTTATTCGCTTTTAGTAAACTATTAAAATTTTTATTATGTCGTATCCTGGATCATTTAACACTACACACTGTCTACTTTAATGCATTTTTTTATTCTTTTATTACTTTTAGGAGCGAATTAGAAAGAAAAAAACTTAAGTATGCAAATTTTCTTATTCTAAATAGGTAATAGGTAATAATGGTAAATTTATATGCGAATATACCTATGAAGTAATAGTGCAAATTTACGCTTGAAAAATTTTAAACAAGGTAATAGTTAATAGTTATACCATCAATTTTTTGATAAAATCAGGCTTATCCGGTTTGTCTTTTAATTTAAACAAAAACATAAAAATAAAATTTAATAAAACAATAGATAGTATAATTTTTAAATTTAAATAAATTGTGAGAAAAAATCATTGTTGCAAGAAGTAAATATATATTTAACGGAAAATTGTTGTATGTTAGTGGGCAAACATTGAAAGTACATCTAGGTTAACTTCGGTTTAAGTAAACCCTAGAATTGAGATCAGTACAAGTTTTATACTCTTCGCGGTTTAGTTTGATTTAAAACTTGTTATGAGAAACTGAAATAAAGTTTCGTGTATCGATTGTACAGTTAGTTATTTAATTTGTTAAATAAGTAAATCTAAATTATGTGTTGTTAGATAATAAGTGGATTATAGTGTAATTATTATTTAAGTCAGGTATGAACTTAATTACTGAGTAATTAATAATTATTATTTACTTAATTTAATTTAAATTTAAGTTTGATTTCGCAGTTTTAAAAGTTGACTCACCGGAAGGGTGATTATTTTTCTAAGATTTGCCTAATTTAAACAATTTTCCTTATAATTTTCTATGATTAACACAAAATTTAATTTTAATAATATTATAATTAATTACTTGCGTGTGAAGAAACGACTATTTTTGATATTAAAATCAATATAACTTGACAATGACCCCTTAGAACTCAGTTTTTAAAATTAAGAACTTCAGAATAT
Source organism: Malthinus seriepunctatus (assembly GCA_963924605.1). NCBI lineage: Eukaryota > Metazoa > Arthropoda > Insecta > Coleoptera > Cantharidae > Malthinus > Malthinus seriepunctatus. The sequence goes on from OZ004603.1 coordinate 17,380,631, forward strand.
CAATTAATTTTTCACAACAAATTTTCAAATTATTTTATAATTAAAAAATTAGTTACAGTTTTTAATTGAAAATTAAATGACGTGTATTATTATTTTGTAAGTCAATTTATTCATTTACCTATAAAACTTTTATACGCTCTATTTTTTAAATTTTTCTTGTAAAGATGTTCCAACGTTCCAAGCAATTTAGAATTAATGCAAATAAATTTCTAATTAGGTACTATTTTAATTATTAACTATACTACTTCAAAATTAAGGATATTGCTTATAATTTGCATACAATTCACACAATTAAAAAAACTTTGATGGGATCATATAACATATTCGTACGTATTAAAACTACTTTTAAGAGTTTTCAAAATATTCAAAATTATACAGGGAGTTCTCAAAATACTATCATACTTAAATAACATACTATTGTATTCAGAATTTATATCTGATTTCAAAATAAAAAATATATACAGGGTGGTCTATTTTGTTTAATAAAGTTGGTGTTATTTCCAATTAAGCTGGAAGTTAAAATATAAAGTGTTTGGTATCGCCTAACAGCTAATTTAATAAGCTTTCAATATACTTAAAAATATACAGGGTGTTCCTAAAAACTTTTAATATTTTTGTAAATTCCGGTTTAACCGGAAGAGTTTTGTTAACCCAAAATATTACTAAATAATGGATACTTATATAAATAATACATTTGCCAACTTTAGAATTTTTATTTCGTATACTAACGAAATCATAGATTTTTGAAATTTTGATCTTCAAAAAATCATAACTCCGGTCCTAGGAAAATTCAACAATTGAAATAGATGTCATTTCATTAAGAATTATAATGTTTATAACATATCGAAAAATTAAAAAGTTTGACGCATCCGATTTTCAGAAAATCCTTGTTAAAGTTTCAACTAACTTTGGCTCTTTAATGGTAGGCAATTTTGCAAAAATTTCAAAAATCCATTATATTAGGACTAAAGCTTTATATTTTGTCCATACAGTACCGTTTTTAAAAAGTCAAAATAATAATTACCTTCAAAGATATAATAGATAAACTAAGAAATGAGCTATTCGTTATATTAGCCGCCATTTTGGATTTAAAAATTTGAAAAAATATTAAATTGAATTAGTGCCAATATGTACTAACTTATAGACTAGTTTAAAAATGTAAGTTTAAATTTTCAGAAATGTGCCCAAAATAAGCTCATTAAAAAGTAACAAGTTAAATTACATAATTTATAATTTAATTTTCGTGCTAGTAACAATCCTCCAATTAAAGTAAAATTTCAAAATTAAATTAATTAAGTGACACATTAATTTAAGAAAATTATGAATAATTTCTTTAAAACTTGAGGTTTCTTTAGTTGCTTTTCGTAGTTAAATCTAAACAACCTGTTTGGCAAATAAGTTCAAAGCTCTAATTAAACCCACTTGCTTTTATTTTTGTAGCAAGTACCTTTTGAATACAAGAAAAAAGAAAGGCATTTTGCATGATTAATGAGTTTGTTTTTGATAAACGAGTTGCAAAATTAAAAGTTTTGCGTTGTCAAATTATAACGCTTTAAATAAATATTTTATACTGTCACTATAAATAAAATTTGAAATGTTAGTCATTTTAACAATGTGGAAGAAAAAAATATACAGGGTGCGCCATAAATCATTTTAAATTTGAAACTTAACTAAATATGATATGAAAAAGTAGAATTTATAATTTATAATAAAAACAAAACAAAAAAGGAGTGGCGTTTGAACTGGCGATCATTAGATCATGAAGGCTTAATAAATGAAATTTACAAATAGTTTAGTAGGTAAAAATGATTAGTCTAATTAGCCTTAGACCGAACGACTTATGGGGCACCAGCCCCAGTACCTCGGCGGACCAGTCCGCCCCTGTGTTTATAAGTAATTATTATAATTAAATATATAAAACAATGATCTTTTCAAAATTTTAAGTATAAGAAGATCTAATCTATAATTATTACTTTTCAATCAAAGGTTAGAGAAAGTGTTAAACGACAAGTTTTATTGTTTTAAACGTATTGTTATTATTTATTTATTTATTTTTATGCATGCAATAGAATTACAACACTAATTATTCACACTTACATTTTTATATGAAACTTTTCTTCTACCAATTTGCAATTAGAAGTTGAATTTTCTGTTTTTAGAAAAACTTGAAAATTATTGTAAGTATATTATGTATAAATAGAGAAAGGTTTAAAAAATTTTCTCTCACTAAAATACCCTGTATAATTAATTGCTTAAAATTTGAAATTTTTGTGGCACAATAGGACGTACTCTCAATTGTCCCATTAACAGCAAATAAACGTTGAATTTAATAACTATTAACACAAAATTTTATTCTTTTCACCTATAATTTATTTTTGTGCATGTAATTACCTACAATTGACTTTCTTCAAAATTGCTTATAATTATACTGAATTTAAATGTGACATACCCAAAAATTTGTTTAATAACAGGATGGTTATAATAGTTTGTTGATATATACTTATAATTTATAATATACCTATACTTTATTTTACAACAAGTTTTATTTTTATCGTAAAAAGGCATAAAATTTATAAATTGGAATTATTTGTGAAATTTATTTTATCTAATTGCTAATTATAACTGGCGATTAAATTAATGTATTTTAGATTTTTAAAATTCAAAATGGCGGTTAATATAACGATTATCCTATTTTGTGTCCCTTTTATTGTAAAAGGCACATGTTGAAATTATATATGTAACTTATTGTACTTAATTGCTAATTATAATTGGCGATTCAATGAATGTTTTTCAGAATTTTAAAATTCAAAATGGCGGTTAATATGACGATTATCCTATTTTGTGTCTTTTTGCAAAAGGCACATATGGAAATTATATAGGAAACTTATTGTACCAAATTGCTAATTACAATTAGCGATTAAATGAATGTTTTTTTAGAATTTTAGAATTCAAAATGGCACTATAACGATTTTTCCATTTTGCGGTTTTTCTCTTATAATTTAGTTAGTAATTATTATTATAAAAATCCAAAATCCGCATTGTATAGACACCACACAAGGCTTTAGTCCTAATACAACACATTTTAAAAATTGTTTCAAAATTGTCCATCTTTAAAGAGCCAAAATTAGTTAAAAATTAGAAATGGATTTTTTCAAAATTGGCTTACATCGTTTCTATCATTTTTAGCTATGTTATAGACATCGTAGTACTTAATCAAACTAAGCTTGTTGCATTTGTTAAATTTTTTCAGGATCGGAGTTATGATTTTTGAAAGTCAAAATTTCAAAAAACGTTTATTTCTTTTGTAATTAAAACATAAATTTGAAAGTTGGCACATATATTAATCTCATTACTATATATTATTTGACATTATTTTTGCTTAACAAAATGCTACCGGTTAAACCGGAATTGCAAAAATATCAAAATTTTTTAAAAACACCTTGTATATTTTGAATTAGTTCGAAAGCTTGTAAAATTAGTTGTCAGCTGATATCAAACATTTTGACTTTCGGTTTAGGCGGCAATGATAATAACTTTCTTATTTTAAGTAAAACACCACATTTTATTGCTTGAAATCAAGGAAAGACTCTCGTTGCAGGTGAGAATAGATACAGCCATTATAGCGTGTGTCAATTGGCGCCCGAGCAGGGACCTGAAATAAAATAAAATTTAAACTTATTCTTATTCGAGATTGATAACAAACGCACTATCCGTTGATACCAAATATTGTATATTTTTAATTCCGGTTAAGCCAGATTTTGTTACGAACTGCTCTGTGCTTTTTGAGGCTTCTTGTATTTTTCCAAAATATGGTAATTGCAGGTTATTGATCATCAAACTTTGCTTAATTTCTTTACGCAATATTTTCTTTTATTACCAATTTTTCATCAATCTCCCATTAATATTATGTAAATATTTTTAATAATAGACCAAAGAACGAATTTTTTTTAAAGTGACAATTACTGACCCGATTGCAAAGTACATGTACCTATGGAGTAGAGAGTACTAGGCTATAGAAAGTTACACGACTAAAAATAATGAATACTAAACATACGAATTTTGCAATAATAGTAAAACGAGGAACTTAAACCCTTCTTTTATTATGTATAAACTGTCATTGTTTACTTGAAACAAAATAAAGATTTAAATCTTTCGCCATACGTGTAGACCTTCATATTTCTTTAAAAAAATATTTTTACAATAACGAAATTGAAAATTAGCCCTCGTACTTACACGCTAAGGTTAAGGTGTTCGAATTAATTTTTTTATGTTTCACTTACATGCTTTAAGAAGGTTAAATTAAAATAAAAAAGTTGTCAAGTCTTGTGTAATTAGTTTAAATTGGTATTAATTTTTAATTAGTGCGCTCTTTATTGACTACTAATGTTTAATTTATTAAAAGTGATTGTAAATTAATCAAACATTTAATTTAAATTTATATAAGTACCTAATAAAAGAAAAAGTTATAATTACAATATCAGGGTTATGCATTTCACAACTTTTTTATTAAAAGTTAGTTAGTCCTTTTACCTTATCATATCGGGAGCTATCAAAAAAATATTTATATAAAAGGCGTAAAGGATAGGCACGAGTTAAGACTTTTTGTGACTGTGTATGTGACATTTTATTTCTTATTTTCTGTTATTTTTGCATAGTAGCGTAGTCAAAGTCACATCTTATTGTTTTGTTTCCGAAGGATGAAAAATTGTGTTCTGAATCTCTATCTGTTTTGTATATTTTTGCAGATTTAGAAACAAAACAATCTTATAATTATGATTATGACGAATCTTCCGTTTAATTTACATTCCGTGAGGGCCATTAAATTTCCCTTTTCTAGTAATACGTACCTACATCACATCTTCTTGGATTTTCAAAATAAATAATGCTCTCTTCAAATGTCAAAAAATTTTGTTACTGAATAAGTAAGGTTAAAGTTGACTTTTTTATACATAAAAAGTGACCTTTTTGTGCTAGAACAAAAAGTAACCTTACTTCTTTGTAACAAATTGTAACAATATTTTTTTTGCTTGTGTCAAAAAGTGACATTTTAGGTTTAATTTTTGACAGTCAATGACAGTTATTATCCGTCACTATTTCATGCAGTGATGTCAGAACTTCCTTCTCTATGTTACTTGTATCTTATTTTTGACTGGCTCAAAAATTTTCAAGGACGACTGAAAGCTAAAATAAGGGTTTTCTCTTTGCTGGGTTTGTATAAATCTGTTGACCACTCTTCGGAGGATGGAAGTTTTTTGCCAAAAGTTTGCAAAAAATTTACTTAAAATCAACGTTTTCTTCTTCGGCACCAATAGGGTATTTTCCAATTTTTTAAATATCGATTATTGCTGCGTTATTGCATAGCAAAGTCGATTATCAATGACTTGGGCACACTAAAAATATTTCAATCAAAAAAGTTTTATTAAAAAGTGCGTTAGTAAAAGCATTAAATGCTGCAGGTTTAAAGTGAAAATTAAAACGGAAGTGACGTCACGAGTCATACACATCACGCTTGTTGCTTAGTTACGTGTATTAAATGTCAGTTAATGTGTAATCAAGGTTATAATAAGTTGGAGCTCATTAGTTGAATATTGACGAATATTGACAGCTACGACTCGTGACGTCATGCCGCTTTTATGCGGGAAACTTTATAGTTTGAATTTCAAATAATTTTTTTGGCAAAACCTACAGTCGCAATTTTTTTTAAATGTAGTTTTGAGATTACGTTATCAATAAGGTAACTTTCTAGATACATTTTAAAAAATTGGAAAATACCCTATTAGGAACTTATCGTTTCATTATTATTGCGAAGTTTTTAGAAAGCTCTGGCTAAAACAGAGTTTCCAGGGCAGGCTGGCGTAACCCTGGCTACGGCTCTGCTCTTACCTTAGCGTTTCTGGGTGGTTCAGCCACGCTTTACACCATCTGTAGATTCTTAATTCTTATATTCTTTCTGTATGTATCTACTATAGTTACTAGTGCTTGAAAAGGAAAAAGGACAATTTTTTATTATTAAAGGTCTACCACTTCAAGGGCAGCAACAACGCCTTATTTTTTATTTACATGTCTACTTCCTGATATTTGCATAACCTTCGCTTTACTTCAAACCTGTAAAACTACATCAGGTAGCATCGACGTGTGCACATATTTTATATGTGCGTATGTATGCATTTTATGCAGGTGCGGACTGACTATACTTTTTCAAGATATATTTCTAGGGGTCTGTCATGTAAAATTTTGAATCACTGAGTCTTACGCTTCTGACATTTTTGATCCACCCAAGACCCGAGAATTATGGGGATTATTTTAAGGCAAAATATTGCCCCAAACAATTTCTGAAGGGTGGTGGATCGATTAAAAATTAATGTAAAAAACTCAATGCCTTCCTAGGCTACTGATCTTTAAGGTGATTCCAGAAGATTCGAAGATCGTCGTTTGAAGATGTGTACCATTGCTAAAGCACTGAATACATCGGAACTAATTTTGAAGAGTCTGTATCATAAACTGGGTGTGAGTGAATTCCAAAATGGTAGATGGTCATTGGTCACCCTTACATGTCGATCCTCTTGGATGTAAAAACTATACTCTTGTAACCTTTAAGAAGTCACCACCACTGGCCAAAAGGTCATTGCGATGCTTGAAGAAGCTGCACTCTGTATAAATCTGGAAATGCCGGAATATTTTAATTTTTAATTTCGAGAGAGAGCTCGGATTTGCCATAACTTCAGGGACCCGGGGCGCTATAGCGCTCAGCACCCCTTGCCAGTCCGCGCCTGATTTTATGAGGATGTATTATTTCATACACATACACGGTTTGCCAAAAAATATTCTGAAACAACTTAAAATTGAGTTGTGAGTTGCTTTGAAGTTTTTTCTTTTCTACATTTGTACCACTAGCTCATCTTTTATGTATATTTTATGTCGGATATAAAACTACCAGGAAGTGGAAATCTCATAAGGGAAAGCTGCATGCAGTTAAGAAGACTTTTTAAAACGTCTTTTTAATAAAATATATAAAAAAAGTCGTATTTATTAATAAGAGGAACCAAAATTTGCTTATAGATTTTAAAATAAAATAACGGATGTGGCCATACCGGGAACTTCATTCGTATTATTCCCATTTCTGATGGTCAAACCGGAAGTAAAGTATAAAATGTTGAGTGTCTAGATAGCTAATTTTACGAGCTTTCAAAATATTGAAAAATATACAGGATGATGTTTTATTTAAATTAAGAAATTTGAATCAAAATATAAAATGTTTAGTATCGTGTAACAGCTAATTAATTGTAAGATTTTTTAAAAACATGTAGAGGTGTTCCTAAAAACTTTTGATATTTGATTATAGAGTAGTCCCAACGTAAGATGAGTACACCACGTGACCAAACCTGCGTGAGGCGTGGCTTCAGAGCCCAGTGGCGGAGCTAGTTATTGCTTCCGTAAAAATATTATTTTTAAAAGTTGTCAAAATTCAAAATAATTACTTAATTTAAATTTTGACTACTCTAACAACTTTTCCTTGTCGAAAAAGTTAAAACTAAGTAATATTCTTCTGTGCCTTGCTTTCGTCATACAAGAGTTATTTTCCTAAATCTGCAAGTTGTGTACTATCTATAAGGTGGGATATGTACCTATTTTTGATGCTTTTAAAACGTGAAAGTTCAAATATTTCAAAGAATTAACAAACTTTGTATAGGTACATAGGCTATATGGATGGGTATAATGCCTCGTTTGGAATTTTAATTAATGGCAACGGCAAATCACTTTTTCACTCCGTCAACCGCCAATCTTTTAAAAATTTAAATTTCGGCCTGATCGTTAAGTAATTAGAAATCAAATTAATTCGATGTTAACGAACACATATATTAATCTGGTCATTGACGTTTATAAATCAGAGACAATATTGTTAGTTTATGCAATAATTATTTAATTGGTATAATCAATTGAAATGTCTTTAGAAAACCTGTTATTTACATCACTTTTTAACTTATAAAGTCATGGTCGAAATCTCATTTACATTTTTACTGTTAAAGTATATTATTGTAAGTTTTTTAGAAAATTTTAAAGCCTACAGGAAAAGCCTACAGAGGCTCCAGTTTTGGTAAATGGACTTAATTGTCTCATCTTTTTGTCGCAATATTTTTAACCGAAGAAATAACTTCCTTTAGATGAGAAACATTCTGTCATAGCTAGGAGCAAATAGGGGTTGTAACTCCTAAACGCATTTACCTTGCATACCCTTTAGCCATCTTCAGTGGCGTAATTAAGAATTTGGAGGCCCTCCCGCAATATCCAGAGTGGGGTCCCTAGCCACTATTTATAATATTTTACTTGACCACATCCATTTTATAAAAAAATTTGATACTAAACGATGTTTTGGGAACCCTTTCCATCATGGGGCACTTACGAAACGTGGGCCCTGCGGGCTCGTTATTTACGCCACTGTTCATCTTCTTTTCAGAACCGAAGCCTTTTATAGGACATATTCAGACATTATGAGATTTTGTCAAAACAAACATCCTGCCCTGGAGTGTTTTAAATCTATCAACAGGGGGTCGTACAAAAATATTTTAATTTAAACATTCAGGAAAATTTTTAAAAATTAACCATCATAAAAGAACTTAAAGAGTAGGTCATCGTTATATCAAGAGGCTATATAACCGTAACGATATGGCACACTTTTTACGTTATTTATTTGTGATTGAATACTTGCATTGATAAAGAGAGAGTTATCATAATTAAAACTGTAACAAGTTGTATTAATGTTTTGTTAAGAAATATATTTTTTTTATTTAGACCAAATAAATAGAAACTTGTTATAAGTTTAATGAACTGTAAGATGTTCAATTGTGTGGAAATATTAACCTTCATTGAGCAGTGAAGTGTAACGAATTGTTAGGGTTGGAGAATAAACTGAAATTAACCTGCATTTAGGGCACTAAATGCATCCCAACTTCTCCTAACATTATTATTACATCAATTTTTGTTCAATGTGGTTAAATCACATAAGCACGTGATTAGTTTTGGCGCCCGAGCTCGGGCGCCCTTTAGCACTCGATGTATCTTACAAAATATTGACGTTTCAGAATGAAAATTGCAATTTTATCCATCTTTTGTACAATATTGCCATCAATAAACGGCCATGGTCGATTAATAGAACCACCAAGTAGAGCATCAGCATGGAGATATGGTTTCGACACTCCACACAATTACAACGATCACGAACTCTTTTGTGGCGGTTACACAAGACAATGGGTAAAAAATGAAGGAAAATGCGGCGTTTGTGGAGATCCTTACGATTCCAAGTACTAATTAAACGAAAATTACAAATTTAAAATTAATTTTTTGCAATTTCAGATTACCTCGTGCGCACGAATACGGTGGTACTTACGGACAGGGTGTTATTGTACGCCAATATAATGTTGGAAGTATAATAAATATTCGAGTAGAATTAACGGCAAATCATAACGGTTATTTTACATTTGCTTTATGCCAAAATTACAAAAATACAACACAAGACTGTTTGGATAAAAGTATTTTAAAAGCGAGACGTCCTCAGGACTCATTAGAATACAATGACATTAGATATTATCCTAAAGATGGTAATAAAGTTTACGAAATAAAATATAGATTGCCTAAAATGGCGTGTCCTCATTGCGTGTTACAATGGCGATATATTGCAGGTAAAAATTTTAATTACTCAATTATTGTGCGCTCTGTTCTAATTTTTTTAAATTAATAGGAAATAATTGGGGAAAATGTCCTAATGGGACAGAACAAGTAGGTTGTGGACCACAAGAAGAATTTCGTGCATGTGCAGACATACAAATTGGTAAAGGTATTGTCGAAGAAACAACACCTGTTGACGACACACCGACAACAACAGAGACTAGTCTGTCACCAGAATCAGAACCATCTTACAGTCCAATTTCAGCTTTCATCATTTCGATCGTTTCTTTTTTAGTAGTATTTTTAATTTTCTTCCTTCTCTATTTTCATTATTACCGGGTTGGTGATAAAGTTAAAAGTTGGATTAAAGAAAACAGATCTGAGAATAGAAATGAAAAACTTAAAAGTATTGCGCCTGTACCTCCACCGAGAATAAGAAGAATGTCGCAAAGTAAAAGTCAGATGAGAGATGGGTTACAAGACGTGCAGTTAAATGTCTAAAATTTAAAATTTTTGGCAATTTGTAAAACGAAACTTTAATATTATTTGTGATATTAAAATATAATTTGATAATTTGTAGAAGTAATAATAAACAAAATTATACAGTGTGGGCTAGATATTATAAAATTTGAACAAACTGACGGTTCGCTGAATAAATATGAAGTGAGGTTATGTAGCGCTTCTACTACATCTACGCCCTGTATATTAAAATATTTTTTAACGATGTAGGCGACTTTAAGATAAGAAAGTTTTGTTAAGAATCTTTTTTAACATTTCCTACAGAACTCCATATTAATAATGGCCCATAAATCTAAACTCATCGCCGTAAGCTACTTATATGAAAAGTTCTGCAAAGTGCTTGGCGTATGCCTCTATTCTTTAAAGTTATATCAACTGTTTAACCTGTTTAAAAAAAATTTCAAAGAACTCTTTTATGGAAAATAAAATCAATTTAGGTCCGATTAATCAAAAATAAAAGTTTAGACTCTGGAGAACCCTCAAATCTTCTCTAGTAGTCCAGTGTAGTACTGATTTATTTATTCCACGAAAGGGAACTTTAAATCCCATGTGGAGCTTCTTCTCTAATTATAAACAGTAGGAAGGTGCTCTTTCGTAGACATCTTTAGTGTCAGAAAACTTTTCCTAAGTAGCAATTTGTTCAAGGTTTTGTTAAGCTTAAAAACTTAGGCTACTTATGCACTAAATATTTTAATCAGTGGCGTAGTTGAGAAAATCTAGTGCTATTTCAAAGCCTACTATTGATGTGAACTGAGCTGATGTGTAGTTAAAACACAGACTTGAAAATACAATTTTTTAAAACGCTCAAGGTCTGTTGTAAAGTTTTGGTTTATTTCAAATGTTGAAGCTACGCCACTAGTTTAAAAACATTTAATTCAAGAATATCAAAATTTAAAAGCTCTAAAAGTGAATTACCTACACTTCTCAATTTTATTGGTAAATTGTGTTCATCTTTTTCTTTTTTTTTAAATAGTGGAATTCATTGTTCCTGAATTATTTATAACTTTTTATAAAATTATTGTTAAAATTTGCAGTAGATACCTAAATAAAACAATAAACTGTGTTTAATTATAATTCATTGTAATCGGTAATAAAGTTAATTTCTTTAATGTTTGGTCCATGTTGTTGTAGAATCCAATATACGTTGTTGGTACACGCATTTCCATCAAAATTAATAACAATAAATTGTTCAAGTTAGAAATTTTTGTTTTTAAGCCTTGACGGTATGCAACCAAACTGACATGTATCAAACATTAATCAACGCACCTGTATAATTATGCATTACGCGTGAGATTTTTGTTTTTGATCTATCTACTAACTCTTGGCGTGTATGCAACCAAACTCACACGGACGAAACATTAATGAATGCACGACGGTATGCTACAACGGCAGGGAAGACGACAATGAGTCGAACTCGAAGAGTACATTAGAGAGAATAAGAAAAATTCAGGCACGGACTAGAAGGGGTAGATAGGCTCACATAAATTCACACACGGTAGTTGCCATTGAGTATATAAATATAACACCCTCAGAAATTATTAAAACATTATCGTTAAATGTAGGATTTATAGAAACTAGCTGCTGAGCAATAAAAAAAAGAAGAAAATAGAAAATGCAAAAAAAGAAATTGTCAGGAAAGTACAGGTTTTGAACGAGTGCGCAGCTTTACGATTATTATGTTATCTTATAACGTGAGACCTGTAAGTGATATCTCGATACCACGATATTTTCTATACCTTCGATTCATTGATACTTTCGATATCTCGATACTCTCGATACTTATTATACCTACCTCGATACTTTGATACTTTCGATACTTTAATACTGTCGATACTTTAGATACTTCAACGCTTTTGATAATACGATACTTTCGATACTCTCGGTATCTTTATTGGATATTGGATTTTAAACTAAAGAATTTAAACTTTTGATACCTCGATACTCTCGATACTTATTATACCTACCTCGATACTTTCGAGGCTTCGATACTTTGATTCTTCAAGGCTTTCGATACCACGATGCTTTCAATACTCTCGGCATCTTTATTGGATATCAACTAAGGAATCGATACTTTTGATATCTCGATATTTTTATTACCTTGACACTCTTGATACTTATAATAGCTATTTCGATACTTTCGAGACCTCAATACTTTGATACTTTCAATACTTTCGATCCTTTAATACTTTCGATACTTTAGACTCTTCAACGCTTTCGATACCACGACACTTTCGATACTCTCGGTATCTTTATTGGATATTGGATTTTAAACTAAAGAATCGAAACTTTCGATAACTCGATACTCTCGATACTTATTATACCTACCTCGATACTTTCGAGGCCTCGATACTTTGATACTTCAAGGCTTTCGATACCAGGATACTTTCAATACTCTCGGTATCTTTATTGGATATCAACTAAAGAATCGATACTTTTGATACCTCGATAGTTTTAATACCTCGATACTCTCGATACTTATAATACCTCGATACTCTCGATACTTATAATACCTACCTCGATACTTTCAAGGCCTCGATATTTTTATACTTCAAGGCTTTCGATACCACGATACTTTCAATACCCTCGGCATTTTTAGAGGATATCAACTAAGGAATCGGTACTATTGATACCTCGATACTCCCGATACTTATTATACCTACTTCGATACTTTCGAGGTCTCGATACTTTGATACTTCAAGGCTTTCGATACCACGATACTTTCGATACTCTCGGTATCTTTATTGGATATCAACTAAAGAATTGATACTTTTGATACCTCGATAGTTTTAATACCTCGATACTCTCGATACTTATAATACCTCGATACTCTCGATACTTATAATACCTACCTCGATACTTTCAAGGCCTCGATATTTTTATACTTCAAGGCTTTCGATACCACGATACTTTCAATACCCTCGGCATTTTTAGAGGATATCAACTAAGGAATCGGTACTATTGATACCTCGATACTCCCGATACTTATTATACCTACTTCGATACTTTCGAGGTCTCGATACTTTGATACTTCAAGGCTTTCGATACCACGATACTTTCGATACTCTCGGTATCTTTATTGGATATCAACTAAAGAATCTATACTTTTGATACCTCGATAGTTTTAATACCTCGATACTCTCAATACTTATAATACCTACCTCGATACTTTCGAGGCCTCAATATTTTGATACTTCAAGGCTCTCGATACCACGATGCTTTCAATACTCTCGGCATCTTTATTGGATATCAACTAAGGAATTGATACTTTTGATATCTCGATATTTTTAATACCTTGACACTCTTGAGACTTATAATACTTACTTCGATACTTTCGAGACCTGGATACTTTAATACTTTAGATACTTCAAGGTTTTCGATACCACAATACGTTTGATACTCTCGGTATCTTTATTCGATATCAAGTAAGGAATCGATACTTTCGATATTTTAGACTCTTACTATCGTTACTCAATACCGACTAAGGTATTAATACTTTACCCAGCTCTAGGTTTCTTCCATTCAGAAACGGTTTTGGGCATTAAGATTAGGATTGTTAGAGTGGAAGGTCAACAAATGTTTACACGTGCTCTGCAAATTCTTAATCAGCCTAATTCTGCTACCTTCTTGTAACTACCCTCATTTCTTTAGTTTCAAGTTTATACCAACTTTTCGGCAAACCTAAAGAGACTAGATGAGACAGTGTCGTTGATACTAGCCGTGTTCGTGTTCGCATGTGGCTACATCGACCCACTGCACTCCGGGCTGTACCTAGCACCGCATAGGCAAAATAAATAAAGCATTATTTTACATGAGGCTGTGCTAATGCTTTATTTATTTTTTCAGTGCGGTGCTAGAGACAGTGTGAGGTGCGGTGCACCGACAAGGCCAAGCAGTTAAGCTAGCATCCTTCTAACATGATATCCTTTATTTCGTCTAAGGTGACATCTTTTGCATCTCCTACAGTCAGATTCCCACGTCAAACATTTGATAATTTGTTATTTCATGGCAATGACTATTTCTGCTAATTTTATAAATTTTCAAATTAAATTTCTGGCGTTGTAAAGCATAAAAATTAATTTTGTTTATTGATTTAGATGTAGAATTTTACGGTCTAAAACTATTCTTCTAAGATATTTTTTCTAAAATTAATCAGGGAACAGGAAATTACCAAAGTATGCTTTTACATGTTAAATCCATTCACCGAGAGGTCTAGTCACCACCAAGTAGATGTTTATTTTTAATCGAGAGGTCGAGTGGGTCTAGTGAGAACTATGATGATTTAGCATATTATTCGATGAACTATTAGCCCAATACTAGTCTCGACTTTTGATTTTATGAACCAATTATCTTGAAACTCCTAAAAAACGAACGAATTTAAAATTATGGATTACCAACGATTGACGAATGACATTTTTCGCTCTATGATGTTTTACAATGAAATTATTCGGGAAAATATTATTTTTATTTCAAACTTAATTTTATATTGTCTATAACAGGTTAATACGAGGGTTAATATAGCTCTTCTAGTACCTAAGTGTACCTGATGGTGATGGTGAATAAAAGAAGAAAGTCATCTCTATTCTATACCTCTACCAGAACCAGGTAGGTCTCGATATCTATATTATTCTTGTGAACTTGAATTCGTTGTACTGGAAGTAGAATTTGCAATAAATTGGTGGGGGACACTTTTCACAAGGCCCCTATTAGTTAAAAAGAAAATGCTTCAAATGTTAATGTCAATGACAATTTAAGTAAAAAATTGGGAATTTTAGTATGTTTTTTCAACAAATTCAATATTTGAACGTCAACGTTAGTTAAATTTACATTAGAATACAATAACAAATATATTCTTCATTTAACATTTATTCTCTCTATTTTTTAATTCCGTCTATGCTAATAAGCACTCTAAACGTATTTTAATTAGAATCAAGTCATCAAAGCATCACCAGCGATATTTGTCCTTTAGTTTAATTCTAATTGTAAAATCGGAAAATGTATTGGTTTAAAGTGATTTTAATGTTTTTGATATTTTGTGAAAGTGTTTTCGGAATCGAAAGTCCGTGTCCGGGAATTTTTGAATATTATTACGACAATACGAGGACACTCAATGGAGCCATTTCAGTTCCTACTCCAAAAAATTTTGGAAACTTATTACGACTCGACGTTGAATTTAACGTTGGGAATCAAGTGCAGGTAACTTTTTTTGGAAAATTTATATAATTAAGACATTTCTATTTTTGAAAATTAAATTAGAGAGAAAAAGCAGAAAATTTAGCAGAAAAATGTTTTCAATAAATTAGCGAAAACGTGTTTTCAAATTTCAAGGTTGATCGTAATGATAACAAGTTTTGATTTATTTAAATAAGATGGTCTCATACGAATCCAATTGACATAATATAAATAATGTTCAAATTTTCTTTTCAAAGGGTTTTATTGGAAAAATCCATTTAATGAAACCTGTCGATGACACTCTACAAGATATTCTTCATAATGGACAAGTTTTATACAAATTAGAGTTTCCACAATGGAACAATTTGGAACCAAAAATAACAAAAATATCTCTTAACGGAAATCAAATTTGTCAAGGAAATTCCATAAAACGTAAGTTCTAATGTAAGAAAATTGTCAAAATTTTCATTTCGTAATTTATTTTAGAAAGAGAGGCAAGAACAATAACAACAATTAACTTAAAATACTCTTTAAGTGTTAACTTTCCAAGCACACAAAATTCACTTCAGACTTTTCCACATTACGAGTACAAACCGTACAAAAGTCTACCAACACAACAACCGATAATTGAAAATTTCAATTTCCAACCCATTAATTTCGATCCAGCAAATTTACTTGAGAATCGTTTTATTTATGAACCTCCAGTTGTTGAAACTACTCCATCGTACACATTCCCAACTACTTCTTCCACTCTTCCACCTCCACCTTACGTTCCTCCTACTACACCTGTGACTATTACTAGATATGAAAATAATAATTACGCTAAAGTCTTGGACTCGTTGGAAAATATGTGCGGACTGGTTGATAACACTGTTACTTTAATTGCAAAAGGAGATCTTGCTCGTAAAGCTGATTATCCCTGGTTGGGTGCTCTGTTCAAAACGTCAACTACGGAAGCAAATTTTATTTGTGGAGCTACTTTAGTTACCAAAAAGCACGCAATTACAGGTAGGCAAATATTTTATTATTTAAAATTCTCCATCTGCTTACTTCATTCAAAATGAGCAAGATCAGCCAAGAAACGTTAAGAAGAGGTCGGTCAACTTGGCCCCCGAAATTAGAATTTGCAAAAAAATAACGCGCCAGGTAGGGCTAAGCTAGCGCTAGTTATCACCACAAATATTATAGTTAGCTCTCTAATGGTTATCACAATATTGAAACTTCAGTTTGGGGAGGGGGGGACTAGCGTCAACTTAGCCGAATTTCGATAAACTAATTATTGAGCTAGGTCAGCCTAAGCTAGCGCCAGCTAGCGGTGCATAAATTAAAGCTAGTGCCTTTTTAATTAAAAAGTTACAGAGGTTGAAAGTTTCGGGGGGCTAAGTTGACGCTAGCCTCCCGAAATTCGAATTTCGAAAACTAATCATTGAGATAGGCCAGCCTGGCTGCAAAAATTATAGCTAGTGACTTTTTAATTAAAAAGTTACCAGAGGCTCAAAGTTTCGGTAGGCTAAGTTGACGCTATCCTCCCGAAATTCGAATTTCAATAAACTAATCATTGCGCTAGGTTAGCCTGAGGTAGCGCTAGCTAGCGTCTTTTTAATCAAAAAGTTACAGAGGCTCAAAGTTTCGGGGGGCTAAGTTGACGCTAGCCTCCCGAAATTCGAATTTCAATAAACTAATCATTGCGCTAGGTTAGCCTGAGCTAGCGCTAGCTAGCGTCTTTTTAATCAAAAAGTTACAGAGGCTCAAAGTTTCGGGGGGCTAAGTTGACGCTAGCCTCCCGAAATCCGATTTTCGAAAACTAATAATTGAGTTAGGTCAGCCTCAGTTAGCACCGCAAAAATTATAGCTAGCGTCTTTTTAATTAAAAAGTTACAGAGGCTCAAAGTTTCGGGGGGCTAAGTTGACGCTATCCTCCCGAAATTCGAATTTCAATAAACTAATCATTGCGCTAGGTTAGCCTGAGGTAGCGCTAGCTAGCGTCTTTTTAATCAAAAAGTTACAGAGGCTCAAAGTTTCGGGGGGCTAAGTTGACGCTAGCCTCCCGAAATTCGAATTTCAATAAACTAATCATTGCGCTAGGTTAGCCTGAGGTAGCGCTAGCTAGCGTCTTTTTAATCAAAAAGTTACAGAGGCTCAAAGTTTCGGGGGGCTAAGTTGACGCTAGCCTCCCGAAATCCGATTTTCGAAAACTGATAATTGAGTTAGGTCAGCCTCAGTTAGCACCGCAAAAATTATAGCTAGCGTCTTTTAAATTAAAAAGTTACAGAGGCTCAAAGTTTCGGGGGGCTAAGTTGACGCTATCCTCCCGAAATTCGAATTTCAATAAACTAATCATTGCGCTAGGTTTGCCTGAGGTAGCGTTAGCTAGCGTCTTTTTAACCAAAAAGTTTCGGGGGGCTAAGTTGACGCTATCCTCCCGAAATTCGAATTTCAATAAACTAATCATTGCGCTAGGTTAGCCTGAGGTAGCGCTAGCTAGCGTCTTTTTAATCAAAAAGTTACAGAGGCTCAAAGTTTCGGGGGGCTAAGTTGACGCTAGCCTCCCGAAATTCGAATTTCAATAAACTAATCATTGCGCTAGGTTAGCCTGAGCTAGCGCTAGCTAGCGTCTTTTTAATCAAAAAGTTACAGAGGCTCAAAGTTTCTGGGGGCTAAGTTGACGTTAGCCTCCCGAAATCCAATTTTCGAAAACTAATAATTGAGTTAGGTCAGCCTCAGTTAGCACCGCAAAAATTATAGCTAGCGTCTTTTTAATTAAAAAGTTACAGAGGCTCAAAGTTTCGGGGGGCTAAGTTGACGCTATCCTCCCGAAATTCGAATTTCAATAAACTAATCATTGCGCTAGGTTAGCCTGAGGTAGCGCTAGCTAGCGTCTTTTTAATCAAAAAGTTACAGAGGCTCAAAGTTTCGGGGGGCTAAGTTGACGCTAGCCTCCCGAAATTCGAATTTCAATAAACTAATCATTGCGCTAGGTTAGCCTGAGCTAGCGCTAGCTAGCGTCTTTTTAATCAAAAAGTTACAGAGGCTCAAAGTTTCTGGGGGCTAAGTTGACGTTAGCCTCCCGAAATCCAATTTTCGAAAACTAATAATTGAGTTAGGTCAGCCTCAGTTAGCACCGCAAAAATTATAGCTAGCGTCTTTTTAATTAAAAAGTTACAGAGGCTCAAAGTTTCGGGGGGCTAAGTTGACGCTATCCTCCCGAAATTCGAATTTCAATAAACTAATCATTGCGCTAGGTTAGCCTGAGGTAGCGCTAGCTAGCGTCTTTTTAATCAAAAAGTTACAGAGGCTCAAAGTTTCGGGGGGAAAGTTGACGCTAGCCTCCCGAAATTCGAATTTCAATAAACTAATCATTGCGCTAGGTTAGCCTGAGGTAGCGCTAGCTAGCGTCTTTTTAATCAAAAAGTTACAGAGGCTCAAAGTTTCGGGGGGCTAAGTTGACGCTATCCTCCCGAAATTCGAATTTCAATAAACTAATCATTGCGCTAGGTTAGCCTGAGGTAGCGCTAGCTAGCGTCTTTTTAATCAAAAAGTTACAGAGGCTCAAAGTTTCGGGGGGCTAAGTTGACGCTATCCTCCCGAAATTCGAATTTCAATAAACTAATCATTGCGCTAGGTTAGCCTGAGGTAGCGTTAGCTAGCGTCTTTTTAACCAAAAAGTTTCGGGGGGCTAAGTTGACGCTATCCTCCCGAAATTCGAATTTCAATAAACTAATCATTGCGCTAGGTTAGCCTGAGGTAGCGCTAGCTAGCGTCTTTTTAATCAAAAAGTTACAGAGGCTCAAAGTTTCGGGGGGCTAAGTTGACGCTAGCCTCCCGAAATTCGAATTTCAATAAACTAATCATTGCGCTAGGTTAGCCTGAGCTAGCGCTAGCTAGCGTCTTTTTAATCAAAAAGTTACAGAGGCTCAAAGTTTCTGGGGGCTAAGTTGACGTTAGCCTCCCGAAATCCAATTTTCGAAAACTAATAATTGAGTTAGGTCAGCCTCAGTTAGCACCGCAAAAATTATAGCTAGCGTCTTTTTAATTAAAAAGTTACAGAGGCTCAAAGTTTCGGGGGGCTAAGTTGACGCTATCCTCCCGAAATTCGAATTTCAATAAACTAATCATTGCGCTAGGTTAGCCTGAGGTAGCGCTAGCTAGCGTCTTTTTAATCAAAAAGTTACAGAGGCTCAAAGTTTCGGGGGGCTAAGTTGACGCTAGCCTCCCGAAATTCGAATTTCAATAAACTAATCATTGCGCTAGGTTAGCCTGAGCTAGCGCTAGCTAGCGTCTTTTTAATCAAAAAGTTACAGAGGCTCAAAGTTTCTGGGGCTAAGTTGACGTTAGCCTCCCGAAATCCAATTTTCGAAAACTAATAATTGAGTTAGGTCAGCCTCAGTTAGCACCGCAAAAATTATAGCTAGCGTCTTTTTAATTAAAAAGTTACAGAGGCTCAAAGTTTCGGGGGGCTAAGTTGACGCTATCCTCCCGAAATTCGAATTTCAATAAACTAATCATTGCGCTAGGTTAGCCTGAGGTAGCGTTAGCTAGCGTCTTTTTAACCAAAAAGTTTCGGGGGGCTAAGTTGACGCTATCCTCCCGAAATTCGAATTTCAATAAACTAATCATTGCGCTAGGTTAGCCTGAGGTAGCGCTAGCTAGCGTCTTTTTAATCAAAAAGTTACAGAGGCTCAAAGTTTCGGGGGGCTAAGTTGACGCTAGCCTCCCGAAATTCGAATTTCAATAAACTAATCATTGCGCTAGGTTAGCCTGAGCTAGCGCTAGCTAGCGTCTTTTTAATCAAAAAGTTACAGAGGCTCAAAGTTTCGGGGGGCTAAGTTGACGCTAGCCTCCCGAAATCCAATTTTCCAAAACTAATAATTGAGTTAGGTCAGCCTCAGTTAGCACCGCAAAAATTATAGCTAGCGTCTTTTTAATTAAAAAGTTACAGAGGTTCAAAGTTTCGGGGAGCTAAGTTGACGCTACGCTCCCAAAATTCGAATTTCAAAAAACGAATCATTGCGCTAGGTTAGCCTGAGCTAGCGCCTCGAAATTTATAGCTAGAGCCTTTTCAAACAAAAAGTTACAGAGTCTAAAATTCTCAGGAAGCCAAGTTGACGAATCTAGCCCCCTCCGAAATTCGAATTTCGAAAAACTAATCATTGCACTAGATTAGCCTGAGCTAGCTAGCGATTTGGAAACTCTTCCAGAAGTCTAATTAGAACAAACTTCAGCAGATTTCATCCAATGAGTGACTGATTCCTTCTTTTTATTCTTAGCTGGCCATTGTGTACATGGAGTCCGTCCAAGTCGAATTTACATAATTTTGGGAAGAGAAAATATCTATCATTGGTTAAGCGACGGTGTACAAATTCAAATAAAAGATACTTTAATTCACCAAGATTACATTCCGAGACAAGGCGATGCCGATATAGCCATGTTAACGTTAGGTGTTGAAATAAGATTAACGTCGACTGTACGACCAGCTTGTCTTTGGAATAGCAATGATAATTATTTAAAAGACCTTACTGGAAAAAATGGCGTAGTTGTTGGATGGGGAAAAGATGAAAATGGTAATTATACGACTACTCCAAGAAAAAGTGTGCTGCCAGTTGTGAGTTATGAAGAGTGTTTGAGATCCAACGTGGGATTTGGTTTTATAACCTCAAATAGGACATTTTGTGCTGGTACGTATTAAAAAATTTTTTAAAGTTCCAATTTTATTCAATGGTTTTAGGAAAACGTGACCAATCTGGTCCTTGTAATGGTGATAGTGGAAGCGGATTTTATATTGAGGAAAATGAAAAGTGGACATTAAAAGGAATAGTATCGCTTGCGTTAGTGGCTAATGATACATGTGATCTTCAAAATTTTGTTGTGTTTGTAGATATTGCTCAATTTAAATATTGGATATTAGACTACATTACGCTTTAAAAGTTATTTAAGTGATCTAGAAATAATTACCAAAATTTAATTATTTAAAAAGAAGGAGACTGATAATCTTAGGTTCTATTATTTAATTTAATAGTCAGTATTTTGGAGAATGCTTTTATACAATAAAATATTAAAAGTTTATAAGCTATTAAATTTTTTAAGCTAATTTGAGTTAACCGGACTAGACTGGACCGCACTGGATGCAGTGATTCATTTTATTGGTTTTGAAGTTTGTAGTTTTTATTTCCAGTCGATGATTGGAGTCTTGTTCTTTTCAGTTTTGCACCAGACTTTGGCCCTGGTCTGAATATTTTTATGCGGCGAGTCAGCTGCCTTTTATCAAAGACCATACACTGGTCACACAAAATATTCTTGAAATTGTTACAATGTTTTAAAATTGACCTATTATATACTTTAAATCCACAAATGTAGATAGTGACTCATTCCTAATATAGGTTCATAAGCTTTAGCTAACTATAGCGCGGCTTCTATGGAGATAGATGCAGAAAACACGTGCCGCTTTAATAGCATAACGTACTTTACTATAATTTGATCTAATCTACGAGTACGAACGATTGTCCATAATGCTGTACTGAAAAATCTCGATGTAATCTATTCTTCATTTGATAATTGATACGACTATTTACATTTGTGGAGAAAATGTTTTTTATACAGTGTGTTCACAAACTTACTTTTGTTAATAAGTGTCAAATATGATAAAATATGATGAATGAACACCGTAACAAAACATGAGAACATGACATTCATTGTAATTCAGTTATTACGATGACATTTTTCGAAAATCTCAATAAATTTCTCTTACAAAAGTGCAACTTATGAAGTCTCTTTAAATGAATAAGAAAACTCTGTATTTACATTTACATACATTCTCAAATATTAATGGGGAATTGGACACTTATTTTTTTATTTTTTATTTTGAAACTAGAGTTTATTTTGACCTCATAGCATTTTTTATTTTTTCTCTAACTCGAATATTAAGCCCAAAATAAATTTTTTAAAAAAGCTATGACGTAGCTACTAATATATATCCAGCTCTCTTCTTACTAGTAGTAAGAATATAATGGATATATTAGTAGCTACGTCACAGCTTTATTTAAAAAATTTATTTTGGGCTTAATATTCGAGTTAGAGAAAAAATTTTAAAAAGTGATAAGTTTTTTGTTTAGTTCTTTACGTTTTTATAGAAAAAAGTACAAAATTCGATTGTAGTCCAGTTCCCCATTTTTCATTTACATAAATAGCTAATTATTTTCATAAATTAAATTTGTCAAATAGACACAATAGACATTAGTTGATAAAAAAGGCAATTATCTATATTTGATTATGATGACGTAACATAACTTTTTTTTATGGAAACCAAAAGTTTTCAAAATGTACTTCTAAGAAGAAAAAACTGTTAGCGAAGAAGGAGAACTCACAAATTTACTTTTCTGAAGCGAGAAATAACGAAATGTTACTCTAATACCGAATTCACACTGTAAAAAAAAGCACCAAATATTTTGACAAAAATTTTGATAAAACTGGTTTTTACAGTGTGCTCGGCTATATTTACGAAGTTTTTATAAAAACTGTATTTATGAGATTATGCGAGTGCACGTAAATATTTTGACGTGACGTCACATTAATAGAAACGATTCTATTTTTTTTTTATGAAAAGACGAGTTCCATTGGTTGTTGATGCGAGCGTGCGCCTTGCTCTGTTGTCTGGTAGCAGATTTTTTGTACTTAAGGATGCAATTTAGTAGGTATAGCTATCGCAGTTGCACTTATTGCTGAGATGGGCAACATTTGCTAATTTTGCGTTGTAAGTTTCTCAAAAACCAAAAGTTAAAATGAAATTTTGATTTGTTTATCAAATAGTTGCCGTTAAAGTCTCGGAGATGAGTTAATTTCAGCCTTAAATGTGAAGTATTTATATAAAAATAAATAACTGTAAAATGCAGTACAAAAATGAAAAATTATTCTTATTAATTGCCACCTTATTTTTTTACAAAAATCATTCAAAAATTGCTCATCTCCGAGACTTTAAAGGCAACTATTTGATAAACAAATCAAAATTTCATTTTAACTTTTGGTTTTTGAGAAACTTACAACGCAAAATTAGCAAATGTTGCCCATCCCAGCAATAAGTGCAACTGCGATAGTTAGCTATACCTACTAAATCACATCCTTAAATGTATTTCTTGGACCTTGGAGTTATGCAACCCATTTTACATTCCGTAATTTTTTTTTACCAAATTATTACAGTGTGGTTACCCAAATAACGACAAATTTTTATAAAAATTTTCATGATTATATTTAAGAAATTTTTATGAAAAAAATACAATGTGGGACTGGCTTAATAGAAAGTTGATCATTTTACTAGCATTGAAATAGACAACGTAAACAATTAATTTATGAAATTTTTTTTTAATCGAAACCCCTACGTGTAGCACATGTCTGAAATCAGAATAAAATGCTCTTTCAGAAAATATCAAAAAATGTCTCCTCTCTATTTAAAAAAATGACCCCGACGCCTATACTCTGAAGATTTAAATAATAAAAATTTTTAAACATAGTCAAAAAATAGGAAAAATTACGTTATTTACTTCCTCCAAATTTCATTCCATTTGGTCAATTCGTTTAGAAGTTATTAAGGCCATTCCACACTTTTAGACCTCTCTGTATATTAGCTATAACTTTGTTATAAGTTGTAACTTAGTTATTAGTTATATAATATATATATATTATAACTTAGTTATAAGTTATATACTGCATAAAAGACAGCTGACTCGTCAGCCATCTTGGGTTCCATGTCAAAGTGACATTTTATGCAATAAACATACATACAGTAAAAATATCTTAAAGTGACGAGCTAGGGGAAGCGCCTACACCTAAATTGGTATTTTTCCCCTCTATGCAATAATAATCGCCTAGTTACTTATAATTTAGTAGCCACTGATATAAACGAATTTATTTTAAACCAATCGTGTTTAAGGAAGGCGTGGCCAATTCTGCGTGAATTTATCCCTACCGCACCTCAGGTAGGATTGCGTTTGCTGTACATTATGATCGAAGCGTTTTTATATACCTATTGTGGGAACTGTTTTGTCTTTGCTGTTATAGTTCCCCAAAAAAAATAACAGTGAACTGTTTTATCAGCCTTACGCAAATGTTACTTTGACTGACTTTGACGTACGCCTTAAGAAGACGAAGAAGAATGCAGTATGACGGGAATAAAATTATTATAACAGTGGAAACACCAATAAACGACATAGGATAAACAAGAGATTAAAAATCGACTATTCTAATTAACTTTTTATAAAATGTCAAATAAATTTATATTAGGTGTCTTCTTTAAGTGATATCACATGCATAAATATGTTAAATAATATGAGAAAATTCTACAAAGTTTCCTTTCCTTTGCTTCATTCTAAAATTTACACAGAGTTAAAAAAGAACATGGCATCAATGTTAGTGTTTTCTATATTATTTGTCTCAATTATGGAAGTGTTTACTAGTTATGAAAGCCCATGTCCGGAAATTTTTCAATATTTTACCGACAACAATGAATTGCTATGTGGACTTATCTATATACCATATTTCAATGAATTTGGGGATTTTATTCAAGTTGCAGTAAACTTTGAAATTGGACATCGACGTGACATGATAGATAAGGTATGTTCTACAAAATAATTATAAGCTTTTAATCGATCATCTAAGAACAAGTTTTCAAAGTTTTGCAAAATAATGTCCAATGACAACAAAACTAGTAAGAAAATAAGTTTGTCGAGTCTGACAACTACAACTGACTAGTCAAAAACGTTAATTTTCTCTACATGATACATTTTTGTTTCTTAAAACGTCAAAAATTAATTAAAACTGATTAAAACATGAAATATAGAAGATTTTGCAAAAGCGCCATCTCTTGTTAATTGCTTGGACTTCAGTTGTCAAATATTTATTTAAATTTGCTTTCAATTGTAAAAACAAGTTAATTATTGTTAAACAAAACAAGCAAAGCAAGGTTTAAATTGGTTCAATTTTAAACTCTGGATGCAGTGGTTCACTTGACCGCGTTTGAATGAAACTCAGCTGCACGTTTTCCCGATTTCAGTCTTTTATTTCCAGTCGATGATTAGAGGCTTATTTTTTCAGTTGTTCACATGACCATAGCCTGACTTGGTAGGGGCTATTTCTTTATTCAATGCCTGACAAGCTTGACTGCAGTCAGGCATGTCAGGATCATTTCAGTTTTTTATTTCCAGTCGATGATTGGATTATAGTCTTGTTTGTAGTATCGTCATGGTTTTGGTGGTAAGGGTACTAACTGGATTTAAGAAGTAGACTTCCAATTCAGTCGCTGGAATAAAGAAATCATGACTTGTTTACATTATTCCAGTAAGTTATGTTCAAGCTCTGTAAGTGTAATGGAATGTTACTGAACCATTGTAAACCTGACTGCTTAATTATTTCTTTTATAAATGGTAAATGGTAATTAAATCAATAAATCACCAATGCAGTTTGACTGGAATAGAATAATAATTATAGTAGTAGAAATATCACTAAACCACGGAAGAATAAAAAGAGAAGAAAAATCTACTATTTTAATTTTTTTTTTTGAAGGCCCGTATAAATTTTTATTATAGGTATCTTCTTTAAGTAGTAATCATATACCACATCTATAAATATGTTAAATAACTTGGGAAAATTATTTTTTGCGCTTTATTATAGGATTTTACCTCAATATAACGAGTAATTTCTGTACAGTCCAAAGAAGACCGTCGAAGATATGATTTTGCGCTTTACTCACCCATTCTTGGAAATTACAAAGTTTCCTCTCCTTTTCTTAATTCTAAAATTTACACAGTGTTAAAAAAGAACATGGCACCATTATTGGTGTTTTCGATATTTGTGTTAATTAATAAAGTGTTCAGTTTTCAAAGTCCATGCCCGGAAAATTTTCAATATTTTTACGATAACAATAGATTGCTATGTGGACTAATTTCTATACCAATTCCCAATCATTTTGGGAATTTAATTCAAGTTAAAGTGAAATTTGAAGTTGGACATCGATTGGATATGACTCTTACGGTATGTTGTTTTGTGTTTACAAAATAATTATATGCGCTTTTAATCGATCATCTAAGAACAAGTTTTCAAGGTTTTGCAAATAATATTCAATGAAAACAAAATTTAATTCTAAAGTAACGAAATAGGTAATAGGTAATAGGAAATAGTTAAAACCAATAAAAGTGACACTTATTTCGGCGAGACAAAAATTAGTATATTATCGAACTAGCGGGTAATGGAGCTCATTACTCACAAGAATGAATTTGCGACATGAGCCGTACGACGAGTGTCGTAATTATTTGAGTTTTTTATGTGTTTTAAACAAATACTTTTTTATCGAACTTTTTATATTCAAAAATATAAAAATATATATGGTGTTCTATTTAAAAATCAAAAGTTTACTTCATTTCCGGCAAAATCGGAATGGAAGAATTTTAAAGGTAGTTAAACAAGTTGCAGTTTATATGACTATAACTCACAACAATTTGAATTTTAGTATGTTGACATATAACGGAGCTATAAAAGTGTTCTAATCTCATGTGTCGCCTGGTAAATCATCGACGGCCGTGATTATAAACGAAAAATAAAGTTAATCTCGAAAATTAAAATTATATTTCTCACGGTCGTAATCATAAAACACAAATAAAGTTATTCTCAAGAATAAAATTTATATCTTTTAGATATGGCAACGTAGCAACGTTACAATGTCAAAGTTTGACGTTTGAATATAAATACTAAAATTTGAGGTTAAGTTCTTTGTGAGTTGTTTCATTGAGTAAGTAGCCGCTACTTTAACAGGAAAGAGCCGTTTAGCTAATAATATGGATCGCGATGTTTTTTTAAATATAGCGATTTCTGGTCAATTTCTTTAATCGTTACCGGTTGCTTATACTACCACTTATAAAAAAACTATCGTAAACTCGACGAAATGAATGGGGGACTTACCCCTGCTTTGGGAATGTGTGCGGAACGCTCGCCATTTTATCAAGCGCATTTCATTTGCGTTATGTTAAACTATCTCAATACCTGCTCACTTAACACCTATAATACCTGCAATACCTGCTCCACAACTGTTACGTCCGGTGAATGCACCCATTGAGTCATCCGTAGTTTTTCCATAATGTCGTTTCAATCGCATTTTCTCTTACAGGCAACTAACAGTAACCCTAACCCTCCCTTCGGATCTATACAGGGTGGTTGATTTTTTACTGTCCAGTTAATATCTGCTGAAATATTGAAGTTACTTAAAAAAGTTAAATTAGAAACTTTTCTAACAACACATCATCTACAAAATAGCGCAAACAATTTTTTTCCATGGCCTACTTGTTTTGCGGGAAAATATGTAACTTTGGTTTTTTAAATAGAACACCCTGTATATTTTTAGAGAATCGTATTTTAAATCAATTTCTCTTTATAACGATGTACCTATCACAAGTACCATTTTGCTTTCTAATTATTTCCAATATTTAAAAAAATTTTAAGATGAGTGTTGCAGAAAACATAGTCAAAGAGGGCCAAAAATTTTTGAATTCCATGGTGGACAATCTGAACAATCATTATAATACATTACGTGTTAAAGTTTGTTCCGAAATTTCTTAGTTTGTTAAAAAGTAAATAAATTAATGTTAATCAAGAGTTATACTACAACCCTCATATTGTTCCTTTTTTTGAAATATTGGGCATAATTATTAGAAAGCAAAATGGTACTTGTGATACATTGTTGTAAAGAGAAATTGATTTAGAATACGATTCTCTAAAAATATACAGGGTGTTCTATTTAAAATACCAAAGTTACATATTTTCCCGCAAAACAAGTAGGCCATGGAAAAAAATTGTTTGCGCTATTTTGTAGATGAGGTGTTGTTTGAAAAGTTTCTAATTTAACTTTTTTAAGTATCTTCAATATTTCAGCAGATATTAGCTGGACAGTAAAAAACCAACCACCCTGTAGGTATAGAGATATTCAAACGTCAAACTTTGACACTGTAACGTTGCTATGTTGCCATGTCTAAAAAATACAACTTTTTTTCACGAGAATAACCTTTATCATGGTCATGGTAGTTAGACATGACAACGTAGCAATGTTACAATGTCAAAGTTTGGTGCTTGAATATAAATATTAAAATTTTAGGTTAAGTTCTTTATGTGTTGTTTATATTTAAACGTCAAACTTTGACATTTTAAAGTTGCTACGTTGCTATGTCTATTAATATTTTATTAATATCTATTAATAGGTTTTTCCGTCGATCGATTGTTAATGGGTGTCATTAACCAATAAGAAATTGATCGTTAATAACCCTTATTAGTGATCAATTTCCTATTAACGATCAATTATGGGGTAGGCAACCAAATCACACCAAATATTGCATTAAAATTGTGACATTAGTTGTCATTTTTGTTTTCAATGGCACCTTTGATTGTAGAATTTTTTGAAAATTTGCATTTTTGTCGTAAAATAAAATTAGATTTTCTCCAATTTAATGGGAGGCGATCGACGGAAAAAGTTAGTAATCAACTCTTGTGTTAATTGCCGATTAATAATCTCAACAATTAACGCGCTCGCTACTCTCGCGCGTTAAAATGTCTCGATTATTAATCGGCCTTATTAACACACTAGTTGATTAAATAACTATTATTCTCAAGATTAACTTTAATTGTCGTTTATAATTATGGCCGTGAGTAATATATTAATCATTGAATAATAGACATATTATTTATTGATTTGCAACTGGTGAGTAATGACACACATTACTGGTAAAAATCATATACAGTAATGAATTATTATTATAAGATCGTGGATCAAGTCAGTTTTCATTTCATAGCGACGTTAGATAAAATATTTTTTTATATTTTCAGAAATCTATTGGGAAAGTGGTAGTAATGGATACTTCCGATGTTGTATTACAAAAAATTAAAGCCAATCAACCAATATCATTCAAATTGGAGTTTCCAACTTGGTATAATTTAATACCTAAAGTAACAAAAATTTCCGTAAATGACAACGAAATTTGTTCGGGAAGTTCTATACCAAGCGATGCTGCTGAATCTGTAACAACCGTTAACTTACTCTACAATTTAACTATTACTTATACTAAAAATTCCAAACCACACAACTATTTTCCACCACAAAATAATCAAAATAATAACATTAACACGCATTTTAATCCACAATCTTGGAACCAAAGACCTACCAATCAACCTGAGCCACAACAAATACAAAATAACAGTATTAACACATACTATTATACACCTCCTTGGGACGCAAGACCTACCAATCAGCCTGAGCCACAAAAACCTCAAAATAATGGAATTAACACGTTTCTTCAACAACCATCTTGGAACGCAAGACCTACCAATCAGCCCGAACCGCAAAAACCTCAAAATAATGGAATAAACACGCATTTTCAACAACCACCTTGGAACCAAAATCCTACCAATGAGCCAAAGCCCCAAACACCTCAAAATAATTTTTATGCTTCGTCTTGGAACCCGAGACCTACCATTGCGCCTACACCACCTACAAGTTCTATTCACATTCGAACGAAGCCAACTGATTTTAACTCGCTTCAATATATTTGTGGATTCGAGGATCAAGGAATTAGTCTCATATATGGAGGACAAGATGTTAAAAAATCGGATCATCCTTGGTTGGGTGCTCTTTATAAAACGACAACTAGTGAAGCTAAATTTTTATGCGGAGCCACGTTAGTTACCAAAAAACATGCACTTACAGGTAAGTTTATCTCACTTAAAAGCAACTTCTGAAACAACTCAATTTTTAGCTGGTCATTGTATCCATGGAACAGCTCCAAGGCGGTTACATTTAATAGTAGGCAGAGAAAATATTCAAAATTGGTTAAGCGAAGGAGAACAGATACAACTAACAAATGCAATTACTCATGAAGACTTTGTTGTTAGACAAGGTGATGGCGATTTGGGGCTTTTAGTTTTGAGTAGAGAGATTAAGTTATCGTTTTCTGTGAGACCTATTTGTTTGTGGAGTGGCAATGACGATGAAAATTTGATAGTTGGAAAGGAAGGAACTGTTGTAGGTTGGGGTGAAAATGAGAAAGGAGTTACTGCAACTACACCATCACAAGTTACAATGCCTGTCGTAAAAAATGAAGACTGTATTAGATCGAATCCAATATTTTCAATCATCACTTCAGAAAGAACGTTTTGTGCAGGTAATATAGTTTTTGGATGCCTGCTACTTTTATTATTTATTTTTATATTTGCGTTTTAGGCAATAGAAACAATTCAGGTCCTTGTAACGGTGATAGTGGTAGTGGATTTTATGTAAAACAAAATAACAAATGGAGCCTTAGAGGGATCGTTTCTCAAGCATTATCAGCTAATGAAAAATGTGATCTTAGTAATTATGTTGTTTTTGTCGACGTTGCTAAATATAAAGATTGGATAATAGCGAAAATTAAAAACCAAGAAGCTTCTAAATTATAACTAGGAGGTTGAATAGTATTATGTAGCATTTATTTTTTGAATATTTATTAATACAGTCCCACCAACTTTGTTAGCGAGCTGAGGAGCGTGGCCAAGACTGTCATAGATTTTGAAGTACACTACATGTTAAAAGTAATTCAGTCATATTAATTTGACAAGTAACTGTCACTAAAATTGAATATAGGTTAATATTGAGACAGTGAATTCGAAAAGTACAACTACTTACTGTCGTTTTGAAAGATTTTATCATAACCTAAAATTGTTGTAGATAAAGATAAACTAAAAATAAATGGTTTTTACTTTTTATGATTTTTACTTTTTAAGTACTTTAACAATAGCTGTACCTTTAAAATAAGAACCGGCAAATAAGTGCATAAAAAGTGATTGACAAGTAGTATTGTCGTAGTTTCTTAAAACAACCCTGTTTTCAAGCCTTGAGCATTTGGCCAGTCTAAAAATTGCTGGTAAAAGTTGTTTGGTCCTTTGAAGATCGCAAACCCTTCTTTGTGTTGATATTACAGTTAATCACCACTAAAGCCATAAAGATTTTTTATTTATTGACAATCTTTACATGCGACTTTTAACTATGCCTGTACCTAACCTTAATTCTCGATTATGATTGGACGAATCTTTTCCCGCAAAAAAATATTTTAAATAAAATTTTCCGTAACGCAAAATTGGTTGGTGGAGCTGTATACACAATATAATTTCTTAAACCATTTATTTTACATCCATTAAACATACATTTCATAAATTTTTATTAGGTATCTTCTTTAAGTAATCCATGCGTTTAATTCCAAGTCATCAATATTTAAAAAATTTACATGTATTTGTCTGTCAATCTACCTGCTTATACATATATTTATCTTTCTCACGGACTGCTCGTCTGTCTGACAGCTTACTTGTTTGCCTGTAGTTCGCTCGGAACCTTCAGTCCTTTTGACTGATTCTTGGGCACACTTGTGCACGGAATCCTTAATTATTAATTAATCAGCAAGATGAAGACTGAGAACTCTTAACCGATTGTTAGCGTCCTCATGTATTAATTTCCACTTTTACAAGTACTAATCTGTTCTATTGCCAACTATATCTCTCAGATATTCCATCACTCACAGAATCTACAGCTTTGTCACTAAGAAACCAATTACTTACCCAAACAGCCTTGACTCTCAGTCGTCATAGTTATCCTCCTTCTTATCATTTATCATTAGCTCTGTGCCTTGTGCTCTCACTGCCGTCTGTAAACATGGTTCGTCCAGATCACAGCATGAAGAAGCAAATCCGCACTCCGCGCTTGTTGCAGCAGTAGGAGCAATGGGCAGAATTGCGAGCTGTCAAGCAACAATAGCTGTACTACCCGGCAGCAGCAAAGACAGCAGTGTTGCACCACTCGCTCAGTAGTCAGTAAAAGATCGGTATCAATCAGCCAGACTTTCTGTTGTGCGAAGATCTCTTTCACTTCTTAGGGTGGGTTTCATAAAGGGTGCTAAGCACATGCTGAGCACTTGCCCAACTTCAGTTCGAGATGGCGGACTTAAGTCCGTTTCATAAAGCTTTCGCAAACTCTAACAATTACGTTGCCGCTTTCGGCGGTTATCGGTTGAAAACAAACGTAAAAAACGAGTAAATGCCTACGTTTCGAAAAGGTTGGCAGTTCGTTTGCTTTCAACCCATAACCGACGTAATTGTTCGAGTTTGAGAAAGTTTTATCGATGTCGAACTTAAGTTGGGCAAGTGCTCAGCACGTGTTTAGCACTTTTTATGAAACTCAACCTTAGGATCATTAAGGTTTACTATAAGAATAAGAACAAGAATAAGCGTAGAATTGTCTTAAACACACTGTTCATGCTCAACTTGCTCTTGAAGAAAACGGGTATGCGCTCTCAAGTGACAACTAAAAAGCAAAAGTACCTAACCTCAATATTAAATGGACGGGTGTACTACATATATTCATGAGATCATATGATAATCACGAAATGTGCCGAAATTGGTCGAGCTTTCATAAGAGTAGAAATATTTATCGTTATGGACACCAGCGTGGACCGTACCATTGGTTTCTGTATATCTGAACTTTTTTGCTTATTCTTGTTCTTATTCTTAGTCACCATAAATGGTCCCTTACTCATTTGCTTTAACCACTCCGATACTGAACTCGCAGTTTTTTAAAATAATAAATTGCCAAGATAAAAGTATGCTAATTTTTTAGCTGATTATTGTTAGTAACTATATTTGACAGCTTTTCCCCCATTTAACATTTTTTCCATCTCTTCTCTTACGCGACTTTGTATGTCATTAATTATTATTATGTAATAATATGACAATAGTGTTTTTTGTCGAGAAAACTCCGCAGGAGCTCGTCCTTCAGACCTGTTCGATTTAAACAGTGATTAACATGACTGATGGTTAATTACTAGGTACTTATTGAATTAAAATATATTACCATAATGACTTTTAGTACTTCTTTATCGCCAAGAAATCGAACATTGGATGTAACTTGTAGTGTTAACACATCTTTTGTAGCTTGTAATTTAATTAATTTAATTTTGTTTATAAAAAATAGTGTGCTAAACGTTTAAATTACTGTACAAAAACAATTGAAAAATAATTTTTTTAAAATTCTTAACGTTATGCCTTTGTTTCAATTACCTATTTTTCCAAAACGGGAACGAATTACCATAAAAGAATTACCGTGTTGTGGATTGTTGTGTAGTTCTATATTCCAAAGTTGCAAATTTTCAAATTCCAAAACAGAGTTAACTATATAGTGATGGTTTATTTAAAAACGCTGTGTTTATTATTAGTAACAATATGTACTGATAAAGTGTATAGTATTCAAAGTCCGTGTCCAAATGTATTTCAATACATGTACGACAACGATGGAATATTATACGGACTTATAACTGCACCAATTCCAGAAGATCATGGGAATTCAATTGAACTGACGGTAGAAATTATGGTGGGACATCAAGTTATGAAATCGTTACGTACCGGAGACTCGCCACTAGTGACTTCTTAAAGCTATTTTCACATTTCACATACATACAGTGTGTTCATGAAAACAGTTTACAATAGCTAACATTTTTATTCTTAAAGATAGGAATTCGATTAAATTAGGAAAGTTGTAGTACCTACTTGCTTCGTTTTCGGTTTACATCAATATGCCACTTTTTTAAAATTGAGCACCCTCTATATTTTTAGATTTTTACTTGGATTTTTTGATATGTATGTATAAAAGTATTCAACACTTTATTAAAAATATCTGTTGTGTCAACACAAGACTTTCCGATTGAGTTGATTATTCTAAGACCAAAACAGTTAAAAAACAAAAGAATATTGAACATTTTTATAATCACTGAATAAAAATAAATAAACGTCAAAATTTTTTTGACAAATGTCAAATTTTTTGACAACTGTCATATTTTTTGACAACTGTCAGAAACGTCAGCTGCCAAATATTATTAGATATTTGATTGCGTAAAAATTCCTTTTAAAACAAAATAATGTTAAAAAATTTTATATCATTGAATAGAGCAAATAATTCTCTATCGGATGATTTAAAAAAAATTATATAGTGCCATTTAAAAAAAACAAAATTTCCTTAATTGCACGCCCCCTAGCGGACCGATTTTGAACAAACTCGTTTCTGCACTCCGTTGTTATCTGATAAGACCTTACGCCAAATTTCAAGTCAATCCGTTCGGCCGTTTCAGAGATTTCGTGGGGAACTACATCCACACATCCACACATACACACATACACACACACACACAGACTTTTTTCTAAAAATGGTCTAGATCGTTTCGGGGGACCTCAAAACAGATATATCCGGTGTTATTTCAAAATATTTTTTTTACCTCATTACAATACTTTCCTTTAATACCTTAAGGTATCGGAAAGTAATATTCAGAAATAGCCGAGTTATAGCTCATTTTGCGGTCCGATACGCTATACGTGACGTCAGCACCGTCATATTAAATACGGGTATTATTCGAATAGAAGTTTTCTATTGGCAGGATTTTGAAAATTCGGTTTACAATACTCACACAAGAATTGACATGCGTCAACCTTATTTGACAGAACTTTGTAGGGAGTGACTTAGCCGCTTCTTTTTGGTGAACAATGCATAGTCTTACATTTCATTATTTCTGTTAAATTCTGTAGCAAAGGCACCAGTCTTCCAAGCATTAATTTATCGTTGGGACTTGGTAGACTGAGACACCCTATTTCAGGGGTGGCCAACTTCACTACTCATGATCAACTATTTTTCTTAAAAATATATAGCAATCTACTTACTAAAATCTTGACGTCAATTATGATACAGACGGCTGATTTGACAGCCATTTTGGTTCGAATGTCAAAGTGAAGTTTAATGTCATTTGCACTATTTCGATTTTTCTTTTTGTTCACTCTTGTCTGTCATTCCTGTCACTTGTCGGTTTTACGATTTACCAAAAATGGCTAATGAGTCAGCTATTATTGTGACCTAATTTATGAGACTAACGGCGTTGCATGAAGGCCAATTATATTTTAATCCGAGAATTAGATTTATAATTCTTAGATATGACAACGATACACAATATATTAATAAATAAATAAATAAAAATTTCAAAGTTTGACAAACTGTATTCACAATTTAACATAAAAATAACTTAACCTCAAATTTTAATTTACAAACGTCAAACTTTGACATTACAGTGTGTAACGTTGCCATATCAAAGAATTATAAATCTAATTCTCGGATTAAAATCTAATTCGTCTTTATGCAACGGAGCGTTAAGGAGCCACGACCGTTTGTTTCTATGAGTCACGACTAAATTGCGTTTGTTGAAATCTTTTTTGTTTTATTTTATTGTTTTAAATATTATCTAATATTGTAAGATCCGTTCTTGTCAAAAAATTTAACGTCACTTTGACGTTGACCAATAATGGCCGATGAGTCAACTATTATTGTGATGTAATTTATGATACTACCGGCTTTGCAGAACGGTGAATTATATTTTAATCCGAGAATTCGATTTATAATCCTTAGATATGGCAACGTTACACATAAATTAATAAATAAATAAATAAAAATGTTAAAGTTTGACAAACTGTACCTCAACCTTAACCTTAAACCTCAAATTTTAAGTTACAAACGTCAAACTTTGACATTACAGTGTGTAAAGTTGCCATATCAAAGAATTATAAATCTAATTCTCGGATTAAAACATAAGTCACTTTATGCAACGACCGTTTGTTTCTATCAGCCACATTCAAAGTTCAAATCTCTCCTGTTGGCTATCATTTACCAAAAATGACTTGTTGGCCATTCTTGCCCTATACCATACTATATACTTACAAGGTCTTTTTTCATTAGGGATTTAGTGGAAACATTGATTTATTGGATAGTACGGAAAAAGTTTTTGAAAAACTTAGAAACGAGGAATCATTATTATTTATGTTGAAATTTCCATCTATTACCAATAATAGAACACCAAAGATATCAAAAATACTTGTAAATGGCAATCAAATTTGTACTGGAAATTCAAGATTTGGTCAAAACATTAATTTTACCACTATTACATTAGTTAAAAGCCTAAGTTTTTCAACGAGGGATAAGCGTGGATCACGTATACGTAATAGGCCAAGTGGACTAAATTTACAAAATTTGCGAAAATCTGTAAATTTTCCAGATTTTTCACATTTCTCAAATTTTTCAGATATTTCAGATTTCTCAATATTTAAAGATTCTCGAGATTTTACAGCTATAAATTCTCGAGATTTTACAGACTTTGGGAATTTTTTAGATTATCTACATTCTACAGATTCACCAAATGTAGCAAATCCACCAGATGTACCCGACACACCAAATGTATCCGACACACCAAATAAGAATAACAAAATACATAGACCTACAAAATTTGATCCTCCCGTCAATAACGAACCCCGTCCTGTAGAAGTTCCTCAAACAACAGCCGCATCAAAACCTTCAACTACCGGTTTCAGCCAATCACAATTAGTTTGTGAATTAGTCGATAACGCCATTAGTCTTATTTATAATGGAGAAATTGCTAA
Organism: Malthinus seriepunctatus; assembly: GCA_963924605.1. NCBI lineage: Eukaryota > Metazoa > Arthropoda > Insecta > Coleoptera > Cantharidae > Malthinus > Malthinus seriepunctatus. The sequence goes on from OZ004603.1 coordinate 17,417,492, forward strand.
AAAATCAGATTATCCTTGGTTGGGAGCTCTATTTAAAACGGCATCACAAGAACCTACGTTTTTGTGCGGATCCAATCTCGTTACAAAAAAACATGCACTTACAGGTGAATTATATAAAGATCAGCGCGATCTGATGATCGTCGCTTCAAACCTCTCTAAACTAGTGAAAAATTAAAAATAAAGGCACCCTTTCAGTACCATGTAGAATATTATAAACATTTTTTTACAAACTCCTTTTTTTAGCCGCTCACTGTATATATGGAATAAAAGCACAGAGATTGTACATAATTTTAGGTAGAGAAAATATACAATATTGGTTAAGCGAAGGCTCACAAACACTATCAGTAAGCAATACTTTTGTACATGAAGATTTTGCTGATAGAGTTATTAAAGGAGATGGTGATATAGGAGTTTTAGTTTTAAGCCAAGAGGTTAAACTGACTGCTTACGTGAGACCCATTTGTATTGGGAATACTGTTGTACAACCCACTGTTGTGGGTTGGGGAGAAACCGAAAAGGGAAATTCTCCAACTACTCCATTGAAAGTTACCATACCTGTGGTAAAATATGAGGAATGCATTAAATCGAATCCAGCATTTTCGTTAATTGCTTCAGAGAGAGCATTTTGTGCAGGTTTGAATTTTGAAATTTGATTTTAAACTAATTTGTTAATAATGAAATTTTAGGTCATAGAAATAATTCAGGTCCTTGTAGAGGTGACAGTGGAAGCGGGTTTTATGTAAAAGAAAATGGAAGATGGACTCTTCGAGGAATTGTTTCGCACTCACTAATGGCTAACTATACGTGTGATTTAACGAATTATGTAGTTTTTGCTGATGTTGATAAATATCGCGAATGGATTTTAACCAAAATTATGAATTAGGTTATCGATGAATTTTGATCTAGTATTCTACCATGAAGCAAGATCTGTTAATTTCGACGTCCAAAACAAAACTGTAATGTGTCATTTTTGTACTTGGGAATTTTCTTAATTTCTTGTCGTTTCTTACTGCTTCGGTGAGCTGTTTATTGTACCTTAAGGGCTATTTATACAGAAAAAATTAACAACTAACAACTAGAGAATTAACAACTAAGCTTCCTAGTAACCAATCAAATTTGTAATTTTTAAATTTATTTGCTACTGCGCATGCGTAGTTGCTAATTCTCTAGTTGTTAGTTGTTAATTTTTTCTGTATAATCAAGCCTTTAATTATTCTTAATGTTAATTTTCATTAAAAGAAATTATGACTGCCTGCTTGTTTGTTTATCAGACTATCTATCTATCAGTTCATCTGTTCATCAACAATAACTGTTTAGCAAACATGAAAGAGATAAACATTCTTATATTAAACATTTGTAGAGGTAGTACTCGTGAATCTCGTGAACAATGAGTCGCACCATTGCAGTAGTCGAAAATGTGAACAACTTGCTTGTTACTAACAAATCTAAAAAATCTTTCAATATCCCATCATTTATATAAATTAGTCGATGTGTTTATCGTTTAAAATTTCACTACAATAGCCCTCTCCCTTCTAAATAACCCCGCCCGTCTTCGCGTAGCTTTTTTCAAGTGCATCGTTCACGAGAATACGTACTACCTCTAGCTATTAAACAAATTTGAAGGACGAATGATTTTTATATTGGAATTTTGACGTTAATTATTTTATGCAAAGGTATATAAACTTATTAATTATTTTAGTAAATAATTTTCAATGTCGATAGTTGAAAGTCAAGGTTCGTCAAGTGGATATTGATATTAAAGTTGTCACAAAGATATTTGAAAGTATCAGTTCCAGTATACCGACTACTGTAAAAATATTTTAAAGTGATGAGCTGAGGGGAAGCGCAGATACCTAAATTGATATTTTTCCCATCTATGCAATAGTAATCGCCTAGTTACTTATAATTTAGTAGCCAATGATACAAACGAATTTATTTTAAACCAATCGTGTTTAAGGTAGGCGCTTCCCCTCAGCTCGTCACTTTAAGATATTTTTACTGTACTTTACTTCCAAAAGATATTTAAACAATATCCTTTTATTATTAATAAAGTGTTTTTTAGTGCATGCCTAGTAAATTTTTCTATTACTGCAAAAAAAGTGACTATGATTTATACAATCAATAAATATCAACCTTCAAGCATTTTCATTTTGTTATTTGATGTATTGCCGTTAGTTCAAGTAGTTCAAATTACTGTAATAAAAGTATTACTGTAATATGAGATTAAGAAAATATTTTAATGTTTGTATAAAAATGTGCTTCGGGGACAATTGAAACAAACCACGATGGGGACAATTGAAACATGTTATACAAGGGGAACGTGATTAAAAAAAAAAGAAAGTTAGGAAAAGTCTTATGATAGTAATAAAAACACCAGCCAAATAATACTAAACATAATCAACGCATGCAGAGTGATACAGAAGAGCACAAATATTTTTGTTGAGTTTGTTTCGAACCGTATATCTGTATAGCCGTCCTAGAAAGTGGTGAATTGTCAAAATTGATGTTATGATAAGTGTACTCGTCCAGAAGAATTATATTTGTCACAATTCTTGACCAGAGTAATGTTTGAACTATAAAATCACCTAATGTAAATTCGTTTCAATTGTCCCAGATATATGTTTCAACCGTCCCAGACACGGGGACGAATGAAACATTTCAGACACCTCAACTGTTTATGAAATAGCTTTTTTGTATATCGTTACAAATTAACGAAATGATATACATATAAACTAGAAAGACTAAGGTCCCAATAGCACACATTCAATTTTTGAAAATCATTATAGCAGCGGAGAAAAATGAAAAGCAATTAAAAATGTTTCAATTGTCCCGGTCTTCCCTACCTACCTATGAACATATAACCAACAAAAAGTTCACTTTTACCTCCTACGTAAAAGTAAATTCTAACCCTAAATATTTACAACAAATTGTAACGTAAAATGATATTACTAAGCATTTGTAATGTAAAAAGGTAATGTTTTTATAAATTTTCTGTTATAATTTATTCGTTGCGGTTAATAATTAGCTAGCTTCTTTTTACAAGTTAAAGTTAATTATGTCAACAAGTCCATATGAAAAATTTCTTTTCCTTGTCTTTTAAACTCGTCGTTTGGTTCTTTAAAACAGTTACATTGGATTCCAAAAGCGCACGAACCGATTACATTAATGTTGTAAGAAGCTGACAATTCTTTAAGTCAATTTGTTGTTTATTTGTGCACGTATTATCGACAACGTTTTGTAATTGATAACCGGACTGAAGCAACGTCTCAAACATCCCCTTTAATTTTGTCGGAGTAAAAGTTGGAGATAACTTCGTACGTATAAAACTCCATTTTTCTCCACCGATAGCAAATAAATTGGCGCTCAGTGGATCGTCTTTTTAGTTATAATAAAATCCACGATCGACAAAATGATCAAAATCGTTCTGAATTACATACTTAATAGGTTTGTTCCCACACAGCTCGAACTAGTTTGTAACTGGGCGGAGTGTGCGCACATTGAAATTTGTATTGCCAACTTCAATGTGCGCTTGCGCTGTTCAGTTCTGAACCGTTCTGAACTGGTTCGACTGTTTGTAGGAACAAACCTAATATATTGGGGATCTACAAGAAAATACCAAGGGTTGCAAAAAGTGTAAATTCTTGTAATTTTGTAACCCAAAGCTTTGGTCTAAAGATGCCTTTCTTTCAGTACAATTCCTGGATTACTTTTTGTTTTAAATGGGTTAGGTATGTGTCCAAATGGAATACTTGGTTCTAATAACATGGGGATGTTACAGTTTCTAGAGTAATAAAAGCACCACTTGAAATATAGTATTACTAAACCGGTTAAAATAATAATAAAATATATCATTTTCGTAAACAATTTTTAAATTTTTCAATTTAAACTTTTTTTAAATATTTAAATGTTGTTATCTGCAATGGAGTTATTGTCGTTTATCTTATTAATATAAAACCTTATTTTTACTACTTACCTACACTGGCAATCTCAATTACTGAGGGTAAGGAAAATTTAGATAAATTTAATATTAGAAAATGGTGTGGTGTATAATTTGTCGCTATTCTATGATAATTTATAATTATGTAATAATTTAATTCAGGTACTAAAATCTCATATTAAGGTGAAGTAAATAAATTAAGTAGAGTTTACGTCATTTTATTTACAATTGTTTTTCCCACGTACGTTTCGACCCTTTTTTCCATGATGATCAGCAGAGGGTAAATTTTGAAGTATAGGTAGTAGAGCGCACCTATAATTAAAACTAATTAAAACTATACTAATTAGGCCAATGGCCAAGTACATCTTACCTTAAAAAAGATCATGTAGTTTTGGATAATGTTGTATGTAACTGAGCCCTTATTAAAAATCAAAGTTTTGAAAGGCACTCAACTTCGTTTCGTCTGACAAGCCCTACTGACTAGCCTAAAAAAGTGACATTTTTACTCCTAATCAAACAATCTACTATTTCTTTGAAAATTTAAATTCTCCTGTCAGTTGAATGATTTTGATTAATTTTTTTATATTTGGATGGTTTTTTACAGTTGTACAAAAAATATTGTTTGTATCACGAGCGCGAAGTGTTTTTAGTGCGCTCAAAAGACTTTTTTCAGTCGGCAAACCTCTTGAAAAAAGTAACATTTCGCGCCCTAAAAACACTGACTTCGCGCGCTCTTGATACAAAAATAACATTTTTGATCGTCTTAAATTTGATTAAATTCTAAATATCATAAAATTTCGTTAATTTTCATTGCATTTGTTTTAATGTTTTTTGCGTTACCAGCAGTCAGTTTGTTGACTGTTGTAGCTACTGAATACTGTTTTGAAGTTGTGTCTGAAGAATTAAGGATGGTTTTGAATCCAACGGATACTGCCAAAACCATTGCATTAACTGAAGATGAAGATATCACGATATCAGTAATTCGCGGCTCAAATTCTTGGTGTTACCAGGTACAGCGTTTCAAGAGTTGTAGAAAGGCTTCGAGAAACTAGATGCTACACTAGGAGAGTTTATTCAGGTAGATGAAGATGTAGAGCTGCTCAGGACGACTATTCTTTCGTTTGAGAGTTTTAAGAAACAGATCCACTAATCAAAGAACATGGCGAAGGACTGGCGAGAGGTTTGGTCAATTTAATATTGTACCCAGGCTTAGTTTTGATGTTGTGTCAATTATGATGTGGGGTGGCGTAACTTTAATAGTTCGTACTGAAGTAGTCGTGGTAAATGGAGGAACTATGACTGCAGACAAGTACATTAGGGACATCTTAGAATTCCACGTGGTACATTTTGTCGCATTTGTAGAAGACAGTTCCACGCTAATCCATGATAATGGTCGTCACTACATTACTAGAATCGTTTATGAGTACTTGGATGAGATTAAATTACCTCGTTTGATGACCTGCAAGAAATCCTGATCTTAACCCTATCGAACATCCCTGGGAAATGGTAGAAAAATTTAGACTTACAAGAGCTAAGTGCAACAGTACTACAAGAATGAGAAGAAGTCGACGCATGACATTCGGCGCTTTTATAGTGAACATGCTAAGACGAATGGACGCTGTAATTCGTGCAAGGAGCGCCAATATACGTTTTAATTGTCTGCTTTTTTATTTTTTGTTCGTTTTTGAAATAATTTTTTATTTACGGTTTGATCCAATATTAAGAAATGTTACATTATTTCAGTAATTGGAGGGATACAAACATCCGTGCTAATTATTTAAATCACAAAATGTTACATATCTTTTGGACATCAGTATAGCACAAAAAATAAAAATAAATAGGTTTGGATGACATTTGTCTATGGATCGAATTTGGTACCTTTGACTGTATTTAACAACTTTTCCTCGATTTAACCTTCTTTCTTTCTATCTTTTTTTTGATTCGTGCGACTTTGTATAACATTAATTATTATTATGTAATAATTATTATAATACTGTTTTTCTGTGAAGAAAACTTTGGGAAAGTTCGGCGTTCTCGTCAGACCTGCTTGAATTTAGTTAGTGATTACTGATTAACATGACTTATGGCTAATTAAGAGGTGCTTACTGCATTAATACATATTACCATAATGACTTTTTTATACTTCTTTGTCCTCAAGAAATCTAACATTGGATGCAACTTGTAGTGTTTAAACATCATTTGTAACGTGTAATTTATTTAATTTAATTTTGTCTATAAAAATAGTGTGCTAAACGTTTTAATTATTATTAACATACAAAAACAATTGAAAAATATTTCTACACGTTATGCTTTTGTTTCAATTACCTATTTTAAAAAACGAGAACGTATTACCATAAAAGTATAGTACCGTGTTGTGGATTTTTGTATTATTAGTTCTGTATATAAAAGTTGCGAATTTTAAAATTCCAAAACACAGTTAACTATAGTAATGGTTTCTTTAAAAACGCTGTGTTTATTATTAGTGATAATATGTAGTGATAAGGTGTATAGTATTCAAAGTCCGTGTCCAAATGTATTTCAATACATGTACGACAACGATGGAATATTATTTGGAGCTATATCTGCACCAGTTCCAGAAGATCATGGGAACTCAATTGAACTGACGGTAAAATTTATGGTGGCACAGCATGTTGAGGTACAGTTTACTTACTACTCTTGTTAATAACTATAATTTAGACTGGCTATTCCAACTATGTGCATTCGGAAGATTGTGTCTTTACTGTAGAATTTAAAAGAAAAAAATAAATGCATTGTTTTAGTTCTCGAACTGTGGATTGCTAGAAACCAGTTTCAAACAATGTATCTGCCTATTATAAAGTTATGCAATCGTTACGTATCAGAAACTCGCCACTAGACCCTTCTTAATGCTATTTTCCCATTTGACATAGGTACATGAGGTTTGTCCATGAAAACAGTTTACAAAAGTTAACTTTTTTATTTTTGAAGATACGGATTAGATTAAATTAGTAAAGTTGTAATACTCTTGCTCCTCTTGCTGGTTTTAGCGATGTAGTTGGAAAAGAACCTATAATCTGTTCATTATTTAGTTGTGCTATGGTTGGCAATGAACTTCTGTTTTTTGGTTTGCCAAAATTAAGTTGACTGACAGCTCTTGACAATACATACTACATGTCAACTAATACAATAACATAACACATAACAAACAAAAATGACAGACAACTATTAATACTTAATCTAAATGATTTTTTTCTAATTTATACCTGGTGGAATCTGTCACCCTAGCATGGCCAACCATATCACAAATAAATAGTGAACAGATTATAGTTGCCGAGATACAGCAATATGCCACTTTTTTTTTAAATATGTATATTTTTAGATACCTGGATTTCGTAAACTTTTCTCTGCATTCAAGTATTAAGGCACATTATCAAAATATTTAGAAATAATCAAGTTATAGCTCATTTTGTGGTCCGATACGCTACTTGACGTCAGCACCTTCATATTAATTACGAGCGTTATTTTAGAGCATCGGCACCTCTATCTTAGGAAACTCAAGTTTAAAAGGACTAAACATGGTTCACCAACAAGATGCAGTCAAGCCACTCCCAAAGAAAGCCTGCGATTTGTGAAAATCCACTTTACAACACTCACACAAGAATTGGCATGCATCAACCTTGTTTGACAGAAATTTATAAATGCTTGGCTTAGCTGCATCTTGTCGGTGCACAATGCGTAGTCTTACATTTCATTATTTCTGTTAAATTCTATAGTAAAGGCACAGTCTTCCAGGCACATATTGTTAGGACTTAGTACACGGGGACACCCTATATCAGGAGAGGCCATCTTCACTAAACATATGATCGACTATTTTTCTTAAAAATATATCGCGATCTACCTACTAAAATCTTGACGTCAATTATGATACAGAAAGCTGACTCGACAGCCATTTTGGTTCGAATGCCAAAGTGAAGTTTAATGTCATTTGCACTATTTCGATTTTTCGAACGGCAAAATGGGTCAATTAAAATGGCAAAATCGAACAATATTGTAAGACCCGTTCTTGTCAAAAAATTTAACGTCACTTTGACGTTGACCAAAAATGGCTGATGAGTCAACTATTATTGTGACGTAATTTATGATACTAGCGGCTTTGCAGAAAGGCGAATTATATTTTAATCCGAGAATTAGATTTATAATCCTTAGATATGGCAACGTTACACAATAAATTAATAAATAAATAAATAAAAATGTTAAAGTTTGACAAACTGTACCTCAACCTTAACCTTAACCTTAAATTTTAAGTTACAAACGTCAAACTTTGACATTACAGTGTGTAAAGTTGCCATATCAAAGAATTATAAATCTAATTCTCGGATTAAAACATAAGTCACCTTATGCGACCGAGCGTTAAGGAGCCAGGACCGTTTGTTTCCATGAGTCACGTTCAAAGTTCAAATCTCTCCTGTTGGCTATCATCTACCAAAAATGACTTGTTGGCCATTCCTGCCCTATATCATACTATATATTTTCATAATAAGTAAACATTTTATTATGTCAATAACAAGGTCTTTTTTCATTAGGGATTTAGTGGAAACCTTGATTTATTGGATAGTAAGGAAGAAATTTTTGAAAAACTTAGAAACGAGGAATCATTATTATTTATGTTGAAATTTCCATCTATTACCAATAATACAGGGTGTATTTTAAATAGCGCCAAATATTTACATAGCGCAATTCTACGTCGAAAATCAAGCAAAAAACTCTGGCAGCAGTTTTCTAAAAACCCATTGGTGAGGGTGTTATTAATGGTCGTAGTTTGAATTTTATTTTGACTATGGCGTAGAAATCTATTTCAATGATATCGGTGATACATAGTTCAACAACTAAAATAAATAACCGAATATAAATTTTACAGTTTCGGTAATTAGTTTACTTGTAATTTAAACTTAAAAAATGTGAAGTCTTTGCTACGGATTATTTTGCAAAATGTTGCAACAGTGGATTGTAAAAAATAAAATTAGATAGGTAAATGAAGTCTGACAGTTGTCATTTTTGACGATTTTCGTCAAGCTGCTGCTGTTCCGCTTGCAGTTTGTTGCCAAATTTAAAAACTTTTAATTGCTTATATTTAAAAAAATATTGGATTAAGACCAAATTAGAACTAGAATTTTTTGTTTAGTTTTTGATGATGAATAGCGTGATGTAAATATTTGGCGCTATTTGTAATACACCCTGTATAACACCAAAAATATCAAAAATACTTGTAAATGGCGATCAAGTTTGCACTGGAAATTCAAGATTTGGCAAAAACTTTGAATATACCGATATTACATTATTTCAAAGACTAACATTTTCAACGAGTAATAGCCGTGGACCAGGTAAACGTAATAGACCAAATGGCTCTCATAGGCCAAGTGGATCAAATTCACAAAATTCACGAAAATGTGTTAATTTTCCAGATTTTTCACATTTCTCAAATTTTTCAGATATTTCAGATTTCTCAGATTTTCAAGATTCTCGAGATTTTACAGATAAAAATTCTCGAGATTTTACAGATTTTCCAAGTTCTTTAGATTTTCTACATTCTACAGATTCACCAAATGTAGCAAATCCACCAAATGTACCCGACCCACCAAATGGATATTTGGTTGCACCACCAGACTATCCAGACTCACATGATTATTCAAATTTACAAAATTATCCTAACTCACAAAATTATCCAAACTCACAAAATTATCCAGACTCACATAATTATCCAAATTCACATAAGTATCCAAATTCACATAATTATCCAAATTCACAAAATTATCCAAACTCCCAAAATTATCCATACTCACAAAATAATCCAGACTCACATAATTATCCAAATTCACAAAATTATCCAAACTCACAAAATTATCCAAATTCACATAATTATCCAAACTCACATAATTATCCAAACTCATATAATTATCCAAACTCACATAATAATTATCCAAACTCACATAATAATTATCCAAACTCACATAATTATCCAAACTCCAATAATTATCCAAATTCACAAAATCCACCAAATCCACAAAATCCGCCAAATCCACAAAATTCACCAAATGTACCCGACATACCAAATACAAATTACCCCGAACCACCACAAGATGTTAACCAATTACATAGACCAACAAATCTTGACCCTCCCGTCAATAACGCACCTCGTCCTGTAGAAGTTCCTCAAACAACAGCCGCATCAAAACCTTCAACTACCGGTTTCAGCCAATCACAATTAGTTTGTGGATTAGTCGATAACGCCGCCATTAGTCTTATTTTTAATGGAGAAATTGCTAAAAAATCAGATTATCCTTGGTTGGGAGCTCTATTTAAAACATCACCAGAAGTTAGATTTTTGTGCGGATCCAATCTCGTTACAAAAAAACATGCACTTACAGGTAAATTTTATAAAGATCTGCATGATCTAATGATCGTCGATTCAAACCTCTCTAAAATAGTGAAATATTAAAAATAAAGGCACCCTTTCAGTACCATGTAGAATATTTTGAACATTTTTTTTACAAACTACTTTTTTAGCCGCTCACTGTATATATGGAATAAGAGCACAGAGATTGTACATAATTTTAGGTAGAGAAAATATACAATATTGGTTAAGCGAAGGCTCACAAACACTATCAGTAAGCAATACTTTTGTACATGAAGATTTTGCTGATAGAGTTATTAAAGGAGATGGTGATATAGGAGTTTTAGTTTTAAGCCAAGAGGTTAAACTGACTGCTTACGTGAGACCCATTTGTATTGGGAACACCGATGATACTTTGATTGGAAAAGAGGGCACTGTTGTGGGTTGGGGAGACACCGAAAAGGGAAATTCTTCAACTACTCCATTGCAAGTTACCATACCTGTGGTAAAATATGAGGAATGCATTAAATCGAATCCAGCATTTTCGTTAATTGCTTCAGAGAGAGCATTTTGTGCAGGTTTGAATTTTGAAATTTGATTTTAAACTAATTTGTTAATAATGAAATTTTAGGCCATAGAAATAATTCAGGTCCTTGTTTGGGTGACAGTGGAAGTGGGTTTTACGTACAAGAAAATGGAAGATGGACTCTTAGAGGAATTGTTTCGCACTCACTATTGGCTAACTATACGTGTGATTTAACGAATTACGTAGTTTTTGCAGATGTTGATAAATATAGAGAATGGATTTTAACCAAAATTATGAATTAGGTTATAGATGAATTTTGATATAGTATTCTGCCATAAAGCAAGAGCTGTTAATTTCGACGTCCAAAAGAAAATTGTAACGTGTCATTTTTGTGCTTGTTAATTTTCTAAATTTCTTATGATTTCTTACTTCATTAGGTGAGCCTATGCGTTAATTGTACCTTAATTATTGTTAATGTTAACTTCCATTAAAAGAAATTATGACTGCCTGCTTGTTTGCTTATCTGACTATGAAACTATCTATCAGATTATCTGTCCATCTGTTCATCTGTTCATCTGTTCATCTGTTCATCTGTTCATCTGTTCATCTGTCCATCTGTCCATCTGTCCATCTGTCCATCTGTCCATCTGTCCATCTGTCCATCTGTCCATCTGTCCATCTGTCCATCTGTCCATCTGTCCATCTGTCCATCTGTCCATCTGTCCATCTGTCCAACTGTCCATCTGTCCATCTGTCCATCTGTCCATCTGTCCATCTGTCCATCTGTCCATCTGTCCATCTGTCCATCTGTCCATCTGTCCATCTGTCCATCTGTCCATCTGTCCATCTGTCCATCTGTCCATCTGTCCATCTGTCCATCTGTCCATCTGTCCATCTGTCCATCTGTCCATCTGTCCATCTGTCCATCTGTCCATCTGTCCATCTGTTTATCTGTCCTTCTGTCTGCTTCCTGGTCGACGATGAACAGTCCATCTGTATGTTGTTGTGGTCTCCTTGACCGGTTTCAGCACTAACGACGACAGTTATAATTTAACACTGTTTACTGTTTATTAATTTTTTTGCATCTCAGTCCACTGCAGGCCACACCAAAACCCTAAGAAGTTCGCATTAAACGCAGCACCGGAGAAAATTTATTAATTTTGCCTTCAAGTAACTTAGTACTTAGTAGGTATCACAGTATCCACCTTAGACCAATAAACAAGATGGACATGGTTATTTACATTTTTATTTGTCGCTTACATCATTTTTTATTGTAAACATTGTTAAAATCAGCTTCGAAACGAAATAATACGAACTATCACCTTTGTACTATTTCACCTGCATCCGAAGCCGAAGATCGGATATTTTGTGTTCATAATCATTGTTTATTTACGTTTTATAAATAAAATTTCTAAACAAAGTACGTTTTTAGTGTTTTACGAATATTAAAATAACAACATTAAAATATATTTTATAAAAAAGATGCGCCAGTAAGAGATTAAATAAAAAAAGAGGAAGAATATCTTTCCATTGGTAAAAGTGAGATTAGGGGAACATGGGGCACAGAGAACATAGTAAGCCTTTTTTATCAATTTCTCTTTTTCTCATTCAATTAATGGGAAACTAATACTTGAATCACCTAGGTACCTGAAACATAAGTAAAATATTGTTTCTTAACTGCTACTGCAAATCGCTGTAATTAAAGATAAAAGAGCGATTACCTGTGGTCCTCTTCGCCCCGTACATGGGGGCGAAGAGGACCGGCAAGTGAGGTAAAGAGGACCATTATTTGCCAATTGAATAAATGATTGTGATATTGTTTTTACCAGTTTATTTCATCATGTTATAATTTTGACAAAATAATAACAAGTTAAGATAAGTTTTTAAAAAGAGAAATTACAAGAAACTATTCATTTTAGTGTGTTGAATAAAATGATCTAAGTATTTTATAAAATAGGCATTGTCCATCTATCCACTACCATTAAAATATCCAAAAGACGTAAATAAAATAAACGAAGACACACAACTACAGATGCTGATATACCATATAAAACACATATTGAATCAAGCGGACCTCTGTACCCCATTGGCGCGCTTTTCTTTGTTTGGAGGTTCATAAGCTAAGCTAAAGCTTATAGGTTAGGTCAAACTTTTCACTTGAATATGTTAAACTAGTATCTTAACAATAACTTATGACGATGAGCTATCATTAACCACGTTTCATATTAAAGATAACAACAAACTAACGTAATTGAAAAATTAGATCACTTTCCGTAAATTTTTAATTTATCTTGTACACACTAAGATTGTTTACAATACAACTATTTCAATTGCTAGGTATACTACAAAATGTGTAAATTATGCATTTTGGCTGTTATCTTATAGATGAAGCACCTGGTTTTAAACTAATCGGGGAGGTCCCCTTCGCCTCACCGGTCCTCTCTCCCCCATCTTCCCCTACAGTAATCAATTATTATTATACGATCGTGGATCAAGTCAGTTTTCTTCGTATAAAACATTTGATGTTTCTTAAAACGAAAAAAGTAATTAAAACTGCTTAAATGTGAAAAATCGAAGATTTTGAGACAGCGTTATTTACTTCTCTTTATTTATATCTCTTGTTATTTACTTGTACTTTATGTGTCGAATATTCTTTTAAATTCGTTTAAATCGTAGAAACAAGCTAATTATTAAACGTAACAAGCAAATAATAAAAGAAAATTAAAAAAACTACTTTTTACATTACAAATACTTAGAAATAGCATTTTATGTTACAATTTGTTATAAATTAGTAAGGTTAGAATTAACTTTTTTGTAGCTACAATTTTAACAGTTTGACGTTTGAAGAAAAATAGTAATTTGTTTTTTTTGACATTTAAAATATTTTTTTCAATTTTCAGAAATCTGTTGGGAAAGTGGTAGTAATGGATACTTCCGATGTTGTATTACAAAAAATTAAAGCCAATCAACCAATATCATTCAAACTGGAATTTCCAAATTGGTATAATTTAATACCTAAAGTAACAAAAATTTCTGTAAATGACAACGAAATTTGTTCGGGAAGTTCTATACCAAGCGATGCTGCTGAATCTATAATAACCGTTAACTTACTCTACAATTTATCTATTATTTATAGTAAAAATTCCAACCCACACAACTATTCTCCACCACAAAATAATCAAAATAATAACATTGACACGCATTTTAATCCACAATCTTGGAACCAAAGACCTACCAATCAACTTGAGCCACAACAAATACAAAATAACAGCATTAACACATATTATTATACACCTCCTTGGGACGCAAGACCTACCGATCAGCCTAAGCCACAAAAACTTCAAAATAATGGAATTAACACGTATTTTCAACAACCATCTTGGAACGCAAGACCTATCAATCAGCCCGAACCGCAAAAACCTCAAAATAATGGAATTAACACGCATTTTCAACAACCACATTGGAACCAAAATCCTACCAATGAGCCAAAGCCACAAACACCTCAAAATAATTTTTATGCTTCGTCTTGGAACCCGAGACCTACCATTGCGCCTACACCACCTACAAGTTCTATTGACATTCGAACGAAGCCAACTGATTTTAACTCGCTTCAATATATTTGTGGATTCGAGGATCAAGGAATTAGTCTCGTATATGGAGGACAAGATGTTAAAAAATCGGATCATCCTTGGTTGGGTGCTCTTTATAAAACGACAACTAGTGAAGCTAAATTTTTATGCGGAGCCACGTTAGTTACCAAAAAACATGCACTTACAGGTAAGTTTATCTCTGTTTAAAAGCAACTTCTGAAACAACTCAATTTTTAGCTGGTCATTGTATCCATGGAACAGATCCAAAGCGGTTACATTTAATAGTAGGCAGAGAAAATATTCAAAATTGGTTAAGCGAAGGCGAACCGATACAACTAACAAATGCAATTACTCATGAAGACTTTGTTGCTAGACAAGGTGATGGCGATTTGGGACTTTTAGTTTTGAGTAAAGAGATTAAGTTTTCGTTTTCTGTGAGACCCATTTGTTTGTGGAGTGGCAATGACGATGAAAATTTGATAGTTGGTAAGGAAGGAACTGTTGTAGGTTGGGGTGAAAATGAGAAAGGCGTTACTGCAACTACACCATCACAAATTACAATGCCTGTGGTAAAAAATGAAGACTGTATTAGATCGAATCCAATATTTGCACTCATCACTTCAGAAAGAACGTTTTGTGCAGGTAATAATTTTTGAACGCCTGCCACTTTTATTATTTATTTTTATATTTGCGTTTTAGGCAATAGAAACAATTCAGGTCCTTGTAACGGTGATAGTGGTAGTGGATTTTATGTAAAACAAAATAACAAATGGAGCTTTAGAGGGATCGTTTCTCAAGGATTATCATCTAATGAAAAATGTGATCTTAGTAATTATGTTGTTTTTGTCGACGTTACTAAATATAAAGATTGGATAATAGCGAAAGTTAAAAACCAAGAAGCTTCTAAATTATAACTAGGAGGTTGAATAGTATTATGTAGCATTTATTTTTTGAATATTTATTAATACAGTCCCACCAACTTTGTTAGCGAGCTGAGGCGCGTGGCCAAGACTGTCATAGATTTTGAAGTACACTACATGTTAAAAGTATTTCAGTCATATTAATTTGACAAGTAACTGTCACTAAAATTGAATATAGGTTAATATTGAGACAGTCAATTCGAAAAGTACAACTACTTATGTCGTTTTGAAAGGTTTTATCATAACCTAAAATAGTTGTAGATAAAGAAAAACTAAAAATAAATGGTTTTTATGATTTTTACTTTTTAAGTACTTTAACAATAGTTGTAACTTTAAAATAAGAGCCGGCAAATAAGTGTATAGAAAGTGATTGGCAAGTAGTATTTTGGTAGTTTCTTAAAACAACCCTGCTTTTCAAGCCTTGAGCATTTGGCCAGTCTAAAAATAGCGGCTAAAAGTTGTTTGGTCCTTTGAAGATCGCAAACCCTTCTTTGTGTTGATATTACAGTTAATCACCACTAAAGCCATAAAGATCTTTTATTTATTGACAATCTTTACATGCGACTTTTAACTGTGCCTGTACCTAACCTTAATTCTTGATTATGATTGGACGAATCTTTTCCTGCAAAAAATATTTTAAATAATATTATTTTAGTAGACATATTATTTTCTGTAACGCAAAATTGGTTGGTGGAGCTGTATACACAACATAATTTCTTAAACCATTTATTTTACATGCATTAAACATACTTTTCATAAATCTTTATTAGGTATCTTCTTTAAGTAGTAATCCATGCGTTTAATTCCAAGTCATCAATATTTAAAAAATTTACATGTATATGTCTGTCAATCTACCTGCTTATACATATATTTATCTGTCTCACGGACTGCTCGTCTGTCTGACAGCTTACCTGTTTGCCTGTAGTTCGCTCGGAACCATCAGTTCTTTTGACTGATTCTTGGGCACACTTGTGCACGGAATCCTTAATTAATCAGAAAGATGACGACTGCGAACTCTTAACCGATTGTTAGCGTCCTCATGTAATAACTTCCACTTTTACAAGTACTAATTAGGGCTGGGAAAAGTATCGATACTTATTCGAAGTATCGATACCTTAGGTGGTATCGAATACCGATACCGAGGGTCGAAAGTATCGAAGTATCGAAAGTATCGAGGTATCGAAAGTATCGAGGTATCGAAAGTATCGAGGTACTTCGATACTTTCGATACTTTTGATACCTCGATACTTTCGATACTTTCGATACCTCGATACTTTCGATACCTCGATACTTTCGATACTTTTGAAACCTCGATACTTTCGATACCTCGATGCTTTCGATACCTCGATACTTTCGATACTTTCGATACCTCGATACTTTCGATACCTCGATACTTTCGATACCTCGATACTTTTGATACCTCGATACTTTCGATACCTCGATACTTTCGATACTTCGATACTTTGGAATAGTATCGATACCGTCGTGGTATCGTAACTTGATACCTGATTCGAGGTATCGCCCAGTCCTAGTACTAATCTTTTCTATTGCCAACTATATGTCTCAAATATTCCATCACTCACAGAATCTACAGCTTTGTCACTAAGAAACCAATTACTTACCCAAACAGCCTTGACTCATTAGCTCATTAGCTCAGTGCCTTGTGCTCTCACTGCCGTATGTAAACATGGTTCGTGCAGATCATAGCATGAAGAAGCAAATCAGCACTCCGGGCTTGTTGGAGCAGTAGGAGCAATGGGCAGAATTGCGAGCGGTCAAGCAGCAATAGCTGTACTACCCGGCAGCAGCAAAGATAGCAGTGTTGCACCACTTGCTACGCTCAGTAGTCAGTAAAGGATGTATCATCGGTATCAATCAGCCAGACTTTCGGTTGTGCGAAGATCTTTTTCACTTCTTAGGGTGGGTTTCATAAAGGGTGCTAAGCACGTGCTGAGCACTTGCCCAATTTAAGTTCGAGATCGCGGTCGATGCAAATGATTTCAAGTTTCAAGAAAAGTAGACCGGTCGTCTGTCTACTTTACTTGCCTATTGAATTCAAGTTAAAACTGGAATTCAAGCTTCACTTGATACTACTTGAAACACTGTTTACATTTTTGTCAACCACTTTCAAGTCGCTGGCTTCAAGTCGACTTGCTTCAAGTAACTTGATAAATGTAACGCCGCATTAGGTTAATTATTTTTTAATTGTTATCAAAAAATAATTTTTAATTAAAAACTTCTTATTGTAAGTAAGATATAACAAGAAAGGTCCAACTTTGTAGTCTGTTTTTGGAGTAAATAATTAAAAATCAAATTAATGTTGCATAATTACTATTTCATTCGTATACCGGGTGTTGAATAACTTATCGAATACCGATTCATAGGACAATAGCTAGTAAAATCACGTTTTTATAAATTCTTGTTTCCCTAACTGTTTTAGTTTAGAGCAAACATGAAAGAGATAAACATTTTTATATTAAACATTAGTAGCTAATAAACAAATTAGAAGGACGAATGGTTTTTATGTTGAAATTTTGACGTTAATTATTTTATGCAAAGGTATATAAACTTATTAATTATTTTAGTAAATAATTTTCAATGTCTAGAGTTGAAAGTCAAGGTTCGTCAAGTGGATATTGATGTTAAAGTTGTCACAAACATATTTGAAAGTATAGTCCCAGTAGAAATAAATGAAAAGCCATAAAAAATTTTACCTCAGTATCCTAAATTATAAGCCGATAAGTACACAAAGCTGGTGAAAGTATAAGCAAAGAAACAGAGCCGGACTAAATTTTAAATTATTTATTTATGATTTTTAGATTTTTAAAAAACAATTTTTTAGTTTTTTTAAACTAGCGCAAAGGTTTCTTCCCATGGTCAGAACATTATTTGAAAATAATCACAGAAAAATCACAAATACACCACAATTCAGTTTACTTAAAACAGTAACAAAAATGTTTAAATACGATCCATCACCAATTGCAAGAGACACCCGCTGTGCTACCTGTGGAGCATTCTAAGGGTGTCGATGACAAGCTTTATGGTACTGCCAGAGGGTTTGCAAATACGTCTGACGCTTCTATATCAGTTCCAGTATACCGACTACTTTACTTCCAAAAGATATTTAGCTAATAAATATCTTTGCGACAACACACATACACTACACCATATAGGGGAGACCGGGGACAATTGAAACAGTCGTCATAATGAGCAGAATTCGCGGTTAAATTAGTACGCAAATGTGTCTTTAGAACAGTATTTACAAGCTCCTAAGACTCACCAGATAGTTAGCGATTGCAATTAAAAAATATCCTTTTATTATTAATAAAGTGTTTTAGTGCATGCATAGTAAATTTTTCTATTACTGCAAAAAAAGTGACTATGAAATAAAATCAATAAATATCAACCTTCAACCATTTTTATTTTGTTATTTGATGTATTGTCGTTAGTTCAATTAGTTCAAATTATTATTGTAATATGAGATTAAGAAAATATTTGAATGTTTGTATAAAAATGTGCTTCGGAGACAATTGAAACATGTTATACAAGGAGAACGTGATTAAAAAAAAGAAAGTTAGGAAAAGGCTTATGATAGTAAGCAAAACACCAGCCAAATAATACTAACATAATCAACGCATGCAGAGTGATACAGACGAGCACAAATATTTTATAGGTATAGCTGTAGGTATAATTAATAACCGTCTTGGAAAGGGGTGGATTGTCAAAAATGATGTTATGATAAGTGCACTCGCCCAGAAGAATTATATTTGTCACAATTGTTGACCAGAGTAATGTTTGAACTATAAAATCACCTAATGTAAATTCGTTTCAATTATCCCAGGTATATGTTTCAACCGTCCCAGACACGGGGACGAATGAAACATTTCAGACACCTCAACTGTTTATGAAATATCTTTTTTGTATATCGTTACAAATTAACGAAATGATATAAATACAAACTAGAAAGACTAAGGTCCCTATAGCACACATTAAATTTTTGAAAATCATTATAGCAGCGGAGAAAAATAAAAAACAATTAAAAATGTTTCAATTGTCCCCGGTCTCCCCTACCTACCTATGAACATAAACCAACAAAAAGTTCACTTTTACCTCCTACGTAAAAGTATAACTTTAACGTTACTTATTCAGTAACAAAATGTCAACTTTTTTTGACGTTTGCAGAAAAAATATATTTTTTTCAAGTTGACTCTGTGTCACTCCATATGTAAGGGTGAAGTTTAACCTTTCCACCTAGATAGAAAAAGTTGACAGACAAAGTAAAACGTAACCCAACATAATTTGTATTTTTATAACGTAAAAAATGTTTTCTAAGCATTGTAATGTAAAAAATTTAATGTTTTTTAAATTTTCCTTTATAATTAGTCCGTTGCGTTTAATAATTAGCTTGTTTTACTATTACTATTAAGGACGGAAGGTACTCGCAATATTTGTTGAACTTAATCATTTTTTTTCTGGCTTATAAAAATTTATTTTAATTAATTGGTAATGTGAGGAATGTTAACTAGGGCTGTACTTAATATTTGTAAAATATAAAAGTTATAATCGTTATAGTTTAAAAGATAATTTATTAAAATTAATTAGATATTTAAGGCTTTAATAACAGTTCAATTAAATCGGCGTTTAAGCCATGTTATAGACAATCCTTCATTCTAGGGTATGACATATTTTATAATTTTATTTAATATTTGGAAACTTATATAATTCAATTTTATACGCCTCAATAATACAAAAGTAGCCACAATAAAATTAATAAAATGACGATATACAAGTTTCCAAATAATTAATAAAATTATAAAATATGTCATACCCTAGAATAAAAGATTCTCTATTACATGGCTTAAACGCCGATTTAATTGAACTGTTATTAAGGCCGTAAATATGTAAATAATTTTAATAAATTATCTTTTAAACTATAACAATTATAACTTTTATATTTTACAAATATTAAGTACAGCCCTAGTTAACATTCCTCACATTACCAATTAATTAAAATAAATTTTTATAAGCCAGAAAAAAAATGATTAAGTTCAACAAATATTGCGAGTACCTTCCGTCCTTAATTTAAAAAAATATTTGACAATTGAACTACAAGTAATTGACAAGAGATGGCGCTCTTTCAAAATTCAAAATTCTCAGTACGGAGTGAAAGTAGTTTTTTGTGACTCGCCTGTATTGACGGACTGCCTCGCTACGCTCGCTCATCAGACAAACACAGTCTTGTCACACAAACCAGTACTTTCTCTCCTAATAAAACAAAGTACTATTTCTGTTTAGAAAACTGTTGGGAAAGTGGATGTAATGGATACTCTCGATGTTGTGTTAGAAAAGATTAAAGCCAATCAGTCAATATCATTCAAATTGGAATTTCCAAATTGATATAATTTAATACCTAAAGTAACAAAATTATCTGTAAATGACAACGAAATTTTTTCGGAAAGTTCTATACCAAGCGATGCTGCTGAATCAATAACAACCGTTAACTTACTCTTCAGGTTCATTCAGTTAGATGAAGGTGTAGAGCTGCTCCGGACGACCATTCTTTCGTTTGAGAGTTTTAAGAAACAGATCCACTAATGCAGTTAATGTCTGTACTGAGTTCCAAGAAGTACGAGGAGTAGCAGTTAGTAGAAGAACTGTAAGAACAAGGTTGCAGGAATGAGGATTGAGTGCAAAAAGACCTGTAAATAGTCCGGAGCTAACCAGGGAACATTGAATAGAGCGAATTCGCTTTGCTCACAAATTCTAAGGCTCGGTATTGAAAAATGGTGGCAAACTCTTTTCACGACGAGTCTAGGTTTTGCCTGAACTCCACGGATGGTCATCAAAGAACATGGCGAAGCACTGGCGAGAGGTTTGGCCAATTTAATATTGTACCAAGGCTTAGTTTTGATGATGAGTCAACTATGATGTGGAGTGGCGTAACTTTAACAGTTCGTACTGAACTAGTCGTGGTAAATGGAGGAACTATGAGTGCAGACAAGTACATTAGGGACATCTTAGAACCCCACGTGGTACATTTTGTCGCATTTGTAGAAGACAGTTCCACGCTAATCCATGATAATGGTCGTCACTACATTACTAGAATCGTTTATGAGTACTTGGATGAGATTAAATTACCTCGTTTGATATGACCTGCAAGAAACCCTGATCTTAACCCTATCGAACATCCCTGGGAAATGGTAGAAAGACCAGTTCGATCCCAAATTCCTGCTCCTGTAAACTTACAAGAGCTAAGTGCAACAGTAGTACAAGAATGGGAAGAAGTCGACGCATGACATTCGGCGCTTTTATAGTGAACATGCTAAGACGAATGGACGCTGTAATTCGTGCAAGGAACGTCAATATACGTTTTAATTGTCTGCTTTTTTATTTTTTGTTCGTTTTTGAAATATTTTTTTATTTACGGTTTGATCCAATATTAAGAAATGTTACATTATTTCAGTAATTGGAGGGATACAAACATCCGTGCTAATTATTTAAATCACAAAATGTTACATATCTTTTGGATATCAGTACTATAGCACAAAAAATAAAAATAAATAAGGTTGGATGACAATTGTCTATAGATCGAATTTGGTGCTTTTAAGTGTATTTAACAACTTTTCCTCGATTTAACCTTCTTTCTTTCTATCTTTTTTTTTATTCGTGCGACTTTGTATAACATTAATTATTATTATGTAATAATTATTATAATAGTGTTTTTCTGCCATGAAAACTTTGGGAACGTTCTCTTCAGACCTGCTTGAATTTAGTCAGTGATTAACATGACTTATGGCTAATTAAGAGGTGCTTACTGCATTAATACATATTACCATAATGACTTTTTTATACTTCTTTGTCCTCAAGAAATCTAACATCTAACATAACAACTTGTAGTGTTTAAACATAATTTGTAACATGTAATTTATTTAATTTAATTTTGTCTATAAAAATAGTGTGCTAAACGTTTTAATTATTGTTAACATACAAAAACAATTGAAAAATATTTCTACACGTTATGCTTTTGTTTCAATTACCTATTTTAAAAAACGAGAACGAATCACCATAAAAGTATAGTACACCGTGTTGTGGATTTTTGTATTATTAATTCTGTATATAAAAGTTGCGAATTTTAAAATTCCAAAACAGAGTTAACTATAGTAATGGTTTCTTTAAAAACGCTGTGTTTATTATTAGTGATAATATGTAGTGATAAAGTGTATAGTATTCAAAGTCCGTGTCCCAATGTATTTCAATACATGTACGACAACGATGGAATATTATTTGGAGCTATATCTGCACCAGTTCCAGAAGATCATGGGAACTCAATTGAACTGACGGTAAAATTTATGGTGGCACAGCATGTTGAGGTACAGTTTACTTACTACTCTTGTTAATAACTATAATTTAGACTGGCTATTCCAACTATGTGCATTCGGAAGATTGTATCTTTACTATAGAAATTAAAAGAAAAAAATAAATGCATTGTTTTAGTTCTCGAACTGTGGATTGCTAGAAACCAGTGGCTTAAATAACGGGCCCGCAGGGCCCGCTATGCGGGAAGGCTTCATGATAGAAAGGACACCCAAAATTTTCCAGTATTGGTCCGTATCCACTCCAGTCCGTATTGAAAATCCGCTTTACAACACTCACAAGAATTGACATGCGTAAACCTTAACCTTATTTGACAGAAATTTATAAATGCTTGGCTTAGCTTCATCTTGTCGGTATACAATGCATAGTCTTACATTTCATTATTTCTGTTAAATTCTATAGTAAAGGCCAGGTCTTCCAAGCACATATTGTTAGGACTTAGTACACGGGGACACCCTATATCAGGGGTGGTCTTCTTCACTAAACATAAGATCGACTATTTTTCTTAAAAATATATCGCAATCTACCTACTAAAATCTTGATGTCAATTATGATACAGAAAGCTGACTCGACAGCCATTTTGGTTCGAATGCCAAAGTGAAGTTTAATGTCATTTGCACTATTTCGAGTTTTCGAACGGCAAAATAAGGGGCAAAATTTTATCTAATATTGTAAGACCCGTTCTTGTCAAAAAATTTAACGTCACTTTGACGTTGACCAAAAATGGCTGATGAGTCAACTATTATTGTGACGTAATTTATGATACTAGCGGCTTTGCAGAACGGCGAATTATATTTTAATCCGAGAATTAGATTTATAATCCTTAGATAAGGCAACGTTACACAATAAATTAATAAATAAATAAATAAAAATGTTAAAGTTTGACAAACTGTACTCACAGTTTAACACAAAAGTAACTTAACCTCAAATTTTAATTTACAAACGTCAAACTTTGACATTACAGTGTATAATGTTGCCATATCAAAAAATTATAAATCTAATTCTCGGATTAAAACATAAGTCACCTTATGCAACTGAGCGTTAAGGAGCCAGGGCCGTTTGTTTCTATGAGCCACGTTCAAAGTTCAAATCTCTCCTGTTGGCTATCATCTACCAAAAATGACTTGTTGGCCATTCCTGCCCTATATCATACTATATATTTTCATAATAAATAAACATTTTATTATGTCAATAACAAAGTCTTTGTTCATTAGGGATTTAGAGGAAACCTTGATTTATTGGATAGTACGGAAGAAGTTTTTGAAAAACTTAGAAACGAGGAATCATTATTATTTATGTTGAAATTTCCATCTATTACCAATAATATAACACCAAAAATATCAAAAATACTTGTAAACGGCGATCAAGTTTGCACTGGAAATTCAAGATTTGGCAAAAACTTTGATTATGCCGATATTACATTATTTCAAAGACTAATATTTTCAACCAGTAATAGCCGTGGACCAGGTAGACGTAATAGACCAAATGGTTCTCATAGGCCAAGTGGATCAAATTCACAAAATTCACGAAAATTTGTAAATTTTCCAGATTTTTCACATTTCTCAAATTTTTCAGATATTTCAGATTTCTCAGATTTTCAAGATTCTCGAGATTTTACAGTTAAAGATTCTCGAGATTTTACAGATTTTCCAAGTTTTTTAGATTTTCTCCATTCTACAGATTCACCAAATGTAGCAAATCCACCCGACCCAAATGTACCCGACCCACCAAATTTGGTTGCACCACCAGACTATCCAGACTCACATAATTATCCAAATTCACAAAATTATCCTAACTCACAAAATTATCCAAACTCACAAAATTATCCAAATTCGCAAAATTATCTAAATTCACATAATTATCCAAATTCACAAAATTATCCAAACTCACAAAATTATCTAAACTCACAAAATTATCGAAACTCACAAAATTATCCAAATTCACAAAATTATCCAAATTCCCAAAATTATCCAAACTCACAAAATTATCCAAACTCACATAATTATCCAAACTCACATAATTATCCAAATTCACATAATAATTATCCAAACTCACATAATAATTATCCAAACTCACATAATTATCCAAACTCCAATAATTATCCAAATTTACAAAATCCACCAAATCCACAAAATTCACCAAATGTACCCGACATACCAAATACAAATGAGCCCGAACCACCACAAGATGTTAACCAATTACATAGACCAACAAATCTTGACCCTCCCGTCAATAACGCACCTCGTCCTGTAGAAGTTCCTCAAACAACAGCCGCATTAAAACCTTCAACTACCGGTTTCAGCCAATCACAATTAGTTTGTGGATTAGTCGATAACGCCATTAGTCTTATTTATAATGGAGAAATAGCTAAAAAATCAGATTATCCTTGGTTGGGAGCTCTATTTAAAACGGCATCACAAGAACCTACGTTTTTGTGCGGATCCAATCTCGTTACAAAAAAACATGCACTTACAGGTAAATTTTAGAAAGATCTGCATGGTATGATGATCTTTGATTCAAACCTGTCTAAACTAGAAATATTAAAAATAAAGGCACCCTTTGAGCACCCTGTAGAATATTTTAAACATTTTTTTTACAAACTACTTTTTTAGCCGCTCACTGTATATATGGAATAAGAGCACAGAGATTGTACATAATTTTAGGTAGAGAAAATATACAATATTGGTTAAGCGAAGGCTCACAAACACTATCAGTAAGCAATACTTTTGTACATGAAGATTTTGCTGATAGAGTTATTAAAGGAGATGGTGATATAGGAGTTTTAGTTTTAAGCCAAGAGGTTAAACTGACTGCTTACGTGAGACCCATTTGTATTGGGAACACCGATGATACTTTGATTGGAAAAGAGGGCACTGTTGTGGGTTGGGGAGACACCGAAAAGGGAAATTCTTCAACTACTCCATTGCAAGTTACCATACCTGTGGTAAAATATGAGGAATGCATTAAATCGAATCCAGCATTTTCGTTAATTGCTTCAGAGAGAGCATTTTGTGCAGGTTTGAATTTTGAAATTTGATTTTAAACTAATTTGTTAATAATGAAATTTTAGGCCATAGAAATAATTCAGGTCCTTGTTTGGGTGACAGTGGAAGTGGGTTTTACGTAAAAGAAAATGGAAGATGGACTCTTCGAGGAATTGTTTCGCACTCACTAATGGCTAACTATACGTGTGATCTAACGAATTATGTAGTTTTTGCTGATGTTGATAAATATCGCGAATGGATTTTAACCAAAATTATGAATTAGATTATCGATGAATTTTGATCTAGTATTCTACCATGAAGCAAGAGCTGTTAATTTCGACGTCCAAAACAAAACTGTAATGTGTCATTTTTGTACTTGTGAATTTTCTGAATTTCTTATCGTTTCTTACTGCTTCGGTGAGCTGTTTATTGTACCTTAATTATTCTTAAAGTTAATTTTCATTAAAAGAAATTATGACTGCCTGCTTGTTTGTTTATCAGACTATATATCTATCAGTTCATCTGTTTATCAACAATAACTGTTTTAATTTAGAGCAAACATGAAAGAGATAAACATTCTTATATTAAACATTAGTAGAGGTAGTATATTATCTCGTGAACAATGAGTCTACTATCGCAGTAGTCGAAAATGTGAACAACTTGCTTGTTACTAACAAATCTAAAAATTTTTTTAATATCCCATCATTTATATAAATTAGTCGACGTGTTTATCTTTTAAAATTTCACTATAATAGCCGTCTCCCTTCTAAATAGGCCCGCCCCGTCTTCGCGTAGCTTTTTTCAAGTGCATCGTTCACGAGAATACGTACTACCTCTAGCTATTAAACAAATTTGAAGGACGAATGGTTTTTATGTTGGAATTTTGACGTTAATTATTTTATGCAAAGGTATTGTTACGGTCCTGTTTTATTTTTGGCCGTTATATATTTTTTTTATAAGTTTAAAGTATTTTAAGAACCCTTTTAAGAACTATTATGCTTTTAAAATGCTAAATTTCACATTCTATTCTTTCCTTATTTATGTCCTTTCAAGTCCAGTTAAGATTTTATTTTTCACGCCTGTTATCCCTTTAAGTATCATTACAGTTAAACGATCCTTTTTGCCTATTCTTAAAATTTTAGTTCCGTTAAACTTCCCAAATCTAGTACCGTTTTTGTCTCTTTTTTTTTATATAACTTTATTCATTTTAGAAACCTTCCTTTTGTGTTCCCTTTAGCATAATTTTAGAGCAATTTATCTTCCTCCCATCCTCTGTCCATTAAGATTTTGAGTCGCTTTCTCTAATTCCGAAAAGCGGCGAGAAATCTTAATTTTGGGAAACGCAACGGAATTTGGGCGGATGTTACATTTTAAATTTAGGGATGGAAGGGTAGAAAATTGGAAAGGTTAGGGATTCAGTCTCAGCTCGTGCTGAAGATAAGTTAGCATTCAGTCTCAGCTCGAGCTGAAGATAAGTTGGCATTCAGTCTCAGCTCGTGGTGAAGATAAGTTAGGATTCAGTCTCAGCTCGTGCTGAAGATAAGTTGGCATTCAGTCTCAGCTCGTGCTGAAGATAAGTTGGATTCAGTCTCAGGTCGAGCTGAAGCTAAGTTGATTATTCAGCTTCACCACGTTTAAGTTCAGTTGACGATTAAGTTTGGTTTTCTGCATAAATTAAGTTAAGTTCAGTCGACGATCAAGTTAAGTTTTCTGCATAATTCAAATGATTAAGTTGAGTCTTGGAGATTTACGTTTTGGGCTCTGATTGAGAGTTAAGTTGTTAAGTTGAGTAAAGAGTCAGTGTTTTAAGTGGAGTTCCAGTAGTTATAAGCCCAGCCTTTTAAGTTATTTAACCATTATTTGGTTAGTTTGTGTACAAGCTAATAACCAACCATCGTTATATATCGATATTATCTGCGTAGGCTTACCTGTATGTGAATCAGTAGTGTAGATAGTCATTAGACATTAGAGTTATAAAATAAGAATATTGTGCTACGAGAATAAGGACTAAAAAGTGCCAAAAAGTGCAGTGCGCGGCTTTAGTAGCTAAATTAAGGCCAATTAAAGCACTTGGATTAACCTCCCTCAACGCAACAACTGTACCTCCAGCTCTTGTGAGTACCGTAAAAGTGTTTCCCTTTCCTCAAATAAGACTGTTTTATATTTTTTTGTATCTATATTTTTGTGTGTTTAGTTATTAGTTTTGTTTAATTTTAGTTTTCATTTCAAACGTTATTAGTTAGGTTGTAAATAATTAATTATTAGGTTAAGATTAAGGTTTTGTTTGTTTTTTTGAGTTTTTGAAACTTTGACAATATATTATTTAGTATTAATGATATATGAGTTTTTATCTAAACTCTTACCTTCTCTCAATAAACAAAAAAGAGCTTGAAAACCACCTTTAGTCAAAGGAACCACCCTCTGATAAAAGAGTCCGGCTAAAACAGCCATCAGTAAGTACGAGCCGTATCAGTATATAAACTTATTAATTATTTTAGTAAATAATTTTCAATGTCTAGAGTTGAAAGTCAAGGTTCGTCAAGTGGATATTGATATTAAAGTTATCACAAAGATATTTGAAAGTATCAGTTCCAGTATACCGACTACTGTAAAAATATTTTAAAGTGACGAGCTGAGGGGAAGCGCAGATACCTAAATTGATATTTTTCCCTTCTATGCAATAGTAATCGCCTAGTTACTTATAATTTAGTAGCCAACGATACAAACGAATTTATTTTAAACCAATCGTGTTTAAGATATTTTAAGATACTTTAAGATATTTTTACTTCCAAAAGATATTTAAACAATATCCTTTTATTATTAATAAAGTGTTTTAGTGCATGCATAATAAATTTTTCTATTAGTGCAAAAAAGGCGACTATGATATAAAATCAATAAATATCAACCTTCAAGCATTTTTATTTTGTTATTTGATGTATTGTCGTTAGTTCAAGCTTCAAGCAGTTCAAATTATTACTGTAATATGAGATTAAGAAACACACACATTAAATTTTTGAAAATCATTATAGCAGCGGAGAAAAATGAAAAACAATTAAAAATGATTCAATTGTCCCCGGTCTCCCCTACCTACCTATGAACATATAACCAACAAAAAGTTCACTTTTACCTCCTACGTAAAAGTATAACTTTACGTTACTTATTCAGTAACAAAAAGTCAACTTTTTTTGGGACCTTTGACCTCCTATGTAAAAGTATAACTTTAACGTTACTTATTCAGTAACAAAATGTCAACTTTTTTTGACGTTTGCAGAAAAAATATTTTTTTTTCAAGTTGACTCTGTGTCACTCAATATGTAAGGGTGAAGTTTAACCTTTCTACCTAGATAGGAAAAGTTGACAGACAAAGTAAAACGTAAAAAAATAGTTGACAATTGAACTACAAGTAATTGACAAGAGATGGCGCTCTTTCAAAATTCAAAATTCTCAGTACGGAGTAGTTTTTTGAGACTCGCCTGTATTGCCGGACTGGCTCGCTACGCTTGCTCATCAGCCAAACACAGTCTTGTCACACAAACCAGTACTTTCTTTCCTAATAAAACAAAGTACTATTTCTGTTTAGAAAACTGTTGGGAAAGTGGATGTAATGGATACTTTCGATATTGTGTTAGAAAAGATTAAAGCCAATCACTCAATATCATTCAAATTGGAATTTACAAATTGATATAATTTAATACCTAAAGTAACAAAAATATCTGTAAATTACAACGAAATTTGTTCGAGAAGTTCTATACCACAAGCGATGCTGCTGAAACAATAACAACCGTTAACTTACTCTACAATTTATCTATTATTTATATGAAAAGTTACAAACCATACAACTATTTTCCATCACAAAAAAATAAAAATAATAATATTGACATGCATTTTTATCCATTATCTTGGATCCATAGACCTACCAATCAACCTGAGCCACAAAAAACTCAAAATAAGGGAATTAGCACGTATTTACCACAACCACCTTGGGACCAAAAACCTACCAATGAGCCAAAGCTACAAAAAACTCAAAATAATTTTCATGCATCGTCTTGGAACCCAAGACTTACCATTGCGCCTACACCACCAACAAGTTCTATTCACATTCTAATGAAGCCTCCAACTGATTTCAACTCGCTTTAATATACACTCAAAGGCACAAAATTCGATCCATATACAATTTTCATCAGAACTTGCTTATTTTTTATTAAAAAGTAGGTATAAGCATTGAAGAAGTTTTTATCCACAAATTAATCTTAAATGACTTCTTGATCATCTTAAATTTGATTAAATTCTAAATATCATAAAATTTCGTTAATTTTCATTGCATTTGTTTTAATGTTTTTTTGTGTTACCAGCAGTCAGTTTGTTGACTGTTGCACTGAATACTGTTTTGAAGTTGTGTCTGAAGAATTAAGGATGGTTTTGAATCCAACGGATACTGCCAAAACCATTGCATTAATTGAAGATGAAGATATCACGATATCAGTAATTCGCGGCTCAAATTCTTGGTGTTACCAGGTACAGCGTTTCAAGAGTTGTAGAAAGGTTTCGAGAAACTAAATGCTACACTAGGAGAATTTATTCAGGTAGATGAAGGTGTAGAGCTGCTCAGAACGACTATTCTTTCATTTGAGAGTTCTAAGAAACAGATCCACTAATCAAAGAACATGGCGAAGGACTGGCGAGAGGTTTGGTCAATTTAATATTGTACCAAGGCTTAGTTTTGATGTTGAGTCAACTATGATGTGGGGTGACGTAACTTTAATAGTTCGCACTGAAGTAGTCGTGGTAAATGGAGGAACTATGACTGCAAACAAGTACATTAGGGACATCCTAGAACCCCACGTGGTACATTTTGTCGCATTTCTAGGAGACAGTTCCACGCTAATCCATGATAATGGTCGTCACTACATTACTAGAATCGTTTATGAGCAGGCCCCCCACTTCAAACTTTTGGCCCCGGTACCAAAAAATGTCACGGGCCCCCAGTGACGTAGCTACATTATCACATGGCTAGATTTGAAAGATTTCTTACAACCGCCAAGCGCCGCAGGCAATTTTTTTTTAATTTTTAAGGTCAAACAGGCTTAGATCAGCTTTAGGAATTTTTTAACATATTTTGTACTGTGGAATTAAGCAATTTTTTATACTGAAACTTGATTTGATAATAATTTATTTATTTGACCATTTAATAATTATTGTTTTAGGCCTTATAAAAACGATAACCTATTTTATAATTTACAAAAAAGTCCCCCTTTGTGGCCCCCGAAACCCCCAAGTCTGGTTTAACGGAACCCAAGGAAATAGTTACACCACTGAGACACCCTTTTGACAAGGTTTATGATGATTAACAGCACCATGAAGAATTGAAATTTTCTATAACTTAAAAATACATAAAATTTGTCTACAAAATCACAGTAATTATGCTGAATTTTAAAGATTTTGATTCGTTAATATTCGAGAGTATATTTTTCTCAATGTACGCAGTACGTTTACGCGCCCGGGGCCCTAAGCTCTCGGGCCCCGGTACCATGGTACCAACTGAACAAAAAATAAAAATAAATAAGTTTGGATGACATTTTTTGTCTATGGATCTATTGGTGCCGTTGAGAGTATTTAACAACTTTTCCCCGATTTAACCTTCTTTCTATCTTTTTTTTTGATTCGTGCGACTTTGTATAACATTAATTATTATTATGGAATAATTATTATAATAGTGTTTTTCTGTCAAGAAAACTTTGGGAACTCTTCAGACCTGCTTGAATTTAGTCAGTGATTAACATGACTTATGGCTAATTAAGAGGTGCTTACTGAATTAATACATATTACCATAATGACTTTTTTATACTTGTTTGTCCTCAAAAAATCTAACATTGCTGGATGGAACTTGTAGTGTTTAAACATCATTTGTAACGTGTAATTTATTTAATTTAATTTTGTCTATAAAAATAGTGTGCTAAACGTTTTAATTATTGTTAACATACAAAAACAATTAAAAAATATTTCTACACGTTATGCTTTTGTTTCAATTACCTATTTTAAAAAACGAGAACGAATTAATATAAAAGTATAGTACCGTGTTGTGGATTTTTGTATTATTAGTTCTGTATATAAAAGTTGCGAATTTTCAAATTCCAAAACAGAGTTAACTATAGTAATGGTTTCTTTAAAAACGCTGTGTTTATTATTAGTGATAATATGTAGTGATAAAGTGTATAGTATTCAAAGTCCGTGTCCAAATGTATTTCAATACATTTACGACGACGATGGAATATTATTTGGAGTTATATCTGCACCAGTTCCAGAAGATCATGGGAACGTAATTGAACTGACGGTAAAATTTATGGTGGCACAGCATGTTAAGGTACAGTTTACTTACTACTCTTGTTAATAACTATAATTTAGACTGGCTATTCCAACTATGTGCATTCGAAAGATTGTGTCTTTACTATAGAATTTAAAAGAAAAAAATAAATGCATTGTTTTAGTTCTCGAACTGTGGATTGCTAGAAACCAGTGGCTTATATAACGGGCCTGCAGGACCCGCTATGCGGGAAGGCTTCATGGTAGAAAGGACACCCAAAACATCGTTAAGTATTAAAGTTTGTTATAAAATCGATTTGTGGTCAAGTAGAGTGATTATTAACGGTGGGTAGGATCCACACTCTGGATATTGCGGGAGGGCCCCCAATCTCTTAGTTACGCCACTGCTAGAAACATAGTTATAGCTTCACGAATAGAATCTTTTATTGCCAACTGTCGAAAAACCAGTTTTAAACAATGTATCTGCTTATTATAAAGTTATGGAATGGTTACGTACCAGAGACTCGTGCTATTTTCCCATTTGACATACATGAGGTTTGTTCATGAAAACAGTTTACAAAAGTTAACTTTTTTATTTTTGAAGATACGAATTAGATTAAATTAGTAAAGTTGTAATACTCTTGCTCCTCTTGCTGGTTTTAGCGATGTAGTTGGAAAAGAACCTATAATCTGTTCACTATTTATTTGTGTTATGGTTGGCCATGAACTTCTGTTTTTTGGTTTGCCAAAATTAAGATAACTGACAGCTCTTGACAATTCGGGTGCGGCGTTGAATGTAGATGGCGCTGTTTTAGCTTAATATGTCGGCTGGAGACGGGATTATTTGACAATTGACAGTTGTTATTGGTTATTGTTGAGAGTAAAGCCTACACTCATTCAAATATACGTCAACAACCGAGCCCGTCTTGTTTAATTGCAGAGATAACCGCAAGGTGCATAGCGATCGCTGTTTCATCCGAATACATACTAACTGTCAACTACAATAACATAACTGTACAATAACATAACAAACAAAAATGACAGACAACTATTAATACTGATTTTTTTCTAATTTATACCGGGTGGAATCTGTCACCCTAGCATGGCCAACCATATCACAAATAAATAGTGAACGGATTATAGTTGCCGAGATACAGCAATATGCCACTTTTTTTTTAAATATGTATATTTTTAGATACTTGGATTTCGTAAACTTTTCTCTGTATCCACCGAGTTATAGCTCATTTTGTGGTCCGATACGCTACGTGACGTCAGCACCTTCGTATTAATTAGAGCGTTATTTTAGAGCATCCACCTCTATCTTAGGAAACTCAAGTTTAAAAGGACTAAACATTGTTCACCAACAAGATGCACTCAAGCCACTCCCAAAAAAAGCCCGCGATTTTTGAAAATCCGCTTTACAACACTCACACAAGAATTGGCATGCGTAAACCTTATTTGACAGAAATTTATAAATGCTTGGCTTAGCTGCATCTCGTCGGTGCACAATGCATAGTCTTACATTTCATTATTTCTGTTAAATTCTATAGTAAAGGCACAGTCTTCCAAGCACATATTGTTAGGACTTAGTACACGGGGACAACCTATATCAGGGGTGGCCATCTTCACTAAACATATGATCGACTATTTTTCTTAAAAATATATCGCGATCTACCTACTAAAATCTTGACGTCAATTATGATACAGAAAGCTGACTCGACAGCCATTTTGGTTCGAATGCCAAAGTGAAGTCAGAGAATTAGATTTATAATCCTTAGATACGGCAACGTTACACAATAAATTAATAAATAAATAAATAAATAAAAATGTTAAAGTTTGAAAAACTGTACTCACAGTTTAACACAAAAATAACTTAACCTCAAATTTTAATTTGAGGTTAAGCTTCTTTGCCATATCAAAGAATTATAAATCTAATTCTGGGATTAAAACATAAGTCACCTTATGCAACCGAGCGTTAAGGAGCCAGAACCATTTGTTTCTATGAGCCACATTCAAAGTTCAAATCTCTCCTGTTGGCTATCATCTACCAACTTGTTGGCCATTCCTGTCCTATATCATACTATATATTTTCATAATAAATAAACATTTTATTATGTCAATAACAAGGTCTTTTTTCATTAGGGATCTAGAGGAGACATTGATTTATTGGATAGTAAGGAAGAAGTTTTTGAAAAACTTAGAAACGAGGAACCATTATTATTTATGTTGAAATTTCCATCTTTTACCAATAATAGAACACCAAAGATATCAAAAATACTTGTAAATGGCAATCAAATTTGTACTGGAAATTCAAGATTTGGCGAAAATGTTGATTTTGCCACTATTACATTAATTGATAGACTAACTTTGATAACTGATGGTGATGATAGACTCTTTTCAACGAGTAATAGCCGTGGACCACGTAGACGTAATAGACCAAATGGCTCTCATAGGCCAAGTGGATCAAATTCACAAAATTCACGAAAATTTGCAAATTTTCCAGATTTTTCACATTTCTCAGATTTTTCAGATATTTCAGATTTCTCAGATTTTAAAGACTCTCGAGATTTTACAGTTAAAGATTCTCGAGATTTTACAGATTTTCCAAGTTTTTTAGATTTTCTCCATTCTACAGATTCACCAAATGTAGCAAATCCACCTAGACCTAATAGACCAAATGGCTCTCATAGGCCAAGTGGATCAAATTTACGAAATTCACGAATATCTGTAAATTTTCCAGATTTCTCAGATTCCTCAGATTTTTCAGATTTCTCAGATTTTAAAGATTCTCGAGATTTTACAGTTAAAGATTCTCGAGATTTTACAGATTTTCCAAGTATTTTAGATTTTCTACAATCTACAGATTCGCCAAATGTAGCAAATCCACCTAGACCTAATAGACCAAATGGCTCTCATAGGCCAAGTGGATCAAATTCACGAAATTCACGAATATCTTCTGTAAATTTTCCAGATTTCTCAGATTCCTCAGATTTTTCAGATTTCTCAGATTTTAAAGATTCTCGAGATTTTACAGTTAAAGATTCTCGAGATTTTACAGTTAAAGATTTTCGAGATTTTACAGTTAAAGATTTTCGAGATTTTACAGATTTTCCAAGTTTTTCAGATTTTCTACATTCTACAGAATCAACAAATCCACCAAATGTACCCGACACACCAAATGAAAATAACAAATTACATAGACTTACAAAATTTGATCCTCCCGTCAATAACGAACCCCGTCCAGTAGAAGTTCCTCAAACAACAGCCGCATCAAAACCTTCAACTACTGGTTTCAGCCAATCACAATTAGTTTGTGGATTAGTCGATAACGCCATTAGTCTTATTTTTAATGGAGAAATTGCTAAAAAATCAGATTATCCTTGGTTGGGAGCTCTATTTAAAATAGCATCACAAGAACCCACGTTTTTGTGCGGATCCACTCTTGTTACAAAAAAACATGCACTTACAGGTAAATTTTATAAAGATCTGCATGATCTGATTATCGTCGATTCAAACGTGTCTAAACTAGAAATATTAAAAATAAAGGCACCCTTTGAGCACCCTGTAGAACATTTTTTTACAGACTGCTTTTTTAGCCGCTCACTGTATATATGGAGTAAGGCCACAGAGATTGTACATAATTTTAGGTAGAGAAAATATACAATATTGGTTAAGCGAAGGTTCACAAACACTATCAGTAAGCAATACTTTCGTACATGAAGATTTTGCTGATAGAATTATTAAAGGAGATGGTGATATAGGAGTTTTAGTTTTAAGCGAAGAGGTTAAACTGACTGCTTACGTAAAACCCATTTGTATTGGGAACACCGGTGACACTTTGATTGGAAAAGAGGGCACTGTTGTGGGTTGGGGAAAAACCGAAAAGGGAAATTTTCCAACTACTCCATTGCAAGTTACCAGCATACCTGTGGTAAAATATGAAGAATGCATTAAATCGAATCCAGCATTTTCGTCAATTGCTTCAGAGAGAACATTTTGTGCAGGTTTGAATTTTTAAATTTGAATTTAAACTAATTTGGTAATAATTAAATTTTAGGCCATAGAAATAATTCAGGTCCTTGTTTGGGTGACAGTGGAAGTGGGTTTTGCGTAAAAGAAAATGGAAGATGGACTCTTAGAGGAATTGTTTCGCACGCACTAATGGCTAACGATATGTGTGATTTAACGAATTACGTAGTTTTTGTAGATGTTGATAAATATCGAGAATGGATTTTAACCAAAATTATGAATTAGGTTATAGATGAATTTTGATATAGCCATAAAGCAATAAAGCAAGAGTTGTTAATTTCGACGTCCAAAAGAAAATTGTAATGTGTCATTTGTGTGTTTGTTAATTTTCTGAGTTTCTTATGATTTCTTACTTCATTAGGTGAGCCTGTGCTTTAATTGTATCTTAATTGTTGTTAATGTTAACTTTCATTAAAAGAAATTATGACTGCCTGCTTGTTTGCTTATCTGACTATGAAACTATCTATCAGATCATCTGTCCATCGGTTCATCTGTCCATCTGTCCATCTGTCCATCTGTCCATATGTCCATCTGTCCATCTGTCCATCTGTCCATCTGTCCATCTGTCCATCTGTCCATCTGTCCATCTGTCCATCTGTCCATCTGTCCATCTGTCCATCTGTCCATCTGTCCATCTGTCCATCTGTCCATCTGTCCATCTGTCCATCTGTCCATCTGTCCATCTGTCCATCTGTCCATCTGTCCATCTGTCCATCTGTCCATCTGTCCATCTGTCCATCTGTCCATCTGTCCATCTGTCCATCTGTCCATCTGTCCATCTGTCCATCTGTCCATCTGTCCATCTGTCCATCTGCCCATATGTCCATCTGTCCATCTGTCATCTGCCCATCTGTCCATCTGTCCATCTGTCCATCTGTTCATCTGCCTATCTGTTCAACTGTCCATCTGTGAACTGTCCATCTGGCCTGTCATCAGGCCCATGTCCATCTGTCTGCTTCCTGGTCGACGATGAACAGTCCATCTGTATGTTGTTGTGGTCTCCTTGACCGGTTTCAGCACTAACGACGACAGTTATAATTTAACACTGTTTACTGTTTATTTTAATTTTTTTGCATCTCAGTCCACTGCAGGCCACACCAAAACCCTAAGAAGTTCGCATTAAACGCAGCACCGGAGAAAATTTATTAATTTTGCCTTCAAGTAAGTTAGTACTTAGTAGGTATCACGGTATCCACCTTAGACCAATAAACAAGATGGACATGGTTATTTACATTTTTATTTGTCCCTTACACCATTTTTTATTGTAAACATTGTTAAAATCAGCTTCGAAACGAAATAATACGAACTATCACCTTTGTACTATTTCAACTGCATCCGAAGATCGGATATTTTGTGTTTATAGTCATTTTTTATTTACGTTTTGTAAACAAAATTTCCAAAAATAGTATATTAAAATACATGTGTCACAAGATAGCATTTTGACGCACGAAGGCAAATTTTGCCAGACCGACTGAAAGGAGGTCTGCAAATGCCTGAGTGCGTCAAAAGCTCTTGTGACACAAGTGTTTTATACTATTTTTTCTATTTTGCAATGATTTATTTTAAAAATTGATTCTAAAAAAATCGTGTTAGAGAATTTTATTGCTTAAATTCTTAAGTTGGCCCTACTGACAGTAGACGTTTATTTAAACTTCTAAGATTTTACCAAGTGATGGCGGTAAAGATTGTTTGATTTTAATATTTTTAACTTTAATACTAATGAATTTACGTAAAAATTACAGTATTGCTTTGGTATTTATTACTTAATAAGCATTTTTTGTAATTATTTTTTTAAATTAAGAATAATTTTTACATAATTGATTTGTATCATATGTCAAAACAATTATTTTAATTATCAATGTCAACCAATCTCAAACTAAAAAAAAACTAGAAACAGTACTTAAAAGTAGAACATTACAACATCGTTTTGAACGGTTTTCGATGCTTTAATGAGTATATTGTAAACGCAAAATAGAAAAAGTACGTTTTTCTATTTCTGTACGTTAAGAAGCCTATAAGAACACTGTTTTGACGTCATAATAGTACGCTTATAAAGTCTATAACAGCACTGTTTCTAGGGAATTTTTTTCAATGTGCAGCACTGCATGTTGACAGATGAATTAGACTTGACAGTTATAAAATTAATTTCATTGGACAGATTAGACTAACTTTCAAACACGAACGTCAAACTTGAGATTAAGTACTGCCAACATAAATAAATTTACGCATCAAAATCCCAAAAACTATATTTTGACGTAATTTTAATACCATTTTTATAAAATAATGCAGCGAAATAGAAAAAATAGTATAAAAAACACGTTTCATTAGGCCCTTAAGGACGGAAGGTACCTGCCGTAATTGTAGCCTTTAATCACCATTTTCTGGCTTATAAAAATTTATTTTAATAAAGTGAGGAATGTTAACTAGGGCTGTACTTAATATTTGTAAAATATAAAAGTTATAATCGTTATAGTTTAAAAGATAATTTATTAAAATTATTTAGATATTTACGGCCTTAATAACAGTTCAATTAAATCGGCGTTTAAGCTATGTAATAGAGAATCCTTTATTCTAGGGTATGACATATTTTATAATTTTATTAATTATTTGGAAACTTGTATATCGTCATTTTATTAATTTTATTGTGGCTACTTTTGTATTATTGAGGCGTATAAAATTGAATTATATGTATAAGTTTCCAAATATTAAATAAAATTATAAAATATGTCATACCCTAGAATGAAGGATTGTCTATAACATGGCTTAAACGCCGATTTAATTGAACTGTTATTAAGGCCGTAAATATCTAAATAATTTTAATAAATTATCTTTTAAACTATAACGATTATAACTTTTATATTTTACAAATATTAAGTACAGCCTAGTTAACATTCCTCACATTACCAATTAATTAAAATAAATTTTTATAAGCCAGAAAAAAAATGATTAAGTTCAACAAATATTTCGAGTACCTTCCGTCCTTAACGCATTCGTCCCATTAGAAAACGCGCGCTGCGCGCTTGTTTTCTAAACTTTGGACTCATACGTTAAGAAGGTGCCTAATGATACTTGCTTTTTAATATACTATTTTAGTGTTTTACGAATATATTTTATAAAAAAGATGCGCCAGTAAGAGAATAAATAAAAAAAGAGGAAGAATATCTTTCCATTGGTAAAAGTGAGATTACATCTTTTGTTGTTCACATCAGTGGCGTTCCATTTAAATATTTAAATGGACATTTATTTAAATAATTCTTCTTCTTCTTTCTCAACGTTAAGGCTCATTGTAGTTCTTTGAGTGGCGTACTTTTACCTTAGTAGGTCGCTGGTCTGGCCGCGGATGAATTTTTTATCGAACTTCTCTGGTCTAGATCTATAGATCCGTCGTTTCTTACTTAGATATGACCACGATCATCCCGAGTATGGTACGGTTTTTCACGACGATCTTAGCCAGAGAGACGCTGACGCTACGAACCTTGGGGTATCTACAAATAGTCGGGGTGCATGATGCATCTGAAGTTTTGGTTTTAAAAAATACCCTCTGTCCCAAAATTATATAAAAACATTAAATTTTATGTCATTAATTTATTATAGAAGAGAAAGAGAGAGAGACATGTAAATCAACTTCTGTAAGTGTTATAGTTCCACCGTGTTAATTGGTGCTTAATGAAGGTTGCTAAAAACAAATTCAAATTCGGTAAGAAAATTACCATACTTTTCTTTTCACTACAAGAATTCCCCGTGTAACTGTGATTAGTTCACTCGACTTTGTATGAGGTTAATTATTATGATAATAATATGATAATAGTGTTTTTCTGTAAAGAAAACGTTGGGAAAGACCCACGTGAGCACATACTACAGCCTGCTTGAATTTAACCAGTGATTAACATGACTTATGACTAATAAGAGGTGCTTATCGTATTAATATAACCACTAATGAGTTTTTTACGCTTCTTTATCTTTAAGCAATCTAACATTTGTTGTAACTTGTATGGTGTTAAAACATCGTTTGTAGCGTGTGATTTAATTAATTTAATTTTGTGTATAAAAAATAGTGTGCTAAACGTTTAAACTGTTAATGTAAAAAAACAATTGAAAAATAATTTAAAAAACGCTATGCTTTTGTTTCAATTACCTATTTAACAAAACCAGAACAAATTACCATAAGAGTGTTGTGGATTCTTGTATTACTGGTTGTGAATTCCAAAGTTGCCAATTTTAAAATGCCAAAACATTAATTCAGCAGCAACAGAATTAACTATAGTGATGGTTTCTTTAAAAACGCTGTGTTTATTATTAGTGATAATATGTAGTGATAAAGTGTATAGTATTCAAAGTCCATGTCCAAATGTATTTCAATACATGTACGACAACGATGGAATATTATATGGGCTTATAACTGCACCAATTCCAACAGATTTTGGAAACTTAATTACACTCAGTGTAGAAATTCTGGTGGGACATCGAGTTCAGGTGTGGTTTACTTACTACTATTGTTAAAAACTATAATTTATACCGGGTGTCGTAACGATGTTTGTTCCGAAGATTACTTCTTTAGTATAGAATTTATAAGAGAAAAATTGAATCCACGACTAAACGTCTCTTAGAGGCTTTTAAAGCTATTTGCACATATACAGGGTGTTACATATACAAATGCAGATCAAACTGTATTTTTTTAAATGAACCACTCTGTTTATTTTTGCATATTTAGATTCCCCTCTCAATGACAATTAAAATGATATATGGGTTTATGGGGTTGCGATGGGTTTGGATCAAGATGTTAAGCATTTTACATCAGAGACAAATGAAAGTGAATTTTGCTTGCTCATTGTGACGTAATGAATTGACATTTTTGACTGCGGTTTGCGTTAGAAAATTTTTATAAGTTTCGTCTTATTTACTTATTATCTTCCAAAGTTCTCTGACACGTTATGTTTGAAACGGGTGAGTCTTGAATGCAAAATGCAATTTTTCTTCATTTTAAAAAATGAAGATAGTCCGGATAAATCACTCAAATATCACTTTCACAGTCATAGAACGGATAAATCAGTAAAAGTTAAGGGGGGCAATTAGAAAATGGACTCGTCAGAGTTTCTTCAGTGAACAATTCAATTTTTGATACATACAAGATGGTGACCGGACCTCTCGATCATACATACGGGGTGACACAGGGATTTGGAACACTCTTATATCTCCGTTATTTATTAACATATCAAAATGAAATTTGGTGTGGATTATATTCACATAAATTGCAATTGTTTTACCTACTTGTAAAAATTCTGTCACTTCCAATTACACCGGAAATGAAGTAAACTTTTTATTTTTAAATGGAACACCGTATATATTTTTACTTTTTTAAAATCTACATTAAATTTTGAATACAGTAGCATCAAAAAAATTAATTTTATAAGCAAAAATAATTTTTTTTTTCAAAAATTACGCTGGTTTCAAGAGTGCTGTGATGTGGTATAAAATCATCCGTGAGAGGTACTTGCACTATGAAAATTACTTTTACACCACAAAAGCTGGAGGATGGTGTTGTGGAGCTTTCAGAAGGTAATTTTGTCACATTTTCTTCAATATTTTCATTTTTTCAAATGGCAACATATCGGAACAATTCTACCTCAGATAAAGTATTTTTTTCTTAATACAACGATAGAGTTGTTCCAATATGATGGCATTTGAAAAATTAAGTTATTGAGGGAAATGTGACTAAATTACTTTCTGAAAGCTCCACAACCCCAACTTTCAACTTTTGTGGTGCAAACATAATTTCCATAGTACAATTAGCTCTCACTGATGATATTCTACCACATCACAGCACTCTAGACAACTGATTATTTTTTGAAAAATAAATTTTATTTTGCTTATAAAATTAATTTCTTTGATGCTACTGTATTCAAAATTTAATGTCGGTTTCAAAAAAGTAAAAATATATACGGTGTTCCATTTAAAAATCAAAAGTTGACTTCATTTCCGGCGTAATCGGAAGTGACAGAATTTTCACAAGTAGTTTTCACAATTGCAATTTATGTGAGTATAATCCACACCAAATTTCATTTTGATATGTTGATAAATAACGGAGTTATAAGAGTGTTCCAAATCCCTGTGTCACCCGGTATAGGTTTAACATGTAAAATCACACTTTGGTAATTTCCTGCTTCCCAATTGATTTTACAAAAAAAATCTTCAAATAATAGTTTTAGAGCATAAAAATCTGCATCTAAATCAATAAACAAAATTAATTTTGAATGCTTTATAACGCCAGAAATGTAAGTTGAAATTTTTGAAAATTAGCAGAAACAGCAATTGCCATGAAACACTTGAAATGAAAATAAATTATTTAATGTTTGACGTTTTATATTTCAAAACAATTTGTCAGGTTAATTAAATTAACTATACTATTTGTCCACAAATGTAGACAGTTTTGTCATTTATAGAATAAAGACTAGATTACATCGAGATTTTGCGGCACAGCATTATGAACAATCGTTTGTACTCGGATTCACTTCTAATACTAAGCTTTTGTCAAATTATATAAAGTACGCTATTCTATTAAAGCGGCACGTGTTTTCTATATCTATCTCAATAGAAGCCGGCCTATAGTTAGCTAAAGCTTGTGAACACATATTAGGAATGAGTCGCTCTCTATAATTGTGGAATTGGAATATAAAAGTAAATATAAAATCTAAAATTATTGTGACAGAAAAAGCGTAAAACAATTGATAATTTTTATTTGTGTTTCAAGGCAATCGCTATTCCTACTAATTTTCTAAATTTTCAAATTAACTTTATGGCGTTATAAAGCATCCAAAATTAATTTTCCTAATTGATTTAGATTCAGAAATTTATGCTCTAAAACTTTATTGAAAGATTATTTTTTCTAAAATTAATTGGGAAGTAGGTAGGAATTTATGAAAGTATGATATTACATGTTAAATTCGTATGACCGAGAGGTCCGGTCACCACCCTGTAGAAAAGTTTAGCGCTAAAAAGGTTGGAAAACACTGCTCTAGAGTAAAGGGACAATCTTTCAAGAACATATCGTTGGGACACGCTGTATCAGGGTGTATAAAAGCGAGTAGTATTGTATGAGTATCTCTTTTATTAATAAAGATACAAATTCAATTAAAAGAGCAATGTTTTGCAATTTCCTATGCTGATTCAGATGCAGGTTTCAGAAATAAAAAATGTCAAACCTTTCTGAAGATATTTGGGAAAAGCTGAAAAATACGTTTTTCTCAAATGCTAAAACCTTATTATGAAAGTTATCAAAAAACAAAAGTATTTTCAGACGAAAAAATTACGTAAAACAAACTTAAATATCTTTTCAAAAATAATACCGCATACTGGGTGTTTGAAA
Organism: Malthinus seriepunctatus; assembly: GCA_963924605.1. Classification (NCBI taxonomy): domain Eukaryota; kingdom Metazoa; phylum Arthropoda; class Insecta; order Coleoptera; family Cantharidae; genus Malthinus; species Malthinus seriepunctatus. The sequence goes on from OZ004603.1 coordinate 17,460,885, forward strand.
TATGAATAGTAACTTTCTTATTTTAAATGAACTCCATATTGGATTTTTTATTGTGATTTAAACAATGTACGTATAATGTATATCTATGTTTTAAAAACAAGATGGCGTACACTATTTTTAATACATCAAGTAGGCATGAAAAATAATTGATCGAGTCGCTATTTTCTTTTAATCATATAGTCGCATTTTTTAAAGATTACCGACGCGTGACTTTTAAAATATTCAATAAATAATTAATTTAATTATAAATTTCCTAAATAAATAATTAATAATAATTAACAATAAATGTATTAACTAAATGAAATAAGTAAACTCGCGAAATAGGTCGTTTTCAACTTTATTTATACATATCAAGGTGGTCACGTGTCGGTAGTCTTTAAAAAATGCGACTGTAGCTTAATAAACGCAATTTATTTATGCCTAAATTCAATATGGCGTCCATTTAAAATAAAATAGTTATTTAGAATATGAAACTACAAAGTATTGTCTATTGTATCTTTATTAAAAAGATATCCATACAATTTGACACACCCTGTATACCTATTTTTCATAAATAATAAATATATAAATTTTATTATGTTAATAACAAGGTCTTTTGTTCATTAGGGATTTTTAGGAAAAATTTATTCGTTGGATAGTACTCAAGAAGTTTTTGAAAAACTCGGAAACAACCAATCATTATCATTTGAAGTGGAATTTCCATATAGTCACAATAATAAAACACCAAAGATATCAAAAATATTTGTAAATAATGATCAAATTTGTGCTGGAAATTCAAGATTTAACGACCGTACCGTTAATTTTGTTACCACTGTTACATTAGTTTACGACTTAAAAATTTCAACGAGTTATAATTATGGACCATATAGACCTAATAGACCAAATGGACCTCATAGACCAGGTGGATCAAATTCAGGAAATTATCCCGACTCACAAACTTATCCAGACTCACAAAATTATCCAGACTCACATAATTATCCAAATTCACAAAATTATCCTAACTCACAAAATTATCCAAACTCACAAAATTATCCAAATTCACAAAATTATCCAAATTCACAAAATTATCCAAATTCACAAAATTATCCAAATTCACCTAATTATCCAAATTCACAAAATTATCCAAACTTACAAAATTATCCAAACTCACATAATTATCCTAACTCACATAATAATTATCCAAACTCACATAATAATTATCCAAACTCACATAATTATCCAAATTCACAAAATCCATCAAATCCACAAAATCCGCCAAATCCACAAAATCCACCAAATGTACCCGACATACCAAATACAAATTACCCCGAACCACCACAAGATGTTAACCAATTACATAGACCAACAAATCTTGACCCTCCCGTCAATAACGCACCCCGTCCTGTAGAAGTTCCTCAAACAACAGCGGTGTCAATACCTTCAACTACCGATTTCGATCCATCACAATACGTTTGTGGATTAGTCGATAACGCCGTTAGTCTTATTTTTCAAGGATCAGTTGCTAAAAAATCAGATCACCCTTGGTTGGGAGCTCTTTTTAAAACGACGACACAAGAAGCTTTGTTTTTGTGCGGAGCCACTCTTGTTACAAAGAAACATGCACTTACAGGTAAATTCTTTAAAGATCTACATGATGTGATGATCGTCGGTTCAAATCTCATTAACCTCTATTTTTTTATTGATACTATTTATCGTTAAAAGTGAATTATTAAATATTAATTTGGGATACCCTGTATATCAGAGTTTTTGAAGATCCTGTAGAATATTTTAAAATTTTTTTTAAAAACTGATTTTTTTAGCCGGTCACTGCATACATGGAACGAGCCCAAAAAGGTTGCACCTAATTTTAGGTCGAGAAAATATACAAAATTGGTTAAGCGAGGGCGATCAAATACAAGTAAGCACTACTGTTCTACATGAAGATTTTGCTGTTAGACAAGGAGATGGTGATATAGGAGTTTTAGTTTTAAGCAGAGACATCAAATTGACAGTTTACGTAAGACCCATTTGTATTGGGAATGCTGTAGACTCTTTGATTGGAAAAGAGGGCACTGTTGTGGGTTGGGGACAAGATGAAAAGGGAGCTTCTCCAACTACACCATTGCAAGTTACCATGCCTGTGGTAAATAATGAGGTTTGCATTAGGTCGAATCCAATATTTACCTTAATTACTTCAGAGAGAACTTTTTGTGCAGGTATTAATAAACAAGTGTGAGATTTTTGATAATTAGTTAATAATTAAATTTTAGGCCATAGAAATAATTCAGGTCCTTGTAAGGGTGACAGTGGAAGTGGATTTTATGTAAAAGAAAATGAAAGATGGACTCTTAGAGGAATTGTTTCCCACGGACTGTCGGTTAACGATACCTGTGATTTGATGAATTATGCAGTTTTTGTTGATGTTGCTAAATATCGAGATTGGATTTTATCAAAAATTATGAATTAGGATATCGATGGATTTTGATCTAAGTATTCCGCCATGAAGTATATAAGAGCTGTATTTGTACTGTACATTTCGGCGTCTTAAGACAAATCATAAAGAACCCATTTTGTCGTAAAATATTTGAATTGTTACATCCAAGCATATACACGAAGAATTACCATACGTTTCCAGTTTATTCTCATATCCATTGATTAATTATTTGATTTTTTGGTACAGTTTAAGCAAATTCCATGTTTTTGTAGTACCAAAATTGTTTCGAATGGAGAGATTTCCATCAATAAATTATTTATATTGTTAATTACATGAATAAAAATGTTTTAATACAAGCTTGTAATTATTTTAATTTACTATGTATCTTAAGAATGAATTCTAACCTAAAAAATAGACCTAAAAACAGATAAGGTCCTTGCTAAGAGTTTCGAAAAATGATTTATATCGTGCCATCTTTATAAAATTTTTCCGTTCATTTCTATCGACCACTAACTCCTATTAGAGAGGTGCTGACTTAAAAAGACCCAGAATCCAGGTGAGAATTAATTAACTCTTAGGAGCGCATTATGGCAAAATGAAGTTTTTATCGGACATTTCGTTTACGACCTTCGTCGTTTTGTAAGGTCTTATAGGCTCAAGTTTCAATAATCAATAATCTAAACCCATTAACACCAACATAAATTTATAACAGCAAAAAAGTGTGTTTTTTGACTCATGGGAGTGCTACACTCGTCTGACAGCTCAGTGCGGTAAACTTTATACATTTTTCGTATAAATTATATGCTATTAGTTCACATATTTTCCTTCTATCTACGCTCAAATCGCAAATTAGTTGGAAAATTTATAAATTACATACATATTGAGTTTAATAACCACTAGATATCGTATATAAACGATAGTTGACTCATCATTCATTTGGAGCCAAAAGTATGTTCTCGATCTCATGTTTTATCGGCCATTAAATAGCAATGTTATTTAGACGTTTGAAATAGCCTTAATGGTCCCCAAAATGGCTGACGAACTTTAATTCTGAGCATATCATCAGCTCTAAGGGTATAGTCTCCATCTCCATAGGTCTCTATCGTTTCAATTATTCTCCTTTAGGTCTCGACCCTCTATAATGTTTTTTTACATGTGTTTTCCATTGTAAGGGCTGTCTACCCCTTTTTCTATTTTTCGGGAAATCTAATTTAATACGTTTTCTTTGGTTTTAACGTCAAATTAAAATTAAGCTATTATTTTGATCATATTATTAAACTTTCAAGGTCTAATGGTTTTTATGTTAGAATTTTGACGTTAATTATTTTGGACAAAGGTATAGAAACTTATTAATAATTTTTTAAATAATTTTCAATGTCTCGAGTTGAAAGTCAAGGTTCCTAAAGTGGATATTATACAGATACACGTATAGCGAGAACATAATATTCTGTAAATTAAATTTTATGCAGTAGTAGGTAAAGTCCAAATAATATAAGCTTGCCGAAAAAGGCTTAAAAAGTCAAAGCAATAAACCGTCATCTCATCTGTCGAAATTTAAATAAGTCTTTTTATATGTCATCAAATATAAGTCACCATGATGGGGTGTTAAGGTGTGTTATGGTGGGTTATTTGAGATGACATATCATTTGATCTGTCATATCTACTGACAAAATTTAAATATGTCTTTTTATTATGTCATGAAATATACGTCACTATGAGGGGTTGTTATGTGGGTTATTTGATTAGACATATGTCATTTCTTCTGTCATCTCATCTGTCGAAATTAAAATAAGTATTTTTATATGTCATCAAATATAAGTCACCATGATGGGGTGTTAAGGTGTGTTATGGTGGGTTATTTGAGATGACATATCATTTGATCTGTCATATCTACTGACAAAATTTAAATATGTCTTTTTATTATGTCATGAAATATACGTCACTATGAGGGGTTGTTATGTGGGTTATTTGATTAGACATATGTCATTTCTTCTGTCATCTCATCTGTCGAAATTAAAATAAGTATTTTTATATGTCATCAAATATAAGTCACCATGATGGGGTGTTCAGGTGTGTTATGGTGGGTTATTTGAGATGACATATCATTTGATCTGTCATATCTACTGACAAAATTTAAATGTCTTTTTATTATGTCATGAAATATACGTCACTATGAGGGGTTGTTAAAGTGGGTTATTTGATTAGACATATGTCATTTCTTCTGTCATCTCATCTGTCGAAATTAAAATAAGTATTTTTATATGTCATCAAATATAAGTCACCATGATGGGGTGTTAAGGTGTGTTATGGTGGGTTATTTGATCTGTCATATCTACTGACAAAATTTAAATATGTCTTTTTATTATGTCATAAAATATACGTCACTATGAGGGGTTGTTAAAGTGGGTTATTTGATTAGACATATGTCATTTCTTCTGTCATCTCATCTGTCGAAATTAAAATAAGTATTTTTATTTGTCATCAAATATAAGTCACCATGATGGGGTGTTAAGGTGTGTTATGGTGGGTTATTTGAGATGACATATCATTTGATCTGTCATATCTACTGACAAAATTTAAATATGTCTTTTTATTATGTCATGAAATATACGTCACTATGAGGGGTTGTTAAAGTGGGTTATTTGATTAGACATATGTCATTTCTTCTGTCATCTCATCTGTCGAAATTAAAATAAGTATTTTTATATGTCATCAAATATGAGTCACCATGATGGGGTGTTAAGGTGTGTTATGGTGGGTTATTTGAGATGACATATCATTTGATCTGTCATATCTACTGACAAAATTTAAATATGTCTTTTTATTATGTCATGAAATATACGTCACTATGAGGGGTTGTTGAAGTGGGTTATTTGATATGACATATGTCATTTCTTCTGTCATCTCATCTGTCGAAATTAAAATAAGTATTTTTATATGTCATCAAATATAAGTCATGAGAGGTTGTTAAGGTGGGTTATTTGAGATAACATATGTCATTTCTTCTGTCATATCTTCTGTCAAAATTTAAATATGTCCTTTTATATGTCATCCAATATAAGTCACTATGAGGGGGTGTTAAGGTGGGTTATTTGAGCTTACATATGTCATTTATTCTGTCATCTCATCTATGTTATTTAATCTATCATCTCGTCTGTCATATTGCATATAATTTATCTGTCATCCAATCTGTAAAATTTAACTATCGCTCATCAAATAATAATTTTTATCCACGACCGTCCAATAATACGTTCATTACTCTATGATTTTTGACCAGTAATGTGTGTCATTACTCACTAATTGCAAATCATTGAATAATATACATATTACTCAATGACTGTTACATTACTCAATGGTTTGCCGGGCGATCCAGGGTATTGGAAAACTTTTATAGCTCCGTTATTTGTCAACGTATCAAAATGAAATTTGCTGTGAGTTATAGTCATATAAATTGCAATTTGTTTAACTACTTTTGAAAATTCTCGCGTATTCAATGTATATTTGGTTTATAATATTTGCAGTCGTGGATAAAGTATAGTATCCTACTCGCGGGTAATGCTCATTACTCACTCTAATGATTACGACACTCGCCATACGGCTCGTGTCGCAAATTCATTCTTGTGAGTAATGAGCTTCATTACCCGCTCGTTGGATAATATACTATTAAATCCCGAGAGAATTGTATAATTACGTGACGAATATTTTATTGAAGTAGTGTCATAATTTAGTGCTCTTTCTTTCCTAATTTTTGGCAATACTCTCAAATCATACCAATAATCCAATATTGAACAATTAAAAAAAAAAAAATACAAGGCCAATTTGATGGTAGCCTATTTCATTGAAACGGTGTGCTTCGAAGGGCACGTTAAGCTGTAGGTCCAGGATATCATGTAAATAGGCTGCAGGCCTGTTAGGTAGTCTATAACCTTAAATAAATAAATAAATAGTTTTGTGCAGATCTTTTGCTAATTTTTGCTGATACTTTCAAATTATGTGCTGATCAAATTTTGGACATACTGATGACATATTATTTAAAAACCAAAATGCAAAGCCAACTCGATGGCATGATGACATGAAGAGTGCAGATTCTTCGCTATTTTTTGCTGATATTGCGGTGTTTCTCAAATTCCGAAGATATTGGAAAAACAAAATGCAAGGCCAACTTGACGGATGCATATCATTTATTATAATTTGATGAATATTAATTGGATTGATGTCATGCTCATGATGTCAGGTTTTTAGTAACTTTTTGCTAATTTTAGCCATTATTTAGAATGCCGTGTTGATCACATTTCGCACTTATTTACAAACAAAATGCAAGGCCAACTTGATACAGACGCATATTTAATCAAAAGGACGTATTTAATTTGGATTTGATTTTTTTGATTTCTTGTAAATCAAAAATTCGATTTCAATATTTCAATGCCATTATTTTCAACTAATTTTGCTTTATACAGTACGGAGGCTTCCTTCCTTAACCCTAGAAAGGCCAGTGGGGTCTTTCGGACCCCATTTCATTTTTAGACTTAGATTTTTATACTTAATTTTCGAATTTCAGTCGTGATCTTCGGTGACTTTTCCTAACTTTTAATATAAAAACATTTTTTAGTGAAATTTTGAATTAGTAGAAAAACGATGATTTTGCTTTAGGTACTCCCGGTGGGGTCTTTCAGACCCCAAATGCCCCTTTCGTCATGTAAATCAATGCAGACTATTTCTTTAATTGTAATTTAGCATTGCTCTGGTAATTTATGATTCTGATATCATTTTGTGGTTATCCAGGGGCGGCTCAGATATCGATTTCGCGGACCCTAGGCTGGAGCCTTAAAAATAAAAACTTTTTTTTTCAAATTTTTTTTAGGCCAAAATAATAAAAACCTTTTTATTTCAAATATTTTAGGGTCCTGATATTAAATTTATCAATTAGATGAAAAAGATAAATATTTTTCCTAAGCTGTAAAAAGTACAACTGCAAGGCTCGTTAAATTTTATTATTTTGTATGAAAATTGTAAATAATTGTTTTATTTATTCTTATAAAATTATTATTGAAGCTTTAAATATCTCAACGCCACCATAGAATTAAAAAAAAAAGTCATAGTTTTGGCAACGGACCCCAATGGTAGTTCTTGGTCGTTCAAATCGTGGCCTTTCTAGGGTTAAGCTGTTCGGACGAGATCAATGACTAATAATTGTTCTTTAATCATTGGATGGGATATAACGTCCATGCGGTCCTGGAAGTTATATTACACCAAATTATAGGTACTATAAACTCCAAAAAAACTTGTGGTTTTGGTAATATTTGTCCAACCGGTGATGTCATCTGCATTTTGCATCCTGTAGCTGGAAGAATGGAAGGCGATGGTTTCTAGCAAAGCAAAGGAATAAATTATATATCTGTTTTGAGACGTTCACTCTTTATCGATATGCTGTTGATTAAATTGATCTAAAGTCATAATCGCTATCATGATAGACAGACTTCCTCTAAAATTTTCTCAAAACGTCGAAAAATTTAATTTAAAAAAATTCTTTTTTTCTGTCTGTTAGGACTTAAACTCAGAAATTTAGAGATTATAGTGATTTTAGTACCTTTTTGAGATAGATGAGTTAATTTTGGTAGATGTATTTGGCAATATGTAATTCCAATTTAAAATAGAAGATGTCGATAACCCTAATAACAAATTAGTAATTTTGATAATATTGTTTTCCTCTTTTGATTAACAGTTGCAGTAATTACAAAATCATTTTTATGACTTCATGGGAACTACGCCGCTTAAAAAATTAAAAAAAGTTTATAAGAGGTTTTTCCAATAATTAAACGTCGTTAGATAGTGAAGTATTTCTTGTATAGCCTCAATACATACAGTAGCATGTTAAAAAACAAGTTACCGCAGAATGTTTTGGCAATGAATGGGAAGTGGTCGCGAGTTTGTAATATGTAATTAATTAATACGATAAACATAATATTAACTAATTATTAGTGCAAAAACGTTGATGCAAATTAAAAAAAAATGACGGCGTTATTAAAAGTGTGTTTAATTTTAATAATTGTTTATAACGTAAGTTCTAAATATGTGCCACAATTCTCACAAAATCCGTTCCTTTCAACTAAAAAAGTGTCATATTATGTACCAAACGTTAGTAAAAATCCATTTCTTCAAGGATATTCAAATCCAGCTAGTTCAATATCCAGTATCAATCAAAATCCATTTTTAACCAACAAAGTAGTACTTCCTAATACTTACAACCCTACTAAAACGACCCGTCCTTATTACTCACCTAACACTGTCTCAGACGTATTCAATTTGGACTCAAATCCATTTTTGAGTAATAAAAAAGTAACCAAAAATCCTCCCTACAAGCCAACTTTCACATACCCAGCAACAAGCGCACCAAATAGTAACCCTAACCCAACAAATGCAATTAATCAAAATCCATTTTTAACTAATAAAGTAACCAAAAATCCTCCCTACAAGCCAACTTTCACATACCCAGCAACAAGCGTACCAAATAGTAATCCTAACCCAACAAATGCAATTAATCAAAATCCATTTTTAACTAATAAAGTAACCAAAAATCCTCCTTACGTCCCAAATTTCACCAACCCAACAGCAGTTACACCAAACATTCAACCTAATCCACCAAATAGACATAATGAAATATCATCAATTTCTGGAGATACATCAACAAACAGTGTCGATTTAAATTATTTAGAAAGTATTTGTGGATTAGTTGATAACTCGATTAGTCTTATTGCTCATGGAGACGATGCAATCAAATCGGATTATCCATGGTTAGGTGCACTTTTTAAATCGGCAAATACAGAACCTAAATTTTTATGTGGAGCTACGCTGATTACAAAGAAACATGCTCTTACTGGTAAGTAGTATCGTAGTACATAGGGCACAAGGTCCAAAAAAATTTATTATATATTATTGGATAATAATATATTAATATATAATATAATATATTATAATATAATATATTATAATTTATATTATAATATTATATTATATATTATAATATAATATATTATAATTTCCTCCAATAATATATTAATATAAATAAAAAAGCTACAAATTCTTAAAAAGAAAAAAAAAATTTATAAATTTAGCACAAACTGAGAAATTAAGAATAATAAGAAATGTTACGCTTAGGAGGGTCGAAGAAAGTATGTCAAAGCATCTCCTAAACGTAACGTAAGTTAAATATCACACAATGGTTTTTAGAAAACTAAAGCTGTAGAATATCTATACTCTACAGGTTTTCTAGACTAAAGGTCCATTCATAGTGCGATTGTAATAGGAATTGTAAATGTAAGGTTATTGTAAGAAAAGTTCAAATATACGATTCTCATATATCAATTCATAGTAACTATTGTTATTCCAATCAGCTTAGTGATTTTCATAGGGGTCAACCTCTAACTAATTAGTAACAGGACGGGACCACTTTTAAAAATTTTCATTTGGTGAGTAAAAACAGGGGAAAGAAAGTCTACCGTTTTTTTTTGCATACATACAAAGTTATAGGCCATTGAAGAAACAGAGGGTGTTCTGCAGTGCTTTTTTGCAAAATACTTGAAAAGGAAGCCAAATATCGATAAAATGAAAACGACCAATCTTGTTGAGCATAAAATTACTAACAAAAAATATGTTACATGTTTTGTGTTTTGACAATCTATTAAGGTGGTACGACCGTTTTCTTAAAGTAGTCATTTTTCCAAATTGTTAATTAACAAAATAATGTTTTAACCTATTTGCAACGCAATTACAATTCTGAAAAAATTCACCTGTTATCTGACATTGTTAGAGAAGATATCCTATGAGTTTCAGATTGTTTCAAGCTCATTTGTCTAAATTATGGTTTTTTATTCATTAAAAAAAAGGATTTTTTTTCATTTTTATTCTTTGCAGTTTTAACAACTTTCGAGTTGGCAGAGACTAATCAAACTATGTTAATCTTGTTCCTTATGCAATTTCCGACAAAAATTGTCTACTTCACTTTTTTGTATCGTCATTTGTTTCTTAATTATTCGCGTGCAAACTTGAAAATTAGTGTGCACGCGAACACCAACGCTAGATATCTATTGTTAGGCTACTTTTTAATTTTTATTGCCTGTTTCATCATTCCTCGATCTCCATTGCTTCGTCGTTTTCAGAATAGATGAAAGCTTTTTTCTTGTCCATCGTCTTTTTCAATTTCTTCGTCACTGATAACACTCATTCGGTCACCTTCAACTTCTTGAATAATATTATCGTTGTCTTCTTCATCTTCGAATTCTATTTCTGAACTTATTCGATTGGTAAGTGACGTTCCTTGACAAGAAAGACATGCTAGAGAGCATCTTAAACCGGATTTGCAGCATTCGTACGCTTTACCACAAGATCCTTTGCATTTGCGCAATATTATTCTCAGTAATTCATCGGGAGCTGGCTTCAATGTTGTCGTCGTTGAAGTTTTTTTTGCAAAGCTACCACCAATGATGGCACCAACATGACAGTATTTCCAGGGAGTCTACTTTCAAATGCTGAAATGGCTAGATCCATGATTCAAACGATTCTCCATTGGGGTTGGAAACTAACACAGTCTGATGGTCTCATGCCAACTATGACAACATTAAGACTAGTTTTAGTACCTGTGAATTACTGAGAGTAATATCGTGCAAATGCAAAGAATCTTGTGGTAAAGCGTGCGAATGCTGCAAATCCTGTTTAAGATACTCTCCAGCATGTCTTTCTTGTCAAGGAACGTCGTGTACCAATCGAATAAGTTCAGAAATAGAATTCTAAGATAAAAAAGACGACGATAATCTTATTCAAAAAGTTGTCGAGGATCAGGCCCGAGAGGTTATTGAAGGTGACCGAATGAGTGTTATCAGTGACGAAGAAATTGAGAAAGACGATGGGCAAGAGAAAACCATTCATTGATTCTAAAAACGACGAAGCAATGGAGATCGAGGAATGATGAAACAGGCAATAAAAATTAAGAAGTAGCCTAACAATAGTTAGGCTAATTTTCAAGTTTGCACGCGAATAAAACAGAAACAAATGACGACACAGAAAATTGGAGAGGACAATTTTTGTCGGAAATTTCATAAGGAACAAAATTATCATAGTTTAATTAGTCTCAGCCAATTCTAAAGTTGTAAAACCTGCAAAAAACTAGAACGGAAAAAAAATTCTTTTTTTTAATGAATAAAAAACCATAATTTAGGCAAATGAGCTTGCAACAATCTGAAACTCATAGAATATCTTCTCTAACAATGTCAGATAACAGGTGAATTTTTTCAGAATTGTAATTGCGTTGCAAATAGCTTAAAACATTATTTTGTTAATTAACAATTTGGAAAAATGACTACTTTAAGAAAACGGTCGTACCACCTTAATAGATTGTCAAAACTCAAAACATGTAACATATTTTATGTTAGTAATTTTATGCTCAACAAGATTGGTCCTTTACATTTTATCGATATTTGGTTTCCTTTTCAAGTATTTTGCAAAACAGCACTGCAGAACACCCTCTTTTTCTTCAATGGCCTATAACTTTGTATGTATGCAAAAAAAAACGGTAGACTTTTTTTTCCCTGTTTTTACTCACCAAATGAAAATTTTTAAAAGTGGTCCCGTCCTGTTACTAATTAGTTAGAGGTCCAATGTTTAATGTGATTGGACTATGTATCCGTAGAAAGTTGACCAACTTTCAACTTAATTGTACGAATTATGACAGGCGCATGCGCATAGAGAATAATTCTGACGCCTGTCTTCATTTTTGAGGTTGAACTGTATGGAAATCGACAAATTCCATTTAAAAAAATCAATTTTGAGACCTAGTTTTAAAAAAATAATTATTTACTTATAATTTCTGGTTTTAATTATAATTTTTGAAATAAATGTAAATAATTTATAGATTAACCTATCCCGATACATTCCCCATCATTAAGACCCCCGAGAGTTTTTCGAGTAACCCAGATCTTTCTGGGAATCTTTAGAGTATGATCTACAGTGATGGTACCATATTTAAAGTGTGGAACCTTATGCATAGAAGTTCTTCATAAATGAAGGGGTCAGAAGCCAAGAGATCTAAGTAGAAAAGTAACACTTCTGAGAAAATTAACTAAAATAATTATTGTAATATAAAATCCAAACTCTACACTGTTATTTAGGATTTATACCGACAGATACAAATTTTTTTTCAAAATCTAATCTATTTTCTACCAAAGCTATACTTTTTTAAAAAATTTTCAAAGTGCGTTTTCTTTTCTACGACCAAATAAGCTACAAAAATGCACACAACTTTATTATTCTTTCGAGTTTAATACATATCAATGTAGAATATGGTGTACAGTGTACATAGGTCTATAGTTAGGTATGATGTACAAAAATTACACCAAAATACTGAATGTTTGAAAAAAAATTTAACTTATCCAAAGCGAAATGTTGAAATAATTGACGGTTCTGTCACCAGCACACAAAAAAATACGTGTAAATTGTGGGGTTGACATGCCACTATGCAAGGCGGACTTGACAGTTTCTTACAATAATCTTACAATTACAATCACTATGAACGGTACATTTTGTTACGGATACAATTCCAATAATAGAACCTTACAATTCCAATTACAATCGCACTATGAATGCAGCTTAAAGATTTATGGGCGTGACTATAACTACGTGACGTTTAGGAGGGTGTAAGAAAATAAGTAGGAGAAGCTCCAAAACATAACGTAGGTGAATATTATTTCAAATTTAAAGTAAGGTGTAGAAGAACCATACTCTACACATGTTACCTAGACTAGAAATCTATGAACGTGGCCATAACCACATGATGTTTAGGAGGGCCGTTCTCGGACGGTCTGGTATTGGAATTCTGATGTCAGCTTACCCCATCTCTGTTTCTAATTACTCGTTTGTTTATTTATTAATGACGATTTTTCTTGTTGCAGCCGGCCATTGTATAAACGGCGTTTCAGCGAGCAGATTTTATTTAATATTGGGAAGAAGCGACATAAATAATTGGTTAACTGGTGGCGAACAAATACGAGTAAATGATACACATTTACACGAAAATTATATACCAAGACAAGGCGATGGTGATATTGCCATTCTCAAGTTGAGCAAGGAAGTTAGATTTACCGCTGTAATACGCCCAATTTGTCTTTGGACTGCAGACGACGAATTGAACGTTATTGTTGGATTAAATGGCTTAGTTGTCGGTTGGGGAGTAGATGAAAACGAACGATTTCCTTCTGAACCTAAAAAGGCTACACTTCCAATAGTGAGTAATGAAGAGTGCCTTAGATCTCACGACGGATTTCGTTTGATAACTTCAACTAGAACTTTTTGTGCAGGTAATGGTTTTGTGTATTTTTAAGCATTTATTAATTGTTCAAATTGTAGGAAATAGAGATGAGTCAGGTCCTTGTAGAGGTGATAGTGGGAGTGGTTTTTATTTGGAAGAAAATGGAAGATGGAGGATTAGAGGAATAGTTTCTGTTGGAATAATGGTTAACAATACTTGTGATCTTACGAATTATGTGGCTTTTGTTGATGCTTCAAAGTACAGAAGTTGGATATTATCGTACATTACACAAGAATGAACTGAATAGTAAATAAATATTGCTCAATTGCCTGGCCTACATGATAATGGGCGAATAGACTAAACAAAAGAACTTTTTTGTATAGAAGGTTTTAAGACTGCCATTGGGAATTCTAGAGTTTGATGAAAAATATTTTACAATTTTAATTCAAACAATAAATATAATAATCAATTTTATTGTTTAAATATTTTTTATGACTATATTTTATTAAAAACCGTAATTGTCTGGTTGCCAATATAAATTTACTATGACCTGAAAATGTCTTCGGACAAAGATACCACTTTCGAACTCTTGAGCATTGAGCAAACGCCGCCATTATGGAAGAATGGTGACTAACGTGGAAGAATGGTGACTAAAAATAGTTTTTTTAGAAATATATAATTAACCGTTAGGCGTACAAAATTTTATTCTGAGATGAAATAAAGATCGTAAAATTTTAAATAAAAAAGCTGTAATAGAAAACACTAAGTCAGAATCAGTCAAAAATCTTTGTGGCAAACATTTTCAGGTTCCCTTAAGTGCTGCGACCAGACTATAACTAGATTAAACTCTAGAACTAGAGTTTAACAATTTAGTTAATACCTACGTTTATTATTATTAAATATTTATTTAGAAAACTAATTACTTATTGAGTATTCTAAAAATCACGTACCGGTTAAGATCGGTGGCGAAGATTTACAAAAGATATATGGTTTTTATCATTGTCGTGGCGATTAACTCAAATATCGACACACAGAAAGGTTTAATGAACAAATCACCTTATACCTTGTATTTTAAAATTCCCAAGGGTTGAAGAACATGGATATGTGTTACCTATCAATCATTTAGTGGCTGGTTTCTGTTTTAGAAGTCGAAAGAGTCGAAATTGTAAAAACCATTTATTTTTTATAGAAGTATACTTTTGCTTATCCAACAGATTGATGTAGCTTTCTAGCGATGTTCAAAACTTTATTATTAATTTATTAAATAACTGCCTTTTTATCCTGCCTACCTGTTTATCTATTTATCTATCTGTTTGTCTGTCTGTATACATGTATCCTTATACCGGGTGATTAGCACCAAACCTGGCCATAGGGCGACTTAACATTACGCATATTTCTAAAAATATATGAATTGCCATGAAATATATTTCTTTAAATCACACACTGACAGTTTAAAATTTTCGAACTATTTCCTATGATAAATGAAATCGCTATTGCCAGGTTTGGTAACCATGGCACCCCTTACCGTGATAATTCATATATTTTTGAAAATATTCATAATGTTAAATTGCCCTATGGCCAGGTTTGGTGCTAATCACCCGGTATGTCTGTCTGTATGTCGGTCTTTGTGTGTGAAAGGAAATCCGCGTCTAGTTTCTATATAACCAATACTAAAACGTTCTCTTAACTTTCAAGTGTTAAAATGAAATGCAAATTAAAAAAAGCATTTTAGCAAAAGTTTTTGAAATTTTTCCACATAAATATGTATATTAGGTCCATTAGGTCCAAATTTGATCAAGTTTCTACGAATTATTTATTTATAGTGTTAATTTTTATCTATCATCAGGATGTATATTTTTATTTGTTTTTAAATTTGTTTGTTTAGTACTTAGTACAGGGTCTATCGGTTTCAACCTGGAAAAACGACATATGTGGCTGTAAATTTACAATTAGCTAGCCTTAAGAGTCTACATAAAGACATAAAAAAGTTTACCACTCCTAGGGGTGTGCAACATGAAGTAAATGTGTCCTCAACATTTAAAGAATACTAGCTCGAAAGGAAATGAGAATTTTGAAATTCTGATAAAGCTATTTAATAGAGCATGGAATTCTGAAGAATTTATGAATCTATAAAATTTTTTGTACCAATAGTACTTATCCAGAAAAACGCGATGAAAGACAAATAGGGATAAACCGTTAGAAATCTGAAAATTGGGAATTTTACAGCGTAGTGACTCACAAAAATGTTTGCCATTTTGTAATTAATTGTCAGATCATTATTTCGAGTAAATTTTTGGAAAGAAGATGGTTTTAGCTTTAAATTGATGGGGTTATTTTTTAATTTATTTATTTTCATCATCCCTGAAATTGTACTAGAAGTTTTCTTTTTCATTTTTCTGACGACTCTTTACATATTAATGTACCATAAGCTACAGAGAATTCAAATTTAAAAAATATTCTGGATATATGTTCTATAATATATTTGTAATGACATCATGCTACTAATCATGTTAAAGCAATTTTCAGTTTTAAAAAAACACCCCTGAAATATTTCAATTTTTTTGAATTTTATTTTTTTCTTGTAATTAAATTTTTAGGAGACTGGCATAAGATGGAAAAATGTATTTCCAAAAAAATAAATATACGGTTTTGTAGGTAATTCATCGTGCTTTCAAATGATGTATTTAAAATTTACTCTACTTCATGTACTTTCTATGAAATTAAGATGAAGTGCGCGCGTCTCAAAAAGGGCACTTTTATCGTAATATTGACGGCATTTTTTACGTAAACGTTATATCTTAAAAACGTTTGCGGATAATGAAAGAGGATATTTCAACGTTACAGTTCATCATATTAAATATTGATTTCTGACTACCTGTTCCGAAAAAAGAACCCCGATAAAACTGTTTTTTTCGATGATCATGAACAAAAGTCAAAAACAAGCTACATTTCGTAAAACAACATATGTGGCTGAAAATTTGAAATAAGCTTGTATTGAAAGCCTAGAAAAAGAGGCAAAAAAGTTTACCACTCTCAGAGGTATGCAACATTGAGTGGATGTCCCCTCAACTGTTAAAAGAGTAACTGGAAGCATAATGGAAAAATCGAAATTTTGTTATAGTCAATTTATAGAGAATTAAATTTTAAACAATTTTTATATCTATGAAATTTTCTGTATTTGCAATAGTTTTACCGTAAGCTACATTACATTACCGTAAGAGACATTTATACCGCCTTAACATCAATGTATAGCACAGGCTGGAAAAACAACATATGTGGCTGAAAATTTTAAATAAGCTAGTATTGAAAGCCTAGAAAAAGAGGCAAAAAAGTTTACCACTCTCAGAGGTGTGCAACATCGAATAAATGTGTCCTCAACTGTTAAAAGAGTAACTGGAAGTGTAATAGAAAAATCGAAAATTTGTTATAGTCAATTTATAGAAAATGCAATTCTAAACAACTTATACATCTATGAAATTTTCTGTACTTGCAATAGTTTTTCCGTAAACGCGTCGAAAGTACCATTTATAAAGCCTTAACATCACTCTAGGGCACAGACTGGAAAAACAACATATGTGGCTGAAAATTTGAAATAAGGTAGTATTAAAAGCCTAGAAAAAGAGGCAAAAAAGTTTACCACTCTCAGGGGTGTGCAACATCGAATAAATGTGTCCTCAACTGTTAAAAGAGTAACTGAAAGTGTAATAGAAAAATCTAAATTTTGTTTGGGCCAATTTATAGAGAATGCAATTCTAAACAACTTATACATCTATGAAATTTTCTGTACTTGCAATAGTTTTTCCGTAAATGCGTCGAAAGAACCATTTATATAGCCTTAACATCACTCTAGGGCACAGACTGGAAAAACAACATATGTGGCTGAAAATTTGAAATAAGGTAGTATTAAAAGCCTAGAAAAAGAGGCAAAAAAGTTTACCACTTTCAGAGGTGTGCAACATCGAATAAATGTGTCCTCAACTGTTAAAAGAGTAACTGGAAGTGTAATAGAAAAATCTAAATTTTGTTTGGGTCAATTTATAGAGAATTAAATTCTAAACAATTTATATATCTATGAAATTTTCTGTACTTGCAATAGTTGTACCACAAGCACCACGAAAGGAACATTTAGATAGCCTCTACATCAATTTATATAAAAAAAATTAAATAAATTAGTTTAAAATTTCAATTACATCTCTTTTTTTATCTTTTTTATTCCTCCTCATTTACAGTAACCGCTAAATCGAAAAAAAATGTTAAAAAGCAGAATGTTATTATTTTGGCAGCCGATTTAACAGTTTGCAGTTGTTAAACTACAATTTTGACATCATATTCGTAATCAGCGACCCCAAAAATATAAAGTACCATGTCCTTATCAAAAAATAATTATATTTAAAAAAACGCCCCTTAAAAACAATATATGGGTGGGATCTACCCATGTTGCACACCCCTGACGATGGTAAACTTTTTAGTGTCTTGTAGTACATATCAAATAATGCCCAAATCCAAATTTTCAGCCCCATATGTTTCATTTCCAGGTCGATGCCGATATTCGCCTTTGGGATCTGTACTAACTATTTATAATCAATTTTTAATTGTGAAATTTTTAATTATTTCATTAATATTCAAAATTTGTAAAACATTTAAGTTCAAGGATTTTGACCCAAAATTATCAAACGATACATCATATAAAGTACACGTAATAAAGTACACAGTATACATAATAAAATACACAATAATAAAGTGCACATATATTGTACATAGTTTAAATTTATTCTTTTATGCACTGAAATTAATTTTATCCGAGTGCCAACTTTCAAAGCGGAGCATAGGGAAATATCATTGGAAATTACTTATTTACAGTTTGCTGCTCACCAGATAAATTTCTCTATCTATCGAAAGAGAATTTTTTTTGCATCTGTTAACACTAAATAGTTATTAATTATTTGCTTTTCGAATTATGAAAAAGTAATTTAAATATTTCCACAATTTGCAAAATATGAACAGCCATGACATGTCAAATTCACATAATTTTGTTTTTCTTCAAACGTCAAAAAAAGTTAACATTTTGTTACTAAATAAGTAAGGTTAGTTGACATTTTGTTACTAAATAAGTAAGGTTAAAATTCTACTTCTACATCTTTGGGGGTAAAAGTAAATTCTAATCTTACTTATTTACAACAATTGTAGCAAAATCATTCGTTGTGTTTAATAATTAGAATCTTTTTGCAAGTTAAAGAATTTTATAATATCAACATATTTCACTTTCAGAGACTGTGAGTGAATGAGTGAGAATGAGTGTTTCTTAGGTTCGCTCAAGAAGGAGAAGAGTCGGTTACGTATACCGAAAAGGAAGGAATGGTGTCGTCAAAGTAATGACATCAAAATCAAGTCAGGAATAGGGTCCCACACCCAGCATCCACCGCCATCATTGCTATAGCATTCGGCCCTTGGCACTACATCTACTAGATAAATGGTAGCCGAGTCGTCGGCCATCTTGAGTCCTCATTCAAAGTGACTTTTAATGTAATAAACATACATAAATAGAAATCGAACAGTGACTTGCTTTATCGGCCGCTCGTAAATGTCAATTTGACGTGGGACCCAAGATGGCTGACAAGTCAGCTGCCTTTTATTAAAGAAACGATACCCTTGAAATTGGATAAGGAACAAGAAACTTCACGGAGATGAAAAAGTTAGTCTTCGCCTAATGCGCATGTCCGCTGGATATGTCAGTGTCACTTTATTGTATTAGACATAGATCATAGACATACTAAACAAAAATATATTTTTTGTAGGTCACCAGCACTTAAAAAAATTCTGGTTTAATTGCATTTAATAAATATATACGTAATATTGTCTCAATTTTGATAAAAACCTTTAATAAAGCGATGCTTGATCAAAAATATGCACAATTATGTGACACTGATTCTAAAAAGACCTTGGAAAGCAATATCGTGCCATCGTGCGCACTAGAAATTGATGCATGAACAAACATCGTTGATTTACATACTATGGTATAATATTAATCTGACATATTGAGTAGTAAAATTTTTGACGTTTGAAGAGGAACATCCTTTTATTTAAATATTTAAAAAATGGCGCGTATTTTAGATAATATGATTGATTTAGTAGCAATTTTTGACATATCCAGCGGACATGCGTATTAAAAATCTATGCAAAAAATTAACATGGGATTTTGAGCTAGTGTCGTTTCTTATTCATTAGGGTATTTTTTCTTTGCTTTTATATACTACATACTATAGTCTGTTCCAGCCAAAAAGGTTTGTGTTGGAGGTATAGGAATGTACTAGCTTTGTCGCGCACACTTGTATTCTAATTAGCGCGATCCTTTACTATTAGCGCACCGTTGCCAGTATGCCGTGCAAGTTTACCACGCCTTATACAATGTACATATAGACATTTTTTTTTCGTTATAAAATTAATTTAATACAATTAATAAATACATGCATATATTTATTTATCAAAAATTGCATTTCTTTAATTTTTTAAATATAGAAATTGCTACGTAGGTTTATTTTTTTATGCACCAGTAAACAAACAATAATTTTTTTCCATATTTTCTGGTGACAAATCATGTCGTCGGTCTTTTAAAAAATATTATTGAGTAATAAAACCATAAACAACGATATTTTAAAAGAAAGTAACTGTGTAGGAATATAAATTTTGGTGTTTTACAAATAAATCTTGTACCTTTGATTAAAAAAAATTAATTGAAATGCTTAAAATAAACTGAAATAAGCTTTACATAGGCAAAATTGATTACCTAAAAAAGGCATTTAAGACAAAATAAACCTTAGCTTAAAAGCATTAATGCCTAGCTATTTTTCAAAAATATAAATTAAGAACGAGTGGCTGTCATATTTTTTACTACCCAACAATGGATTGGACAATAAACAGTACTTGTTTATTGCAATGTTTTTTTCAAACCCTTAAACTATTTTTTTGAAAAAAGATTTAGTCGTAATATTTTGTTTGTGCCGAACGGTTTACGAATTTTTTGAAAAAATAGAACTTTAGTGATTAAAACTTTTGTGTTAAATTATTAATATTTTGCTATTTGCAGTTATTTTATAAGATA
This sequence comes from Malthinus seriepunctatus, assembly GCA_963924605.1. Lineage (NCBI taxonomy): Eukaryota > Metazoa > Arthropoda > Insecta > Coleoptera > Cantharidae > Malthinus > Malthinus seriepunctatus. The sequence continues at coordinate 17,481,693 of OZ004603.1, forward strand.
AAAGACTATAATTTGTGTGTGTGTGTGTGGGTGCGTGCGTTTGTGTATATACCCTGTGAATGTGGATAATTAAATTAAATTAGTGTTTTAAGTATTTTTATAAATAAGTGACCTAGTGACCATGGATGTCCAAAGCAGGAAAAGAAAGAGTGGAGAAAAAATTAGGAGCAAAGAAAGGCAAACCATTTCAAATGTGGTAATTAATTTAGAGAAAGAAGAAAATCTCAGTCGAACTGCCGCAGTTGCAAAAGCAAGCAAACTCTGTGGAATATCTCAAAAAACAATTTTCAGAATTACTAAAGAAGCACGACGTGGAATACAAAAAACTCCTAAAAAGATTGCCAAACCGCCCAAACGTCTTAAAAAGTTAGCATTTAGTCAATATGACGATGCTTATATTACCATCCTTAGACGAAATATACATAAATTTTATAAAGACAATTTGCCACCAACTCTAAATGCAATACTTGCAGTAATGAATAAGGAAGATGATGTTCCTAAAATAAAAAGGAGTACTTTGTACAGGTTATTACAGAAAATAGGCTTTGCGTATGAATCACGAGGCAATAAAGGGCTACTATTGGAAAGAGATGATATTATAAGGTGGCGTCACAAATATTTAAGAGAGATAAAAAAAGCACGAAGAGAAAATAGAAATATCATATATACAGATGAATCGTGGGTTAATGTTGGAAGCTCTGTAAAAAAAATATGGAAAGATAAAACTATTAAAAGTGTCTCTCAAGCTTTTCGAGAAGGCTTAACTGCAGGTTTAAAGGCTCCAACTTCTCGAGGTGGACGTTTTGCTCTGGTACATGCTGGAAGTGATAAGGGATTTGTTCCTGGAGCAGAGCTAACATTTCTTTGCAAGAAAAACACCGCTGACGAGCACGATGAAATGGATGGCGAGACGTATGAAAAATGGTTTAAAGAACAGCTATTACCAAATTGTCCACCAAATTCAATTATCGTCATAGATAATGCAAGGTATCACTCAAGAAAAATAGAACTGATTCCAACGACGGCCTGGAAAAAGGACACTATCATCAACTGGCTTAGAGAGAAAAATATTACATTTGCTGACGACTTATTGAAACGAGAACTTTTATATATTGTCCAACAAAACAGAGAAGTATACGATAAATATAAACTTGACGAGCATGCCAAAACACAGGGATTCGAAATTTTACGATTGCCCCCCTATCACTGCGAACTGAATCCCATTGAAATGGTTTGGAACCAAGTCAAAAATTATGTGCGGTATAACAACACCTCATTTAAAGCAAACGATTTAAGAAAACTGATTAAAGAAGGGTATAAACGGGTAACGCCTGAAAATTGGTCCAATTACGTTAAGCATGTAATCAAAATTGAAAAAGACATGTGGGCTGCTGATTGTAGTCAAGATGACGTCGAAGAACTGATAATTAGACTGTCATCTTCATCAAGTTCTTCGACAGATCAATCGTCATCTTCTAACCCAAACTTAACCAATAAGCCGCAACCTGGTTCTTCTGGATTATCTTTACCACGTATGAAAGGAATCGAACCATTAGATGTTTCTCCTGAGTCTGACGACAGTTCCTAAAAATAATGTAAGTTATTATGTTAATACATAAAATTTATGTGTATTTTTATTATTTGATCATGCAATGCAAATCTCTTGCCTGCCACATTGTTATCGAGGGACACGCGTAAATTTAGTGCGGCACAAAAAAATTCATAACTAAAAAACTATAAGTCGTAAATCAATTTTCTTTTTTTTAAAAACTTCTGCGTTATTTGGACTTCAATTGCTTCGCAGCATGTACATAGCAATTTCCAAAAATAAAAAAGTTTGTCGATTAGTGAAAATATGCATGCATTTACAGCGAGTTCGGATATAAATTGTAATGTAAATAATGTTATAAACAATATTTTGACAACGGCAAAAAAACTACCAGAAGCGCTCATTTAAGTACTTTAATTTAAAAAAAAAATTAAGTCGATAGCTCAAATAGAATTGGAGATAAGATGATGTAAAGCTTAAAAAAACGTTTTTTCGAAGTTTCACATTTTTAATATTTTTTCAATATGAAAAAGGCCTATACCGCGTAAAAATGTTTTAAATGCCCATATTAGGTGTCAAATAACCTACTCTTACAAAATCCACAAGGTCCTATGCGTTCTGTGCAAAAACAATAATAATTCGTATATTAAATCAGGCAACGCTGTTCCCTATACCTCCAACACAAACCTTTTTGGCTGGAACAGACTATAGTATAATCAGTAATCACCTTAACTTTTGAGTGGGAATTTTGTTATAAATGGAAAATTGAAGTAGTCAGATATATTTATTTCAGTTTAATAGTTGTATTTGAGAGAACATAGCATGCTCTAACAAACGTCGGCTGTAAAATTAAAATATAATTATCAATGGCGTGGCGTATACCTGACAAAAAAGGGATAAAAACATCTGTAAACACAATAAAATTTTCTATCGATTGAAGTAATTTTTTACAAATGGTGTAATTTAAAAAAATCATAGTTGGCGTTGTTAGTGTTTTTCTATTAGCAATAAAATGAAGATATGCATCGTATGTTGGGGAGGACACTTCTCTGAACAAATTATTTCAATAAACTTTTCTTCTATTTCTATTGGTTTTCATTTTAAAGTGCCCGACATAAGTGTTTGGTCCCCTGTATAACTCAATTGTGAAAATGTTTTAATAAAATTCCTTCAGGTGCACATAATTTATATTAAAATAGTTCCATCCATCACCGCTAGGTGGCGCTCTTTGACTTTTTAACTTGTTCCATTCTTTGACGAACTTTATAAAAAACACCAATTGTAATAAAAATATTTATTTAAACAAACAACACGTTCCTACTTTTAATTAATTCTAAATTTAAGCCATCGCCGCTCGTAACCATCGACTTACTTTTGCAACATCTGCAAAAACAAAATAATTGTTTAAATCACACGTATTTACATCGTTTAATGCCCTCGATACAACTCCTCTAAGTGTCCACCTTTCGTTTATTTTTATAATGTAACCAGCACCACTATCGCCATTACAAGGCCCGGCTCCGTTTCTATTCCCTAAAAATAATTTTTATTAAAATTTGCATTTTTGTAAGGGATTAGGAACACTGGAGCTATCGTCCATCACCAGCTACCACTACTAAAATTTAAGTGCTTAAATTTTGTTGCTGGTCGCTCCAGTGTGCTCAATCCCTAATAAATCAAATAACTTACCAGCACAAAATGTTCTATTTGAAGTCAAAGTTATAAAACGTGAATTTGAAAGAAGACATTGTGCCTGAGAAACAATCGGTAATCGAATATGTCGAGCTTCGGCTACGACAGCTTTTCCAGTTTCATCGCTACCCCATCCAGCGACAGTTCCTTGCGTTCCAACGATTTTATCCAAATCATCGTCTCCTTGCCATAAACAGATAGGCTTTATGTGAACTTGAAATCTTATAATATTAGTTAAAGTAAATACAGCAATGTCTGCATCTCCACTATTCGTATAATCCGGATGGACGTTTACATTACGAACACCTGACGTCAAAGATCCAATGTTCCAGTCTTCGATGTCAACTTTTGCGAAAACTACCAATAAGTCTTCAAATGGAAATAAAAATGCCTTTTCGTATTGTATGCAATGAGCGGCTAAAAATTTAAGTTTTTAATAACAAACGTTTAAAAAAGGTAAATCAGGAGTTCTCAAACAATGTAATGTGAGGACTTTTTAAGTTGAATTCTAATATAGTCTAGTCAAATTGGGGTTTAACCTCGGAATGATAGTCAGAAAACTAAATACTTGCATAAACCTATGCTTTGACGTTCTAAAGACTTGCTCAACAGTATCATACAATTTCGTGTCCGCGTGTCAAGATATTCGATATCAAAGGTCACAAAGATTGTTTTTTGCAAATATCTCGTTTCCTATGCATCCTACTTTATTAGAGGTTTTTAAAAAACTTGTAGATCATAAAATTATCTACAAATTTGATTTAATTCAATTTCTTTACGATCAACCGTTCTCGAAATATAGCGCGGAGAGTGGGAGGCGCTAACACTAACTTTTTTATTTTAAATAGAAAACTATATATTTTTTTTATATTTTGGATTCTACGAAAATTTCTAAATCCAATTTTATAACACGTTCCTATACCGATTTTCAACTGTTTTTTTTTAGAATAATTGAATTTTCTAGAAAACTGACATTTGCGCGTCTTTCTTTAAAATTGCATACTTGTTACGAAGATTCCACGAGCTATGTAAGATTCAGATATTTTTCTAAGAACCTTAGACTAACCTCTGATGTTACAATTTTTCTCTGAAAATTTACAGAGTGTTCAAAAAGTGCTGACTTTTAGACGAAATTTCAAATTTAAAACCTCTTTAATTTTAAATGGAACAGCCTGTATTTTTTGACAGTTTGGGATGCAGAAATAAATATACTATCGTTTTATATTACCATTTCCTATACCTATCGTTGATGCTTTTCACGTTATTCCATATCCTATATAAGCTTGCGCGCGTCCCACTCTCTGCACTATATTTCGAGAACGGTTGATCGTACAAAAAAACGAATTAAATGAAATCTGTAGAAAATTTTATGATCTACAAGTTTAAAATAACTTCTAATGAAATATGATGCGCAGGAAACGAGATATTTGGAAAAAACAACCTCGAATATCTTGACACGTGAACACGAGATTGTATGAGACTTTTGAGTAAGTCTTTAGAACGTCAAAACGTAGGTGTATGCAAATATTTAGCTTTCTGACTTTTATTCCAAAGTTAGCCCTTTATTAGCAATTTCTTCATATAATAGTCCATACTGTAAAACTTTAATGTCGAATTAAAATTAATTTGACTGCTTTTCGAAGGACAAATTAAATTTACTTCCCGAACTAAATTAATCAAGAGCACTATAGTAGCAACTTGAAAGGTTTTTTAATGTCAAAAAATAAAAAACACTCAGCACACGGTATTTTCTAAGTATATTATATAAGCGACCTATTTTTCTTCTCCAACTTCAAATCTGCACTATAAAGTTCTCGATTAGCTATTGTCGGCATTTAATTTATCATGGTACTTTTGATTTGTCCTCCAAATTAATATCAATTGTGATTGGTCAAGGATACTTGTGGGCAGGTCAGATTAATTTTAATTTAACATTAAAGTCTTCTGGGACTAGAGAAATTTTTTAGCAAGTCGTACCTATTAGCAGTTTGAGAAGCACTGATTTAAGTAATTAAAACTGCACGTTGAAATTTTTTTATAATTTAATTTCTAGCATTGCTACATAATTAAAACAATAATTAAATTAATTATGATAGTATAAAGCTTTTTTTTTTTAATTTACTCTAAAGATATTTTAGAGCGTAATTTGAATTCCTGGTAGTATAAGCGAAGAAGATTTACATAGGTAAAGCAATTAATTCTTTCTGTTTAGATATCAACTGGTTATGGTAATTTAATTAAGAAAATTATTAAAATAGTTGAAGGTTAAAAGTTTAAGTTATTGACAGAAAAGCATTTTGGATGAAGATTCTGCAGTTAATTCATTCGACGAAAATTAGAAGATTGTTGTAGGTCAGGTTAAATTCAACAAATCTGAAGAAGCTTTAAGGTTTTAAGGCTTTAGAAATATTTCTTCTGATTAGTTAATTAATTAGCCAAGCACAATCAATTTGGGAAGTTTGTATATTGATTGACGTGGAAGAACTATTTTAAGAAAATTAGAAGACGTCATTAAAATGAAAAATTTTTTTTAAATAGTTCATAAAAGTACAAACAGATAGATTTTTTGACAGCTGGTACTTGAACTTTAACTTGGAATTAAAATTAATTTAACCGACCCACACAGCTGTTCTAAGCCAATCAGAATTGACTATTTATTAGAATGACAAATCAAAAGTTTATAGGATTAAATTTACTTTTTGAACTAAATTAATCGAGAGCTTTATTGTACCGACTCTAAATTAACTCACGATCAAAATAAAATATATCGAGGAGGCGTATAGACGTGATATTCATTTTTTTAAATTTTACTATACAGCCTTCTCGATACCCATTTATTTTGAGTTTTTTTCTTTTCAAAGCAGATTGTTTGGTAAGGTGTCGATTGTCGAAGCACAACTAATTATTGGAAAATTATTCTTTTTTAACTTTATGAGGAAATTTGTAAACATAACCTATTAAGGATGATAAATCAGACAATTAATTTACATGAACGACCTTTAAAAATTTCCAAGTTTTTCCTTATAATGATATTAAAAATACAAAATAATAGTTTTTTTAATTGAATATTAATTTTATTTTTTTTTATTTATTACATTTCAATCAAAAATATACTAAAATTAATTACATAATAATAATAACTTATTTAAAAATTTAAAAATCTTATAATATCAAGGTATTTTTTAAGGGTTTGGCAAAAAAGCTTCAATGTGGCAGTTTTTTACAAAATATACGCCAGCATAAAATTTAAATTAATTTTGAATATCCAATAAATTAAAAATTAAAATTATTAAACAAAAAAGAATGACGTCAATGAGCGTTTTAAGATTTCATAGGGCCCCTCCCCTCCGTTTCTAAGAGACATAAATAAATTTCCTCACCCCCACCCTCAGATGCATGCTATGAAGGGTAATAAACCTGCCAGTTTCCGTTAAAAAGTGAACCTAACCCGTCCTATGGACCTACGCCTACGTAAGACTAGTCACAATCCAAAAATAAGTTTCAAAAGGAATTGCTTGGACAAGTGAGCATCCTCTACGGATAAAATCCGTAGAGGATCCGTATGTTGTTGGATTTCAGTGAAGTGTGCTAAGTGGTTGGGTTTTAACGACAAATGGATTTGGCGATGGTTTGAAATTCCTTCAGTCAACGGTTTTACCATGGTTTTACCCACTACCACTTTACCTACAAAGGCAATGGCATGTCGTTTCATCTGTATTTGAAAAGTTATCTTTACAGTGATTGACTAAGTTACGTTAAATGTATTATGACAAGTGCACTTGAACTACTGCACGTGTATACCGTCATTTAAGTAGTTCAAAGTGCACCTGTCATAATAAATTTGAGTAATTAAAAGTCAAAAGTGACCTGTAGTCTACTCCAATAAAAAAGAACCCGATATGTAATTGGCGCACTGAACTCACTGGACTCCAAACAACTAAACTGCTCTCTGAAGACAAGCTTGAATTACCGTCACGGTACCGTCACGGTATCGATAGGCTTGTACTACTGAACGATAGTTGCATGATTTTTCTTGCGCCGATAGCGTCAGCGCGTAGGTTACAACATAGGTTCTCTATTTCAGTGATGCGTAACCTTTTTACACTTGCACTTCCCATTTCCTCTCTCTCTCCCTCTCTCAGACGGAAATTCGACGCCACTCATAATTTGTTTTAATCCCACCTCCCCTCAAAATATTCGCGTCACTCTCAGGAGGTCCATACGATTCTAGTAGTGTAAAGTGTTGGAAGTTTATGTCTTTATTTTAAATATGACACTAGAAGAAAGCTGTAATATTTGTTTTGGTGTCTCCCACACCAATTTCGAGTAACATAGAGAGTTAACTTTCAGGGTGCATTGGCTTGATGTATCGGTGCGATATCCACAGAAGTAAATCATAAAAAATCTCGAAAAATATGGAGTTTAAGGCTGTTATATCCATCAGCGTAACTAAAAGGGGGAAAAGAAGTTTAAAAAGGGTTTCGAACCTTGAAGTTGCTTAAAACCTCACGGTTTTGTAACTGATGGTTACAGCGTCAGTAAGTACTAGAATAGCAGACTCAAATATGGAAGTGGACGGACAATCTTCGCCTTGGTCCTTCGCCATGGTCATGGTTCTTAAAACATCAGGTTTATAATTGTAACCATCAATAACTTTTGGAGATATGCTGGTAGTACAACGGAGTCATGAGTCATAATAAAATATACAGCAGAAGGACACTGTCCAAAAGTTGATGTGGAAGTTTAAACTTTTTGCCTTGGTTTCAATAATAAAACATACGAGAAAAGTCATGATCTTTGGCCTTGGTTTTTAAAACCTCAGGTTTAGAACTGTAATCATCGGCAACTCTAGGAGATATACTGTTATTACAACAGACTCAAAAGCTGATGTGGATGAAGTTTAAACGTTTCGTCTTGGTTTCAATAATAAAACATACGGGAAAAGGCATAATTTTTTGCCATGGTTTTTAAAACCTTTGGTTTATAACTGTAATCATTGGCAACTCTAGGAGATAGCGGTATTACAACAGACTCAATAGTTGATATAGAAGTTTAAACGCTTCGTCTTGGTTTCAATAATAAAACATACGGGTAAAGGCATGGTATTTGGCCATGGTTTTTAAAACCTCAAGATTAGAACAGTAATCATCAGCAATTCTATGAGATATACCGGTACTATATTTATTATAATAGTCTGTTAACAAGGTCAAAAGTTGATGTCCAAGTTTAAACCGTTTGCCTTGGTTTCAGTAATAAAACATACGGGTAAAGGCATAGTATTTGGCCATGGTTCTTAAAACCTCAGGTTCAGAACTGTAATCATCAGTAACTCTAAGAGATATGCCGGTATTACAACAGACTCAAAAGTTAATGTGGAAGTTTAAACGTCTTGCCCTGGTTTCAATTATAAAACATACGGGAAAAGGTATGGTCTGCGGCCATGGTTCTTAAAACCTCAGGTTTAGAACTGTGATCATCGGCAACTCTAGTAGATATACCCATGATATACCGCTATTACAACAGACTCAAAAGTTGATGTGAAAGTTTAAACCTTTTGCCTTTGTTTCAATTATAAAACGTGCGGGATAAGGCATAGTCTTTGGCCATGGTTCTTAAAACCTCAGGTTTAGAACTGTAATCATGGACAACTCTAGTAGATATACCGGTATTACAACAGACTCAAAAGTTGGTGTGCGAGTTCAAACGTTTTGCCTTATAACAGACTCAAAGTGTGCACGTGGAAGGATAATCGTTCCACTTTAATCAAGTCAACCTTAATACCGTCGCATAAAAACTGATGGAATTGAGGGAGGTTAGAACCAGCTACACTACTGGCTATACTGTATTTTTAGGAAATGAGACTTAAAAGCCTGTGTTTAATTATTTTCTACTCGTACCCTTACACATCTTACGACGTCTCACAATAAAGGAAGAATTTAATTCTACCATCAGTAAAATACCTTAAACGCAGGGCTGGACTGGCCCGGCGGGCTAACGGGAATTTCATGGTGGCCCGTGATGTAACAATAATTTCAAAAATTTAGATAAATTGAAAAAATCAAAAATATAAACCTAGACTATCAAATTTCCCAATACTAATATTTTTCCTAGTCGCTGGACTAGCTGCTTAAATGCCATAGAATTAACTTCTTGTCGATATAAACGCCCAATAAATATACATAAACAATAATTAGCATTTTTATTATTTTTTAAATAATTTAACCTTGAGATATCTCTTGCACAAATTTTTTGCTGACGTATAAATGACTGCACTGAAATGTCAAACGAGATTTATTTTATATAAGTTCATGTACCTATAGGTCGACGGAAAAAACGGAAAACCAGTTAATGGAAAATTAATTGCACTCAATACATTGATGGGTTAGATGCATTATTATTTTTAAATAGAGAGAGAAGGAGAGAGAAAAAAAATGAAATGCTGAAGTAAAGAGGGAATTAAAAAAAATTGTGCAACAAGCAACTCGATCCCATTTTTAATTTAAATTAAAAATAATAATTCTACAAGAACAAAGCAATAAAAAAGCTTAAGTACCTGTTACGACATGTTGATTGGAGACAAGACTACCAGTGCATTTATACTTATATTGTGTATTTTTTGTAATTTTATACATAATGGCAGCCATCCAAGGAAATTGTCCTTCTGTGACTTCGTCACCATTTGCAATTAACTGTTGACCAGCCGACGATACAAATCCACACTCAAGTTGTGACGAATTTGTTACTGTAATTTTTTGAGTTACTCCTCCTGGTCCTTGTTGTTGTATTATTTGCGTTACAGGTTGGGTAAATATTGGCCTATGCGTTACAACCGGTCGTTCTGTAGGTCTCTCTGTAATCCTTTGTATTATAGTCCTTTCAGTTATTCTTTGGGTTACCACAGGTCTTTCTGTCCCTCTTTCCGTCACGTATGGTGGTCGCGTACTTAAAGTTTGCAGGAAGGGATTTTTGGCATAAGTTGGAATTGTAAAAACTTGCAAAGGAGTGGTTGTCGTATGAGGTCTCGTATCTATTGTGTTTGTTACAATCGGTCTTGGTTGTTGTTGATGTGGTCTCGATTGGCTATTAACATAACGTTGTTCGAAATTATGATCGGCCCAAAAGTTCGTCACACCCTTTCCTGGACGCACTAAAATTTAACAGTCAAATAATAAGGTTTAGGAGAAAATAAAAAAATTGTACCTTGTTCTGGGGGCCCTGTACAATAAACTTGTCGATTAAATTCTATTCTCGTGGGTCTTGGTAAGACGTCTTGAAATGGAAAGTGAACGAGGTAAACTAACGGATAACCATTTATTATTTCGTCTGTGCCAGTCATTAGTTGTAATTGGATTTTCTAAAAATTGATAATTGAAAAATGGGGTTGGTAACGTTTGGTGGTAGTTTTTTAATTTTGTTCCATTAAAGACGTTTTGGGAAGCTTCGAAAGCTCGTGGACTTGATTTGAGAATAATAAGTAATTCCTAGAAGCTCTCCAATTGGAAGAGAGAAAAAGATGGATTTTTCGTTACGAAAAAGAACAAAAAACTTGTACCATTAGCTGTCCGCGCGTTTAATTTTTGAGAATTTGGAAAAACCGCTAATAAACAATTTCGACTTACCTCATTGTTGTTGAAAAAAGCAGCAACTGTCATGTTAATGTTAATTCTATAACTACCACTAAGATCGTTTTGGAATTCAATTTTTCCAACTGTACGCCCATTGCTTTCCACATATTGAAAGTATGGACACGATTGACAAAAATAAAATTGAAAACAACTAACAAAAATAATTAATTCTAATAGTATCTTCATGATCATTTTTTTATTGTTTACTTTTTTACTAATTAACACTTTATGATGAATGGTACATGAAGCAATGTCAAGTTATTATCAACTATTAACAAAAACTGGTTTCAACAAAGATCGCTGTACCAAACTACGAAACTTGGCGAAGTTCAATATTTTGCAAAATATGTATACGATCTCGTTTTATGTTATGTTAATTTCAAAGTTGGATTTTACGTTTATAGTGGTTAAAGTGGGGATTTAGATGAAAATAACTTTGAAAAGCAAGAAATTAATTGTATGCATAAATCGACCGATTCTAAAACTGTGGGGAACTACGTCTTTTGATGCATCGATCGTAAATCAACTTGTTCTCCGAACTATCCAAATTTGATCTCACCAGTGGTATTTGGTGGGTTATAACAGAGTTTGAAGACCTCTGATAAACATACCCAGACAGAAAAACACATTTAACTGTTTATTATTCTTAAGATTTTTAAAAATCTGACCACTAATTCCAAACCCATCGTTATTGGGCGTTTTTCAAATTTAATCCAGAAAAAATTGGAAATTCAAGCATAATTTAGATTTATAGGTTAGGAGGTTTTTAGAAAAAAAAATTTTTAAACTATAAATTTTTATAAATAAATTCTTATAGATACATAAGCCATAACAATTTGAACAAAACATTTAAATTTAAAAACGCTACTAATTAACTGTTTCTAATAACCGATTTTAGCCATGTGGTGGCTTTCGCCAAATCTGCAAAAACGACATAATTGTCCAAATCGCATGTTTCTACATCATTCAACGCTCTTGATACTATTCCTCGTAAAGTCCACTTTCCGTCTCTTTCTATCATAAATCCAGCACCGCTATCTCCGTTACAAGGACCTGTCCCATCTCTGTTACCTATAAAAAATACAAATTAATAAATGTGAACTGTAAACAGGAGAGAAACAAGAGGAAGGCAAAATGGATTGGATCAAATTCTGCTTCTTAATGATATCAAGTATTTGATATCTACTATAAGTAGTAGAATGTAGGCATTTATGATCAAAACTACGCGTTGATTATGTTCAGTTAAGGTTTCTCCACTCCAAGCCATCCCAACTTGGAGTGCGAACTTTAAGCATTGGGGAAGAAGAGGGGTTGAAAGTTGTAACCTGGAAGCTTTTGAACAACTTTCTCGAGCAACCCCGACATCCTCAACAGTACGGGCTGACGAGGGTGAAAGTAGAAGCTTGCACCGAGGTTATCTTTTTATTACAAAAAGACTTTAGTGTCCTAGAACATTTTTTGCATTTTTTCACCCATGCAGAATTCATAGCTTGGCTCTTCCAAAATAAAAAAGTACCTACTTGAAAAGTGGCACCCATGCCATATTAGCCAGGGGCTTATGAATGCTCGATTTGAAGTTCAGAAGCGTATCATTCATGAGAATGAATTATTGTGACCATTGCTGCCGATTAAACGCGAAGTCACTCTCTAAAATGTTTAGTATCATCGGATAGACAATTTTATGAGCTTTTAAAATATTGAAAGACATAGAGGGTATTCCATTTAAATTAAGAAAGTTGTTCCCATTTCTAGTTAAACCGGAAGTCAAAGTATAATGTGTTTTATATTATCTAACAGAAAATTTTGAGAGCTTTTCAACTATCCAAAAATATACAGGATGTTTTTGAAAAATTGAGATGTTTTTCGAATTTAATAACAAATATTCATTGGATTAATATATTTTATTATAATTACAAAGGAAATGACTGATTTTTGACTTTCAAAAAATGATAACTCTAGTTCTGAAAATTTCTAACTAAAGTAACGTACAGCGTTTGGTAGAGAACTGCAATGTCTATAAGATATCCAAAAATGAAAAAGAAAAGCTTAGCCGATTTTGAGAAATTCCACTTCAAAGTTTTAATCAACTTTTGCCCCTTAAAGGTAGACAATTTTGAAAGAATTTTAAAAATTGATTAGGTTAGGGCAAAAGCTTTGTATTTTGGCTATACAATGCTTTTTTAAGATTTTCATAAAAATAATTACTAGAAAAATTATAAAATTATAGCAGAAAATCCAAAAAATTGAATAATCGTTATATTGGCCGCCATTTTGAATTTAAAAGAATAACCCTCATATTTTTGACCCACTGAATAGACTTAATAGCCTTTTTTTGTCGATGAAATTTGAAAGTTGTTCATACAAAATTTCATAAAAATTGGTTCAGGAGTTTCTGATTTACAAGTGTTCCATAGACAGAGCCGTACGGAGAGACTAATTTTAAAAGGGTTTTTAAGATTGAATAAAAAAGTAATATTACTTATTCAAAACAAAAAGTTAAACAGAAAAGTAAAACTAATAAAAGCTACTAAATTTGTGCCCCCAAGTTTCTAGGTTCCACCATAGAAGTTCCATCATGCGTTTTTAAACATTGTTTAATTTTGATAAGACGCTAAGCTTGCAATTGCAAACCAGTCAAGAATGAAGCTTTCTAAGATTACTCGTGACCAAATCTGTCACTATAACGCGCCTTTTCCATTTTAGACGAGCTTTTTAGAGCCAGTGCCTTAAGAGGGTGGTTTCTAACGAGTGGGTGGGAAAGTTGGCATTTAGACAGTACGCTCGTAACCGCTAGCGACTTTAATATCCGGTTGATATCACTAAAAGTCATAAATCCTGATAGGGCAAGGTTCAAAGAAGGCAATAACAGATTTGACTATATGAAACAAGAGCCTAATTAGTGAGAAAAGTACAATTGAACTTGGTGTAATTAAAAAAAAAAACAAATGGTGTTAGGTAAAAACAAAATCCTCTGTTTTTTAAAAAATTACATTACAAATGTTTCTAACTAATTAGGCTCTTATTTCCTATAAGATACAAATAAGGTACAAATTAGTCATTGCCTTCTTTGAACCTTACCCATCAGGAATTTTTTCTCCCAAAAACTTACCAGCACAGAAAGTTCTGCTAGAAGTTATCGAACTAAATCTGACATTTGATTGAAGACATGTAACTTGAGAAACAATCGGCATGCGAACGTATTTAGCTTCAGATATAATAGCTTTACCACTTTTATCGCTACCCCAACCAGCAACAGTTCCTTCCGTTCGAACAATTGCATCGGCATCTTCATCTTGTTCCCACAAACAAATAGGTTTGATGTATTTGAAAGTTAGCGGAGTAGTTAATGTCAACACAGCTACGTCGCTATCGCCGTTATTGGCAGAATATTGTGGATGAACAGCCGAATCGCTAACTGTTACTTGTATGGATTCAAGGAACCAATCTTCAAGATCAATTTTATTTAGTACTACTAATAAGTTTTCTTTTGCGATGTAATTTGCACTGAATAATTGTATACAGTGGGCAGCTAAAAATAATTGAATTAGTATTTTAAGTTTTATCAAAACGGATCGAGTAGGTTATGCAATTTTTTTTCTTAAATCATAAAAAAAATTAGGCATTTGTTACTGAATAAAGGTTAAAGTTGTACTAGTAGAAAGTACATTGTAGTAAACAAAAAATTTCGTGGGAAGTAAAAGGATACTTTTTTACGAGTTCGTTGGTCTTGTCAGACGAGATGAAGTCGAGCTATTGACGAATAATTGCATTAACCGCTGGCAAGTTCAAAGCCAGAATCCATACTTTTGACGATAAAACCTCCTTATCGCAATTTTGAGCAATTGTTGCTTGCAAAACGATTTCACAGCCTACTTCAGTTATTTTGAATATACATATTAACATATAATTACCCGTTATAACATGTCGAGGTGATACAATATTTCCAGTACATAGATATTTAAAAGGGTTATTTGTAGCCATTCTATACATGATACCAGCCATCCAAGGAAATTGTCCATCCGCAACAACATCTTTTCCTGCGATCAACGCACCATAACCCGAAGAAGCCACTCCACATCCAGGCTCAGATAAGTTAGTAGCTGAATTACTATTTTGAGTTACAGTTGAAATAGTTGGTGATGGTTGATAACTTATCGTTACTCTAGATGGTTCTGTTGGTTGTGTTCTACGAGTTGGTGGTGGAGTCCACCGCGTTACTACAGCTCTTGGTGTTGGTATAGTTCTTTCTGTCGGCCTAGTCCATTCTGTACGTATCGTTCTTTCTGTAGGTCTAGTCCATTGCGTTACTTCAATCGGTCTAGTCCATTGTGTTCTTACTGGTGGTCTAGTCCATTGTGTTCTTTCTGTTGGTATGACGTAAGGTATCGTATTTGCGGAAGCTGGTCTATTTCTTTTTCTAACAGGTTGGCCTGTGTTATAGCTGTGTGAAGCCCAATAACTCGTAACACCTCTTCCTGGACGAACTACAATAAATTTTGTTACTGAACAAAAATAATTAAATTAACATTTTTTACCTTGATCTGCAGGTGCAACACAATATACGCCTCCATTAAAAGAAATTCTTGTAGGTCGTGGTAAAGGATTTTGAATAGGAAAATATGTGTAATAAACAAGCGGAGAACCATCTACGATGTCGCCTTGGCTAGTTCGCAGCTCCAAACGTACATTCTAAAACAGCAAATTAATGTACACTCTAGGAAAAAAATTATACAGGAGGTTCAATAGAAATGTATTTGTCGAGCGTTTATTGGACTGTGGATTAATAGGTGCTGGGAGGTCCCACCTCCAGTCTCTTTCTATTTAGGATAAGCTCTAATATTACTTTTTTGTTACTACTTAACTAGTTTTTTTGGTAAAACCGTTTTTTCACAGCCCAATGCAATAGCCTACTATGCAAATGAATGTCACAATAACATTATGATAATTCGTTAGTGTCCTTGATACCTGACATTTCTAGTTTTGTTTTTGTTTTTCAAAGTTTTGTTTTACTGACCAATAATGACTGTAATAAATTGATCTGTGATTTGTAAAAAATAATTATTGAGACAGGTAAGTTATGAAGCTGACCTAACCCATCTTGAACTGTCTTGAAGTGTACAATAACTTTTAAATTATTTTATTAAATTTTTTTTGTTTTTTGTAAAGGTCAAAGAGCTACCATTATTTCTGAATGGTTGGTTCATTACGTCATTAAGAGATTTTCTCAAGCAATTTACAGTGGACCAATTTAGAGAACGTTCTGGGGTGGAGAGGCTCAGTTATTTACTGCTTTGTGATTAGTTTGTATCGCTCAGCATATCAGGCGTTGACGTTTCCTGAGTTGGCCCAATATTTTAAATTTTACAGATTTCGACGGGAAATTAAAATAATATCTGTCTATCTATCAGCCTGCCTGCTTTAGTGTCTAACAGTGCCTATCTGTTCTCTACCAGCCTATCTGTTTGTCTGCCCCTTAGAATATAAAAATCCTGAAGGAAGCTTAGCAACCGTTGCTTATAAGAGAAAATGCGATGGAAACGACATTTTGAAATACTATGGATGACTAATTCGTTTGGTTGAGTTTACATTATTATTGGCTGTCATGATCTTTCCTTATAAGTGGGAGTATAAGCAACCATTTCTATTGGAGAAATTGGGCGGAAATCGCTATATTTAGAAAACCATTGCGATCCAAATTATTAGCTAAATGGCTTCTTCCTGGTAGAGCAGGAGGTAGGCATTTCTTTATTCAATGGTCTGTCCCGACCTTCCTGTTGAACAGTATGAAGATAAAGCTCTGTATTTGGAACACAGTGCATTCAGAAATGCCTTCAACGCACTTGATCAATTTGCTATGCAACCACCAATCTGATTGGTGGTTTAGATTGTTGTGGATTGTTGGTTGGTGGTCACGTGGGTTGAGTTTATTTCTGAAGACACAGTATGTCGTTGATCGTTTTTAACAGGTGTTTAGAGTTGCGGAATTTGAAAAAGACCAAGAACTAAAGCTATCCTCGTATCTACAGCGTACCTAACCACATCTAACCTAACCTGACATGCTCTAAGCTAACTGACTCTAATCTAATCGTTTTAGAGAGTCGGAGGGTGGAAGGGCGAAATTACAACCGTTGCTAACTGAGCCAAATGATGAGAGTTCCACACTGTTTAAAACAGTCGTAGAATTTCTAAAGAACTGAAGCTATCATCAATCAACATAAGAAGAGCAATGATCTGGGGCTCAGGAAAAAAAGTCTCGCATTATTTTGCCTTCCTTTCTACAAACCC
Organism: Malthinus seriepunctatus; assembly: GCA_963924605.1. Lineage (NCBI taxonomy): Eukaryota > Metazoa > Arthropoda > Insecta > Coleoptera > Cantharidae > Malthinus > Malthinus seriepunctatus. The sequence goes on from OZ004603.1 coordinate 17,498,844, forward strand.
TAGGTATGTTTAATTAAGAGGTAGATCTGCTCCATCAGTTTTGAAGATGGTTGTTCTTGAGTCGTGATTATCGCTAATAGTCGGGAATTAGGGATTGCAATCCCGTTACATTTTTTCAATCCTGGCATTTCGAGATCGACTTTTTTTCCATCCCAGGATTCCGGGATCCCGGGATTTATATATTTTAATTAGATTTAACCCTAGACAATTATTAAAATTTAAAAGCTCATCCTTTAACAGATATTTAGAAATAAATCTTTTCAGATGCCCAAATTTATCTCCAATTTCAAAGTTTACAAAATTAGGTCCAAAAAAATGACAATTTTAGTGATAAAAAACACTTGGAGCACCTACCTACCTAAATTATTTCGAAATTTTTGAAAACTATTTTGATAGAAGATTTATTTCTTATTGATTTGAAAAAATTTCAGAAAGATTAATTTCGAAATCCTGATATTTATAAATTTCTAATCCCGGGATTTCGAAATTGAATAATCGAGCGGGATCCCGGGATTGCAAACCCTAGCTGTGTATACATATTGTGTATAGTGGAGATCGAAGATAACCAGAGGCAAAAACAGTATAGTATAATGTTTCTCAAACTTGTTTACACCACGCCCCTTTTGGCGCACCTCCAGTTTCCAGCTAATCCTACAAGTTTTTTAATTCCTAAAATATCTAAATTCTAGCTAAAGTATTCAAGAATTTAAAAAGAAAACTATTTTCAATCAGATAAGGAGGTATCTTTGTTCCACTGAGCAAGCAAGATAACCTATAATTTTAAGAAGATTACATTTTGAAATGCATCGATTGTGGTCAATTGTGGTATTTACCCTATTGAAAAATTTTCGTCAACACCTAGTGAGGCAATTTCTTTAAATAGAAGTCAAGCCTAACGTATCATACCGAAAATGACGTTTATGTCAAATTAAAAATCAATGATCAATATAGTATAGTGCGATACAAGGTTGGTAAGTGCGTACTTAACAAATCGAGTTACAAGGTACTGCAACACAGATTCCTGATGGCGAGCGGTAGGGATCAAATCGCGCAGATTTGGCCACGCCCCCTTAATAATTTAAATACGTTTACTACTGCGTTGGTGGGGATAAATACCAATTGAAGTATCTGCGCATTTCCACTGCTCGCTAACATAAATCTGTCTTGCAGTATTGTGCTTACAAAGGCCGACTGATGCCTGTTTACACTCAGACGGACAGACAGATGAATAACATAGGAACGGACATATTGACAGAAAGAGAGATTGATAGGCGGGTGGGCAGATGGATGGTTATAGCACGTGCAAATAGATGGGTAGATAAACAAGTACATAGAAAGACAAACAGACTAACAAATAAACAGACAGACTTTTAAAAATTATTCCTAACGTAAAAAGCGGTTTTAATTCATGCACAAATTTTTTTGATGATAATAGGTGGGAATTTGAGGATACATTTAGGTGCAATTATTGAAATCATTGTTTAATAGCTACAAAAAAAAGGAACTAATACTACTATTATAATTACATAAATTATTATTTACTTACTTGTTTATCGTTTAAAAATACTCCAAGGGTCAAATTAATTTGAATTTGATAATCACTACTATAATCGTTTTCAAATTGAATTTGTCCGACAGTTTGTCCATTGTGTCGAATATATTGAAAATAAGGACACGACGACTGACAATGAAATTGTTTAAAACAATAAATTAAAACAACAATTAATAATAATTTCTTCATTTTTTTTTACTTTAATGTAATTGATAACTTAATCACTTAATAATTAATATCTCACTACACTAATGACGCAACTAACATTTTAATTATTATTGATATAAATAATACTGGTTTAAATAAATGTTGAAGAATATTGTCAAATTTGTTATTTTATTAAGTTTACGTCGAGAACTCGAAAAAACCATGCTTCTTTAAATATGTTAATTTTAAATGTTGGATTTTCCTACATCTAGTAGTGGGGGAACCGCAATAGTTGAAATCAAATAAATATTATACACATAAATAACTAATAATTATACAACGAAGTAATTTAGTTTTAGAAAAAAAAACATAATTTGAAAATTATGTGGGAATTTGCCGGACATAAAAGCATAAAACGTCAGTGCATAAAACAAAAGAATCAATTTAGAAGAAACTAACACCATCTACCGGTTTTTTACAAAAGAATAATAATTTTCGCAGAAGAGCAACTGTCGCTAGCGGCACTAATTTCTCCAATTAAATACTGTCGTCAGCGATTCTTTCAACTGTCGCGGATACCCAATTCTCACACTATCTAGAGATAAAGAGGGGGTACTTTCGTTAACGACAGTCGCTGTTCTCGGAATGTAGAATAAATTTATATTTATATTTTGGGCCACCCTGTACAAACAGATTTCATTTAAAAGCATTATTTAACTTTCTCGACAAGGAAAAAGTTGTTATAATTGAAAAAATAATTTTTTTTTATTTAATTTCTCGACGTTTTGGGCCCCCCTGATTTCAAAAATGGAATAAAATTTTTTTCAGAGGCCTGTAATAGCTGTGGAGCAAAAAGTAATGTACCGATTTTGATGAAATTTTGTTTTAGCCACTTTAAAATTATTTCATCGGCAAACTTAGCCTTTATAAGAAATCTATACAGGGTGTCCGAAAAGCGAAAACGTGGTGGTTATTTTGCACACATTTACGCAAATTAGGGCCAAATTTATTTTTACGTGACTATAAGATAGTACATCTGAGCCGCAATTGAAAAAGAAAATTTCAAATTTTTTTATTCAAAATGGCGGCCATTAGAACGATTGTCCCGTTTTGTGTTTTTTCCCTTATAACTTGGCCCGTCATTAGTATTCTACAAATTTCAAAACAGTATTGTACAGCCAAAATATAGAGCTTTCGTTCTAATGTAGTCGTTTTTTAAAAATTTGTTCAAATTTGCCTAACTTTAAGGAGCCAAAATAGGTCAAAATTTTGAAATAGATTTTCTCAGAATTTCCTCTGTCATATTTTTAATCACTTGTATGATGCAGAACCAGAGTTATGATTTTTTGAATTCAAAAATCTATAATTTTTTTTATAATAAAAATGAAAACTTGAAATTTGATATATTTATCAATCTTATAAATATCTATTATTTAATACTATTTTCGATTTACAAAACACTTCCTGTTACACCGGAAATGATAAAAATATCAAATGTTTTTAGAAACACTTTGTATAATTTTTAAATATTTCGAAAGCCTTACAATAAACTGTTACACGATGTCAAAAATTATTTGTTTTCACTTCGGGTTTAACCGGAAATGGAAACGGCTTTCTTAATTTAAACAGAACACCCTGCATATTTTTAAGTATTTTGAAAGCTCGTGAAATTAACTATCTGGAGACACCCAACACTTTATACTTTACTTTCGGTTAAGGGAATAGTACACACAAAAAAGTTCCCAGTATAGTCACATCCGTTGTCACGCTCTGACTGCAATCTCGTTCTAGACGAGCATTTAAGAAAAATGTTATTTGTCTCTCCTAAAATCTAGAATCTAAAATCTAAATAGATGAGCTATTAAATTATACAGAGTGGCCCATCGAAAACGAAACAAGCGTATTTTCTTATGTTTAACTTCATTTTTTTTAATTGTTCGTACCCTGTGATTTTATTTCTGCGGGCGATAATTTTGTTCCCTACTTTGAACCACTCCCACCTATCGGCGCGGCGGTGCGGCGATGCAATTTACTACAAAATTTTATAGGGAAAATAAAGTCGAGCAGCATATTATTTCAAAGCCCTTCGTAATCTCTTTTCTCAATTTTTAAATTTGGACCGAGGGGTTATCCACTCTCTGTAGTCAATGTACAAAAATTGAGCTGTCAACGGTAGCCATCGGCAGTCAATGGCAACCATAGCATATACAGTCATAGGCAGTCAACTGCAGTCAGTGTACAAATTCAGAACAGTGGTTGACCCCTTGATTTGGACCAATAATTTTGAATTTTTGATTTATGAAATATTTATTTCTACAAAAAATAAATTAAATAAATCACAGTTAAAGTGTCGAGGTGTCAATCACTGTTCTGAATTTGTACACTGATTGCACTTGACTGCTTATGACTGCATGTGCTACTGCCATTGACTGCAGATAACTACAGTTGACAGCTCAATTTTGGTTGACTGCTGAGACTGGATAATTCCTCGTAATATATGTTTTGTACATATTCTTAGTTAGCTCATATGTGACAATATCCAATTATTATGTTTAGCTACATCTACAAAAACTGTATAATATCTGAGATCGCATATTCCTTTTGGATTTGTTAGAGAATGAGAAACAATTCCTCGTAGCATCCATACACCTTTATTATTTACATAAAATCCACTTCCACTATCTCCATTACAAGGACCTGTGTAATTTTTAAGTCCTATAACAAAAAGAAAAAGTTAAAAATGTTAAGCGTGCGTACAAGACATAGTTTGAATGGAAATTTTACTAGACTACAAAAAAACCGAACGTCGGAAAAAAAATTACTGCTATCTACTATTACTGAACTAAAGTCATGGCCAACTAGCGAAATTAAGAAAGATGATTATTGAATTCGTGTCGCAGTTTATAAAAAACGAGTAATAAAGGTCGCGGAAGCGGATCGGTTTGATTACTTCCTTAACTCTCTTTCTGGTTTGGAAATGTACGTACAACTCGGCACTTTGCTCCTCGGTTTTACACGTCAAGTTTTAAACAGTGACGAACTGTACGTGTGATAACTTGCAAGAATCGATTCGATAAAATTTTATGGAAATTTCACCACAAATATTTTTTAAAAATACCTAAGCTTTGACGGTGTTGCTTTGTTAGAAACGTCAATCATTACTATCAAAATGGTGACGTTATCACATGTCATTGCATATTTGGGTAGTCTTATAATAAATGATCTTTTTAACAAAACTAAACTCAATAACTTTATCCATGTATACATAGTTTACTTACTTACTTATTTTCACTTTAACCATGGATAGTGTGTTAAACAACCCCAATTAGGGAATTCACTAAGAAAATTACTCACGGTGGTTTGCTATTGCCTTCTAAAGAAAGAGTGGCTGTAATTTGTTGAATTGAACTAGGACCAACCCTTAATATACTACATTACGGCCATCTTTAAAGTCAGTTTAGGTATACTATTGTAGTGAAGTCAGGGGTCGATTCTAAGCCTTACAGAACTGCCACTATAGTGTTGATCGTTTGTTCATAACCCTACTCGTATTTATGTTCTCAGGAATTCAATCTTGCCGGTGAAGCATAGAATGCCCTGAGAGGTTTACTTTTCACTTCTTCAGTCGTCAAATGAGCCAGCCCTAAGTGTTTCAGCCTAAGCCGAGCCAGTGCATCGCAATTGCAGAGAATGTGTTCGACGAATTCGATCTCCGATTTACAGAGTCTGCTTATGTCACTATTCCGCAGTCCCAGTCTCTTGAGGTGGTACCTCGTTTGGCAGTGTCCAGTAAACAGACCCGTGATGAGTCTTATTTTGTTCTTTGATAATAGAAAAAACTTTTTAGCATTCGTGGTCGAGTATTCAATGAATTTCTTCGACTGTCTTTGTCCTGGTGCGTTGTTCCAGTAAGAATTTTTGTTCTCAGTTTCCCATTTTTAGATTTCCGTCCTTCTATGTTTTGTTCAAGTCCGATCGGGATGTATTTTATTGATGTTATTCATTGATGTTATATTATATTGATGTATATGACCAATAGACCATCTTTGGCTTTAGTCCCCATGTCTTTCAGAAGAGTTTGTGGAATGCCCAAAAAAACCAATGCTTTGGAAAGAGTTTTTTACATGAGTTTTCCAGTTGACTTTACCACCTAGAGTTACCCCTAGATACTCTCTTTGAATCTAGAATTCTCTAGATTCTCTAGAATCTCTTTGGAAAACTTATCGATAGTCCCTTCAGCTGTGGAGCTTTTAAAGTTAGCTTCCTACGCTTAGTGAATGGAACTATGATGGTTTCTGTAGGGTTTACCTAAGTTCCTCCTTTATACCCCATTCAGCCTTTTGAACCGTTGGTCCCCAACTGGGACCAACCCTTAATATACTACATTACGGCCATCTTTAAAGTCAGTTAGATATTTTTATTAGACTGTTCTCAATCTGTTAGCCTAGGTGGCACCAGTGAACAACATTCATATCGTGAGGGGGTGTTCGAGCTCAATTTTTATTGAAAATCATTGCCTACTTCTATTTACCTAGTTTAGATTACGCTCGGTATATTTTGGACTTACCCGCACAGAAAGTTCTGTCAGAAATGAGCTGTCCAAAAAACGGATGAGATCTTATACAAATTTCATTACTAACAACAGGAACGACTACTTGTTTTAATTTTTCAACTTTACGTCCATTCTCTTCTATACCCCATCCGACGACTGTCCCATTAACACCTATTAGCGATTTAAGATCGTTAGATCCTGTCCACAAACAAATCGGTTGTACGTATTGGTTAAATTCGATTTCTTGAGATAAAACCATTAAGGCAATATCGACGTCTACGCGCGATTTGAGTTTACCTTTAGCAGAATTGATATAAACTGTAGCTATTTGTCGAGTTTGAGAATTTTTATCGAACCAATCGTAAATTGCGTTACGACCAAAAACCAACCATAGTTCATTAGATTGCAGACCAGTTACACAATGAGCAGCTGAAAATTAGAAAATTTTAAATTATTTACAAAACAAAGCAAAAGGGACCAAATTAAAATTTATTGTAACAAGAAACTTTTTAGTGGAGTCAATGAAGCCACTATTTTCATGATTTTGGGAAGAATTTTGTAACGCCTTTTTTTTTTCTCATTTGGTCGAAACCATCACTGTCAGTTTGTGTTTTTGTTTTCATTTGAATGAGTGTTAAATTCTCTACATTTTAAGAGAAAAATTGCTTAAAATTTTTAACTTTTTAAATTTTGGCCGTTGTTATTAATATTTTTGGACAAAACTTGCAACACGCCTTTATTACTACAGTAACTATAACTTTCCTCAGTTTCATACCAAAAAATTAATTCAAACTAAAATTATTTATAAAAAACTACTATTCACCAATCACGGCGGTTCTAAACTTTTTTTTAGGTTAAGAAATTAATATAAATTAAGGCAACCTGCGTAGTTTTGAAGAGAAATTTATTGCAAACAAAACTAACTTTTTGTGGTTCAGATCCGACAAAAACAAGCGAAGATATTCAAAAACTTAGTAAAACCACAATTTGGAGAGGTCAAAATTTTGCACTAAAGTCGACGAAAAAGTGCCGTCTAGTCAAAATTGGGTTGAGATATTTTATACACAAACTCATAGTAATACTTTCGACCGATTAAGAGAAAAAAATTGCTGTTGCAAAACTTTTCTCAAAATTCAGAAATATTTCGCTTCGTTGACTCGACTATTTTGCTTTAAATCTAGATATAGCTTTATTTTGATGGCTCTACACTAAGAATTTACCTGTTAGAACGTGTTTTTTTGAAATTAAATTTGCTCCACAGAGAAAAGTGGGCGTTACGGACGTACGTTTAAATAATCCACATATCCATGGATGTTTATTTGGCGCAGCGTTCACGCCGTATGCGATTAATCCAATTATATTAACCGAAGAGCCACAGTTGTTGTTTAAATTTACATTTTGATCTTGTTGTGGTACGTATAAATCGTTTATAACACTTGCGTTATAAACTGGTGGTTCAAATGAATTTTCGTCTCTCGAAGAAACACCAAAGTTATTTTGGTTTAATGGTATTGTTGGATTGAAATTATATTTGTAATTCGTAAAAGACATTCTGTTATCAAATGGATACGAGTTGATAGGTGGTGCATTTCCATTAAAGCTGATGGTAATATCATGCGTTAAATCTACTATTGCTATTGGTGAAGTCCCTGCAAAGCAAAAGACAGTGTCGTAAAGAACCCTATTACAGCACTAGTACCGTAATGAATTTATACATGTGAAAATGACAGATTAAAATTTTTTTAATTTCTTTTTGTATTCACTGCTTCGAAAGTGACGTTTGACGCACTCTGAGGTCGACCGGGAAACACTGCTTCCAGGTATACTACACCGGGAAACAAACTACAGTAGAACCCCGTTATAAAGTACCCCTTTATAACGTTTTTCTGGATATTTTAATATTTTGTTTATTTATTGAGTTTTTATAACGAACTTCCGGTCATAACGTACCAAATTTTTCGGCCCCTAATGGTACGTTATAACGGGGTTTTACTGTATGTGGTTTTGACAGTTTGCTTCCCGGTGTAGGAGACCTGGAAGCAGTGTCGACCACAGAGTGCGTTTTTTTTCGAATCAATGCGTACTAAAAATATTGTACAATCCTCATACGTGAACAATTTTCTCGCGCTCAAGCAATAATGAAGGCACTCACTCCTACGTCACTCGTGCTTCGAAACCGCGTTCACGCGAAAAAATTGTCTTCCCGCACTCGATTCGTAAATAACTAAAAATTCTTCATTTGTTATTTAACTTACAATTGACGTAGTCTCCACGACAAATTTGAAATCCATTAATGGAAATGTCGTTGATTTTAGGTGGTACTTGAACCCACGTTGGTAGTCTAAGATTATAGTATAAAGGGCGGTTTTGTAAAATATCTTCGTATTTTCCTAAAAAAGTGATTTCTCCTTTTGATACCTGAAACACAAATTATCCAATTAATGTTTACGTAATAATTCACCACAAATCAATCGCCTTCAGAGGTGTAAAATAATAAATGAGTCATCCATCCATCATTTTTCCAATCAAGACCAAGAAATCAAAATAACAAAAAATGATTGTTACCTCATTATCTTCTATTCTATTTCCAACAGTAATTTGGACGTGTAAACGAATTCGATTATTTTCAATCCTCGGTGTAAGGGCTTTAATAATACCATATAAATAATTAGTGTTTTTATCAAAATTATATTCAAACACATTAGGACATGGACTTTTTTGCCCAGCAGTCATTGTAGCACCAAATATAATAAGGAAGAAGGTTAAATAGAACAACACACGCGTTTTCTTCATCATATCTTATTTATTGTTAGAACTTTAAACAAATTATTTTTTCTTCTTTTATATTAAATTTTTATCACTAGTACACACGCAAATTGTTATATCGTGCCTTTCCTCGTATTTCTTACACAATTAAAAGAAAACCGCAAATAATAAAAATATTGGTGAGTCTATGAGTTGTTTTTAATTGTTTTTGTTTCGTTTTTTTTTCTAATGACTTTTCATTAATTAATATTATAAATTTTAAAGGTTTTAAATGAAGATAGAAATAGTACATTGTTTTATTAAGAGTAAAAGTACTTTTACCCTGCATGAAACATTTTTGCTTCAAACATAAAAATGAATTAAAATTAAAAATAGAAAATTTTAAAAAAGCGCCATCTCTTGTCAATTACTTGTACTTCACTTGTCAAATATTTTTTGAAATTAACTTTAACTTGTAAAAAGAAGTTAATTATTAAAACACAACAAACAAATTATAAAAGAAAATAAAAAAAATATTACGTTTGTTACATTACAAATGCTTAAAAATTGGCATTTTATGTTACAGTTTGTTGTAAATAAGTAAGGTTAGAATTTATCTACTTATACATCTTAAAAGGTAAAAAGTATACTTTTACCCTCTAGGATGTAAAAGTAGAACTTTAACCTTACTTATTCAGTACAAAAAACAACTTTTTTTGACGTTTGAGGAAAAAAATAATTACCACAAAATAACGTAAGTATTACAGAAAATCTCTTCCAGGAAATTGTGGGGATAAAATTAAAATTAAACATACGATTTTGACGTTTACACATCCTGTTTATTTACATTGGTTTAATGTTTATATTCAAATTATATTTGATATTTATAACATATTTTTATTTAAATTTTAATGTTTTAAGTAATTTTTGAATTTTTGTAGCTGTATGTTAAAATAAGTACCGAAATAAAACCAACGAGCCATGATGCCAGTGCCTGGATTCAGTCGAGGTCCATAAAACATTAATTTTATACTTGGAGAAAATTGGGAGGAGTTGCAGCGTCGTCAAATGACGCGGCATGAAAATGTACAACTACTAGATAAATGGTAGTTGACTCGTCAGCCATATTGGGTCCCATGTCAAAGTAACATTTGCGTAAGGCCGATAAAACAGTTCACTGGTTGATTACTAAGTTTGTATGTTTATTACATTAAACGTCACTTTGGGGCATGAGACCCAATATGGCTGACGAGTCAGCTGCCTTTTATATAGTAACTATATGAAGATGAAGATGGATTACGTCACATTTGAAACCTCTTTTTTTAATTTAATTTAATTACTGCCTTACGGTAGAATTTAAAAAAAAGTTCACATTTGGATTCTTCGTAAAATGTAAGTATCGCTAGGCTACGCTAATAGTTACAGGATCCTAGCCCAAAACCACTAAATTGAGAAACTTTGTAACACCTATCCCACCACCCTGACTAGCTAAGTGGTGACGGCGGGTTCGTAGCTAATAAAACACAGACGTGATGTAGATGACAGACGTTATTCAATCGTGCTCGTACAATAAAAAAACCTTGAGTAAAGGAAAAAATAAAGTATTAGTCAACTAACACACTACAACTCTGTATGGGATAACTCAGCTCTCCTCTTCGCAGACCCTATCCCGAATCCTCTCACAATGAGAGATCACAGGGTCTTGATGATTGAAAGAACAAGGACGCCGTCCATCAGATCCCGAGTCCTCTCACGAAGAGAGATCACAAAGTCCTGATGGAAGATCAGAGACTTCGTCCGCCAGATTCTGAGTTCACTCACGAAGAGAGATCACAAGGTCCTGATTAAACTCACGGATTTGCTGAAGACAGCACAAAAAATTGAAATTAAATAAAAGAGGAAACGGATTGACACTCAAATTAATTAAGTAAAACAAATTAATTAATTGATCATGGGCGATAATTAACTAAGTGAAATGATGCAGAAAAAACATTAATAAAATGCATCCCCCCACTCACCACGATGGTGAAACGCGGAGTCCTTTATCAAAATGGAGCAGAGGCTTTTATTGAAGATCCGACGATCAACTCGGATCCACTCGACAACCAATAGGAACGCTGTACCTTGAATTGTACTCAAGAAGGATTATCACTTAATACGTTGTAAATTTTACTAATTAAATTAATTCACTTTTTAATTAAAGGGTTAAAAATGATCTAAGAATTAAATTCAAAAATAAATGGTAGCGTTAGCTCTAATGGTTGCTGAGTTATAGGGAAATTAGTGGTTATCGCTGATAACGCTGATAGTAAAATAAGGAAAATTAAAATTAAGTAGGTAATTCTGCTCCAATCTTGATGAGATTGGGCTCAAATGAAAGTGCTTGAAGAGTTGACCACGGAAATATAAAAATTATCTCCATTTTTATCTCAGGCGTCAAAAATGACAAGTAGCGATACAAAATTTCCAGGATGCTGTAATACTGTACCAGTATTTGGGTCCAGCATCCGGATAGAATTTTGCATCGTTACAGCTTGACAGGGCAAATTTTTACTCTCGATAGTCTTCCGAAAAGTGGCGTCGTATATAAAATATTAATTATTTTCATTTTTAGATGAATTCTCGTCAAAAAATGTAACTTTGGCATTGGGAAAGATTAAGCGCTAGAGCTCTGGATTTAGTTGTTACAAAGAAAGCCAATAAATTACTCATAAACAATTTAGATAAATAAATTTTATTATAAAAACCTAACTCTTAAATTAATTAAATCTACTATAGACAATTCTTAATGAGTTTAAAAAACTTGTTAATTAATATTTACAATTAATAGGAACGTTGAACAATTTTCATCAGTACACTTACTTTAAACAAATAAGCTTTATTATGTATAAATTTATAAATTATTATAAATAAATTTTAGTCAACATAAAAAAAATACTTTTAAGCCGTAATGTACGATAATATCCAGTCTTTGAATTTAGCAGCATCGACGAAAACTACAAAATTTTGAAGATCACAAGTTTGATTCGCAAGTAGTCCCAGCGAGACGATTCCTCTAAGAAACCACCTGTTATTTCTTTCTAAATAAAAACCACTACCGCTATCCCCACTGCAAGGACCAGAATCGTTTCTATATCCTAAAATTTCAATCATGAAATGGAGAAAATTCAAAATTTCTAATCAACTCACCTGCGCAAAACGTCCTATTCGATGTCAACAAAGCGTACGCAGAATGAGATCTGAGACACTCTTCATCACTAACAATCGGTAACATGGCCTTTTTAGGAGTGCTCGTCGAGTTACCAGTTTCATCTTTACCCCAACCAACGACCACACCAGTCGATCCAACTATGGAATTTAAAGTAATATCATCGTTCCAAAGACAAATGGGTCGAATAAACGCCGTAAACCTAACTTCTTTGCTCAACTTCAAAATTGCTATATCTGCATCGCCTTGCCTCGGAATATAATTTTCATGCACGTGCGTATCAATTACTTGCACTTGTAAACCATCACTAAGCCACTGATTAATGTCTTCTCTTCCCAAAATTAAGTGAAGTCTTCCGGGACGTACGCCGTGAACACAATGAGCAGCTGTCGATGAGAAACAAATAAAAATTGCACAATTTTACAAAAAGCGTCCGTACCTGTAATTGCGTGGGTTTTCGTAAATAGAGTGGCTCCACAAATAAAAGTACCAGCACTACTCGTTTGTTTAAAAAGTGCACCCAACCACGGATAATCTGATTTGCGTGCTTCCTCACCGCCGACTATAAACGTGGCCGAATTATCGACCATACCACAAACGTTTTGTAAAGAATTTAAAGCCGAAACTGGTTGATTCGCCGCAGGAGCTCCAATTTTTGTTGGTAAATCAGGAGTTTGGACTACTGGTACAAATGGATTTTGGTTTACATTCGTGGGTGTTTGTAAAGGATTTTGATTGTTGTTGTTGTTTGGTACGAATGGATTGTTGAGTCCATTTTGATTTGATATGAAGTTGTTTTGGTTACCGATTGAATTTGGAACGTATGTGGGTTCGATGTAATTTGGAACGTTAAATGAGGTACTCTGTGTGGGTGGTCTATTGTTCATGTTAAATTGTTGGGGTAATTGAGTAAAAACAACATTGTTTGTCACTCCTGGAATTCCAAGCCCATTGTTTGGTCTGTTTGGAATACTAACGTTTAGAGTATATTTCAAGTTTATTGTTGTTACTACTGGAGCAGCTGAATCTACAAGAAAACGTATAATTAGAGTCTTTTACATAAATTTCAAATAGTGTCAAATGAGAATGAATAAAAAATAATAGAAATTTGCTCATAACGAGAAGTCAAAATATAAAGTATTAGGTGTCTCCAGATAGTTAATTTTACGGGCTTTCAAAATATTCAAAAATATACAGGGTGTTACATTTAAAATAACAAAGTTAGTCGTATTTCCGGATAAACCGGACGTCAAAATATAAAGTGTTTGGTATTATTAAACAGCTAATTTTAGGACTTTTGAAGTTATTTAAAAATATACAGAATGTTTCTGAAATTTTTAGTTTCTAAAATGTTTCTAATAATTTTTTGAATATCCGATTTAACAGGAACCGTATTTGTTAAACCCAAAATAGTATCACATAAAATATATTTTTAAGATTAATACATATACCAACTTTCAAATGGTCGGTTTCATTACAAAACAAATCAGCAATTTTAAAATTGTGATTTAAAAAAATAATAACTCCGGTCCTGAAATAGTTTAACAAATGAAATAAACGCCGGTCGTTAAAGAATTACGAGGTCTATGACATATCCAAAAATAAAATTAATAGCAATAACAGGTTTTGAGAAAATATAGTTGAAAATTTTAACTAGTTTTGGCCCTTTAAACGTGGGAAATTTTGAAACAATTTCAAAAATCTATTATATTAGGACTAAAGCCAAATATTTTGTCTATAAAATGCTGCTTTTAAACTTTCACAATTATAATTACCGATAAAGTTATAATAGAAAAACTAAGAAATGGGACAATCGTTCTATCGGCATCCATTTTGATTTTAAAATTAAAAAAAATATTAAATTTAATTACGGTCAATACGTACTTACTAATGACACGTTTAAAAAATGTAAATCATAATTTTCGTAAACTAGCCCAAAATATGCATCAAATTTTGAGCCACCCTGTAGGCGTAGGCATGTAATATTTCATTTAAAAGTTCATTTTATTGATGAAATTGAAAAATAAACAGTTTTTCGGGTAATATGTACACAGACATACTTACAAACAGACATTTTCTTAGTGATTTTTTTGAATAAGGGATGCATAAAAGTGTCAAAAACTTAAATAATAGAATTAAATATTTTTTTCCGAATTGCGATCATATTACTTTTTAAAGTAGTCAAAGTAAAAAGCTGTACCAAATTTTATTGTGTTTCTAAAAGTGTCCATAGCAGGATAATTTTGCACCCCTTTTCCAGATCTGGGAATAATGGCGACCAAAGTTAGTTTTTCGTACCTACTTGGATGAATAGCATTTTAGAGCAAATATGTTGTTATTGTTAGTGTAAACTTTGTACTATGTAAAATTCTCTACAACAACAATTTTCTTCTAAAAAGCACCCTAGTCAGGGCCGGATCAAAGAACGTTAGGGCCTGAAGCACTAATTATTTTCGGGCCCCTATAAAAATACACAATACAAATGTTTATTTATAGTCTAGTCAACTCATGGAAGAGGGTGGAATATTATTTTATGAATGCGTTTGGATTATTAGAAAGTAAAAATACTGAAAGACCCCGGTTCTAAACTACATGGCTAACGGTTGGGAGGGAGTGGAAAAATCCCGTTATTGGGGTTTTCGCTTATATCTCGAAAACGGTGTACCATAGGGAAAAGATTATTATTAGCAAAATGAAAACTTATTAAATTTTCTACAAGATTGCTTAAATTCATCTTTTTCTATTCCTTATAGTTTTTGAGATAACCGCCCACAAAAATCGTTAATGTATGAAAAAAAAATTGTCTCACGTTTTTCGTCAAACTTTTGCCTCTCAACCCTTCATTTTACAGTAAAACCTTCAAAAAAGAAGTTGTAGAGCATTAAATTTTGTGTGTTTCATGGATAATCCAGCCCTGACCCTAATAGTGATTTCTAATTTTTCTTTCCCTAGACCATTTACAATAATTCTACCCTTTTACACGTTTATTAATCGGGTAGTCATGCAAAAGATTTTTCTTAGTTTTGCTGTTATAAAATAGCGATGAAGAAAAAAGTAAAATTACTCTAGCGCCTCAACGCTGCATTTGAGAAGAAAATTCTCTAGAATCTTTTGTGTAGAGAATTTTTAGTAGATTAAAATTTGTAATAATACTTTTTGCCTTAAAGTGCTTTATGAGCAAAATATAGACGAAAAAATAACTTTAGCTGCCATTTTTCCAAGATGGCGGCCAAATTAGGAGTAGTGGAGGAGTGCAAAATTGCTATGTTGTTAACAACACCTTTTAGAAGACAAAGTTTGTTCCAGTTTAATTCTGTTTTGTTATTACATCACTAAAAAGTCGTTTTTGACTGTTCTACTAAGCTTTCTCGATACTTTCTCATTTTGATAGTTTGTTGTGAACTACTTACGTGGTATAGGACTTCCTGTACAAATTTGTATTCTATTAACAAATATTTTTGTAACTTGTGGCATAACTCCGTGCCATTCTGGAAACTCCAATCTAAATGTTATGGGTTTATTGCTCATAATATTTTGTATCGTCTCTTCAGAAGATCCCATCAGATGTATTTTGCCAATAAATCCCTACAAGATAATAAATTAAAATTTTTTAAGTCGATGGAGACGTCAATAAAAGTCGCAACTTTTTGAAACTTATTGGCATAAACAAGGTTGAAGGCGAAATTAAAAATTGTATTGATTTTTTGGAAATTAATGCAGACGTCAATAATAAGGAAAAATATTCTAAATATAATATTAATATTTGTCATCTCGAAGAACCTTGAAAACAAGTTTTACTTAATTAATTAAATAATTTAAATTGTTAACTTATATCACGAGAAATAAAAGTTGCAACAAACAAATGAAAAAAAGTCCCTTTTTCTTTTGAGAAAAAATTAATAAGTACCTTAACATTATTTCCAACAGTAAATTCAACGTCTAAGATTATGGCATTTCCATAATTGCTTGGAATTGGTGCTACTATAATTCCGTATAAACTCATTGTGTTATCGTACGAATATTCCCAAATTCCAGGACACGGACTTTGGTGACAAAAAACAATTTTGCAAATTGTCGCGAAAATTAAACACAATTTAAACGAAACCATATTATTTTAACTTTTAAAACTTGAATTTTAAAAAGAATTTTTAATATAAATGAAATGAAATTAAACTTTTTTCCACTCACGATCAGTTGCTTATCTTGTTATACACTGACCTCAAGAAATTAACACTGGATTATCCCGCTTGTCGCATGTTTTCAACTTGCTTATTAAAATACTGTTTGGTATGTTACTACAAGTATTTGACAGAACTCGAGAGAGCTTTTCATATTTAATTTTTAATCGAAGAAATTGGAAAAACCGTCGTTAAATTTTTTTAAACCGAAACTTCTTCGGAATGGCTCTCCGATGATAAAATGGTACCTACTTGATCAATAATTTTAAAGGTGGATTTCCCAGACGTACTTAATTTATGCCATAAACGCTTGAATACTTTTTTTTTATTTAGGCAAATAATTACGGATAAATTAAGGCTATCTTAAAGGTCATCAATCTTACTTATATTTTACGTGCGTATATTTTTTTGCCGTAGGCGTCATATTTATTACGGAATGTGAAATTGGAGGGATGATAACGAAGTTAACTAGAAAAAACTAGTTTCTCAACCGATTTTGATCTCTTTTAAGCCTGCGCAACACACACAGGCTTGTCTTCCGGTTTGGCCTGTATACGTGTAGGCGGTCTGTACAGGCCTAACCGAAGCGATTAGACATCGTCGGAACGCTTACCGGAAGGCAAGTCTCTGTGTGTGGCGCGGCCTTTACAAGTTCACTATTTTTGAGAAAAACTTCCGGTTTTTGTTCAGAGAGAGAGAGAGAGAGGTTGGAAATGAGCAAAATTGGATTTGTATCTATTTTTTTATCTTATGCAACTTTTGACATTGATACAGCCTCTTCTGAGTCTTATGCCTCGCATACGAGTTGTCTTCCTTGAACATAGCGTGCAGATAAAACTTGTGCATAAAAAAAAATTTTTTTAAAGTTTATATTTTACTGTACGTACTAAAAAGCGACACTTTAGGTTTCGAATATTGAACGTAAAATCGGTATTTTGATTTCGTTACTATGGCAACGTTTTTACGGTCTAGAACAGGGATGACCAACAAGTGGATCGTAATCCAAGCGATTTTTAGTAGATTATAGCCGACAGGAGAGATTTCAACACACAAAAGCAATTTCTATCGAAACAAACGGTCGTGGCTCTATTACGCTCGGATGCATAAAGGATATTAAATTTTAATCTGAGAATTAGATTTATAATTTTTTAATATGGCAACGTTACACACACTGTAATGTCAAAGTTTGACGTTTCTAAATTAAAACTAAAAATTGAGGTTAAGTTATTTTTGGGTCGAATTGTGAATACAGTCTGTCAAACTTTGGCAGTTTTATTTATTTATTTATTAATTTATTGTCTAACGTTGCCATATCTAAGGATTATAAATTTAATTCTCGGATTAAAATATAATTCGCCTTTATGAAACCGCGAGCGTTAGTATCATAAACTAGGTCACAATAATAGGTAACTCATCAGCCATTTTTGCTCAAACGTTAAAGTGACATTGATGTAATTTGCGCTATTTCTAATCATGAGGTTTACATGAGGTTAAGCCCTTAGAATATAAAGATCTGAAAAGAAAGTTAGCAACCGTTGCCCATAAGAGAAAATGCGACGGAAACTACATTTTTGAAAACTATGGATGACTCATTCGTTTCGTCGAGTTTACATTATCATTGGCTGTCATGATCTTTCCTTATAAGTGAGAGTATTATAAGCAACCATTTCTATTGGAGAAATTGATCGGAAATTGCTATATTTAGAAAACCCAAACCATTGAGAAATTGAGATCCATATTATTATCAAAATGGCTCTTCCCTGGTAGAGTAGAGGGTAGGTATTTATTTATTCAATGGGTTAAGGCACTCTTAAATGTTTTGACAAGAATGAGTCCTAAAATATTAGACAAGATTTTGCCGCCTATTTTACCGCTCGAAAAATCGAAATAGCGCGCAAATGACATTAAACTTCACTTTGACATTCGAACCAAAATGGCTAACGAGTCAGCCATAGTCGAAGATTTTAGCGGATAGATCGCAACACATTTTTAAGAAAAATACTCGATCATATTCATTTTTATCCAAATCGCCTAAACTTAAGGCCCTAAAGCATGAATTTGAGCTTCAAAACTATCCTTTCTTGCATTTTTTGGTTTGGCGTTTAGGATTCTTTAGAATTAAATAGACGATTATTTGTCTAAAGAAGTTGGACACCCCTGGTCTAGAGACCGTAAAATGCCATTTTACTGTCTCTAATTATACTCAGGGCCAGTAGATAATATCATATAATATCTACTGACTCTGATAATAGTTAGACGGATGCGTCATCTATTGACATTTATATGAAGTTTTTATTATAAAAATGTAGATATCTATTTTATCTTGACGTCTTATTATATACTTTACTAATATGTACTTTTAATTATTTATGTTTATTTAAATATTGTTTACAGTCTAATAAAAACTGCTGCATGACGCGAACATAAAATTTTCGGTCTTAGGCAAAATTGTAAACTCTGCCTGTGCCCGTAATAGTTATTTATGTATCTAGACCCTAAAAGCTAGTTTTTAGGCGTGAAGTCGTTTTTGCGATCGAAACGAAGTTGGGGTCGCAAATAATCGACTGAACGCCTAAAAACGCTTTTAGCTCGTGATACATACAAAATTTTTCCTCCTTTTGCAAAATTAAATAAATTTTACTTGGAGTTTTTAGGTTATGTATGACAGTTGTTGAAGACACAGCTCTTTTTAAATATGTCGTAAAGTCAACTCCAAAGTAGCTTTGGGGTGGGCAATATTCGTCTGATTACAAAATTGAAATAGTTTAATATATCTGTTTCACTTACTATCGGCATATGAAAGGAGATAGCAAGCTTTAACAAACGTCGACTATACAATTAAATGTACCTGTCAAAAACGTAGGTTGTAGAAATTTCTACATTATTTCAAACTTAATAAACGTCAGATTTTACAAATTTATATAATTTATAAATTAAATGGATTAAAATAGGGAGATGAAGGTAAGTAAAGAGCAAGTATACATTACAACCTTTACAAATATGCAGAAAGATTGTTTTTAAATGCTAATCTCATTTTTCAAACTAGGCGGCAGATATTTCATATATCTAGAAACATTTGAGTCAATTATTGGTACCACTTAAAAACACTAAAATGTTGAACAAATAGACATACGTTCTTCAAAATTTAATCCAGACGTTGCTTATCCCCTCTCAACTCAAACCTACTTTGGAGTTGACTATACTTCTTTTTTGATTATATTGTTTCTATGTATAATATTTTTTGTTTATATACTTTCCTATGTACAATTTTTTCTGGTTATGTACTTTCGTTCGATCGAAATGACTAACTTTAGACGTGCATTCATGAAACGTAAAGTACGATTTTAGACGCAAAAGTAGGAAAACATTATTTTACGTCCTTGTATCATAATACAATACTATTACATTTCCCCAATCAAATCAAATGAGCACCATGAAATAAAAATTATCAAATACTTGACGTTTTATCTTTCAAAACAATTTTGGAGGTTAATTAAATTGACTAAAACAAATAATTATAATTAAATAAAATTAATTTTTGTTTTTTATTATGTAAATGTTATTTATTATTAAATAAATTCAATAACTAAATATAAAGTCCAAAATTATTTTGACAGAAAAAGCGTAAAACATTTGACAATTTTTATTAGTGTTTCAAGGCAATCGCTATTTCTGCTAATTTTTGAAATTTTTAAATTAAGGTTGTGGCGTTATAAAGGATCCAAAATTAATTTTCTTTATTAATTTAGATTCAGAATTTTACGCTCTAAAACTTCCATTGAAAGATTTTTTTTATAAAATAAAATGGGAAGCAGAAAATTACGAAAGTATGATTTTACATGTTAAATCCAAATGACCGAGAGGTCCAGTTACCAGCCATACAACAATATACAATAACAATACATACAACAATGGTAAACATTTTCAAACAGTTTTTCAATTTCAGTTTTCGGCGTCGTCGATTCTTGGAAACAATTTATTAAATAGCGGAATAGAAATTTTTTGACATTTGGAAAAATCATATAGGTACCTACGAAGAATTTTTGTCATCTTAAAAAATTGACAATATGTAATGGTTATGGTTGGAAGTGAATGGGTAATTTTAACTTTTTACTTTTTTTGACATTTACTACGCTAGGTACCTACTGTTTGAAGGGAATTTCCACACTACTAAGTTGTGGTTAAGACCATAAACAATGACATAATGTAACGACAAACCATAACTCACTTAGTAACAATTATTTTAAGAATGTCGTATACAGGTTCGAGATGGGTCCATCCACTTAATTTCAGTCGACGTTGGAGACCAATGTCACAGATGCAGATGCAAATTTGATAATTTGTCAGAAATGAATTTTTTATCGAGTTCAATGCTCTTTAAGTAACGGGCCAAAGGTCAATGTCATATTTGTTCCTTAGAAAGGCTTTAAAAAGTAAAATTTTAAAATATGTGTACAGGGTGGTCCACGAAACTTGTAGTCCCTGACGATTGTGGACTGCAACCAAAAAAACTAATATCAGCACAGTCTAGATCACGTCTAGATATAAGTTTAGATAGTTATACCGAATGATTTACGAAGATTGTTCCAGTTAGATATCTCAAAAACTAATAAACACGCTCAAATCAAATTTTATACGTGTTAATGGGGCGATGAGTGCACATTTGAGTACAACCGTTTTTTAAATTTTTCCATGTTTGTGACTCTGATGGTGTCATCTTACGTCAATGTGATGTTTAATGTAATAAGTGTAATAAACATTTAAACATACATACTACAGAGTGATCGATTTAGGAACTGTTTCATCGGCCTTGTCGGCAAATGTCATTTTGGGATCTAAGATGGCCGACGAGTCAGTCATTTTGGTGCAAATATCATAGTGATGTTTTCAATAAGGTCGATAAAACCGTTCCCAAATTGCTCATTATGTGTCTCTGTTTATTTTACCATGAAGACAGAGATGGAGGATTTCATCTTTTTTTGAACTAATGTCAAATAATTTAAATTTTTGTATACGTATCCTTGAATTTTTCGTATTTTGAGGTAGGTCACCTAAAAAAGGTTGAGAACCACGGATCTAGACTTTAATGATATTTGTTATTTGGGTTGCAGTTATAAATCGTCAGGGGCTAAAAAGTTTTGTCACTTCTTCTCTATTTGTATAGATAAACCATAAATCAGCATCATTTGTACAAAAACCCAGAAGTTTTATATTAATTTTTTACCGCTATTCCTTCTTAAGGGTGTAATTTAGTAGACATATGCTATCGCAGTTGCACTTATTGTTTAGATGGACAACACTTGCTAATTTTGCGTTGTCAATTTCTCAAAAACCAAAAGTTAAAATGAAATGCTGATTTGTTTATCAAATAGTTGCCGTTAAAGTCTCGGAGATGGGCAATTTTTGAATGATTTTTGTGGAGAAATAAGGTGGCAATTATTAAAAATAACTTCATTTTGGTACCGCATTTTATAGTTATTTATTTTTATAAAAATACTTCTCCGAGACTTTAACGGCAACTATTTGATAAACAAATCAGCATTTCATTTTAACTTTTGGTTTTTGATAAAATGACAACGCAAAATTAGTAAGTGTTGTCCATCTAAACAATAAGTGCGACTGCGATAGCATATGCCTACTAAATCGCATCCTTAAACAGCCTCATTAACCATAATCGAGAGAGGGTCACGAATTCAGTAAAATAACAAATAATCTTAAACTAACAAGTTTTTATTTATTTATTTATTAAACCGATTAACCAAAACGATTAATGAGCTCACAAATACCGTCCCAATTCTTACGAAAGTTGTACTCGTTTATTGTGGTTGGTTCACAATTTCTAATGCATCTCGCTATCATTTCCCAAACAGGTTCTATAGGGTTTCCTCCTGGGAATATATGGTGTCTAATGTAACGTCTCAGTGTCAACTGTAGTCCAGGTATTCAATAAAGCACCTCGCTGCATGTGGTCTATTATTATCATAAATCGCCGTTAAATGGAGAAAATCGACCCTTAGTAACATTATAACGCTCTGCAGTCAGCGATTTTACTTCTGCATAAACACAATTTAAGTACACACATCCAGCCTCAATTGCTATTTAATTAATGCCCATACGATCACTAAACCATTTCAATGGCCGACCCAGGACCTAAAAGTACACTCTGCGTTCGTCTCTATACTCGCTTTCTTCCATCTGGTAAATGTAGGCAGAACCTCGACTCATCAGTAAAGAGTACAGAGTTGCTCAGGAGAAACTTGCAATCTTTCCCTTTATTTGAGGTCCAGATTCGAAAGCCTTCAAACAATCCTCCAGTAAGCCACGAACTGGTCCACACTCCCATTTAGACATTTGTAGCACGACCCTTTGCAATATGTCCCTTTGGTGGAGGTTCAACATCTAGTGGGTGATTAGAAAGCTTTAAAACCAACCGCCTGGAAGCCACGAACTGTCCACACTCCTATTTGGACATTTGTACCACGAACCATTGCACTCCTTTCATTTGGTTGAGGTCCCACATCCAGTAGCTGATTAGAAAGTTTTCAAACCAACTTTTTTTAAGCCACGAACTGTCCACACTCCCGTGTGGACATTTGTAGCACGAACCTTTGCACTCATTTCATTTGGTTGAGGTCCAGCATCCAGTAGCTGATTAGAAAGCTTTCAAACCAACCAACCTCCTGGAAGCCACGTACTGTCCATACTTCCATTTGGACATTTGTACTACGAACTTCATGAAGTTTATTGTTGGCTGTGCTGAAGTCAAACAATGATTTTGCAGAGCATTAAGAATAATAAATCAATCATCGAGAACACTGTAGTTTTGGGTTTCTTATAATATCCTGACCTCCAAGTATTTCCTATCCTGGTCTCCAAAAAATGTGCAAGCGTTCTTTATAAAGTAGAGGAGCTGACGCCACATGCAAATATAGCTCCGATTGTCTTCTAAAAGAGCTACAGCTTCAGCATAATATTTCAAGAATTAATGGGTTTTTGCACCTAAATGTACAGGGTGGTTCAAATTGCTTGTTAGTATGGAGTATCTCAGTTAACATAAGAATTAGGATAAAACTCTTAACACGTTTTCTATCTACTTTTTCAAGACAAACTGAATGGTGAAATAGAAAATCTGATTCCTTCTTTTGTTTTTGAGTTATAACACAAAATTCAATTTTTCGTAATTTTGGCTTTGGTAATTTATTTATTTACTTATTTCTAAAAATTTTTAAATATGGTAAAAATATTCTTCAGACACTTTTTTTAAAGTAGATTCCAGTGGCGTAGTCACAATTATTTTTATATAACTCAAAAACAAAAGAAGGCATGCGATTTTTGACTTCACTTCTAAGTTTGTCTCAAAAAAGGAGATCAAAATTGTGTTATTAGTTTTCTTCTACCACTTTTATATTAACTCAGACACCTCATACTAACAAGCAATTTGAAGCACCCTGTACAATTATAAAAATTTTGTATTTATTTATATATTTTATTTAAAAATACTTTTTTTTACACTAGAAAGTTAAAATTTCGTTTATAAAATAATCTTATATCTTAAAATAGTCACATTTTTAAATTCTTATAAAATAATGAGTATTATCTTACAGTATTTCGTTTTGTAAATTAATATTAAATAACTAATTATGCAGTGTATTTGTTTACAATTTTGCAAAACTATTGATTCTTATTTTTTAAATTGTGATAATTTGCACATAAATTATCAAAAACTCGAAACTCTTGTGATGAGGTATTGTACATTTACAAAAAAAATAAATATTTTCTTCTAATTTAATATTTGAGTAATAAAAAAATAAAATCACGAAAAAAATTATGAATTTTGTACATATAATTTAGGTTTTTACACACGCAAATTTGGCAAGAACAAAAAAAGTCTTTGGATAAGTTCAGAAAAAATTCAAATTTTTGTCACTTTGTTTTAAAAAGGAAAAATGTTAAAAAATGATGAAATTTTTTTACTTATGTTTTATGCCAAATTGATTATTGATTTTGATTCCTATACTGTCTATCGAGAGCTTTTAGTTCTTTTAATGGTTTTGAGCAAGTCGAGTCTATCCATCTCATATCGGGTGGGGTGTAACCTCCTATTTGCGAAGCATCTTTACAACCGGTATCCCAACTGAAGATACCAGCTAAAGTATATTGATCATCTCCATTTGTACAAGCTATTGCACTACCATAATCCACCTAAAAATATTTATTTTTATTAAAAACTACCAAAATACCAATAATTAATAAATTAGTTTATATTTAATCCAATAGATGGCGCTGCGCGTATTAATTTATTTTAAATTTAATTTAAATTGTTTGAATACTTACATCACATTGGTCGTTATCTGAGAAGCCACAAATAGTATTTGGAGAATAATTTTGCAAAACATGTTGATATTTATTGCTTAGAGCATCTTGGCACTGATCGTTGTCGAGAACATTAACTTCGATCGATCTCATTATTGCATTACGCAAATGCACTAAAAAATAAAAATCATTTAAGTACTTCAAAAAAATTAAAATTGTTGTTAAAATACCTTGTAAGATACGTTTTCCCCATCCAGTTACGATACATTTCGTTGGTGCCGGTTGAGTCGGTGTAGGTAAACAAATCGGAGCAATATTTTTGGCCGTTTTCAAGTTTTCTTCCAACATTAACAAAGCCAAATCGCCCTTTAAAGTTGCGTGTTCGTATTCTGGATGACGGATAATTGCAGCAACTTTAACTATTTGGAATGGTAAAGGTTCTTCGTCAATGCCCAACTTCCATTCTCCGCCTTTGATTAAAACGTCGCTTGTTTCCAATCTAAAAGAGGAGGCGTTGATAAAATTGCTTTTTGTAATGCGAGTTTATATTTACCCTTCGACACAATGAGCTGCTGTAAGAACTGCGTTTGGTTTGACGATAACACCACCACAAAGCAAGCTTCGGTTGGTGTCTCTTAAAATCATCGCTTGCCATGGAATTTCAGCAAAATTGACGTCGATTGGTCCACGTCCACGTGGAACTGTGTCCTGAAATAATTAAATTTGTAACAATTCGTTTTAAAGCAATAAAACTAAACATTAGAAGTGGTTGGATAGTGTTTGATTTAAAGTCAGAACTTATGAGAAGAATAGCGCGGAGCTATTGCGCTATAACGAAAATGTTTCTGGTAACATCTGGTCGCATTAATTTTAGAGATAAAAGAGAGAGAGCACTCGTTTTTCCATTATTGTACTATGTAAGATATTGGCTCCGCCCAATTCTTTTCATAAGTTTTGGACTATACTACCAATGGTATCTCGGTAAGTATTTTAGAAAAAAAAGCTTCGGAGAAATGTTTAGGAGGTCAAACAAGATATCAAACGATACTAATCACTACTTTTACTGACTTCGACGCTAGGCGTCGCGACGTTCACCTTTTTATTTTCTTACAGAGACCTATTGAATTTCCTATGACCAATTTTACTATCGTTTGATAGTCTTTTGACCTACTGAAAAATTTTTCCGAGCAATTTCTTTTCGAAAGTAAACCATTTTTAAACTACAGTAAAAAAACAAAATTTTTATTTCACTTACCACATGTCTAATTCCGCAAGTCTCTTCAGCTTTGTTTGTTTGAACTACTGAATTTCTCTTTGAACTACTAGCAACATAATTGCCACTATTTACTTTCGTCTTGGATCTTATGACGCGTTGTTGAGGTGCAAATTGTTGTTGTTGTTTTTCGCGTCTGTCAGGAACGTATTGTCCCAAAGAAGGATCTTCGCGATACTGTCCATCGTCGTTACCGTTGAGATTGTTCGCAGATGGCCACGGATCGACATAATTTGCATCGCGACAACACAAACCAGTTGATTTTGTTTCTTTATCAAAGCAATTCTAAAATGTAAATAGTCAAAACAATATAAATTAGAAAAAAAAATTTTTTACCGTCAATGGTACTCTGAATGCAGCTTGTTCTTTTGTTAAAGTAACTGGTGTTTGCGAAATTAAGCCTCCTGCTGTACAGTATTGTTCTGCAACACATCTTAAGGCGGCAGCGCAAGATGCATGGACGTATTGGTTGTTGATGTTATTTGATGCTGGTGTAATGTATTCGATTGGTTTTGGTGTTTCGTAACGTGGTGGTGGGTTGCTTTCGTCTGGGTTCAATGGTGGTATGTATGTTGGTGCTCTTGTCGGTGGAATGTATGTTGGTGGAAGATACGTTGGTGGCCTTGTTGGTGGTCTCGTTGCTCTTGTTGGTGGTGGTGTTCTTATTGGTGGATATGTGAAAGATGGGCTAGGTGATGGATATTCGTAACCGCTTGTTGTTGAAGTTACCGGTGGTACGTAACGATTAGTTACGGTGTTTGATGTTTCGGGAATTGGGCTTGGGTAAGTGAACGATGGGCTAGGTGTGGGATAACTGTAACCATTTGTAACTGGACGTGGTGTTGTGATTTTGATGTAATTATTGTTAATGTTGTTTGATTCCGCATTGAATGATGGTGTTGGTTTTTCATAATAGTAACCTTGAGTTACTTTAGGTGGTACATAAACAGTTGTCCTCCTTGTTGTCGTTGTTGTAGTTGGTCTTTTAGGTGGAAGATATGCTGGTGGTTCGTATTTAGGAATGGTTACAGTTTCAGCTGGCGTGTATGGTCTTCTCGTGGTTGTTGGATATTCAAAAACGGGTGTTGGCGTTGGATAATGATAACCTGGAGTTACACGATTAACGGTGTGGCTCGGTTGAGGAAGTAAAGTTGTGCTCGGTGGGACATATCTTGGTGTGCTCGGTCTCGATGGGAAAGTAAATACTTGTTGAGCTGTAGTACGTGGTGGTAAATAATCATTATTGAACGTAGGTCTTGAAGTAGGCCTGTAAATTGTAACAGGTGCAGGTGGTTGGGTTCTTTGGGTATATTCGAAAGGTTTTGGAGTTGATATTACAAACGGTGGGTTTGTTTGTACCGAAATGACCGAAGCTGATGGAATTGGACGATACGTTGTCGAAATTGACGGTTGGTACGTTTGAATCGATGGTTTGAAAGTTGCAATCGATGGTTTGTATGTTGGGAATGATGGTTGGTATGTTGGAATTGATGGTTTGTACGTTGCAATTGTTGGTTTGTACGTTGGAATTGATGGTTGATACGTACTTATTGATGGTTCGACAGGTGGTAAATATTGTGGACCAGCGAATTGGGAATCGAATCGGTTGAATCTATCGAATTTTTCGTTGCTATAATCGACGGTGCCTCCAAAGATGGAATTTGGAGTCGTATTTCTGATTACTTTGTTATTTGATGAAATTGCAAACACGTTTTGGTTGGCGGAAGCTAATGGTTTTGGTTCGTCGTCAGTTATGACTTGAATTACACCAGGACTTAGTCCGGAGTTTCCAGAAAATTTAATGTTGGAGCCAGGTAAGGAATTCTTGTTGGTGTAGACTGATAAGTTTGCAAAACCCAAGTTGGTGTTGGCAATTCCAAAGTTGGTCTTTGAAGCTGTGTAACTATCTACGCTGTTGGTTGTGGATAAGTTTGGTAATCGACAACAAACTTCTTTTCCAATTTCGCAATAATCGACCTAAAACAAAAAAAAATTGTTACATTTTTTAAATATTTTTCCAAATTGGGAAAATTGGAATTTTCCACAATTTATCAATTTATTAATAACGAAAGTGATTCCAAAGGTATTCTAATAGTTGTAAAAGTATGTCATTGTCACAGTGAAGAACGCCCAAAGTATGTAATATCAAGTGGGCGGTTTTGTGATTGTTAAGACGATGATCTGATCATAGGCGAGTAGGATAATATTTTAATTCATTCAAATGTTTTTTTTTGAAAACGCATACTCTTATATTCGTGACACAATTGTATTATTTAACTAATATTATTATTAATATTTAAAAACTATTTCCTCCTCAAGGTGATTCACCCACTATTAACAACCGCAAAGTATCTGTAATAATATTAATTTATTCATCACAAAATTAAAAAACTGTCGTCTTTTTAATTTACGGCGCCTAAATACAATCTTCCTCAATTTCTAACATACCGCTTACCTTGAAGTGTCTACTAAGGGTCTTGAAGGAAAATTTTGCTAATTGAAAAAATTATGCAATTTCTCTCAATACAAGCAGCGACATTTTACGCCCACTTAAGTTTGCAATCTAGTAATAACGAAAGGGAAACCAGAGAAATTATTCTTGACGTCCTTGACTTTGTAAGAAGTCTCTCGAGAAAAGTTTTACCGTTATTAAGTAACTTGTTTGTTTGTACTTTTATGCTACATTAATTTTAAAGTGCACGAAACAATGTGTAACTTGTAGGTTAGATTTGAATAATACGCGTGGGTTAAATTAGTTGTTGGTGTTTTACCATTTTAGTATTTTTTAATTACTCCGATGATTAATTTTGATTGTTACCCTGCGCCTTCTTGTGCTTATTACTCATTAATTTAAACAAGTAACATTTAATTTTTGAATCCTACACTTGGAATAAATTAATAGGGGTTGGTTGAGGAAGTGCAACAAGCCAACGAGAGCTTCTTTGGAAGTGACCTTAACATTTAACAACAGTCAAAGGCAAAGAACTCCTACAGACACTTAGTAATTCTTATCGCCTTTTAAGGGCAATAAACTAGTACCGATGTTTAAAAATATCCACAACGACTTGCTCATCGCAGACTCGTGGTTTCAGATAAGTATCTTCCACGGTCCTCCTATCACAGATAGCGTGGTTAAATAATTGAATGGGTAATAATGGAATAAACAAGTTTTGTACCAAAGACAACCGTGCTCTGCGTCTGCAAAGTACTTTAAGTAGGTGGAAACATGTAGAAGGCAACTAAGAGTAATCTGGTTAGTGGTTTGTCTGAGCTGAGGTAATCTTGGACGTATAAACAAATACACGCCAACTAAATTTAATTGGTATCAGTTTGGATGATTTATTATTATAAGATGGTACTCTTAAGTACCCACTTGAATTTTACTAAAATAACAATTTTGATTTGAAGATGAAGGTCGAGTTATGAGTGACCAGTAACCAGCCTCTTTCTTTTTTAGACTAGTATGTTTTTCCTGGTTATCGACTTTCAAGAGCTTTTTTTGTCAATTGGCTTTAAGTGTTTAAAAAAACTTTCAATCCTACTAACGGATGTCTTAGCAGTTTTCAATTCAAGACTTCTAAGGGCTAGTTGTACCAACCAAGTTCAAGGTAAGTTCACGGTGACTGTAGTTTAGTAGAATAAGAACTCTGGAAGAATTAGAAGGTAAGGATCCGTGAGAATAAGAAGTTTGGAATAATAAAAGATCAGGTAGAAGAAGAACTTCTCGAGGTTAGGAGTTCCAGAAGAATCAGAGTTTCTGAAGAATTATGAATTCACGAGAATAAAGATTATGGGACAATAAGGGTTCTGGACTGAGATCCTGTAATTTGTAGTGTGTGCTACTCTAAACTACTTATTCTCTACCCCTCTTCTATAAACTTTTAGAAATTGATTAGAGTAGGGTCAAAAGTACGTAGCTTAGCGTAGCGTAGCAATACGCTAATAGTTAGAAGATCCCACCACTGAATCAATAAGGACTTTTTGACGAATTCTAAAAGAAATAGTGATTCTGGGAGAATAATAGATATCTTGGATAATTAAGGAATTTCTAGAAAAAGTGTTATAGAGTAATAAACGCTTCAGAACTACTGAGTTGTAATAGTGACTTTTAGAAGATGTGGAGTTCCAAGAGAATAAGAATTTTTGTAGTATTGGAAATTTGTGAGAATAAGGATTTCAGGATAATTAGAGCTATGGTAGAAGAAGAGCTTCGAAAGGATATCAGCACCGAAAGAAATCGAGTTCTGTGAGAATAAAGGATTTTCGAGGAAAAGGGTTTCTACAAGATAGAGATTTTGGGAGAAGAAAAGAGCTCTTGGGTAATTTAAAGTCCGTGAGGAAAAGAATAGTAAGAGCTCTGGGAGAATAATAGCTTCTGAAGAGTAAAAGCGTCGGTAGAAATTCTGTAATAAGCGTTTTGGACGAGTAAGGGATTCTAGACGAATATCATCTTTTGAAAAATGGAGATTATGGTGGAATAAAAGCGCTTTTAGATAATTAAAAATTTGTGAGAATAAGGGTTCTGAAAGATAAACTTTTCAAAAGAATAAGAGTGCTGGGTACGAGTAATGGCTTATATCTAGAAAACAGGAGTTCCGGGAGCATTAAGATTTAAGGAGAATAAGAGTAGGTAGAAGGAAAACAAGAAAATGTAACAGGATGTATAAAGACTTTCCGGAAGATTAAGAACTCTGACAGATTTAAGAGCTCCGGGAGAGTAGGAGTGGGTAGAGAGAAAATAATAAAATGGAAGCGAGAGAATAAGAACGTTGCAGAAGATTAATTCTCGGGAAGAATTAAGACTTCGAAAGAATAAGAGGTCCGGGAGAATAAGAGTAAGTAGAGGGAAAATTAGAAAACATAGCGGGAGAATAAGAACGTTTCAAAAGAGATTAAGAAATCGGAGAGAATTAAACCTTCGGGAAAATAAGAGCTTCTGATGGTTAAAAGCTACAGTAGAAATTCTGTAATAAGGGTTTAGGATAAATAAAAGATTTTTGACGAATACCACCATTAGAAAAATTGGAATTCTAGGGGAATAAAAGCGCTATTAGACAATTAAAAAATTGCGAAAATAAGAGATCTAAGTGATAAAGGCTTCAAAAGAATAAGAGTGTTGGGTAAGAATAATGGCTTATATCAAGAAAACGGGGATTCCCGGAGAATAAGAACTCCGGGAGAATAGGAGCAGGTAAAGGAAAAATAATAAAATGTAGCGGGATAATAAGAACGTTATAGGAGATTAATAAGTCTGGGACAATTAAGACTTCGGGAGAATAAGAACAGGTAGAGGGAAAATAAGAACATGTAGAGAGAGTTTAAGGACGTTCCGGGAGATTAAGAGCTCTAGGATGTTTAAAACTTCGGGAGAATAAGAGCTCCGGGAGAATAAGAGTAAGTATAGAAGGAAAATAAGAAAATGTAGCGGGAAAATAGGATTAGGAGGAGAATATTATTGTGAAAATTTATAATAAATTGAAACGTCCTTAATGGACTTGAAATAGACAAATTGAAGATTGTAAAACAAATCCTTACAAGTAATCGAATGACTCAATCAAATGAAAAATGAAGCGCACCTGTGATATGTGGAATTTAGGTTAGGGCTTGTAATGTTGTAAATTTAACAATTATAATAAAAAATTATTATTTTGGAGCTCCTTTAAATCCATACTTGATTAAAAGTAAACTTATAGTTAACCTTAAGTACCACCTATTATAATACAATTGTTAAATTAATTTATTGCTTATTTGTTTAAGTTGCGAAATAAATCAAAATGTGAATGTCTATTTCAAAATGTAAATATGTACTTATTTTCAATTGCACTTTTACATTGTAACTATATGTTAAAATTATACTTGAAAGTATATTCAAGAGATTGACATCTAATTTTTTCTCTGTGTAAACTGTCATTGGGTGTTTATAAAGTTTATTTAAATCAATTTATATTCAGAGACTTTATGTAAGCTTTCTATACGTAGCATCACATCTTATGTAACAAAATGAAAAAAAAATCTACATTCGTAAATTAAATAAATATGTAAATTTAATTTTAGCACTTCATTAACTTAGATTTTAAACAAATTAAGAAAATATTATTAATCAACCATGCAATTTTAAGAAAATTTTTTTTTAAATTTTTTAACCTATTTCAAAATCAAATATTTAACCTTATGACCTGACTCAAAAATCTCGTATTAAATAATAAGTGGCGACACATAAAGCAACTTTTGCAACGCCTTTTGTTGTTGTTGTTGCTAAAAGATGAACATCTCTTTTGGATGTCACGATTTCACACACACAGACAGATTATAGGCGCCGCCGTTAATGAAAAATATAATTTAATAAAACCTCCCATTATCAAACTTGATTGATTAATTTTAAATTAGTCCATTGAAATGCAAATTCTTTACGAAAAAAAATTTCCAAGATTCAAAATGAGGTTTTGTTCTTTCAAACGAATTAAAGATAATTTTATGAAGTTTCGTGTTTCGATTTTACTTTTGGCTAAAAATAGTATCAAATTTTAACCCAAAATTGCATCAAAACATAGATGTTTATTAGTTTAAAATATTTTCAAGCTTTGAAATTTCCATTTTAGTCACAAAAGAAATTATAAGTTTTCGAAATTTTCACGTTCAAAATTTCATAACTTTGGCTCTGAAAAAATTTAACAAATGAAATTTGGCTGTTCGATTAAGAACTACAATATTTATAACATACCCAAAAATTAGAAAAAACGGCCGAGCCGATTTCGAGCAAATTCGTTTAAAAAATTGTAACCAAGTTTATCCTTTAAAGGTGGGACATTTTAAAACAATTTCAAAAATCGATTATATTGTGATCAAAACGTTATATTTTGTCTATATAATGCCGTTTTAATAGTTTCGTAATAATAATTACCGACTAACTTATAAGGAAAAACCACAAAATGAGATAATCGTCATTTTGAGCGCCATTTTGAATTTAAAAATTTTTGATTCAGGTTGTATCGATTACAAAGGTAGTAATGACAAATTATTACAATGTGTGTGGTTACAAAATAATTATTTGCATTTTTTTAAAAAGCGAGACAATGGTAAAATCTCTTATTTATCTTTATAAATCTATTAAGATTGGTTTAAGTGTCTAAATAGGAAACTTTATCTAGATCTAGATGCATTCATCTTGTGCTGTTTCCTTTAATGTAGTAAATAGATGTATTTTGTATTGTTTTACTCTTATTGTACTAACAGCTCTAATAAGTCAATCTTTGAGAACAACACATTATTTTCTCATTAAGAAAATTATACGTCTACATTGTTATAATAGAAATTTTTTTAATTTAAAATAAGTAATTTAGTAGTAAACCCCTTTGGGAGTTAAAATATTATTTTTTTAAATTTTTTTAATTGGTCTTAGTGGTATGCCCCCAAAGGCTTCCCTATATGTAGTTGCAACTTGCAATGTGAGCTTTTATGGTAAAAATTATGATTTAAAAAATTAGTTTTTAATTCAATTGTTTAGGTTCATACTTGAGAGCCTTGATGTGATTTTAAAAAAGCTTTCAATTAAGACAAGGCCCCCTAGACAAATAAAAAATTTATTATTTAATTTCTTAAGAAATGCAAATTTTTTAAGTAAACTACTAATAGCTATAGAATTAAATTGAAAAAATTAATAAATTAAAAAAGAATAAAATCCGATATTGTTTATTTAAATATAAAATATGGGGTCATAACCCTTAAGAAGTATAAAAATCACATCCTTCACCTTTTCTAAATAAAAACTTTTGAAAAAAATTTTTTTAAGTTTTTTTTCAACGAAGGTTGAATAGGAAAATTAAAAGCTTTCGTGGACCCTTTTTAAAAATAAGCTCCCGAGCTCAGCAGTTTTAGTGAATGATGGAAATTTTGTTGGAAAATTATGAAACGAATTTGTTACAATATTTTGAAATTTTTCATTTATTGCAGCACCAAATTTAGAAATAACCAATTGCATAAATTAATCGATTTTTTTAGTTAATTAAAAAAACAAATGAATGCATCGAATTTTTGTAATTTTTGCCCTCCACACTTTTTTGTCTTTACATAACTTTACGGTTTTTAATAAAAAAAAATATTTGCGTCAAATAAGCAATAATGATTTAAATATTGGCAATTAAGACGACGCAAATGTGGAATTTAATGTAAAATAATTTATTTACAAAGAAAGTGAGTTTTATTATATTATGTTATATTGATTTCTGTTTTAATGTAACAACCATGGAAAGGAGGCGTCCGCATTCTTTGATATATCAAAAGGTCAAAATATCTTCTTTTATGTCACACCTAAACTTATAAGATGTTTTGATAAATTTTATGTTTTGCAAAGTTATTTAACTTGGACAAAAATTTGACCAATTTAAAAATACCAATCTAAATAACAATCAGATTTGAGCAAGAATAAATCGGAATGCCAAACAATCAATTTTCATCAGAGCTCTAAAACTAATTTTTTACGGGGGGTCATATGGTGACATTTTAATTCGAAAATCGATTACTTAAACTGTAATTTAATTTTTGAATGTCGAAATATCACCCCTGTAACTTTTTCAGCTGCAGATTTTTTATTTTACTCCCCTGTTGGGCTATTACTTAAAGGCTCGTCTTCACAGGCTTGCCTTCCGGTTTGCCTGTGCAGGCGGCCTGCACTAAGGGACTAAAGGACCGCTGTCAGTTCTATTGATCGTTTTTCGACTAATCGATTTTTGATTTTACAATTTTTTGTCAGCCTTAGTACACAGATAGAAGAAAAAGAAGAAAAGAAATAATAAAAGCACGATATTCTACACTGTTTGGTCTCTTATCTTATCTAATCCAGCATTGAATAAGTCTTCATGACTTGGTGGTGGAAAAAGTCAATTATTTCGCTTAATAGTGATACAAGAGAAAAATTTTTCAAATAAAAATTATTCTAAAATTAATTTTTAATATATTTCTACAACAAAATTTTTTTTCAAAATGTTAATTTTGTAAAAATATGACAAAATTTGCTACTGTTAAAACGCTCGCTATTATACTCTCTTTGAAAAATTGGTTAATTGATAAATCGATTCCTTAACTAATCAATTTTTCTAATTGATTCATTTTTCGATTTTGATATTCGAGGATAATGGTTTCTACAAGATAGAGATTTTGGGAGAAGAAAAGAGCTTTTGGATAATCAATGTTCCTTGAGTAAAAGGTTAGTAAGACCTCTGAGAGAATATTAGCTTCTAAAACATAAAAGCGCATGTGTAAATTCTGCAATAAGGGTTTTGAAAAATAGAGATTTTGGGAGAATAAAAGAGCTTGTAGAAAATTAAAAATTTGTTAAAATAAGGGTTCTAGAAGATAAAGGCTTCAAAAGAATAAGAGTGACGGGTAAGAATAAGGGCTTACATCTATAAAACAGAGGTTCCGGGAGAATAAGGACTCCGGGAGAATTAAGACTTCGGAAGAATAAGAGTAGGTAGAGGAAATATAAGAAAATGTTACGGGATGTATAAAGACGTTCCGGAAGATTAAGAACTCCGGGAGATTTAAGACTTAGGGGGAATAAGGACTCCGGGAAAATTAACACTTAGGGAGAATAAGAGTAAATAGAGGGAAAATAAGAAAATGTTACGGGATTTATAAAGATGTTCCGGAAGATTAAGAACTCCGGGAGATTTAACACTTACGCAGAATAAGAGCCCCAGGAGAATAAGGGTAGGTAGAGGGAAAATAATAAAACGTAGCAAGAGAATAAAAACGTTCTAGGAGATTAAGAACTCCGAGAGAATTAAGACTTCGGGAGAATAAGAGCTCCGGGAGAATAAGAGTATGTATAGGGAAAATAAGAAAATGTAGCGGGAAAACAAGGGTAGCAAGAGAACATTGTTAAGAAAATTTATGATAAATTGACATGTACATATTAAAAGTTTCTATTTTCTCCGCGGTGTTGCCAGGTTATTAATTTTTTCTCTAAAAAATGCCTGCAACACTTTATAAAATCGTACTAAAGCCGTTGTTCAAGGAATAATAACGAAATTTGTTTCATAGGTAGTTATGACTATTCTCTATGCGTTGAAATTAAAAGAGTTAAATTAAATTATACAGGGTGTTCATTAAAGCGACCCAAAGTCACTAACTTTCAAATGACTATAACTCGTTATTTTTAAATGAAACGCCCTGTATCTTTTTACATATTTGGATTCCTGGTAAAATTTAAATACTAAATTTATAAAAATATACAGGGTGTTCCGATATAATTGTTTAGGATTTTTAAAGTAGAACACTATATTGAAGACGGTCATATCAATGAATTAATAGGTACCTACAGACTGTAGGCAAACAGGATTTAAAACTTACAGACATACAGACAGATATAAACGGACTGTGATGGAGGATTGACATATTACAAACATACAGATAGTCAGCAGGGTGCACAGATGGCCCCACGAACAGATAGAGGGTGGAAATTCAGGCTGAGCGACAAGTGTGCTAACGTAAGATATTGACGAATATGGTCCTTACAGATGTAAACATGGACGGAGAGTCGGGCAGTCAGAAGAACAAACAAACATAACGTTAGAAGCAGTCAGTTGACACATGAACAAATCTTCAGACTATCAGAGCGACGGATGGACAGGCCGACTGATAGGCAGAAGCGCAGATGGAATTCTTGACTTATCGTGCTTACAGATATAAATACAGATGGACGTACAGTCAGCCTCACAATTATTGGCCACCCTGCTATAATTCTAGCACAAATTGTGGATGCAACCATCATGCAACTCCCTACTTAAATTGAGGGGTAACTTTTTTTGCCAACAAGTAGTAAATCAACAACCTCGCCTTTTGTTCCTTTGCCGTTGTTGGCTAATAACCACCCTGTCGTATAGCCAAGGTGGCCAATAATTGTGAGGCTGACTGTACGAGCGGATGGTATGGTCGACATATAAACAAACACACACACAATCAGTCAGTTTTATATCCATGAAACTGGTATTATAGGCTAGCACTCTCACGTTGCACACTGTCATATAAAACAATTCTACATTTATTTTTTCGATGCTACGGTGCTAGGAGCGGTGCGAAGTGCGGTGCGTCGACATAGTCACCCACTAACAGTGTCCAATAACTTCTAAAGAAAACAAACCTCATATTTCTTAATCACCCAGTATAACTATAGTTTTAGATCCAAATCAGAATTCATTTTCCCCTCCCCCCTCTTTCCAAAAGTCCCTGACGCAAATTAAATTTTTTTGAAAATACCAAAATATTTTAACAATTTTTTTTCCAAATTACATAAGAACCGCGACGATTGGTTCTCATTTTCGTTAAAGTTATGTAAAACTTTTTTTTGCACGTATTTTATGTACAGGTTTTTGAGAGCTTGTAACAGTGTTGTTGCTATTAAGAGAATTATGTAATTAAATTTACATTTTTTAAAAATGAAAATTAAATACGAGTTATATTTGTTTTTGACCACTCATAAAAATTTTTACTACCAATAATAAACGAATTTATACAAAACCAATAATTATTAATTTTAAGTATGGTACCGAATTTGTTTACCTTTCGTTAATAATTATTACAGCTTGTTTAATTTTTATTGATTAATTAATTAATTCTTATTAGGGTCAAAATTGTAAAAAAATTTAAATTGTGATTGTTTGATCATCTCGTTAACCTAGACATTTTTTAATCGCCAAAAGGGGGACTTAGATCCTCAAAGTTTGATAAATTAATTTAAAAAGGCACAAATACGTTTTTTACGCACTCTGAGTAGTGGGCGTGGCAATTAAAGCACTAGTTACACTTTTGTTTTACTTTTGTTTATTCCAAAACACAAAGCCTTCTCGATAGTATTTAATTTTGATGTCCCTATTAAAGATAAATTGTTTCATTTGTTTAATTTTAGTTTAAACAAAACATCTTGTCATTGATGATTATATTAAATTAAAAAAATTGGAAAAATGATTAATTGATCATTTACCAACTACAACATTTAACATATTTTTTCTAAAATTAAATTTACAAATTTTGATATCCGTATCATTATTAATAGTCATTAATAATTTACAAAAAAAAGAAGACACCCGCATAATTTAATTTCTTTATAATTTAAAAATGGTGTCATGTTACATCAAATTGAAGCAATATGTCATATTATAAATTGTTAAATATTCATCAATAAAATTTTTGACCGGGATTCCATATTTTTATATAAGATGATTACTGTAATAAATATTTCTAGTTGTGTAATAACAGTAGCATGCGAGTAGTACAAGTTCGATTAGCTGTTTGAATTGATTATTGTTTATTAATGTTGTAAAATAATTAATTGCTTTCTTGAAATTTAAATAATTTCATTTTTTTCAAATTTCAACATTTAAAAATTTTTTATCTATGAACTTTTCGAAAATACCTCGTATATCGAATAATTATATAGTATCAGTTTACTTGATTTTATAATGAAAAAAACAATTAATACACGTTTTCTGTCAAATAAGTGGGTAGGTAAACGTGAAAGCTTTTTAACATGCAGTTTTTATATTAAATTTATTACTTCTTGAGTTAACCTTTTATTTAATATCAATTTTCAGGTTTAATATTAAATAAATTTTACATTAAGTAGTACTTAGTCCAATTTTTATAAGCTCCTTAAATTGTTTTGTAAATTATTTTTTTGACAAATTTCGACCTAATTTTAAACCATCATCAAGGCAAACCACCTTTACACGCTATCAACAATTAAAAAAAAACTAGAGGTTGTAAAAAATAATGCTAAAGCAATTAATTCTATTAAAATTAAACAAAATATTATACCTAACTGTTTGAATTTCCCGCGAAGAAAAAAGTAACTTTTAACGTTGCCAACTATATAAATAATAAAAATCCCTAGTTCTGTAGCGCGCCAAATTCAAACTACGGTCAGCATTTCTAACTGTTTTAACTAATTTAAAGTTCTTTAAATAATTTATTTTAAGAGTTAAATAATGTTGTTAACAAAACGTCCCATTTTATTATTTAAAACATTACTTATAACAATTACTCACTTACATCATTAATTTATGGTTAATTCAAATGTAAGCTACGAATTAATAAGAAGTGTTTTTATATAAAAGATTAATTAAAAATTTATCTCGAGGTGTAAAATGTAATTTACATAGAATAATGACGATTTTAAGAGATTGTATCAATTATTTATGATGATAATTATTAAATTACGACGGGTTTTCTTGTAATTTTTTATGTTTTTCTTCGAAAGCAACAGGATGAAGTATGGTTATTATTTCTATTTACCTACGTAAAGAAGCTTCGAAGTACGCCATAAAGTTGTGCCGGTGGCACTACGGCTGATCCTGGGTTTAGGACCCCCCTGAACACAAGAACTATTTGGTTTAGTACTTTTTTCAAAGTATGACAATACTTTATACGCAGCTTTTGATAGTTATAAAAGGATTTTGTCATTTTTTAATTTGAATGTGACGATGTCAAGTTATTCGAGTTTTTTTTTAAATTTAGAGTTAGCTTCAAAAAATAATAGCGGCATTGGTTTTAGGCAATAAAAAACCAAATTTGGCATGCCTTTAGTCAAAACCATAGGCTGCAAAACCATTCTTTTATTTATAAATTTGAGTGCGACGTTGCCAAACTATTCAAGTTTTTCTTAAAATTCAGACTTCGTTTCAAAAGATTACAGTGAAATTGGTTGTAGGCATTAAAAAACAAATTTGGCACGCCCTTAGCTAAAACCTTAGACTACAAAACCATTTATTTATTTATAAATTTGAGTGTGGCGTAGCCAAACTATTCAAGTTTTTCTTAAAATTCAGACTTTGTTTCAAAAGATCACAGTGAAATTGTTTTTGGGTATTAAAACACCAAATTTGGCATACCCTTAGCCAAAACTATAGTCTATAAAACCATTTTTTTAATTTTGTATTTCAGTGCGACGTTGCCAAACTATTTTAGTTTTTCTTAAAATTCAGACTTCGTTTCAAAATATCACAGCGAAATTGTTTTGGGGCATTAAAAAACCAAATTTGGCATGCCCTTAGCCAAAACCCTAGTCTACAAAATGATTTTTTTATTTATCAATTTAAGTCCGACGTTGCCAAACTATTCATGTTTTACTAACAAAGGCCGTCTTTTGAAACAGAAAGATTGAAATGAGTTATTTTATTACTTAATCGAAAAGTAATAGATATTCAATTTTTGATAAAGCAATTAATTTATTTATAAATGACGGATTAAGTATATAAATTTTAATATTATTGTACTAAAACTTGTTGCTATCTCAACGGGAATCTCTTAGGTGTCAACACCTGATTTGATATAAGTATCGATATCTAAATCTGTTAAAAATAATCTGTATAAATTATTAATAATAAAATCTATTATTAAGTTGTAGATAATGGGTATAAGTTCTATTAATAGAAGATATTGTCATTGGATGGAGTCAGGAGAAGAAGAGGTTAAAAGTCATGCCGACACAAGATCTGAATATATTTATTTATATATTTATTCAAAGGTCTGTAGACAAGCTGGCATGTCGATAAATCTACAGGCCAACAGACACACTTACAAATAGACAGATAGACTAACATTATTGACCCATCTAAGTCAATCAAATATCGATCATACTGCTTGACAGACTTATAGACAGACAGTCAAGCCGATAGAGCAATGTGTTTACAGACCTACAGGCCGATAATCCGATAGACCAATAGGTCTAGAGGCCGACAGGCCAATACTCACAAATAGACAGACAGACTAACACCATTGTCCGACCTATATAAGTCATGGAGCATAACAGTTTGACAGACTTATCGATAGGCAGTCAAGCCGATGATAAAGCAATAGGTTTACAGACGAACAGGCCGATAATAAGTCTACAGGCCGACAGGCCAACAGGTCGGCCGTGTTTTCTATAAGCCACTGAAATAGCTTAAATGTAAGTATATTGTAAAAGTTAATAATGCGATGGCCGCTAAAATATTAGACTTGACTAAATGGTTATTTAATAAGTATATGAATAAACAATAAAACATTAATTTATCAATAAAATCAAATTTTCACATAATAACAATTCATCCTTATACAGAACCAATTATGGAGTCATTAGAGATTTGATCACTCGATAGCTTGTCATCGTAAATTATTTGTTACTATTGAAAAATCTTCAAGTTACAATAAACTATGGACGTATTTAAAAAATTACTGTATAATAATTTTAGCAAATAAACAATGACCCCAAAGCAGCTACTCGACGACCTTTGAAAATACGCGAAGGTTTTCAACGTTATTGTGTATCTTTTAATTGCCAAGTGTTAAAAGTTATTACAATATATAAGGATTTCCAAGAATTTTCTAAATTTTCTCAATGTTCACAAACTTTTAAAAATATTTAAAAATGATCCATTCAATAAAAATGTATCGGAACAGCCGTGGAAAGCTTAGAAGCTTAGAAAATGTGACAGTTCTAAGCCATCTCGATATATTTAAATTTCCATGGTTTTGTATAATTACCATTTTTAATTAAATTAATTTTTTTAAGTTGTTAAATTTGAATAATTTTAGAGATGGCGTCATTATTAGAAAATGTCACTTTTTTGTTAAAAACAAACAGGCCAAAAATGTAATTAAAAATAGCTAAAAGGTACACATTAATTTTTTTAGGCAATCGAAAAGTTGTAAACAATTTTAAACATTACTATATTTGAAGTTAAAACTCTTGACCGTTGTCGCCTATGTCAGTTTTTTGAAATTTAGTGGGCCATTTTGATATAATGTCGCTCTGAGTCAGTTTTTCGTAAATATCTCGCTTAAAAATCATTTTTGAGCAAGTAATGTTAAGAACAATTTTATTCTACATGAAATGTTCTACAAGAAAGATTGTATACAATTTTGGACTAAAATGCGCCGTTTAAGCGCTAGAGATGTTGATAGTTCCACATTGTTATTTTGATGCTGTCTATTTTAAAATAATGGCGCTCTAAGTCAGTTTTTGGTAAATATCTCGCTTAAAAAGCATTTTTGTGCAAATAATGTTTAGAACGATTTTATTCTACATGAAATGCGCTACAAGAAAGGTTGTATACAATTTTTGACTATAATGCGCCGTAAAGGCGCTAGAGGTGTTGGTAGTTCCACATTAGCCCTAATGTGCAAAGATTTTTGAATAACCTAAGACTTGATTTTTAGGGACGATTTTCTGATACTTTCGTGACGATTTCAGAGAAAAATATCTACTAATAAGTAATAACATTAAGTAATAACAATAATAGCAATAAATTTAATCAACAACCTATTAGTATAGGTATGTTGTTAGTTATTAATGTACAATTAATTCACTTTTTCCGATTTCAAGATATTATAAGAACCTAATTATAAAAAACATAAATAGGTAATAAAATATGCGTACAATTTAAAGACAAACAAATTATTGCAATTACAACTTAATAATTTTCTACACTTGTCTTATTGGTATTTAAACGCTTTAAAAAGTTTTAAAATGTTAAATGTGTTGTAATTTTAAGTTAAATTGTTTATATTTAATTAGAATTTAATAATTTGAATTGCATTTTTTTGGAACAAGTCCTTTTTTTTTAAATGCAATTTTATGTCCAAGACCGCATAAAAATTTATTATTATTATTTAAAAGTCAAGGATGAGACGATTTTTGAATTTTTAAATTTTATAAAAGTGTGACATTTCGTTAAAATAACAATATTAATAAAATAAATTAAAATAAAATTTTAGTTGTTTCCTTTTTTTATTTTTTATAAAACTACTGTTGTTATAAATTTTTATAATTGTTATTTATTTGTTTTTATATTCCGAACATCTTGTCAAATTGTTATAATAAATTTTATTAATTATTATAATGTTACATCCAATCCTACATAAATTCCTAACTTTTTAATAAAATACAATAGCAATAGTTTTAGTTTATTATACATTAGTGTCATTTAAATAAAAGCGTAACATTTAACTTTATTTTGTGTCAATGTATTTATAATAATTAATGGGAGCTTGAGAAATTTCCATAAGAAAAATCTGAAGTTCATATTCTGAATGGAGTAAAATGGGGCACGTAAAGTTTACGTTGTGAGTTTGTCAACAAATTGTTTAATTCTCTTTAGCCACTGTTACTA
Organism: Malthinus seriepunctatus; assembly: GCA_963924605.1. Lineage (NCBI taxonomy): Eukaryota > Metazoa > Arthropoda > Insecta > Coleoptera > Cantharidae > Malthinus > Malthinus seriepunctatus. Next base: position 17,541,959 of record OZ004603.1, read on the forward strand.
AGTAGGTGACCAATATGGTTTTGACTTGGGCCTCAACCGTTTACATAATTGAGCCTTTCTTTAAGACCCCTAAAACAGCTGTAAAGAGCTGTAAAGTTAATGGTTTGCAATTAAAATTTAATGTTGTGGTTAGCTAAAGTACAATGGACTTTTAAATGGACAAAATAAATCCACACGCCCGATCCCCAAGATGGTATTAGAAAAGTTACTTTCTGAAGCATGTTTTAAAGAGCAGTGTCTTCGGAGCCTCTTAAAACCATTTCCGAAAGACCTATGAGCAGATTTAAGCAATTTTTTTACTACTACACTTTAAACAGTTTCATAAACTGTGACTATCACTAATTGTGATATAAAGGTGTGTGAAAAATGTGGAACGTGGTATAATAAAGTAGAGGCTAATATTCCTAAAGTGGGCTAAATATGACTAAATGGGATGACCTATGGGATAAACGCTATCTTCAACATCGATGCGTTGATTTTCTTTATTTATGAATATTTCGATTTTAAAGTTCCTATTAATATTTCCAGCTATTAATGTTTTGGGATTGCAGTTTGAACCACCCCTTCTTCCCTGAGTTGCTGAATGCAATTGTCGACGGAAACAAATGCAATTTTGTGTATAAGTAGATAAATAAGTTTATCATTTCCTAATAAACTAACTCTAATCTAACTTTTTTTGTTTGAAGAGGGGAACCCTCCCTTCCACGGCAAAGTACCGCAATTTTACTGGCTAAAAACCCCCCTTTCTTCTAGGATTAATGAACCAATTGAGCCACCGCTTGGCATTACTCGTCGATCGACGGGAAAACTCTAACCTAACCTGATTTAAACTAACTTGACCTAACCTAACCTGACCTAATCTGACCTGACCTAACTTGACCAACTTGACCTAACTTGACCTAACCTGACATAACCTGGCCTAACCTGACCTAACCTGACCTGACCTAACCTGAGCTGACCTAACCTGACCTAACCTGACCTAACCTAACTTTCTTTTCAAAGATCGGAAAATCCTCACGCATCGAGACCCGCCGACCAACAGTTCATACTGACAAATGTGTAAGACTTTTACTCACTGAAAACTCTTACCTGTGGAACCATTGGTCAGTAGGTAAGGTACGCAGAACCGTTCACGTGATACCTCGGATAAAGGCCTTAATAAAGATTTTAAAGGCATCATTATCGTCATAAGCTCTAGTTTAAAGTCTAAGGGTCGATTTTACAATCATGTCTTAAGCTGGCCCCAACGAAACTGGATATGAACCCGCATGAGCGCATGCGCCATAACTCGTTTGCGTTAGGTTAGATTTACAGCGCATGCGCTCATGCTGGTTCATGCCAGGTTTAGCTAAGGTCAGTTTTAAGCCATGATAGTAAAATCGACCCTAAGTTAACATGTGTGAAAACTGTGAAACCGAACCCAAGCTAAGCCTAATTAAGCTCGAGTTTAAACCAGTACTATGAAACTGAATCTAAATCATGAAAAAAAATTTAAAAAGTGCGTTTAAAAACTTGAAGATCTAACCTAACCTAGCCTAACTTACTGTAATATTGAATTAATAAAATTGATATTTTTAAGTTTAAGGACTCGAAGACTTAACCCTAACTTACCCTGGCATACCCTATCATAACTTACCCTAACCTAACCTACTCTAACATTCTATTAATAAACTTGATACGTTAATTTTAAGTATTTTTTCTTTCTATTTTAAAAATTATTTATCTTTCTAGGAGGTAGTGGGGCAAATTACAACTGAAGCGATGGGACCAAGTGAAGCCAGTCCAACCGTAACAGATAATTTTTATGTAACTAATCAATACAAAAACTTTACGACCCTTAAATGGGCAGCTCCTAGGTCAAGACCAAGGCCAAGGCCTACTGTGGCATTATGGGTAATTAAAGTTTTTCACCTCTTGGAAAACAATATGAGCACCAAGACGAGAGCTTTGTTGGTCCTACACGATTTTTAAGTAAAGAAAACCCAAACAGTAAGCGTTAAAAACAAAATAAGAAACTTTGACACTTCGAAACTTCAAAATATTGATAGTTATGGGTTTTTCTTTCAATAAAAATAAGTTTGACATTGACAAATAAACGCTGTCAATGAACTAATAAAACAATTGTTTATCAAATTCCATGGCTATTTTGAGGCAATAATTATAAACATTTTCACATCTATTTTCTATCGTTAAAAAAGATGCGAAATTAATTTTGTTTACTATTTTAGTTGGAAAATTTTATGCTCTACAACTTTTATTTAAAGTTTTTTTACCTAAAATAATTAGGAAAGCAGGAAATTACAAAAGTTTGATTTAATCCCTATGACCGAGACCGAGAGTGACCATGGTGAGTTCTCATTGGTTATACAAAAGAAAATGTTCAAGTTCATGAAACGTCGAAAGGAGACCTTAGATTTCAATAATTGTGTGACTTTTTACTTTTTAGGTGAGATCAAATAAAAATAAGTTAGGTTAGGACTTAATTCTTTGTAATTATTAAACCGTGGCTTTTTTTGCAGTAAAGTGAGATCATTATTTTAATTATTTTAAATAAGTAAAGCGAAAAATGAAAATCTCTTACGTCATTATACCGAAAGCTATCAAAAAGAAAGAAAAAAGATTAAGAGGATGTTAACAAAAAAAGTATTTTTCCCTACAAAAATTTAAGTAAACAATTATATAATTAATTCCACTTATTTACATAATTTTTGAACCTTTAAATACGTCACAATCAAATTAATCGTTTGCTCCAACATATAATTTTATATTTTTAAAATAGACAAATTGTAATCCATTTAAAGAGATACAAAGTCGTCCTTTAACTTGACCTATCCAATTTTATAAAAACAATCATTAAAGTGGAAGATTAATTACACATGTTAATTCCAATCATTATTGTTTAGCAAAAACACCTTATGAGTTAATTAAAAGTATTGTTGTGAAAAAAGATCCGGGTTAAGAATTAACCGATCCGTTAACGGTTGGAACCTTTGACGAGTTCGGGGTAATCCCCTATTAAACGATTTCGTAAAATTTTTTTAATCTTTCCGGAAAAATGATACGTAAGGTGTTAAGGTGTATGTTTATATCCGGGATGGACAAGGGCAATTAATTAACAAATTATAATTAAAAAATGTGTATAAAAGTATACGATTTTTAAATTCCACATTATACGTTTACCTTGAATTTATTAATAATAAGTGAGGAACCATAACTAAATTATTAAAATGTCACAATCGACATATTATTATATAAAGATGTTTTAAATATAATTTAATTGATTTTTAATTAAAAAAAAACGTTAAGTAGATAACGATGTTTTAAACAAATCAAATATAAAAATAATTATAGCACTATTTTATATCCCGATTTTATATAAATCACCAAATTATTGAAATAACTATTTCAAACCCAATATTAAAGCAGTTTTTTTAAATTTTCAACTTGTTTATGTAAATAGAAAATTTATAAAATAATTAGTCATGTCGTAGATCAAAATTGATGGAAAATAATTAAAAAATTTGTATTTGGAAATATAAATTTGTATAATCGTTTACATTTATAAAATTGAGAATTTTTGTCAAAAATATCAATTTTTATAAAATACAAGGATGTAAATTGACCTTTTAGGCAAAAAAATCTACTCAAATACTTAGAAGTTGAAAAGTAGAAAGTCTTGCCGAAAAGTGCAACAATATTAATCAAGTCATAATCGAGGGACACTTAAAAAAATGAATTACTGATGTTTAGTAACGACATATTAATTGTCGAGGGTTTATTTAGACCCCATTTTTAAATTTCAAATTAGTAGTCCTAAAAGTGTAGTATCATTAAAATTATTTGCACGAATTAATAAGTTAAAGACAAAGCAATCATTAAAGAGCGAGCACCAATAGCTTGGGGTTAGTTGGACCCCATTTAAAAAACAATTACCGATTGCAAACGCGTAGCGTTTGCTGATAATACTAATTTAGACAAAAACTCTTTAGTAGTTTGCTACAAGAGCCTTAAAGTCTCGCAAGGCAATCTCTGACCTTCTACAAGAGTGCGTGGAACAGCTGAAGCAGATATCTACAAATAATGTCCTTACACTTAGCTGGGACATCATGAAGGTCGTGGAGAAGCGTCTAAGAAAGGTTTAAACACCTGGTCTCCTTGTGGTACTGAACCAATCATCAAACCAGCCATGAAATTATTCTCGACCCCCTCCCCTTATAAGAATATGACATAAACTATGACACACTGTAAAATGAAAAAATAAGACAAGTTGTCCTGAGGGTAAAAAACTTGAATGATTCAAAAGCTGCCCCGAGCTAGTCGACGAGCAATAGCCGAGTAAACGAGCATCTGTACTCTTTAGGAATAATAAACAACCCTAAATGACGACGTTGCAACTTGGAGGACAAATGAGAGTTGAAAATGTGCTCTGCTACTGAGCTGTTTTAGTGTCCACAAAAAGATTCATGTCGAAGAACTAGTGGCTCGAGATGGTAAGAATAAGCAACAGAAATTGATTCTTCGAGCAGGGTTGCACGAGAACTGATGAACAAGAGCAGGGTAAGCTGCTTGGAGGTTGAATAAAAGGCCTAAGTGTTGGCAGTGCCCATTTTACAATCCAAAAACCAATAATTTGTTAAGAAAAATCACTACTAATTACTAGGGGCTAGTTAGACCCCATTTGTAAATGATGAATCCCTGATCATTAAAGCGTAGTGGAAATGTACATTTTGTTCAAATTATTGATCCTCCACAAGAACACTCATGTTAGAATGCTTCTGACTCGAGTTAGTTAGAATAAGCAACAGAAATCTAAAGTTGATTCTACGAGCAGAATGGCACGAGAGCTAATTGATCAGAGCAAGGATGCTTGGAGGTTTTGCAGTTTGAGTTTACAATTAAAAATCCAGTAATTTGTTAAGCATAATTTCTATTAATTACTAGCAGTTAATTAGACCCCATTCTTAAATTAACGATCCCTGATCATTAAAGTGTAGTGGAAATGTAAATTTTGTTCGAATTATTGATCCTCCACAAGAGCACTCATGTTAGGAGACTACTATCTCGGCATGACTTAAGAATAAGCACCAAAAATCTGGATTTGATTGTACGAGTATGGTTGCAGGAGAACAAATGAACAAAGGCGAGGATGTTTGGAGGTAGGTCTAAGCGTTGGCAGTCAACTCTTGGTCCAGTTTGAGTTTACAATCAAATAATTTGCTTAAAAATGCGTATAAATTACAAGAGATTAGTTAGACCCCACTTTTAAATAACCAATCCCTGATCGATAAACTTGTAATCTTTGTTCGAATTATTGATTTATAGAGGTCACGCGCCACGTAGAAGTTGTCAATTTATTTTAATTAATATAAATATTGATCAGTTTTGACGAAAAACACGTTTTTATAACAAATTTTGAATAAAAATTTGAAACCAAGGCGCCTGGGAAAATTCTTCTAGTTTCAACATATTTATGGTCAAAATTTGTTATTGAATTTAAACGTAGAAGATTTTTAATTAAAATTAAAGAAACAATGTTAACCTTCTGATTTACACACCAAAATGGCTCACTTGCGTGACCAAAATCGCTCGAGTCAGTAAAAAGCTTAAAAAGTCACAAATCGCAAATGGTGTACACAACCATTAGCGTCATCCCTTCTATATCCTCCACAATAATACACAATAACACAATACACATACTATAAAATTTCAGACAAAAGTCTAGACAGTGAGACGTCACAACTTTGAATCCGGGTTAGATTATTATGCAAAATACCTCTTCTATCTACTATAAGTCCTTTTGAACCGCATTTATAGTTACTCAAGTGTTGTTAGTCGAGAATCCGCTTTTAGTAGAAAGATAAAAAGCGTGACATCAACTACAGGTAACGCAGATAAAAATTGAAAGTCAATCCATTATAACACGCCAATAAAAGATACAAAAGTTGAAAAATTAATTTTCCGTATTTTGATCCCGATTGTAACCGGATTAGCGAGGTTTTACTCTTTATTAATGAGCTTATGTAAGGCATAACAAATAGGTAAAAGTAGCACGAATAGTAGATCATCATTCTTTTAATTTGAGATTCTAGTTTTCCGGGGACCACTTCAATGGTAGATGTTTATTTTTTATACAGGAAGTGTGAAATCTTATGGAAAAGTAGAAGAGTTATGATCATTCATAAACAATAAAACAGAGCATGGAAAGTTAAAAACGAGTCGTGACCTTTACTAATGGCAAGAGACATTCTAAAGATGTGCTCGAAATACAAAACTGCTAAGATTTTAGTCTTAGGATGACCAATTGACCAATAATAGGAGTAAGAGTCAGACCAAACAGCATTCCGAGTCTTAACACTCGGGAGTTGTAAAATTGGAATAAGAAACAAAGGAATGCAGCTCAATTCGGGTGACTAATAGTGGGAGTCAGAATTTGGACAAAGTTTGCAAATTGCAAGAGAAGATAAACGGATGATAGAATATGGAAAGAAATGGATAAAGAAATCTCAATGGTACGGAACGTTTAGAGACAATTCAGGAGGAAAGATGGCCAAAAAACATCTTAAATTAGATGGCCCGAGGAGAGAGAAAAAGAGGTAAATCTCCTTTACAATAGAAAACATAATGTAAGAAAAATTACGAAAGATTGCAACCAGAACAATAGAGACCTGCGAAGACAGAAGACCTGGAACACTTAGAGAAGAAAGCAGTAAAAAGAAGAATTTAAACAAAGATGTCAAATTTTGGGACTAATGAAAACAGGAGTCAAAGAAAACTAGTCCAAATCTAATGACCAATAATGAGCATAAGACCTAAAACAAAAGACATGACAAAGACTAGAACTTAAGGACGCTTCAGACTCGGGAGGAAAGCACAAGGTTTCGGAAAGTAAAGTTGAGAGATCGTCTAGCAAGCGAGGAAACATAACAGCCTTAAAGTAAGGCTTCAGATCGAGAAGATCAGAAGTTATGGACGTTTCAGACTGCTCTAACCAGCAGTGCTTAACCAAGACTCAAAGTACCGTCCCTAATGCCCGTATTTATAGAGAGATCTCAAGCACTTGCTCGTACTCAAGACCGAGACGAGGCCGGTTTTTATTGTATAATACAATCGAAACCAATAGCAACCGATTGCTTGAGTACGAGATCGAGTTGAGATCGCTTTATAAACATGAGCATAAGACCCTAAGGATCGCTCCTTTAAGTCCCGTTTGAAATCATGTCAAACTAACTAGGTTAAGTACGTCAAATTAAATTTAATAACTACTTGTAACCATTTTATATCTAACTAGCAGGACTTAACCGAGACTCAAAGTACCTGCCCCAAGATCCGGTGCTTTAAGTTCAGTTTGAAATCATGTGAAACTAACTAAGTTACGTCAAAATAAATTTGATACGGTGAATATCTGTTTGTAACCATTTTATCTCCAACCAACAGAACCTAACCAAGACTCAAAGCACCGGCCCTAAGACTCTAAGGATCGCTCCTTTAAGTCCCGTTTGAAATCATGTCAAACTAACTAGGTTAAGTACGTCAAATTAAATTTAACAACTACTTGTAACCATTTTATATCTAACCAGCAGGACTTAACCGAGACTCAAAGTACCTGCCCTAAGGTCCGGTTCTTTAAGTTCAGTTTAAAATCATGTGAAACTAACTAAGTTACGTCAAAATAAATTTGATACGGTGAATATGTGTTTGTAACCATTTTATCTCCAACCAACAGAACCTAACCAAGACTCAAAGCACCGACCCTAAGACCTTAACGATCGCTTCTTTAAGTCTCGTTTGAATCATGTCAAACTAACTAGGTTAAGTACAGTCAGCCTCACAATTATTGGCCACCCTAGATGTACGCCAGGGTGATTATTAGCCAACAACGACAAAACCACAGAAGAAGAGGTTGTTGATTTACTACTTGTTGGCAGAATAAAGTTACCCCTCAATTTAAGTAGGGGGTGTTATTATGGTTACATCCACAATTTGTGCTAAACGTATAGCCAGGGTGGCCATTAAATGTGAGGCTGACTATACGTCAAATTAAATTTGATACGGTTAACAACTACTAGTAACCATTTTATATCTAACCGGCAGGACTTAACCGAGACTCAAAGTACCTGCCCTAAGAGATTCGGTTCTTCAAGTTCAGTTTGAAATCATGTCAAACTAACTAGGTTACTTCAAAATAAATTTGATGCGGTGAATATCTGTTTGTAACCATTTTATCTCTAACCAACAGAACTTAACTGAGACTCAAAGTACCGGCCCTAAGACTCTAAGAGCTGAATAATTTTTAGAAAATCCATGTTCGTTAGCTTATAAACTAAATAAATGATGTCCATCGCCCGAAGTGACTAATTGTTGAATTGTGAAGATCACGTCATGATCATAAAGATCACGAAGATTACAAAAAAACAATAGAACTTTATGAATTTATTATGGATCTATTTAAATGACCTTCATCACGATTCACGAAGGTAACACAAAAAGAAGTTTTACTTCTAAAAACTCACACGTGGAACTGTATATCAAAAGATGAGATCAATCGCTCATGGGCTAATGGCTAAAAAGTGTTAATTTTTCCCAAGTTTTCCTCTCGACCTTGAAAGTTGGAAAGAAATTAACCTAAAGTATAGATAACGAATGATTTAATTTCAAGTTGGCGTAAATTGGTCGTCTGGCGTCTATAAATTAAGTCACCTCTCGTTACAACCGCAAAACTCCCTTGATATGGCAAACTCATGACGTAACAAACCAAAAATACTTTCACGCCAAAGTTACATCTTAATATGCAAAATGTAAACATAAATGACATCATGTGTACCTAAGATGTTTTTAAATTATATAAAAAAAAACAATGCTCACAAAAAGTTATTAATTAGTAAAAAGTACCCGTTAGCACGGTTCCATAAGCGACTAACTTTTTTTTCTTGTAAACGAATATAGTGTTATAGATTAATCATCCAAAGTTGCTTAACTTTGCCATATAAGAAAACAGAAAATATAAATTGAACGACCGTCCTTGACTTTATACCTTTATAGTCAATAATCTGATTTCACTTTAAAATCGAAAAAAAAAAGGAGTTGACACAAAACTTTTACATTTTTCTGAAGTTCACGGTCAATTTGAGGAAAATTCTTCAATTTTCAATTTTTTCCCACTTACAAAACTACCCCAATTCTTATAAACCAGTTGAACCGCAATTGAACCAAATAATCAGATCTCGTCAAACTCAAATTTTAGTTTTTTCAATTTGGAGGGGCTTCGGAAAAAAAATAGCACTTACCGTAGTCCTCAAGTTCAACAATCCTTCTCCATAAATTTGCACGACTCCATTCAAGCATGATTCGGCTGCGACGCAAACGTATTCCTTATTTTTGCAATTTTCGTACTTTTCGTTGTTTTCAATTGGTCGATTTTGGGGTGTTTGGGCAAAAGGTCTTGGATTTTGTAAATTATTAAAGGGCACGTTTGGTTGCACTCCCAAAAATCCATTAAAACCGTTATTGACGCTCTCTCCACTTGCAGAAAAAACTGGTTTGTTGAAAAACGGATTTTTAGTTTTATCAAAATTAATTTTTACTGGTGGTGGAGGTGGTGGTGGTGCTTGCGTCGATGTGGCAACGTTGTTGGGATTTGGAAAACCACAATAACTTCCTTTACAATTGTTATTTCCTGGTAAAAGCGGCACTTGCGCGTTAAGGAACGGATTCCTCTTAATTGGCTCAAGCCCAAATTGTGCATCCGTTTGAATTTGTTTGCTTTGTACTTGTGCTTGTGGTTGTGGTGGACCTTGCGTTTGGATATTCGCATTTATACAATTTCCATTTCCACTGCATTTTTTAAAATGTTCTTGGGCGTGCTTAAACGGCGAATCTGAATTCATCCACCACGGTGGAAATGAATTGGGCGAACTGTTCGTTTCACTTGGAAAGGGCGATTGTTGTGGTTGGGGTTGAGGTTGTTGGTGGTATTGTACTTGGTTACATTTACATTCCGGTGGATGTGCTGAACCATCCAAAACGTGTTTTACATCAGCATTTAATGGGATTATTATCGTTAGTAATAATACCCCCACTAGGGTTAGTGGCGACATTCTTAAATTTAAAAAAATATATCTGCAAGAAAAAAGAAAAAACAATCAGTTACATTTGGCACATATTGATAAATAAACAATTAGAATAAATAGAGAGGTCAAACTTAAGTGAATTCCATTATTTACAATTTATCTAACTAAAGCACCATCACATGCATTTTATCTAAGTAGGTGAAGTGATATTTTGTATAAGAAAAGGTCGAGGATACCCTGCTCTATTTTATAACTATACACAAATTTGTTTGTTAAAATCTTAGTAATAGAGACATAACAAAATAACATCAGATACCAAGAGGAGTCCAAATGGACCCCAAATATTTTGGCCTTTGGGCTTGATCTTCTCTTGTACTTGTCAGTGGTTTAAAAATATCGAGATCCAACAAAAGATGTGCTTTTATGATTGATAACTATGAACAAGAACTTGGATCCAAAAGATTGATGGGCAGTCAAAATAAATAACCAACAGTGATCTCCTGGAGAGTCGTGTTTTCTAACAATACACAAGATCATAACACCATAACATTAAATGGAATGCCAGTTATCCTGACAGAGCTTATCGATAAATGAATTTAATGGAGGAAGTGCTCTTGGCGCGAAAATCACACCTGGAATATTTGGGCTTACAACCCAACCCTCAGATTAAATCGAATAATTGAAATTCTACCTTGGAAGCAAGACGACTAAAAATGTGGAACCAGAAGTGGAAATTCGCATTAGAAATGAACAGAAGAAGATTTCTCAACATGAAGGACCTTCCAAAAATATTCTACATTGAGCACGGACAATAAACCGTTTGGAGCTCTTTGAAAATGTTTGGGATTTTACATACAAAGCATGCCATGAAATCAACATTCATGAAACCCAGCATAAGTGGGGCTCGAGGATTGCTAATCGCTATCCTGCGAAGACGACATACCTTTGGATAAGCTTTGGATGTCGGCCTTGCGACAAAAAGCACAATCTTCTTGAAAACGATTTGTTTTCAGAAAATGAATTTACAGAATCTGTGTTCGTTTACCAAAAGGACGATGGGACTTCAGAAAGGATTAGCTAACTAATTTTCTGTTTTTTGAAGAATTTTTTAATCTGGGAAAAGAAATAATTTAACTGGAAAACTTTGACTAAGAAAACTTCTTTTACGTAGTCTCATGCACGGAGTCGTAGAAAATTCTAAAAATAGTTAAACCCACAATTTTGCTTTTGAAACGGGTTATAGCTCTTTTTGACGTAAAGATTCTTGTTCCAAGACGTCGTGACCACAGAAAATCAGTTTTTGAATTATTTAAATTGATTATAGAAAGGCCATCGACATGCTTTGCATCGTAAACTCGTCACTATAATTTTGGAGGAAACTGTTGTAAACTTGAAGGACATCAGAATCGATATGAGAATTTATTAGAATCTATCTGGCGTTAGGATGGAAGACAAAAAATTTGATTTACAACAGGGTCATCAACTACTATTGAGCAAAATAACTTCAAACTTGCTTTATGGAGCCCTGAAATGGAAGGTGAGTTATAGAGATGCAAATTAATTATTTAAGACTTGTTTAGAATTTATACGGATTTATCTCAGTTTTCTGTATACTCTCAGGTGGCAGCAAAACTTATTACATCCGGTGTGGCCACTATCTTTGAACACTTTGTAAGTAAAAGGTTCTTAAAGAAAAAGAACTGCGTTACTGGCGGTAACAACGGAAGCGTCAACTGTGTGGCGCCCTTTAACTACTAAACTCCCCATAACGTTTTCAGCAGAGTCAAGAGAAGAAGAAGTACGACCAGAGAGCCAGAGCCGGATCAACGAACGTTGGGGCCTGATGCGCTAATTATTTTCGGACCCCTCAAAAAATACAGTTCACAAAATAAATGTTAATTTAACTCTAGTTCTAGTCAATGAAGGTGTTACACCTAGAAAACATTGAAGAGGGTGAAATTTTTTTTTCAGGAATGTGTTTGGATTTGTTAAGTAACAAATTAAAATACTAAAAATCCCTGGTCGTAGCTACGCTACATGGCTAAGGGAGAGAGGGGGTGAAAAGGTTTTGTTTTGGGAATTTTCACTTATATCTCAAAAATTGTGGATCCTAGGGAAAACTTCTTCTTAACAAAATGAAAACTTATGAAATTTCCTACAAGATTGTTTTTACTAATTTTTTCTTTATTCCTTTAGTTTTCGAGATATTTGCCTGCAAAAATTGTTAATGTATGAAAACAAATTTTTGCCTCGCGTTTTTTGTGAAACTTTTGCCTCTAGCACCTCAGCCCTTCGTTTTACAATTTTTTTTCATACATTAACGATTTTGTACGGGCAGATATCTGGAAAACTACTACGTTTTTTGAGTTTTTTCTTTTCCCCCAAGCTTGTCGACAGGCCAATAATAAAAGTTCTGTAGTTAAACGGTAAATTGATCGTAACTTGTTTGAGAGGTGCATTAGATAAACAATTTTCGATCACTTAAAACAATAATTAAGTATTTACAACCTATTTATTAAGCAACACTTAACCTTTCAAAGAGTAACTTAAATGTATGGTTAATTAAAAAGAGGATGTGTGATGGTACAATTATTATAATAATTATAAAGAAGATTAAATAAAATGTTGACGATGTTAATATGAATAATTAAATTAAATTTTTTACATCAATATAAAGGTTTTTATTTCAAGGATGTTATTAAACATTTGGCTCCTTTTATTATTGACTTGGCTGCTCCATTTAATTAAATACTATAATTGAAGGATCGAAGGTAGGTTTTAAAGATGCCTTGTTATCCTTGTACAATTATAAAGTTTAAACAAAACATTTCTCAACCACAAACTTTTATGTGACGATCAAATTAACACGAGCCCTTGGGAAAAAATCCCAAAAAATACCACAAATTGTAAAACAAATGCATCATGACTTCTGTTTAAAAAAACAAATGATTTTTGTTTCAAAAAATAATTTTTGTTTCAAAAAACAATTTTTGTTTCAAAAAACAACTTTTGTTTCAAGAAACAATTTTTGTTAGTTAACAAAAATAAAAGATGATTTTTGTTGATAAAAAACAGTTGAGTTAAAAAAATTGAAAGTGTCAATTTTTTGTTTTGTTTTTATTTTTTAGGGAAAAAAATTAATTAAATATTGATTGATTAGTAGGTAATCGAATAAAAGTAATTATTAATTTTGTAAGCGCGCACATAACGAACATCGAATTTTGTTTTACGAGAAATTTATTTAAATTTTATTAATAGATATTTATTCATTTGTATAAATTTATAATTTCATTTTTATAATTAGTGTCAAATAAATAATTGCCAAATATTTATTACGTTTTGTAAAACAGGAAGCTTTTTAAACACAAATTGATTAAAAATTAAATAACAAATTTTTAAAATTAAGTAGTTATAAAAGCGATGATTACAAAAACGTTTTCAAAAGCGTGCACTCTGTAACAACAGTGGTGCTTCAACACTAGCACAAGACACGAACTCGTTTAAAATTTTACAACCAATTAAATTTAACTATTTATAATAATTGTTACTTAAGTGATTTTTTTTAAATAATAAGATGACATGAAACAAGTACCATTATCCTAAATAAGAAATACTTGCACGTTACCACCTTGAAATAAAAACCCCTTTTAAATTTAAATAACAATTTTTTTTCCATAAAAGCAAAGCACACTTAAAAAAGTTTTTTTTTTTTAAATTACTTACAAATCTTCACAGCACTAAAATAAATAATAAATAACTACACTCAAGCACTGAAGACTAAGAGAAGCTTGGCTCTAAACATCACTTTTATAGCGGCGTACATCTTTGATTATTCGCATACCGGAGAAAATCCCCACCCGCTAAACATACTCATACTCATATCAAGTAGGTACAATATTTTGCAAAAATTAATATTAAATGACTCTTATCAAAAATTATGATAACAATTAAACTCATTTTTATTTACTGGAAACGAGGGTGCTAATTTATTCTTATATAAGCAAGAAAATGTAGGCTTTAAATTACAGAATTAACGTCAACTTTTTTCTAGAAACGCTTTTCTTATTTATTTATGTTCTTATAAAGGTATGTACTTAATGCGTTTATGTAATTTAAAATGCATATAATTTAAAGAAGTTATTAAAGTGGACAAGTTATTAATTTTATCAAAATGTAAAATTTTATAATTTTATTCATTCGCTTCCTATAGATTCGTGCAGAATCGAGCAGCAACTCAAATTAATCATCACAAAGGCTCGGATTTTTGAGCACTAAAAAGCTCTTTTATAGGCAGGCATCAAATAGGCAGTAAAAATTCAATTATAGACAGCAAATAGGCACTGAAAAAACAAAAAAAGCATGTGATTCAGGAATAAATAAATATTTCTCTGAATATAATAAAAAAAAGTTATTAATATTTTGATTAAGTTAAAAAACAATAAAAATGGTCGAACGAAACTAATCGGAACTTTTTCAAAATTTTAGGGAGTAAAACATCATTAAACTCCTTACTCTTTGTATTGTCTCTACGTCGCAGGAAGTCAGTGGAGCACAATTAAAAATGGGAATTTCTAAAGCTTCCATTTTGTTTGATATTACGTTAGTGTCTCTGGATAATATTTGACTGATTTGGTTCGTCAGCGTCAGCTATCTTGAAATTTGGTACTATTTGAACGATAAATAAAAAATAATGAATGCGATAAGAATTAATTTTTGCAAGAAAAAGTTGTTATAATCGTGAAAAATAAAAAAAATTTTTTTTTATTATACTTGCATTATAATCTGCCAATTTCACACTAAAAAGCGTTCATAAAATCGTCTTTATAGCACAAGTGCTCTATAAAGTCGTCTAGGTAACAACAATACAATTAACTGTTGTGTGACTGTTGTTCTCCAACGTAAACACAAAGCATCTCTGTGGCAACAAATATATCCGCGCCGTTACAAGCACTCGCAAGCTCGTGCTTGTAATTTTCGTCGCTAATGCGATAAAGTCTTTCTTATACACATGTATTATAATATACTATTAACTTACACTCGAAGACAAAAATAATAAAAAACATACTGTTTAGGCGTGGTTTAGGCACTATCGTTACAAATAGGCACTAAATGTATAAAATAGGCATTTTAGGCAAAATGACATGCGGTTTAAAATAATCGCGAACTTGTGATGATTGGGATGATTGTGGTATAATATGGCACAGCACGGTGATCTCAAAATTCGCAGGAGATACGAAGTTGGTTAAATGGGGAAAATTGTTCACAATTGTATGCCAAACTCGATCCTGCTTTTGTTTTTGTAAAAAATCTTAAGCACTCTAGATAGAAGAAACTGAAAAATTGAGTTTTCTTTAATTGCCTATAACTATTTTACTAATGCAGATAATGGCAATTTTAAAAAAATGCCTAATAGGCACCAATAAAACCAATATATTTGGCAAAGAAATATTTTTGTTCTTTCGCCGTTTTGGAGATATGATGCAAACTTAAGTTTTTTTAAATGCAAACCTAACCTCATTAATTTTATGCTATTGAAAAGCTCATTTTACTCTCTTTTCAAAAATGTAAGGGTTGATAGGTTTATTTTTTTAAATTTCTTTTTATTAGATTTTTACGAATTAGTTTTACCCGCTGTTCTTGATATTTATTTATTTATTTAATTCAGTTGTTTCTTTTTTATTTGATTGTTTTATAGGTAACTTGATTTTAAAAATTTATTTTAACATCATAACAAATTTATTTTCAATTTTTGTGTTACCATAAAATAATTTAAATTGTTCTGTTAACCTTTATATTTTTGAAAAATATTTCAATAAAAAAAATTGAGGTTATGTTAGTCAATACTGCATAGATCCAATGCATATCTAAAGCCCCCTCCCCTCCTAACTTATGAACGAATTACATAAATAACCGCTCAAAGTGGCGATAAAATATAAAATAAACTATTTTTTGAAAAATGGCACTATGAACTCAAAATTTCCAACTTTTGGAAGGGAAGTGATGTTACACCTCATTTTAAAGGTATTTTAATTCTCCAGTAAAGACAAATAGCCTAGTTTTTATTATTAGATTAAACAAAGAATAAAATTCAGTCAAAGAGTGCAAAGAAGTCTGAATAAAATGGTTTAGGAAATTAGTTCAGTTTTCAAGATGAAGATTTTCAGAAATAATTACGGCGAAATTAATAATTTCACCATCTGGTAAGTAGCTTAAGGGCTGTAATAAAAGAAGCTGACTGTCTTTAAATTTAAATAGACCAACCTTTTCTAACATTACTAGTTCTGCCCTGGCTACTCGCTTGTGTTATCTACGCAGTAAGGGACCGCACCAGCGCAGCGGTCCGATCGGGGAAAATCTCCGATTAGCATCCCCTTTTAATAAGTGTTAAGAGCTATAAATTAAAATAAGCATAGTTACAACACTTCTCCATCTTAGGCCTCGCCCGTCAGTTTGCCAAACAATTCTCGACCTTGTCTCTTGATTTTATTAAACACATTTCGGCTTCGCCGGTCGGTTTACCATATACTTCTCAGCTTGGGCTTCGCTTACCAGTTTAGCAAAAACTTATCGACCTTTGGCCTCGCCGCTGTCAGTTCGTCAAACACTTCTCGGCTTTTGGCTTCGTCCATCAGTTTGCCAAACATTTCTCGGCCTTTGGCCTAACCCATCAGTTTGCCAAACACTTCTCGGCTTTCGGCCTCGCTCATCAGTTTAGCAAAAACTTCTCGACCTCTGGCCTCGCCTGTCAGTTTGCCAAACACTTTTCGTTCTTCGGCCTCGCCGCCAGCTCGCCAACACTTCTCGGCCTTCGGCCTCGCCCATCAGTTTGTCAAAATTCACTTCTCGGCTTCGCCGGTCAATTTACCAAATACGGCTTCTCGGCTTACGGCCTCGCTCATCAGTTTAGCGCAAACTTCTCGACCTCTGGCCTCGCCCGTCAGTTTGCCAAACACTTCTCGTCCTTCGGCCTCGCCGTCAGCTCGCCAACACTTCTCGGCCTTCGGCCTCGCCCAATAGTTTGTCAAAATTCACTTCTCGGCTTCGCCGATCAATTTACCAAATACTATTCAGCCTTGGGCCTTGGGCCTTGGGCCTTGCTCATCAGTTTTCCAAACACTTCTCGGCCTTTGGCCTCGTCCGTCAGTTTGCCAAACACTTTCCGGCCTTCGGCCTCACCCGTCAGACACATCTCGGCCTTAGGACTCAACTGTTTTTCAGTAAAAAAGTTATTAATAGTTACTAAATATAGTTAATAATGCGCGTATACTGATGGTTCTGAGAAAAATGTACAATGAGCCCGAATAAGCGCTCACCGATTGAGGTTAGGTCCACTCCCACTTAGCTATCCAGAATCTAGATATGTCAGTGCCAAAATTCATTAAATTTGATCAAATTACAATCATAGTTTGATTAATGATTAGTGACACCGTTTATACCTTAAGTATTGATTTCATGATATTTGTATTTACTTTTAGTATTTTTTTATGCCCAAACTGTTTCATCAGAGCATCATACTAAAGAATTTCTAAAAGCTCAAATTCGTCAATTTCAAAATAATATTTGGGTAGACACGAAATGTAATTCATCAAATCATATTGATGTCATTTTAATTAATTTCAAATAGATAAATAAACGATAACGAGCTGTTAATTACGTACTTTCTGTATTAATTAATTAAATGATACAAGAAGTATAATAATGCAATAGCATATAGACAACTTGTAGAAATATAAAAGAAAAATTTGAATGTCAACTAGATATTTTTATGTAACAGTAGTAATACTATATTACTATATTAGTTGTAGATTTTAAAATTTACGTAAAAATTAAAAAAAAATAATATAATATCAGGTTTCGTTAAAAAATACAAATAAATTGTTGCAAAATGTGTCAATAGTTAAAAATCACAATGGGGTTAAGGTTCATAAAACTGCTCTTTTTTTAACCAACTTATATCCTGCTTGCGACAAAATTGGAATTTTTACTCAATTCGTGAATAATGAAATTAAAAATAGAAAAATTCTTCCCTCTTGTCGTATACGAAGAATAGAATTTAAGCAATAATTTCAAAAAAATTATCCCAATGGCACCACCACATTATTGCCAGTGATTCACGAAACTTTTCTCATTGACGAAAAGCCATTTCAACATTATTAACGTCACACGTTAAAAAATTTCTACGAAGGTGATGATAATTATTTTCGTTAAAATTCAGGCCGACCTACACAAATTTTCCCCTGTATGCATTAAAATTGTCAATCATTGACATAATCGTCTCTCTCATACATTGTTTTCAAATTTATCATTGACTTTTTCAATTCGGAAAGTTACACTCAAACGCTTAGCCTTCAACTGACATAATAAACTATACTAGTCCATCCCATTACATTTTCATTAACTTATTTATAATTAAAGCAAATAAAATAAATTCTTTAACTATTTTTCAATAATTAATTAATTTTTTCAATATTTTTATTACTCATTAGAGCTTATTTAACTTACAAATTTTTTTCTGATATCCACTTTTCACTTTGTTTATGTTTGACAGATACGAAAAAGTCCTGTTATAGCCACATCACAGTTTTTGGATCTCTACAATTGTTTCTGTTACACAATTTAAAGAAATATTATTAACAATTTAACTACAACTATTAAAAAATTTTTGAATAAACCGTCAATTTGCCACAAAATGGCGGCCAACAGAACGATTGTTCCATTTTGTGGTTCTTCCCTTATAACTTGTTCGGTAATTATTATTATAAAAATTTCAAAATGCTATTGTACAGCCAAAATGTAGTGCTTTCGTCCTATCTCAAAAATGTTTAAAAATTGCCTATCTTTAAGGGGCCAAAAGAGGTCAAAATTTTGAAATAGATTTTCTCAAAAGCTAGTGAGGCTGATTTATACACTTTAGGATATGTTATAAACAATGTAATTCTCTATCAAGCTTTAAATTTTTAACCAAATCGCCTGAACGGATTCGAAGTTATGATTTTTTGAAAGTCAAAATTTCAAAAATCTATCATTTCTTTTGTAATAAAAATGAAAACTTGAAAATTGATGTGTGTATCAATCCCATAAATATCTATTATTTGACACTATTTTCGGTGAAACGCTTTCTGTGTAATTTCCAGTTAAACCGAAAATTACAAAAATATCAACATTTTTGATATTTTGAAAGGTCGTAAAATTAGCTTTCTGAATCTATTATATTAAAATTTATTTAATAAAAAAGATTTGACGGGTAGAAAAAAATTCTTCGTATGGCCACATCCGTTGTTTTTTTTCTGGATTTATAATTACACTATCAATTGTTTTCATGGCTATAGTGATAATGATAATAATGTAGTGCAACTTAAAACTTGCTATTTTTGAAGTTGTCAGTTTTATGAGCTTTTAGTTTAAGATGTTCATACATTTTTGAGGGGGGGGGAGATTATTTTCTTTAGAAGTCAGTTTAAGGATAATTTTCTTCAATTTTTGGAAAATAAGCTAAATTTTTATAATAGGAAGTGCTTTTTTGAAACAACGTGTATAACTACACGCAATCAAATTAAAAATTCATCATTGCGTTAGATAATTGGTTATTAATTTCATGTTTACACTTGTTTTATTTGAATAAAATTACATCAAAACATTTTTTTATAAAAGAGTTATACTTTGATGTAAATAAAAGGTTAATGTAATTTAAAATGGTATAGGTAGTAAAGTTTTTATTATTCTTGCATTATAATCTGCCAATTTCACACTAAAAAGCGTTCATAAAATCGTCTTTATAGCACAAGTGCTATAAAGTCGTCTAGGTAACAACAATAATATTAACTGTTGTTCTCCAATGTAAACACACAGCATAGCATCTCTGTGGCAACAAATATATCAAAAATCGACACGCTTTCTTTTCAAATTTTAAATAGACAGATTTTTTTCTCTTTTATAGAGATTTTTTGTTTTAGTTGCAATTATAATAAAAAATAGCGTATAATACGTATAAGTAGACTTTACCGCATACGCGCCGTTACAAGCACTCACAAGCTCGCGCTTGTAATTTTCGTCGCTGATGCGATAAAGTCTTTCTTATACACATGTATTATAATATACTATTATACGCTATTATGAATAATTAGATAAGTAAATTTAAAAAATATATATTATATTTAGGGGACAAATGTTACGCCACTGGTGAAACGTTATTATTAGTTATTGTAATTAGTGGTAATTAGATCTTATAATGTTCAATAAACCCTTTAGAGTGTTTTAAATATTGCAATTAAAATAATTATACATTTCTGCCCAGTTAATGTCCACGTCCCACGTTTTAATTTAATTTTATAAATAAAAATTTATCTTTATGGGCAAATACGAGTACATGTCTGTTCAAGCACCTTCTCCATTAATTGCAAATTTTGGTACACTTATAGAAACACGGTGGTGACCATGGATGTCGGTCATAGGGATGTAACATGTGAAATCATACTTTTGTAATTTCTTGCTTCCCTAATTTTTTTTGCCAAAAAAGCTTCAAATAAAAGTTGTAGAGCATAAAATTTTGCTTCTAAATTAATAATTAAAATTAATTTTGCGTGCTTTTTAACGGCATAAATTAGATAATTGTCGAAAATTAACCTCAAAACGATAGCTCTGAGCTTTGATGAGCAGTTCTTAACATTTCGTTAGTTTGGTCATGGGCACATTTTTTATCAGTGTCTCAAAATAAAATTTGTAAATTGAAAAATAGTCGAAAAAATAATAAAGTTTTGACTTTTTGGGTACATATTATCCATTCACTCTTTATTTGGGATATGGTTGGCCATGTTAGGGTGACAGATTCCACCCAGTATAAATTTGAAAAAAATCAGTTAGGTATTGTAGAAATAGTTGGTCTGTCAGTTGTCTGTCATTTTTTTGGTACTGTCAAGAGCTGTCAGTCAACTTAATAGGGATTTTTTATTTTGGCAAACCAAAAAACAAAATTTCATGGCCAACCATATCCCAAATAAAAAGTGAACGGATTATAGTGACATTGTATGAAGATGCATTGGTGCACTCATCAATGAACCCACTGTAACGATACATAATAAATAATTAATTTTTGTTCTAAAATTAAGAAACTTTGTAATTATAAGTTACGTTTGTTAAGATCTTAATCATGGATTAATATTTTAAGGAATTTTATTTTTAATATTAGGAGAAATTTTTTAACCTTGGTCAAGTGATACTTTTCAGGAGAAATTATGGTGTAATTTTATAAATTAAGTAATTAATTCCATTTAATATTAATAATAATAAAAATATGTATTAATTTTCTATTTTTTATATTCGTATGACATTTAAAAATGAATACAATTGCTTCAATATTATAATAGCTTGCTAATATCAATCAATTGCTGTCATAAAGAATTTCAGATAAAATATTATGACATAATTTATAAATATGCAGATTGAATGTTATTTGTTATTATAATATTATAAATTGCAAATAACTGACTTTAAATTAAATTGTTTGAGCTATTCATTTAATTATAGTGTTCTTCTTATTCTTCTTCTATTTGATTATACGCTTGAGAGCTTGCTGTGTCATTTCCTATTCTATTCGAGAGAAAAAATACAAAATTTTATTACTAACAATTTATAAATAGTGAGTTTTAATACGTAGCCCAGTCAAATAGACTTCAAAAACCAGAGTGAAATGGAAAAAATTAATAATAGCAATTTTGTTGCTAAAATGTGATGGGAGGGGCCTCCTGAATATGTGATAAAAATGCGCCACTCTCACCCTTTGAGTTAAATTCAGGGGAGGGCCATTAGAAAATGAGATGCTCAACTGTTTTTATGATTTTGAGATATTATTGAAAATAATGCATCTATCAACTTTTTCATAACATTTATTTGAAATTTTGACTGTTTTAACACAATAAATCAAACGCCCTGTATAACTATACATACGTGCTTGTTTATGCAATTAACTCTTTTAAGGGCATTATACATCTCTAAAAGGCATAATAAGTTGTTTTTTAGAATAGTTTTATGATATCTACTGTTTAAATATTTCCACAGCATTGGATAATGTCGAAGTTTTTAACAATATTCAACAGATGCTTCTTTAGTCCCAGTGAATCCGAAGCAGTTCTAATTTTCGGATATTAGAATATAAGCTATTATGTTTAATTTCCTTAAACGATTATTAAAAATGTACAGTACTTTTAATTTAGGAAGAATTGAATGAAAAAATTGCTTATTTTTCTACTTCTTCCATCTATTCAATAGAAAAATGAAATTAGAGATAATAAGTAAAATCTAACGAGTGCATCAAAAAGTAGACTTTTCGACAGCTCAAGGAGTGGAGGTGGTGCATTTTAATCACATAAACAAGAGGTCATTTTTATCACAATTCAGCAATAAAAGTGCTGTTATTAATTTTTTCTTTATCAAAACCTTTATTTTACTGGGTTATACGTACTATCACCTGCATATCTTTTGGCCACTCCAGCAATAAGTTAGCACGAATTGTGGGTGCAATCATCATAACACCAACACAGTTTGTTGATTTATACTACTTGTTGGAAAAATAAAGTTATCCTTCAGTTTAAGCAGGGGGGTGTTATTGATGGTTGAACCCACAATTCGTGCTAGGCGTATTGCCGGGGTGGCCAAAAGATATGCAGGTGACTGTACCTACTGGCAGTTGTAATTGATGATAATTGGATTCGTCAACATGACGAACGGGCCTTCAATAAATGGTCTCAGTTGGTAGGCTCTGTCTTTGTTTTGAAAATATTGACAAAAACTAGGGGTCAGATCGGGGGTAATCCCTGATTAGCATCCTCTTTCAATAACCGTTAAGAGCTATAAATTAAAATAAGCGGAGTTAGAGAACTTCTCTACCTTGCGCTTCGCTTATCAGTTTGACAAAAGGCTATTTTTTATCCCCCCGCCGTAAGGCGGATATGGAAATTTTCGAGAAACCGATACCGGAACGACGATCTAGACTCCTTAGAGACTTATTATTAGTAATATAATTATTATAATTATTTTTTTAGACCGAAATTCCGAGGTGATCTTAGCAAAGGTAACCGTCCAAGGGATCGATTCAAATCCCGTGTCAAAAGATAGCCAAAAGACTCATGGTATGCGACTAGGAGATATATTTTGTTAATTTTAACCTAGATTTCCTAACCCCTTCTTTCTTACAGCTTTTCAAAGTCGGAAGACGATCTTTAGGAATTTTATTTTTTTCTGCCTTAATTTTAAAAAGTAAAGTGTATGGGTTTATAAGAGCTAGCACAAGTACCATAATCTCAATTTTTGCGTCGATTTGGTCATTATGATTTTTTGGCCAATAGAAACCTATAACAAAATTTAGATTGCTTCGATTAGTTCGAAATTTTAGGAGGATATACCTATAAGTTTGTCTTAGCTAACTGTAAAAAGATTTGGGCTCTTGCATATCATAAGTTACGAAGATTTCAATTTTTCTATTAAAAGTCGCGTTTTTCTCACTTTAAAAGACCCCTCCCGCCCCCCCCCTCCTAGTGTCATCGATTTCGAGTCGAAATGTTTAAAATTCGCATTAATCTCACACTTTTCCAAAAAAAATTTCACAAAACCTCTCGACGACCGAACTCGCTTCTTTTCTTTTTTTTTTGATAAACTTTTTGTTTTTGTTTTATATCTGATTCAGATTTGAAATCAATCGTTTCAGTTTTCTGGAACAATCATCAACTTTATTTTTTTCAATAACCGCATCTTTTGTTTTAGTACCATTTTATAAAAGCATTTTTGTTGATTTCCCTCATGGGCCCTTATAAAGGTGTCTAACGTGTATCAACTTCTTAACATTGTAGATATTTATTTATTTTTAATCTTTACTAATGAAGCATCTTTTGTGTTTTAAAATTAAATAAAATTATGATATTTAGGTGAACATGACTATTATTTATAAATATAAATTTTTTGACTTATTGATGTCTCATTTAATTTATTTTATATATTTTTCATTGTTAAACTTGAAATTGCGTTAAAAAATTACGACAGACAATTTTTCTTTTGATAAAAATTATTGCAATTTAAATCAAATAAATTATTATAAGTAAATTATGTGTCATATTAATTGATTTGTTCATTAAGTTTATGATTAACGTTATTTTAAAACTAATGACTAAATATTATCTATTCTTATCATTTTTACTATTCTTGAGAAAACCGCGAATTGCTTAAAATTTGTAAAATCGGTGATTTATGCAAAATTACGCAAATAAGGTGTTAAAAGTGACGTATACCTATTAGAACTCATTAACATAGGCGGCGCCACAAAAATGGATCCTTATGTTTATTGTTTTGTTTATAAGTTCAAATGTTTATAAATCGCTCACTCGATGGCAAATCTAGTTCAAACAACAACAGTCAACAGGTTAAGTTCTAACTTTTAATTCATAAAAAAGGCGTCTAAAGTTGTTTGTTTGAAGCGACGCTTTGTATACAACATGTGTCCGTCCTTGTGTTATCTATAAATATGACAACGCTTTCGATCTATAAAATAAATTCCTCATTATGCAAATGAAATTTTAGCTTTTTTATACAGAGTAAAGTATGGAATAATCGAATTATTTTCTTTCCTGATACGAATATCAAACTTTTTCCGTTTGTCTTATTCGTCGACTTCAAGTTTTTCAAGTTTTCCTTTTCACTATTTTTTTAATAACTTCGCTTGTGTTGGTCGGAGTGGGGCCAAAAAATTTTCATTTTGTTTGTAATGAATCTCTCTGTCAAACTGCCTGGGTTAAAATAATTTATATTAATTTCCTAACCTAAAAAAATCAAAACCGCCGTCATTGGTAGGTCGTAGTTTTCTAAAGACAACTTTAGTTTTAATTAACGTTATAGTGTAAAACTGTAGGAAGTTGTAGCTGATACAGTAAAAAATCCATATTCCAAGTTTGGTTCAAAAATATTACGGACAACGGCTAAAATTTGCACTTTTGTTCAAATTTTCTTTTTCATATTTGTTGTGAGCAATTGGTGGTATGACAATAATTTTTTTCTTGAAATGTTGGAAATTTAATGCTCTTTCAGATGAAAACAAAAACAATCGACTTCGTTCAAAAGAAACATAAAATTTTTCACCTGTTTGACCACAACACTGTTTTTGTGGTCGAAATTTTTTCTCCTTTCACGTATTTTTGAAAATTAATCATAATAAATTCCTAAAAAGTATTTTTTGAGCACAAAGAAAAAATACGTAAAAGAAGAATAAAATTTTCACCAATAATATTCGTTTTGTGGTCAAACAGTTGAACAATTTTATTTTTCTTTTCAAAGAAAACGAAAGAAAAACGGTTGGACACGTCAAATTGTTTTATTTTAAAACAAATATTTTCTTTAAAAGACAGTGATAAGCTGATAAGATATAACTTTTAAATGTATGAAGAGT
Organism: Malthinus seriepunctatus; assembly: GCA_963924605.1. Taxonomy (NCBI): domain Eukaryota; kingdom Metazoa; phylum Arthropoda; class Insecta; order Coleoptera; family Cantharidae; genus Malthinus; species Malthinus seriepunctatus. The sequence goes on from OZ004603.1 coordinate 17,567,453, forward strand.
GTTTTTGTTTTTAAATGACATTTTGGCGAAGTAAAAATTTTTTATTAGATTAACAATGTTTGGTTTAATTGTTATTAAAACTCACAAAAAGCATTTCTTAGTTTTTTCAAAGAAAATTATTTTACTGATGGATTTTGTCAATGATCAAGTGAGATAATTTTTTTGGAAAAACGATGAAATGCTTTTTGTAGGTTTTAGATCAATCAAACTAAGCCAGTTATTATTTCTCCAATAAAAAAATTTTACTTTTCGAAAATTTCATTTAAAAACCTCACCACTCTCCATACATTTAAAAATTAATATCTTCGAAGCTGTGAGTGTAAAAAGCAAGTATGTCCATATTACTGAAAGCAGAATTTTATAATCTATACAAATATCGGAAAAAAATTAAGGAGTTGCAATTTAAAAAACTTTTGATGACGTCACGGCTTGAAAGGGGTGTAGGCTAGAAAAATGAATATCATTGGCAAATGTTTGTTTTAAAATAAATCAATTTGACGTGTCTAACCGTTTTTTGATATTCCTATCAGGAAAGAAAATAATTCGATTATTCCATACTTTACGCACTCACTGTATACAAATTTTTATGTTGCGGCACTTGCTAGTGTATATTTAAACTTTATACAACTCGATATCTAAAAGGAAAATTCGACTAGAGGCTCTTGTGCATTCAGTACAGTATCCATTCCAACTTCGGGAAGAACTCTAGAATAGTGAAAAGTGTTAAGCCATTATGCCCCAACATTCAAGATTAGGCTAGTCGGCTTGGCGCTTTGACAGTACATGAACTAACTATTCGGGATCTCTTTAAATTGTCATTACGACTCCGTAAGGGGTCAACAAACAAACTACCCTCTTATTTCTTCCTTATAAGTAGGCTAATGGAAGCAATAATTGTCGACATAGGAGCTTCATCTTCTGATAAAACGCAAATATTATCTGCAGCAATCTTTAGTTGGTCTACAGACAATTGCATGGATCTTAACGACTACTGCTGACTTAGTAATACGTCCCTTATAATCGTCGTACATTAATGCTTGCTACAAGATTCACATTGGGGTGACTTTTGACTTGAGATGTCCTTCCTAGTGGCGGTTTGACTTGTGAGCAGTGATAGAGGAACGTAGGTGTCCCAGCTGAGAGAAGAGGGTTTGAATCCAATTTTTTATAAATTAAGGGTTGCTCACGTAAAGCCACTATGCTCACAGGCGTAACAGCCGTTCCGGATGTTTACAAATTTTCAATATTTTTTTTGCAAATTAGTTTAATTCGTGATTTCCAACCGCAATATATTACGTAAATTAGTTGTATCAAAATCGTGACTTTCAGAGGAGATTAGGTGCAATTTATTGAGGATATTAACAAAATACACATCATATAATATTTTTGAAAGAAGTAAAAAAATACACCAAACGAGTATAGGTACATTAGAAATTTATTTGTGTCCATTTTTCATTAGGTACTTTGGAAATTTTGACTTTAAAAGCTATAATAATTTTTAATTTGTTATTTTTAATGAATCGAAAAGAATTCACAGCCCAAAAATAAATTACATCTAGCTTTACTTACTGGTTTGGTCAACTTGTAGCCAGCTACATAGTTGGTTTTTTGTATTTTGAAAAAAAAAACTTTTTTTAATTGATCAAGTTGCTTTCTTATACGTCCACAGTTTTCAAATTACTAACGATAAAGCCGCAGTCACACTTTGCTTTACTAGGCACTTGTCGAAAATGAAGTGGAAGTGTTTGTTAAATATTGTTTAAAAACACGAAAAAATAGTATATAACATTATAAGCAACGTAAAACTGTTTTTAATGGCATAAAGAGGATTAAGACTGGCGAGCCGCAGCCGAGCCTGTCACCTCTTTGAACCTGTAAAAACAGTTACCTTGCGTGTAATGTATAATGCTTTATTTGTTACTCACGCTTAATTCACTTACAAAATAATTAAATTATAATTAAACGAATTCTGTCAGTTGTCAGTTCCGTCAAAAATTGTCCTAAATTATTTTTATAAAGCTTTGAAAATCAAACTTGTTAACATTGATTTTCAAAAGTTATAGACAGCTTGGTTAAATGACGTTTTACAATTGACTAACAAATAAAAATATTAAATACTTGTTTAATTTTTTCTGTGGAAGCATCTGCGGTGTTATTACCTAGCAACTTACGAACACAAAATCAGCGACTTTTCACAATTTACTTTGTCACACTTTTCAAGACGTGAAAATACTATCACATCCTATTGGTTTTAGAATTTCTCCATGATTTAAAAATAGTAAAAATATACAGTGTGTTCCATTTAAAATAAAAAAGTTGTATTCATTTCCGGCTAAGTCACAAGGTAAAATATAAAGTGTTTAGTATCACCAGATAGATAATTTTGTGTTCTTTCAAAATATTTAGAAATATACAGAGTGTTTTTAACAAATTTTGATATTTTTATAATTTCCGGTTTAACCGGAAGCTTTTTTCTAGCCAAAATAGTCTCAAATTGAAGACATTTATAAGATTAATAAGTTTGGCAACTTTCAAACTTTTATTTTTATTACAAAAGAAATGATCGATTTTTGAAATTTTGATCTTTAAAAATATGTAACTCCGGTCCTGAAAAAAATTAACAAATGAAACAAGCGTTAATTGATTATAAACTACAATGTTTATAACTTATCCAAAATTGAAAGAAATGGTCTTAACTTATTTTAAGATATTTCATTTCAAAATTTCCACTTAAAAGTAGGCAAAAATCAATTACATTAGAACTAAATTCTTATATTTTGTCTATACATTTCCGTCATTTTGAATGCAAAAATTAAATTAAAAAATTCTTTTAGTCGTAAAATTAAGAAAATTTTGTTCATTAGATACCTACTGTTTTCAATTACATTTTGTAATAAAAAGCTATGGCGGCTATAAAAAGGATTTCCAGTTTTCAGCTTTACGGCCATATTTTAACAATCGAGCATCGAGATAAAAAAATTTTAATATAGTTTTAAATTGCCCATTAAAAACTTAAATTCTCCTATCAGCTTTCTTTCATCTCGTACAATAAACGAGATCCTTATAGCAAAGATATAAAAAACTCACCCTGTATACATAAATCTAACTTTTTTGTTATTTTATGCAAATTAATGTAAAAAAATGACACTACCGTTACTAATAATTGGTCATAATTCGCATCTTTACAAAAATCTAATTTTTTTCTCTATATTTTGATAAATTTCTTGTTAAACTCACCATTTGACTTTATCAGATTTATTCGCAGTAAACCTACTCAGTACGTTAATGATAATGGCTACAAGTCAAAATTTATAAGATAAATTGATCTAACACTTTTATAATCCCATCTGAGTGCATGTATAAAAATAAAGTAAATAAAATGGTCATATATTTTACAATCCATCGAACATTGACCGTAAACTGCGCTACCAAGCACGATGGTCCTATCAAAAGTGAATATAAAAATTTACTTGTAACTATTAAGTAAAGGGTAATTGACTTTTAACCTTGAACTATTGCAAAAAAATTTCTGCAATGCTTCAGGTTGTAACTAACTATTTAGTATTTGTTATGTAAAACGCGAAGACGTGAAGACTATAAAACAAATTCGTTTGTTTAATGTAATAAACACGATTAACATTAAATTAAATACATTTTTAAACAATTTAATTTAGTTTTTCAATTATGCAAATTTACAGAAGCTGTGTTAATGTTATTATGATGATGGCTTCAAGCAGAGCCACTTTTTACCCAATAAGTGCAAATTGCCTTAATGGAAATTTTAAATTAATTGCCCATGTTTCTGTTCTTAAATTTTTATGTTATTTTCGTACAAATGTTCTAATTGACATTTCTTTTAGAATTTTATTTTTATACAAATACATATGTCAAAAAAAATTATGAGACAAATTAATTTTACATTAATTTATGGATTTATGGAAGAGATGTCTAAGAAATTTAAAATTTTGTAAAAAATTAAAAATTATTTTTAAATGGCAATAAATGGCTTTTTTATTAAAATTTTAAATTTAGAAAAAGTGTACCTAAAGGTGTCCTTTATTAACACTTGTTATTAAAATGACGTCTACTTAACCTCTAGATACGGTGTTTCGAAGGGGCAACAGAGTGTAGTAATTATAAATTTTTGAGAAAATGAAAGTTGTATTTCAAGTGCAATAAGGGCATCCCTACTAATGATAAAAATTTTAAATTCAGGTGTAGTATATCTAAAGGTGTCCTTTATTAGTACCTGTAATTAAAGTAATTTAATGTCCGCTTACTCCCTAGCTACAGGGCTTAAAATGTGAAAAATGAATTTATTTAAAAAAGATCGTTTTTTTTTAAAGTGCAATAAAGGGCTTTCTTTTAATGATATAAATGCAAGGTAAGTAAAATAATTTAATGACAGCTTACTTCTTAGCTACAGGACTTCAAATTTTAAAATGGAATTTTATTTAAAACGAATGCATTTTTAAAATTATAATAAGAACTCCTTTATGAATAATATAAATTCAACTAAAGTCTATCTGAAAGTGTCTTTTATGAACCTCGGTAATTAAAATACTTTAATTGCTGCTTACTCTCTAGCTACAGGGCTTCAAATTTTAAAATTGAATTTTTTTTAAATGAATGTTTTTTTTAAATAAATGTAATAAGGACTATTCAATTAATATTATAAATGCAGCTAAAGTGTATCTTAAATTGTCTTTTATGAACCTCGGTAATTAAAATAATAATTGCTGCCTACTCCCTAGCTACAGGACTTCTAATTTTAAAAATGAATTTATTTTTAAATGAATGCTTTTTTAATGTAATAAAGACTTTTCTATTAATAATATAAATGCAGTTATATGTCTTTTATGTACCTCTGTAATTAAAGCAATTTAATTAATTGCTGCTTACTCCCTAGCTACAGGACTGCATAATTTTAAAAATTTATTTATTTTTAAATGAATGTTTTTTTAAATGTAATAAGGATTTTTCTATTAATATTATAAATGCAGCTAAAGTGTATCTTAAAGTGTCTTTTATGAACTTCGGTAATTAAAATAATTTAATTCCTGCTTACTCCCTAGCTACAGGACAAATTTTGAAAATGAATTTATTTTTAAATGAATGTTTTTTTAATGTAATAAGGACTATTCTATTAATAATATAAATGCAGTTAAAGTTTATCTTAAATTGTCTTTTATGTACCTCGGTAATTAAAATAATTTAATGCCAGCTTACTCCTTAGCTACATGACTTCAAATTTTAAAAATGAATTTTTTTAAATCAATGCTTTTTTTAAATTGTAATAAGGACTATTCTATTATTAATATAAATGCAGCTAAATTGAATTTAAAAGTCTTTTACGAACCTCGGTAATTAAAATACTTTAATTGCTACTTACTCCCTAGCTCCAGGGCTTCAAATTTGAAAATTGAATTTTTTTAATCAATGCTTTTTTTAAATTGTAATAAGGACTTTTCTATTATTAATATAAATGCAGCTAAATTGAATTTAAAAGTCTTTTACGAACCTCGGTAATTAAAATAATTTAATTGCTGCTTACTCCCTAGCTACAGGCCTTAAAATTTTAAAAATGAATTTATTTAAAATGAATGTTTTTTTAATGTAATAAGGACTTTTCTATTAATATTATAAATGCAGCTTAAGTGTATATTAAAGTGTCTTTTATGAACCTCGGTAATTAGAATAATTTAATTGCTGCTTACTCCCTAGCTACAGGACTTCAAATTTTAAAAATGAATTTATTTTTAAATGAATGTTTTTTTTTTAAATGTTATAAGGCCTTTTCTATTAATATTATAAATGAAGCTAAAGTGTATCTTAAAGTGTCTTTTATAATCCTCGGTAATTGAAATAATTTAATTGCTGCTTACTCCCTAGCTACAGGCCTTAAAATTTTAAAAATGAATTTATTTAAAATGAATGTTTTTTTAATGTAATAAGGACTTTTCTATTAATATTATAAATGCAGCTAAAGTGTATATTAAAGTGTCTTTTATGAACCTCGGTAATTAAAATAATAATTGCTGCTTACTCCCTAGCTACAGGACTTCAAATTTTAAAAATGAATTTATTTTTAAATGAATGTTTTTTTTTTAAATGTTATAAGGCCTTTTCTATTAATATTATAAATGAAGCTAAAGTGTATCTTAAAGTGTCTTTTATAATCCTCGGTAATTGAAATAATTTAATTGCTGCTTACTCCCTAGCTACAGGACTTAAAATTTTAAAAATGAATTTATTTAAAATGAATGTTTTTTTAATGTAATTAGGACTTTTCTATTAATATTATAAATGCAGCTAAAGTGTATATTAAAGTGTCTTTTATGAACCTCGGTAATTAGAATAATTTAATTGCTGCTTACTCCCTAGCTACAGGACTTCAAATTTTAAAAATGAATTTATTTTTAAATGAATTTTTTTTTTAAATGTTATAAGGCCTTTTCTATTAATATTATAAATGAAGCTAAAGTGTATCTTAAAGTGTCTTTTATAATCCTCGGTAATTGAAATAATTTAATTGCTGCTTACTCCCTAGCTACAGGACTTAAAATTTTAAAAATGAATTTATTTAAAATGAATGTTTTTTTAATGTAATAAGGACTTTTCTATTAATATTATAAATGCAGCTAAAGTGTATCTTAAAGTGTCTTTTATGAACCTCGGTAATTAAAATAATTTAATTGCTGCTTACTCCCTAGCTACAGGACTTCTAATTTTAAAAATGAATTTATTTTTAAATGAATGTTTTTTTTTTAAATGTTATAAGGCCTTTTCTATTAATATTATAAATGAAGCTAAAGTGTATCTTAAAGTGTCTTTTATAATCCTCGGTAATTGAAATAATTTAATTGCTGCTTACTCCCTAGCTACAGGACTTAAAATTTTAAAAATGAATTTATTTAAAATGAATCTTTTTTTAATGTAATAAGGACTTTTCTATTAATATTATAAATGCAGCTAAAGTGTATCTTAAAGTGTCTTTTATGAACCTCGGTAATTAAAATAATTTAATTGCTGCTTACTCCCTAGCTACAGGACTTCTAATTTTAAAAATGAATTTATTTTTAAATGAATGTTTTTTTTTAAAATGTTATAAGGCCTTTTCTATTAATATTATAAATGGAGCTAAAGTGTATCTTAAAGTGTCTTTTATAATCCTCGGTAATTGAAATAATTTAATTGCTGCTTACTCCCTAGCTACAGGACTTAAAATTTTAAAAATGAATTTATTTAAAATGAATGTTTTTTTAATGTAATAAGGACTTTTCTATTAATATTATAAATGCAGCTAAAGTGTATCTTATAGTGTCTTTTATGAACCTCGGTAATTAAAATAATTTAATTGCTGCTTACTCCCTAGCTACAGGACTTCTAATTTTAAAAATGAATTTATTTTTAAAGGAATGTTTTTTTAAAATGTAATAAGGACTTTTCTATTAATATTATAAATGCAGCTAAAGTGTATCTTAAAGTGTCTTTTATGAACGACGCTAATTAAAATAATTTAATTGCTGCTTACTCCCTAGCTACAGGAGTTCAAATTTGAAAATTGAATTTTTTTTAAACCAACGTTCTTTTTAAAGTGCAATAAGGGCTGTCATTTTAATTGCATTTTATCTGCTTCCATTTCTCATTTTCAAAGTACGAAGACGCTTGTTTAACCCTAGAAAGGCCCAATGAGGTCTTTTAGACCCCATTTCATTTTTAAACTTAAATTTTTATACTTAATTTTCCAAATTCAGTCGTGCTCTTCGGTGACTTTTCCTAACTTTTAATATAGATTTTGAAAATGTGAAAACATTTTTTAGTTAAATTTCGAATTAGTAGAAAAACAATGACTTGGCGTTACTTCCGAGTGGGGTCTTTTAGACCCCAATGCCTTTCTAGTCATATAAATCAATGCAGACTATTTCTGATTTTTAAAAAGAATAATAGTTTTATCAATTTTACCTATACTAATTGGGGTCTATAATACCCCAATGGTCTTTTCAAATCGTGACCTTTCTAGGGTTTGCTGCTTGTATACGCTTTTCACGGAAAAGGCGAATTGACTTGCGTGTTGGAAATTGTTTTGCGGATCCCATAGACTACGCTGATACACACGTCAGCATCGTGGGAAACCGACTGAAGACAGCTCTACACAAAGTATTTTTTTCTAAAATGGCATCAAAAGGCATCTTACGTCAATGATTGTTATTTTTCTAATAACTTTAGACAAAAAACATAATTTAGTATTTCATGTAAATCAACCCTTTAATTAAGATCCTAAACAATAGCTTCGAATTTTAATCACATTTCGTTTTGAATCATTCACAATGGTACGCCTTTACGGCTTAAGAAAAATTCAAAATTTTTTATAGCTAAACTGAAGCGTTTGTCTAAAGAAAAAAATTGCACGATTTAATTTGGGGCGTTTTATTAAAAGTTAATTTGAAAAAAGAAACTATTATCAAATACGCCCCTGGTAATTTTTTAAAAACTATTTTTTGATAAATACATTATAAATTTCTATAGCATTCTATGATTTACCTAGCAATTACTTTAATCGTTAATCAACTTGTCTACCATTGTATAAAAATTGCAACGCCTACTTAGTATAAGATGTAAACTGTGTAAAAAAAGTAGCATCATTATCTATTATCTGTAGGGGTACCAAATACAATAATTTTTCACATAATCCTAGACAGGCATACAGATAAAAAATGTTAAAAATGATTCAAAGGTCTTCAACTTTTGTTACGTGCAATGACACAGAGAGGCTAATTTTTTTCAAAATAAAAATTTCTGAATCACAATTCGAGGGACATTTAATGGAATTCCCTTACAATTATTATTTCAAATCCTGTTTACCGTCAAAAAAGTTTGCATTAATTCGTATTTGTTGTTATTTTGAGAAAAATATTTAAAGAATTTAATAATTGCGTCAAGAATAAATAAAAAAAATGTAAGATGTTGGTTGGTTGTTACAAAAGACAATTTAGAATTTTACAACATAAACAAAAATTATAAATTAAAAATTGGAAAAAAATTTGAAGGAAAAGTTCACAAATCATGGCCGTATTCGATAATTTTGTAATTGCGAAAGTTTTCAACTTTTTTCTTATATGGCGCCATATTGTTTAATTTTTGATGCAAATTGGGATTGAAATTTAAATTTAAATACTGATTGAATTCATCGACAATGATGTTAAAAGATAGTTTTGCAATAATTAAATATATTATTGTAAGTGGATTGGATATAATTCGTTACGGTTTTAAATTTAATTTATTATTAATTTCAATTAGTCATTCATGAATCTTAATAGTTCGTATTAAATTTAATTTAAACTTATTATGTGTGTATTACAAAAATTGATTTATTGCCCATTTTGGAAGTAGCAGACCAAATTGAAATACTAAGGCCTTATTTAATAAACTCCATAATTCTCTTTTTGTGAAGAATTGACTATAATTTTTATTTATTGACTGACGAACTTGAAAATCAGTCGAGATTCGCAATCAGCGATACGAGTACATGCGATAAATCTCTTTATAGAGCAAATATTGTGGAAAACGATACAAATTAACTATATACCTGACATCAGCCATATTGGACTCGCCATTTTAAGGGACCTCGCACTTTTTAAATGAAAAAACGGTTTCTGTCAACTTCGATGAAATTGTTGGTAACTTCGGATCTTGACCTTCTGTACAACAGCTGAACAAGCAAGTCTTATGTTATTGACACATTAGTTTCAGTATAGTCGATAGAGGGCAGTAGGACAGTACCTTAACGACATTGACGGCCTCTATCTCAGAAGGACGAAGCCCTAAAGGTTCACGCCCATGAAAACTTTTGTTCAGAAGGTCAAAATCTACAATGTGAGTGTTTGGTGATCCAAATTCTTCCCTGATCGGGATTGAACAATTTCGTTCATTATGTATGTTATACTTCGAATTTTTGCATGCTTTGATAGACGGGAGCAACATGTCTATGCTTTCTCTGTCTGCTTATTATGTATGAAGTTATTTGAATTGATATAAAGCTTTTTATGATAATTCGGAATATCATAGATCAGTAATCCGGATATTTCAAGAATCCAGATTGCCTCGGTTTTATTAATCCGGACTATCGAGGTCCTACTGTATTACGTTCATAATTTACAGCAAAATTACAATTTATAACGCTGCCCAACTATATGGTAATTAACGGTAATATATAGAACGGTAAATTACGGTAACTAATTTTATAATTTACTGGCTATAACTCAAAAACAAAAGAAGGTATAGGTATCCGATTTTTGATTTCACCATGGAGTTTATTTAAAAAAAGTAGTTTGAGGACGTATGTCATTAGAATTCTTCTAAGTCTTATATTAATCACCCTCTTGTACTGCACTTCAAAGACACCGATGTATAATTTAAATTAGGAGTTTTTTGAAATTTTTTATATTTCGGTTCTGTAATGGAGCTATTACGACACCGAAAGTAGTTTCGTAATATTTGAAAGCGCGTCTGCAAAGTGTAGTGAAATTTATTTTTTTCGAAGTTGGTACTATGTATTTTTTTAAGTGTTTTTCTTCTATTTCCTTTTTTTTTTACTTTCACTTCTTGGACTTGGACTATTATTAATAGTGAAATTACGTCAACACAACAGGTAGATACAATTTGGTGATGAGCTGATTTTGTGGTACCAAAAACTGTTAAAAACAAAAATTTTTAATTTTAATTTGAAAAGAATTGGTTAACTGATTAAAACTTCTGGAATGAGTAAACGACGCCAAACTTTTATTTGCTCAAAAATATGACATTTTTACTATAAACGTTATTTTTGTATATTAAGATTTTAAAGAATATTTATATAAGGTTTTATTTAATTTTAATTTGACAAAAAGAATTAATTTTAAACTTAAAAAATTTTGAAATGTCAATAGGTATGTAGTAAGACTTTTGATTTAAAAGGCCGAAATATAAAAAATACTGTATAATATTTGTGTTAAAAATGATTTTATTTTGTTCGTGGAGTTACTCCATTCGTTTCGCTCATTTCGTAATCTTCTCCACTCACAAAATAAAACGTCTCTTTTAACACGTATATCATAAACTACAATTTTTAAAAGCAAAGTAGTTATTGCATTAAAATTTATTTATTCAATTAATCAATTACAATTTTCTCAAAGTTATGGGTAGCATTTTTCCTATAAACGAAGATTTCTTTATTCTTAGTATACCTACTTTTTGTCGTCTGTTATGACATTGTGACATATTAAATGTTGCTCTTCAGGACATTTAGTAACAGTGTGACTATAACTACTAGAAGTTGCCTAAAAATATTTATAAAGAAATAAACATCTAATTTTCTATTTTAAATTTATAATTACCCTTTTCCTTAAGAAATAATCGCTTAAACCCAAACTGGGTATTTCCACAAACAATGTTAATAAAGTAGCCAAAATTATGGTAATTACTACCGTAAAACAAAATATAGATAACTGTAAATGTAAATTGAATCAACAAGGCCTTTTATTTAGTTAAAAATTCTCCTGCATGCTTCAATACTGCAATTATTTTTTTACCTGATGAGCGGTGGGAATACGCAGATACATAAATTGGTAGAGTTCGTACAGGTACGAAAGAGTACACCTCGTGACGTCATCTCCGCAGTTTTGTCTCTATAATATCTGTCAGTGGCGTATGAACGACTTTTAAAGCTAAAAAACTTATTCGACTACAAAACACGAAAGCTGCTGCTGCTTAATTTGATTGTAAAATGAGCTGTATACGCCGGAATTGTTAAAATTCGTATCTGCCAATTTTGACAGGTGGCATCTTTCGTACTTGTATGAACTCTATTTATCTGCACAAACGCAGTAGTCAACGTATTTAAATTATTAAAGGGACGTGATCAAATCTGGGCGAACTTATCCCTACCACCCGTCAAGTTAAATTATTTTAGCTGTACATACCAATTCATAATTTCCAAATACCACAGGGTCTCTGAACTGTCCTGCTATTGTAATAATAACTGCGTAGTGTGTCAGATACATCGAGTATGAAAGTTTGGAAATGATTTGAAAAATTGGTGAAGATAAAAAGCTGTTGATGAAACCTATAAAAAAAGTTTAAATAAAAGTGTAATAAAATAAAATTATTAAGACCTGAATAGTTAAAAGTACAAGCAAATACCACCCATGCTACTGAAAATGACCAACAAAGGTTGAAAAAGATCATGTGCATATCTTTTAGAACAGTAATTTCTTTACCAGTAGTCATCAAAATACCAAAAGCAGAGAAGCCTAGAATGGTCACCAATATTGCAAAAATCCAAAACAGGAAAACTGTAACCTAAAATAAAAAATTCAAAATTTTTTTTTTTAATAGCAGCACAAAATTTTATTGTAGAGTAGGGAGATCTGCAAACACAATTTACTTACCTTGGAAAGTTTTATACCATTTTCTTCAACTTCAGTCACAATCTTGCTCATACCAAATCCAACCAACCAAGGTATTGCATTTATTACAAGCGAATCATAATAATATTGAGCTGTTATGGCATTTAACTGTGGCGAACTACAATGTATTTAAAATTATTTTTTTATCAATATTTATATCCAGTACTATAAAGCTCTTTATTAATTTAGATGGGTATTAAAATTGACCTTCTCATTAATAATCAGTCCCGGTTATCCAAGAACATCTGTGAGCATTTCAAATTAAGTTTAATTCGACATTTTAGTTTTACAGTACTGGCTGTTAGTAATTAACAATTAACTTACTTGGTTGGTAAAATATTTGGAGCAGGTTTATAATAAAGCACAACAAAAATATTATACATTAAACATACTGAAAGCAAAAGTTTGACGACCGTCATAAAATAGGATGGAAACTTTTTTATAACAAACAGAAGAATTGGTGATAATACGTAAAGTTGCATGTCTATCATTAAATACCATGATTGACCTACGCACTAAAAAAGTAATTATGGTAATAAAACTTTTCTAAAAAATAATATAATATAATAATATACATTTATTAAAAGTTGAGGCAAAACTTATTTGAGTCAATTTTATTGGTTACATTTTTATTTTGGCTATACTATCAGTATAGTTTTTGAATAAATAGCCGCTACTTTAACAGGAAAGAGCCATTTAGCTAATAAAATAGAAGGCAATGATTTTCTAAATATAGCGATTTCCGGTCAGTTTCTCTAATAGAAATTGTTGCTTACAATTTAATTACAAGTACTCGCTTATAAGGAAAGATTGACAGCCAATGATAATGTAAACTGGACGGCATGAATGAGTGTCCATAGTTTTCCAAAATATCGATTCTGTCGCATTTTCTCTTATAAGCAACGGTTGCTAACTCTCCTTCCGGATCTATTTATTCAATGACCTTAAGCTACACTGTCTATTGAATTTGACCATAATTTATCCATTGAATAAAAAAAATAATTTCTCTAAGAGGAAGGAGTCTTTTATCTAATCGTATGTGAATGCAATGGATGTTCAAAATGGCCGATCAGGTAGAGTTGTGGTTATTTTTTTATTGAATGAGATAGCAGCTGTTTCCGCTTTACAGTGGCGCAAAATTTTGAATTTCCCGTTGTTCTCACGTTTGAACACGATATCCTTCGATTAAGATTTCAGAAAATACCTGTAAATAAAATAATACTGGAAGGTAAACAATAATACTCGTGAGCGAGAAGAGTCTCTCTTACATATAAATAGTCCTAAAAACATAATTGTGTAAAAAATTTTAATTCATCTAAACGTAAAAAAATACAAATTCGATACCATGAAAAAGAAAGTTAAGGGTGTTCAAAGTCGAAACTTCGTAGATTTCGTAGTGTCACTTTAATAAAAAATGATTTCTGTTAAAACTGATTTTTGTGCACTCTAAAAAATATTAGCTCTATGCATTAATTATTTATTAATTGTTATTATTTAACAACTATTTTAAAATTTATAGAGAATAAATAGACCTGGAAGTAGCAACCGTTGCCTATATTAGGCAACGTTATATTTGTTATATTTGTTATATTTGCGTTATATTTGTCTACACAAATTTAAAAATTTGATTTTAATATTTTTAATTTTAACAATAAAATGGAGAATAGACCTGGAAGTAGCAACCGTTGCATATAAGAGAAAATGCGACGAAAACGACATTTTGGAAATCTATGGATGACTCATTCATTTCGTCGAGTTTACGTTATCAATGGTTTTCATGATCTTTTTTTTTCATGCTCAATTCTACTTTACACATTTATCCCCAGGGTTTAATTTTATTCCCAGTATAAAGAGGTTTTAACGATGGCGTGAAACTATATACAGGGTTATTCAAATTCGACCGGCACCATGGGGATCTCGCTTATTTGAAGAGATAGAGAAACGGTTAAATTAGGGCAAAGTTGCGGAATTTTAGGCCCATTAATAATCTGAAAAGAAAACTGCCCTAGCTGCTTTTGTTTGTGAGCTATTGACAAAAAACCAAAAAATTGAAATTTCGTTTTTTGACTTTATTTTCCTTATTATCAAAAATTTTTAAAATCTGACCGAACTTCTCCTAAGCCATTTTGTAATCTACACCCGATTCCGAAAACACATTTGATGTAAAACGTTTCGGTTTTCGGGAACCATCATCAACTTTAGTTTTTTAAATAGGCGCAATCTTTTGTTTTAGCACCATCTCATAGAACCTTTTTTGCTGATTTCAAAAATGTTTATTACTTGAGTATTTATTTTTAAATTTTGTTCTCAAATAAGCTAATTTGTTAATCAAAATTGAGGATCAAGCTGCTGAATAAAAACAAAAGCCGGTATAACAAAACATAAATCCATGCTTCGATTACAACCGGAGATTTTGAAATTTAAACACCTTTAATAAGTTTTTAAAGTTTTTATTTCCTAAATTACATTACATTAATATCATTGTTTACTCAGTTATTTTTGTAATAAACACAAATAAAGAAATCAAATTAGTCGTAATCGAAGCATGGATTTATGTTTTGTTATACCGGCTTTTGTTTTAATTCTAGAGCAGCTTGATCCTCAATTTTGATTAACAAATTAGCTTATTTGAGAACAAAATTTAAAAATAAGTACTCAAGTAATAAACATTTTTGAAATCAGGAAAAAAAGTTCTATGAGATGGTGCTAAAACAAAAGATTGCGCCTATTTAAAAAACTAAAGTTGATGATGGTTCCAGAAAACCGAAACGTTTTACATCAAATGTGTTTTCGGAATCGGGTGTAGGATACAAAATGGCTTAGGAGAAGTTCGGTCAGATTTAAAAAATTTTTGATAATAAGGAAAATAAAGTCAAAAAACGAAATTTCAATTTTTTGGTTTTTTGTCAATAGCTCAAAAACAAAAGCAGCTAGGGCAGTTTTCTTTTCAGATTATTAATGGGCCTAAAATTCCGCAACTTTGCCCTAATTTAACCGTTTCTCTATCTCTTCAAATAAGCGAGATCCCCATGGTGCCGGTCGAATTTGAATAACCCTGTATACTGAGACTAAAACCAAATCCCAAGGATAACTGTGTATTGTAAAATCTACACTAAGTGAGAGTGTAAGCAACTATTCCTATTGGAGTAACTGACCGGAATGGACAGAAAATAATTTATTCAGATAACCATTGCATTCACATACAATTACCTAGAATGCTCTTTCTTGTTAGAGTAGCGGCTATTTATTCAATGCCTGTCGTAACGTAACAACGTAACATTTGCTTATATTACTCATAGATGTGTATGTGTTATGTAATAATAAAGGTTTCAACTCACAGGAACAGAGATTGGTTCTATATTTTGAACATATAGCAACGCCTTCCACCATTGTGTGTAACAATCGACAACATCGGTTGTAACTAAACTTGGCCAATATGGACCATTTCCTAAACAATTTAAAAACGAAACGTAAAACAATACGACGACAGCATAAGGTGGCGTTAATCTAAAATATTTAAATTTAGTTCTTATAATACTATAAAGTCTCGATTAGTTAATGACGGCATTAACATAAAATTTTCAATTCGTCTTTCAAATTAAATAAGAATTGCTGTAGGTGCGTCATTAAATCAAACCTTAAATATCTGCGAAGATAAAATTTCCAAATGCTAAATTTTTCATGTTTTCCCAACGATTTAATATAAGTATAACCTATAAGAAATCCCGATAATAAGAAAAACGAGTGAACTCCTGTAATTCCAGAACTTAGAACTATTGCTCCAAAAATGGAAGTTCCCCACTGAAAAAATAATTTTTAAACAAATTACTTATGTAAAGTTAAGAAATCATTTAACTTGTTTAAAATACCAAGCATTTTGTACATTTAAGGTAATTAAATTTAATTCCGTGTGATATATAATAATTCCAAACATTGAAAGAGTTCTAATTCCGTGAATACTTAAAAGTTGATTGGATTTAGTTTGAGTTGCATACAATTTTTTAAAATTTCTTATGAGTGAGAATTTGGAACACAAACTATCTAAAATCCTTGAAAAATTATTAAATCATTAATTTATTAAAAATATCAATCACCTTTCTCGTGAGTAAAATTATTGTCATATATAGTGCAGCACAAAGCTCCTAAAACAATTGCTGCATAAACCACCCTAGAATAATAATTGTTTTTATAATATTTATTTTGATACTGAATTTAATTACATTGCTATAATAATGGCTGGAGTCCAAGTAAAGTTTACTCCTTTTGTTTGGCAAGAATTTCCATCAATAGTAACATTCAACCCCAACATAGAGTAAAATTCTTGGATATCGTTGGACGAACAATGATTTGGAATACATGTTGATACGTGAGTACTCTTTAGGGATTGACTTAATGGGTTCTGTAAGGATAGATAGATTTGATGTGTTTTAAGTATTTGTTAAAACGGTTTTGATCGATGGCGTAGGGCTGCAGTTGATATGTTAGTGTAAGAATTTCGTGTGTGTAAAGTTCTGTTATTATTAAATTTATTAAAAGCATTATTTTCCATAATATCTCAAAATTAGAAAAACAATTGATTACACGCTTATCTAAATTAAAGCTTCAGTCGAAAAGTAGGCGGTGAAAACAATGAAAATCGATATTCAGTTTCTAGACGTTTATTTGAAATTCTTATGATAGTTGAGATATCTGGAGGGACAATACAGGTAGACAGATGTATCTTATAAGCATTTGTTTGAAAATTTGGACCAAGGGAGCTCTAGACTAGGTCTGGTATTTTTAACTTTTTCCAATCGAGAACAAAAACATACTCAATAATAATAACAACATTTTTTTTTTGATTAAGAAAACGCTTCCGGAAATTTTTTATTTTTTTTAATATCTTTTAATATTTTTTAATATTTTTTTAATATTTTTTAATTCATATTAACATAAAAATAAATTTATTAATAAAAACAACGGATGTGGCCATACGAGGAACTTTTTCCTGTCCATGAAATATTATAATTTTATATTTTTTTTACTAAAATTTAATTTAATATCTTATAAATTAAAGAAAATTTTAAATTATAAACTTTGAAAGAAATCACAAAAAAATACCACAGAAGAAAGTTCTTCGTATGGCCACATCCGTTGTTTTTATTGATATTGTTGTTAATATCGAATAACGATAGTAGATAAAAGCGATATCGATATTTTATAATATCGATATTTTCGATAATAACGATATTTTGGATAATATCGATAATTTTCGATATTTTATAAATCATTGAAAATGTTTTAATTACTACAGAGTAGAGCATTTGAATTTTTTGGAGCATTTTTTATGTCTTTTTCATTAATAAAGTTGAATAGAAGTAAGTAATATATATTTATAAAATTTATTAGATTACTGATGATGAGTATGAAATTGATAAGCAATTCCGATATTTTTCTTAAATCCAGAATTTCTAGAAATTCATTAAATCGATATTTTCGATATTATCGATACAATTCGAAATATCGATATTATTGATAAATATCGATATTACCGAACATTTCGATATTATCGAAAATATCGATATATCGAAATTATCGATATCGAAAATATCTATATTATCATTATCAATATTATTCAAAATATCGATATCATCGATATTATCGAAAATATCGATATTATTAAAAATATCGATGTTACCGGAAATATCGATAATTTTCTTCTATCGATATTCAATATTTTTTTTAAAGTAACATAATCTTCTCAAGACGTCCGTGGTAGACCTACCGTCTGCCATTTATAAAAATGATACAAAATAATTTTTTTTATTGTGGGATTAACGAAATTAAACTTACCAAAGAAAAGTAGTTGTTATAAGTTAAATTATTTGGAAATAACGTGCCCATACAATATTGACCTGTAATATTAAATTTACCAAAATGGTGTACATTAAGACATTCGTCGTAAAGTCCATAAATATTTCCATAATTTAGCGGAAATGATCCAGAATCGAGCACTACAATAAAAAAAAATATAATCAAAGTTGCCATCACTATACCAAACTTGGCCAACTTTTCATAGCCCACTCTGATTTTGAATATAAACCATTTAAAAAGAATAAAATTTGTTCTTTGCATTGAGATGATATTTCCTTTTGATTTATTATGTTTAATTTCTCTTCCAATAAAATACTAATTTCATCACATAGGTTTTCAGCATTTTGTATAAATGAGAAGAAAAACGCAAAATATAATAGCATTTTAACATTCATTTTAAGCCAACTTTTTCGATTAAAGACGAACTCCAGTAAAATACTACTATAAAAATTATATATTAGCTAAGTTTATTAGATAAGGGCAATTATATTTTAATTGGAGATTTAGATTTATAATTTGCGCTATCGTTGGCCATGAACTTTTGTTTTTTGGTTTTCCAAAATAAAAAGTCCCTATTAAGTTGACTGACAGCTCTTGACAATACCAAAAAAATGACAGACCACTGACAGGCCAACTATTAACACAATTGAATAAAAGCCACTACTCTACAATACTTAACCTTACTGATTTTTTTCAAATTTATACCGGGTGGAAACTGTCACCCTAACATGGCCAACCATAGCGCAAATAAAAAGTGAATGGATAATACCTACAAAGAAATAAATAAATAAAAATGTCAAAATTTGACGTTTCTCAATAAATATGCAAATCTTCGTTTTGTGTTGACTTGAATTGTGAAAAATTAAGGCCTCGCCACATAACAAATACCGCTATGCTATGCGCTATGCCAATGTAGAGGTAACTCAACGTAAGGTAAATCCACCACGTGATGACCGTTAAAATTGCGCAGTAGATTAGTGCGGTCGTTGCTTAGAAACGACCGTAGACAGTACCGTCGTATAGTTATTATATTACTTTTGTCCAAGCAAATAGTCCTGGGGCCTGTAACAGAAAAAAGGGGGTGATCTTATTCAGGCCCATCTTTTGGAAATAAGCTATTTGAGTGCCAGCGAACACGAAAATCTGGTTGGCTTCCACAGGCAGTGGCTTAAGGCCTCAGAGCTGTTAATAATAAATTTCTAATTGGTGAGGAAGGCGGGAAACCCACCTGAGAGGGATGGCAAAGTCAAATCTTACTTTTTATGTAAAAAGTAGTTACTTTGCCAGTGGACAACTCAAATACCGTTTATGAGTCACGAGTTAGTGTTTGCAGGTGTGCAGCGTAAAGACGTTAATTTCAGTCCAGCTGCCACGCTCTCAGAGACATTGTAGAGAGTAGCCAGTTTTTTTTTTGGCTTTTTTTTTATAAGAATGATAAAATGTCAAAGTTGCATCCCGAATGCTGTCACATTTCTTACTTTTTTCCTTCTTTAAGAATTCCATTGAAGGATCCTGAGACCTTAAGCCACTGCCTGTGGAAGCCAACCAGATTTTTGTGTTTGCTGGCCATCAAATAACTTATTCCCAAAAGATGAGCCTGAATACGATCACCCCGTTTTTTCTGTTAAGGGCTCCCGGATTAAAAATAATTACAAGCATTTTAATAATGTGAAGATCTCATTCACAAAGTATTAAACCAATAATTAATTATTATTAGTATTTTAAATAAAATTTAAATTAAGTAATTATTTTAAATAATTAAATAACTAAATTAAATAATTATTTTAAATTTTGACAACTTTTAAAAATAATTTTTTTGACAGAAGAAATAACTAGCTCCGCCACTGGGCTCTAAAGCCACGCCTCGCGCAGGTTTGCTCACGTGGTCGATTCAACTTACGTTGGGTTTACTATAAAACACAGAAGTCGAAATATGATGTCTACACAAGCTTGTCCACATAATTCGTGCTCGTAGCTATTCGATTGCTATGCGTTTGGCGCATGACGTTGTTCTAGTAGAACAAGTTTCGACTTCAGTGCGCTATGCTATGTAAATGTACGTCAATACATTTGAACGCGATATTTAAAATTTTTAGGTTAGTTTTTGCTGTTTATCGAATCTTAAATGTTGAAATAAGACCAAAGGACGGTGAAAAATGGTGTAAATGAGTAAATAAATAGTATAGAAAATAAAATAAAGTTGCGAGCGACATTGCTCATCGATATCTTCTTTGAAAATGTCAGTTGTCTAAACTCAGCACAACACGTCCTATGTGGCAAAAGTGACAAGTTCTATGCTAGCATGTGCGATTAGCATAGCATAGCGCTACCCTACGCTTTTTCTAAAACAATTTATTTCTATGCTACTATAAATAATTAATTCGAGTTTAATTTCTATAAGAAAATATGGGTAATTCTTGTTGTAGACCATTCATCATAAACAAACATTTTGAAATTAGTCTCCGAAGCATCGATTATTCTGAATCCTTTTGCATTATCTTCTCTGTAGTGTCTAGTTCAAAACATGTAATTTTTTTTCGCTATAATTACATCTTTGGTTAGGGTAACCAGGGTGTTTTTCGATGATACCACACGTTTTTAGATACAAAACATAAACACAAAAAATACCTCAAATTTAAATAATTCTTTACAAGTGTCAAACTAATAATTATAAATCTAATTCTCCAATTAAAATATAATTACCCTTCATGCAACCGGCTACAGGTTATAGTTACAGGTTACGGTTACAGTGTTATTTCCTATGTCCCGTTTTCAAAGTTGACACACGCTATACATAAGGATTTCAAGTGAACCTAGACTGAGAATAATTGTTTTTTTTAAACAATAACTAAACAAGGACTAGAAAAAAAATTTTTATTTTAGAAAATAAATTATTAATTTATGTCAAAATAAATTTTAAAAATCAAATTACCAATCAAACGATCGAATATAAAAGAAACATGTGAATTAAATAAATTAATATATCAAAAAGAGTGGAAATATAATTCGAAAAAAGTACTTTAACCCTATCAACCCTTATATTTTTGAAAAGAAAAAAAAAATTAGCTTTTTAGTGACATAAAATTGAGGTTGGGTTTGTATTTAAAAAAACATAAGTTTGCATGATATCTGCAAAACGGCGCTATAAAAAAATATCTTTGTTATTAATTTATTTGGCTTTTAGTAGTGCCTTTTGCCTATTTTTTGAAAATTGGAATTATCTCCATTAATAAAAAAGTTATAAGCATTTAAAGAAAATTCATTTTTTTAGTTTTTGTCAAATAACTAAGAAACTTGGCAACAATGTTATTTTTTCTGAACGCAATTTAAATGGCCGTATAATTCTACCCAACTTTGCCAATTTTACCGACTCTGTATCGCTTTTAATAACAAAGTTATTATGAAGTTTTTTGAATTGATATAAAGTGTATGATAATTCGGAATATCATGGATCAGTAATCCGGATGTTTCAAGAATCCAAATTGCCTCGGTTTTATTAATCCGGACTATCGAGGTCCTACTGTATTACGTTTATAATTTACAGCAAAAATTACAATTTTTATCACAGCCCAACTATATGGTAATTAACGGTAATATAAAACGGTAAATTACGGTAATTAATTTTATAATTTACTGGCTATAACTCAAAAACAAAAGAAGGTATAGGTTTCCGATTTTTGATTTCACCATGGAGTTTATTTAAAAAAAGTAGTTTGAGGACGTGTGTCATTAGAATTCTTCTAAGTCTTATATTAACCACCCTCTTGTACTGCACTTCAAAGACACCGATGTATAATTTAAATTAGGCGTTTTTGAAATTTTTTATATTTCGGTTCTGTAATGGAGCTATTACGACACCGAAAGTAGTTTAGTAATATTTGAAAGCGTGTCTGCAAAGTGTAGTAAAATTTATTTTTTTCGAAGTTGCTGGTACTATGTATTTTTTTAAGTGTTTTTCACTTATTTCCTTCTTTTTACTTTTACTTCTTGCACATCTACTAATTTTAAGTTCAAAATGTCTTATTATTAATAGTGAAATTACGTCAACACAACAGGTAGATACCATTTGGTGATTAGCTAATTTTGCGGTGCCAAAAACTGTTAAAAACAAAAATTATTAATTTTAATTTTAAAGGAATTGGTTAACTGATTAAAACTTGTGGAACGAGTAAACGACGCCAAACTTTTATTTGCTCAAAAATATGACATTTTTAATTTTTACTATAAACGTTATTTTTGTATATTAAGATTTTAAAGAATATTTATATACGGTTTTATTTAATTTTAATTTGACAAAAAGAATTAATTTTAAACTTAAAAAATTTAGAAATGTCAATAGGTATGTAGTAAGATTTTTTATTTAAAAGGCCGAAATATAAAAAATACTGTAAATATTTGTGTTAAAAGTGATTTTATTTTGTTCGTGGAGTTACTCCATTCGTTTCGCTCATTTCGTAATCCTCTCCACTCACAAAATAAAACGTCTCTTTTAACACGTATATCATAAACTACTATTTTTAAAAGCAAAGTAGTTATTGCATTAAAATGTATTTATTCAATCAATCAATTACAATTTTCTCAAAATTATAGGTAGCTTTTTTCCTATAAAAGAAGATTTCTTTATTCTTAGTAGGTATACCTACTTTTTGTCGTCTGCTATGATATTGTGACAAATTAAATGTTGCTCTTCAGGACATTTAGTCACAGTGTGACTATAACTACTAGAAGTTGCCTAAAAATATTTATAAAGAAATAAACATCTAATTTTCTATTTTAAATTTATAATTACCGTTTTCCTTAAGAAATAATCGCTAAAACCCAAACTGGGTATTTCCACAAACAAAGTTAATAAAGTAGTCAAAATTATGGTAATTACTACCGTAAAACAAAATATAGATAACTGTAAATGTAAATTGAATCAACAAGCCCTTTTATTTAGTTAAAAATTCTCCTGCATGCTTCAATACTGCAATTATTTTTTTACCTGATGAGCGGTGGGAATACGCAGATACTTAAATTGGTATTTATCTGCACAAACGCAGTAGTCAACGTATTTAAATTATTAAAGGGACGTGATCAAATCTGGGCGAACTTATCCCTACCGCCCGTCAAGTTAAATTATTTTAGCTGTACATACCAATTCATAATTTCCAAATACCACAGGGTCTCTGAACTGTCCTGCTATTGTATTAATAACTGCGAAGTGTGTCAGATACATCGAGTATGAAAGTTTGGAAAAGATTTGAAAAATTGGTGAAGATAAAAAGCTGTTGATGAAACCTATAAAAAAAGTTTAAATAAAAGTGTAATAAAATAAAATTATTAAGACCTGAATAGTTAAAAGTACAAGCAAATACCACCCATGCTACTGAAAATGACCAACAAATGTTGAAAAAGATCATGTGCATATTTTTTAGAACAGTCATTTCTTTATCAGTAGTCATCAAAATACCAAAAGCAGAGAAGCCTAGAATGGTCACCAATATTGCAAAAATCCAAAACAGGAAAACTGTAACCTAAAATAAAAAATTCAAAAATTATTTTTTAAATAGCAGCACAAAATTTGATTGTAGAGTAGGGAGATCTGCAAACACAATTTACTTACCTTGGAAAGTTGTATATCATTTTCTTCAACTTCAGTCACAATCTTGCTCATACCAAATCCAACCAACCAAGGTATTGCATTTATTACAAGCGAATCATAATAATATTGAGCTGTCATGGCATTTAACTGTGGCGAACTACAATTTATTTAAAATTATTTTTATAGCAATATTTATATCCAGTACTATAAAGCTCTTTATTAATTTAGATACGTATTAAATTTGACCTTTTCATTAATAATCAGTCCTGGTTATCCAAGAACATCTGTGAGCATTTCAAATTAATTTTAATTCGACATTTTAGTCTTACAGTACTGGCTGGTAATTAACAATTAACTTACTTGGTTGGTAAAATATTTGGAGCAGGTTTATAATAAAGCACAACAAAAATATTATACATAAAACATACTGAAAGCAAAAGTTTGACGACCGTCATAAAATAGGATGGAAACTTTTTTATAACAAACAGAAGAATTGGTGATAATACGTAAAGTTGCATGTCTATCATTAAATACCATGATTGAACTACGCACTAAAAAAGTAATTATGGTAATAAAACTTTTCTAAAAAATAATATACATTTATTAAAAGTTGAGGCAAAACTTATTTGAGTCAATTTTATTGGTTTCATTTTTATTTTGGCTATACTATCCATATAGTTTTTGAATAAATAGCCGCTACTTTAACAGGAAAGAGCCATTTAGCTAATAATATAGACGGCAATGATTTTCTAAATATAGCGATTTCCGGTCAGTTTATCTAATAGAAATTGTTGCTTATACGCTCACTTATAAGGAAAGATTGACAGCCAATGATAATGTAAACTGGACGACATGAATGAGTGTTCCATAGTTTTCCAAAATGTCGTTTTTGTCGCATTTTCTCTTATAAGCAACGGTTGCTAACCCTCCTTCCGGATCTATTTATTCAATGACCTTAAACTACACTGTCTATTGAATTTGACCATAATTTATCCATTGAATAAAAAAAATAATTTCTCTAAGAGGAAGGAGTCTTCTATCCAATCGTATGTGAATGCAATGGTTGTTCAAAATGGCCGATCAGGTAGAGTTGTGGTTATTTTTTTATTGAATGAGATAGCAGCTGTTTCCGCTTTACAGTGCCGCAAAATTTTGATCTTTCCGTTGTTCTCACTTATGAACACGATATCCTTCGATTAAGATTTCAGAAAATACCTGTAATCAAAATAATACTGGAAGGTAAACAATAATACTCGTGAGCGAGAAGAGTCTCTCTTACATATAAATAGTCCTAAAAACATAATTGTGTAAAAGATTTTAATTCATCTAAACGTAAAAAAAAACAAATTCGATACCATGAAAAAGAAAGTTAAGGGTGTTCAAAGTCGAAACTTCGTAGATTTCGTAGTGTCACTTTAATAAAAAATGATTTCTGTTAAAACTGATTTTTGTGCACTCTAAAAAATATTAGCTCTATGCATTAATTAACAACAGAGAACAAAAAAATGTTTTTGAATGATTTCGGTTCAATTAGACATCCAGCGCAGAAAAAAGTAGTCGATCAAAATTCAAATGCCATTAAGACTCCATAACAAAATGACTAGGTTCCCGTATCTCTCTCTTACTTTTAAAAAATATATGCATAATTTCAAACTCTACCCGCCCGAAATATCCAACCAGTTGGTAAAGTAGGGGGTATTTTTTATTTAATGCAACCAGTTCATTTTAGTTATCATGTTGCTGTAATTGATAAATATTAGAATAGCGATTATTTATTCAAAGATAAAAATTAG
Organism: Malthinus seriepunctatus; assembly: GCA_963924605.1. Taxonomy (NCBI): domain Eukaryota; kingdom Metazoa; phylum Arthropoda; class Insecta; order Coleoptera; family Cantharidae; genus Malthinus; species Malthinus seriepunctatus. The sequence goes on from OZ004603.1 coordinate 17,593,129, forward strand.
TCATCTATGGTTTTGTAAAATGTAATTTTCGTCGCATTTTATCTTATAGGCACTCGTTGCTAAGCTTTGTCATTGAATAAAAAATATCGCTTTTCTTAAGGCTTTGTTATAGCATTGAATAAAGAAATACCAGCTGACAGCTACCAGCTTTTCAGTTTTTCCACCAGCTGTATTAGAGTAGCGGATATTTATTCAATGAGTTTCTTTTAGTTTTGACATTTTAAAGTTTTAAATAGGTTTCAACTTAAGAGATGGCGTTATATTTGTCTACACAAATTTAAAAATTTGATTTTAATATTTTTAATTTTAACAATAAAATGGAGAATAGACCTGGAAGTAGCAACCGTTGCATATAAGAGAAAATGCGACGAAAACGACATTTTTGAAATCTATGGATGACTCATTCATTTCGTCGAGTTTACATTATCAATGGTTTTCATTTCATATTTTAATATGGAGAATTAGATTTATAATTATTAGATACCTACAAAGAAATAAATAAATAAAAATGTCAAATTTTGACGTTTCTAAATAAATATTCAAATCTGACGTTAAGTTCGTTTTGTGTTGGCTTGAATTGTAAAAAATTAAGGCCTCCACATAACACATGCTATACTATGCTATGCTATGCTATGCTATGCGCTATGCCAATGTAGAGGTAACCCAACGTAAGGTAAATCCACCACGTGATGACCGTTAAAGTTGCGCAGTAGATTAGTGCGGTCGTTGCTTAGAAACGAATGTAGACAGTACCCTCGTATAGTTATTATAGTCCCGCCAGGATTAAGTCAATTATGACGCATCGCAGTATGTTATAAGAAATGTCGTTATAAAATATTTTTTCTTTGTCTAATATTGTAATAAAAAAAGACGTATATAAAAACATACGTCTGGTGTATAAACTATATGGTAGATAAAAACGTATGTCGAGCATTTCAGATTTTATTAGATGTCAGTTGGATGTTTTGAGGTTATGTTATGTCAGTTAAATTTAAATCAGTTTTTTTAATAAAAATTAGTTTTTTCTTTATCACAGAATTTTTAACGTAATGAAGTGGTACGATATAGTACATGGAAAGTTTCTTTGAATGAAATAGACAGCCACACAATAAATTATTGACGATGGTTTTCTTCAAAATTACCTCAGAAGTAAAATTTTCGGTTGCACTTTTTACTATTTTATACAAAAATTTCGTGTAACAAAAATATTGATTTAAATTAATCAATGCGCTTCTGAGAAGATCTTTGGATTCCTCTGCACTTAACACAATTTAACGAATCAAGGGGTTGATTACTGGGCTGTAAAATGTTATAATAAACTCATGAAGTTGTGTATGTGAGCATCGACTGAGTAATTATTTTTTCTAAAATTGTTGAATTTGTTGATTTGCTAATCGTGTGATGTTTTTATCGTCGGTTTTAACAGTGACAATATGTGGGTTTCTTGGGTTCCAAAACCCAGTGCCTCTGCTTCTCAATTTTTGCCGCCCTTGAGTAAGTCTATAAGCAAAATAGCATTTATACTAGATCATTGATCATCGAGCGACTCTACGTCCTAAAACGCAGGTTGACATTCCACCGTGTGCGTCAGAATCAGACATTTTCAAAAAATCTTGACTATTAAACTTTCTGTCAATAGATAAATCGATCGGAAATCTGTTATTACACTTTGATTGCTTTTCATTCTTCGTTTAAAGCGTTTCCAGGAATGTATTCCATAATTTAGGACGGAGAGAAAAACTTAAAATAAAGTAAAAACTGGATGTAGGTACAACTTTATTTAATTTAAAATTCCCGCTTAAAATGTACATCGCATACTGTGTCGCCACCACGGACAAACAATGAATTAATTTAATTAATTTTGACGTTTCTGAAATTGTGTATTAAGAGCGGACATACGTTTACAACAGATTGATGCTTACACTTTAGAGCGATGAGTCATAATTGACTTAAACGCGCCGTTACTATATATTACTTTTGTCCAAGCAAAATAATTACAACCATTTTAATAATGTGAAGATCTCATTCACAAAGTATAGTACTTTAAATAAAATTTAAATTAAGTAATTATTTTAAATAATTAAATAACTAAATTAAATAATTATTTTAAATTTTGACAACTTTTAAAAATAATTTTTTGACAGAAGAAATAACTAGCTCCGCCACTGGGCTCTAAAGCCACGCCTCGCGCAGGTTTACTCACGTGGTGGATTCAACTTACGTTGGGTTTACTATAAAACACAGAAGTCGAAATATGATGTCTACACAAGCTTGTCCACATAATTCGTGCTCGTAGCTATTCGATTGCTATGCGTTTGGCGCATGACGTTCTAGTAGAACAAGTTTCGACTTCAGTGCGCTATGCTATGTAAATGTACGTCAATACATTTGAACGCTATATTTAAAATTTTTAGGTTAGTTTTTGCTGTTTATCGAATCTTAAATGTTGAAATAAGACCAAAGGACGGTGAAAAATGGTGTAAATGAGTAAATAAATAGTATAGAAAATAAAATAAAGTTGCGAGCGACATTGCTCATCGATATCTTCTTTGAAAATGTCAGTTGTCTAAACTCAGCACAACACGTCCTATGTGGCAAAAGTGACAAGTTCCACAGATAACTGAGATATATTCTACAATAGATGCGGGAGCTAGGGTGAGACGTAGGTTACCATCATCGGTAGGGGGGTAGGTAGTTCTTACCACCATCACGGTATGGCGCTGGCAGCATCGAGATCCGCGTATTTAATACATAGGGATCAAGTAGGAATGTGATATAATGTAAAAATTGAAGTTTACTTTAAAATAATTTGTCAGTTGTGTGAATGTTTGAGTAGTGATCCCCAAAGCAGAAACCATGTATTGATATGGCATCTAAATTGAAAAGAACAGTTTAAAATTTGAATAAAAAACGGTGTTCAAATCATGAAGTTAATAAGAGCAAATTTTAGTGCATGATAAATGATGTGTTCGACGAGGAGTGTAAAAGAAGAGTTACTATTTTCAAAACGGTTTAACTTGGTTAATACATTGGCATCGTAGAGAAATCGGATGAAAACCTAATTGAAGGCAAGTTTAAGTTGATATTTAGTTGATTGTGGAAACACCCAATTTAAAACAAAGTTGAGCAATGACCAATTTGTAGAAATGTAGTAAATAATGTTAAACCAAGTTGTTCCGTTAATTTTTGTAGGAACTAGTTAATAAATATATTACAATAAAATGAACAGTTATTTTATTTTAATTTTCACAGGTTCAAAAAATGAAGAGGTGGTCATAATACGATCACTTACGAAAAATAACGAGTTAAATTTAGCAAAAATTATTATTATTATTACAAGCACCCCAAGCACCAAATTTGTGGGCAGCGCCAACAACGATAGTGGTAAGAACTAAAACATGGTTACCATTTAGAGTGGGGACTCGGCCATCTATTTCTGAATATATAAATCTATAATCTGTGACAAGTTCTATGCTAGCATGTGCGATTAGCATAGCATAGCGCTACCCTACGCTTTTTCTAAAACAATTTATTTCTATGCTACTATAAATAATTAATTCGAGTTTAATTTCTATAAGAAAATATGGGTAATTCTTGTTGTAGTCCATTCATCATAAACAAACATTTTGAAATTAGTCTCCGAAGCATCGATTATTCTGAATCCTTTTGCATTATCTTCTCTGTAGTGTCTAGTTCAAAACATGTAATTTTTTTTCGCTATAATTACATCTTTGGTTAGGGTAACCAGGGTGTTTTTCGATGATACCACACGTTTTTAGATACAAAACATAAACACAAAAAATACCTCAAATTTAAATAATTCTTTACAAGTGTCAAACTAATAATTATAAATCTAATTCTCCAATTAAAATATAATTACCCTTCATGCAACCGGCTACAGGTTACAGTTACAGGTTACGGTTACAGTGTTATTTCCTATGTCCCGTTTTCAAAGTTGACACACGCTATACATAAGGATTTCAAGTGAACCTAGACTGAGAATAATTGTTTTTTTTAAACAATAACTAAACAAGGACTAGAAAAAAAATTTTTATTTTAGAAAATAAATTACAAATTTATGTCAAAATAAATTTTAAAAATCAAATTACCAATCAAACGATCGAATATAAAAGAAACATGTGAATTAAATAAATTAATATATCAAAAAGAGTGGAAATATAATTCGAAAAAAGTACTTTAACCCTATCAACCCTTATATTTTTGAAAAGAAAAAAAAATTAGCTTTTTAGTGACATAAAATTGAGGTTGGGTTTGTATTTAAAAAAACATAAGTTTGCATGATATCTGCAAAACGGCGCTATAAAAAAATATCTTTGTTATTAATTTATTTGGCTTTTAGTAGTGCCTTTTGCCTATTTTTTGAAAATTGGAATTATCTCCATTAATAAAAAAGTTATAAGCATTTAAAGAAAATTCATTTTTTTAGTTTTTGTCAAATAACTAAGAAACTTGGCAACAATGTTATTTTTTCTGAACGCAATTTAAATGGCCGTATAATTCTACCCAACTTTGCCAATTTTACCGACTCTGTATCGCTTTTAATAACAAAGTTATTATGAAGTTTTTTGAATTGATATAAAGTTTATGATAATTCGGAATATCATGGATCAGTAATCCGGATGTTTCAAGAATCCAAATTGCCTCGGTTTTATTAATCCGGACTATCGAGGTCCTACTGTATTACGTTTATAATTTACAGCAAAAATTACAATTTTTATCACAGCCCAACTATATGGTAATTAACGGTAATATAAAACGGTAAATTACGGTAATTAATTTTATAATTTACTGGCTATAACTCAAAAACAAAAGAAGGTATAGGTTTCCGATTTTTGATTTCACCATGGAGTTTATTTAAAAAAAGTAGTTTGAGGACGTGTGTCATTAGAATTCTTCTAAGTCTTATATTAACCACCCTCTTGTACTGCACTTCAAAGACACTGATGTATAATTTAAATTAGGCGTTTTTGAAATTTTTTATATTTCGGTTCTGTAATGGAGCTATTACGACACCGAAAGTAGTTTAGTAATATTTGAAAGCGTGTCTGCAAAGTGTAGTAAAATTTATTTTTTTCGAAGTTGCTGGTACTATGTATTTTTTTAAGTGTTTTTCACTTATTTCCTTCTTTTTACTTTTACTTCTTGCACATCTACTAATTTTAAGTTCAAAATGTCTTATTATTAATAGTGAAATTACGTCAACACAACAGGTAGATACCATTTGGTGATTAGCTAATTTTGCTGTGCCAAAAACTGTTAAAAACAAAAATTATTAATTTTAATTTTAAAGGAATTGGTTAACTGATTAAAACTTGTGGAACGAGTAAACGACGCCAAACTTTTATTTGCTCAAAAATATGACATTTTTAATTTTTACTATAAACGTTATTTTTGTATATTAAGATTTTAAAGAATATTTATATACGGTTTTATTTAATTTTAATTTGACAAAAAGAATTAATTTTAAACTTAAAAAATTTAGAAATGTCAATAGGTATGTAGTAAGATTTTTTATTTAAAAGGCCGAAATATAAAAAATACTGTAAATATTTGTGTTAAAAGTGATTTTATTTTGTTCGTGGAGTTACTCCATTCGTTTCGCTCATTTCGTAATCCTCTCCACTCACAAAATAAAACGTCTCTTTTAACACGTATATCATAAACTACTATTTTTAAAAGCAAAGTAGTTATTGCATTAAAATGTATTTATTCAATCAATCAATTACAATTTTCTCAAAATTATAGGTAGCTTTTTTCCTATAAAAGAAGATTTCTTTATTCTTAGTAGGTATACCTACTTTTTGTCGTCTGCTTTGACATTGTGACAAATTAAATGTTGCTCTTCAGGACATTTAGTCACAGTGTGACTATAACTACTAGAAGTTGCCTAAAAATATTTATAAAGAAATAAACATCTAATTTTCTATTTTAAATTTATAATTACCGTTTTCCTTAAGAAATAATCGCTAAAACCCAAACTGGGTATTTCCACAAACAAAGTTAATAAAGTAGCCAAAATTATGGTAATTACTACCGTAAAACAAAATATAGATAACTGTAAATGTAAATTGAATCAACAAGCCCTTTTATTTAGTTAAAAATTCTCCTGCATGCTTCAATACTGCAATTATTATTTTACCCGATGGCGGTGGGAATACGCAGATACTTAAATTGGTATTTATCTGCACAAACGCAGTAGTCAACGTATTTAAATTATTAAAGGGACGTGATCAAATCTGGGCGAACTTATCCCTACCGCCCGTCAAGTTAAATTATTTTAGCTGTACATACCAATTCATAATTTCCAAATACCACAGGGTCTCTGAACTGTCCTGTTATTGTATTAATAACTGCGAAGTGTGTCAGATACATCGAGTATGAAAGTTTGGAAAAGATTTGAAAAATTGGTGAAGATAAAAAGCTGTTGATGAAACCTATAAAAAAAGTTTAAATAAAAGTGTAATAAAATAAAATTATTAAGACCTGAATAGTTAAAAGTACAAGCAAATACCACCCATGCTACTGAAAATGACCAACAAATGTTGAAAAAGATCATGTGCATATTTTTTAGAACAGTCATTTCTTTATCAGTAGTCATCAAAATACCAAAAGCAGAGAAGCCTAGAATGGTCACCAATATTGCAAAAATCCAAAACAGGAAAACTGTAACCTAAAATAAAAAATTCAAAAATTATTTTTTAAATAGCAGCACAAAATTTGATTGTAGAGTAGGGAGATCTGCAAACACAATTTACTTACCTTGGAAAGTTGTATATCATTTTCTTCAACTTCAGTCACAATCTTGCTCATACCAAATCCAACCAACCAAGGTATTGCATTTATTACAAGCGACTCATAATAATATTGAGCTGTCATGGCATTTAACTGTGGCGAACTACAATTTATTTAAAATTATTTTTATAGCAATATTTATATCCAGTACTATAAAGCTCTTTATTAATTTAGATACGTATTAAATTTGACCTTTTTATTAATAATCAGTCCCGGTTATCCAAGAACATCTGTGAGCATTTCAAATTAATTTTAATTCGACATTTTAGTCTTACAGTACTGGCTGGTAATTAACAATTAACTTACTTGGTTGGTAAAATATTTGGAGCAGGTTTATAATAAAGCACAACAAAAATATTATACATAAAACATACTGAAAGCAAAAGTTTGACGACCGTCATAAAATAGGATGGAAACTTTTTTATAACAAACAGAAGAATTGGTGATAATACGTAAAGTTGCATGTCTATCATTAAATACCATGATTGAACTACGCACTAAAAAAGTAATTATGGTAATAAAAAAAATTTTCTAGAAAATAATATACATTTATTAAAAGTTGAGGCAAAACTTATTTGAGTCAATTTTATTGGTTTCATTTTTATTTTGGCTATACTATCCATATAGTTTTTGAATAAATAGCCGCTACTTTAACAGGAAAGAGCCATTTAGCTAATAATATAGACGGCAATGATTTTCTAAATATAGCGATTTCCGGTCAGTTTATCTAATAGAAATTGTTGCTTATACGCTCACTTATAAGGAAAGATTGACAGCCAATGATAATGTAAACTGGACGACATGAATGAGTGTTCCATAGTTTTCCAAAATGTCGTTTTTGTCGCATTTTCTCTTATAAGCAACGGTTGCTAACCCTCCTTCCGGATCTATTTATTCAATGACCTTAAACTACACTGTCTATTGAATTTGACCATAATTTATCCATTGAATAAAAAAAATAATTTCTCTAAGAGGAAGGAGTCTTCTATCCAATCGTATGTGAATGCAATGGTTGTTCAAAATGGCCGATCAGGTAGAGTTGTGGTTATTTTTTTATTGAATGAGATAGCAGCTGTTTCCGCTTTACAGTGGCGCAAAATTTTGATCTTTCCGTTGTTCTCACTTTTGAACACGATATCCTTCGATTAAGATTTCAGAAAATACCTGTAATCAAAATAATACTGGAAGGTAAACAATAATACTCGTGAGCGAGAAGAGTCTCTCTTACATATAAATAGTCCTAAAAACATAATTGTGTAAAAGATTTTAATTCATCTAAACGTAAAAAAAAACAAATTCGATACCATGAAAAAGAAAGTTAAGGGTGTTCAAAGTCGAAACTTCGTAGATTTCGTAGTGTCACTTTAATAAAAAATGATTTCTGTTAAAACTGATTTTTGTGCACTCTAAAAAATATTAGCTCTATGCATTAATTAACAACAGAGAAAAAAAAAATGTTTTTGAATGATTTCGGTTCAATTAGACATCCAGCGCAGAAAAAAGTAGTCGATCAAAATTCAAATGCCATTAAGACTCCATAACAAAATGACTAGGTTCCCGTATCTCTCTCTTACTTTTAAAAAATATATGCATAATTTCAAACTCTACCCGCCCGAAATATCCAACCAGTTGGTAAAGTAGGGGGTATTTTTTATTTAATGCAACCAGTTCATTTTAGTTATCATGTTGCTGTAATTGATAAATATTAGAATAGCGATTATTTATTCAAAGATAAAAATTAGTCATCTATGGTTTTGTAAAATGTAATTTTCGTCGCATTTTATCTTATAGGCACTCGTTGCTAAGCTTTGTCATTGAATAAAAAATATCGCTTTTCTTAAGGCTTTGTCATAGCATTGAATAAAGAAATACCAGCTGACAGCTACCAGCTTTTCAGTTTTTCTACCAGCTGTATTAGAGTAGCGGGTATTTATTCAATGAGTTTCTTTTAGTTTTGACATTTTAAAGTTTTAAATAGGTTTCAACTTAAGAGATGGCGTTATATTTGTCTACACAAATTTAAAAATTTGATTTTAATATTTTTAATTTTAACAATAAAATGAAGAATAGACCTGGAAGTAGCAACCGTTGCATATAAGAGAAAATGCGACGAAAACGACATTTTTGAAATCTATGGATGACTCATTCATTTCGTCGAGTTTACATTATCAATGGTTTTCATGATCTTTCTTTTTCATGCTCAATTCTACTTTACACATTTATCCCCAGGGTTTAATTTTATTCCCAGTATAAAGAGGTTTTAACGATGGCGTGAAACTATTTATACTGAGACTAAAACCAAATCCCAAGGATAAATATGTATTGTAAAATCTACACTAAGTGAGAGTGTAAGCAACTATTCCTATTGGAGTAACTGACCGGAATGGACAGAAAATAATTTATTTAGATAACCATTGAATTTACATACAATTAACTGGAATGCTCTTTCTTGTTAGAGTAGCGGCTATTTATTCAATGCCTGTCTCGTAACATTTGCTTCTATTACTCATAGATGTGTATGTGTTATGTAATAATAAAGGTTTCAACTCACAGGAACAGAGATTGGTTCTATATTTTGAACATATAGCAACGCCTTCCACCATTGTGTGTAACAATCGACAACTTCGGTTGTAACTAAACTTGGCCAATATGGACCATTTCCTAAACAATTTAAAAACGAAACGTAAAACAATACGACGACAGCATAAGGTGGCGTTAATCTAAAATATTTAAATTTAGTTCTTATAATACTATAAAGGCTCGATTAGTTAAGGACAGCATTAACAAAAAATTTGCAATTCGTCTTTCAAATTAAATAAGAATTACTGTAGGTGCGTCATTAAATCAAACCTTAAATATCTGCGAAGATAAAATTTCCAAATGCTAAATTTTTCATGTTTTCCCAACGATTTAATATAAGTATAACCTATAAGAAATCCCGATAATAAGAAAAACGAGTGAACTCCTGTAATTCCAGAACTTAGAACTATTGCTCCAAAAATGGAAGTTCCCCACTGAAAAAATAATTTTTAAACAAATTACTTATGTAAAGTTAAGAAATCATTTAACTTGTTTAAAATACCAAGCATTTTGTACATTTAAGGTAATTAAATTTAATTCCGTGTGATATATAATAATTCCAAACATTGAAAGAGTTCTAATTCCGTGAATACTTAAAAGTTGATTGGATTTAGTTTGAGTTGCATACAATTTTTTAAAATTTCTTATGAGTGAGAATTTGGAACACAAACTATCTAAAATCCTTGAAAAATTATTAAATCATTAATTTATTAAAAATATCAATCACCTTTCTCGTGAGTAAAATTATTGTCATATATAGTGCAGCACAAAGCTCCTAAAACAATTGCTGCATAAACCACCCTAGAATAATAATTGTTTTTATAATATTTATTTTGATACTGAATTTAATTACATTGCTATAATAATGGCTGGAGTCCAAGTAAAGTTTACTCCTTTTGTTTGGCAAGAATTTCCATCAATAGTAACATTCAACCCCAACATAGAGTAAAATTCTTGGATATCGTTGGACGAACAATGATTTGGAATACATGTTGATACGTGAGTACTCTTTAGGGATTGACTTAATGGGTTCTGTAAGGATAGATAGATTTGATGTGTTTTAAGTATTTGTTAAAACGGTTTTGATCGATGGCGTAGGGCTGCAGTTGATATGTTAGTGTAAGAATTTCGTGTGTGTAAAGTTCTGTTATTATTAAATTTATTAAAAGCATTATTTTCCATAATATCTCAAAATTAGAAAAACAATTGATTACACGCTTATCTAAATTAAAGCTTCAGTCGAAAAGTAGGCGGTGAAAACAATGAAAATCGATATTCAGTTTCTAGACGTTTATTTGAAATTCTTATGATAGTTGAGATATCTGGAGGGACAATACAGGTAGACAGATGTATCTTATAAGCATTTGTTTGAAAATTTGGACCAAGGGAGCTCTAGACTAGGTCTGGTATTTTTAACTTTTTCCAATCGAGAACAAAAACATACTCAATAATAATAACAACATTTTTTTTTTGATTAAGAAAACGCTTCCGGAAATTTTTTATTTTTTTTAATATCTTTTAATATTTTTTAATATTTTTTTAATATTTTTTAATTCATATTAACATAAAAATAAATTTATTAATAAAAACAACGGATGTGGCCATACGAGGAACTTTTTCCTGTCCATGAAATATTATAATTTTATATTTTTTTTACTAAAATTTAATTTAATATCTTATAAATTAAAGAAAATTTTAAATTATAAACTTTGAAAGAAATCACAAAAAAATACCACAGAAGAAAGTTCTTCGTATGGCCACATCCGTTGTTTTTATTGATATTGTTGTTAATATCGAATAACGATAGTAGATAAAAGCGATATCGATATTTTATAATATCGATATTTTCGATAATAACGATATTTTGGATAATATCGATAATTTTCGATATTTTATAAATCATTGAAAATGTTTTAATTACTACAGAGTAGAGCATTTGAATTTTTTGGAGCATTTTTTATGTCTTTTTCATTAATAAAGTTGAATAGAAGTAAGTAATATATATTTATAAAATTTATTAGATTACTGATGATGAGTATGAAATTGATAAGCAATTCCGATATTTTTCTTAAATCCAGAATTTCTAGAAATTCATTAAATCGATATTTTCGATATTATCGATACAATTCGAAATATCGATATTATTGATAAATATCGATATTACCGAACATTTCGATATTATCGAAAATATCGATATATCGAAATTATCGATATCGAAAATATCTATATTATCATTATCAATATTATTCAAAATATCGATATCATCGATATTATCGAAAATATCGATATTATTAAAAATATCGATGTTACCGGAAATATCGATAATTTTCTTCTATCGATATTCAATATTTTTTTTAAAGTAACATAATCTTCTCAAGACGTCCGTGGTAGACCTACCGTCTGCCATTTATAAAAATGATACAAAATAATTTTTTTTATTGTGGGATTAACGAAATTAAACTTACCAAAGAAAAGTAGTTGTTATAAGTTAAATTATTTGGAAATAACGTGCCCATACAATATTGACCTGTAATATTAAATTTACCAAAATGGTGTACATTAAGACATTCGTCGTAAAGTCCATAAATATTTCCATAATTTAGCGGAAATGATCCAGAATCGAGCACTACAATAAAAAAAAATATAATCAAAGTTGCCATCACTATACCAAACTTGGCCAACTTTTCATAGCCCACTCTGATTTTGAATATAAACCATTTAAAAAGAATAAAATTTGTTCTTTGCATTGAGATGATATTTCCTTTTGATTTATTATGTTTAATTTCTCTTCCAATAAAATACTAATTTCATCACATAGGTTTTCAGCATTTTGTATAAATGAGAAGAAAAACGCAAAATATAATAGCATTTTAACATTCATTTTAAGCCAACTTTTTCGATTAAAGACGAACTCCAGTAAAATACTACTATAAAAATTATATATTAGCTAAGTTTATTAGATAAGGGCAATTATATTTTAATTGGAGATTTAGATTTATAATTTGCGCTATCGTTGGCCATGAACTTTTGTTTTTTGGTTTTCCAAAATAAAAAGTCCCTATTAAGTTGACTGACAGCTCTTGACAATACCAAAAAAATGACAGACCACTGACAGGCCAACTATTAACACAATTGAATAAAAGCCACTACTCTACAATACTTAACCTTACTGATTTTTTTCAAATTTATACCGGGTGGAAACTGTCACCCTAACATGGCCAACCATAGCGCAAATAAAAAGTGAATGGATAATACCTACAAAGAAATAAATAAATAAAAATGTCAAAATTTGACGTTTCTCAATAAATATGCAAATCTTCGTTTTGTGTTGACTTGAATTGTGAAAAATTAAGGCCTCGCCACATAACAAATACCGCTATGCTATGCGCTATGCCAATGTAGAGGTAACTCAACGTAAGGTAAATCCACCACGTGATGACCGTTAAAATTGCGCAGTAGATTAGTGCGGTCGTTGCTTAGAAACGACCGTAGACAGTACCGTCGTATAGTTATTATATTACTTTTGTCCAAGCAAATAGTCCTGGGGCCTGTAACAGAAAAAAGGGGGTGATCTTATTCAGGCCCATCTTTTGGAAATAAGCTATTTGAGTGCCAGCGAACACGAAAATCTGGTTGGCTTCCACAGGCAGTGGCTTAAGGCCTCAGAGCTGTTAATAATAAATTTCTAATTGGTGAGGAAGGCGGGAAACCCACCTGAGAGGGATGGCAAAGTCAAATCTTACTTTTTATGTAAAAAGTAGTTACTTTGCCAGTGGACAACTCAAATACCGTTTATGAGTCACGAGTTAGTGTTTGCAGGTGTGCAGCGTAAAGACGTTAATTTCAGTCCAGCTGCCACGCTCTCAGAGACATTGTAGAGAGTAGCCAGTTTTTTTTTTGGCTTTTTTTTTATAAGAATGATAAAATGTCAAAGTTGCATCCCGAATGCTGTCACATTTCTTACTTTTTTCCTTCTTTAAGAATTCCATTGAAGGATCCTGAGACCTTAAGCCACTGCCTGTGGAAGCCAACCAGATTTTTGTGTTTGCTGGCCATCAAATAACTTATTCCCAAAAGATGAGCCTGAATACGATCACCCCGTTTTTTCTGTTAAGGGCTCCCGGATTAAAAATAATTACAAGCATTTTAATAATGTGAAGATCTCATTCACAAAGTATTAAACCAATAATTAATTATTATTAGTATTTTAAATAAAATTTAAATTAAGTAATTATTTTAAATAATTAAATAACTAAATTAAATAATTATTTTAAATTTTGACAACTTTTAAAAATAATTTTTTTGACAGAAGAAATAACTAGCTCCGCCACTGGGCTCTAAAGCCACGCCTCGCGCAGGTTTGCTCACGTGGTCGATTCAACTTACGTTGGGTTTACTATAAAACACAGAAGTCGAAATATGATGTCTACACAAGCTTGTCCACATAATTCGTGCTCGTAGCTATTCGATTGCTATGCGTTTGGCGCATGACGTTGTTCTAGTAGAACAAGTTTCGACTTCAGTGCGCTATGCTATGTAAATGTACGTCAATACATTTGAACGCGATATTTAAAATTTTTAGGTTAGTTTTTGCTGTTTATCGAATCTTAAATGTTGAAATAAGACCAAAGGACGGTGAAAAATGGTGTAAATGAGTAAATAAATAGTATAGAAAATAAAATAAAGTTGCGAGCGACATTGCTCATCGATATCTTCTTTGAAAATGTCAGTTGTCTAAACTCAGCACAACACGTCCTATGTGGCAAAAGTGACAAGTTCTATGCTAGCATGTGCGATTAGCATAGCATAGCGCTACCCTACGCTTTTTCTAAAACAATTTATTTCTATGCTACTATAAATAATTAATTCGAGTTTAATTTCTATAAGAAAATATGGGTAATTCTTGTTGTAGACCATTCATCATAAACAAACATTTTGAAATTAGTCTCCGAAGCATCGATTATTCTGAATCCTTTTGCATTATCTTCTCTGTAGTGTCTAGTTCAAAACATGTAATTTTTTTTCGCTATAATTACATCTTTGGTTAGGGTAACCAGGGTGTTTTTCGATGATACCACACGTTTTTAGATACAAAACATAAACACAAAAAATACCTCAAATTTAAATAATTCTTTACAAGTGTCAAACTAATAATTATAAATCTAATTCTCCAATTAAAATATAATTACCCTTCATGCAACCGGCTACAGGTTATAGTTACAGGTTACGGTTACAGTGTTATTTCCTATGTCCCGTTTTCAAAGTTGACACACGCTATACATAAGGATTTCAAGTGAACCTAGACTGAGAATAATTGTTTTTTTTAAACAATAACTAAACAAGGACTAGAAAAAAAATTTTTATTTTAGAAAATAAATTATTAATTTATGTCAAAATAAATTTTAAAAATCAAATTACCAATCAAACGATCGAATATAAAAGAAACATGTGAATTAAATAAATTAATATATCAAAAAGAGTGGAAATATAATTCGAAAAAAGTACTTTAACCCTATCAACCCTTATATTTTTGAAAAGAAAAAAAAAATTAGCTTTTTAGTGACATAAAATTGAGGTTGGGTTTGTATTTAAAAAAACATAAGTTTGCATGATATCTGCAAAACGGCGCTATAAAAAAATATCTTTGTTATTAATTTATTTGGCTTTTAGTAGTGCCTTTTGCCTATTTTTTGAAAATTGGAATTATCTCCATTAATAAAAAAGTTATAAGCATTTAAAGAAAATTCATTTTTTTAGTTTTTGTCAAATAACTAAGAAACTTGGCAACAATGTTATTTTTTCTGAACGCAATTTAAATGGCCGTATAATTCTACCCAACTTTGCCAATTTTACCGACTCTGTATCGCTTTTAATAACAAAGTTATTATGAAGTTTTTTGAATTGATATAAAGTGTATGATAATTCGGAATATCATGGATCAGTAATCCGGATGTTTCAAGAATCCAAATTGCCTCGGTTTTATTAATCCGGACTATCGAGGTCCTACTGTATTACGTTTATAATTTACAGCAAAAATTACAATTTTTATCACAGCCCAACTATATGGTAATTAACGGTAATATAAAACGGTAAATTACGGTAATTAATTTTATAATTTACTGGCTATAACTCAAAAACAAAAGAAGGTATAGGTTTCCGATTTTTGATTTCACCATGGAGTTTATTTAAAAAAAGTAGTTTGAGGACGTGTGTCATTAGAATTCTTCTAAGTCTTATATTAACCACCCTCTTGTACTGCACTTCAAAGACACCGATGTATAATTTAAATTAGGCGTTTTTGAAATTTTTTATATTTCGGTTCTGTAATGGAGCTATTACGACACCGAAAGTAGTTTAGTAATATTTGAAAGCGTGTCTGCAATGTGTAGTAAAATTTATTTTTTTCGAAGTTGCTGGTACTATGTATTTTTTTAAGTGTTTTTCACTTATTTCCTTCTTTTTACTTTTACTTCTTGCACATCTACTAATTTTAAGTTCAAAATGTCTTATTATTAATAGTGAAATTACGTCAACACAACAGGTAGATACCATTTGGTGATTAGCTAATTTTGCGGTGCCAAAAACTGTTAAAAACAAAAATTATTAATTTTAATTTTAAAGGAATTGGTTAACTGATTAAAACTTGTGGAACGAGTAAACGACGCCAAACTTTTATTTGCTCAAAAATATGACATTTTTTGTTTTACTATAAACGTTATTTTTGTATATTAAGATTTTAAAGAATATTTATATACGGTTTTATTTAATTTTAATTTGACAAAAAGAATTAATTTTAAACTTAAAAAATTTAGAAATGTCAATAGGTATGTAGTAAGATTTTCTATTTAAAAGGCCCAAATATAAAAAATACTGTAAATATTTGTGTTAAAAGTGATTTTATTTTGTTCGTGGAGTTACTCCATTCGTTTCGCTCATTTCGTAATCCTCTCCACTCACAAAATAAAACGTCTCTTTTAACACGTATATCATAAACTACTATTTTTAAAAGCAAAGTAGTTATTGCATTAAAATTTATTTATTCAATCAATCAATTACAATTTTCTCAAAATTATAAGTAGCTTTTTTCCTATAAAAGAAGATTTCTTTATTCTTAGTAGGTATACCTACTCTTTGTCGTCTGCTATGATATTGTGACAAATTAAATGTTGCTCTTCAGGACATTTAGTCACAGTGTGACTATAACTACTAGAAGTTGCCTAAAAATATTTATAAAGAAATAAACATCTAATTTTCTATTTTAAATTTATAATTACCGTTTTCCTTAAGAAATAATCGCTAAAACCCAAACTGGGTATTTCCACAAACAAAGTTAATAAAGTAGCCAAAATTATGGTAATTACTACCGTAAAACAAAATATAGATAACTGTAAATGTAAATTGAATCAAGAAGCCCTTTTATTTAGTTAAAAATTCTCCTGCATGCTTCAATACTGCAATTATTATTTTACCAGATGGCGGTGGGAATACGCAGATACTTAAATTGGTATTTATCTGCACAAACGCAGTAGTCAACGTATTTAAATTATTAAAGGGACGTGATCAAATCTGGGCGAACTTATCCCTACCGCCCGTCAAGTTAAATTATTTTAGCTGTACATACCAATTCATAATTTCCAAATACCACAGGGTCTCTGAACTGTCCTGTTATTGTATTAATAACTGCGAAGTGTGTCAGATACATCGAGTATGAAAGTTTGGAAAAGATTTGAAAAATTGGTGAAGATAAAAAGCTGTTGATGAAACCTATAAAAAAAGTTTAAATAAAAGTGTAATAAAATAAAATTATTAAGACCTGAATAGTTAAAAGTACAAGCAAATACCACCCATGCTACTGAAAATGACCAACAAATGTTGAAAAAGATCATGTGCATATTTTTTAGAACAGTCATTTCTTTATCAGTAGTCATCAAAATACCAAAAGCAGAGAAGCCTAGAATGGTCACCAATATTGCAAAAATCCAAAACAGGAAAACTGTAACCTAAAATAAAAAATTCAAAAATTATTTTTTAAATAGCAGCACAAAATTTGATTGTAGAGTAGGGAGATCTGCAAACACAATTTACTTACCTTGGAAAGTTGTATATCATTTTCTTTAACTTCAGTCACAATCTTGCTCATACCAAATCCAACCAACCAAGGTATTGCATTTATTACAAGCGACTCATAATAATATTGAGCTGTCATGGCATTTAACTGTGGCGAACTACAATTTATTTAAAATTATTTTTATAGCAATATTTATATCCAGTACTATAAAGCTCTTTATTAATTTAGATACGTATTAAATTTGACCTTTTCATTAATAATCAGTCCTGGTTATCCAAGAACATCTGTGAGCATTTCAAATTAATTTTAATTCGACATTTTAGTCTTACAGTACTGGCTGGTAATTAACAATTAACTTACTTGGTTGGTAAAATATTTGGAGCAGGTTTATAATAAAGCACAACAAAAATATTATACATTAAACATACTGAAAGCAAAAGTTTGACGACCGTCATAAAATAGGATGGAAACTTTTTTATAACAAACAGAAGAATTGGTGATAATACGTAAAGTTGCATGTCTATCATTAAATACCATGATTGAACTACGCACTAAAAAAGTAATTATGGTAATAAAACTTTTCTAAAAAATAATATACATTTATTAAAAGTTGAGGCAAAACTTATTTGAGTCAATTTTATTGGTTTCATTTTTATTTTGGCTATACTATCCGTATAGTTTTTGAATAAATAGCCGCTACTTTAACAGGAAAGAGCCATTTAGCTAATAATATAGACGGCAATGATTTTCTAAATATAGCGATTTCCGGTCAGTTTATCTAATAGAAATTGTTGCTTATACGCTCACTTATAAGGAAAGATTGACAGCCAATGATAATGTAAACTGGACGACATGAATGAGTGTTCCATAGTTTTCCAAAATGTCGTTTTTGTCGCATTTTCTCTTATAAGCAACGGTTGCTAACCCTCCTTCCGGATCTATTTATTCAATGACCTTAAACTACACTGTCTATTGAATTTGACCATAATTTGTCCATTGAATAAAAAAAATAATTTCTCTAAGAGGAAGGAGTCTTCTATCCAATCGTATGTGAATGCAATGGTTGTTCAAAATGGCCGATCAGGTAGAGTTGTGGTTATTTTTTTATTGAATGAGATAGCAGCTGTTTCCGCTTTACAGTGGCGCAAAATTTTGATCTTTCCGTTGTTCTCACTTTTGAACACGATATCCTTCGATTAAGATTTCAGAAAATACCTGTAATCAAAATAATACTGGAAGGTAAACAATAATACTCGTGAGCGAGAAGAGTCTCTCTTACATATAAATAGTCCTAAAAACATAATTGTGTAAAAGATTTTAATTCATCTAAACGTAAAAAAAAACAAATTCGATACCATGAAAAAGAAAGTTAAGGGTGTTCAAAGTCGAAACTTCGTAGATTTCGTAGTGTCACTTTAATAAAAAATGATTTCTGTTAAAACTGATTTTTGTGCACTCTAAAAAATATTAGCTCTATGCATTAATTAACAACAGAGAACAAAAAAATGTTTTTGAATGATTTCGGTTCAATTAGACATCCAGCGCAGAAAAAAGTAGTCGATCAAAATTCAAATGCCATTAAGACTCCATAACAAAATGACTAGGTTCCCGTATCTCTCTCTTACTTTTAAAAAATATATGCATAATTTCAAACTCTACCCGCCCGAAATATCCAACCAGTTGGTAAAGTAGGGGGTATTTTTTATTTAATGCAACCAGTTCATTTTAGTTATCATGTTGCTGTAATTGATAAATATTAGAATAGCGATTATTTATTCAAAGATAAAAATTAGTCATCTATGGTTTTGTAAAATGTAATTTTCGTCGCATTTTATCTTATAGGCACTCGTTGCTAAGCTTTGTCATTGAATAAAAAATATCGCTTTTCTTAAGGCTTTGTTATAGCATTGAATAAAGAAATACCAGCTGACAGCTACCAGCTTTTCAGTTTTTCCACCAGCTGTATTAGAGTAGCGGATATTTATTCAATGAGTTTCTTTTAGTTTTGACATTTTAAAGTTTTAAATAGGTTTCAACTTAAGAGATGGCGTTATATTTGTCTACACAAATTTAAAAATTTGATTTTAATATTTTTAATTTTAACAATAAAATGGAGAATAGACCTGGAAGTAGCAACCGTTGCATATAAGAGAAAATGCGACGAAAACGACATTTTGGAAATCTATGGATGACTCATTCATTTCGTCGAGTTTACATTATCAATGGTTTTCATGATCTTTCTTTTTCATGCTCAATTCTACTTTACACATTTATCCCCAGGGTTTAATTTTATTCCCAGTATAAAGAGGTTTTAACGATGGCGTGAAACTATTTATACTGAGACTAAAACCAAATCCCAAGGATAAATATGTATTGTAAAATCTACACTAAGTGAGAGTGTAAGCAACTATTCCTATTGGAGTAACTGACCGGAATGGACAGAAAATAATTTATTTAGATAACCATTGCATTTACATACAATTAACTGGAATGCTCTTTCTTGTTAGAGTAGCGGCTATTTATTCAATGCCTGTCTCGTAACATTTGCTTCTATTACTCATAGATGTGTATGTGTTATGTAATAATAAAGGTTTCAACTCACAGGAACAGAGATTGGTTCTATATTTTGAACATATAGCAACGCCTTCCACCATTGTGTGTAACAATCGACAACTTCGGTTGTAACTAAACTTGGCCAATATGGACCATTTCCTAAACAATTTAAAAACGAAACGTAAAACAATACGACGACAGCATAAGGTGGCGTTAATCTAAAATATTTAAATTTAGTTCTTATAATACTATAAAGGCTCAATTAGTTAAGGACAGCATTAACAAAAAATTTGCAATTCGTCTTTCAAATTAAATAAGAATTACTGTAGGTGCGTCATTAAATCAAACCTTAAATATCTGCGAAGATAAAATTTCCAAATGCTAAATTTTTCATGTTTTCCCAACGATTTAATATAAGTATAACCTATAAGAAATCCAGATAATAAGAAAAACGTGTGAACTCCTGTAATTCCAGAACTTAGAACTATTGCTCCAAAAATGGAAGTTCCCCACTGAAATAATAATTTTTTAAACAAATTACTTATGTAAAGTTAAGAAATCATTTAACTTGTTTAAAATACCAAGCATTTTGTACGTTTATGGTAATTAAATTTAATTCCGAGTGATATATAATAATTCCAAACATTGAAAGAGTTCTAATTCCATGGATACTTAAAAGTTGATTGGATTTAGTTTGAGTTGCACACAATTTCTTAAAATTTCTTATGAGTGAGAATTTGGAGCATAAACTATCTAAAATCCTTGAAAAATTATTAATCATTAATTTATTAAAAATATCAATCACCTTTCTCGTGAGTAAAATTATTGTCATATATAGTGCAGCACAAAGCTCCTAAAACAATTGCTGCATAAACCACCCTAGAATAATAATTGTTTTTATAATATTAATTTGGATACTGAATTAAATTACGTTGCTATAATAATGGCTGGAGTCCAGGTAAAGTTTACTCCTTTTGTTTGGCAAGAACTTCCATCAATAGTAACATTCAACCCCAACATAGAGTAAAACCTTTGAATATCGTTGGACGAACAATGATTTGGAATACACGTTGATACATGAGTACTCTTTAGGGATTGACTTGATGGGTTCTGTAACGATAGATAGATTTGATGTGTTTTAAGTATTTGTTAAAACGGTTTTGATCGATGGCGTAGGACTGCAGTTGATATGTTAGTAATTGTAAGAATTTCGTACATATAAAGTTCTGTTATTATAAAATTTATTAAACGCATTATTTTCCATAATATCTCAAAATTAGAAAAACAATTGACTACACGCTTATCTAAATTAAAGCTTCAGTCGAAAAGTAGGCGGTGAAACCAATGAAAATCGATATTCAATTTCTAGACGTTTATTTGAAATTCTTACGAAAGTTGGGATATCTGGACGGACACAGATAGACAGATGTATCGTAAACATTTTTTTGTAAATTTGGGCCGAGGAGGCTCAAGACGTCTATCAATTAAATGACACAAAATAATTTTTTTTTGATCGGCGGATTAACGAAATTAAACTTACCGAAGAAAAGTAGTTGTTATAAGTTAAATTATTTGGAAATAACGTGCCCATACAATATTGACCTGTAATATTAAATTTACCAAAATGGTGTACATCAAGACATTCGTCGTAAAGTCCATAAATATTTCCATGATTTTGCGGAAATGATCCAGAATCGAGCACTACAATAATAAAAAAATATAATCAAAGTTGCCATCACTATACCAAACTTTACCGACTTTTCAAAGCCCACTCTGATTTTGAATCTAGACCATTTAAAAAGAATAAAATTTGTTCTTTGCATTGAGATGATATTTTCTTTTGATTTAATATGTTTAATTTCTCTTCCAATAAAATACTAATTTCATTACATAGGTTTTCAGCATTTTGTATAAAAGAGAAGAAAAACGCAAAATATATTAGAATTTTAACATTCATTTTAAGCCAACTTTTTCGATTAAAGACGAACTACAGTAAAATTATTCTAATACAGAACGTAATGATTTTGTGATTAATTTGCTAACCTTTGGCATTTCTAAATACTATCAAGATTTGATATTAGCTAAGTGATAGCATTAAGGGCAATTATATTTTAATTGGAGAATTAGATTTATATTTATTAGATACCTACAAAGAAATAAATAAATAAAAATGTCAAATTTTGACGTTTCTAAATAAATATTCAAATCTGACGTTAAGTTCGTTTTGTGTTGGCTTGAATTGTAAAAAATTAAGGCCTCGCCACATAACACATGCTATACTATGCTATGCTATGCTATGCTATGCTATGCTATGCTATGCTATGCTATGCTATGCTATGCTATGCTATGCTATGCTATGCTATGCTATGCTATGCTATGCTATGCTATGCTATGCTATGCTATGCTATGCTATGCTATGCTATGCTATGCTATGCTATGCTATGCTATGCTATGCTATGCTATGCTATGCTATGCTATGCTATGCTATGCTATGCTATGCTATGCTATGCTATGCTATGCTATGCTATGCTATGCTATGCTATGCTATGCTATGCTATGCTATGCTATGCTATGCTATGCTATGCTATGCTATGCTATGCTATGCTATGCTATGCTATGCTATGCTATGCTATGCTATGCTATGCTATGCTATGCTATGCTATGCTATGCTATGCTATGCTATGCTATGCTATGCTATGCTATGCTATGCTATGCTATGCTATGCTATGCTATGCTATGCTATGCTATGCTATGCTATGCTATGCTATGCTATGCTATGCTATGCTATGCTATGCTATGCTATGCTATGCTATGCTATGCTATGCTATGCTATGCTATGCTATGCTATGCTATGCTATGCTATGCTATGCTATGCTATGCTATGCTATGCTATGCTATGCTATGCTATGCTATGCTATGCTATGCTATGCTATGCTATGCTATGCTATGCTATGCTATGCTATGCTATGCTATGCTATGCTATGCTATGCTATGCTATGCTATGCTATGCTATGCTATGCTATGCTATGCTATGCTATGCTATGCTATGCTATGCTATGCTATGCTATGCTATGCTATGCTATGCTATGCTATGCTATGCTATGCTATGCTATGCTATGCTATGCTATGCTATGCTATGCTATGCTATGCTATGCTATGCTATGCTATGCTATGCTATGCTATGCTATGCTATGCTATGCTATGCTATGCTATGCTATGCTATGCTATGCTATGCTATGCTATGCTATGCTATGCTATGCTATGCTATGCTATGCTATGCTATGCTATGCTATGCTATGCTATGCTATGCTATGCTATGCTATGCTATGCTATGCTATGCTATGCTATGCTATGCTATGCTATGCTATGCTATGCTATGCTATGCTATGCTATGCTATGCTATGCTATGCTATGCTATGCTATGCTATGCTATGCTATGCTATGCTATGCTATGCTATGCTATGCTATGCTATGCTATGCTATGCTATGCTATGCTATGCTATGCTATGCTATGCTATGCTATGCTATGCTATGCTATGCTATGCTATGCTATGCTATGCTATGCTATGCTATGCTATGCTATGCTATGCTATGCTATGCTATGCTATGCTATGCTATGCTATGCTATGCTATGCTATGCTATGCTATGCTATGCTATGCTATGCTATGCTATGCTATGCTATGCTATGCTATGCTATGCTATGCTATGCTATGCTATGCTATGCTATGCTATGCTATGCTATGCTATGCTATGCTATGCTATGCTATGCTATGCTATGCTATGCTATGCTATGCTATGCTATGCTATGCTATGCTATGCTATGCTATGCTATGCTATGCTATGCTATGCTATGCTATGCTATGCTATGCTATGCTATGCTATGCTATGCTATGCTATGCTATGCTATGCTATGCTATGCTATGCTATGCTATGCTATGCTATGCTATGCTATGCTATGCTATGCTATGCTATGCTATGCTATGCTATGCTATGCTATGCTATGCTATGCTATGCTATGCTATGCTATGCTATGCTATGCTATGCTATGCTATGGTATGCTATGCTATGCTATGCTATGCTATGCTATGCTATGCTATGCTATGCTATGCTATGCTATGCTATGCTATGCTATGCTATGCTATGCTATGCTATGCTATGCTATGCTATGCTATGCTATGCTATGCGCTATGCCAATGTAGAGGTAACCCAACGTAAGGTAAATCCACCACGTGATGACCGTTAAAGTTGCGCAGTAGATTAGTGCGGTCGTTGCTTAGAAACGAATGTAGACAGTACCCTCGTATAGTTATTATAGTCCCGCCAGGATTAAGTCAATTATGACGCATCGCAGTATGTTATAAGAAATGTCGGTATAAAATATTTTTTCTTTGTCTAATATTGTAATAAAAAAAGACGTATATAAAAACATACGTCTGGTGTATAAACTATATGGTAGATAAAAACGTATGTCGAGCATTTCAGACTTTTATTAGATGTCAGTTGGATGTTTTGAGGTTATGTTATGTCAGTTAAATTTAAATCAGTTTTTTTAATAAATAGTTATTTATTATACAAGACGATAAAGGGAAATTTTAACTACTGAGTGGAAGAGTGTTAATTCACGAGTGGCGTTAGCCACGAGTGAATTAACTTTCACGAGGTAGTTAAAGAACCTTTATCGTCGTGTATAATATGCTATTTTTTTCTATAGCAAATGTTAAAGAAAAACCAATTACAAATTAAATTATTATTTACAAAATTTATTAAAAATATTTGAGTAGTGTGCGGTTGCTATGTGAGTAGTGGGGTTGCTATAACTTCATGGTTGCTATTGGGGTTGTTTGTAAACAACTTCGTTTTTTTCACTTTTTTTGAAAAAATGTACCAATTAAAAGATGCATTAGATGTTCAAAAAAAGGCTTCAGATGCAATAAATATAATATAAATCGCACGTGATTTATGAGAAGGAATACTAGTGTTTTCAAAAATGGAAAAGCATGAAGAACATTAACAGTGTAAGTGAAACAGTACCTACTTATGGCATATTTTTCTGAAAAGTCAAAGAAAGTCAAGCCATCAACAACATTATGGTCTTATTATTCATTGCTAAAGAGCACACTACTGATAAATGAAAATTGTGACATTTCAAAGTAAGTAATAGTTTCAAGGAATGCGCTGTCAAATAATGTCACTAAATATTTGCAGATACAGCTCGTTTCACTTGTTGATACCAAAACCAAGAAAGATCGGGTTTCTTGTGTTACTGACAAAGAAATTATAAGAAAATACGTCGCCTTGCGTTCCAAAAACGTGCCTTTTCTTAAGCACCGTCAGAAAAAGTGCACCATCCAACCTTTTCTAAGAATATTTCAGATTTCTTGAAGCTACCAAACTCAGAAATGTACACTGGGCATTGTTTCTGTAGCTCTGCAGCTACAATGTTGGAAAACTCTGGTGCTGATTTGATCACAGTTATAAGAGAGTGGGTGGATGGAAATCATCATCTGTAGTAGGGACTTATATCGAAGAATCGGTGACTCCTAAGATTGCCGTATCGAAACATGTACTGAATGGGGTAGAAAACGAGACCACTACATCAGTGCAATCAGCACAGCAAAAAATTTCAATTGTTGATTCTGCGCCAAAAATAGACATTTCTGATAATGTTAATTGCACAATTGAAGTTTTTGTTAATACAGACCGAAAAAATGAGCTGAAATGAAGTAATATGTGCATAATTAAAATGTATTAAAAAAATAAATTACTTTATCTATCCTTGATGTTAAAGTATTACTTTATCTATCCTTGCTGTTAAAATTCTATTTTATCGACTAATTTTAGTTGATCAAAGCACACTTTAACGTTTGCTATAGAAAAAAATTAGTTTTTTCTTTATCACAGAATTTTTAACGTAATGAAGTGGTACGATATAGTACATGGAAAGTTTCTTTGAATGAAATAGACAGCCACACAATAAATTATTGACGATGGTTTTCTTCAAAATTACCTCAGAAGTAAAATTTTCGGTTGCACTTTTTACTATTTTATACAAAAATTTCGTGTAACAAAAATATTGATTTTAATTAATCAATGCGCTTCTGAGAAGATCTTTGGATTCCTCTGCACTTAACACAATTTAACGAATCAAGGGGTTGATTACTGGGCTGTAAAATGTTATAATAAACTCATGAAGTTGTGTATGTGAGCATCGACTGAGTAATTATTTTTTCTAAAATTGTTGAATTTGTTGATTTGCTAATCGTGTGATGTTTTTATCGTCGGTTTTAACAGTGACAAGATGTGGGTTTCTTGGGTTCCAAAACCCAGTGCCTCTGCTTCTCACTTTTTTGCCGCCCTTGAGTAAGTCTATAAGCAAAATAGCATTTATACTAGATCATTGATCATCGAGCGACTCTACGTCCTAAAACGCAGGTTTACATTCCACCGTGTGCGTCAGAATCAGACATTTTCAAAAAATCTTGACTATTAAACTTTCTGTCAATAGATAAATCGATCGGAAATCTGTTATTACACTTTGATTGCTTTTCATTCTTCGTTTAAAGCGTTTCCAGGAATGTATTCCATAATTTAGGACGGAGAGAAAAACTTAAAATAAAGTAAAAACTGGATGTAGGTACAACTTTATTTAATTTAAAATTCCCGCTTAAAATGTACATCGCATACTGTGTCGCCACCACGGACAAACAATGAATTAATTTAATTAATTTTGACGTTTCTGAAATTGTGTATTAAGAGCGGACATACGTTTACAACAGATTGATGCTTACACTTTAGAGCGATGAGTCATAATTGACTTAAACGCGCCGTTACTATAATTATATTACTTTTGTCCAAGCAAAATAATTACAACCATTTTAATAATGTGAAGATCTCATTCACAAAGTATAGTATTTTAAATAAAATTTAAATTAAGTAATTATTTTAAATAATTAAATAACTAAATTAAATAATTATTTTAAATTTTGACAACTTTTAAAAATAATTTTTTGACAGAAGAAATAACTAGCTCCGCCACTGGGCTCTAAAGCCACGCCTCGCGCAGGTTTACTCACGTGGTGGATTCAACTTACGTTGGGTTTACTATAAAACACAGAAGTCGAAATATGATGTCTACACAAGCTTGTCCACATAATTCGTGCTCGTAGCTATTCGATTGCTATGCGTTTGGCGCATGACGTTCTAGTAGAACAAGTTTCGACTTCAGTGCGCTATGCTATGTAAATGTACGTCAATACATTTGAACGCTATATTTAAAATTTTTAGGTTAGTTTTTGCTGTTTATCGAATCTTAAATGTTGAAATAAGACCAAAGGACGGTGAAAAATGGTGTAAATGAGTAAATAAATAGTATAGAAAATAAAATAAAGTTACGAGCGACATTGCTCATCGATATCTTCTTTGAAAATGTCAGTTGTCTAAACTCAGCACAACACGTCCTATGAGGCAAAAGTGACAAGTTCTATGCTAGCATGTGCGATTAGCATAGCATAGCGCTACCCTACGCTTTTTCTAAAACAATTTATTTCTATGCTACTATAAATAATTAATTCGAGTTTAATTTCATTAAGAAAATATGGGTAATTCTTGTTGTAGTCCATTCATCATAAACAAACATTTTGAAATTAGTCTCCGAAGCATCGATTATTCTGAATCCTTTGGCATTATCTTCTCTGTAGTGCCTAGTTCAAAACATGTAATTTTTTTTCGCTATAATTACATCTTTGGTTAGGGTAACCCAGGGTGTTTTTCGATGATACCACACGTTTTTAGATACAAAACATAAACACAAAAAATACCTCAAATTTAAATAATTCTTTACAAGTGTCAAACTAATAATTATAAATCTAATTCTCCAATTAAAATATAATTACCCTTCATGCAACCGGCTACAGGTTACAGTTACAGGTTACGGTTACAGTGTTATTTCCTATGTCCCGTTTTCAAAGTTGACACACGCTATACATAAGGATTTCAAGTGAACCTAGACTGAGAATAATTGTTTTTTTTAAACAATAACTAAACAAGGACTAGAAAAAAAATTTTTATTTTAGAAAATAAATTACTAATTTATGTCAAAATAAATTTTAAAAATCAAATTACCAATCAAACGATCGAATATAAAAGAAACATGTGAATTAAATAAATTAATATATCAAAAAGAGTGGAAATATAATTCGAAAAAAGTACTTTAACCCTATCAACCCTTATATTTTTGAAAAGAAAAAAAAAATTAGCTTTTTAGTGACATAAAATTGAGGTTGGGTTTGTATTTAAAAAAACATAAGTTTGCATGATATCTGCAAAACGGCGCTATAAAAAAATATCTTTGTTATTAATTTATTTGGCTTTTAGTAGTGCCTTTTGCCTATTTTTTGAAAATTGGAATTATCTCCATTAATAAAAAAGTTATAAGCATTTAAAGAAAATTCATTTTTTTAGTTTTTGTCAAATAACTAAGAAACTTGGCAACAATGTTATTTTTTCTGAACGCAATTTAAATGGCCGTATAATTCTACCCAACTTTGCCAATTTTACCGACTCTGTATCGCTTTTAATAACAAAGTTATTATGAAGTTTTTTGAATTGATATAAAGTGTATGATAATTCGGAATATCATGGATCAGTAATCCGGATGTTTCAAGAATCCAAATTGCCTCGGTTTTATTAATCCGGACTATCGAGGTCCTACTGTATTACGTTTATAATTTACAGCAAAAATTACAATTTTTATCACAGCCCAACTATATGGTAATTAACGGTAATATAAAACGGTAAATTACGGTAATTAATTTTATAATTTACTGGCTATAACTCAAAAACAAAAGAAGGTATAGGTTTCCGATTTTTGATTTCACCATGGAGTTTATTTAAAAAAAGTAGTTTGAGGACGTGTGTCATTAGAATTCTTCTAAGTCTTATATTAACCACCCTCTTGTACTGCACTTCAAAGACACCGATGTATAATTTAAATTAGGCGTTTTTGAAATTTTTTATATTTCGGTTCTGTAATGGAGCTATTACGACACCGAAAGTAGTTTAGTAATATTTGAAAGCGTGTCTGCAAAGTGTAGTAAAATTTATTTTTTTCGAAGTTGCTGGTACTATGTATTTTTTTAAGTGTTTTTCACTTATTTCCTTCTTTTTACTTTTACTTAATTTTAAGTTCAAAATGTCTTATTATTAATAGTGAAATTACGTCAACACAACAGGTAGATACAATTTGGTGATGAGCTGATTTTGTGGTACCAAAAACTGTTAAAAACAAAAATTTTTAATTTTAATTTGAAAAGAATTGGTTAACTGATTAAAACTTCTGGAATGAGTAAACGACGCCAAACTTTTATTTGCTCAAAAATATGACATTTTTACTATAAACGTTATTTTTGTATATTAAGATTTTAAAGAATATTTATATACGGTTTTATTTAATTTTAATTTGACAAAAAGAATTAATTTTAAACTTAAAAAATTTTGAAATATCAATAGGTATGTAGTAAGATTTTTGATTTAAAAGGCCGAAATATAAAAAATACTGTATAATATTTGTGTTAAAAGTGATTTTATTTTGTTCGTGGAGTTACCCCATTCGTTTCGCTCATTTCGTAATCCTCTCCACTCACAAAATAAAACGTCTCTTTTAACACATATATCATAAACTACTATTTTTAATAGCAAAGTAGTTATTGCATTAAAATTTATTTATTCAATCAATCAATTACAATTTTCTCAAAATTATGGGTAGCTTTTATCCTAAAAGAAGATTTCGTAATTCTTATTATACCTACTTTTTGTCGTCTGTTATGACATTGTGACAAATTAAATGTTGCTCTTCAAGACATGTAGTCACAGTGTGACTATAACTACTAGAAGTCGCCTAAAAATATTTATAAAGAAATAAACATCTAATTTTCTATTTTAAATTTATAATTACCCTTTTCCTTAAGAAATAATCACTTAAAACCAAACTGGGTGTTTCCACAAACAATGTTAATAAAGTAGCCAAAATTATGGTAATTACTACCGTAAAACAAAATATAGATAACTGTAAATGGATGTTGAATCAACAAGGTCCTTTATTTATTTAAAAATCCTGCATAATTCAGTACTGAAATTATTTTTTATGCTGACGAGCGGTGGGAATGCGCAGATACCTAAATTGGTATTTATCTCCACCAATGCAGTAGTCAACGTATTTAAATTATTAAAGGGGTGTGGTCTAGTTAAACCGCTCCTCAAGTTAAATTATTTTAGCTGTACATACCAATTCATAATTTCCAAATACCACAGGGTCTCTGAACTGTCCTTCTGTTGTAATAATAACTGCGTAGTGTGTCAGATACATCGAGTATGAAAGTTTGGAAATGATTTGAAAAATTGGTGAAGATTAAAAGCTGTTGATGAAACCTATAAAAAAAGTTTAAATAAAAGTGCAATAAAATAAAATTATTAAGACCTGCATAGTTAAACGTGCAAGCAAATACCACCCATGCTACTGAAAATGACCAACAAATGTTGAAAAAGATCATGTGCATATCTTTTAGAACAGTAATTTCTTTATCAGTAGTCATCAAAATACCATAAGCAGCCAAGCCTAGAATTGTCACCAATATTGCAAAAATCCAAAACAGGAAAACTGTAACCTAAAATAAAAATTTCAAAAAATTAGTTTTAGATTTAAGCTATTTACAAACAGCACAAAACTTGATTGTAGAATAGGGAGATCTGCAAACAAAATTTACTTGCCTTAGAAAGTTCTATACCATTTTCTTCAACTTCAGTCATAATCTTGCTCAAACCAAATCCAACCAACCAAGGTATTGCATTTATTACAAGCGAATCATAATAATACTCAGCTGTTATGGCATTTAACTGTGGCGAACTACAATTCGAAATTATTTTTTTATCAATATTTATAGCCAGTACTATAAAGCTCTTTATTAATTTAGTTAGGTATTAAATTTGACTTCGCATTAATATAATCAATTGTGATTGTTCAAGAACATCTGTGAGCATTTTAAATAAATTTTAATTCGACATTTTAGTTTTTCAGTACCGGCTGTTAATAATTAACAATCAACTTACTTGATTGGTCTAAAATTTGAAGCAGGTTTATAATAAAGTACAACAAAAATATTATACATTAAACATACTGAAAGCAAGAGTTTGACGACCATCATAAAATAGGATGGAAACTTTTTTATAACAAACAAAAGAATTGGTGATAATACGTAAAGTTGCATGTCTATTGTTAAATACCATGATTGACCTACGCACTAAAAAAAGGAATTATATTAATGAAGCTTCCCTAAAAAATAATATAATAAAATAAACATTTATTAAAAGTTGTTGGCTATACTGTATAGCTCTTTTTAGTTTTGACATTTTCAAGTTTTAAATAAGTTTTAACTTAATAGATGGCGCTATATTTTGTTTGTCATCACAAATTTAAAAATAATTTTTTGACAGAAGAAATAACTATATCCGCCACTGGGCTCCGAAGCCACGCCTCGCGCAGGTTTGGTCACGTGGTGTGCTCAGGTTATGTTGGGACTACTCTAGCAATTTGACGCACGAAGGCAAAGGAGTCATGTGACTGAAGTGTTTGACACTATTTTTTCTATTTTGCTGTAAGTTGACTCTACTGACAGTTGACGTTTTTTTAAGCTTTTAAAATTTTACCTAGAGATGGCGCTGGCTATATATTGTTTGATTTTAAAATGTTTAATTTTAATATTAATAAATTTACGTAAAAATTACATTATTCTTTTGGTATTTTTATTCCTTAATAAGCATTTTTTGTAATTATTTTTTAAAATTAAGCATCATTTTTTTATAATTGATTTGTATCAAGTGTCAAAATATTTATTTTAAATACCAATCTCAAACTAAAAAAAAACTAGAAACGATATTTTAAAATAGAACATTGTAACACCGTTTTCGATGGTTTTCGAAGCTGTAATGAGTGACTGTACTAACCAACGCAAAATAGAAAAATAAGTTTTATAAATTAACAAAGTTTGTAACTTACAAGATGAAAGCCTGGTTCTATATTTTGAACATATAGCAACGCCTTCCACCATTGTGTGTAGCAAGGGACAACTTCTACATTTGTAACTATACTTGGTCAATATGGACCATTTCCTAAACAATTTAAAAACGAGACGTAAAATAATACGACGACAGCATAAGGTGGCGTTAATCTAAAATATTTAAATTTAGTTCTTATAATACTATAAAGTCTCGATTAGTTAACGACGGCATTAAATTTAACATGGAATTTTCAATTGGTTTTCATATTAAATAAGAATAACTTTGAGTGGGTCAAATTGATTTTAATTCTACATTAAAGTTTTATAATCTACCGGCTGTTAAGGTATTAAATCGAACCTTAAATATCTGCGAAGATAATATTTCCAAAGGCTAAATTTTTCATGTTTTCTTCACAATTTTATATAAGTATAGCCTATGAGAAATCCCGATATTAAGAAAAACGTGTGAACTCCTGTAATTCCAGCACTTATAACTATTACTCCAAAAATGGAAGTTCCCCACTGAAAAAAATTGATGTTAACAAATCTTCTATGTGAAGTTAAGAAATCACTTAACTTGTTTAAAATACAAACCATTTTGTACATGGATGGTAATTAAAATAAATTCAGCGTGACATAAAATGATTCCCAACACTGAAATGGTTCTAATTCCCTGAATACTTAAAAGCTGATTAGATTTAGTTTGAGTTGCGTACAAGTTCTTAAAATTTCTTGTGAGTGACAATTTGGAACATAAACTATCTATATACTCGAAAAATTATTAAAAAATTCTTAATGGAGCGTTTCAGTTGTCATTTCAATTTGATTCCACAAGGTGCGCAGAATCGACAGTCCCAAACGTCAAATTACAATATTACCAATTACTTTTATTGTATGAAATTCAAACTTTATACAATACAAGTAGTTAGCAATACTATAATTTAACGTTTGGGACCGTGGATTGTGCGCACCTTGTAGAATAAAATTGAACTTTATGACAACTGACTCGCTCCCTTTATAAAAAATAGCAATCACCTTTTTCGTGAGTAAAATGATTGTCATAAATAGTGCAGCACAAAACCCCTAAAACAATTGCTGCATAAACAACCCTAAAATAATAAATGTTTTTATAATATTAATTTGAGTACTGAATTAAATTACGTTGCTATAATAATGGCTGGTGTCCAGGTAAAGTTTGTCCCTTTTGTTTGGCAAGAACTTCCATCAATAGTAACATTCAACCCCAACATAGAGTAAAATTCTTGGATATCGTTGGACGAGCAATGATTTGGAATACATGTTGATACGTGAGTACTCTTTAGGGATTGACTTAATAGGTTCTGTAAGGATAGATAGATTTGATGTGTTTTAAGTATACCGGGTGTTGAATGACTTACCGATACATAGGGCAATAGCACGTAAAATTACGTTTTTATAAATCCCTGTTTCCCTAATTGTTTTAGAGCAAACATGAAAGAGACAAAAATTATGCAGAATTAAAAATTAAAAATGATACAGATACTACATTTCATCTTGCTTTTACTTAAAGAGCAAGAAAGACTTTAGAAGTTGTTAAAATTTTCGTTAATCAGGGTAACGATTTAAACGTTGCTACGATGATACACAACTAAATTATTGTTCGTCATTTAAATTGCTATCCTGATTAACGAAAATTTTAACAACTTCTAAAGTCTTTTTTGCTCTTTAAGTAAAAGTATGATAAAATGTAATACTTGTATCATTTCTAAATTTGAATTCTTCATAATTTTTGTCTCTTTCATTGTAACGATGCAAAATTCTATCCAGATGCTGGACCAAAATACTGGTACAGTATTAAGGCATCTTAGAAATTTTGTATCGTTTAAATCAGCTACTTGTCATTTTTTTCTAGTTTTTCCCTAGCGCAGCCTCTGAGATCAAAATGGAGATAATTTTTACATTCCCGTGGTCACCTCTTCAAGCACTCTCAATTGAGTCCAATCTCATCAAGATTGGACCAGATTTAGCGATCTTTAATTTTTAATATTTTAATCTCAACTTTATTTATCAACAGCTCAGCTGATTTTTCTGTAACTCGACAATCATAAGAGATAACGCTTCCGTTTAATTTTTCACTTAACCCTTAGATCATTTGCAACCCCTTAAAATTCATTTGATCCTTATCACTTAAGTATTTCCTAATCTAAACTTTTTAATTATAGGTTTGTAAAATAATTAAAATTTTAAATTTATTGTATAACCATGTGGAGTGTTATAATTAGTGATACGATGGAATTAGTGTTTTTTTTTCTTTTACTTTCGTAATTAATTAGCACCCGTAAGTATTTTACAGCCCTTAATTAATTTTTATTAATTACTTTAAAGGTGAAATTTTTATTTATTATTGCAAATTTTATACCGACGTACTCGTTATTTTAGTGCGGTTCCATTGAGCCAACTTTACCCTCGAGCTCGGGCTAATTAAAAAGTTATTAATTTATTTTTAACTCCCACTCCATTTCTGATAAAGGATTCTTTGCCTCGCCATCGTGGTGAGCAGGAGCGCGTTCCGTGTTAATTCCCCCCCCCCCGCGTAATTTTGTTCCGTGCTTAATTAATTATTTTAATTAATTAATTTCAATTTTGATCTTCCTTCATTTTATTTTAACCCGTGTTAATTAATTAATTCAATTCAATTAATTAATTTTTATTTGTTTTTTCCCTTGCCGTCAGCAAACCCGTGTGTCCTGTCTTCCAGGTCTAGTGGTCTGCCCTTAAAGGTCTGAATAGGTCTTGAGAACAGGTCTAGTGGTCTGGGGATTCGATCCACCTCTCTCGTGTCTTCCAGATCAGGTGGTCTGTCTCTAAAGGTCTGTTTAGGTCTTAAGGACAGGTTAAGTGGTCTGGGGATTCGAACAACCCTTCTCGTGTCTTCCAGGTCAAGTGGTATGTTCCTAAAGGTCTGTTCAGGTCTTGAGGACAGGTCTAGTGGTCTGGAGACTCGACTAACCCTCCTCGTGCCTTCCAGGTCAGGTGGTCTCTCCTTAAGGTCTGGTTAGGTCTTGAGGACAGGTCTGGTGGTCTGGAAGAACAGTGGCCGAGTCATACGTAATAGATTTGTATCTGTTTGATTACTATCCCTTGACATTTATTATTGGAGGTACATAGAGTTATTTCTTTTATTTAATAAATATTTTATTTTCCATTTCATCTACAGTGTGTTTTATTTCTATCTACGAACCCTCCCGTCTCCCACTGAGCGATGCTAAAGGGAGAATAAGTGGAACACCCGGTTTACGGTGTTAGAGTGAAATTTTTTCGAGTTGGCCGGCCAACCTTGAAATCCTGCGTACTAAATTATTTAGAGGGAGGACAGTAGCGTTGTATATTTAATTTACTTTTGGCAGATAGTAAGCAAAACCGTGTTAAGTAAAACTAAAATTCTACAGCCCCCCATATTTTTAAAATAGACTCGACCGCTCTTAATTACGTTTCTGCGCAAAATGGTTCCCCGGCCAACTCGAAAAAATTTCACTCTACATCATATTTGCTCTAAAACAATTAGGGAAGCAGGAATTTATAAAAACGTGATTTTACGCACAATTGCTCTATGTATCGTAAGTCATTCAACACCCGGTATGTTAAAACGGTTTTGCTCAATGGCGTAGGGCTCCAGTTGATATCTCAGTAATTGTAAGAATTTCATATAAATGTTCTGTATAAAATTTCCAAGAATTTCCATCAATAGTAACATTCAACCCCAACATAGAGTAAAATTCTTGGATATGGTTGGACGAACAATGATTTGGAATACATGTTGATACGTGAGTACTCTTTAGGGATTGACTTAATGGGTTCTGTAAGGATAGATAGATTTGATGTGTTTTAAGTATTTGTTAAAACGGTTTTGATCGATGGCGTAGGGCTGCAGTTGATATGTTAGTGTTAGAATTTCGTGTGTGTAAAGTTCTGTTATTATTAAATTTATTAAAAGCATTATTTTCCATAATATCTCAAAATTAGAAAAACAATTGACTACACGCTTATGTAAATTAAAGCTTTAGTCGAAAAGTAGGCGGTGAAACCAATGAAAATCGATATTGAATTTCTAGACGTTTATGTGAAACTCTTACGAAAGTTGGGATATTTGGACGTACACAGATAGACAGATGTATCGTAAACATTTTTTTCTAAATTTGGGCCGAGGAGGCTCAAGACGTCTATCAATTAAATGATACAAAATAATTTTTTTTTTATCGGCGGATTAACGAAATTAAACTTACCGAAGAAAAGTAGTTGTTATAAGTTAAATTATTTGGAAATAACGTGCCCAAACAATATTGACCTGTAATATTAAATTTACCAAAATGCTGTACATTAAGACATTCGTCGTAAAGTCCATAAATATTTCCATGATTTAGCGGAAATGATCCAGAATCGAGCACTACAATAAAAAAAAAATATAATCAAAGTTGCCATCACTATACCAAACTTGGCCAACTTTTCATAGCCCACTCTGATTTTGAATATAAACCATTTAAAAAGAATAAAATTTGTTCTTTGCATTGAGATGATATTTCCTTTTGATTTATTATGTTTAATTTCTCTTCCAATAAAATACTAATTTCATCACATAGGTTTTCAGCATTTTGTATAAAAAAGAAAAACGCAAAATATAATAGCATTTTAACATTCATTTTATGCCATACAACTTTTACGATTAAAGACGAACTACAGTAAAATTATTCTAATACAGAACGTAATTTTTGTGATTAAATTGTTATTCGCGACGCATGCGCATATTTAATTTCGAACGCGAAATTAAATATGCGCATGCGTCGTATGATATCAAACGGTTGGCAACTGCTGCACAAACAAACCTACTATAAAAAATAAATATTAGGTAGGTTACATAAATAAGTATTATCGGTTACATTGTATACAGGGTGTGTTCGAAATAGTTGGACTAACGTCGAGGATACGCTCTTTACCTAAAATTAAGGTACTTGTATTTTTTGTTTTGGTTAATTCCAATTTTTGAGCGGTGTGAAAGTCTCCAACAGAGTGGGCCTCCTAAAACACTGTTTTGTTAACATTTTAGGAACCTCTTAACCGATTTTAATGAAATTTAGTATAGGAACTATCAAAGTGAATTAGCATATAATTATGTCATCCGTTATAATCTATTATTAGGACATTCGGTATATCTTATTATTGTAACATTAGTCTGATTTATTGTTGTTATAGCTAAAGTTTAGAAAACTACCCTTGTACTTTGACTATTAACAATAATTGTTACTGATAAGATACTAAAGAACCTTTGTATTATCAAAAGCTATAAGACCAAATTGAAAAAATGTAAGATTAGATTCATATTAGCTTCATGTTAGTGAGTTCTCACGTATGATATACAGGGTGGGTGATTTTTTACTGTTCAGCTAATATCTGCTGAAATATTGAAGATACTTAAAAAAGTTAAATTAGAAACTTTTCAAACAACACCTCATCTACAAATTAGCGCAAACAATTTTTTCCATGGCCTACTTGTTTGGCGAGAAAATATGTAACTTTGGTTTTTGAAATAGAACACTCTGTATATTTTTAGAGAATCGTATTCTAAATCAATTTCTCTTTACAACGATGTATCACAAGTACCATTTTGCTTTCTAATAATTATGCCCAATATTTCAAAAAAAGGAACAATATGAGGGTTGTAGTAACTCTTGATTAACATTAATTTATTTACATTTTAACAAACTAAGAAATTTCGGATCAAACTTTAACACGTAATGTATTATAATGATTGTTCAGATTGTCCACCATGGAATTCAACAATTTTTGGCCCTCTTTGACTATGTTTTCTGCAACACTCATCCTAAGAATCTTTTAAATGTTGGAAATAATTAGAAAGCAAAATGGAACTTGTGATACATCGTTGTAAAGAGAAATTGATTTAGAATACGATTCTCTAATAATATACAGGGTGTTCTATTTAAAAAAACCAAAGTTACATATTTTCCCGCCAAACAAGTAGGCCATGAAAAAAAATTGTTTGCGCTATTTTGTAGATGAGGTGTTGTTTGAAAAGTTTCTAATTTAACTTTTTTAAGTGTTTTCAATATTTCAGAAGATATTAGCTGGACAGTAAAAAATCAACCACCCTGTATAATCAAAGATAAATAAAAATTTATAAGTTTTAAAAGATATTTTAATAAGAAACATAATTATATGTACTATACCCTGCTTTTGTAAAAATTGCTAAATGGCACTAGTTACAAGCAACTAGTTTTGGGTTTTCTGCAATAAATCTTTTTGGGCTAAACATTTTTTAATTCTTTTATTGCAAAATTAAATGTACAATTTCATTATCTAAAAAAAAGTGCGCTTGTATCTTTTTCCTAAGATACATAATTTTCAAGAAAAAGACGAAAAATACAGACCAAATGCAAAAACTTTAATAGTTCAAAATTTAGGCATTCGGCCATTATTTTGCGTCTTTATCTCGAAAACTATGTATCTTAGGAAAAAGATACACACACACTTGTTTTAGATAGTGAAATTATACATTTAATGGTGTAATAAAAAAATAAAAAAATGTTTTGACCAAAAAAGTTATTGCAGAAAAACCAAGACCAGTTGCCTGTAACTATACTATTTGTCCACAAAAGTAGACAGTTGTGTCATTTATAGAATGAAGACAAGATTACATCTAGATTTTTCGGTACAACATTATCAACAATCGTTCGTAATCGGATCCACTATAACTACTACATCTGTCAAATTATAGTAAAGTACGTTATTCTATTAAAGCGGTACGTGTTTTCTGCATCTATCTCAATAGAAGCCGATCTATAGCTAGCTAAAGATTGTGAACACATATTAGGAATGATTCACTCTCTACAATTGTGAGACTGGAATATAGCGACTTTTACAAAAGTAGGGTATGGTACTTATTTAAATTCTATTTTTCTCTCTATTATAACGATTTGTAAAAATATACCGGGTGATAACCACCAAACCTGGCCATAGGACGACTTAACATTATGCATATTTCCAAAAATATATGAATTGCCATGTAATACTGACAGTTTAAAATTTTCGTACTATTTCTATGATAAACGAAATCGCTATTGCCGGGTTTGGTAACCCGGGCAACCTTGTGCACCTGCACAATGCACCTTATGGCATTTCATATATTTTTGGAATATGCATAGTGTTTAATTGTCCTATGGCCAGGTTTGGTGGTTATCACCAGGTAGATATAGGTACTAGAAACTGTTCCCATTTCCCATTAACAATAAAGGTAATAGATTCACTCAATTTACACAAAATCGTTATAATAATAATTTATTTTATAAACAAAAAATTATTTAAATACTTCCTGGAACATTAATCTTTCCTAATTGCCGAATTTTCTGTACTTAACCATTTCAGATAAAAAAAGATCGAGAATGCTTTATCAGTTGTTCTCTGACTCTTATAGTCACGAAGATGTCTCATGCCCTATGAAAACGTCCAATTCTGCTCACCCTGTACAACGAAACAATAAAATGTAATTCAAGTCACCATAATTCCATAATAATGACTTATCTGCGATTGCTTCTATAAGAACTTTTTATGTCATTGATTTGCGTTAAGTATTAGAGTTCATTACTCTTCCGATAGATTTCGCAATCTCTCTTGTAGGTATAATTGGAGAACACAAAACAGTAAATATGTGACTCACAGTGTTATTTCTTACGTCCCGTTTTCAAAGTTGGCGCACGCTATACGTAGGGATTTCAAGTAAAGGTTTTCTAGACTGAGAATAATTGTTTTTAAAAAAAACAAAGGCAGCATCGAGTCGGTTATAAAGTTATGCAATTACTAATCCTTAGATATTGCAACGTTACACAATAAATAAATAAATAAAAATGTCAAGAGTAGCTGTATTAACAATTCAACACAAAAATAACTTAACCTCAAATTTTAATTTTTATTTACAAATGTCAAACTGTTACGGGTATTACGGGTATTACGAATATACATTTATGTATACACTATACAGGATACTCCCGGAAGGAAGCAGAAAACTTCTACTGTGAATTTCCGGGACCAAAGGAGAACATTTGTCCCTCTTGAAAACATATCCAAAAATGCATCTCTAAAAAATTATAGTTCATCCCCTTAAGGGGATGTAGGATATGTTGATATGTAGGTACAATTGCTATTTTATTAAAATATTTTAATTCAATCCATCATTATATAAATTGTTAAAGATTATAAAGATGTAATTTCTCTCCTAGATATTACTAGTATACTTTTTGTCGTCCATTGTGACATTGTGACAAATTAAATGTTGCTTTTCAGGACATGTAGTCAAAGTATGACTAGATGTCGCCTAAAAATTTTAGAAAAATTATAAATCTAATTTTCTATTTTAAATTTGTTACATTACCCTTTTTCTTAAAAAATAATCGCTTAAAACCAAACTTGGCGCTTCTACAAACAATGTTAACAGTGTTGCCAAAACCAAACTAATTGCAACCGTAATACAAAATGTAGATAGCTGTAAATGTAAGTCAAATCAACAGGGCTCTATATTTTAATTAATTTTTATAATAAGAGTGCTTCTAGGGTGATGTTTTAATAGGGAATTATGGGGATACTAAGCGTCCGCGATCCCCATAACATTTGGGGAATTTCATATTATTTAACTATTTTCCTGAATCGATTAAAATGAAGCAGCCTGTATACTTCTATACTTACTATATCAAAATTTCCAAATACCACAGGATCTCTGTACTGTCCTATTACAGTTTTGATAACTAAGAGGTGTGTCAGATACATCGAGAATGAAAGTTTGGAAATGAGTTGAAAAATTGGTAAAGATAAAAAGCTGTTGATGAAACCTATAAAAGAAAATTTGAATAAATGTGTATAAAAATAAAGTGATTAAGACCTGCATAGTTAAACGTGCAAGCAACTACCATCCATGCTACTATAAATGACCAACAGATGCTGAAAAGGGTCATATAAATATCTTTAAGAAAAGTATCATTTCTATCACTAGCTATCACAATACTATGAATAACCCATCCTGCAATTGTCAACAATACTGAAAAAACCCAAAAAAGGAAAACAGTAACCTAAAATAAAAATTTCAAAATGAAGTCGACTTATTATATTTTGGTAGTGTGGTGAGAGCTGGAAACGCAATTTACCTTCGCCAGTCTTAAACTATTTTGCTCAACATTAGTCATGATCTTGCTCAAACCAAATCCAACCAACCAAGGTATTGCATTTATTACAAGCGATTCATAATAATATTGAGAAGTAATGGCGGTTAATTCTGGCGAACTGCAATTAAAAAAATTAATATTATTAGTACTTACAGCCGGTACTATAAAGCTCTCTATTAATTTAGTTAAGCATTAATCTTTGACATTGACAAAGTATGTATACTATTTTTCCACAATTGTAGATAGTGACTCATTCCTAATACAGGTTCATAAGCTTTAGCTAACTATAGCGCGGCTTCTATTGAGATGTATGCAGAAAAACGTGCCGCTTTAATAGCATAACGTACTTTACTATAAGTTAATCAAATCTTGGTATAGTAGAAGTGGATCCGAGTACTAACGATTGCTCATAATACTGTACCGAAAAATCTTGATGTAATCTATTCTTCATTTGATAATGACACGACTATCTACATTTGTGGATTTAAAGTATAGGTCTCTTAATTTTAATTTGGTATTAAGTTTATATAGTACCGGCTGTTAATAATTAACAATTAACTTACTTGGTTACGCTCAAATCTATACTTGGATTATAATAAAACACAACAAAAATGTTATACATAAAACATACTAAAAGCACAAGTTTGATGACCATCATGAAATGATGTGGAAATTTTTTTAAAACAAGCAGAAGAATTGGCGATAATACGTAAAGTTGCATGTCTATTGTCAAATACCAACTTTGAGTTACGCACTACAAAATTAATTACAGTAATAATTGAAGGTATCGAGAAGGTTGGGTAAAAGCAAAAGCAAGTATAGAAAAGTAAACGATAGAAATCTCAATCTCTGCTATTTTGACTGCAATATGACTAGGGTTGGGAAAAAATATCGATATATCGATATTTTTATCAATAACTAGTCGATATCATTTAAGAGAAAAACCGTTATATCGAAATACCGATACCCGTTATTTCTTTCCTTATTTCTACATTTCTCGATATACCGATATTTTGATATATCGATATTTCAAAGTAACGATATTTCGTAATTCTATACTGTATCGAAAACGGTATATCGTAAATCGATATTTCGGATTTAACTTATCAATTTAACTAATAATTTAGAAGGTAAAAACAATATATTTCGATATATTGACCAGTCGATATCATTTTAGAAAAATATCAATATATCGAAATACCGATACCGATATTTTGATATATCGATATTTCAAAGTAACCATATTTCGTAATTCGATATATCGAAATCGATATATCGTAAATATATGGGATTTAATTTATCAATTTGCCAAACTGTAGCCTTATTATCCTATTTGGATATATTTCTGTAATCTCTAAGATAAAAAAAGATATCGATATATCGACTAGTCGATATCATTTTAGAAAAATATCGAAATATCGAAATACCGGTACCGATATTTCGATATAATATCGATGTTTTGATATATCAATATATCAAAGTATCGATATTTTGTATTATAGATATATTGACATACATAAAATATATCGAAATATCGATATAGCAAAACTTCGATATTTCGATATATTTTATGTGTATCGATATTTTAATATATCATTATTTCGTTATAAGGATATTTAGATATACCTATCAATACATCGGTAAATATCGATATATCGATATGAAATTTGCAATATCGCCCACCCCTAAATATGACACATTTTGTGTAGAAACTGAAAATACTACGAGTCCACGTGCAAAAGAATGTATTTATTTACATTAAACAAACAACTGTTTAATACAAAAACAACGGATGTGGCCATAGTGGTAACTACACCACGATCGTTTGTTAATTTGTGTATAAACTGGCTAAAACGGTAATTTTACTACTTTCTTTCTAATTTGTCCTAAATTGTAGTTCAAAATATAGATTCTTTTATATCAGCGGAGAGCTAGTTTAACGAGCTTTCAAAATAATGAAAAATATACAGGGTATTTCATTTAAATTAAAAAAGTTGTTACCGTTTACGGTTAAACCCGAAGTCAAAATATAAAGTGTTTGCTATCGTGTAACAGCTAATTGTATGAACTTTTAAAATATTTATAAATATACAGAGTGTTCTTAAAAAAAGTTTGATATTTTTGTAATTTCCGGTTTAAGTGGAGGCGTTTTTAAACCGAAAATAGTGTCAAATAATAGAGGTTCATGGAATGGGTGTATTTGTCAATAACTTTTCATTTTTATTAGGTACATAATAAATGAGAGATTTTTGAAATTTTGACATTCAAAAATTCATAACTCCAGTCCTACTCCTGCTCGGTAGAAATTAATAAAGAAACAGAGTTCGATAGAGAATTACGTTGTCTGAAATATATCCAAAAATTACAAAAAATGGCATAAGAAATTTAAGTATTAAGATCGGTGTTTTATTTCATTTGTTTTGTTTAACTCAGGAGAGGTGGCGCGGAATTTTGTTTAAGACAAGGTGGCGCAGGGTCAACTTGACCCACAGTACACTAAATCACTGTCTTGTACAAAAATTATCTCTTAGATTACATTTTTTTATTCGTTTATTTTTATTGACTTTATTTTAAATTCTTTTTGTTCTTGAAAATTATTATTTCTTGCCGAACATTACAAAAAAAAATTTTTATAAATTTTTTTAGTCTTTATCTTTAAAATAAAGATAGAAAATGTCAAATGTCAGTATTAGACATAAAAAAAGCAAAATTAAATCGAATTTTTACATTTATTTTTGTCTTGCGAAAATTATTTCACCAACAAGGAAGGAAAGTGGCGCATGGGTAAAGTTAACCCACGTAAGACAACTCTTCGCACTAAATTATTTATTGTAACAAATGCTAATTCAAAATTGCATGCTCAATGTGAAATAACTGTAAAAAAATGTACTATCTCTAGCTACTGAAGAGTTGAGGTGTCTACGATAATTATTTTCAGAGATATTAGTATTAAAATAGGAGTATGGGTCAGATTGACCCCGGCGCCACCTCTCCCGGGTTAAACGTTTGTCGATTGTTTTAGCATAGGTGATGTGATG
Source organism: Malthinus seriepunctatus (assembly GCA_963924605.1). Classification (NCBI taxonomy): domain Eukaryota; kingdom Metazoa; phylum Arthropoda; class Insecta; order Coleoptera; family Cantharidae; genus Malthinus; species Malthinus seriepunctatus. Next base: position 17,637,432 of record OZ004603.1, read on the forward strand.
CGATTTAACCAATTAATGTGACCTATTTTTAGTTTTTTTTAAATAACTGGGAAAGGTGGCAATAATATGTTTATGTTTCTTGATAGAACTTGAGTGGTCGTGTAATTCTTCTCAACCTTGCTAAGTTAACCGAGTCTGTATCTCTTCTAATAACGAAGTTACCTATGCAACGTAGTGAGATTCTGGCCACTCTGTATATGAATGAAATTTTGACGTCTTTAAGAAATTTTATTTTGCATTTTTGGACTCAGGGGGGCTCAAACAATTGACAAATTAAAAAAGAAATTTTTTTTCTAACATTAAAAAGGAAATCATTTGCCGTCTTTTTCACCCAACACAGAAAACGTCATATTACAATCAAAAAGTTGAAAATTTTATTCTTAGCTATTTATCCGTAATTGTTTAATACAGTCAAACCTTGTTATAACGACTTTGAAGGGACCGCAACATTCGATCGTTATAACCGATAGTCGTACTAAGCAATTACGTTTTTAAGCAAAACGCTAAAAAAGACTTCTACATTACGTCATTATATCCGATACGTCATAAAAAGCGGTGTCATTATAACCAGTTTTGATTGGATGAGTTCAAGCAATAAAGCCAAAAGTTACAGGTTGGACCACAGAAATAAATTAATACTTGCAACTTACAGGATAAACACTTGGTTCTATATTTTGAACGTATAGCAACGCCTTCCACCATTGTTTATAACAAGCCACAACGTCTGGAATTGTAACTACACTTGACCAATATGGACCATTTCCTAAACAATTAGAAAACGAGACGTAAAACAATACGATGGCAGCATAAGGCGGCGTTAATCTAAAATATTTAAATTTATTAATTGTAATAGGTATAGTATTAAAGCTCCCGATTAGTTAATATTGGCATTAAATTAAATCTCCAACTTTCGATTTTTGTTTAAAATTAATAATTAATTCCGATTGGTCAAAGATAACAATTGTTGAGCGAATTAATTTTAATTAAACATTAAAAAGCTGTCAAATTATCAAACCGAACCTTAAATATCTGCGAAGATAATATTTCCAAAGGTTAAATTTTTCATGTTTTCCCAACGATTTAATATAAGTATAACCTATAAGAAAACCCGATAATAAGAAAAAGGTGTGAACTGCTGGATTTCCAGAACCTAGAACTATTGCTCCAAAAATGGATGTTTCCCACTGCAAAAATATTTTATTAAACAAATTACTTCTGTGAAATTAATAAATCATTTAACTTGTTTTATATACCAAGCATTTTGTATACGTAAGGTAATCAAATTGTGTTCCACGTGATATATAATAATTCCCAACATTGAAAGAGCTCTCATTCCGTGGATACTTAAAAGTTGATTGGATTTAGTTTTATTTTGAGTTGCACTTAATTTTCTGAAATTTGTTTTGATCGATAATTTTGAATATAAACTATCTAAAATACATGAAAAGTTATTAAATTTACCAATTTCAAAACGAATCACCTTTTTTGTGCTCAAAACAGTCAAAACTGTCGTAAATGGTGCAGGACAAAACTCCTAAAACAACTGCTGCATAAACGACCCTAAAATAATATTTTTCTGTTTAGAATATTAATTTGAATACTGAATTAAATTACGTTGCTATAATAATGGTTGGTGTCCATGTCCATGTACAGTTTGTCTCTCTTGTTTGACAAGAATTTCCATCGATAGTAACATTTAACCCCAACGTGGAGTAAAATCTTTGGATATCATTAGACGAGCACTGATTTGGAATACATGTTGATACTTGAGTACTCCTTGATTGAGTTGATTGATTCTGTAGCTGTATACATAGATAAATTATTAATCCAGTTAAATAAGATGAATTAAAGAAAGGCCTAAAAACACGATTTTACGACAATAATGTGTTTTGAGGTCCTCGAAAAAATTTGAAAAAATAAAGTTGCAGGTCAGAAGAAATTTTCATAGCAAGAGGTATTTTTAGACTACAAATTTATAAACTCAAAGTAATTTTTCATGAACTTCTGACGTGTTTTATTTGCTATCTACAATGTGATCAAAGATATTGTCAAAATTACCAGTTTTGCTACAAATAAAGGCAATTTTGACCCTCTTCCCGCACGCCTGTGATTTGGAAGAATCTCTCCGATAATTAGGGTCTTAAAATAAAGCGATTAGTAAAAAACAATTGCTATCCCTACGCTTTTTAACTTTTTCCAATCCAAGAAAAAGTTACTATAGACTAGGACTGTTATCGGAAAAAACGTATCCTTAACCATACAAGCGGCATTTCATATAACATTTTGGTAACCGATGTTTTCCCAGTATTTCAACCCTGCTGAATACGAAAATTGCAGTTATCAAAGCGAAATCTTAACCGGAAGCGTGATATTCAAGATGACACCCAAGATTTCAGCTTTGCTATTTTTTATGGAATCATTATGGACAATTAAGACAAATATTTTTATTGGTTCGGATAGATAATTTTATACTCTACAATTTTTATTAGAGGTATAACTATCTTCAGATCACTCCTTAAGGAGCTACAGTCGGAAGAAGCACCGTGAAATTGGAACAAAATCCCAGTATCGAAATGCTAGAGGAATTTCATATAACATTTTGGTAACCGATGTTTTCCCAATATTTCGACCCCCCTGAATCCAAAAATTGCGGTTACCCACAGTGAAATTTAAACCGGAAGCACGATATTCAAGATAGCGACTAAGTTGTCTGCTTTATTAATTAAGATTTATTTGGATGGAAGAATTATTATTGAAACTTGGACAACTGTTTTGATTGAATTAGATATACAAGGTTCTCTACAATTATTATTAAATGTAAAAGTACCGTAAGATTGCTTATTAAGGAGGGAAAGCTAGCTAAAGACATCGTGTGCGTAAAAATCGTCGTAATATACATGTTTGCGCTTTTTATTAATTTTGATGGATTAATTATTATGGCAATTAAGACAAATATTTTTGTTAGCTCGGATAGATAATTTTATGGTCTACAAAAAATTACAGTAAAATCACTCTTTAAGGGTCTAGAGAGTCGGGAGAAGCACCGTGTGTTGTCAAAACAGAAGACGCAATATCCTCTTTATGATCGACTTTTATGGACTTGATTTGCTCTGATCATGTTTTAACAGATACATCCTAGCTGGATACTGGGAAAGCTACCTCGCCGAACTCACCAAGATGCTTCCATATACTGCTTTATGTATTAAGACGGTTTATACAACACTGGCGCTTTTCTCGACTCTAGCTCTTTTAGGAGCGATCTGAAGATAATTTTACTTCTAATAAAAATTGTAGGGTATACAATTATCTATCCCAACCAATGACAATATTTGTCCTAATTGTTCATAATTATTTTATCAAAAATAACAAAGCAGACATCTTGGGCGTCATCTTGAATATCACGATCCCGATTAAGATTTTGCTTTGGTAACCGCAATTTTCGTATTCAGTAGGGTTGAAATATTGGGAAAATATCGGATACCAAAATGTTATATGAAATGCCGCTTGCATAAAATACTTTAACTTTTGCGCCTAGTCTACTATGTATAATCGAGAAAAAAAATAAAAAATTTTTTTATTGAAGTTCTCGACGTTTTGAGTCACCCTGATTCCAAAAATCGAAAAAAAATTTTTTTGATTTTTTGAACCAAAATGTCTGTCCGAAAGAAAAACAAAACTACTGAACCGATTTTAAAAAAATTTGATTTTAGTCACTTTCAAATTATTTCATCGGCAAACTAAGCTTTTATAAGAAATCTATACAGGGTGTCCAAAAATAAGGTTCATTCATTCATTTCTACTTGGCTATAAAATAGTATATCTGAGCCCCAATTGAAAAAAAGAATTTCAAATTGTTTAATTCAAAATGGCGGCCCATAGAACGATTGTCCCATTTTGTGGTTTCTCCCTTATAACTTCGCTGGTAATTATTATTATAAAAAAATTAAAACGGCATTGTACAGCCAAAATATAGGGCTTTCGTTCTAAAAAAGTCGATTTTCAAAATTGTTTCAAAATTGCCTACCTTTAAGGGGCCAAAGTAGGGCAAAATTTAGAAATAGATTGTCTCAAAAACTGGTACGGCCAATTTATACAGATTTGGATATATTATAGACAACATGATTCTCTATCTAACTGTAAATTTTTAAAAACTTGTTTGATGCGAATTCGGAGTTATGATTTTTTGAATGTCAAAACTTCAATAACCTCTAATTTCTTTTGTAATAAAAATGAAAACTTGAAATTGGATATTTATATCAATCCCATGAATATCTATTATTTAACACTATTTGCGGTTAACAAAACGCTTCCGGTTAAACCGGAAATTAGAACAATATTAAAATTTTTAGGAACACTCTGTATATTTATAAATATTTTGAAAGCTCGTAAAATTAGCTATTACACGATACCAATTACTTTATATTTTTACTTCCGGTGTAACCGGAAATGATATCAAATTTCTTAACTTAAATAGAACGGAAAAAGTTCTTCGTATGGCCACATCCGGTGTTTTCTTAAAAAATTTAGTTCTACGCTGCTATAAGTTTGACCAAAATAAATAGTTAATTTCTTCTGATTGTTTCTTAATTATTGCAAATAGAAAAAAATGTTTTCTACAAAGTAGGTAATTGTACAACTGTTAATAAAAAAAAGAGTAAAATAAAATGTTTAGTAAAAAACTTACAGAATAAAAAGACTCATAATTTGAATTACGTGCAAATAAAGTGCCAATACAATACTGTCCTGTGATATTAAATTTATCAAAATACTGTAGTACATCGAGACATTCGTCGTAAACTCCAAATTTATTTCCATAATTAAGCGGAAATAATCCAGAATCGAGCACTAAAATAATAAAAAATATTATCAAAATTTCCATCATAATCAAAATTTACCAACTTTTCAAGGCCCACTCGGATGCTGATTCTAAACCGTTTAGAAATTTAGAAAATTGTTCTTTGCATTGAGGTGATATTTTCGTTTGGTTTATATTGTTTAATTTCTTTTCCAATAAAGTACTAATTTCTTCACATAAGTTTTCAGCATTTTGTATCAAAGAGAAGAGAAACGCGAAGTATAATAAATTTTGAATTTTAAACTTCATTTTAAGCTAACTTTTTTGATTAAAGATGGCAAAGGTGGTTTGTGCTGCAGAACTGCAAAACACAATTTTATTATTTGTATAAAAAATCAAATGTTTAAAACTGGCACACATTATTTAGTTTACTATTCCCTTTTTCTATCTAAGAAGCCCTAATATTGAATTTAAACTAGTCATAGTCAGTCAAATGGATTGATTAACATTAGGACAATTGAGGTTGTCCCCTCGCGACACTATTTGAGTGTTTTTGAGCAAATTTTAACTTTTTCTTTCAAAAAAAATTTTATTGCATTTCTCGACATTTTGAGTCCCCCTGATTCCAAAAATTCGAAAAAAGATTTTGCGTTTTTTTAACTAAATATCTACTACTTGTAATTGTTCAATTACAGAAGGAAAAACTTTCTCAGGAATGCGGATTCTGTCTATTATAATTAAACAGCGGAACTCATAATTTGCATGACATTCTTTGATTTTACATACATATTAATTGTGCCGCTTCATTGAGTCTCCATTGAGATAATAACCCCGCCACTAAGCTTTTCTTTCCGTAATTAAACAATATGTATATTCGTAAGAGCTGTGGAGCAAAAACTACTGAACCGATTTTGATGAAATTTGATTTTAGCCACTTTAAAATTATTTCATCAGCAGTCAATTACAGTCGTAGCATAGGCCATAGGCACTATAGGCAGTCATGGGCAGTCATCGGCAGTCTGTGCACAAATTCAGAACAGTGAATTAAGTTTTAGAAACCAACGAATGATTTATTTTAAAAGTTTATTTATGAAAATTACTAAATGAACATGTACTAACACCAATCAAGAACGGAACAACAATAAGTGTCTTCTTAATTTTGGTTTTTAAAATCTTTTTAATTAATCGCTTATCATTAACTAATGAACTTTGTACAAGAAAGTTGTAAAAGTTAATCAGCTTTTAATAAGTCGCTACAGATATCGCCTTGTGAGTGCAAAACTGCGATATCTCAGAAAATCTCGAAAATGGGATTAATGGCAAAATTGATTGCTTTAAGGTTGGATTTATCATTGCAAAACAAAAAAAAATTAAATGACTTCGGTTTTTAATAGATAACTTGATAAATTGGCGTAATATATAAACTATGCACCAAATACGCCTTAAGAGAGCGGTTTCTAATGACTGGGCGGGAAAGTTGATATTTAGACATTCCGCTCGAAACCGTTAGCGACCATAATATCCGGTTGATATCACTAAAAGTTATAATTACTGATAGGCTGAGGTTCAAAGAAGGCAATGACAATATCTGTATAGTTCAACTGAACTGGGTGTAATTCAAAAAAAATGAAGGATGTTTGGTAAAAACAAGCTTTATTTTTTTAAATTCCACCAAGTTCAGATGAATTTTCTCACTAATTAAGCTCTTCTTTCCTATACAAATATTTTCATTGCCTTCTTTGAACCTCATTTTATCAGGAATTATGACTGTTAGTGATTTAAACCGGATATTAAAGTCACTAACGGTTACGAGCGGAATGTCTAAATATCAACTTGCCCACCCATTCGTTAGAAACGGCTCTCTTAAAATAATTTTTAAATCAATTTTGGCCTATGAGGCAAAAAAGTCATCCCTTTACACATACAAAATGATTACTTCAGTTGTCATCTTCAAAACAAAGAATCTAATTTTCTACAATACTTAAATTTTGAACCTTGTACTAACAAGGCGGTATGTATGTGATTATGATTAATATAGTTAATTGTAAATTAAGAAAAAAATAATCTGAACTCATTATAAAACTAAATTAGGCAATAATATGTCAATAATTACAAAAAATCGGGAAGGCTATTATAGAAGAAAATTTGTCATATAATTTCACTCGATTCGATATAAAGGTTGAAAATGCCAGAAGCATATTTGGCGAGACAATTTTTTGCAACAAATACATTGTATTAGATTAAATTGATAATTTATTAATTACTAATTGCTGTTTCGATATACCGGGTGTCCCATTTAGCATGCTCACCATGGGGATCTCGTAAACTGTAAGAGATACGAAGTCGGTTAAATGACAGCAAATGTAGTCTTTTTTATGGCCAACTCAATCCTACTTTTGTTTTGTGGAAAATATTATTAGCACTCTAGATCTAGATATTTACAAAAAACTGAAAAAGTTCATTTTCTTTAAATGCCTATAACATTTTTATTAATCAAGATAATTTTAATTTAAAAAAAAAAGATAATAGGCACTACTAAAACCTATAAATTTAATATACAAAAGAATTTTTTTATAAGGCCGTTTTGGAGATATGATGCAAAATTATATTTTTTTAAATGCAAACCTAGTGTTAATATTATGTTATTGCATATCTAATTTTTTTCTCTTTTCAAAAATATAAGGGTTGATAGGCTTAATTTTTAAAATTCTTGTTTGGTAACATAAAATTAAATAGTAAATTTGTTATTTAATGTTAAAAAAATTTTTTTTAATCAAACATCCCTTGAAACGATCGAATAAAAAAAAACAATTGAAATTAAACATAAGAATATCAAAAGAAAGCGTAAAAAAATTCATAAAAAAATTTAAAAAATTTAAAAATTTAAAAACGTATATTTTTGATAAGAGAAAGAAATTAGCTTTGCAACAACATAAAATTGAGGTTAGGTTTGCATTTAAAAAAATGTAACTTTGCATCATATCTCCAAAACGGCCTTATAAAAAAATTCTTTTGTTTATTAAATTTATTGGTTTTAGTAGTGCCTATTATCCCCTTCTTGAAAATTGAAATTATTTTGATTAAAAAAAAAGTTATAGACATTTAAAGAAAATGAACTTTTTCAGTTTTTTCTAAATATCTAGAGTGCTAATAATATTTTTCAAAAAACAAAAGTAGAATCGAGTTGGCCATAAAAGAGGCTACATTTGGTATCATTTAACCGACTTCGTATCTCTTACAGTTTACGAGATCCCCATGATGAGCATGCTAAGTGGGACACCCTGTATACAGGAGTACAGGGTCCTAAAGCAGATAAGAATTTTTATTGGTTTGAAGAGATTTCTTAACATTTCTACAAATAAAAAGGGTATATTTTTTCGGAAAATTCAAGTATCAAAATGTTTTACAAGATTTCCAAATTTGAAAGTCAAATTATGAAAAAATCCTAACCTAAAAAACCTTTTTTTTTTAAAGCGGAGTCAGTGAAGCTAAATTTATCCTGATTTTGGGAAAAGTATTGTAAACGAGTTTTTTTTTCTTAATCGGTCGAAACCATTACTATGAGTTTGCTTATAAAGTGTATCAACATAATTTTAACCAGAAGGCACTTATTCTTCGACATTAGTCCAAAATGTTGACCTTTTCAAGTTTCCCTTTCACTATTTTTTTAATATCTTCCCTTGTATTGGTCGGATCGAAACCAAAAAAATTTTACTTTGTTCGTACTGAATCTCTTATTAAAACTACCAGGCAAAAAAATAATTGAAATTAATTTCCTAAACTTCAAAAAAGTCAAACGCGTGGTGGATCAAATTGGTGGATCGCAGTTTTTTATAAATAATAACTTTAATTTAAATTGATGTTATAGAACGAAACTGGGGGAAGTTATAGCCTTTATGGTAACAAATTAGCTTTCCAAGTTTGGTTTAAAAATATCAAGAGCAACGATGAAAATGTGGATTTTGGTTAAGACTTTCTTTTGCACAGTATTTGCGGTAACTTGTTGGTCGTTTCACGATCTTTTTCTCTTGAAATGTAAGAAAAATGCTCTTTGAAATACAATAATACAAACAAAGAAAATCCTAGCAAATTTTTTTCGGCGATTTCTTTGTAAAGAAAAATCCAATTTTTCAACTGTGTGGCTACGAAACTAATTTGAGAGGTAGAATTAATTTGTTTTCTTTTGTCACTCATTTTTGAAAATTATAGATAAATAACTCGTTGTCTTGATATCTCTAATAGTTAAGGAGCACTTCTCTACCCACACAATAAACAGTAGGTAAATCTGTGGATAAAAAACTCGAAATTTTAAAAAACATAACAAGTTAATTAACTCAAAAATAATTTATCGACTTTTTTTTTCAAAAATAATGCATAATAATTATTACAAAAATATTTGTTATATTTAATTGTATGTAATAAATAATGGTATCTAATAATTAAAAAAAATCATTTGCAACTAATAAATAATTTAAAAAATCGCTTTGATACATCTTCGTTATGTTACGTAATCTTCTTTATACGTAAGTTAAGTAGATGACATTTTAAACTATAATACGGTTTCCGGCATCCCAATTATGCCCTTCACCTTTTATTTTTCTAATTAACATTGATGATGGTGTAATACTAATTGAGCTTATAAATTAAAATAATGACAAAAAAATTTAGATCATCCATTATATTGCTTTGGAATAAAAGGTAACATTATTCATATTTTTTATAAATTAAAAAAAAATAGCTATTGTTTAATAAATTTTAAATAATGAATTCATATCCGCATATGGGTCATTCTTTTACAAACCGCACGGATTTTAGGAAAAAAAAATTTTACTTCTTCTAGCGCAATAAAATTTTTTTTTCTGCATCTTTTAACAAATATAATGACCCGTATTTCAGGATTTTGCTGAAAAAAAAAATTTCTAAAATATTCACGTATAAATTTTCGATAAATTGCTGGATTTTCTCCAATCTCCTCGTACTTGAAATTTATTATCTCCAGTCGTTTTTTTTTATTTTACACTTTATTACGTTAGCTTTCAAAGTGTATGTACAAAACTGGAGAAAATAAATTTCAAGTATGAGAAGATTGAGAAAATCCAACAAATTATTGAAAATTCAAATGTGAATATTTTTGAAACTCAAATTTTTTCAGCAAAATCCTGAAATACGGGTCTAGTAATTTTAAGAATATAGGCTGTAAAAAATTTTTGGGACAATTCTAAAATGTCAAGTTTAAATTGGTGTGCGGTTTGCAAAAAAATGACCCATATGATTTGTATTTAAATAAAATAATGTGTAATAGCGGAGACACCAGCAGCCTTAACTGTTTGGAAAAAAATAACTTTTTTTTTACTAAAATTGTAGAAAATATCGTCTGATTTAATTTTATATCAAATTAAATTTGTCTAAAGTTACAAATAAACCCTTTATAAGCTGGGGCCTTTATTTGGAAACGCACGGTATAGTTTGACCAAATATAAGGATTTAAATATATGGGATAAATTAAAAAAGTTAAATGCAATTAAAATAAATCAATTTACACTATTTTATAAAAAAAACACCTTGACATAGTAATAAAAATTAGATTAATCAGTTAAAACAAGAACTAATATATGATGGTTTTTACGTAATTTTGATACAAATCTATGCTAAATTGGATTTAAGGTTAATTTTTCTTAATAGATGACTCTTTAAGATAGTTTATAATGTCTAATTAATGGTTTTAGGAATATCTTAGTCATCGTGTGTGGTAGTATCCGTTGGAAGAGTAAAAGTAAATTGTTACAGTTTAGTTCATCTGCTCTCGTATCCGTTATGCAACCTTTAGGGAACTGACAGTTTTTAACAATAATTATCTTGAGTTTGAGTTCGACAAGCACACTTAGTTCTTTTAGGTTGTTAGTTCTTATCTAATCGTTTGAGATAAAGCTACTACACTGTGTGTCACTTTTCAAAGCGGAACATAGGGAAATAAAAGTTGTAATTACTTATTTGCAGTTTACTGCTCGCCAGGTAAATCTATAAAGATGACACGGCTGCTCATATTTTTCAAAATGCGTAAAAATTTAAATTAGGTACTTTTTAAACTAAAAAATTCATTACTGAAGAAGTATTTATTGGTTATCAAACAGACGCAGAAAATAATTCTGTTTCGATAAATATTACTACCGGTCTTATAGATTATTATCTGGCTACCAGCAAACTCAAAATAAATTATTTCCAGTGTTGTTTCTCTATGCTCCGCTTTGAATGTTGGCACACGGTATAAAAGACAACTGAATAGTCAGCCATTTTGGAGAAAAATTTAAACGTCAAAATGACCGTTTTACTTAATGGTCGATCGCTCTGTCTGTTGTAGCACGTAGACAGAGACAGGGAAAATAAATTTTGCACCAAAATGTCTGACGAGTTAGCTATCATTAATATAGTAATAGTCTGAAATCTGATGTTCCCTCAGTTTGTAACACCGATCTTACGATGGTGTGCGCAATATACGCCTTCGACGTCTCTCAAGTCGAAGACGGGAGGGGTTCGTAGCGATAAAAAAGCATCAAAAAACACTTTCAACTTAAATAAAAATATTTATTAAAAATAAAACATTATGTTCATAAAACAAAATAAACGGCGTTCATCGGATGACGGTCGTTCTCTGGACAACGCAACGGCCTGCTGACTCTCAAACAACTAGATCCTCTAACGCAAAAGAAGACGCGTGGTTAGCTCGAAAGCTTGAGAACCGTTTTTTTAGATAAACAGTCGGCCAACAAGCACAAGATTGTAATCAAGCTCCCAACCACTGCCAAAAAAGCCGTTGAGAAGTCCCACGCGGTCGGTTAAGAAGCCCAAAGATCGTTGTTTAAGACCTTTTTTCTTAAATAAATAAATAAAAAAGAAGTAGTTAGCTAATAAGCCACCCCACACTTGCAAATAAATCGACAGTCGGCCAACAAGCCCAAGGCTATAATTGAGTCCTACACGATCGGCCAAAAAGCCCAAAGATCGTGGAGAAGTAATATGTGGTTAGTCCGACGGCCTGATCAATAAGAGAGAAGTATGGGGGTAGACGCGATCAGCTTAAACCCTACAACTGCAGCTCGTCCCTGCCCCTGGTGCAGGGACGCCAGACCATCAACTATCCGCAACACAAGAGGATCAACCTGGGCACAATTATACACTCTGTAGAGTGGATGCACACGGATTGGCACGGACTCTCTTAAAATAAATGCACGTCGAATATTTATTAATTCTCCACCACCAAGTTCTTAACCCCAATCGGGAACGCACATCTTACTCCGTACGCTCCGTACTCATATCTTTACGATTATCACCAAACTCTTACATAAATGCTTTTTATGCGATTATGTAGGTGGCGATAGATGCGGACTTACATGAGGCATTGGATGGTATATTCGGGGGGAGCCAGGCGTGAATTATAAATAATTTTAAGAAATAAAAATATTTATTATTTTAAATAATTTTAAAATTATTTTAAAAAAATGGAAAAATGGCTTCAAAAAATTATAAACATTAAAAAGGTTGCATAAAAGAGAATTATATTTTAATCCGAGAATTATATTAATAATTCTTGATATATATATCAACGTTACACGCCTACTTTGAGTTCTCATATTCTGTGGTTCCTGATGGTTCTATCATTACGTATTCTTTTTAAGTTATGGTAGCGCCTTCAACTTTCTCTCATTGCTCTCGTTGCTTATCTCCTTCATGTAAAGCTTCGATCTTACAAAAATTGTCACTATAATAGAAAAGAAATTGTATGGAAATTATAAAGTTTATTGCAGATAATTTATATTATGTTTATTATGCTATGTTATACAATATAAATTATTTCAACTGACTACAACTTTATGACTTTCATCACTACTCGTAATGATCATCATAAGGAAATGGCAATATGCGATCATACTTTTCAAATATTTCCAATTATTTTGTTTTGTTAGTAGGTACCTACTAATGTCACTACGAAAATATTCTCCCTTCCTGACTCATCTCTGTTTACAATCCAATTTATTTAAACGCGTAGGCAATTGATAATTAAAATTGTAAATTTTATAATTACTATTTTTAGATAATTTGCTAATTAACTTAATTTGGGTTTAAAAATAAAAAAATTTTATAAAAACACGGAACATTAGTCATAATTTATAAATAAAATTTTATTGCAATTTGGTTCATTTGCCTTTATGAATCAGGCTTGCCTAAAAAATAAGTTTTTTAATCAATAAATGACAAAATTTTTAATTTCCAGGCACAAATTATTTAAATAAATCAAATTTCTTTCATGCGTTGCAGAGCGACAACTATAATTCTCATAAGAAAACTTTTGGTATAAAAAATCTAGAGAATTAAAAGTTCTACAACTTTTATCTTAAAAATGTTTCAATCTAAGTGACAGAAAAAGAGATATGAAGAATATAAAAAAATCATCTCTTATACTTTGTTTAACAAATTGCACTGTAACTTTTAAATAATTGCGACAAGGGAAAAAGGGTACTGATACAATTTTGTAGGGTATTAAATTTTCAAAAAAAACTGTAGCAAAACTTTTTTTTCTAAAATAGAAAATACGCGAGTTACGCGCGAAATACTAAAACAATTCTTAAGAACAAGATGGCCGCTTTGCACCACTGCACGGGGTAGAATTGTGCAAAATGTGTTTGAAGCTCGTGTACTGGTGCTCATTCGGAAATATAATACAAAAGTTTTGATGTGACTTGAGCCACTACATTTTGACATCTGATATGTACGTTACGTTCAAAACTATAATTAATTGTAACAAGCCGTTAAAAGTTGAAAGGTTGGCTTGCAGAAAACTTTTAACGGTTTGTTACAGTTAATTATAGTTTTGAATGTGACATATCAGATGTCAAAATGTAGTGTCTCAAGTCACATTCAAAACTCTCATCAATTGTAACAAGCCGTTAAAAGTTATGTACAACCCACTTAGGTTGGGTGCAATCATCCCATTTAGGTTGGCTTGCAGAGACATTTTAACGGTTTGTTACAGTTAATTATAGTTGTGATGAGACGTATAAGACGTCAAAATGTAGTGTCTCTAGTCACATTCAAAACTCTCATAAATTGTAACAAACCGTTAAATTCTGTACCACCCACTTAGGTTGGCTTGCAGAAAACTTTTAACGGTTGTGACAGTTAATTATAGTTTTGAATGTGACATATCATATGTCAAAATGTAGTGTCTCAAGTCACATTCAAAACTCTCATCAATTGTAACAAGCCGTTAAAAGCTTTGTACAACCCACTTAGGTTGGGTACAATCATCTCACTTAGGTTGGCTTGCAGAAAACTTTTAACGGTTTGTTACAGTTAATTATAGTTTTGATGTGACGTAAAGATGTCAAAATGTAGTGTCTCTAGTCACATTCAAAACTCTCATAAATTGTAACAAACCGTTAAATTCTGTACAACCCAATTAGGTTGGCTTGCAGGAAAACTTTAACGGTTTGTTACAGTTAATTATAGTTTTGAATATGACATATCAGATGTCAAAATGTAGTATCTCAAGTCACATTCAAAACTCTCATCAATTGTAACAAGCCATTAAAAATTTTGTAACTCACTTAGGTTGGGTACAATCACATCACGTTGACTTGCAGAAAACTTTTAACGGTTTGTTACAGTTAGTTCTAGTTTTGATGTGACGTAAAGATGTCAAAATGTAGTGTCTCTAGTCACATTCAAAACTCTCATAAATTGTAACAAACCGTTAAATTCTGTACAACCCAATTAGGTTGGCTTGCAGGAAAACTTTAACGGTTTGTTACAGTTAATTATAGTTTTGAATGTGACATATCAGATGTCAAAATGTAGTATCTCAAGTCACATTCAAAACTCTCATCAATTGTAACAAGCCGTTAAAAGTTTTGTACAACCCACTTAGGTTGGGTACAATCATCCCACTTAGGTTGGCTTGCAGAAAACTTTTAACGGTTTGTTACAGTTAATTATAGTTTTGATGTGACGTAAAGATGTCAAAATGTAGTGTCTCTAGTCACATTCAAAACTCTCATAAATTGTAACAAACCGTTAAATTCTGTACAACCCGCTTAGGTTGGCTTGCAGAAAACTATTAACGGTTTGTTACAGTTAATTATTGTTTTGAATGTGACGTATCAGATGTCAAAATGTAGTGTCTCAAGTCACATTCAAAACTCTCATCAATTGCAACAAGTCGTTAAAAGTTTTGTACAACCCACTTAGGTTGGGTACAATCATTCCGCTTAGGTTGACTTGCAGAAAAATTTCAACTGTTTGTTACAGTTAATTATAGTTTTAATGTGACGTCTAAGATGTCAAAATGTAGTGTCTCTAGTCACATTCAAAACTCTCATAAACTGTAACAAACCGTAAAATTCTGTATAACCCACTTAGGTTGGCTTGCAGAAAACTTTTAACGATTTGTTACAGTTAATTATAGTTTTGAATGTGACATATCATATGTCAAAATGTAGTGTCTCAAGTCACATTCAAAACTCTCATCAATTGTAACAAGCCGTTAAAAGTTTTGTACAACCCACTTAGGTTGGGTACAATCATCCCACTTAGGTTGGCTTGCAGAGACATTTTAACGGTTTGTTACAGTTAATTATAGTTTTGATGTGACGTATAAGATGTCAAAATGTAGTGTCTCTAGTCACATTCAAAACTCTCATAAACTGTAACCAACCGTTAAATTCTGTACAACCCACTTAGGTTGGCTTGCAGAAAACTTTTAACGGTTTGTTACAGTTAATTATAGTTTTGATGTGACGTAAAGATGTCAAAATGTAGTGTCTCTAGTCACATTCAAAACTCTCATAAATTGTAACAAACCGTTAAATTCTGTACAACCCGCTTAGGTTGGCTTGCAGAAAACTATTAACGGTTTGTTACAGTTAATTATTGTTTTGAATGTGACGTATCAGATGTCAAAATGTAGTGTCTCAAGTCACATTCAAAACTCTCATCAATTGCAACAAGTCGTTAAAAGTTTTGTACAACCCACTTAGGTTGGGTACAATCATTCCGCTTAGGTTGACTTGCAGAAAAATTTCAACTGTTTGTTACAGTTAATTATAGTTTTAATGTGACGTCTAAGATGTCAAAATGTAGTGTCTCTAGTCACATTCAAAACTCTCATAAACTGTAACAAACCGTAAAATTCTGTATAACCCACTTAGGTTGGCTTGCAGAAAACTTTTAACGATTTGTTACAGTTAATTATAGTTTTGAATGTGACATATCATATGTCAAAATGTAGTGTCTCAAGTCACATTCAAAACTCTCATCAATTGTAACAAGCCGTTAAAAGTTTTGTACAACCCACTTAGGTTGGGTACAATCATCCCACTTAGGTTGGCTTGCAGAGACATTTTAACGGTTTGTTACAGTTAATTATAGTTTTGATGTGACGTATAAGATGTCAAAATGTAGTGTCTCTAGTCACATTCAAAACTCTCATAAACTGTAACCAACCGTTAAATTCTGTACAACCCACTTAGGTTGGCTTGCAGAAAACTTTTAACGGTTTGTTACAGTTAATTATAGTTTTGAATGTGACATATCAGAAGTCAAAATGTAGTGTCTCAAGTCACATTGAAAACTCTCATAAATTGTAACAAGCTGTTAAAAGTTATGTACAAGTACAACCCACTTAGGTTGGGTACAATCATCCCACTTAGATTGGCTTGCAGAAAACTTTTAACGGTTTGTTACATTTAATTATAGATTTGATGTGACGTATAAGATGTCAAAATGTAGTGTCTCAAGTCACATTGAAAACTCTCATAAATTGTAACAAGCTGTTAAAAGTTATGTACAAGTACAACCCACTTAGGTTGGGTACAATCATCCCGCTTAGATTGACTTGCAGAAAACTTTTAACGGTTTGTTACATTTAATTATAGTTTTGATGTGACGTATAAGATGTCAAAATGTAGTGTCTCTAGTCACATTCAAAACTCTCATCAATTTTTTAACAAGCCGTTAAAAGCTTTCTGCAACCTAAGGTTAACGTTACTTAAGCTTCGTCAAAGTGTTAATTTTTAACTTGTTCTTCCGGTGATGTTCCAACTAATCCTTTTTCTTTTATTTTTAGACAAAATTTTATTTTTATCGACAGGTGATACGGGCTTATCGTGGCCTAAGAGGTGCTTATCATATTGGACTGTTTGTCTGCCTATCTTTCTTACCTAAGTTTCTGCCTAATTATTTGCTTAGCTGTGCCTGTACATTTCTCTTTACTAGTTTGTCTGTCATTTATCTCTCATCATGAAAATCCAACATTAAAAGTGAAACATAGAGGGTTGTAGCGTTATAATTAGGGTAATTATTTGAGCTGAAATAAAGACTATTTGGCATCTGATGTTTCTTGATATTAATTTGAGATCTTAAAAAATGTAATACCTGAAATCCCCATTTAAATATTCATTTTTGATGTGCTTTGATGTTAAATTTTAATTTTTTTATCTTTTAACTTATACCATTACAAAGTCAATAAAAAACAACAGATCTTTACAGGACCAATTTTTTGAATTAGGCTTTCGCTTAATTAAAAATCAAATATTACTTTTATTCAAAATCAGAAAAAAAATGCAGTATGTCATAGGATGACAGGCAACCTACCATACTTTTTTCATTGAAGTAAATGCAATTATCCCTCACAGCTAGAGGTAATACGACAATAGACCCTTTTTCGTGTAGCTACAAGATAGGTAATAAAATAATTTGCCGGATTTGTTGTAAACCTTTACTTTAATTTTGAGAACTAAACCTACAATTCCGGTTAATGCGAATTTCTAAGGTTAAGCACAGGGTTAAAGCCTGGAATTTCTAAAAACACAAGAAAAACAAGCGTCCTTTCGAAATATAGACCACCCACTCTCAGCTTCTTATCTAATTTCGAATATTCGAATCGATCATTTCCTCATTGTAAAAGTAAATTAATTGCAATGTAATTGATATTTAATAAAAAAAAATAGTCTCTTTTACATGTTATCGTATTTGTGGTAATCAATTACCCATTTTCACTTAATATTTATTATGTTGTTTTTATTTAAAAAATAATATAACGAAATTGATGAATGGCTACTAAAGCAGCAAGCTTACCTTGTGAAGGCTGACAACTCTTCGCAGCAAAATAATTGAGAAGATTATAAATAAATGAATAAATATGTTGGTGTATACACGAGCATACACAAATTCTTATTTAAATCCTTGATAATAATTAAATTTTTCGATAATCCCAAACAACTAATTAATTATTATTGTTTTTATAATTTTTTTTCAATTACCACAAAAATCATGTTGTATACAAAATTAGCAAGATAAATCTGTTAGATTTGGATGATTGAGGAAGTGTTTAAAATGTATCTCAAAAATTTACAAGCATATATTAGATAAATAATAATTAAAAAAGCGTGTAAGTTAAGATTTATTTATGTTTAAAAAAATCTATTACTTATTATTTTTATATAGTGTCTTTAATCGTAATGTCATCTTTTTATAATTTGCTTTAATAGTAATTATCACTAATAATTTTCCTGCTTTTAAAATATGCAATGTGGGCTTTTAATCACTCTTTTTTTTACAACAAGAAGAAGGTCTCATTTTCAATGTTTCCTTAAGTACGTATATCACCATAGAATTTGTTGCATTCCTGCTGTTTTTGTAGTTTATTTCCAATATCCAAAAATAATGCTTAAATCACCAACCTACGAGTATTTGAATTTTAATTAGAGCTCGTTCGAAAATAGAAATAGAAATTGGGTCCCCTATCCTCTAGAAATTAGACAATGGCCTATGAATGTTCCAATAATGTTTGATATCAAGTTACACTCAAGACTGCAGCTGATAGCGAGCCTAAGACAATAGAAGACTAGAAGACAATAGATCATATCTTCTTTGTTACCAGGGTACTAAGCTTATGAAGTTCAAAAACACTCTCTCTTCCATACTCGTGTAAATCAAATGTGGTACTGCTGAGAAAGCTGGAATAAAGATGTAAAAGAAATCCTTAAGGCGCTTGTTCATAAATCAACAATTTCACCAGGAGCGACTTACGACAATGCTAAGAGTCATATATCATAAATACTTGCACAAAAGAGTTACTAGAAGCTAATTACCACATCTTACATCCATAACATGGCTCTCGGTTAGTTGGTCGACACACATTTGCACCAAATTTTCAAAAAATACCGACTCTTCTAGGTTGCGGGTAACTACCCAAACCCCAAAGTTGACGCCCATGGTCCGGGTGACAAACTACCTTAATCATCCTTACCTGAGTGGGGAAGAGCTCCCGCACTTTTTGGTTTACACCACTGCCTGGGACTAGAGATGGTAAGGAGTGGAATTTTTGAGGAACGGTTCCGACCTTTTCCGATGCAAATATCTGTTCTGATTCCTACGGTTATAAAAAATCTGGGACTTGGATTATTAGAGCCGGAACACAATTTTCTTGTTCCTGATTATTTGATAAAAGAAGTACTTATAACAGAAAACAGATATCATTAGTTTACTCTTATCAGATCCCCAGATACCGAAAATGTGGTATGCAAGAAACTGAAAAAGATATAAAATTATAGGAGTTGTTTAATGACTAAAGAATTTTTTACTCATTGGATGTTACAAGACCTGTTATATTTAAAATTCCGGAGCTGTTTTCCGGAACAGTAACCACTTACCTGTTCCAAAAGAGCAGGTTCTCTTATTTCATACCATCTCTACCCAGGACGACAATGCCGAAAATAAAAAGAACAAACGAAAAACAGGAAGAAAATCAACACTCCTCTAAATTGGAAAAAATTCATCGCAAGGAGCAGCAGCTAATAGCTTGGACGCATGGTGGTTTTGCACACTCTATCGTATGTTAGGTTAGGTTAGGGACAGATTTTGTTAAAATCAGTGCCTCTACCGTGTGATAGGTAAGGTTAGAAACAGATTTTGTTAAAATCAGTTCCAACAGAAGCTTTCCAATGTTTATGACGGTGCGACTGAGTAGCAGGCGTGCAAGCATTTCGTGGAAGAGGTTAGCCTCTGTCATTGCAGTTCTCGTGAGGACAGGTCGATGAAGGCGCTAACCTAATCTAATCCCTCAACGGCCGGGTGTCATTTCTACCCGGTGATAATATAAGTAGGTCACGTGAGCTCCTTATCCCAGCTCCTTTCTCGAGAAACGACAAACGTAAGTCGTGTCTGTTAGAGATTTGACCTCGGAAGTTACCGTCATAAATATCTCGAGAACGCAAACAAGGGGTTTTACCCTTACCTGAAACAGGTTCATCATAGGGCCAGGACCTAATGACACCCAGGTTCAGAAGACATCAAATTTGAGCGAAATTCTTCCAGAAACTGGATCAAATTCCTTAATGTACGACAAGAGACGAAGGGGGGGGGGGGGTTCTAATTGGTCGAACTTTCACTAGATGGGAGATAATCCCACACTAACTCCGACGCCTGAAATGAAAGGTTGGGGCGCTAATAAGTTCCCATCGTTCCCAAATTCCCAAAAAAATGAAATTAGGTTATGGTAGTCCGCTATTTCTCAGGAAAGGTTTGAGTTAGATCCTTAACCTACAGATTGGTCAGCTGAGTCAGTTTATAAAATATCTCAAATTAATCGTTTTAATTGGGTGTGCTTTGATAAAACAAAACGGGTGTTGCTATAGAAATCTCTGCGTATTTAAAAAAAATGGTCTACACCATTGAATTAAAAAAACGTTTTACTATCAGGAAGGAGTTTTACATAAAATAATATGTAACAGCAATGAAAGCCTATAATGGCGGTTTCCTATCATTTCCCCCCAACGGAAATTGTTGCTTATACCAAAGGGCGGTTTTACGGGGGGGGGATAATTACCCCTCCCAGAAGTCTAAATTTCCTAAATTACCGTAAAAGAATATAACATTTTTAAAGAAATGAGCTTTAAAATCTCTATAAAAAGAATATCCGAAGTACAAAAATCAAATATTTGTTCAATTTTAATTTAGGCCATGCTAGAGATTTCAAATATTTAGGTAGAACTATAATTTTACCCCCCCCCCGTAAGTATTTTTATCCCCCCCCCCCATTATTTGAAGTCACACTTCTCTCCGTTGATTAACCCCCCTAGACTTTTTGTTTAGAACCGCCCTTGGCTTATACTCCCACTTATGAGGAAGGATCATTACAGCCAATGATTTATGTAAACGGCTGCTAACAATCAGTCCTCATAGAAAAACGTTTTTTTTTAATAAATGACGGAAAACAATTTTCATTTATTTTATTTTTTTGGTGTTGATTACATAATTTTTTGTTTATATCGCGTTGTTTTGTTTTCAGTCATTTATCAATAAATTAAAATGGCTGGAAAATTTTTTCAAATTTAACCCTCAACATATTTATACTTTCGAAACAAGGAAAAAAAATGCAGTTTAAAAATGTCATAGCCAACTATAATTTGCATTTAAAAATACACAAGCTTATGCCATAACTTCTAAAATAGTGAGGTTAGAAGAAAATTGAAATAACAGTGCATTCTGATCAAAAAAGTGTCCTAAGAAAGTTTTTACAGCTTGTAAATACGTTTATAATGAAGCGAGTTATTATAATGGCTAACACCTCGAAAACAAAGGAAGATATTTTAATTCTGTCAGCTTCAAACAAGAGCTCTGTAACGTACTATCAGGATTTTGCTACTTTCAATAGTACCTACCTAGTAGAGAGTACCTACTTCCCATAAAAAACACCCAAAATGCTTCACCATGTACAAAATATTCTTAAAATAATGTTAAAAAAAAATTAGTGTCGTCCTCGTCAATTACAATACTTTCGATTACCTTCGGTATATGGAAAAGTAGAAATATTTAAAATTTTAGCAATTTGAGGTAAAAAAATGTGTACAAGATATTCAAAAATGTCTTGTTTTCACTTAATTACTCAATAAATAACATCTTTGTATGTTAAGAATTTAACGCTTATTAGTAGAGGGAGCGAGATGGAAAAAACGTGCCCCTTTATAATTTTTACGTTTCGTAAAATTATTTAAATAAATTTTTGCAACAATTTAAAGATATTATTACATTTGCTAATTGTTAAGAAACTTATCGTCCCAATTTAAAAATTTTTGAGCCGTTTTTATTATGTGTTAATTGTACAAGATTGTTTTTGCATCTTTAATAATTGATTATAAAGCAAATTAAATATTGCGTTATCTCTAAAATTTTTAAGTGAATCTTCTTAATTATGCTGTTTTAAATCGTAAACAAAATAGTGGTAAAAAAATAATTATTTCTTATGGCCTTTGACTTCTTTTGACCGTTAATTTAATTCTTTGCCATTAAGAGATGGGCGAATAACAAAAAATTTATTAAGGACCCTCGTATACAATGCAATAAAAATTTTAATATATAAATACTTAACGATTTTATTACTTTTCCTATTATCAATTTTACTTTTTTCGATATATGAGTAGGTACGAAGTTAGCTAAAAAAACTATGAAAATTTGGGGAGAAAGTTATCTCTGTCTCTGTCTTATTATTTATAATTACTTAATACAAAATATAGGGTGTAAAGAAAAAGCTTGAACAAACTTGGGATACCCCTAATTTTTTATTGTTCTAAATTCCGATTTTTAAGTTGTGTGGAAACCTCTAAACGAGGGCTCACACAAAAACACTATTTTCTTTAGTAAATATTTTAGAAACCCCTAGACCGATTTTAATGAGATTTGGTATGCAAACTAACAAAGTGCCTTAACATAATTACCCATTTGGTAAGTTTGTAAAAGTCGCTAGAGGGCGCTAGTTATGTTGGACGCTACAATTGGTCATGTAGGCCAGTCCGACCCTGTCTGTATATTAAATCTTGTTATAATATAATAAATAAACATTTAAATTAATTCAAATAAAAGCAATCTAATTTTAAGCTAATGATTAATTTAAAAAAAATTATATAATGACCTATTTAAAAATCTCCCAACCCAAAATTCTCCAAATGCTGCTATTTTAGGTCACAAACAATTATTTTATTGACATAGATCCTGTTTGTCTAATTAAGTTTGCATTTCCATATAAGAAAAATTAAGCATCTCTTACTAAAAATGAGAAATGGTTTATAAAATCAATGACAAAGCTAACAATTATTTAACCTATATTAAAGGAAAATTTATAAAATTATGATAAAAACCAAAGAAGGTTAATATTATTGGTATTTATAACAACGACCAATTAATTGTGGGAATTGTACAATTTCTTTACCTTATATAAATTTCATAAGAACTTATTGGGCGAAAAGGTTGACGCATACTTGTAGGATTTCGTCCTCCAAGTGAAGATGAATTCTTGAGCAACTTTAAATTTATTACACTTCTTCTCATTTCTCATAGGTATTTTAAAAATAAGGAAGACAACAGATTGTAATTAAAAACACATAAAATACTAAAAATTAAAGTAGAAACACTCAGATGTGGCTGTAACAGGACTTTTTCGGGCGTATTAAAACTATTTAGCATTTACAATAAGACAATAAATTAGTTTCATTTCTGACTAAGCCGAAAGTCAGTGTGTGTAGCGTTTGGTATGGTCGGATAGCTAGTTTTACGAACTTTTAAAATATTTAAAAATATACGGGGTGATTTACTTAAAATAATGAAGTTGGTTGCATTTCCGGTTGAACTGAATTTTAAAGTTTAAAATTTTTAGTATCACTTCACAGCTAATATTGCGATCTATTTAACTATTTAAAAATATACAGGGTGTTTCTTAAAACTTTTGATATTTTTCTAATTTCCCATTTACCTGGAAGTGATTTGTTAACCGAAAATAGTGTCAAGTAATTGATATTTATGGGACTAATACATGTACCAAATTTCAAAATTTTATTTACATTACAAGAGAAATTACCGATTTTTGAAATTTCAGACTTTCAAAAAAAATTCGTAACTCCGGTCCTGAAATAATTTAGTTCAAGAAACTTAGCTGTTCGATTTAAAACTACAATGTTTATAACATATCCAAAAATAAATAAAACGGCCTAAACCGATTTTGAGATATTGGATTTTTAAATTTTGAGTAATTTTGGCCTTTAAAGGCAGGCAGTATTTAAACGATTTTTAAAATTCTTTAGTTTAGGACAAAAGTCTTGTAACTTGGTTATAAAACACCGTCTTTAAATTGTCAAAATAATAATTACCGGCTAAGTTATATCGAAAAAAAAACTAAACAAAAGTAGTGTCAAATAATTGACAGTCATGGGACTAATATTAGTATAATATTAGATGTAATCTACCAACCTACCAAATTTCAAAATTTTATTTTTATTACGAGAGGAATTATCGATTTTGAAAATTTCAGACTTTCAAAAAAATCTCGTAACCCCGGCCCTGAAAAAATTTACCATATGAAACTTTGTTGTTCGATTAAAAATTACAATTTTTATAACATATCCAAAAATGAATAAAACGGCCTGAGCCGATTTTTAGATATTGCATTTAAAAATCTTGACCAACTTTGACCCCTTAAAGGCAGGCGATATTAAAGCAATTTTTAAAAATTTTTAGGTTAGGACGAAACTCTTATAATTTGGTTATAAAACACCGTCTTTAAATTGTCAAAATAATAATTACTTGCTGAGTTATATCGAAAAAAACACAAAGTCATACATTTGTTGTGTTGGTCGCCGTTTTGAATTTAAAAACTTGAAATTTTTTTCATTCAATGGCTAAGATTTACTATCTTTGAGACACGTTTAAATTTACATACGTTACATACAGACAGACTTGTAGAAATTCTTTTTAAATTTTTGGGCGCATAGCGTGTAGATAAAAAAAAATATTTTAATCATTATACTTTTACGAAATAATAAATTAGTAAACTACTAAATACTCCTTACTTATGACGTTTTGACTTATATTACTTGAGTCATATTTTTAGTTGGTAGTCACAAAAGTGTCGTATCTACATTCAATTTGCTTCTAAATTTTCGCATAAATTAAAATGTTAATAACTATTTATTTTGTAATGGATTCTGATGAGTTTGGAAATAATGAAATTCCATATAAAAATATTTCTTGTATTGCGCTACTTATTTCTGTGATAGACGCCTTATGACTCATTAGTCACCACCTTAATTTTTTGTTACTATAGCTAAATGTAAAATATTATAGATTAAAGTTAAAACCCGGATTTGGGATTTTTATTTTATGTCCAGAAAATTTCAAAATGTCTCATAATCTCAATTGGAATCTCCACCTTATAGAAAATTAAGTATTTGTGTCAAATACGTATGTAAATCTTCTAGTTTTCTCTATAATAACAGAGTATAGGTACTAATTTCAGCATTCTTGGAAAAAAAAGAGCTGAACAGACATTTTTAGTCAAACTATCATTTCAGAGCTACAGCAAGTGACGCCATTGGCGTCAGGAGATTGAAATAAAGATGCGTAAATTAACCAACATTTTCTAAAACGCTCCGTATAATGGTAATAAAATAACAGATCATTTTAATTTTTAGCATAATTTTTATTCGAGATTTGATCTTGACATTTTCCTTATTGAGGAATTTTGTAAAATTTGTTTATTTTTCTGATTTGAGAAATAATAACAAATACAAAATAAATATTAGAGCATCCGCGTAAAACTAATAAATTAAAAACTAAATTCTTTCAATAGTAGTTATTGTTAAAAAAATCCTTTAAATCATTTTAATTTATTACAAATAGATGGCACCACTTGACATCACATCGTATCTTTAACGCAATAAAAGTCCAATTTTCATGTTTTATTCGCAATTCCAATTTTTTTTCTAAATGGAACTTATTGCTAATTAATTTGAAATGTTGTTGCTTTTGTGTTTGAATTTACACCACTAACCTTTTTCAATTAGCATAATATTCAAATCCTGTTTGTGCTCTGTTGTTATTAAATATTCCAATTTCTTAGACTAGATGAGCTGTTATGCATTAATTAAGCCGGATTTACTACCCACAGATTAAGTACAAACTATGAAACATCACATATTAGATATTACGATAATAATTATTATTGTGTTTGAGACGCTTTATAATTATTTATTGAATTATTTAGTAACATTTCTACATTTATGATTTATGAATTATTAGTTCAAAAAAAACAAAATTAGGGTGATCAACACCCTTTATACAGGGTGTATCCGAAGTAGGTGGACAAACTTCAAGGAGACGTTCCTTACCTAAAATGAAGGTACCCGTATTTTTTTGTTTTGGTCAATTCCAATTTTTGACCGGTGTAGGAGCCCCTAACCGCGGGCCCCCTAAAACACTGTTTTGTTAACATTTTAGAAATCCCTTAACCGATTTTAATAAAATTTGGTATGGGAACTAACAAAGTGAATTAACATAAGTACCATATCCGACTTTTCTAAAAGTCGCTAGAGGGCGCTAGTTACGGTCAACTGATTTTGGTTTTTCTGCAATAACTTTTTTGGTCAAAACATTTTTCAATTTTTTTATTGCATAATTAAATGTACAATTTCATTATCTAAAAAAAAGTATTTTTGATCTTTTTCGTAAGATACACAATTAGAAAGAAAAAGACGAAAAATACAGGCCGAATGCATAAATTTTGAACTATTTTCTCAATCAAAAGATGTCGGAAAGCTGATTTTTTCATTTTTAAAGATTGTGTTACAATTTCTAAAGTAAAATTGCACTAAAATTAGAGGAATTATAAATACAAGCTTTAAAAATGAAAAATCAACTTTCCGACTATCTTTTGATTGAGAAAATAGTTCAAAATTCTCGCATTCGGTCGGTATTTTTCGTTTTTTTCTCAAAAACTGTGTATGTTAGGAAAAAGATATAAACACACTTTTTTTAGATAATGAAATTTTACATTTAATTATGAAATAAAAATATTAAAAAATGTTTCGGCCAAAAAAGTTATTACAGAAAAACCAAGAACAGTTGTACGTAACTAGCGCCCTCTAGCGATTTTAACAAAAGTAGGATATGGTACTTATGTTAATTCACTTTGTTAGTTTTTATACCAAATTTTATTAAAATCGGTTAAGGGATTTCTAAAATGTTAACAAAATAGTGTTTTAGGGGGGCCTCTGTTAGGGGCTCCCACACCGGTCAAAAATTGGAATTGACCAAAACAAAAAAATACGGGTACCTACCTTAATTTTAGGTAAGGAACGTCTCCTTGAAGTTTGTCCACCCACTTCGGATACGTATTAGTACTTTATAGTAGTAGTAGTAGTAACTTTTTTCAAAGTTATCAAAATCCAAGAAAAAGCTGTTATTATCCAGAAAAAAAATAATAATAAATTTTTTTTTTTATTCAAAATGGCGGTCAATAGAACGATTGTCCCATTTTGTGTTTTTTCCCTTATAACTTGGCCGGTAATTATTATTATAAAAATTTCAAAAAAGCATTGTACAGCCAAAATATAGGGCTTTCGTCTTAGATAAGTCGATTTTTAAAATTGTTTCAAAATTGCCTATCTCTAAGGGGCCAAAGAAGGCCAAAATTGTGAAATGGATTTTCTCAAAAACTGGTCCGGCCGCTTTATACAGATTTGGATATGTTATAGACAACGTGATTCTCTATCTAACTCTAAATTTTTAAAAACTTGTATAATGCGGATTCGGAGTAATGATTTTTTTAATGTCAAAACTTCAATAATCTCTAATTGCTTTTGTAATAAAAATGAAAACTTGAAATTGGATATTTGCATCAATTCTATGAATATCTATTATTTGACACTATTTTCAATTAACAAAACGCTTGCGGTTAAACCGGAGATTACAAAAATATCAAATTTTTAAAAACACCTTGTATATTTTATAATATTTTGAATGATCCTAAAATTAGCTATTACACGATACCAAACACTTTATATTTTGACTTCCGGTTTAACCGAAAATGGAATAAAATTTATTAATTTAAATGGAACACCTTGTATATTTTTAAATATTTTGAAAGGTCGTAAAATTATCTTTCTGATCATATAAAATAATGTATATTTTGTTTTAAACTTCTATTTATGCCAAATTAAAAAAAAAAGAAATTAGGATTTCAGACAATTTATGTCAAAAAATTATGCTTACACGCAGAAGTTCTTGGTTCGATCCCGGACAAAAGCAATTTTTAAAATTAAAAAAAAAATAAGAAAATTTTAAATAATAAACTTTTAAAGAAATGCACAAAAAAATAAAAAAGGAAAAAGTTGCTCGTATGGCTACATCCGTTGTTTATTTTCCAAGATTCGGACATTTCGTTCAGTGTAAAAAATAAACAACCAGCGCGACAAATGAATGTGTACGATGTGTTGCATACCCTACAGGTGAAAATTAAAATTGTAACCATCAAGAGCTTTTCAATATGTAATAATAATTATTATGTTGATATACTTATGAATGGATTGTATTTTTTAAACTTTAAAATGATTAATTGTAAAATTATTTATTTAAGTTATAATAGGTGAAAGGGCAACATAAATAAAGAATGATTAGCGATTACATGTGCGCTTATGGCTTCTTCATTTAATAGAAGACTTCCGCGATCATCAATTAAAATTATATTCGAAAAAAATTAAATATGAGCGCAAGGGAAAATTTTCCTAGTTTACTTGAAATTGCATAAGATGTGCATGGGAATTTTTAGCTTTATTAAATTTCTTGTGGTATTTTAAATAAATAAAACATTAGAAAAATATTTAAATTCAAAAATCTTAACACTATAATTTTTTAAGTTAAACTTTTAAAAATATGCAAAATCAAAATTTGTCAAATTTAATTTGTTTATTGACATTAGTTTTAATTAATTACGTAATTTGCATAAATTAAAATTTTTATTTTTAATTGTTAACAGTGGTGATAATATAACTATTGGATGGGTTGGAGGGGGATTTTTTTAATTGTTTTGGAGCAATTACAATTATTTGAAATTGGAAATAAACGATGAGACCCCTACACATTGGTGATTATTTACATATAACTTATAAATCGAAATTGGCCCACTAACCTCTTTTTAACACTTTTAATGTAATTTTAAAATGTGCACATATTATACCGTGGTGAATTGTATTATTTAACAAATTTACTTTCATATATTATATAAAATTTAAATTTTTAGCTAAATTTATTACTAAAATATTCAAATAAAAATTTATTTGGGACTTTAATACAATAGTTTATTGTTTTTTGATATTTAAAAGTTCATTATTATAAATTTGAAATTTGATATTTTCAAAGTGTAGATCTTGAAATAATTTACTAATGTAATTGTTACTCCCTCACCTCGACTTTTAACAATTAATTTTCATATAAATCAAATTTTTACAATTACAAAACCATCACCACCAAATGAGTAAAAAATATCAAGAAAGCTACTGTAACCCAAGTTACCAAGCCATCTCGAAACAATGTCTTTTGATTGCTCTTTACAAATTTTTTTATAGTTTCTTTAGTTTGTTTTGCTTATGAGGACAGTAAATGATCGTAACGAGATCTAAATCTTCTGACTTTATCCAATATTAATATTTATACGTAGGACTCAAAGACTTTTATAAATTTCGTGCACTTCCATTTATCAGTTTTTCAAACCACATAAAAGCTTTATTAATGTAAATCCCTTAAAATATCAAGTAGAGAACTAAAGGGGCCCATCCTACGCTTTTTCGCCACAACCGTATCTTCTTCTTCACATAAAACGATTATAAAAGTTTACTGATCATCGACCTTTTCCAAGAGTAATTCGTGGGTATGTTAAAATGGGTTTAATTCTACCGGATGATAATAACCTTGACTTCTATTGCAAATTGCACAAATAGAGTGTACTTCGAATCGGATATGTGGCAATAAACATTGCAAATTATAGCTATAATGCAATGGAATTTTTGAAAAAATCCTCGACTTTAGGAATGCAAAAACCATTTTTTTTAATCCAACCAGAAAGTACATCCGCTTGTCTTTAAATAGTTAAAGATCAAATAATCAAAAACCAGTTTTTATCAGCTTGCAGAAAATTAAAAAAAGCGGTTTTTGGATGGAATGACTCAAAAATACTTAATTTTTAATTATTCGCGTTTATGTACGATTAATTGGGTAATTTTTAAACCACTGACGTTAAATAATACTTATAATTTGTGAAAATTATTCGTATTGCTTTAAAATGACTTGAGACAAAATTTTAAAGTTCCGTAATGGTATCAAATTAAATTAATATTTTGTATTGATGATGCATCAATAATAAGGGTAATTTGCATCTTATTAAGCACAATATTGATAGCTTTATTACTTTATTTATAATTTTATGTAAAATTCTTATATTATATTGAGAAATAAAATATCCAACCTACTTTATTAATTTATATAATTTACATTCCTGAAAAAAACTGAAAGAGGCTAAAGAAGGTCTATTTCGAGTAATTTATCAAGCGATTTCAATGTAACGAAACCTTCAACAAGGCTTAATTATATTTTTATGTTAATTTAATTTGATATTTTATTAACTTTACTTTAAAATATCAATAATAATTAGTTTAATGATCGTTATAAATTAATAATAGATTAGATAAAAGATAAACAGTAGCTCCTAACAAGTTCCAAAAAAATATCAACTTATAATATGACCAGTTATTTTACACATTTTATAATTAATATAATTTTATAATTTATTAAAATATTAGTTTATAAAAATTAAAAGTAGAAAATAATTAATTTGAAATAAAGTTTAAATTTTAAAACATTAGACTACCAGCTATGCAAACGTGTATTGTTGGTTGCCTACTCTAAACTGTTGAACGTTATTTAATTTAAATATGCGCTTTTGAGCATTTAAATAAATAAATGAAGACGCAAAGTTTATATTAAATTAAAAACTAATTATTTGCAATAATTATTTAATAAATTTAAACCAATTTAACGAAATTTTAAATAATTTTATTTTTAGTTACCAAAATTTAGATTGGTAACTTGTTATATAACTAGTTGGTAGTTCGCGCACCTGTCAACGAATTATCATGTTTGACAGCAATCTGAAATTTGAAAGTAAACGTACTTTTTTAAAGAAATTTAATACTTTTAAATACATGATTTGTGGTTAAAAGTGACTTTTCTGGTTTATGGACGTTTGTTATTTAATTCTATAACATTTTCATATACGTTTTAATTGAGAATAGTGTAATTTTTGTTTCATGTGCAATAGAAGGGCATGTAGGTATTGTATAATAAGTGAAATAAATAACGTAGGTGTTCGCCTGTAAATTATGAATATCATTAGTACATTTAATGTTGCAAAATGAACTTAGATATTAAAGTCGGTTGTTAATAAGTGCACGGTGTTGTATAAAAGTTGGTGTTTTTGGAACAAAATGGTATTTTTAAAGTACCATAATTATGTCAACAGTTTGGATTGTTCTTCATAAACTTTAAAAAAATGCAGGTAGGATTTCAAAATTTTATATTTCACAGGGGCGTACCCACAAAGTTCTAATGGGTGTGTCCTTACTTGCCAAAAAAATTTAAATTGTTAATTTTAGGTTAGGTTTATGACTTAATAGCACCAATTTCTTATTGATTGTACTTCTTCACTTTTAGTGCGTGAAAATCAGGTAAATTAAATCGAGCTACTTAAGTATAGAAGCAAGAGTAATTTTTGGACCATTAAGCTCTCGACAAAGTAGTTATTATGGCCAATGACCACAATAATTGAAGAAACGCTAGTTCTCATATCCTTTTTTTTTAATTAAACTTTAAATAGTTAAATTGTAAAAATATTACTTCAGGGTACAGTTGAACTAGCCTGGAAAAGTGGGTCAAAAAGTACCCTTAATATGATTTGATGAGGAATGTTAAATTGCAAAGATCTGAATGTGAAATATCGCACTAATCTGAGCGACATATCAGTTGTCTTACATTACAAATTGCATGTTACTTTAGAAGAAAAAAGTAATTTAAACAAAACAAACCTCCCACGTTTTTTCAATTATTTGTTTATAAGTGTGATAAAGAGAGGGAGAGTTGTACTTTTTGTTTACTCAACTATAGTAGCATGTGGTTTTGGTATGTATAAAGTATACATAGTCATATTAATTACAGAACCACATGTTTTTTATTAAGCACACCAGTTATGAGAAGTTGTTATTTTTATTTAAAGATGTTATCTTATTAGAGTTTGTTATGTAGTGTCTGTATGTGTGTCAGTTTCTTTCAACAAAAAAAGGGTTTTATTGCCTGTTAAGTGTTGTTGTGGTTGATTTAATGAACCCATGATTATTATGGAAAGAGATGATAAAATTTTTGATAATGTAAGTCCTATTTTAAAGGGAGCTGTTTCGACACAGTTTGGCGCAGTCGGTTAGTGTTAACGTTGTTTATAATGCTAATGATTGTGAGCAAACATTTATAGAAAATTATAAACATTTGTTAAAAAGGACCCTTGTTGAGAAATTGTTTGAGTCATCATGCTGTCTGTGTGAGATGTGAGAAATTGGCGGAATTATATTAAATTTGTTGGGAACATTTGTCTTGTCTCTATGAATTTGAAATTGGGGATTAGAGGGTGCAAACTCCCCAAGTTGCGTGCGAGGGTAGAAAATATTTTTGTAAACATAAAAGTCTTGGGAGGGCAGTTGAAGAATATTGTCAAGCGTTCGATTTTTTTAACAACGTCATTAGGGTCTTCACCCTACTAGAACGCAATATCTTCATCTTATTGATTATTGCACAATTTAAAACAATACAAACATTTAAAACAATCGTCTCTGTTGTCAAAAAGTGTTCCCGTTAAAAAGAAACGGAAACTTTCTTAAATTCACATCATTATACAAATGATAATTATAATTATATTCTTTTGTTTTATTAATGTTACTTTGGCGGCATGTCTTTGTAATTTAAAAGTTGGAGTTTACATTCACGCTACTGCTTGGCGCAAGCGCCTAACAATCAAAACAAACGTGTGCGAAGAGCTTTACAAAATGTAGTAGGTTGTGGTGTCTCGTGTGTGTTGTGATGGATTTTCTCGAATCGCTTCCGAATACGATTCGCGTTTGTTTTTATCAACTTTTTGTGTAATTTAATTATTTAAATTACATTTAAAAAAATAATTGTGCGATTAATAACTGTTAGTTTTGTTATTAATTTAAAAAAGTAACAAGTTTGAATTTTAATACGTTGTTTTGGTAGTGAAGACCGTTAAGGGTGCATTTTTTAAGGGTGTTAAGTTATTTGTCAAGGTACTACGAGAATATACGTTGAGGTAATTTTTGCATTTTGATTTTTTTAAGTTAAGTTTCTTCAAGTTGAATTTATTTATAAAGGGAAGGTTAATTAAGTCACCCTTTTAAAATGTCAAAAGTGCAGCTGAAGCTTAAAATAGACCATATTACAGTATACAGTACGTCCTTTCGTAGAGAATTTTTTTAAATGCACCGCCTAATTTTATTAAGGAGCTTAGAGGGTGTCTAATAAATTCACTCACGACCCAACCAAATAATTTTTTTAAATTTAATTTTTGAATAAAATTAACATAAAATACTGTACCTACTTATACAGAGTGTGGTCAACGCGGGCGGAATAGTAAAATGTATTTTCTATTGGTGGTAATAGAGCAGACCGTAGTGGCGCACCAGTAAGAAAAATTTTCCGACGCGGTTTTTTTAAAAGATTCGTACTCATGACACCTTAAGCAACGTAAAACTGCAAGGTGCCGCCAGTTCTTACGTTGTCTAAGGTGTCATGAGTACGAATCTAAAAAGAAACCGCGTCGGAAAATTTTTCCTATTCATGCGCCACTACGGTCTCGTCTATAAAGCTTACAATTAATTTCCTGATGATTATTTCAGAAATTTTACTTCTCGGGGATGTGGGGAGACCTGAAAATTCAAAAATGATTTTTTCTAAAATCATTATTAAATATTTTGTCTCTTAATACCGCTCAACATATCAAAATCGTCAACTTCTGTGGATTTTAGGGTCGGTACTTTAAATCTCGATTAAAAACTACACCGGTTCTAAATTGACCAACACTACTTGTAACGCGTACTGGTAACCACGTATCACTTGAACCAGGTACCAAGTGTGCTTAACCGAAACTAAAAGTATTTGCTCTTAGACCCGGTACTTTTGCTGTCGATTAAAAAACTTGTAAACTAACCATGGTTAGTCTCTATGAAATTAAACGGAGACGAGAACTGGATTATTTCAGAAATTTTATTCCTCAGGGATGGGGGGAGACTTTGGGAGTAACCTGAAAATTCTAAATGATTTTTACCAAAATCATTATTAAATATTTTGTCTCTTAATACCGCTCACCATATCGAAATCGTCAATTACTACTTCTGTGGATGTTAGGGTCGGTACTTTAAATATCGATTCAAAACTGAACCGGTTTCAAATTGACCAACCCTACTTGTAACGCGTACTGGAAACCATGTTTCACTTAAACCAGATACTAAGTGTGCTTAACCGAAAATAAAAATATCGGCTCTTAGGCCCGGTACTTTTACTGTCGATTAAAAAACCTGTTAAACTAAACATGGTTAGTCCCTAAGAAATTCAATGGAGACGAGAACTGCTTACCTTTAACCATGTAACAGATTTTCTTAACCTACAGTAAATGTCGAAATGTACTCGCCCTTATTCTAGTAAATTGTGTTTTTGGAAAAATATTCTGATTCGGTCTCGGAAGGTAATGCCAAACCCCAGAGTAAAAATTTCTTTCAGTGTTTTAGTTCTCGTTTTAGTTAGTAGGTCTCATCTATTATAGTTCTCTTATTAGGTCTTTGAAGGCAATGACAACCCACAGAGAGTAAACTTTTCTAGTACACTTTCAAAACTTAGTTGCTCGAATCTCACATTGAAGTGTTAAAGGTCTCATGAAGGCTCGTGTCTTATTATATTTTAAGGCACTCAAACGTTAGAGGATGCAGGAGGACAGTCGTCTACGCTCGAAACGGGATATACACAGCGTCCTTGGTCCCTGAAATGAGTACAACGCTTGAAGCCAAACTTGTTCATGACCAATTACGTCTCCTTACGAAGACAGACGCTCAGGTTTTTACTACGTCAAGTCAATGCAGAACAAGGCCACACAGACCGTCCAGCAGATCATTCAGGCGACCTGCGAAGTTAAAGCCTGCCCGGGCCTACCGTATTAAAAGTGCGCGTGTGGAGACAAAATGATAGTTCCGATTCGCCTGCGCCATTAAGCCCTCTGCAAACGCTGACGACAGGCCTGTGCAGACCCAGTCTGCACAGGCAAATCGGTGTCTGTAGATGATTCGGGCGGCTTGTGCAGTTTTGGTGTACACGCTACACGGGCCTGCCGTAGTAAAAGCCTTAACGTCTGGAAGGAAGTGATAGTTCCGGCTTACCTGCCGCAGTAAAAGCCGTAGCGTTTGTAGCGAGCGAGAAATTATCCACTCTCTGCAGTCAATGTACCAAAATTTAGCTGTCAACTGTAGTTATCTGCAGTCAATGGCAGCCATAGCTTATGCAGTCATATGTAGTCAACTACAATCAGTCTACAAATTCATAACAGTGGCTGACCCATCGGTAGCGAGCTTAAACGATTTCGAATTATTAGAAAATAAAAGTTCATAGTGCTCACAATCCAGAGGACTGTATCTCCGCAGGGATTATAGATGCAGATTTGTATATCATTAAGGCTTCTTCTTTGGATCTGAGGAATCTACAATTGACAAGCTTTGTGCATTTCTTGGGACATCTTGTATACTAGAGATGTCAAAAAAGCTTAACATTTTGTGGTAGGTTCACACTGATGTATATAAGACGAAAAAGCCGAACTTGTTCATACTCAAATACGTCTCCTAACTAAAAAATACCGGATACGGATACGACCGTCTGAAGGTGTTAACCTATTGTCTAATGTTTTCGAGCTATTTAGAAAAACTCAGTTTGTAGTGTCCACCCTCAGAGGACTCTATCTCTATAGGGATGGCAATTTTTATATGAGCAGATTCGGTTAGGTCGTCTTATTTTCGTCTGGCGAATCCGACACGAATCCGAGCTGGTTTACTTTGTCTGTGCGTTTCATGGAAATTCAGTGGTGTGTTGTAAGCAACCAGTTATAATATAACCTCAACGTTGAGTCTTTTTTCTTTATTTAACACAATGCAACAGACATATATCCGGCTTCATTCAACGACTCAACACTGGCGTTATAAATAACCGGTTGCTTACAACACACCACTGATTCTGTGTATACCAGAGGTGTCAAAAATTTTTGTGGTAGGTTCACACTGTATATTAGACGAAATAGCCGAACTTGTCCAAAGTGAAATACGTCTCCTAACTGAGATACAGTCCTCTGAAGGTTAGCACCCCTGACTGGTGTAATGGTTTCCAGTTATTTAGAAAAATAAGCAGTTCATGCATGGCGCTCACACTCAGAGGACCGTATATCTGTTGGATGCAGATTTGTATATCGTTAGGTCATCTTATTTTGATGTTAGATATCTAGTAAATAAGCTTCATCTGTGCGTTTCACGTGACGTTCTGTATATGTGGGATGTCCGAAAAATTTGAAAATTTTGTTGTATGTTCACGTTCACACTGTGTATATAATTTCCTGTTTCACATAAATAGGGAAGTACCCACATTGAACATACATATAATATCCACGACAGTATATAAAATATAATTAACATAACGTAAAACGGTACCCGTGTATTTGATTACATCTGTTTTTCTATTGAGTGAAAAAAATAATTTTAACTATGGCCTACATCTAACCATATAAATTAATATTAATTAATTTTGTTAAAACGACGATAATTAACCGTTGTTGGTTGGTTGTTTTTCAGAAGAAAAAAAAATCATTTTACTAAAATTATGAATAATTCATTCTTCTCTCTTTTCTTTTCTTTTTTCTTTTCTTATATAATATCTTTTTGTTAATTTAAATCTTAAAAGAACAAAAATGAGTTAACTGTGGTTTGTTCTTAAAAAAAATTCTCTTCTCACAGTTATTGAGTACTTCCTCGCATATTATTATGTTCATATTTTTTATTCGTTTTCAACTGGTCTGGTCGTTGGGTTAATTAATAAGCTCGAGAATGTTTTGTTATGTAATTGCCAAGTTAAATATTTCTTTTTTTTGTAACATTCGTGATTATTTTTGAAAAATATATTAATTGTCTTACCTATTTATGTTATAAATTTGAAATAATTTTTGAATATTATAATTAATCAAGTTGTTTTTCTATTGGTTAATACGTGGACCTATAATTTACAATCATTATTTATCCATGCATAACTTGTATCTTTTTTTTAAATATAGTGCGAGAATTAAAACAAAATGGTATAAATAATACAGGGTGTTCCATTTTAAAAAATTTGAATTGCTGTAAATGCTGCTGTATAATGTCTGAAACGATCGGGTAAAAGGTAGCACGTGGTCTTGGCTAATCCATGACATAGCAAGATCGATTTAGCTAGAAAGATGTGGTTAGTGTGTATTTTAGTGTTGAAAACGTAAAAATTTTGCAAAAAAGATCAATTATTTTGTCAAGGATTCAATTAAACATAAGATTCGACATGGTTCTGTAGGTTCTATAGATGGTAAATATTATGATCTAAGTATAAACTAGTGGATGTTCCATTTAAAAAATGAAAACTCCATACCGTACACATACACACTGTATAATTGAAAGTAATTTTACAGTGTAGTACACTCTTCTTCCCATACAACTTTCATGCAAACCATTTTCATCTATTATTTATAGTAAGGCAGATATCGACCGAGCTAAATCTTCATAACTCACCCTGTATATACTCAATATGTATATTTTATTTTATATTTTACACGTTTATGTAAGTTCTTATGAGGTTAATAATTTAAGCACGAAAAGTTTAAATCTTTACTTGAGAGCTTAAATTAGAATTTCGTGATTGTTTAAGTATCGCTAATTTGTGTTTAACTTTCGTAACATTTTGATTCTCACTTTATCGTGTATTAAACGCCTTATTAAAAGGTGAAGGCTTTTTTATTTAAATTCCGATTTGAAAAGTTTCACGCTTTCATTGATTTTACCTAAGATTTTCCTTAAAAAATTTTACTCGGCATCCCGTCTCTTAAAATTTCGACAGTGGGTAATTACAGTAGAACCCCGTTATAACGTACCAAATTTTTCGGCTCCTGATGGTACATTATAACAGGGTTTTACTGTACTAGAGTACGAAGACGCCAAAGATGCACAGATGAGCGCGATCGCCACATGGGTCTCTGTAAGGATGACATAGAGATGGTTCCAAGTAGCCATCGAGGCACGTGTGATAAGAGTGTAAATACCACCCGAATGTCATCCATACATAGAAGTGACGTTCCCAATCAGATGGTGTTGTAGAAAACTTCCTATAGGTAAAATTAGGCCGGTTAGATTTCTGACTGTTAATGGACTTGTGTTTTTATAGCAATTGTCGACGTAGTCTGAACCAGTCTGAACATTTCTTAAAGAATTTCTAAATAGTTTTGACCAGCTTCAAAGTTATCGACTTTACTGACCTTACTGGTCAGCTATTTAGGAACTCTTAGGGCCGGTACTTTAAGCCTGATGAGGTTAACTTTATACTTGTTTAAAGTTAAACTCCGAGAAACTCGTTTACAAGTAGAGTTGGTTGATTTGATCACCTGGTTAGTTAAACAAGTTTTTAAACGAGTCTCAGGGCCTACTGTTACTGTTGGTTGAGAAAATTTGGTACGTACAGTATAATCTGAACCTTCGTAGTATCTGACAACCAAGGAGCCCTAAAAGCACTGAACGCTTGTGAGGTGAGGTCCGGACTAGCAACGGACTGCATCCGCAGACTGAATGCGCTAGAGGGGGCAAATTTTGTCAACCTGGTATGGGTACCAGCTCATGCCAACATACCAGAGAACGAGAAAGCGAACGATCTGGCTATAGAGGGCAGCAAAATAAGACCCATTGGACCAGAATTTCTTATAAAATGGCAAAGAGAGAAATATAGTCACTTCTAGAGAAGTGGCATATTAAACACTGGAGGGAAACTCCTGGACATGGACATTCTAAAGCCCTACTGGAGAAACCCACTGACAAAAGAACTCGCTCTTTACTCAGAATGAGTAGAGATGAACTACAGCTAGCAACGGCAATAATAACGGGCCATTGTCAGCTCAAAAAGCACCTGCATACGATGGGACTAGAAGAATACCCACTATGCAGATGATGCGCAGAGGAGGAGGAAACTCCAATTCATCTTCTGCTACGCTGTGAGGCTTTCACAAGAGGTCGTTACAGCATTCTCGGGAAAGCGAAGATGCTCCAAAGAGAACCGCTTAACTTATCAATAGGAAAATTCTGGACTTTATCAAAAGCACAGAACTCACATTAAGGAACTTCAAATCCGAGGCGCACAATAGATCTGAGAGGTCACGATGCAAGGAACCACTAGACACAAGCTTCAGAAATGCAATTATTATTAGAGTCTGAACATTTCTTAAAGAATTTCTAAATAGTTTTGACCTGCTTTAAAATTATCGACCTGAAGTACTTATTGGTCGGCTACTTAGGAACTCTTAGGGCCGGTACTTTAAGCCTGTTGAGGTTAACTTTATACTTGGTTAAATTTAAATACTTTTACAAGTAGAGTTGGTTAATTCGATCATATGGTTAGGTAAACAAGTTTTTAACCGAGTCTCAGGGCCGGTACTTTTACTCTTGGTTAAGCAAATTCGATATCTATGGTTAGAGATAATCAGTTCTCGTCTCCATTGAGTCGAACGGGGACTTACCATGTTTAGTTTAAAAGGTTTCTTAATAACCAACCGATAGTAAAAGTAATTCTCGGCTGTTTGTTGTATTCATCTGGGTGTAAAATTTAATGAGATTCATAAAACATGGGGTTGAAACGCCTCCAGATAAATAGCGACACTTATGTCGTACGCATTAATGAACTTAAGCACCTTATTAATTTTTTTCCCAACGATG
The DNA here is from genome assembly GCA_963924605.1 of Malthinus seriepunctatus. Lineage (NCBI taxonomy): Eukaryota > Metazoa > Arthropoda > Insecta > Coleoptera > Cantharidae > Malthinus > Malthinus seriepunctatus. Next base: position 17,677,182 of record OZ004603.1, read on the forward strand.
GTTCTATAATGATGTTCTACAAAAGTCTGGACATTAAAAAAAAATATTTCTAACAACTATTTTTACATCGCTGCACTTAATTATCGCTTAAGCGATGTTTTTATTGTGTGAAGAGGTAAACTCTGATGTTTACCCTCCTTATATGTGACATTTAAAAAACAAAAGAGTCGAGCTCTTGAAAGAAGCGCTCTTAGCAAGATTGCGTCTTCGTGTAAACCTTAAAAAATTTTCAAATTCTCATTTTATAAAAATGTTTAACGTCGTTCTTTTTTTCGAAAAAAAAATTATTGCGTTGTTATAGAGAGAGGTACGTGTCGGTATTTTGTGATTATTCTCTACTAGTCTAGTGCATTATCGATTAATTCACCCCCGCGCTTCCCTCTCCATTTTGAATGCAGCTGCCTCGGTGTCGGGGTTGGAATGTTATTAAAGTAACTGCGTGACTACAGGGCGAAACCCTATTCATATATATCATACCTACTCTACTTTATGATATCAATCAGTATTCGTCATCAAACGTTTCTATACCATTTTTGTTAAATTATAAAAATTGTAAACGTCCCCTGCAATAACTAGTAGATATTAAAATTAAATTTGTACACCCCTCTTTAGTTATAGTCTCGGACAATGTATAATTTGTATTATGTGTAAAGAATAACAAAAAAGAAGTTATTTACTTGTGGTGTTCGTAATCATTTTTTGAATAGATTGGATATTAAGGTCACAAAAAAATGCAATTCATTTTTTAATTGTCCAATCATCGTTCCGTAGAATGAACTAGCAAATAGAGCGAACGCTTTATATGTTGTTGTATAAAGAAAATTTTAAAATGATTATGACACATTTTGTATGTGTGTATGTGATGTATTTAAAAATGACAAACAATGGAAGACTTCATAAGACATTCAAAATATATTTTTTTTTATTAATAATGTTGCAAGTAGAACGGATATAAATGAATTAATAATTATTTTTGTTGTAATATATAAAGGGTAAAACGAAAGAATAGGGCATTGTGTGTGATAATTGGTTCAATTTCGGTAAATTAGTGAGCATAAGGTGTAAATCAACGTCTCTTTCAGTTGTTATTTCACATGTTGCTTTGTAGGGCACGTTAAGCCATCTATCATGGTTGCTAAAAAAACATCTTTGCAATCGCAAAAAGTTAGTACATCTTGGCCCGAATTACATTTAATATTTTTTCGAATTTTTAAATTTAAAATGGCGGCCAGTATAACGATTATTTGATTTCTTTATTTTTTTATTGTAACTCTACAGGTAATTTTTATTAATAAAATCTAAAACGGGGATTAGTACACAAAGTATGAGGCTTCATGCCTAATAGAATGGATTTTGGAAATTATTTCAATATTGCATACCTTCCAAGGTCCAAAATTGTTTTATACATCATAAATATTGTATTTTGTCATTAAGTTGTGAAAATTTTTAATTTTACACCGATTCATAAATTTTCTTCCATTAAAAAAACACTTAAAATGTATTTAGAATTTCTTTCTATTCTAGACACATTTGTATGCGCGTATAGCTCCAAGTGTCTAATCCACTTGTAAATTTGAAAAAATAGAAAATTCGTTCTTTTAAAACATAATTTTAAACATCTTGTTGTTGACAAAATTTATTTATTAATTTTTTAGGTCAAACTAATTTTGATATTAATTAAAAGATATATAAAAAAATATATAATAATATTTTATCCAATTTCACTTTGACACTTTCCTTGTTGAAGAGGAAAAAAAAGAGAAGATTTCAATTAATTTAAATGATTTTTTTCAAGTTGTAGACGACTGATTTTTGTGTGTCGTTGACTCTATAATTTAATAATTTCGATATTTACATATCGCATACAGTGTGTCCAACGATGTAAGATCGCTAGTTCGCCCACGCATAGAGGAAGTGATAAATAACAAAAATTAAATAGTTTCGATTTTGCTTACGTAGATAGATTAATCACCCTGTATAGAGCATCGTGGCTCTAAAGTTGGCTATATATCGACATTAAGCGGCAATACCTATCTCCCAAACTCTCGGGCGCCATTTACAAAACCACAAGTATGCTGCAGCGTTTTTTTGTGAATCATCATGTGTATGTAGGTAAATATTTTAAAATTTAAATCCCATCATTATGTATTACCATTCCATTATCAGTTATGATATCTCTGATAGTTACGGAGCATTCGATCCTCCCCTTCCACCCTGCATATCTCGACCTACAACATTTTAAATAACAATTATTTAATTTGAATAATTTTGTAAACAATATTCTTATTTATTTTTAATATTATCGGCCCATATAGCATGCATAGGCGGTCTAAATTTTGTTCCATTAATTTAGATTACTTGCCAGTTCAATTGATAATGGATGATAATTATTATACAGTGTTCATTTATAAATTTATTGTTATATTAATTAACGATTGTTTGTTATTGTCAATTTTTTTGTTTATAAGAAAGATTTCGATTTTAGTTTAAATTCATTCGGTTTAATTAAAAAAGATTTAGACGTCCGCCGCCCGAACATCCGAAATTATTCGCGAAACACGCCACTTTTAAATTAATTAATTTTTTTTTAGAAACAAAGAGCTTGTGCAGAATTATGAAAAGCTTGAAGTTTATGGCTTGCTAAAAGTTTTTCTCTATAGCACGAATAAAAATCGATTTGCTTAACGTAATATCGTCTAGGAAATTCTCGGAGCTTTTAGAAAATGAGAAAATATCTACCTTGACCTTAAGGGTTGAAAAAATTAAAAGTGGATGCAACTTTGAGGTTGTTTTATAAAAGTTTTATTTGCTTGAATAAACTTAAAATAGTGCAAAAAGGAAAAAGGCGGTCATGGCTAAGCTCTAAAGTTATTAGAATTGCTTGGAAACCCGCCAAGTGCTAAACCCCACAAGAAACAAAACTAAACCATCAACGTTAAGTCTAAGAAATTGTGAATTAGTTATTCTTACATTTATTCTTTTAAAGATTTTTCAGTTCGCTAAATTTTTTGCAGAAATGCCAATTTATTATTTTAATTATGCATCAGACAGACTATCTCTATCCAGAGCCTAGACAGGATAACTTCAACAGAGAATTTGATCGACCTACCTCTACCAATTGAGTATAGCTTGAACATCCATTGAGTATAGCAGAACAAACATTGAGCTTTTGAACATTCAGGGTGCAGGGCATCCAAGCGGCTATCAAAGTCACAGATGGTAAGGCGAAACTGTTACTCAATGATCTAGTTATCAACCGTGAGCTCGACCGTGGGCCTTGAACTAGCTCGAAAAATTGCACAAACTAGGGCGCTCTTAGACTTTACCGTACTGGGCAGGGTTTGTTCCAAAAGGATCGTGTTCTTTGGGCTACATTTCCCTCTTGAAACCTTGCAACGGCTGATGGATATCATCATCAGACCCGATCTTGATGAAAAGTCGTTCTGCTACCTTTAAGACGTCTCGTCTTGAAGAAGACGTTTGATGAGCATTTGTTCAATTTTCAGATCGTGGGTTTCGATCTAAGTTGAAAGATTCCGAAACTACGGAGTTCTTAACAGCTTTCTGCTCTTGGCCACTTGGCTCTTGAGCACTTGGCCAATCTGCAGATTGTGGATTTCAAAGTTCAAAGATTCCAAAAATACAGTGCTCTTGACAGCCTTCTGCTCTAACGAATTCTTCTGCTACCTTAACGACATCATCGTCCTGGGGAAGACGTTTAAGGAACGCTAGGTCAATGTTCAGATCGTGGATTTTGATCTCCATTTACAGATTGTGAGGCGGAACTGTTACGTGGGCCTAACCGAGGGTTTTGAACTAGCTCGAAGGATTCCACAAACTAGAGCGCTCTTAGTCTTTACTGTACCGGGCAGGGTTTGTTTCAAAAGGGTCATGCTCTTTGGGCTCCATTCTGCTCTTGAAACCTTGCCACGGCTGAGGGATACCGCCGATACAGCCCCGATCTTGATGAAAAGTCGTTCTGCTACTTGAAGACATCATCGTCTTGAAGAAGACGTTTGAGGAGCGCTTGGTCAATCTTCAGATCGTAGGTTTCGATATAAGTTGAAAGATTCCGAAACTACGGTCCTTTTAACAGCCTTCTGCTCTAACAAATCCTTCTGCTACCTTAACGACATCATCATGTTGGCGTAGACGTTTGAGGAGCACTTGGCCGTTCTTAAGTCGTGGGTTTCAAACTAAGTTAAAAGATTCCAAAACTACAGTGCTCTTAACAGTCTTCTGTTTTAACAAATCCTTCTATTACCTAAACGACATCATCGTCCTGAAAAAGACGTTTATCGTAGTAAGCGAATAAAAAAATTGGGAGAGATTTGCAAACCGTGTCGGTTAAAGTGTCTCTTATGCCCGATTGTACAAAAGAAAATTACATTTTAATCCGAAAATTAGATGTATAATCGTTTGATATATGGCAACGTTACACAATGTACTTAATGTCAAAGTTTGACATTTGTAAACAAATATTAAAATCTGAGGTTAAGTTCTTTTTGTATTGAATTGTGAAAACATTTACTTACAAAGGTCAGCTTTCACAGTTTTAGTTTTTTTTTATTGTCTCGTATTAAAATATAATTCTCTTTTATGCAACCGGACATTAGAGACTTTTAATAAAGTATCGGCCTTCTTTCTTTCGGATTTACACCTTCTTGGGCCTGTTCTTGCATCAAAGGTTGTTTTTTTTTAATTTTTATTCGTTTTCTACGTCTTCCAACCAATCTTTTCCTTCAGCTGTTCAGCTCACATTTGTTTACTTCTTTATGCCATTCTTTCGTCTTCTATTGTATTATATTGTACTATCCAATCAGATTATAGAACAGTTGAGTGATCAGGATACTTTTGCTATACATTTTCCATCGATAGACAGAAATAAAGTATAAGCGATTATTCAGCTGTTGAGAACTGTTGTGTGAACGGAATAGGATCATTGTTAAATGGTTCAGAATATTGAGTGCTAACTAAAGTTCAGAGACAGACATTTTGAATCTTCTAGAAATATTGAACAGTCACTTACAGCTTCCCTGATGTCCATTTTCAAATTTATGGTAATTAGATCTTGATGTTTATTGCGGTTTGAATCCAATTGCGAAGGTCACATAAATACGTTTGTTTATGTAATTGGCAAAAAAAATTGCATAAATGATGGATTATACGTTGACAAATTACAATTTTGCTACGACTAATTCTAAAAAGGCTCTTGAACTTTTGTCCAACTTATTTTTTTCTCGACAGCTTTCTTTAAGGTTGATAGTTCAAAGGCTCAAAGGTACCCCAAATTTAACGTTCTTTCTCTCTTGAAACAGTTGGTTATCTCACAATACATCTTATTTATTAAAATGCTAAACGTGATTGAATATTATGCAAATTAAATTAAGTAAACAATTCGTATTATTGCAAATTATAAGTCTAATCAAAACATCTTATGTCTTCTGCATAGGTGGCTTGGGCGTGTTTTGAAGTGTACATCGTGATATAATGTGCAAGTTTCTTTATAATAAAATTTACACATGAATTTTAAGTGTGGTTACGCCCATATCTAGTTCATCTCGAGTTGTTATAATATGTACGCACACAACAATGAAAAATATTAAAATAAAATATTAATCAAGTCGACCGAAAAAAAATTTACACCTAAACTCCTATCTTGATTTTATTTAAAACTGGTAGTCATGTTTTTGTTTTTCAACTCGAAAAATAAACTAGGATGTGATCGTAATAAGACTTTGTCGTACGCATTAGCATTAACACACGTTCACGACGTTGCATAAGCAGTATACCTCGAATTTTTTTTACCTGTAACTTCAGTGTAAATGGGCTAATGTGAAAACAATTTGGCACCAGATAACTGCGAGGTATGGTGCAGTCAAATACCAAATTTAAAAGGTCTACTCAATAAATTAGAGATTTTAGGCTATACTTACTTCCGGTTAAACCTGAGAACATAAAACACCCGAAAGGAGGGTTAGCAACCGTTACCTATAAGATAAAATGCGACGGAAATGACATTTTATAAGTCCATTGATGACTCATTCATTCCGTCCAGTTTACATTATCATTGGCTGTCATGATCTTTCCTTTTAAGTGGGAGTATAAGCAACCATTTCTATTGGAGAAATTGACTAGAAGTCGCTATATTTACTCGTCCATTGCGATCTAAAATTTTTTAGCTAAATGGCTCTTTCCTGGTACAGTAGGGTGTGGGCTAAATCTTACGTCAAAATAGTGTTTGATATTATCGGAGAGCTAATTTTAGGTGCTTTCAAAATTTTCCAGGGTATTCAAAATATCGAGAAAGTAAAAGATAAATTTTTCGGTCATCTATAGCGCTATAAAAGTAAAAATAATATTAAATCAATTGGCTTTGATGACAGAACGAAATTTTTAAACAATCGATACAATTTTTTTTTTTAATTGTGACCATCATCTATTATGGTGAGGTATGCATAAAGTACTACCGTTATGAATAATTTCGCTATCGGCGTTGCGCGTCTAATATTAAATGCTTCTTTTTTTTTCTATCGGCCAAGTGCCCCCTCGTATACGACTTAAAAAATAATAAATATTGCGAGGCATAAAAAAAAGAGATTGATTGTAAATATCATGTTTATATTGGCAAGGAATGTCAAACTCGAGAAACCCAAATCGTTTTGATTCCGTTACGGTACACAAGGTTTGGCTTCACCTTGCCCTGGGACAGGTTGTTATTGCACTTACTTCAGGTCAGACATACGGTGCTACGATTCTTTCGTATGGTATAGCATACATTCGATATAATTACATACTATTGATAAATTAATACAGCATTTTTAAGTTTTGTCTTAACGGCTTTTATATTACCTACCTTACTATTTTATGCCATCAACACTATGTAACATTATACTTAACGTAACAGCATTTAAAATGTTGCACTGTAGGAAGTTTCGTGTTTTTCTAATGGCGTGGAAGTATAAAATTATCCAAGTAACACGACGCTATGAAAACATGTGTCGAAGAATCCGATCCGGTGGAATAAGGAATTTTTTCCCAGGTAAAATAGTGTCGAGAATACGTGAGGCCTACTCATCTATCGAAGGTCGCGACAAGTCTATCGTTCCATTTCTATTCTGTTATCTGGTCTGATCTGGTCACATCTGTTATAACCGAGGAAGCACAATGGATGTCCTATTACTGGACTTTTTAAAATTTAGAATCCTCCAATGGTTCATATGCCCATGTCCAGAAGAGGGTCGTTCAAAGAAGATCTGAAGAGTGACGTCCACGAACTCCTCATTATACAATTGGCAATATGTGAACGTCCATTGGACGTTGAACTTAGAAGATAGAAGATATTATCGATATTATGATTAGATCTTAAACTAGTGGTTATCTGGGCCTTATAAGACAGTATATGGGCTTCCAATGGGAACTATTACATCAACGGTCTTGATTGGCGTTGATATATGTTTCATTATTTCTCTTAAGCTATCTTAAAGTGTAAATTCCATACGTTGGTGTTTTATCATCGAACGGTGCTCCAAACCAAAGTCGCCCACGCTCCGTAAGAGCAAGGCACTGAAAGACGAATATTGAATTAGACCTAAAACAACTCAAAATGGAACGAACGTTACGAACAATTAAAGGGTTCCATATACTCTCCATCAAATACTCCCCTAAGGTCTAAATTATACCACCCACAAACATCGATCTCTTATATATGTAAAAAAAAAGTTGCTCGAGGTCGAAAACAATTTAAATTTTTCTGTACACACGTCAATTATGATAATTTGAAAAAAAAAAATGTTCAAACAAAACGAAACAAAAAAAATAAATCAAAAGTTGTATAAATTGTTGTTAACAATGTTAATTTCCTGATTACGACGTGGTCCATTGTGGTCTTAAACCGTGCTATATTGATGGTTCAACACCATCAACTTCCTTTAAAACGAATGATTTATTATTATATTTACTTTCAAATTAGAAATACATGTAAATTTTAACGACACGGTTAGTTATCTAGTTATCATTTAATCTAAAGAGCAATAACTCATCATCTGCTCAATCAGTATTTTAAACTTTAAGATAAATAATTTATTGTGATGTCGTATCCGAGACATGCATATATGCATGCAAAGGTTTGAATTTATACGTATTAGAAGACGAAGTGAAATATCTTTTTTTATTGACACAATCTTTACATGGGAAAGAATAAAATGGCAATGAATATAAATTATCATCTGTATAGTATTGTGGAAAATTTTAGAATTTTTTAAGACTTCCCACGCGATTTACAATGAGTTTCTAATTTTAAATGCAGTTTTGCAAGTTATTTTTATTAAATAAACAAGCGATTGTCTCTTTAACATACCGCTTCCCTTAGAAAGTCTCTTTTTGAATCTGATTTTAGAACGTAAATAGCATCTATATCGTACCGCAACTCTATAAGTGATATTTAAAACTCTCATTTAGGTCTTTCAAATTTCTGATAATTGGTTCAAGTTAGTCAGTTATGCAGTTCATTAACATACCGCAACCCTTAGAATATCTTCGTTTAAATCATATTGTAGAACCGAAATTAACACCTACGTTTAGGTCTCAATATTTTTGTATTATTTGACACTGTCCAATTCTTGCAGTTTCCGTTCATTAACATACCGCGACCCTTAGAATGTATTTATCAATTTTGAAATTATATCCGAAATAGCACCTGCGGTATCTTATGTGACATAAGCACCCTCCTATCAGAATAAGCGGTTGTAAGTGTATTTTATTTTATGATGCTTTGTTCAATTTAATCACTTCAATTTCTTTAACATACCGCGTTCCTTAGAATGCTTACTTTTAAATAAGAATTTAGATCCGAAATAGCAGTTACCGTATCTTAAGTGATGTTAACATCCTTTTTTAGGTATAAGTGTCTTTTATTTTCTGATGATTAATTCAATTTAATTACTTTGATTTTCTAAACATACCGCTTTCCTTAGAGTGTTTACTTTTAAATCAGAATTAGGAACTGAAATAGCAGATGTCGTATCTTAAGTGATGTTAACATAATTTTTTAGTTGTAAGTGTCTTTTATTTTATGATGCTTTTATTCAATTTAATCACTTCGGTTTCCTTAACATACCGCATTCCTTAGAATGTTTACTTATAAATTAGAATTTAGAACCGTAACAGCAAATCCTGTATCTTATGTGACGTTAACACCCTCCTTGTGGTGTAAGTGCTTCTACTTTCTGATACTTAATAGAATGCAATCACTTCCAGTCAATTAACATACCGTGCCCTTACAATGTTTTTTTTAAATCAGAATTTCAGAACTGAAATACCAGCTGCCGCATATTAAGTGATGTTAACACCTTTTTTAGATTTGAGTGTCTTATATTTTCTGATGCTTTGTCCAATTCAATCGCTTCCAGTTCTTTAACATACCGCTTTCCTTAGAATGTTTACTTGTAAATCAGACTTTAGAACTGTAATAGCAACTTTGGTATCTTAGGTGACGATAACACCCTTCAATAGGTATAAGTATCTTTTATTTCATGATGCTGTTTTCAATTCAATCCCTTCGATTTCTTTAACATACCACGTTCCTTACATTGTTTACTTATAAATGAGAATTTAGAACAGTAACAGCAACTCCTGTATCTTATGTGACGTTAACACCCTCCTTATGGTGTAAGTGTTTTCTACTTTCTAAAATGCAATCACTTCCAGTCAATTAACATACCGCGGTCCTTACGATGTTTTCTTTTAAATCAGAATTTTAGAACCGAAATACAAGCTACTGCATATTAAGTGATGTTAACACTCATTTTTAGATGTAAGTGTCTTATATTTTCTGATGCTTTGTCCAATTCAATCACTTCCAGTTCTTTAACATACCGCGTTCCTTAGCATATTTGCTTTTATATTAAAATTTAAAACTTTTATAGCAAGTTCGGTATCTCATGTGACGTTATCACCCTCCTCTGTTGATCTTATGTCTTCTACTTTTTCTGATACTTTGTCAAATGTAATCACTTTCAGTCAATTAACATACCGCCGTCCTTACAATGTTTTCTTTTAAATCAGAATTTTAGAACCGAAATACAAGCTACTGCATATTAAGTGATGTTAACGCACTCATTTTTAGATGTAAGTGTCTTATATTTTCTGATTCTTTGTCCAATTCAATCACTTCTAGTTCTTTAACATACCGCGTTCCTTAGTATATTTACTTTTATATTGAAATTTAAAACTTCTATAGCAAGTTCGGTATCTCATGTGACTTTATCACCCTCCTCTGTTGATCTTATGTCTTCTACTTTTTCTGATACTTTGTCAAATGTAATCACTTTCAGTCAATTAACATACCGCGGTCCTTACAATGTTTTCTTTTAAATCAGAATTTTAGAACCGAAAAACAAGCTACTGCATGTGCATATTAAGTGATGTTAACACTCCTTTTTAGATGTAAGTGTCTTATATTTTCTGATGCTTTGTCCAATTCAATCACTTCCAGTTCTTTAACATACCGCGTTCCTTAGTATATTTACTTTTATATTAAAATTTAAAACTTCTATAGCAAGTTCGGTATCTCATGTGACGTTATCACCCTCCTCTGTTGATCTTATGTCTTCTACTTTTTCTGATACTTTGTCAAATGTAATCACTTTCAGTCAATTAACATACCGCAACCCTTATAATGTTTGCTTTTAAAAAGAAATTAAGAACAGAAATGTCACCTCTAGTAAGTATCGTATATCCGATACCTGCTTTCTGATACTTGGTCCAATTATAGACAATTGCTATTGTTACACCCGGCTACACCAAAACAGCCTACTCTAATTGAATGTCACCTTTTTTTTAAATCAATCTCGGCAATCCACTTCATCTCTTATATTATTCTTGAATGAATCTAGAACATATTTTGTGAAATATTTTTTTAATAAAAGTTTATTATTTCTCTATTTTAGCCGCAGCACCATCATCCAATAAAGTACCTACGTGCAGGAGTAATTTTTTTTTTATTTATGTCACTTGCGTGCTGCAACCCGAACCGTACAATTTTGATTTTTTTTTATTATTTTAGGGGCGTGTAAAACGACTCGAACTTTTCTAGAATCGATTAATTGGCTCAACTCGCGAATAATTTTTGCAAAAATGTTCCAAGTTTAAAACGATTAATTCTCTCTAACGCCCAACTCGTTATTATTTATATCAAACGCCGTTGCATAAATTTAAAATCCCAGAAGCGTCTTGGTAATTTAAAAGGATTTATTTGAGCCATTATAATAATAATATTATCTAAATGAACAATTTTACCATGTAGATAAACCAATGGTATACACGTCTTTTAGTTTATGGTGTGTTTATTAATGGTTCGATGATTACAAATAGTAACCGAGAAGAGATTCCACAGTTGTATCGGTTGTATAGTTTTTTTTTCTTAATTGGTTATATATCGATTTAATTAATTGCTTATCTGCTTCTGTGTAGATGGTTCTTAACTTCTTAAGTTTACCTTTTAACTTTTTTTTTAATTAAATTCCTACGAATCGTTAATGTGGAAAAGAGGTTGGAGGTTATTGGTTTTTCGTAAAATAATTGTCTTTTACCTTATTTGGATAATAACAATTATTATTATTTTTAAAAAACTAATTTGGGTTTCTAATTTACAATAAGTGTTTTAGTAGTCACTTACCAATCTATAAGAAAACCATGTCACACACATACAAGCAAAGAGGAAATTTTAAAATACTTGGGGGCTCAATTATTTTGATACGTTTCGATTATACGTTTTGAAAATTATTAATTTTATGCTTAATTTGATAATTTAATTTATAAAATGTTTTATAGCAAAAAATGACTATAGTAGATAAATGGAAAAGATGACCTAAACGCGCACTAATATTTCCATCGCGAAAGACTTGGGGCTCAAACTCCTAGACTAATGCTCTACTTTGCTTTAAAAGTCCGTTACAAATTATTTAAATATCTTAATTAGCGATTTTTAACATAAAGTCAAATTTGGCGAAGAAGGCCATGTAGATAGATTGAAACCCAATTTTAACTTTCCATTCCAAGAAAAAGTTACTATAATCGAGAATTAAATTTAAAAATTTTTTTTATTGCATTTCTCGACGTTTCCCTGATTTCAAAAATGCAAAAAAAAATTTCAAAAAAAAGTTTTTTTTTAACTAAAAAGTGTAGATACTGTACAATTCTGGAAACAAAAACTTTCTCAAGAATGCGGGTCTATTAGAAATTAAATAGCTGAACTTATAATTTGCATAACATTCCTTGATATTACATAAAGCGACCTTATATGCGCGAAAAAAAGAATTTCAAATTTTTTTATTCAAAATGGCGGCCAATAGAACGACTATCCCATTTTCTGGTTTTTCTCTTACAACTTGGCAGGTAATTATTATTATAAAAATTTTAAAACGGCATTTTACAGTCAAAATATAGGGCTTACGTCCCAACCAAGTCGATTTTCAAAATTGTTTCTAAATTGCCAACCTTTAAGGGGCCAAAGGAGGTCAAAATTTTGAAATAGATTTTCTCAAAATCGGTAGAGCCGTTTTGGAGTAATGATTTTTTGAATGTCAAAATTTCTAATTTATTTAGTAACAAAAATGAAAACTTGAAAATGGATATATGTATCTATTTCATGAATATCTATTATTTGACACTATTTTCGGTTCACAAAACGCTTCCGGTTAAACCGCAAATTACAAAAATATCAAAATTTTTAGGAACACTTGTATATTCTTAAATATTTTGAAAGCTCGTAATAGTTTATTGATATTAATAGTTTTCTGAAGATATCAAATTAAATTTTAATTAAAAATACTTTACAAGATTTGACGGGCGGAAAAATTCATCGTATGGCCACATCCGTTGTTTTCTATGAGGTATACTTTACGAAGACGAGATTTACGGACGTACATATAGACATACAAACTTTTTATGAGTTTTTTTAATGGAGAAGAAAAATAAAAACGTTATTTTTCAGAGGTATAGAATATTTTTCTTCAAAATGTCAAGATACAAAAAGAGGTGGGCTCAAGCTCAAACCCAATACGTTCTCTTTATTTCGAAATGGTTAGAATCTCTTGGGGAGCTCAATTAATGCATATTTAACTTCAATTAAAAGCTTTAAGGCAATAAATCATTTTATAAAGAAAATTATTCATTTCATTAAGTTTTGCATTTACACAGAAACTTCTTACCATCATTCATTATTATTAGTATTACGTGTAGGCTTCGTTAAATTAGCACGGTTTTAATTATCATAATTATAAATACAAAAACTATCTATCGGTATTTAAAATTAAATATTTAAAGAGTATGAATAGAAAATTAGTTAATGAACGAGCAGATGTAGGTTTTTCATTCAATATACTCTTAAATGTTTAAAATAATACAATGCAAAAGGCAATTGACCTACCTCTTAATTAATTAACTTTAATACGACTTTTAATCATCAATAATATGGCATTTGCTTAAATTAACCGAAATTATTAAATATTTTAAATTGGACGAACTATTTTCGAGAGCGGTTATTTCGATTCATTCAAATGGTAATTTTTTTTATTAATTATAGGTTTATTCGTATTTAAAATATACAATATGTATAAATAATAATTATGTATTAATTTCTCAGAAATTTTATATTAATAATTTACACTTTCCGCCTTTTAAACACCTCCTTTTAATATTTACATAAAATTATTAAAAATGTGTTTGTTTGATCTTGTCTTTATTATTTCATTATTCTTTTCATTCATAAGTTTTTTTTTGTGAAAACTTTTTGTTTGCAACGCAAATTGTTTTGCTCTTCCAATCACGGAGAAGAACAGTTTGTTTTGAAGAACAAGAACATGCTAAGATGCTTTAAGAAGTGCAAGCTCTATGTGTAAGGGCCGTTTTACATGGACTAAATATCGTACTAACTTGTTATTACTGAATCAACTCCAAAGGGAATCTAAGCTTTAACGTCGAGCATAAAAATTTCGACGCACGAGCGTGCACGACTTTAAAGCGTAGATTTCCGTGCTTTTGGCACCTGAGTGGATTTAGTACTAACAAGTTAGTACGACATTTAGTCCATGTAAAACGGCACTAGGTTTCTGGACTTTCTTGTATACTTGACTTCTTTCAAGCACATAAATGTGGTATTTAGCCACTCCAAAAGTGGCACCCTCGATGTGTGTTTCGAGTTCCTGTCAATGGCGGTTTGAAATAAAAAATTTAGAGAGAGTAAGCAGTATCTAAGCACTAAGCAGTGGTGAAGAGCAGCAGTGTGATTATGAACTTTCTGATCCAAAGGATCTGGAGATATCCTCAGATGATAAGGTCTGGGGATTCTCGGGGGGAGGGGGGGTAGCCTCTCCGTAGGATCGTTTTGATGCCTGTGGTATCGAAGGCAATGAAAAGACCGGTGACTTCGAAAGAAAGACTTTAAAAACAGCAAAATAATTCTCCTCATTGAAAAATTGTTCATAAAACAAACAGAATAACTTTTGAATCTAAGCAGAACTTAGCAGCAGTCTGAAATAGCGACAGTGACCCACACACCATTAGTCTGCACAACGGAGACTTAGGACCGGTATTACAAATGTCTTTGCTAACCTGCGGTTGCTCAACCGTCGTTTGAAGTTCAAATAACGGTTCAGACTACATTAAAGAGTACAGACTGTATAGTTCATCATAATGCTTTGAAATATTAGAAGTACACTAAATACAGTAAAATCCGAATTCTTCCTAATCCGGATCGAACAATTTCTTTCATTATGTTTGTTAATCTCCGAATTTTTGCATGCTTTGATAAACCGAATCAACATGGCTGTGCTTTCCTCGTATTTTGTTTACAAATAAATGAGCAGTCACGGCAGAATTTAGCTGATTAAGGCCCGTTTGCACCGGTTTCCCTTAACCACTAACTACAACATAAATTTATTCTCCAGTAAACTTATTAACTGGCGTATCCTAAGCAACGACAAGTTTAACTACAAATTAAAACTTAAAACTTGACGTTGATTTTCTTTAAATGCTTATAACTTTTTTATTAATCAAAATAATTTCAATTTTCAAAAAAGGGATAATAGGCACTACTAAAACCAATAAATTTAATAAACAAAAGAATTTTTTTATAAGGCCGTTTTGGAGATATGATGCAAAGTTACATTTTTTTAAATGCAAACCTAACCTCAATTTTATGTTGTTGCAAAGCTAATTTCTTTCTCTTTTCAAAAATGTACGTTTTTAAATTTTTTAGTATTTTTTTATGAATTTTTTTACACCTTTTTTTGATATTCTTATGTTTAATTTCAATTGTTTTTTTTTATTCGATTGTTTCAAGGGATATTTTATTTAAAAAAAAATTTTAATGTTAAATAAGAAATTTATTACTACTATGTATTTAATTTTATGTTACCAAACAAGAATTTAAAAATTAAGCCTATCAACCCTTATATTTTTGAAAAGAGAAAAAAATTAGATATGCAAGAACATCATAATATTAATACTAGGTTTACATTTAAAAAAATATAACTTTGCATCATATCTCCAAAACGGACTATATTAAAAAAAATCTTTTCTATATTAAATTTATAGCTTTTAGTAGTGCCTATTATCCTTTTTTTAAAAATTAAAATTATCTTGATTAATAAAAAAGTTATAGGCATTTAAAAAAAATGAACTTTTTCAGTTTTTTGTAAATATCTAGAGAGAGTGCTAATAATATTTTTCGAAAAACAAAAGTACGATCGAGTTGGCTATGAAAGAGGCTACATTTGGTGTCATTTAACCGACTTCGTATCTCTTACAGTTTACGAGATCCTCATGGACCTCATGGTGAGCATGCTAATGCTAAGTGGGTATATTTATAAAATTTATTACTAAATTAATTGAGTTTTCTAAAAGTCACATATCGGCAAAGATAAAAAAATTCAAGTTTAGTTAGTAATGCGCTCCACCTACCCTATAGGCTCCAGTTACCCCAACTAAAAAAATCTTAAATGTGACACATCATTGGGAAACCCTCGAAAAGTGGTTGTCAGTGGTACCAACTTCAATATTTTTCAATTAATTTAAAAATAAAGAACTAAATTGCTGGGACATCCTGTGTATACCTCATAGTTTTGTGCATACTTTTTACGACTAATACCTTACTCTCTATTTGTGCCTGAATGAATTTGTAGGTTAGTAACCTGTTTTTGAAGAATAATACGTGCTTTAAATAATGAAAAGTATCGACGTACAAAATTTGTAATTTATTTAACAGTTTATTTGCTATCTGTACTCGATCTTCCTTCCAATCGACATACACACATACACACACGATATACACAAACTTCAGGTGCCGCAGAAACAAACTTGGGCTGAAAAGTTTCCAAAGAGCGTTTCTGTAAACTTTTCAGGACGTTGGCCCTTACTCTGTTACATAATCGAGTGTTGACATTTTATAACCACCAAGATTGTGATAACTATAAATCTTTTAAAAGCGAATGCCTTAACGTTACACATGCACACATCTCTTCTAAATTTAAATAATTCTACTTATAGATACACAATAAACTTTGGACATAAATTTATTTATAATTAGAACTCGTGCATTTGCATAAATCAGTTGGCTATTTAAAATTATGCATTTGCACTCCACAACAAAATAAATCGCTCTTATAAAGTCTTAAAGATAAGAATTTATTTTAATTACGTTTGGTGATATTTGAAAAAAATATTATTAATATTTATAATTGTTTACTTTCTAATTGTCTTTATTTTAATTTATTATCCCAACTTTCTTTTTATTATTCTTTGGGCATTATTTTAAATTAATTCAATTAATATTTATGGAGAATAACCCAGAATCATTTCTCATACCTGTCTGCTTGACTGCCCGACTGACCGCCTGACTGATCATCTGACTAACTGACTGACTGTCTGGCTGACGAACTGGCCGTATGTTGACTCATACACCAGTAGATCATTTTGTTAACTTTATTGAATCATTATCTGAACATAAATAATAAACCTTTTCCACTGAAAATAGTAATCTCATTTAAATGTCACATATAAAAGCGACAATCGTTTCATTTCATTTTATTATTAGACAAAACTTGTTAAGAGTTATTTTAAATCTACAAACGTTTGCCGCACTTAATTGCTTCCTCATTAATAAATTTGTAGTTTAAAGGGTACATAAAGTTAAGTCGAGATTATAAATTTCATAATATTATGATAAAATAACATTTTTACAAAATATAAAAACATAAATTGTAAAGTGTAAAAATTGGTGTCTTTTACATAAGATTTTTACAACCGCAAATACTACGTAGGATAAACAAACGGTTTATTTACTATTTTACAGCTCATTAGAGTGTCGACAAAGTCATTTAAGTGATTACCATAATTTTATTATCTGTATGATGTAGTTGTTACTTTTGTGTTGGTATTTCACATTGTTGTATTAGGATTAACCATTCCCATAAAACCTAGATAACGGCTCGATTATATTTAATTAGTGATAAGCTAATGATAAAAAATTATTAGTTTATGTGTACATAATTCTAATTTTTTTAAATGGTGCGTAAAATAATTACATGTTAATTGGAGACACAAAATGGGGCTATTAAAGGATGTTTTTAAATCGTCGGTATGTACAAATTTGTTTAATTGTCTGTGAAGGTGAACAAATTAGTAGTTAGCTTGTGTGTAATTACTAATTAGTCTTTAAAAGTGGCTCATACTCAAAAAAAATATAAATTAACTCTTTAGCTCTAGATCTATTGAGTGATTAAGTTCAGTTTTTTTAAATGAGTTCTAAAAAAAAATTTTTAATTTCAGAAAAGGGACTCTAGCAAAACTCGGACTTACGCCTCAAAATCATCGCAGAGGAACCAAATCATATTATTGAGCAAAAGAACATTGAGCAACGCATCCAGGTAAATCATTCCCAAACGTTACGTTTACATAAATTGTGAAATTCCTCAAATTTAAGACAATTTTAGCATGTTTAATTATAATTACGTTTGTTTACTTAATTATTCACACCATTATTATTTCATAAAATAGCAAAACAATTAAACATAACAGTCACGTTATCCTTTACCGCGTATCATTTGTTGTAAGTTGTGAAATAATAACCAACTATCGGATATCCGTAATTATATAACAACTTGATCTTATACAACCTGCTTGTGAAAAAAAACTTTATACAAAAAAAACACAAAATTTTCCCTAGTAGTGTAGTCAACGAACCAAAATTTATCCTAATTTTCGGACTTTTTTTGGAACAGCAATATTTTTTTCTTAATCGGTCGAAACCATTCCTATGGACAAAAAAATTGTTGTTACAAAAAAAGTCAAAATCAGGATAATGTTGGTTCCTTGACTATTGAGGATTAAAAAAACTTCGATATTTGTAATTTAATATGTAAAAGATTCCTCACCAACACATACAATCGACCATTGAAGCATCAGATAACAAAAAAAAACAAACGGAAGTGAAGCGTTGCAGATTAACATCAGAGTGGAATAATAATACAGCTGTGTATTCGATAGGGTTTCGAACTTGTATCGAAAGTTAAGTTTGATTTAATTTAAGGGCGCGTGTAGCAGAACTATAATTTTCGAACCTACTAATTATAATTTAAAATTACAATTTACATCAATTAAAATCGTTACAAAAAAATTAATAATAATACTAACCTGCTCAATGTTCCATTTTTGAATTTATTTACAATAAACGCCTTGCATGTAGGCAACTAGGCGTACACGCATGTATTGAACGTCACCTACGTACGTCACTAATGTTGATTTTATTCGTGTAGCATGCGTGCTGTATCTAGTTACGAATGAACGTATTTGTTAACGTGGGGGTATAGCTCAGTGGTAGAGCATTCGACTGCAGATCGAGAGGTCCCCGGTTCAAACCCGGGTGCCCCCTACTTTTTTTTTTTTTTTTTAATTATAAAAAATTTATTAACATTTTTATTGACGATTGATTTTGATATTAAACTCAAATTAATATTGATTATTTTGTCTAGACGCTTTAAAGTGGTTGATGCATTTATTCGACATTTTTTCAAAATCGATAGTAATTAACAAATGGAAATTAATGCTGCTTCTTTCAGAAACTAAAAATGTTTGTTTTGTGCTTAAAAAGGGGATTAACTATAAATTTGTGAAACAGTAGCAGAGAAGTGAACATAAAATTCGTATTCGTATAAAAGAGTCACAATTGCTGTTTTATCCTTTTAAGGCACATCACAAGGCTATAGTCTCGTCTTGTATTGGAATAATACACTCTTCATCTAAAGTTTAATGTATAAATTGAACAGTTTTCTCGAAACGTGGAGTTTTATGAAATAAAACGATTGATCGCTGCGAATTGATATTCTTTTTGTGCAACTATAGAAGTCCATCTATGGTCATCGACTTCGCCTCTTTGGAAATTGCAAAATTTTTTCCTGCTTTTTTTTCCAACTTTATAATCAGAAATTGACCAAAGAGCGTATACTAAACTTTCCGAAGGCCTCAAACTTGTCCTTTTCGTATTAATTATGTCAGTGTGATTTTTATCGCTTTAATTAACTTAAATGTGCAAATTTGTAACATTCTAACAAATTATTTTTACAAATACGACGTGTGTGGGTTAAATAATTATTAAATGTTGTATGAATTTACTTAAATGGTTGTAGGCTACAATAAACGTAAAAAATTTTATGTGGGCTCTTTTATATTGCTTGCTAATTTTTTTTGGAGTGTGACTTCAAAATACTCGTAATTACCCCTTAAAAGGATGTTATTTTTTTTCTTGAAGAGTGTCTTTTGAAACTTTTTCTTTGTTGTAAGCTTCTGGGTTATATTTTTCGTGGACGTAAACACATTTCTCTTTCGGTAGGTGTGAATGGATCTTCTTGACATTTTTAAAGCGAGCGGTGCTCTGTAATTTTTCACGGTCGAAAAATGTGACACTGCGATTTACGATTTATTTTGAGTGGCGTGTGTAGCTTTAAAGTAATTCTAAAATATGTGTTTTATATGAATAACAACAAAGACTTTATAGTAGTAAATGGTTATTTTAGGATAAATGCATCAGATCGTATAATGCTGCGGCCAAAATTTTTTTTGTTGTACAGATAGGAATAAATTTAAATTTTTAGTTGGTAATTAAAATATTAAAACCACCATTAATCAAACTATTTTGGATTGTTTGAAAATGTTTCTATTAGAATTAGATGCATTACGGACGAGACCATGAAGCTAAAGAGCGAAGAGCGTCGGAGGGTTTAATATCGTGGGTGCCAAAATCAAGGATCTGATCGTAAACTATACATAATTTTGTTTAAAACTAGCATATTAATTAAAAATGCCCGGCGCCTCCACCATATGTCACGAAGGGCGTCTGGTATCTCTTAAGTGGCATCAGGTTGTACCAGGATTTGGTTTATTAGCGAAATACATTGGTTTATTAACTTACCCTAATGATACAATAAAGAGTGACATAATACAATCACAATAACTAATGCTTAACCGACAATAATTACCGCACGATATGTCTCTAATAATGATCATGAACAAGAGCATTTAGCATTAATATCGTTGACGTCAAAATCAAGGACCGTCCACTCATTGCATAATTTTGATTAAAACCAGCATATTCCTTAGAAATGCCCGGCGCCTCCACCATTTGTCACTAGGGGCGTCTCGTGCCTCTTAAGTGGTATCAGGTTGCACCAACATTTGGGTTATTAGCGAATTATATGGGTTATTAACTTACCGTAATAATACAATAAAGAGTGACATAATCCAATCACAAATACTAATGCTTAACCGATAATAATTACCGGACTATAAGTCTCTAATAATGATCAGGAGCAAAAGGCATCAAGGTTTAGTTTCGTGGGCCCCAAAATCAAGGATCTGATCGTCAACTCAATGCATAATTTTGTTTAAAACTAGCATATTCCTTAAAAATGTCCGGCGCCTCCACCATATGTCATGAAGGTGCGTCTAGTGCCTCTTAAGTGGCATTAGGTTGTACCAAGATTTGTTTTTTTAGACTGAATGACGTTATTTCTCGTATCGCTCCAGCACCTATCCTTTCCATAGAACAGACAAAAAGAGAGCGTGAGCGATTGGTCAGCTGTTCGGAAGTGATCTGTGTTTTGAATACGTCCAATGGGTCCTATGGGTGATAGCTGACTTATAGGCGAGAAAATACGTTCAAGAGTCCAATCCAAACCATATTTTTGCATTTAACGTCTACTAAAAATCGTTTTGTTTCAGTGTCAGTCAAGCGTTTGGTTCGACTGTGACGCTTCGTACAAACAACAGGCCTGCTACGAGAACAACATCGAAAGAACTACCCTTAAGCTCTAGAAATAAAAAAGTTGAAAGCACACCGACGACGACGCCAGGAACAACAACAAACTATAAATCTTCAACAAATATTGCGCCTTCGAAAAAAGAAAATTTAGAAACAAACAAAAGATGGTTTAGTTCGTACAGATCGAGACCACCTTTACCTTTACATCAAGATTTGAGGGTAAGAATTGTTGGTTCTTTTAGTTTGTTCTTTTAATTTCGATGAGTATGTTTTAGGCCAAAAGTGTGCTGTCACTCCATAACAACAATAACAACAACAACAATAATGAAGTTAACAATTATCAGGTCAAATTAAAGAGACCTATTAGTAGTACAAGCGTGACTTCTGGAAATATTACCAAAAGGTGAGCCCATTCGAATTTTTTTAAATGACTAAAAGGCGCTATTTGTTTGTTTGAAGCAATTTGTATGTGATTTCGTAATCCTATTATGCATTATGCAAACGAAAAATATTAGGAAATTTTTTATTTCCGGTAAGAAATTGCAATTTTACGCTTCAAGAGCGTTTTACGTTAAATTCTTTTTCGTCCTTGAAATTCATGCACTTATTACATATCAATGCATAATCAATTGCTTGTGACTAATTTTATTGACGTTGTTTAAATAAATGAGGCATATTATTAAGCCGAATGCTAATAGTTGTGTAATGTACACACTTACAGGGGTGGCTAAAAGTTTGCAATGATATTCATATTTCGTTACTCTTTTTGGAAGAAAAACAGTAGGTACGTAGGGAAACGATTAACTAATATCAGCACTAAATTTAACAGAGAACTTAAGATTTATCCATTGACAAAAAGTCAAATTAATAATCAATTCTGATTGGTCAATGGCTTTTGTTTATAATAGACTGATTAAAAGAATTTAATGTCGAGATTAAATTTTTACTATCGACATAAAGTTTTATGGTACCGACCATAAATTGCATTTCGACAATTTCGTCGACAAACTAAGCTTAAAGGAAATTAATACAGGGTGACCCGAAAAAATATTTGGGCGTATTTCATCAAATTTAGACAAACATTTTTTACCTCAGCTATAAGTTAGAACTTATTGGTCTTCATTACACATAATATTTTTTTAAATTTTAAAATTCAAAATGGCGACGATACAACGATTTTCCGATTTCTTGGTTTTTCTGTTATAACTTTGCCAATAATTATTATTTTGAAAATTTAAAAATTGCATTATATAGACAAAATATGGAATTTTAGTCCTAATATAATAGATTTTTAAAATTGTTTTACAACTGCCTATTTTTAGGAGGCCAAAGTTGGGTAAAATTTTAAAATGATTTTTCTCAAAATCGCCCACAGTTGTTTTCTTCATTTTTGGATATGTTATAGATACCGTAGTTCTTAATCGAAAGAGCGTGTTTCATTTGTTAAATTTTTGCAGGAGCGGAGTTATGAATTTTTAAAATTCATAATTTAAAAGATCGCTAATTTCTTTTGTAATTAAAGTTAAAATTTTGAAGTTGGCAGATATATTATTTACATGAATGTCTATTGTTTGATACTAATTTGGGTTAAAAACGCTTTTGTTTAAACCAGAAATTTAAGAAATATTAAAAGTTTTAACGGGTTTTATGTTTTTTAATATTTTTAAAGTTCGTAAAACTAGCCATGATACCATGCACTTGATAACTTGACTTCCGGTTTATCCGGAAATGACAGAAAATTACGTTTAGGGACACCCTGTATATTTTTGAATATTTTAAACCAAAATTAACTTTGAAGTACGAGAAAATCGTGCTGTGACCATATCTAAGTTTCTTAAACTATTTACCACAACTTTTGGCTAACCCTATATAAAAACGAAGTTAATTAATATTCTCGTCTTGCGCTTACACTTAAACATACTGACATCCTAAACTTAAATGTTACAACAATATGTGTATTAGTTGGTTAAAAATTTCTGCATTTTAATACCACTTGTTTGTTGTAGTAAGACCCGATAACCTTAACTTTTAAAATTTAAATTCATTGCACAAATAATAATTTAATTAAAATCCTCATGCAGTATATGAATTGACATTTAAAGCAGTAAGTAAGAGACGACTTAAAAATATTAATCTCCTCTCGCAGTTAATTCTTTTCACTCGTGAGATTGAGGAAGGAAGTTTGAAGGTTTAAAAGGTGCACCAACCTGAATTTTTATTCTTTTAACTTGTCCACTTGTTATGTCAATCATAATACCGTCACTTTTATTGTAACCTTCCATTTAAAATCCTTTTCTCTGAGAAGAAGGCTACAGCTAATAGCTAAGAGCTAAATGGATGCGTCTGATGTAAATTAATTTAAAGTCGTGGCATTTATAACAAATATTAAGTAGTACGCGAGCTTAATGATAAGTAAATAATAATAAAATTCGTGAGATACTTGCATAATTAAATAAACAGACCAATAACATTGCATATTTGTGGAATTTCTTATACCATGACTAAACCAATCAAGGTGAATGCTGGTAAAAGGTTAGG
This sequence comes from Malthinus seriepunctatus, assembly GCA_963924605.1. Lineage (NCBI taxonomy): Eukaryota > Metazoa > Arthropoda > Insecta > Coleoptera > Cantharidae > Malthinus > Malthinus seriepunctatus. The sequence goes on from OZ004603.1 coordinate 17,701,036, forward strand.
AGGAATTACAGAAAATGCATAATAAAATAATAATATATTGTTAAAATATTTTTTTAAACAATTTAAATTATGAAATATTACTTTCATATATTTATAGTTCGATCTAAAATTGATCGTAAATCAGCCTCCTTTGAAGGAATTTCTATGAAATTTAAATTATAGTCTTTTGCTTTTTATGTACAGTGTGTGTGTAAAGTAAACTTTGAAATTTGCTAATTTTTTACTAGTTAATTAAAACTTGATTAACATTGTGTTGGAAAGTTACAGTAGAACACCGTTATAACGTACCATCAGGGGCCGAAAAAATTGGTACGTTATATCCGTACAGTCAGCCTCACAATTAATGGCCACCCTGGTTATAAGCCTAGCACGAATTGCGGATACAACCATCATAACACCCCCTACCTAAATTGAGGGGTAACTTTATTTTGCCAACAAGTAGTAAATCAACAACCTCCCCTTTTGTCGTTGTTGGCTAATAACCACCAGGGTGGCCAATAATTGTGAGGCTAACTGTACGTAATAAAAAAATGTTTGTGTTTATATACTTTAAAATGGAACCAAAGATTTAGTACGTTATGTCCAGAGGTACTTTATTAAGAGATACTTTATAACGGGGTTGTACTGTATATCCATTTTTGTTTAATCGGAAGTGATACAAACTTGAAAATTTACAATTGAACGCCTGTGGTATAAATATGTTTTTTCGTTCCCTAAAGTACCATCTTGACTATCAATATTTCATATATATTTTCATAAATATTCTTATAAAAATATGTCATTATGTGGGTATACCTACGGGTTTACCACACTGTCATAATTTGTTATAATTATTTTTACGGATTGTACAATGTGTTGCATAAGCTGAAAAACCTCCAAGGTCCAAGTAATACATTTAAATACGAAACATGTGCCACCACAAAGCAAAGCTAGACGCACGCTTGCATAAAAAATCAATAAAACTCGTCTTTTCAACAACAAAAATAGAACCGTTTGTATTTATGTGACGTCACGTCAAAATATTTACGTAAAGTCTCATTATCGAATAAATACAGTTTTTATACAAACGTCGTAAATACAGGGTGTCCCACTCAGGATGCTCACCATGGGGATCTCGTAAACCGTAAGAGATACGAAGTCGGTTAAATGACACCAAATGTGGCCTTGTTAATGGGTAACTCAAAGCTGCTTTTGTTTCTTGAAGAACGTTATTGGCAGTCTTTCTGGATATTTAGTTCATTTTCTTTAAGTGCCTATAACTTTTGTATTAATGAAGATAATTTAAATTTTCAAAAAAGGGATAATAGGTACTACTAAAAGCAATCAATTTAATAAACAAAAGAATTTTTTTATTGCGCATTTTTATTTTTGTAGAATTTTTTATTTTATTTTTTCTTTTATTGTTATATTGCAACTCTAATTTTTTTCTCTTTCTCAGAGCACTCTGTCAAAACCAGTTTTATCAAAAAATATTTATAAAAAGTTTGATAGTGAGATACCGGCATAAGAGATAACGTTTCAAATAGGTTATTAGTACTATGTATGTAAAATTAATAGTTTATGAGCAAAACAAAGAAAAAGGTGGGAAAATGTAATTTTGATTTATTTTGCAACTTTCCAAAATGGTCATTATTTTTTAAAAATTCAAAATATTTAGTAAATTGAAATATTTTGTAAACCAACTTCGTTATAAACAATACAAATTTCTGAAGAAAACTTCTAAAAACGTAAAATTTTAAATTGTCGTATTTTTCAAGATGGCTGCCGCTGCCATTGTTAAACTGGATATCTCAAACACTGCTAATTTTAGAAGCATAATGTTTTGGGCATTTTTTAAAGTTTATCTATAACAAGAAATTTTTATATACAGGATGAAGCACTTAAAAATTGTACTTTTGTTTAGCATTCAGATTTTTATTGTCACACACTGTATAGATAGAGGTATAAGTTCATAATGAAAGCATTAACAATAATTATTGTTACTAATAGGTAGGTATAGCATTGAATCTTATGAGGACTTTCGTTTTTTTTACTAATTATTGTGAAATTAATTATAATATGGCATAGAAATTTTACCACAATTAAGAAAGATCTTTCTTTCTAAAAAATTTTTTATGGTTTAAAAATTAGTGTTTTTATCGCCCAATTAGTTTGAAAAAGAATGAACAAGCCATTGTGTATAGTACATAACTTTATTTCTAATTTCTTTATTTCAAATTAAAATTTAACAATTGGTAATGAATTTCGAGGATTCTCATGAACTAATTTATGATTTAATGTAAGCAGGAAGAAAAAATGAAATAATTCTACGTTGGTACCGTTTTGAGGTTATAAAATAATGTCATAATTATAAATATACAGGGTTAGTCAAATATTTTAATCTAAAGTTTTTCCCAGTGTCGTTTCGTGCACTTCTGCTATTTTTCGAAGAATTAAATCACCAAGTGTCTTTTAAATGCCAATTATTGTCACTTTAACTCGGTTTAACTATGTTAATAAATCAACTAGCAAAGAAACGTGAAAAATGAAAATTTTGAGGTTATGACATACTAACTGAGTGTTTACGTGCGCACTATGTGCTGATGATGATGGGAGGATTTTCTTGAAGTTTTATTATGGTTTTATTCATCTCGAGCTCTCTGAAAATATATTTACTAGCCAGTTTTATTCATGGGCCCCCTAATTTCTTAAATAATTAAAAAACAAGTCAGTTTTTTTGTAGTAGCCTCAAAATTTCGTATTAGTCTCAAACGTTTGACTTAATTCCAGTCGAGTGCCCGATTAGAGAGCCGATTAATAAATAGTTTCTCGAAATAAATTATTTTAGAAAATATATTTAATACGTGTCTGAATTACGCACATTCGCGATTCGCTCCTTTAAATACCTAATTTAAATAGGAATTTACAAAATAGTGCCAAGAGTCAACAGACTGATAATAAACAGTTCGTTATAAAATGACACATCTATTAAAGCACAATTAAGATAATACAATAATCTAAAAATAAATTTACAAGCAATTTCTTGTAATTACTGTATTTTGATACCGCGCTTATGTCATTTATAAATTTATAATTACTCGACTTAGAAAATTTTTTTCTCTTAAAATGTGACACTGCATGGACAATTTAAGAAGGCTCTTGAGAATTTCTTGCTTATTTAAGCAGTGGCGTACATCGCAAATGATGGAGATATCCATGGAATTTAAAACAGTCGATAAACATAGATTCATACTTTAATTTTAAAAATGATACATTCATTAAATTATATTGCTTTTATTTTTAATTTTACAACTGATTAGATAAAAAGAATAATTCGAAAAGTTTGTTTAGGAATTTTATTATTAGATTGTTTATTTATTTAAAAATTTAAAAAATTATTGCTAATCAACATACACGGCGTGTTATTCCACAACTTTCTCAAAAAACAAACGCGAAACAACCCATAGCACACTTTTAGTACAACGTGTGGTTGTAAACAAAATGACTTTTGAGGTTATGATTTAAGAATCAATTCACGAACGTTTTTTCACCTATATATTTTTAATTAACAACCAGTTTCACTAATTTGTAAGCTGTAAAGCAGCAGCGCCGCGTCGAAGATCAAAGAAAGTCGATAAAAACGATGAAAGATCATTTTCACAAAAGTTTATGACATTTTGTTATCTGTGTCACTGTACTAATTTAACCTTTTAACTGCTTTATAAAATACAAAAAAAGACCGTTACGTTAAACGTCTAAAAATTTTGCATTAATTTTTTTTTATTATTATTAAATAAATTAACGTTAATAATTTGTTTAATAGCTCTGAGGCAATTCTATTTAGCAAAACGCTTCTCTTTTTGTCTGTCACTATCTCCATCTTGCTCTTTTACTCTCACGATTAATTTAAATATTGCAGCGATTTTTAAAATTTATATGAAAACCGATTAAGTAATTAAGTGCTTTGAATGACACTTTGTACAATATGAAAGCTTGCTTTGGAACTCGTCGATGTGTAAAGACCAAATTAACAGTTATTTTCAAGAATAACATAAAATGGAAAAAAAACACAGAAAGAATATGTACGCAACGCCACAACGGGATATTTACAACTATTTACACACATTATTTTTTTAATTTTCTTGTTTTGAGTTTTTTAAAGTTGGCTTAATTTTAAAAAAATGCAGCCATTTTGTTTCACAATGGCCTACTAACTAAATAAGTTTGATGGTTAAAACACAGATACTTTTGGACCCATTTAAAAAATTTCTTTAGAAAAAACATCAGTTGATGTTAACCTCTATTAATTAACCATCGATGCTTGCATCGAAAATGGCGGCAAATTCGAAAAAATCTATTGAAGATTTTTATAAAACACTCGGAAGGATTTTAAAAATACACCTGTAATCAGTGCGCTTACTCCACTACAACTCTATAAGGGTGAATGCACTTATATTAACGTACGCCACTGCTACCTTAAAAATTAATTCAGAGGCAAAATTCACCCAGACACTTTTCTACTACTTCTTAAGCCGATTCTTAAGATTTAAGGCGCGATGAGAAATTTAATTTGTACCATGTACGTAAATGATATTTATCTACGCCACTGCTTTTTTTTTAAGATTGAAATAACATTACAATGATAAAAAAAATTATAATTAAATAGTCTCAATTTGTAGTTTATTATAAAATCGATAGGTTTTTGCCCCTGATGTGATATATCTCTACTAAATGGATATTAAATAGATTAATTTTGTATCGATTTGAAATCGTACAACTTTTCGCATATCATCATCATCCACACCAATGTGCTATGTGCATTTTCTTTCTCTCGAGTATGTTTTTGATAAAATAAGACAAGCTTTAAATGCGTAGGTTCCTTTATCGTTTTAGCAAAAAAACACTACCAAACATAATTTAAAAGGTAGATCTACACGCGAAGGTTGTCAAAGTGGGTGGGGATATTTAATTTATCAGTTCCGTATTAGATAATTTCGTAATGATAAACGTTTAGATAAATTTACTTCAAGTTTTAAGGAGTACCTAGTTCTCAGCAGTGGCGTACTGATTTTATCGCCTTTTTTCTTCTCTGTGCAACAAAAAAAAAACAAATGAGCGCTAAAATTTAAGATGAATGTTGGTATAATCGGGAAATTATGAGAAGAATAGGGCGGAACCAATAAATTAGACTGCGGAACTTTTGTAAAGAATAGAACAGAGTGTGCTATAACGAAAATGTGTCTGGTAACATCTGGTCGCATCAATTTTAGAGAGAGATGGCACTCGCTCCCTCTATCTATACTACTCAAGATATTGGCTCTGCCCTATTCTTTTCGAAGTTGCGAAGTCTACCAGACACATTTTTGTTATAGTGCATTGGCTCCGCCCTATTCTTCTCATAAGTTTCGGACTTGAGCTGCTTCTTAACGTTTTATCTTAAACTTTTTAAAATTTTCGTCTGGTTTTTGTTTCATAATGGGATAGTTAGGTTATGTTCTTCTGAAAGGAAACCATTATTATTAAACCTCTGCCTCTTAACATCATTTATCTCTACTTAAAAAGTTTGTCCAAATTCTTCTGAACTGAACCGTTTAAACTTACGACGCTGAAATAGTAATAAGAGACAAGGCGTATAATTGGTCAGGAGGCGTGGCCTTGAACTTCTTAAAAATGGTGGGGAGGCATAGAAGAGTTTCTAGAATTCGTTTCGCCGCCATCAGAATTCAGAGCCTTATCTATGGCGTTGTGTAATGAAGACTACGAATACAAACTTTTATTTTGATATCTGTTTCGTTATTGGCTTCGCATTTAAGTTAGGTTAGAATCACAAATAAACGTTCCTTGGCCTTCTCCACACTTTTTTGTTTGTTAGCCTGGTACAGTAGTCAATAATAACAAGACAGCCACGAGCTGCTGTTCGCTGTCGCTCGCTTCAAATGAGACTAGTGTTCCAGAAGCACACACAAGACAACCACGAGCTGCTGGTCGCTGTCGCTCGCTTCAAACGAAGTCACATAAGCGATAATGAGACTACTGCTCCAGAAGCTTAACATGACAACCACGAGCTGCTGGTCGCTGTAGCTCGCTTCAAACGAAGTCACACGAAGTGTTTGGTGATTCGAATTCTTCTTAATCCGGATTGAACAATTTTTTTCATTATGTAATCCGGATGTTTAAAAAATCCTGATTGTCTTGGTGTTAATTAATCCGGACTATCGAGGTTCTACTGTATTTAATTTAATAAAAAAAAAAAGTTGAGTAAAATATTTCAATTTTTATTGTAATATTTTTGGGGAATTCTATTTTTTTGGAAATTCTGGAAGAATATCTGCAATTCTTCAAAAAACTGTCGAGGAGAGGTTAATATCGATAGTTAATTATTTTTACAAAATTAATTTAATAATTAGTTATGTTAATTTAAAAAAAAAAATAATCTGAATATATTTGTTAAATTTAAAAAAAATAATATTAATCCGGATCTGTAGTATTGGGTATATACTACGCTGCTCCGAGCTCTCCCCACGGACCCCTCAACGGTTACTTCCACACTTTATTTCAAACAGTGTATGTTGTCAAGGTAGACAGAACAGTGTAGTTGTACATTCTACGATTTGTTTATAACAAGAAATTTTACGCCGGTTAATAATTTATTTATATTATTAATTTGATTACGATAACAACAACTTCAATGAACAATTTTACAAAAACTATTCGTGAGTGTGTGTTTGTGGTGGTAGCGAGCAAATTGGGCTTTATTTCGGCGCTATTATTTTTTAAAGTGGTTTAATAAATTAATTAAAAGAAAAAAAAGTGGTTTAAAAGTCAAGTGATTATAAAGTAAATTAAATACACGTGATTAACTAGCAAAACAGCACATGTTAAATTATTTCCGCAAGTTTTTTTTTATTTATTTATTTCATTTTTTTTTTCTAATTCAATGTTTGTTTTTTTCCGCTTTGACGATTTGTTTATAGTTTATTTAGTGGTAAGTTGCCACTGAATAGGCCATTAATGTCGTTAGTAACTAGATATTATGGAGATTAAAGAAAGAATTATTTGTTATCTGATATCGTAAACTAAAGCGAACGTTTAGATACAATTTAGTATTCATTTTTTCAATTTTTTTTTCAAAAAATAATAGGTATCAAAGAAGCTTTTGTTTTTGCGGTTAAGTTACCCCATCTCTAATTTTATTTATTTAACACCTGGTTACAGGGCCGGACAGGCGCTTTCAACGCCTTTCTGTTGTTCAGGAGTATTTGATTAAAAATTTTAATTTCAAGTTTAGGTACTATCGAATCACATTAGATGTTTTGTTAATTGTCTAGATTAGAGGTGGGCGGTGTGCAAAATTAGAAATTTAAATGAGAAAATTTTGAATTATTTGTACTTGAATATTTGAGAATAGCCTACTGAGACTTTTATTGTGTAAGAGCGTATTTTTAATGGCAAATGGAAAGAAGTGTCACTTCCGGTTTAACCGGAAATGAGCACATTAATGTAACGCCCTCTATGGTTAGAAGTTTGTTGAATCTATCTACAAGTAATCTAGATCTAGTTTACCAAATATTTTCAAAAATATAAGTATCAATATGGCGTTTAATAAAGAAGTGTATTTATTTTGTCACATACAGGGTGTTTCAGTGGTGTGTGTACTAGCTACTTTACTTCAGCATTGCCAGAAAAAACGAAACGCATTGATATTTTAGCAAATTCTTATCATTGAAATGAATTTTTAAAGGATTTTTATACAGGATGGCCCAAAATAAAGGAATTTTTTAGGCGCATTTTAGTCAATTTTAAGTTTAGACGTTTTGTCTGCATCTACTTATCTACAATTAATCTAGATTTAGTTACCAAAAATCGCCAAAAAATAAGTCTTAATATGGCGTTTAATAAAGAAGTATATTTATTTTGTGATATACAGGGTGTTTCAATATTATGTGTGCTAGCTAATTTACTTCAGCATTTGCCAGAAAAACGAAATGCATTGACATCTTAGCAAATTCTTATCGACCAAATAAATTAATTAAAGGAATTTTATACAGAGTGGTCTAAAATATGGCGGTTTTGTAGGCGGCTTTTAGTACATTTTGAGTTTTGACCTATATTATTTAAACATAGCTAGAAGTTAGTTCATATTGGTCCGAATTAAATCTACTATTTTCTCAAATTTTTAAATTTAAAATGACGACCCATATAGCGATTATCTCATTTTTTGCGTTTTTCTATTATAACTTAGCCGTTCATTGTTTTTTTGAAAATCTAAAATAGACATTTTGCATACAAAATATAAGCCTTTCGTCTTAACATAATCAATTTTTAAAATTATTTACAACTTACCTACCTTCAAGTGTAAAAAGTTTCCTAAAAATTTTTAAAGTGGATTTTCTCAAGTCGGCTTCAACTTTTCTTTTTAACTTTTGAGTATGTTATAGACATCATAATTCTTAACCTAAAGACGCTTATTTCATTTGTTAAATTTTTTCAGAAACTCATTTACGATTTTTTGAAGGTGAGAACTTCAAAAACCTATAACTTCTTTTGTAATTAAAATAAAAATTTGAAAATTGGCAAAAATATTAATCTTTTAATTCTCTATTATTTGGCACTTTAACGCTTCCGGTTAAACCTGAAATTAAAGAAATATCTAGGAAATATCAAGTAATTATCGGAACACTTTGTATATTTTGAATGCTTGTAAAATTAGATTTCTGATGTTACCAAACGTTGTATATTTTAACTTCCAACTATTTTGAAACACCCTGTATATAAGTTTTAAGGGTGCAGCTCTTTGGGTAGATATTGCATAACTTGTATAACAAGTTGGTCGTGTTAAAATATTTTAAGACAAACAAACCTTCGCCAAATAACAAGTTGAATCTTTCACAACAACAATTTTTCTGCAAGGACATAACCGCTGAGCATATCTTTTTAATCTAAGGAAGTTTCTCTCAATAAACATTTTAAATTATCTTTCATGACACTCTTCTATTAACTCGCAAAGTTATATTCTCGTCGAAGAGCAAAAAATGCAAACTCCCGTGGCTACGTGTGATTAATTTTTTGACCCTACCTTAATTTGAGTTTTAAAAAAAGAGCTAATTTTTATTGTGCTTCATGATCTCGTTAAAAGAGGTCACTTGCAAAAAGTTATTATTTTTATGTTGTCAATCGTTGAACCTTAACGTTTTATCTTCTCGTATTAACTCATCCGTAGTTGTTGTACAATACCGTTAAAATAAACAATTTATTTAAAATAGATGATGTGTATAGACAATTTTTAATTTGGAACGAGAAATAGAAGAAACAGTTGATTGGTTTTCAAGGTCATTCGACAAGTTCGACTACTTTGAGTTATCTTTTGATCGTCTATTGCCAAACTTGGTTTTTTGAACTTGAATTAAGATTTTAGATTGGTAATTTAAACAAATTGTTAGCAAATTGCAAAAATGTTGGGAATCCTAAAGCTACTTGAAACTTGATGTATAATCGGAAAAGCGAGTTTGGTTGAGAAAAATTATATTTTGGCAAAGATATTGGTAATTCTTGCGTGAATCATTTTTGCATTTTTAAACTAACAAATTAAATTTCTTTTTACCGAGAATTGCATGTTTAAAAATAATTGTGGTTGTGTTTACTTTAGGGAAATTCTTTTATTATTCGGTTTCTCTCATCGCATCATTATTTTAATCATTAATTCATTTTTTTTTTTCGATTTTTTGACCCTCATTTCGCAAATTATTTATTTTACATTTTTCAACCTCGATATTCTTCTTTGAAGTTCTTATTACCTTCGATAATTAATTTTCTATTTTTTTTAATACATATTTCATTTGCATTTAATTGATAATTCCTCAATTGGTCGTACATTAATCATGCATTTTTTCACTTCCATCTTGTATAACAAGTCGGCTTTTACCAACTAATTGTATTTATTGCAATATTTTTTTCTCTCCGCAAGACCTCGTTATGTTATTATTTTAAATTTTCCACCTGTGTGCGCTATAATTACACGTAAAATTAAACAAAAAAATTTTCTTTTAATCGTTCGCTTACGTAAGATGTAAAATGTTAATTGTATACGTACGTATTTAGATTTTATATTCAAGATTACAAATTAGTTTCGAGATTAGTTTCTTTTGTTCTCAAAGGGCGCGAAGTGCAAATAATGTTTATTTCGAATGATTGTACAATGTACAGGGTATTGTAGGTAACGCAAACTCACAGAAATTCCAATAACTTCTTTATTAATAATAGGAAGTAAAGAATTCTTTTTTGGAGGAAATAAATAGTATGTTAAGAGCGTTAGTTCAGTGATGTTAAAAGGTAATTAAAATTTTCGATTTAATCGGAAGTGACATCAATTTGCAAATTTGAATGGAACACCCTGTATATAATTGCACATTTGAATTCCTTTTTAAATAGACATTTAAAATTGCTCTAAAATTGATAGTTTTCAAGATATTCAAAGAAAATGCCATAAAAATGTTATTTTTAGTTTTTTTAGTTTTTCCTAATTTTGAAAAAAATAGAAAACTTTTAGAAAATTCATATATTTAAAAAAACACGTCCATAAAACTCGATATCAATTGTTTTATGAAAATGTTAAAATAGTATTGAAGATTTGAAAACAATTACTTTTCAAGATGGCGGCAACTTTAAAACTTGATTGTTATTTTTGCAATATCTCAAAAACTATTGATTTTAATGACATAATATCTTCACATTTAAACGCCTTATAAAACAAAGAATTCAAAAATGTGTTTTATACACGGTGTTACTTGAAAACAAATTAAGTTGGTACCATTTTCGGTTAAAGTGGAAGCGTATTTTGAGGTTATCTAAAGTGACTCTTCAAAAACGAATTTTTTTAATCTTAACAATTAAGCAACGAAGTTGCTTCGGGGAGGTGCCGATTTTTTTCTTCACCAACGCTTATTCAAAGCGGATACTAATCGGGGATTATCCACGATCTGACCGCTGGTTTCACCTGTAATAATGAAGTTATTGCGACATTTTGGGAATTATCTATTATAAAAGTAAATAATTTTTATTTTATGTACATTTTCAAATTAGAAACGTCATGAAATTCGTTCGAAATAGCCCCACCCTCATTTTTGTGCAAATTTTATTTATTTATTTTAATTTCATAGCCCCCTTTCGCAATTTTAGGCGAGGTTTTTAATTTGATTTCGTTTGGAAGATAAGTGTGAAATAAATTTCATATGATGAGAAAGAAGCAATTACTTGTCTCGGTTTTAAAAAAGTTGAATTGGATGTACCACATAGTCGAATGCCTGCGCTTTCTAAAAATAAAAAAGATAGAATATAGTAGACAATTAGCATGAACAATAATTACCTGTTTTAAAGTTTAAAGTTTCACTTCTTTCTACTCTTGTAATTTAAACTCTTTTGCCAATTGTATCGCTCTCGAGAAAGAGTTTTGTGTACTGCATTTTTTGCTTATAGTACAAGCTAAATAGTAAAACTGTAAGACAACTTTTTAATATTTTTCTTAGAATGAAAGCTAATGCATTCATTCATTGTGTTTGTTCTCTTTTTCTCTTTGTCAACAATTATAACCATCAAGTGCACTTGTTGTAATACAAACGAAAAAAATGCAAATTTCATTACCCTACTTGTTTATGATTATTTACGCTTTTTAATGTGTTATTAGTTATTATGTATACTATATCTAATACATTAATCTCAATATTTATATAAACTTTCCAGATCAGTGGTTTAGTAGAGAAAAAAGTTTAATTTATTAAATCGATTGGATTTAAATCAAAATTAATTTTTGTTAGCGAAAAGGAATTTTAAATATTTTAGTTTAGAATATTCGTTTTCAGTTTGAGAAGTCGCAAATACAAAGTCTGCCTCGCATATTTAGGAATAGGTATAGTCTGTTCAGAAAAATTTGGACTCGACTTTTTTGACTTTTTAGCTTAGCACAGAGTTTTTCTACATTTTCTAATAAAAAAATATTAATTTCGACCTGTATTTTTTAAATTCGCATATGGCATTTTTACGTATTTTTCGTAATTATATGTACCTATCGATAACTATCGATTAGTTATGAATAATGATCATATTTATGAATAATTATCGATATACGTATGGATAACTATCGATAAGTATGCGGATAACTATCAATATACCAAATATATCGATATTGTTTTTATAGCGATACTTTCGATAACTTTTTTTAATATCGCCCACCGCCTTAATTTTGAATATTTCTTATTGTATTTGGGGAACGTGGACACTCTGATAATGGTAATTGACATTTTTGTTTTGTCTTTCTATTTGCATTTTGTTATCAAAAACACGATTTTGTTAAAAGTCGTTTGATGTTAATACAAAATATTATGTTGTGTTTTTTAGATATTTTAATCAGTGGCGGTGTGGCGCCAATGTTTTAACCTTTGCTAATCACAAAATTTGGTTTGTATCTTATACCGCAACACTGACACACGCATTCTAAACGCGTCCAACACTGTTATAAGTGACTTATGCCCAAAACGTGTAATTTAAAATCGAGTGTGTAGTGTGTGGATGAATTTTAATTAAAATTTTTGTTATTTTCTTCTATACGTTCCAATAATTGAGGTGAGTCAATGTTGTTACTCGTTTAGGCAACAGAGATTGATGCAGTAGCGGTTAATAAATTAGAGATATCTAATGGTCTGTTTTGAAGGACTCCATTCAATAAAGGGGAAATTCAATTTTTTTTTCCAACATTTCCCCTAAGCTGTCCAGGAAGGAAGAAGGGGGTCTAAAAGTTGAAAATTCTATTCCCGAACAAACGCAACGTTTTTTATGTCGTAACGTTCAATATTTAAAATATTGCGAGAACAAAATAAACGTCCTGGGGCATTTTCCCATTTTCCGTCAGCAAAAACTTTTACTTTTGACCCTTACTCTAAAACGCGAATTACATAAAAATGATATTTATACGTGTAGAAACTTGGGAGTTTGATGGCCCCTCGACAGTTCAATAATAGTTATATTGTGTTAGAATTTTATTTATTGTATACGTGAGTGTTGGTAATTATATACCACATACAAAATGATTCTTTTCGTAGGTGTTTACATAATAAAGTCTTGCTCTAAAGAAAATTATTGCATCAATTCCGCATTTAAGGTGCACTTCCTTCTTTGCACAATAATTAAAATCCATTACCTATGCTTAATTTCGCGTATTGTCCAATGTTAAAAAAATGCAACTAATATTAGCTAAAGGGCGAAAATATATACAGGGTGCTAATTAAGTGGGTATTTTCAAATTCCTAAATTCAAAATGGTGGCGACTATAACAGTTGTCCCATTTCTATTATAATCTTGCTGATGAGCATAATTATGTATTATTTTGAAAATCTAATATCGGCATTGCATAAACAAAATTTGAAACTTCAAGCCCTAATGTAAACCAGTATGTAAATTTATCCAGAACCGGAGTTACGAATTTTTAAAAGTTAAAATTTCAAAAAAAATTTGTAATAAAAATGAAAATTTGAAAATTCGCTTATGTGTTAATTTTATAATTATCATTATTTGAGACTATTTTAGGTTAATAAACACTTCCGGTTAAACCGGAAATTAGAGAAATATAAAAAGTTTTTTGAAACACCCTGTTAATTTTTTACTATTTCGAGAGCTCGTAATGTTAGCTGTGAGATGATACCAAACACTTTATATTTCGACTTCCGGTTTAGCCGGAAATGGGATCAACTGTCCTATTTTAAACGTAACACCCTGTATATTTTTACTATTTTATAAGCTCGCAAATTAGCTATCTAGTACTAGTGATACCAAACTCTTCATATTTTGACTACCGCTTTGGCCAGAAATGGCGCCAACTTTCTTATTTTAATTGGAACACCCTGTATATTTTTACATTTTTGAAAGTGCTGCACATTGAAAAAAATTCCCTAGAAACAATGCTCTAAGCGAACTATTATGACGTCAAAACAGTGTTCTTATAGACTTCTTAACGTACCGAAATAGAAAAAAGGTTTTTTAAAACTGTCAAATCCACCATATTTCGGAACCCAGACGCCATTTTGAAAATTGGCGACTACTATTGCCCATTTTCTGCTGTAATAGTGATAGTGAAGTAATAGCACCTGGTATGTAATTCATAGATCGTTGTAATCCAAGATCACGAACCATCCTACTCGGATAGTGTTGTGTGGGAGACCCAACGTTGGTTGGTCTTGATACGCCACTGAAATAAAATTCATAGCTCCCTCTGATTAATTTTATTTAACCACCGTTATATTTATGACATTTTCTCAATTTTCTTGTAAATTTATGTTGTGATGAAACCCAACACTCCCCTTTTTACTTTTTATCATAGTTATTAATTTTAGATTAAGCTCGATCACGCAATAAACGAATTAAAATCGTATCACACGTACCGAATGAATTATTTTTTGTAATTTCATTCATTTTCGTTCGACTCCTCTAAACGTAACGTTTTTGTACCTTTCGGTTTGAACAAAAATTAAATTTTATGCATACAACAATTTGTTCTTCGCATTTTGCTCGCGGGTAATTTTAGTAAATTTTCAAGATGTAGGTTATCGTTAAGAAAAGTACAATAAAGATGACGAGGACATCCTTTCGTGTTTTAAAAAATTTTATTTCATTCGTGAGTTGTTTACACCAAAATGAGGATGGGAACTTCTTATAAAATACCTTCTAATATGTGCTGATAAGATAACGTTGTTATTACTCATAATTAAGCAATGTGTACAATTACAATCACAATGATTATAACGGTTTTTTTTAATTAAATTGTCGAAAACTGCATTGTAGTGGTGAAAAACCATCGAAATTGGTTGTGGTGAAAAACCATCCAAGTGATGCTTTTTTAGTGGTGAAAAGTTATTAAAAGTCGCAACAATTTACAACATTGTTTTTCTTTTTAATTTGTAAATGTTTATACTTATTTTTATGTTTATAACGCCAATTTATAGTTCCTCTGTAAGTTTAATTGTTCATAAAACTGTCGTAAAAAAACTCTCTTTGGTCTGTGTGTAAGGAGCTGTAAATTTTTATCTTTCGACATGGATTTATAATTTTCACGCTCTACTTGAAAAGCTGAATTAAACTTCATTTATCTGACTTTTAAGTTTTAAGTGTTAATACCCTTAAATTTGCGATGGTCTAATTCAAATCACGCATTCGTTCCATTTAAAGAGAAGAGTTGCGTATTTTGCGGTCGCGCTATATAATTGAATGAAAAGTTAAAAATTTCATATGTTGATAAAAATTCAACCACTGGCCTTTTATTTGTTTTTAAGTGACCAATTATTTTATAAGTTGTTCCAAACTAAAAATGGCTTGTTGGGGCTTGTGGTTAAAACGCACGACGAGCTAACTCATTCAAATTGCAATTTCTTGTGCCTTTTAAGGAGTTGTCTAAAAACTGGTATGGTAAGATTCAAGTTTTTTTGACAGTTTTATCTGTAACTGATAGTGATTTGGTCAATGAAGGCGATTATAACTTTTGAGTGTCTCGATCTTCTTCGTATACAAAAGTTTCATCCTTCTAGTGTTTTATGGATTTTTAACTCGTCATATACGAGGTCGTTTTAATAAATAAAAATTAATAACAATAGTAAGAAGAGTAGGTAGAATTTATTTTTGAGGGTCAAACTTCTTAATTAATAGGATAGGTCAAAGTTGTCAACTTAAATCAAAGCTTAGTGATCTAACCACTCGCTTGGAAATGTTTATCTATGGCCCCTACGGGGCCCTTTAATTAAAAACAACTTGTGGTAATTATTTAACGCTTACTTATAGGGTGGACAATAATGTATTATAGACTTAAATAAATTTAAAACGATAGTGCCTTTAGTCAAAAACTAATTGAAAGTGTGAATTGTTAAAAAAGCGAAAATGATGAAAATGAAAAATATCAAAGCTATTTTTCGTAGAGGTCAAAATCAGGTATCATCTAAAACCGAGCCTGGAAACAACATCAACGAAAATTTATCGCGTTCGTCGTCAGTCACAAACATTAATGTTGATCACAAAAATAAGGGGGCTTTTTCGAAATTACGAAAATCCGCCTCGAAAGATAGATTGGACAAATTGACGGATAAAAAAAATGACAAAAAAGGTAAATACGACCCTTATAAAAAAAAAATTTTTTTTAATTTTATTTTGTAGGTTTTGGTAGCAATAATAATAAATTAGATTCTGCCGATGTTGATCATTCGTTAGAGTCGATTCAGGAGATCGAAATTCTCCAAAAGCAACTTTTTGAAATGGCCAAAGAAAAATCGAGTCTTGCCCTTGAATTGGGTGAACGTAAAGGAGAATTGCAAAGTTTAAAAAATGAGATTGTTAAATTAAAGGTTTGTTTTTTAACTTTTTAATTTACACCAGTTTTTCTCAAACTTTTCCCAAAAGCAACCCTCTTTAAAGTTCGGGGGAACCCCAAATACTTTTACAGTAAAAAAATGCAATAACTTTGATTTTATAGTTAATAATTTCATTCTTTAATCTTCAAAGCCTAATTGAATCGGAGGTTAGTAAGATGCATTTTTAGAAAAGTTTGAGAAGCCCTGGTTTAAACAACTTTGTTTTAATTTAATTAATTATAATTTATTTTAGATGTTTCAAGATCAATCTTCTGTAAGAATAGAACAATTGAATGATGAAAATACGTCATTACGTAACAGACTGAGAGATGTGTCAACTTCTCCTTTATCTGATAACGAAAAGCGACAATTGTTGCTAGAGACAGAAAGGCATAGCTCGGCTCCTGCTTCGATTGCTACAAATGTAAGTTGTTTTTCACATTAAATGCCAATCAGCTCGCTTATAGTAGGGTCAGTCGATGATCTACTTTTGTGTTTCTGTTGGCAGCACTGTTGCTCAATTCTGCCCATTGAGTATAAACACCATGTTAGTATCAGGAAGAAGTGTTCGCAACCGTTGCTTATAGGTGAATGCTCCTTCCTGTTATAGTAACACAATATTTTTTATTCAAAGGTTCTATCAAAATTTCAAGTTCCAGTGTCGTTACCGCGACGTTAACCACGATCACTCCGCTTTCAGTTAGCACTAAAAAAGTGCAGCGTTCAGTAATCCCTTATTGTAGTCTGAAGGTGTATCAGCCCTGCTGTTCGATGGTGGTGTTTTAAAAAGCGAGAAGCGCTTTTCGCTATTTTAAACACTAACATAGAATAGCAAGGCCAAAGATAAGATCCATCTAAGACTTTCAGCACAGTTGTGTGACCCTACGAATGGACCAATTCTGCAAACAGTGGGAACGCCCCTTTTAGAGCAATTAGCCGTCTGTTGGTTGTTAGGAACTGTTCTTTTCTTTCTTTTCGAATCATTCGAAATTCGATTTCTTTCAGAATCTTTTCGCCCATTGATTTGAAAGTTTAAAAATCTCACGAGGGTTAGGGCGCGTTCAACACTGCAGCTTCGCTGCTGACACACGAATGCTTGGCGATACTGCTGAATCGCATTGTTTAGGAATGGATTGAAATGTTTAAAAGTCTCGCGAGGGATAGGACACGTTTACACTGCAGCTTCTCTGCTGACACACGAATGCTTGGCGCTACTGCTGAATTCGTTCATTGTTTACGAATCGATTGGAAAGTTTATAAATCTCCCGAGGGTTAGGACACGTTTACACTACAGCTTCGCTGCTAGCACACAAATGCTGGCGCTACTGCCAAATTCGCCCATTGTTTACAAAAATGGGTTGTTAAAGTTAAATTTAAAAAATCTCACAAGGGTTAGTGCAAGTTTACACTGCAGCTTCGCTGCTGGCTTATGAATGTTCGACAGGCATTGCTCTATTGCTGAATTTGCGCATTGTTCACGAATGGATTAGACAGCCTCAAAAGAGCATCGCAAGAATTAGAGAACGTTTACACTGCAGCTTCGCTGCTGGTACATAAATGCTTGACCACCAAGACAGGCCTTGGCCTTGAACACGGCAAGACAGCCATACAGCGATGTGCTAGCAGCAAGGCTGCACCATAAACGAAGACATTTATGCCTATAACAGCTCTTCTTCGGCACAAGTAAATGGAACTCACGTAGCACTCGAGCAAATTCAATCTGCTCATCAACCCCATTAATTTGTTTGATTGTAATCAACTTTAACATCAACTCTTTTTTAGCTCCACGATGATGGAATGTTAGGAGACATAACCGCCTGTCCAACACCCGATTGGGACAAACATTCAAGCAGCAATGTCAGCGAAGTTTCGGTGGCATGTTTACAAGACAAAATTAATCAAATGCAAGAAACTCACTATAGGTAAAAGAAGCTCCTCAAGCGTCAATTGTTTTTTATTAATTTATTTTTTAAAATTTCCAGTACAAATGAAGAATTGCAAGCAACGCTACAAGAATTGACGGATTTACAACGACAACTGACCGAATTACAACAAGATAACGAACGCTTATCGGACGAAAAAAATTTAATGTTTGATTCTTTATGCAGACAAACTGAACGCTTAAACGATGCGCGTTCGGAAGTGGAATCGCTCAAACAACTATTATATCGCGAAAAAGACGAAAATGGCCAACTCGAAACAATCGTAGATCGCGAACAAAAGCTAGTCGATTTGCTCAAGAGTGGACAAGAAGAGAGGGAAAGTTTGTTGGTTAAACAAGAACAATTGAGTGGCGATCTGCAAGAAGCTAGAACTTCCAATAACGAACAAGTTGTCGAAATTGAACAATTGACCGAAAGGGTACGAACGCTCGAAAGTACCCTCGATGCAAAACACGCCGAACATAAACAAATCGATCAAGAATTAGCTATCGCCAAAGATCAGTGTAGTGGAAGATATATAGAAATTAATCGACTCACCGACTTATTGGATAATGCAAGAACTAAAGTAAGTTTTTTTTTCTTTAAACGTCAAAAAAAGTTCAGTTTTTTATGTAAAAGTAAATTCTAACCTTACTTATTTACAACAAATTGTAACATAAAATTAATGATATTTTATATGTAAAAAAGTTAATGTTTTTTAAATTTTATTTTATAATTTGTTCGTTGCGTTTAATAATTAGCTTCATTTTACAAATTAAAGTTAATTTAAAAAAATATTTGACAATTGAAGTACAAGTAATTGACAAGAGATGGCGCTTTTACGCTTGAAGAAAAATAAAATGTGTCATTTCCTCCTTATAAAACAGTGTAGTATTTCTTAAATTTTGTACGACTATTTTATTTGTCTTTTTTTAAAGATTAACGAGTTGGAACAAGAGAGGGCTCTTAACGATAAATCAGAATTGGACGAATTATTAGACAACGCAAGGAAAGAAAAGGATACACTCGAATCGGAAGTTACGGACTTGAAGGAACAAATCGCTCTCAGTCGAAATGAAGCTGAAAAGTTACGAGAACAAGTTCGTGCCTTACAAGAAGAATGCATGGTAAGTCAAATGCACATTGTCTTAGAAAGTGAGTATTTTAAAAGCAACTTTTTGTGTAGGTTACAAGAAATAACGCCAAGTGTACGCAGTCCGAGTTGGAATATAAGTGCGAAAAGTTGGCTTTGGAGAAATCAAATTTGAGCGAACAATTACAACAATTGCAAGAAGTTACCAATGAGTTCCAAGTACAAGCTCAGTGTCAGTTGGACGATAATAGACAACTGTCGACAGTTTTGTCGGAAACGCAAAGAAATTTAAGTGAGACTGAAAGAAAAAATAACGAACTTGCAAACGAAGTAGAGGAATTAAATAAAATACGAAAAGCTGAGGTTTGTAAATACAAAAAAATATATTTTCTTCTTATAAACTTACCCTGACTCCGCCCACTTTTAAAAAGTTTGGATAAACTTTAGAGATCACAGTTCTTAGCAAACTTCTAAAAGTGGGCGGAATTAAGGTCAGTTTTGGTTTTACCAAAGACCATACACTTACGAGTGGTTACATAAAGGCGAATTATATTTTAATCCGAGAATTATATTTATAATCCTTAGATATGGCAACGTTAGACAAAAAATTGATAAATAAATAAATAAAAATGTCAAAAGTTTGATAAACTGTATTCACAATTCAACACAAACGTCAAATTTTGACATTACAATGTGTAATGTTGCCATATCAAAGGATTATAAATCTAATTCTCGGATTAAAATATAATTCGTCTTTATGCTACCGAGCAGCGTGACTAGCGACATCTTCTTTAGCGGGGATTTTTGATCACATTCGGCCCATAAGCTATGCCAGTCTTATAATACTTATATGGTCTTTGGTTTTACGAATTTGGTATTCTCAAATTCATACGAAATTATTAAAACTGAGCGGAGTTAGGGTCAGAAAGTTTGAGTTTTGTTGTAGAATTTGACCCTTGATATGGTTGCTCTGCTGTTTGAATTATACCAGTTTAGTTCCCATGTCTCCTCCACTGGACTTGGGCTCAGTAGTATTGATCAGCAATTTTTCCTCTTAAATATTTTCTGTTGCCAATAGATCAGTGTCTCGCAGAGATGTGATATGTTGAACTGGCTCCGTCCTTTTTACAATTTGCAGTCTTTTGTACAGGCCAATATGGGTTTATAGGTCATTTTTGAAAACGTCCTCTTACTGTTTCTAGCTGAGTGTTGCCTAAAATCGACAATTCTTCAGTTTTGTTCTTGCTTGATGGATCTTCAAAAGCCTATCTTTGTACAATTGGCTCCTTGCCAACAATATGTATTTTTTCTGATCTCTTTTTTTTAAGATCGACACTCAACAGGTTACTCGGAACTTTTGGTCCAGTTTTGGTCCAAGGTCGAACTGGTCAGATCCGCATGTTGTCAATTACCGACGGGTTCGAATGCTTTTGGGGTTGAACTTTTGTGTACAAGTTCAACTTCTTCATTTACTAACGAACCTAACCTAACGAAACATGATCTACCATAACCTCACCACCGTAACTTAACGAAACATGACCTGCCCTAACCTCGTCAACCGTAACATAACCAAACATGACCTACCCTAACTTCACCTTCCATAACCTAACCTAACCTCACTCTCCATAACCTAACCTTGAATAAAAACTAAAATAAAACAAGATATTTTTTTGTTAATTCTAAGTTTATGTCTGGAACGTTATTAATCTTTCGAGGGGTCAAGAGGGCTCAGGAGCTATATTAGGCTGTTTCCGAAGGAACTAAATGAAGCCAGTCCGACCATGTTTTGTTAGGCATCTGACTATGATCTATGACTTCTCCTGACCTTTACCATGGGCCACCAAGCCACAGTTGCATAAGTTATTGTGCGCTTAATAACACTGGTTAGAGCCAATCACCAATGGGTTATTACTGGGTCAAAACTTCCAACTTTTCTCATGAAGTCGCTCTTACAAGCTTATAATTTTTTTTAACTACTCGTTGCAATTTTACCTTGACAAGAGCGATCCCAAGATATTTAACGTTGTCCCGAATTTTTATTGTGTCTTCCTTAAATATTTAGAGGTTTCTCTAATAATTTCCTCTCTCTGATCCTTCCTTTTGATGAAAGGAACGGATGTCAGCTGTTTGGAGACTTACGTTAAATTCTTCATTTCCAACCCAAGTTTATATTTAGAACTCTTGACATGAGATAAGCAATAAGCATGCCAAACAGGACCTCGGCACCTTAGCAACATAATACCATCTGATCTTAGCGATTTATACGGGCCGAAGACTTATCAGTCTCAGTCTCCACTCTGAGCCGCCGTTTTGTTAGCAGAATCTTTAACTATTATTAATGTAGTTGAGGCCAAATAAAGTGACGCATGATTCACCTCCTTACAGTGTAAGAAAAAGTCCTTAGTAAACGTATTTCTAATCTTAATGCATGGCTTGTGCAATATTTCTACGTGTGGTGGACCTGCGTAGCTTCAGCGCGAATTTTTACTGACAAATTTTTCTAAACTGCGCTAATAATCACGTTTTCTTAACTTACGTAGCGATGACTCATGCGCCACTTTATTTGGCTTCAACTATATAATTTTTTTGTTTAGAATGAAGAGTGGAAAAAGTTTCAAAACGATCTCCTTACGTCGGTACGTGTCGCAAATGATTTTAAAAGCGAAGCTCAACAAGAGCTGCAAAAGATGATTATGGAAAACAAGGCTCATAGAGAAAAAATTAGACTACTCGAAACACAACTCGATAAATTTAAAGGTTAGTTGCATGCTGAATTTTTATTTTACTAACAATAACTAAGAACTAATGAGAGGTGGACACCATTTATTGAATTTGATGGGAAGGATTATTGCAATTTTTATATTTTAATTTTTAAAAATGCGTGTTAGGCTTCGAATTCAAGTTTGGAACTCGAACCGTTCCTACTGAAAGGCGAACGGTACCTGAAGTTTTTAGTTAAATAAGTAAATGATACGTTATGCAAATGGAGAACAAATTGCTAATAATTTATTTATCTGAATAGGTAACTCAAAGTATGTAGAAAATCAAAATCGCTCGCTCTCTGCATCAATTCAGCGAGAACAAAGTTCTTCTGAACAACCGTCGACTTACCTTCATTCAAAACAAAATTTCAGTTATACCCAAAGTACAGGTTCGGTTAAAAAAGAAAGTGATAATTCCAAAAAACTCTCTTTCCTTCCAGTTTTGTCTAAAATTTCGGGAAAATCGAAAGAAAAATCTGAAGAAAAACTAAAATCAACCGAACCGAAAAGTTCAGGAAAAACGAAAGACAAATTTGAAGAAAAACAGAAACCAATCGAAGCGAAAAGTTCAGGGAAAACGAAAGACAAATCTGAAGAAAAACAGAAATCAACCGAAGCGAAAAGTTCAGGAAAAACGAAAGATAAATCTGAAAAATTGACAGAATCATCGTCTCAGACGAGTAGATACGTGGATTTTAGTAAATTAATCAATTCGAAACGTACTAAAAGCGTTCCAAACGTGTCCGAAATTAAAAGCGAGCCTAGTCACGTTCCGAATAAACAACAAAAAAATTCTAAACGCGTCCTATCGGAACAAGAGGCACTCGATTTGGCACTTTTAAACAGCTTACATTCCCAAATTGATCCTAACACTTTGGAAGATAATTTGACCAACGACCAAAAGTTCATACGCAAAGTTAAAAGTGCTTTGGATACCGATCTCCACGCGACAGCTTTAAAACCTGTTAAAAAACAAAAAGAACAAGTCGCAATAAGCAAACCTTTATTAACTTCCGTTTTGAACAATCCAAAATTGAAGGAAATTGCCGAAGACGCCACGATGGTTTCTGTCGAAAAAGACGATGCGCTAGAGCTAAACGGAGAGCTAGATCCCAAACCGTACGCTTCTAACTTTAATAAAAAATACGACATCGTAACGATGAGGTCCAATAAGAAAAAGTTCGATAATTATTTCAATTCGAACATCGAATTCCGCCATTACGACTTGGAAACTAGACCAATATCGATTTCTAGCTTCAAACCAGACGCCATTAACAAGAGTAAGAGTTTAAACGATTTGTATCCGGACGAACAGGTTGCTTCCGAAAGCAAAGTCTTGTCTCCTCACGGAACTTTTGACGACTTATCGAGTCCTCAATTGTCTCGATTTAAAGATCCAGAAAAAAGTGAAAAAAATTGGAGGTTAAGCGAGCCTTTAGCGTCGATACTAAAAGATCCCAAATTTGCGACCAATAGCAAAAGCGACAATGTTTCGGAAATGTCCACTCTTAGTTCGTATCAAATTAGCGACCTCGAAAGAGATAGGCCAAAGAGCGACGGGTCGATCTTTACGATCAATTCCGATTTTAAAAGTCATCGAATTTATTTAAATTCGCCAATATTTAGGAGCGAAGAAGAAATTTACGAGCCTTCTTTTGTAAAAGTAATCGAATCGACCGCCTACGAAGACGATTATTTTGATAAACCTCGACTGAAAGGAGAAGTAATTGAAGATTTGTCGTTAAAGCCTGCTACTTATGAACACGGTTCGTTCGAAAAGAGTCAGCTGAAAGAAGAGACGATTAAAGGTTTATCGTATGAGTCACCCACTTACCAATGGTTTGAAAAACCTCAACCAAAAGAAGAAATAATTGAACATTTATCGTTACAGTCTGCTACTTATGAACACGATTTGTTTGAAAAACCTCAACCGAAGGAGGAAATAATTAAAGATTTATCTTTGGGAGCTACCAGTTATGATTCGTTTCAAAAACCTCAACTCAAAGAAGAAATAATTGAAGATTTATCGTCTACGACTTACGCTTCGTTTGTAAAACCTCTCCCAAAGAGAGAAGTAATGGAAGATTCGTTAGACGATAGAAACAAAGACACGTCGAGAAACTCTTACGGCGATTTGGAGTTCTTGTTGCGATCGAAACTTGACGAAACCGAAGTGCGTTTCGTACAAAAAATTTACAACGAATGCGACAGGCCTATTTCGGATTTAACCGAAGAAGAATTGGAACTTATAGCGTTTTCACAAAGGCAGTGCCGAAGTGGTTGCATAGATTTCGATAGAAAGGTTACCACAAGACATACGATCGGTCCTATCAAAACTTCTGTGACTTTTGACGACGAAACAAAAAGTTGCGCAATTCAAGAGTTGGATTCTGAAGAAGATAACATAATTAGTCCGCCAAAAAGTTTTGATGAGAGAAAGGAAGAGATTGTGTCTTCGCGTTTGGTTGAAGATAATTTATCTGCTTCTTCGTCGAAAAAGAAGTCTAATAGAGAACCAATTTATGCTAATTATAGTAAATTTTTGCAACAAATGTTGCATAATGGCGAACAAAATTTAAACAAAAATCCGATAGCCAAAAAACCGCCTTTTCCTTTACCAAGACGCGGAAGTAAAGAAAACTCGGAAAAAACAAACGATCAAATTTTTGACAGCTGTTCAAATGACAACTCATCAAACGACAATGTCAAAATTATCAGTCAAGTCACTCATTCATCAATAAATTTAAACGAAACGCAAGAAAGTGAAAAGTCGAGCGAAATAATGCAGTCCAAGACAACGGACGAAATTGCAGAAGAAGAAAATTGTAAAATATTTGGAAATTTCGATAAGTACTATTTAATTAATCAAATAAAAGCGGAAGAAGAAAATGAAGAATTATCCGAAGACGAACCAGTAGGAACAGAAAGTGAAATTGTAGAACAATTAGCGAATTATGCCGATCTTCCGGAAGTATCGATACAGTTAGCGCATACGTTAGAACGTACTATAGAGGCTCGTGCTAATTCAGAACATATAGTAGAACCGCCTGATGATTCAAAACGTGCAGTTCAATCGCCTGCTGATTCAGAACGTACAGTAGAACCGCCTGTTGATTCAGAACAACATTCAGAACAATCAGATGCTTTAGAACATCCAATCGAAGAGCGTACTGCTTCAGAAGCTACATCCAAAGCGAGCACTCCGTCAGAATCAGAATATGCAACTGCACCGAGTACTGTAACGAGCGACTACCAAGAATGCGCAAATGTAGAAGAAACTGCTCTAGAGCATCACGATGCAGAACAAGGATTCTCAATATTGAAAATGCTAGACAAGTTGACTCATTTGTTCGATGCGCCTCCACCGCCTCCCCAAGAAGCAACAACGACGTTTGTAAACTCAAATTATGTCGACGCAGAGGAATCTTTTCATCTCGAAAGGCAGGAAGCTAAAACTACCGAAAATTCGACAATTACATCGAACGAAACGCCCACGCAAACTGGAGAGCCTCTCATTGTGGCGCACCATTATCATCAACAATTATTAGCAAGTAAACAACAAGAACAATCGTCGAGTCTATCGAATACCGATAATTCAGAGTTGGAACATTTAATAACGACGTACGATGTTTTGAATAATCCGACGCCCTCGATTAGGCATCGTTGCGGCAAGTGCGGCGGAAAGCGTCAACATCCTCAGTGTTTGCATCAAAAGCCGTTGGACAATTTTAAAATCGAAGCCGCTAAAGTGGACGTAATTAATAACGACGACAATAATATTGGAAATGCAATAAAAAAGTTTGAAGACTTAATACAAGTTAATCAGTTTAAAAGCGAAACTATGAGACGCACTGTCACGGCTTCTAAAATTCCCACGAGAATCGATAAATGAGTTGGAAGATTTAAGGGTTGATTTTTTAAACAATTTTTTTAATAATGAGAGTTATTATATAGCTAGTTTGTTGGGAGATCATTTTTATATATTTTTTATTAATAGCTAAAATGTATTATTTTTTAAATAAATAATCTGCTAACTTTGAGATTCGAATAACAATTGAATTGCATTTTTAATTATTTAAACATGAAATAATTGAAATTTGAGTGGTTATCAAGAGCTTTTAGTGCTAAAAATAAGGTAATCGAAATCATTTTCTTTAATTTGTGCTTTTTTAAAACTCGGGTATTTTGGGACAAACTTAAGATTGCTGCGATTAATCAATCAATTGATTGATCGAATAATCGTTTGAAAAATCAAACAGTCGATTCGTTGATTAAAACATCGATTTATCCATTGAATAAAAAAACACCTCCTACTCTACCAGGAAAGAGCCATTTAGCTAATAATATGGATCGATTTCTCCAATAGGAATGGTTGCTTATACTCCCACTTATAAGAAAAGATCATGACAGCCAATGATAATGTAAACTCGACTGAATGAATGAGTCATCCATGGATTTCTAAAATGTCGACGGTTGCTAACCCTCCTTCCGGATCTTTTATGTTCTAAGGATTAATCGGGTTTTTCTCTCTCAGTCCACTAGAGACGAGACTTCTAAAAGTCGAGTGACGTCTCATTGACGCCTCTTTAATTTTTGCGGTGACACAAGCTCAACAACCTTCAAGAAACCCTTATACAGGGTGAGTCTGAGCGATGGGTCTATTAAGTCTAAATTGAGGTCTGTTAATTTTAGAAGAAAACTGTTAAGACAAAAGTTGCTATTGACCACATGCTCTACAATGAAAAAATAGTTTGGAATATACAGAGTGTTTCGTTTTTGGATGTACTTAACCTAACTTTTTTATTTTAAATAGAACACCCTGTCTATTTTTACGTATTCAGATTTCCCGTAATATTTAATAACAAAACTATATAAGGTTTTATGTTACTATCACTAACTGTTCTGGAGATATTGTCACTTCCTTGCTGAAATTTGCAGAAATAGTAGGTTTGTTCCTACAAACAGTCGAACCAGTTCAGAACGGTTCAGAACTGAACAGCGCAATCGCACATTGAAGTTGGCAATACAAATTTCAATTTGCGCACACTCCGCCCAGTTACGAACTAGTTCGAGCTGTGTAGGAACAAACCTATTGTCAACTTTCGAGTAGTAATTCCAGAGCTGAAATCAAGATTTGAAAATGATCTTGATTACACCTTAATAGGCCCATCCTTCAGAGTCACCCTGTATAAGGTTTCAAAGATGAGGTTGATCAAAAATAAGAGTTTAGACTCCAGAAAATTAACTCGAATGTGTCCTCAACAGAAGTTCTCCACTAAAAGCTATTTAGCCTAGATATTTTGTGGTCAAAAGCTTAAGTGTGTGGCGACGTCGGTGCACCGCACATCGCACTGCCCTTAGCATTGCACCAAAAAGATAAATAAGTAAAGCATTATTTTAGATGAAACTGTCCACATTGAAGCACCGACTCTCGCCCTGCACTCTAAATTTTAAAACAATGTTTTATTTGAGGGGTTATCCACTCACTGCAGTCAATGCACAAAAATTGAGCTGTCAACCGTAGTTATCTGCAGTCAATGGCAGCCATAGCATGGCGTCAACTGCAGTCAGTATACAAATTCACAACAGTGGTTGACCCCTCGCTTTTATTTATTTTTTCGATGCGGTGCTAGGGGCAGTGCGAGGTGCGGTGCGTCGACGTGGCTATGCACTAAGAAAGCCCTAGTCAGATTAGACTCGTTGTTGTAGGCTCTTAGTCTAAATACCTTCACGCACCGGTAGCCATGGTCCATGGTAGTTACTTCACTTTAGATTTTAGAAGAAGAAAAAATACTAAAAGTATAAAGCCCATCGTGCTTTCGTTCGATCCTGCACTATAGAAAGTTCTCTAAAGTCATAATTTTTACTTTTGATTAAAATAATTCTTAAGTGATTTGCTTATTCCAGAAGGGCTTTCAGCAGCCATGAAGGCCTTCTTGAAGTACTGTGAACAAGAAAAATAAAGACGTGTCCACGTGACTTTTAGTATGTTGTTCTGAGATCTGAAGGCTCTTCAGAGTCCGAGACTCTGTCTTAAAATACCTGAGTTGTTTTAAAAAATGTTTTTGTTGGGGCCAAAGGTAATTGTTAAGTAACGTTAAGCTTTGTTTGTTTTATAAAAATTGTTAAAAATGCAATAAATGTGTTGTTCGCTTAAAATGACAGAATCGAATGATTTTCTTAATTTTATTCGTTGACCTCTCGAATCGAATTAAATCGAGAAAATCGTTTCAATTTTCCCCATCTCTATTAATTTTTTGTTTCTACTTTTAGTTACTAACGAAATCGTCACGTTGCGTCCAAATAGTTTTCCCAACGACGAATTAACTGCTCAAAGACAAAAAATTGTCTTGAATCGTCAAAATAGCCGGCAGTCTGTTAAATCGTTAATAGAAAGTATTGAAAATGCTGGAAATTCTGGAAAACCTACAGTTAAAACTTGTAAGTATTATAAGTAGTTTTAGGTAAGGCTAAACAAGTCGGGTCCATTGTACTGCCTCTTAATAGCAACTCTTCCTGTTCACTCCTGAACCCAACCCAAACTTTAGATGAACCCAAGGTGAAGTGTCGCTGATGTTCAAAAATGGATTCGCTTATATAGGCTAACGCAGGCCAGTGACACAGACCACAGTCCATGCTCCATTACTTCCCCCTACTTTATTGCATCCTTGACAGCTCTCGGAGCTGCTTGCAAAACCCATTCTGCATAGATGCTTTTTTACAAAAACAAACGGCAATTGACACAAATAATTTTTAGGTCTAACAAACACATCTCGTAGCAGCTCGACCTCATCTCTAAATTCGTTAGCTTCAGATATTAAAACGCCATCTAGTCCGACATCGCTTATAACTCTCAGTATGTCACCTGGATCTCCTTTACGCACACCATCAGATTGGAACGAAGCCATGTCTTGTTTAAACCAAGCTAAAACGCCTCTTAGAGAACAACAACCCAACAAACAAGGACGCGATTGGTCAAAATCCGTTATATCAGGTAAAAATAATCATTTTGTACTTAATTATTATTTTCTTATTATTATTTTTGCACGTTTTAATTTAGACTCGTTAGTAAAAAGTGATAAAAAGAACAATTTAAACGGTAAAATAGAAGACTCGATTCTACACACATCGAAAGGAATTGATTACTCGAGAAGAAATAGTTATTCCGATTTGTGTATGTATTTTAATAAAATTATCCAACTTTACTTCAACGATTACACCTTTTCGTTTTTTAATTTTAGGCGAACGTAAGGATCCCCTTAACGGTCTAGTTAAAAATGGCGGATCTAAACGAAATGCCCTGTTAAAATGGTGCCAAAATAAGACTGTAGGTTACAGGAATATAGACATAACGAATTTTAGTAGCTCTTGGAATGATGGGCTTGCTTTATGTGCAATTTTGCATACGTATTTACCTGATCGAGTTCCTTACGATACTTTAGTACCTCAAGAGAAGAGAAGAAATTTTTCTATCGCTTTCGCAGCTGCCGAAAGTGTCGGTATATCAACCACACTTGTAAGTAAATCAAATTTAAATTATAACATAGTGCAATTACTAATTAGGCTCTAAATGTGCCCAAACTTCTGATTAATATAACGTCACAGCTATACAGGGTGGATTTTATAACTTTACACATGCTAGTATCTCGAAAATAAGGCATTTTAGAAAAAAATGTTTAGAGTAAAAATTGTCTAACTTGAAAGGGGGCACAGAATAGCATTCTTTATTTTTCGTTAGTGGACATTTGGGGGGGTCATTTAGGGGCCAACTTGTTTTTTTTGTGGAAACCTATAATTTTTCTTAAAGATTATTATTCTACATAAAAAAATAAACAACTTTGGTAGAAAAAGTTTTTTTCTCCGACATCAAGTTTTTATGTTATTTAACAAAGTAACTAGAGATTTTTGAAATTTTAAGAATTTTTTTCTCATGTGTTTTAGGCTTTTAGGGAAAAGTTGCAAAATTTAAAAAAATTTTCTTGATGCAAAAAATCAAATAAAAAAATTTCAAGAAAATTATGAACATTTTTTTTAAATTTTCAAAATTTTTTCAAAAATTTTTCATAATTTTCAAAATTTTTTCCTAAAATTTTTTATAATTTTCTTGAATAATTTTTTTAGATTGTAAGAAACTTTTTTTATATCTTCCAATTTTTTCCCTAAAGCTGATATGTATTTCACGAGAAATAAATTTTTCAAATTTCAAAAATCTCTAGTTACTTTGTTGAATGACATAAAAAATTGATGTCTGAGAAAAAAACTTTTTCTACAAAAGTTGTTCATTTTTTAATGTAGAACAATAATCCATAAGAAAAAATATATATTGCCATTAAAAAACACAAGTTGACCCCCAAATAACCCCCCAAACGTCCACCAATGAAAAAATAAAAAATGCTGCTTTGTGTCCTCCTCCAGGGTAAACAACTTTTACTTGAAACTTTTGTTTCTAAAAAAGCCTATTTTCGAGATGTTAGCGTTTGTAAAGTTAACAAACTCACCCTGTATGAGGTCCCTTTTACTTTATGGGTATGGGTAATCTCACTCTACTATAATTTAACAATTTATTAATTTATTTTTCTTTTTATAGAATGTCAACGATATGATTCAACTAGAAAGGCCCGATTGGCAGCAAGTAATGGGATATGTAACGGCAATTTATAAGCATTTCGAATCGTAATTTACTTATAGTCATTTTTTTTGCATTTTGCTGTGATAAATTCATCTTTCTCATAAAACTGATTTTACGAAACATTTGTTTGGGTAAAACAAAGTAAATTGCCGAGTGCCTTGTTGAATCTTGCTTTTTGTGTACTTAGAAGTAACCAAAGATTTGTAAAATTTTGCATGCTTAATTTGTACCTATGGAAAAATATTTTCTTTTCGTTTTCGGTGTTGATTTTGAAATCGACATTACTTTTGTTTGCATTTACATGGATATTTATTAACTTAAAAGGTGTGTTTTGAATTTTTTATATATTATCCTGACTTGTTAACGTATTAATATTTAAACGTGAAAATGCATTTTGAGAAAAAACATAAATATATCTATTATAGTTTTATTTCAATAAAAGACTGCAAAATTTAGTTTTATGTAAAATATGTACTCCTAATGAAAACTCTTTGATATTTTTCATTTCATGATCTATAATTAGTATTTGGTTTAAGAAATTATTTTTTGTTGTTATGTATAGTATTTGTTTATTGAATAAAAATTTGTATTGAATTACCTAATTTGAATTTTTTTTCTATGACAAAATAGTATATTAAAAAACAAGTGTCATTAGGCACCTTGTTATTGTGTGAATCCAAAGTTTAAAAAACAAGCGCGCAGCGAGCGTTTTCTAATGGGACGAATGCATTTCGCTACATTATTTCATTATTTTATAAAAGTCGTATTAAAATTACGTCAAAATATAGTTTTTGATATTTTGACGCCCAAATTTATTTATGTTGGCAGTACTTATTCTGACGTTTGACGTTCGTGTTTGAAATTAATTTAATAAGTCATAATTCATAAATTTGAAGTCTAATTAAATTAACTATACTATTTTTTCACAAAAGTAGACAGTTGTGTCATTTATAGAATGAAGACTAGATTACATCGAGATTTTTCGGTACAGCATTATGAACAATCGTTCGTACTCGGATCCACTTCTACTACTAAGCTTCTGTCAAATTATAGTAAAGTACGTTATTCTATTAAAGCGGCACGTGTTTTCTGCATCCATCTCAATAGAAGCCGCGCTATAGTTTTCTAAATTTTGTGAACACATATTAGGAATGAGTCACTCTCTATAATTGTGGAATTAGACTTTATAATATAATTCATCTACCAACATGCAGTGCTGCATACTGAAAAATATTCTCTAGAAACTGTGCTCTTATAAACTCCATAAGCGAATTATTATAACGTCAAAACAGTGTTCTTATAGACTTCTTAAGGTATTGAAATATAAAAACCTATTTTCAACTGTTTTGGAAATAAAATAAATTTTTTAAAAATATGACGATTGCACACATTTCTGTAAAATCGCTTTCTGACATGATGACAGGAACTACACGATTTTCAGATATTTTTTAGAGAACCGTAGAAATAAAGGGCTAACCTCGGAGTGAAAGTCAGAAAGCTAAATATTTGCATAAACTTATATTTTGACGGTCTAAAGACTTGCTCAAAAGTCTCAGACAATCTCGTGTCCGCGTCTCAAGATATTCAAGTCAAAGATCACAAAAATCGTTTTTTTGCAAATATCTCGTTTCTTATTCATCATACGTCATTACAGGTTATTACAAAAACTGTAGATCATAAAATTCTCTACAGATTTCATCTTACTGGTATTTTTGTACGATCAATCGTTCTCGAAATATAGCGCGAAGAGTGGGAGGTGCGCAAGCGTAGATTATAGGATATAAAATAATGTAAAAAGCATCAACAATAGCACGATAGGTGTAGGGAATGGTAATGCAAAACGACAGTAAATTTATTGCTGCATCCAAAATTGTCGAAAAATACAGGGTGTTCCATTTAAAATTAAAAAGTTTTGACTGACAAATTGGCAACGTTGTGGTTGGTATCTACCTAAAACGTTACAACTTTATGAAGTGATTATAGGCAAAATAACAACTGCTTTTTGCTGATTACTATATTATAATACGTAAGTGACCTGTAGAGAGCTTAAAAAACATAAATAGTGCGAGAAAACAATACAAAAGTGAGTAAATTTGAGTTAAATTAACTGCGAGGTTAGATTCTGATAACAGTGATAAACAAGCGCGCTACAAAATAATAGATGTAAGTTGTTGCCATTGTTTACAAACATTCCTAGAAAGCAGGAAATAGTTTAAATTAGAAAATAACTGCGTAAATGAGTAAAGATCACACAAACAGGGAAAGATCACATAGTATTGGATCATTAACAAAGAGAAGGAGACAAAAAAGCGACGCTAACGAAACAAATAGTGTTGAAGAAATCTTTCAAAGAAGCAAAAAAACTGCTCACTCGCCTTTGAAGAAAGTGAGTAGTATAGAGAACAACGAGATGGAGGAAATACTCAAAAAACTAGAAGCCATGAACAAAACAATGGAAAAGGGGTTCGAAAGCAACCGCACTGAAATAGCAACACTTAGAGAAGAAATAAAAGAAAAAGAAGATAAATGGAATCAGGAGAAAAAGGAACTGTGGAGCAAAATAGAAAAACTTGAAAACAGGCTGGAAAGGCAAGATAAGCAGAGAAAGAAGAACAATATAGTTATCATCAGAGGTCTAAATATCCAACAGCAAGAAAAAATGAAGGAAGAAATAGAGCAATTCATTGAAACTGAAATCGGAGTGAAAACCAAGGTGGTGGACAGCTTTGAGATTGGAAAGGGTAGTGAAAGTGGGGTGCTGGTTGCCAAGATTGAAAACTGGGGACTGAAAAAGAAGATTATGGAGAAGAAAAATAAACTTGGAAAGAAAAAAATCTATATAGAAAATGACCTAACGGAAAGCGAAATGAAGGTACAATTCAATCTTAGAAAAATAGCAAGAGAAGAGAGAGATAAGGGCAGCAGAGTCAGAGTGGGATACCAAAAAATAACAATAAACGATAAAACCTATGGGTGGGAACAGGTGCAAGGTCAAAAAGAAGTACAAAAACCAAACCAGACGGCTCCAAAAAACTAGTTAGCGGCAGCAGGAAAGAAAATGGGAAAACGACAACGGCAATGGAAATGGTAACGCTAACGACTTCGGTAGAAAACAAAAGAGAAGATAAAGGGACTAGCGCAAGTAAGTTAGATTGGAACTCCCACGGCCACTCAAATGTTTATGAATTGGGCTCTGATAAGAGGACAGCTCACCAAGAAAACAAAAAAGCAATAACAGCAACATCACTGGTTACGAGCACAGCTGGTGAGTTAAATGTGTTGGTGTGGAACTGTCATGGTTTTTCAAACGTAATAAATATGGATCGCAGTCAACAACTGGAAATGCAGCAGAATTATATTCTTTGTTTTAGCGAAACTTGGGTCTGGAAGGAACTAGTAAAGCCTTCGTTCCTGTTAGATTATAATTTTTATGTTCAAAGCGCAATAAAGGAAAAATCGTTAGGACGAGCTAAGGGTGGTATATTAATATGCGTACATAAGAAACTGCAAAGTAAATTACTGGAAAGTAATAATTGGATGTGCGGAATTGAAATAAAAAATGGTAGGGTAGTTATAGTGATGATTTTTGTGTATCTGAATCCAAGCTATTGTATGGCGGAATACCTAAATATGTTAAATGAGCTAATCATGGAAATTAACTTGAAATATTTAAACTGTAAAATTTTTATACTAGGTGACTTTAATGCACGAATAGAAAATCTTAATGATTTTTCTGATAAGTATGAAAAAGATATATGGGATGATAGCTGTTTATCTACGGAAAGAGAATCACTCAATAGTTTAATTAATGGGAGGGGAGAGCAGTTAGTAAAACCATAAAACAGTACAAAAAGAAAAATAATCGGCAGTGCAACTCTGTTGATCTTGAAGAATGGGAACTGTTTTTTAAGACAGTGTATGAATGTGAAGAAAAGCAGGTTATGGGTATTTACGACAGACTTATAGAGGAACCTTTTTTAGATGGGTGTATAACGATGGGTGAATTGATGAAAGTGCTGAACAAGTGTAAAGTAGGAAAGGCTGCGGGCCCCGATCAGATCTCTAACGAATTTCTTAAAAATTTATCTCCAAATTGGGTTGCATATCTGTTAGGAATATACAACCGGGTGCTGGGGGAGGAAAGCACACCCGCGAAATGGTCAGAAGCACACATGTGCCTGCTTCATAAAAAGGGGGATACTAGGAACCCGTATAATTACAGAGGTATTTCGCTCCTAAACACAGTAGCAAAAATATTTACTACCATAATCGCGGAAAGACTACAAATTTGGGCAGACGAAATGGGAATATTGCAGGAACAGCAGTACGGGTTTAGAAAAGGCAGGGGGTGCAGAGATGCAATGTTCGCTTTAAATGGGATAATAAATATTAACATAAGGCTTAGTGCCAGTCGGGTGTATGCAACGTTTGTTGATTTTAAAAGAGCGTTTGATTCGGTGCCTCACGCTTTATTGTGGCAGAAGTTGAACATGTTTGGAGTCAGCACTAAAATTGTGAAAATATTGAGATCCTATTACAGCAACGCTGGGTTCTCATTTTTGATAGGTGAGAAAAAGAGTAGGTATATGAACATTACAAAGGGAGTCCTCCAAGGGGAATCGGTCTCACCGCTTCTGTTCACTTTTTTTGTAAATGACCTGAATCAATTTATGTTGGACCATGGGGTACAAGGCGTAAATGTAGATGGAATGAACGATATATCTATGTTAATGTATGCAGACGATTTGGTTTTGATATCAAATACTCCGTCTAAGGCTCAAAAAGCTTTAGATTGCCTGGAGCTATACTGCGAACTTAATAAATTAACCGTTAATGTCAACAAAACGAAAATGGTAATATTTAGAAAGGGTGGGCCACTCGGTAACATACCTGAATTTAAAGTAGAAGATCAAAAGATTGAAATTGTTAGTCAGTACTGTTATCTGGGAGTAATTTTCTCATCATCGTGTGTATTCACCAAAGAAACAGAATATGCTATGCGAAAGGCAAACATTGCGTCAAGTAAGGTGAGGGAAATCTTTGTTGCAACTAAAATGCAAGATTGGGACGCTCGAATAAAATTGTTTGATAGCATAATAAAAACAACCTTACTGTATGGGGCGGAGACCTGGAGTTTGCGTTCTCTAGCAGCCTTAGAATCTGTCCAAGCAAACTTCTTTAAAAGTAATTTCGGGTGGCAGAGGAGCACACCACAGTATATTATTAGAAAGGAAACTGGCATGAACCACATAGCGGTAACAGCGTTAAGAGGTATCTTGGGGTGGTGGATGGGGGTTTTGGGTATGCAAAGAGACAGACTAGTTAAAATATGTTACGATAGGCTAGTTAGGCTTGATGGCTCCGCCTCCACAGTAGCTAAATATAACTGGGCAAGTCAGGTGAGAGAGATCTTGTATGAACTAGGGATGAGGCATATATGGGATCAGCAGAGCTGCGAAACCGTAAAACTAAATTTTGATCGCATTATAGAAAAATACACAGAAAAGCTGACCTTGGTAGACAAAGAACGTATCATAAACTCAAGATACAGCGCCTATTATCAGTATGTAACTTTAGAAGCTGGAACGCAAGGGTACCTTAAATTAAGTTGTAATTTTGTAAAAATCAGGCTAATTAGTCAACTAAGAACAAGCGGGTGTATATTCGTAAAGCTAGTTGTTAACAATATTGTGTATAAATGGTGTCAAAGTGAAGAATGTCAGCTCTGTAACCTAAATGAGCCGGAAACTCTGGTCCATTTCTTCTTCAGATGCCCATTGTATGGCCCCTACAGAGGCCAATTTCTAGAAAAGTGTACCAAGGGACGGAGCGGTCCTGGAGAAGAGCTGTTAATGGAGGTGCTCACTGGTTTGACAGCGACTAAGATTAACAGTATTTATTACTATGTTGAGGGCGCTCTGAAAGTGAGAAGCTTTGTGCTAGTGGAGTAAGAGTATAACTATTGTTTGAATTTATTTAAGTTTATTGAATTTAGGTTTAGAATAATAGATTTATTTCGTTGTCAAATGTCAATCCTGTAACATTAACAGTGTTTATTACTATGTTGAGGGCGCTCTGAAAATGAGAAGCTTTGTGCTAGTAGAGTAGAAGTATAATTATTGTTTGAATTTATTTAAGTTTATTGAATTTAGGCTTAGAATAATAGATTTATTTCGTTGTTAAATGTCAATCCTGTAAAGCTTAATTGCATAATACAGAACATTATTATTATTATTAAAATTAAAAAGTTTTTTAGGTTTGAAATTTCATCTACAAATCGGCACTTTTTGAACATCCTGTAAATTATTAGAGAAAAATTGTAACATCAGAGCTTTGTCTAAGGTTCTTAGAAAAATATCTGAAAATTACGTAGCTCTTGTTATCATCATAACGTCAATATACAATTTTTAAGAAAGGCACGCAAACGTCACTATTTTCAGAAAATTCATTTTTTCTAAAAAAAAAAAAAGATGAAAATATGTATAGGAACATGTTATAAAGATGGATTTAGGAATTTTCGTAGAATCCATGTAAGTATATAAAAAAATATTTAAAATCAAAAAGTTATACCGAATTCACACTGTAAAAAAAGCACCAAATATTTTGACAAAAATTTTGATAAAACTGGTTTTTACAGTGTGCTCGGCTATATTTACGAAGTTTTTATAAAAACTGTATTTATGAGATTATGCGTCTGCACGTAAATATTTTGACGTGACGTCACATTAATAGAAACGATTCTATTTATTTTTATGAAAAGACGAGTTCCATTGGTTGTTGATGCGAGCGTGCGCCTTGCTCTGTTGTCTGGTAGCAGATTTTTTGTACTTAAATGCATTTCTTGGACCTTGGAGTTATGCAACCCATTTTACAATCAGTAATTTTTTTTTTACCAAATTATTACAGTGTGGTATACCCAAATAACGCCAAGTTTTTATAAAAATTTTCATGATTATATTTTAGGAATTTTTATGAAAAAAATACAATGTGGGACTGGCTTTAGTGTTAGCGCGCTTTCCACTCTCCGCGCCAATATTTCGAGAACGGTTGATCACACAAAAAAATGAATTAGATCAAATTTGTAGAGATATTTATAATCTACAAGTTTTATAATAACTTCTAACGACGTATGATGCATAGTAAAGGAGATATTTGCAAAAAACATTTTTTGTGACTTTTCTTTAGAAGTCTTTAGAACCTCAAAACATAGGTTGATACAAATATTTAGCATTTCTTAGACTTTCATTCCGAGATTTAAACCTAATTTGACTGGACTATGTTTTTATAGAACCTTAGACCAAAGTGTAATGTCACAATAGTGTCAAAAAATACTGGGTGTTCCACTTAATATAACAAAGTACAAAGTTGTTAGATTACGAAGTAATTTATTTTTGGAAAAAGAACGATGAACAACAAGCAATTTTTTAATTACAATTTATTTCATTTTTAAAAATTGTATTACAATAAATTTTTTATTAATTTAAAATTACAAATGTAAAAACCACAAACCAGGTAGGTACTAATTACTTGATAGGTATGATACGATACAAATTAAATATTTCTAATACAAAAGTTCAATGAATGAAGTTTAAATGTGTAAAAATCACAGTTTTAAATGAATTCATGAAAAATTACAAAAATTATGTAAAGCTAAAGCTTGTGATTGAAACAAATATACGATGAGACAGTACTGATGTAGTCATTCAAAATAGCAACTTAATAGATATTAAAAATAAATAGAAAATTTTTATCACATAATTTTATAATAATTAAATTAAATTTAATTTAATCGAGTTCTAATTTTCTAAAACTTCCTTGTATACCAATTATATCTTCGTATAAAGTCGAGTTAGTTTCTGGAATCGAACCTGTTGCTTTAACATTGTCTTGTTGTTGAAACCATTTTTTACGTTTAATTATACAATCTGACCAATCGCTAACTAAGTCTTCGTATTTTCCCAAAGTACCACCATACTCCACGGGTAGACAATCACTCGGCAAATATTTCAATAAGCTCTGAATGTTCTCATGAACGATGAACTAAACATACAATTAATAATTAATTAATTAAAAAAATGTGTGAAATAGTATATTAAAGATGAGTTTTATAAAGCGCCTTTTTCGCTCGAGTTCAAGTTTAGAAAACGAGCCGCGGAGCGGTGAGTTTGAGGCCAATACAGTACGGTAAGGAGCGTTTTCAAGTATCGAAATAGAAGTTTTTGTTTAGAGAATTCTAAAGGGTAGTAAAGCTCATTTAAGCAGAGAAGAACCCCCTATGCGTCCATTAAGAGAGTTGATTCTTCTCCAATTAAATAATTAGGTATTTTGAAGAAAATGTTTGCAACTTACCCTCTTCCTAATTTTTTCTTTGAGAAAAGCTTTCGTGAAGCTCAATCCTTTTTCTGCAATAATAGGGGTGTTGAGTAAATGGAGTTGTTTCAATCTATGCGGATAAGCTTCGTTTGCAGCAATTACAGCCTTTTTTAACAACGGCGATACATATTTCAACATGTGGTGTGCTTGGACGTGTTTCAAATCGTAAACGAAGACATCGCCTGCTATTGGAGACTCTTCCGCAACTCTGAGATCAGCTAAAAAATGTAAAATGATTTACAATTTATTTGTTATTGCTAAGAGCTTCAAGGATGAAATTTTTAGAAATAAATTAATAAATTTTGGAACGAGGCCAAAAAATGTTGATTTGCCACGAGCACGAGTTAACAACAATTAACAAGTTTACTTCTGGTAGGCAACTAAACAATTTTTAAATCAAATTTAAATTAAATTTTCCATTCATTTTTTTATAGAGATAATATAATTAGGTGTTTTAAAATCGCCCTAAATAAATAATTATACACTCTAATAATTAATGATTACAAAATATAATTAGTAGGCTTTATTAAATAAAATTATCAAGTAGGCAATGAATTCAATCCCGTTGTAAAATAATATTCGATTATTTAACGTTTTCTATATTTTTCTTATAGGAAATCGTATCTAGTATAGCTTTCACTTGAACTATTTATTAGTATTTTCTTAATATTGTTAGAAAGTATTAACTATTTATCCTTCACTTTTAAATAAATTACAATGAGTTTTCCTTTCGTAAGGAAATTCATTAACACGTATAGACAAAATTTTTTTTTAATAAATCCCTGTAATAATATGCCTTTAATTTACGTCACACTATACCTACGACAAATAAAAATTTAATAAATGTATAATAATTAGCACTCTAATCACGTTAATGTTAATTGTATTTACATGCGAATTAAGAATTTACAGGGACCAATCAAGGTAGTTTTTGTTAAGAACTTAACAATGAAATGAAAAACATTTAGCATTCGTTAGAGCTTCTTCAATGGTTATTGCAATTTGCTCTCTTAAGTTCTTATTAGACCTGATAGTTTCCGCATAAAACATCTATAGGCTCGCTACAGGCTCTTCCAAGAAGAGCTTTTTAATAAACACTGTTTTCAGAGTTTGAGTAAATAACTCACCAGTTATGTAAACATATCTAAGAACATCTTTTAAATCCCAATCTTCGCCACCCATACATTCAATTTTAAAAATTGTTATTCTTTCTCCAGCAGGTGTTAACTTTGATATCGGTGCCATTTTACTAAAAAATAAAAATAAATACAGTTATAAGGTTTTATCTACTCCAGGTAACATTAAATACAGATTAAATACGCTACAATTTAAAAAATTTAAATTTTTGTAAAAATTACAATCATGTTTAAAGTGGAAGAAGTGCTCTCCTCTTAATTACAAGAATATTAAATTTAAGACACTTCAAAGTATATTTTATTAATATCAGCACTTAAAATAATTTCATATCTGCTAACTATCTCATTACAGGGCTACAGGCATTTCAAAATTAAAATTTTTTTTTAAGTTTTTGGACGAAATGTTCATTATACTTAAAGTGCAATAAAGGCTCTCCTACTAATGCGAAAAATTTAAAATATAGGTCAACAATACCTAACAGTGTTCTTTATAAATATCTGCAATTAAAATAATTTAATCACTGCTTACCACCTAACTACAGCGCTACAGGCATTCCAAAATGAAAATAAGATAAACATTTTAATTTTTGAAAATATTATAATCATGTTTAAGGTGCCATAAGGTCTCTCAATTTTAAATACAGGCAAAGTATACCTTAAAGTGTTCCTTATAAATATCTGTAATTAAAATAATTTAATATCCCCTAACTACAGAGCTACAGGCATTCTAAAATGAAAAAATGCAAATATTTAAATTATTTTTAAAAATTATAATCTTGTTTAAAGTTCCATAAGGGCTCTCCTACTAATGACAAAATTTTAAATTTAGGTAAACTATACCTTAAAGTGTCCTTGATAAATAAATGCCTGCTGTTAAAATAATCTAATATCCACTAAACACCTAACTACAGGGCTACAGGTATTACAAAATGAAAAATTTTTTAATTCAGGTCAAGTGTGGGGAGCTACAGATATTCCAAAGTAAAAAAAGTTAAAATTTTAAATTCTGGGAAAGTATACAGCGCTTTAGGCATACCAAAACGAAAAAATGCAAATATTAATATATTAAAAAAAATTGCAGTCTTTTTAAAGTGTAGTAAGGTTGTAGGTGCAGTCTTACTATTGACAAAAATTTTAAATTTAAGTAAACTATACCTTAAAATGTCCTTTATAAATGCCTTCAATTAAAATAATGTAATATCTGCTAACCACCTAACTACAGGGCTACAGGCATTACAAAGTAAAATCATGAAAAAATTGTAAATTTGGGTAAAGTATACAGGACTACAGGCATTCCAAATTGAACAAAAGTAAATCTTTCAAATTCTGGTAAAGTATACAGAGCTACAAGCATTTCAAAATGAAATATGGAAATATTAAAGTTTTTTAAAAAAACTAACGTCTTGTTTAAAGTGCAGTAAGGGCTCTCTTAATATTGACAAAAATTTTAAATTTAGGTAAACTATACCTTAAAGTGACCTTTATAAATGCCTTTAATTAAAATAATGTAATATCCGCTAACCACCTAACGACAGGACTACAGGCTACAGGAATTATAAAAAGCAAACACCCAAACATTGCAAATTCAGGTAACGTATACAGGTACAGGCATGCCAAATTGAACATAAGCAAATCTTACAAGTTCTGGAAAAGTATACAGAGCTACAGGCATTTCAAAATGAAAAATGCAAATATTAAAGTTTTTAAAAAAATTAACGTCTTGTTTAAAGTGGAGTAAGGGCTCTCTTAATATTGACAAAAATTTTAAATTTAGGTAAACTATACCCTAAAGTGTCATTTATAAATACCTTTAATTAAAATAATGTAATATCAGCTACCTAATCACCTAACTACAGGCATTCCAAAATGAAAACATGAAGAAGTTGTAAATTCAAGTAAAGTAGAAAGGGTTGCAGGCATTTCAAAATGAAAAATGCAAATATTAATTTTTTTTTTAAATTACAGTCTTGTTTAAAGTGCAATGAAGGCTCTCCTACTAATGACAAAAATTTTAAATTTAGGTAAACTATACCTTAAAGTGTCCTTTATAAATATCCTTAATTAAAATAATGTAATATCCGCCTACCATCTAACTACAGGGCTACAGGCATATACAGGCAAGTATACAGGAATACACGCATTCCAAAATTCTAATTTTAAATTCATTATTTAAAGTACGTATATACCTAAAAGTGTCCTTTATAAACGTGCTTATGATAAAATGGACAGCAGGAATCATGAAAAAAATAATTTTCACATGTTAAATCCCTATGTCCGATTTAAAAATCACCACACCATGTAAACATTTTTAATATTCCTTACTATTGCTATTTATTAATAGTATATTAAGTATGAAGAACGGTAAGGTTGGTTTACCGGTCAAAGACAATTGTTTGGAGGCTGAGAGAATCGAAGCCTCCAATTATTGTCTGAGACCGGTAATCCTTAACGTTCGACATGCTTATAACGTTTTTTGTACGATCAGAGACAAATAAATAATAGATTTATGCAATTTTAAATAAATTTTTTACTAAAAAAATCGAATGTCAAAAATGACATTTGTATTTTTTTTATTAAATTATGTAGCTTTGCTATATAAAAAGTCGACAACAAAACGCTTTGCCGTTCTAGAACAATAAAAACACTTACCGTCGTCCATTATATCCTAGCAACTAGTAAATTCAACTTACCTACGTGAAAACATATGCAGTAAATAGCTTGAAATGACTGATCGTACAAAAAGGTTATTTTGGAGCTCATTCTTAACTTAATTTTAAATTTGCGTATTTTTATTTACTTACATCATGTTTGTATATTTTTCTAATAACTCATACGTAGGATCTCTATTGGCAAATAATTCAGGAACTTTTGTTCTTGCTATAAAATACATCTGAACTTTTTCTTTGGTTTTCTCTAAATTATGTTTGCAACCACGTAGAAATACGTTTAACATGTTATTTTCTAAAAAGAAGAAAAATTAAAATTAAATTACGTTTAAATCAAAATTATATTATTCTTCCTCTTCTGATTAATCCTTGGCTGATTAATAAAAATTAAATCTCAGCATTATTTAACTTACCTCTTGAAGACTCGTTTTACGCTCAGCACCGTTTAACGTTTCTCTCATAGATGCAGGAAAATTCGTGATCTATCACTTCCAGTGTTTGGTACGCACTCAACAGGTGCTCATGGATAACCTCCAATATTAAATGAGTATTTTATTAAAGGGAGTCTTTGAAGAAACCCTAACCTCCTAACGAGGTCGA
The DNA here is from genome assembly GCA_963924605.1 of Malthinus seriepunctatus. NCBI lineage: Eukaryota > Metazoa > Arthropoda > Insecta > Coleoptera > Cantharidae > Malthinus > Malthinus seriepunctatus. Next base: position 17,744,575 of record OZ004603.1, read on the forward strand.
AATATCAACCTTCCATACAAACTAGCTTTAACGTTATGCTAAAGGTATCAAAATTACATTCATCCATAAAGAGATAAAGAAATTCCTAAATACTCTAGATGAAAGACTCGCTCAGTGAATTTTCAAAAATTGTCAGCTAAAGTCCCTTATCAATCTCTAATACAAGAACTGTGCCATTAGTGTAATCCACGTAGGTACCAAAACACAATAAAGAAGATATGTACCCATCTGTAAGACTCGTTTGCTAGAGCCTGCCTCCATCTAACAACTTAACGACCTGCTTCGTAATAAAGTAAGACTAATTCGAAATTTCTAAAGTTGGAAAGCTGCAGCCTAATGAAAAAGCTCTTACAGGGGTTTGGCAAAGTATCTCGTAAATCAAAATGATTGTCTCAGGAGCAAAGACCTCGAGTTCAACATTCGCTGGTTAAAAACAAGTTTTATCGACCCTTTATGTTATTTGCAAGTACTGATGACGTAAATGGTGCATTCCAAAAGACTAGACAGGCTAACAATATAGATTTAATAAATGTGGATTCTGATGGTAATAGTAAACTCCAATATGAGTTGGAGTGGAGTCTTACTGTTATCAGGATCAAGGATCATAAGTTAAAAGATCTTGGCTCTTTGGGAATTGTCATGTGAATGGGTATCATCACCTGTCAAAGCAAAGGAGAGAGAAAATATGCCTAAATAACACTGGAAATAAAGAAAAGATACACTTCCATAATTAAACAAAAGCTTAATTTACCATTTTTCTTACAAAAACATTCCTATAGAGTCTTTGGACTTTAAATCCATCCTTATACGTATTAATAACTTTTTACACGCATATAAAAACCGCAAAAAACTAATTTGCCTATTTTGGTCTCAAACTTTAATTCGTCGTAAGACATTGAACTTCTTCAAATTTTACAACGCCAATGATAAATTTTCCACACCTTCAATTTTTGCCTTGAAGCGAAATTTGAATTGAATGAAACCTCAAACCTTACCAAATGTCATCAAGCTCAAGGATGTTGATCATTGATCTTTTGAAGAGAAATGTAACAGGATGTAAAGACTTTTGGATTTTCCTTTAATTTTGTTTTGTTTGGGTAAGTGGAAGTAACTTCCCAGTACCTCTACCTACCGGTCACACCTTGTGGATAATTTTTAAATCAAGGTTATGTTATTGTTTATACATAAGAATTTTATTAACAACAATTTTGTATTTTTATCTTTATTTAACATTTTATTACCTATTACAATTAATTGCAGGATTATTCATTTGAAATCTTTGAAAACATAACCTTGAAAAAGCAGAGGTGAATTTTTGAAGGTCTGAATTTTTGCAGACAAAGGGGTAGCTCTGTAGCTCATTATATCAAAACGTGTAACGAACCGGACCTTAGTCCATAACAATTTTAAATTTTTTTGTGTAAAATTGTTGATGTCAGATAGAAGCCAATAAATTACCCATTAAATTCCATGTGTTGAATAACAATTATAGCAATTTACTCGTAACAGAAGAATGATTTCATGGATTATGGATTCAAACATTTAAATAATAGCTTAGAGTCAATTTAAAATTGCAGAAAACAACAAGTAGAAGACGTGAATTACATAATGAACGCGAGCATGAACACTGGATCTAATTTTATCTTTGTTACTATCGGAAACGTTTCTAAGGTTAAAACTTGGAAATTCCAATATCTGCATGGGTAGCAATTTAAGTGGATACCCCGTGCTTCCTAAAACAAAATTCACAAATAATATAAATACAGTTCCAATGGAAGCCAACGGTCCTGGTAAACCTCACGAAGTTGAGACGGATTTATTTTCAAATATAATCGGGCCCCACGTTGGGCGCCAAATTGATACGAACTCGTAATTCTGCTACTGCTCAGAACAAGTGTTTAAAATTTCTCCTCTCATATAAAGAAATGTTAACTGATGGGTAACTAGAACAAACGATCCACGGGGAGTTTAAGTAGAATCACAAGCGGAAATAATCTTCTGGGAGAATGAATCCACAACAAAAACTTATAAATCTTCATGTCAAAGCGTTGATGGAAGCTCAGCAATTCTCAAATGCTTGCAAACAACTAAAAAATTAAAATGGGGTAACGAAGCGTTAAAATCTCGAGGACCACAAAAACTATAATTTCCCCAATTTGCCAAAGAGCAAGTCTTCAGAACTATTATGCTGCTTTAAGACTCAAAACTATAGCGAGATTCTGGAAAATAGAAAAAAATCACTTCCCCCATAATATTCAAATACAAAGACCTGTTAATCAAACAACGATGGCCCTAACGATAGTAGTATAGCTACGTTGTTTCTCCACCGGATGTGACATCAGAGCAGACTAAAAATAGCGGGAAATTCAAATATGGAGGCAAGTGGGCGTGTAAATTTAACCTAGAACTATCCAGCTCACACTCTCAAACGAAATGAAGAGATCGGAGCTCTTAGAAAGTTTAAAATAATTAGCAGCACAATAATGGAAATATTGAATAAGGTTTCTTTAACCCTTTCGTAAAACTAATTAATTAATCATTAACATACCATAACCCTTACCATAATCTTGAGGAAGATGGTTTTGACACGAAATCCACTTTTGTAAAAGTTGTAAATTATTTTGATGCCTATCCAAATCTTCACCCAATTCGCTGGTTATAGCTTCCATTTGGGCATTATCTGGACCTTGTAAGACCTCCATTTTTTATTCTGAAAAATATACAAAAAAATATTTCAAAGTGTGCTTTTAATATCTCAATAAGAAGGGCATTAGTTCGTTAAACATAACTCAATGAAGAATTAAAAAATATACTAATATACAGGGTGTTCCATTTAAAAATAGCAAGTATACGTACTTACAAAATACGCGGTAAACTTTTTGAAAAACCATAATGCTATACAGAGTGATTACTTTATGTGAAATGTCATTTTTCTCAATTTTTTCAAATGGAACACCCTGTATATTTTTTCAAATTTGGATTCCTCCTGAAATGTAGATACTTAAATACTTAAATTTCATATCCATAAGAGCGTCACCATCTCAAGAAACCTAGTATCATGTTACCCCACGCCTCGTGAGACATAGTGTACAAAATAAATTATAGCACTTCTTGGCTCTCATATACGTTTTCTTTTCTAACTGACTTTTGTGTGTAATTATACTTAGATTAATCATAAACAAATGAACAAGAAATTACGTAATTAATTGAAAGTGGTGTCCTAAATTTGATTACAACTGGACCAAAACGAAATTTAGCTTGAGTAATCCGAGGTCGATTTTTTTTCTAACAAATTGTTTAAATCAATGTCAAAGTCAATATACTAACTAAATACCTATTCTACCAGTCACATTATTTTAATAAATTACCCTAATTTAAATCTGTTTAAGATAATTAAAGTAATTGCAATTTATAAATCTTTTCTGTAAACACGTTTTTTATAACTAAAATTTTTCCATAACAGAATTCTCTTATATAATTAACTATTTGATGCGTTATTCGATGTGCAATTTAGATTTTCTATAAATCTCTAACGTAACGCAATAAAAATATTAAAATTTTGAATTAATAATTAATAAATAGTTAATAATTTGTAATAAAATTGAATAAATTTAACTGTAATTTTCCAATCGACATTGAATTAGTTCTAGTTGTAATTACTTGAATTTTCACTTCCGCCAAAATCTTGCAAAAATTTTACACTCGACTTGGTTTTTTCTTTCTTTCTTTCTTATTGGAATAATACACGACGCCAGTAAATGTAATTAGTATTTATTTAAACTGGATTAATTACGTATTCATTTAATTAATTCCGCAAAACGACAATAATTCAATAAAATTGTTACACAGAAATAATTTAATTATAGTTCTTGTTCTTGTTAACCTATCTTGTAAACTTAAAAAATGTATACAGGGTGAAGGCAGAATAAAGTGACAATATCTCCAGAACGGTTAGTGATAAGTACACAAAATCGTAAAACCTAAAATGTCCCTGCTCGGGCGCCAATTTGTAATGGAATCAGAATATGCAAAAATCTAATTTTAAAAAAACAAATGAAACTCTAAATAAATTGAAAACAAAAGAAGAAAAAATATAGATGAAATATTGGAAGAGGGTTTAAAAAGAGCTTTTCGGAGAGTCGTCACAAGGCCTAAGTTGATGTTTCAAACAATTGAGTAGGGGTGGGTAAGAAATGAGGGGGTAAACTGTAAACGCTCGTGTGTATGGGCCATTAACGAATCATTAAAAGAAATTGTCAAAAACCACTGAATTCCGCTAGATACTTAATTCAAATAAAAACTTTTATTTTGACGTTTCAAGGCTCAAAACAATTGCTAAAAAAACAAATTAAAATGTAAATAAAACTTAAAAAAAAAACAAAAGAAAATATGTTAGTTTCAATAAAATATTCGAATAGAGGTTTGAAGAAGCTTTTTAAAGAGATGTCGCAAGATTTCAGTTGTTGTTGGGGGTGGGGGGTATACAAACAAAAAACGGTTTAAAGTTTAAATTAATGTGGCGTTATGGCATTTTTTCAGACTAATTAATAAAAATAGAAATTTAAACCAAACTTTTGGTCACCCCTGTATACAAAAACTACCCCTTTTGATGAATTTGTACTAAACTATTTATTTAATCAATTTTAAATTAATGTTGTTGCGTTTTTTCTAACTAATTAATAGAAAATAGAAGTCTAAACAGAACTTTTGGTCACCCCTGTATACAAAAATTACCCCTTATTTCGATGAATTTGCATGAAACTATTTATTTAATCCAAATTGATTAGTTTTATTTTATAAATTTGGATAATTGCGTGATGTTTTTTGTAACAGGGGTGTACAGAATGTGCAAAAAATATTTCAATAAACAATAATTATTTATCAACAAATTTAAATAGGTAATATAAACAATTAATAATTTTCTCTCAAAATAGTTTTATTGATTGGGAAATGTACGGAAATACATAATAATAAATAAATAAAAACTTACCACAAAGTAAACAAAAATAAAACAAACTACACAAAAACAATAAATTTTTAACAAAATGCTTCCTCAACGACAGTTGGGAACTCATTGATTCAATTCAATTGTGGTGCGTTGTTTTTAATAATCGCACTCATACTTGGTAAGACGTCCTTGCGAAAAAAAAAAGAGGTTGTGGAAGAATATTTCCCGTTTCCTCAACAAGTTGATTTTCTATATAAACAATCAATTTGCAAAATATAAATTAATTCAAGGGAAAATGCAAAAGCGGCACTAATAATTTCATTATAATTAGAAAAATTATTTCTTAAGCTAATTAAAAAGAAAAGAAGCAATTTTGAAAGTCTTTTTTTAATTTCGAAATTATTTTATAATATTTTTTGTACTATATTTTGTCATCAAAAATGATAAGAAATTTGTACTTTTACTCAATAATTACCTACTTAATTTATGTACAAAAAATGACATAACTTGCACGTAATTTGTAGGTTACATCTCTCTCACCTTCTACTTCTACAATAATTCCCGTTTAATTTGATTATTTGATATTATCATTCTATGTAAATTTAAAAAATATATTTTTAAATAAGGTAAAAAGTTGTTTGTTTTAATTATTCAAATTTTTTTGCTCTTTTGCATTTTCAAATTTAACATTTGGAAAAGTCGGTTAAATTGCATAATAATTAATAAACCTAAAAAGACTTCTCAAAATATTCAAAAATATACAGGGTGATTTTTTTAAGTGGTACTACCAATAAGATCTCGCAAACCGTAAGAGTTACGATATTGGTTAAATTAGAAAAAAGTTGCATATTTGATGACCTTTAAGAATGCGATTATAAAATTTCAAAATTCAAAATGGTTTCCGAAATAACGCAGAAAAACTGAAAATTGGTAATTTGGTTTTTCAACTGTAGTTTCAAAATGGCTTACTTCAGAAAAAAATTCTTAATTAACACAACTTTTTAGGTTATGTTATATGTTACAATGAAAAATAACTACTAAAACTTTATTTTTTAAGTTTTAGAAAAGTAAGTTAATCAGGAAGTAAAATTACATGTCTATGTATGTATGTCTCCCCCCCCCCCACTCTAGAGCAAAAACTGCTGGAGAGATTTTGATAAAATTTGATTTTAAAATTATTTCATCGGCAAAAATAGCTTTAATAAGAAATCTATACAGGGTGTCCAAAAATAATAAGGTGGTTATTTTGAGCGCATACTTGCAAATCTGCGCCAAATTCATATTTACTTGGTATAAAATAGTACATTTAAGCCCAAATCGAAAAAAAATTTCAAATTTTTTATTCAAAATGGCGGTCAATAGAACGTTTGTCCCATTTTATGATTATTCCCTTATAACTTGGCCGGTAATTATTATTATAAAAATTTCAAAACGGCATTGTACAGCCAAAAGATTGGGCTTTCGTCCTGAACAAGTCGATTTTCAGAATTGTTTCAAAATTACCTACCTTTAAGGGACCAAAATAGATCAAAATTTTGAAATGGATTTTTTCAAAATGCCCCCTGTCATATTTTTTCTTTTTTGGATATATTACAGAAAGCGTAATTCTCTATCGAAAAATAAATTTTTATCAAAATCACTAGAGCCGTTTTGGAGTAATGATTTTTTGAATGTCAAAACTTCATAAATCTCTAATTTCTTTTGTAATAGAAATAAAAACTTAAAAATTGATCTATGTGCCAATCTCATAAATATCTATTATTTGACATTATTTTAGGTTAACAAAACGCTTCCGGTTAAACCGGAAATTACAAAAATATCAAAATTTTTAGGAACACCCTGTATATTTTGTAATATTTTGAAAGCTCGTAAAATTAGCTATTACACGATATCAACACTTTATATTTTGACTTAGGGTTTAATCGGAAATGGGATCAAACTTCTTAATTTAAATGGAACACCCTGTATATTTATCAATATTTTGAAATCTCGTAAAATTAGCTTTCTGAAGATAAAATAATGTATATTTTGAACTTCAATTTATATGCTAAATTTAAAAAAAAAATGAAATTAGAATAAGTCAGTTTATACCTAAAAATTCTGCTTATAGTCCACTGCCTTAGCGAAAAAAAGGTTCACTTCCGGAAACCAGCACCAACTTTTAGTATGTTATTAGGCATGTTATCCTGACTATAAAAGTGCCGGGAGACACTCTCTAAAGTGTCAAGGTCAGGAGTTATAAGGTCATCAAGATGGCCGCCGCCGCAATTTGGGAATTTCGAATAACTCCAGAACGGCATAACGTACTTGCTTTTTTTTGGTGTCATATAAAAGCTTATTAAATTTACTACAAATAATGTTTTATAACTAATGTGCGTAAGTATTACAGGTAGCCAGATATTTTAAGATAAGCTTAATTTTTATTATTAATTTTCTAGTATTTGTTAAATATCAAGATAACCAATAAATTTACGTAAATACCTCTTCTATTAAATATTATTTGTGCGTTATTCAGCTTTCTAATAAATTTTGAAAAATTAAGATCTGACCCAAAATAGCTGAGTTACGCTTATTTGTTGTTTGCGCCGCGTCGCCTTGCTGATGTTATCACTAAGGTATAGCGGGCCGCTAAGTAAGTATGTGTGCTGCTCTTTAAATTACATGGAGAATCGTTCGCTGAAATAGCCATAAAAAAGACTAAAACAGTAGTACATAATTCTAATAATTTCATAATACAACTAAATAAACATTTTTGAAATATTTAAGCACACCCTCCCTACACAATTTGTATTTTGTTTTATTAGGAGAGAAAGTACTGTTTTGTGTGGCAAGGCTGTGTTTGGCTTAGGCTTAGAGCGAGCGTAACGAACTAGTCTGGCAATACAAGCGAGTTACACAAAACTACTTTCATTCCGTATAAAACATTTTATTTTTTTTCTCAAACGTAAAACTAAAAATTTTGAATTTTGAAAAACTGCCATCTTCTGTCAATTACTTGTAGTTCAATTTTCAAATATTTTTTAAAATTAATTTTAACTTGTAAAAAAAGGCTAGTAATTATTAAACGCAACGAACAAATTATAAAGAAAAACTTTAAAAACATAAACATTTTTTAATTACAAAAGCTTAGAAAATATTTTTTACGTTATAAAATAAAAATTATGTTGAGTTAAGATTTACTTTGTCTGCCTAGGTCCTAGACAGAGAAAAGTACTTTATCTGAGAGCTTTTCCTCCCGAGGCGGGAAAGTTAAACTCCACCATTGAGTCACACAAAGTCGACCTTTTTTGACGTTTGCAGAGAAAATTATAATTTGTAGAAATTCTAATATATTCGTATCATTGCGGTTTCATTTTGGACCTTTGCAGGCGCAGAGGAGAGTACAATAGTACAAATACTTCTTGTGCACATTTTCGTGGCAATTTAGGTTCACATCGGTAATACCGAATAGTCTTCCCACAACTAGTAAATAAGTCGATGTTCTTTTGCCAACCCCAACCGCGTGGATCTAGCAGCAGAGGGTTAATTTCGCCACATATCCTGGTTTGTAACATAATTAATTTCAAATGCTGAAGGGGAGTCTCTTGGGTAGACGATATGCTTGCAATTGTTATGTTAGTCTTTGTGAATAAAACGCTTCTTGCAATATTCGTTATAATTACAGCACTATAGAGCAAACTCTTTACTGTTATAACAGTGATTGCTCCAGAACAATATTTCTAAAAGGTCCATCATCCATCAACCTCCTTGAAAAAGTTCCACGTTTTCTATGCGTTCTTCTTATTGATACCACAAAACGACAAAACGGTATTACAACCATTGAACACGTGGAACAACGATAATAATTCAGACATTCCACGGGACAGCTTTGCAAACAGTTCTACCAAGCCAGGTATTTGTGAAAATGCAAAGAGCGCTATTAATAACTCATCAGAATTTACTGTTTTTGGTAAATTGGTTTGAGTGGCCATTTTCTGGAGCATCTACAGTGTGTAAGTAACAACCTACCATCAGCTTCTTCATGTGAAGAAGACACTACTTTTTCGGTTTTAATTGAAGTTAGAACCTTGTTTTTACAGGTGCAAATTATAACTTTACCAACAATTTGCATTTTCAGCACCAAATTTTTGTAATGATTTTCATGACAAAAAATTTCTCCACATCGGTCCTGGCTCGCTACATTTGGGAACTTTTAGAGGTCGTGTACAACTAAAGACAACCACAGCGTACTTAGTTAGTTCAAGAATGAACATCCCGAGAGGTCATCGACTTTCGGCAGTTAATGTACAAAAATTTAGCAATTACAGGCAGTTAATGTCAATCATCGACAGTCTGTATACAAATTCATAACAGTGAACTCCCATTGAAACATCCAAAGAAATATGCTTTGTAGAGAACTTACAAACAAAAGCGGAAATATCGAAATGTGTATACTTCATACGAGCAAGAGGAGCTGGTTTCTAAGCCAGTTGTTCAGTATTTGAACTGGACTGATTCTTTTTGATTTCATTCGAACCACTGCAAAAAATTCCCTGTCTGCCTGTCGCTTTCAGCAAGAAATGCCTCTTCTCTAGCAGTATGTTAAGAGCTGCAATGCTTACCTGCGTATCGGCTTTTCTGTACATGTGATGATGTGAGATGTGAGAATGCTTTCTGCTCTACCTGTTGTAGTTACGGCAGCTTCCACTAGTTGTTATTCCAGTCACTGTTTTCAAACCACTATCAGTGATATCACAACCATTTCAATATATGTAATGACCCTAGCATGTAACATAATTTGTCTAGTTTTCTACATACTACAACTGGATCTGTTTTGCAATGGTGTAGGCCTGCATTTATAACTGGAGTTTGCTCTGAATTTAACTTTTTTAAAGCTGAAATAATAATATTTATATTGTGGCAGATCTCTGAATTCAGAGGAAGAGGTCTGCATTGTTTCCCTGCGTCTGGTCTTGGAGAGCGCTACAGAATTAATGTGATTGACTAATTTAGAATTTTGCATTATTCTCCAATTTCTCCTTAATATTGTTCTATATTTTTTACACGAATTTTACACATGGGTACAGATTTAAAAAAAAACAATCTAACAACATGTAACAACAGAATTAGGTGTATAACTACATTTTTTTTATAATATTTAAAATATTACCGTATTTTGTATATTACAATATGGAGAACTGTCTGATGGTATCAAACCCATTATGCCTATAGATTAACAAGTTTGCAAGTAATTTCAAGAGCAGCATAGGTAATTATAACGGCTGACTACCTCAGTAATAACATCAGCAAGGCGACGCGGCGCAAACAACAAATAAGCGTAACTCAGCTATTTTGGGTCAGATCTTAATTTTTTAAAATTCATTAGAAAGCTCAATAACGCATAAATAATATTTAATATAGGTCATATTTACGTAAAGTTATTGGTTAGCTTGATATTCAACAAATACTAACAAATTAATAATAAAAATTACGCTTATCTTAAAATATCTGGCTACCTGTAATACTTACGCACATTAGTTATTAAACATTATTTGTAGTAAATTTAATAAGCTTTTATATGACACCAAAAAAAAGCAAATACGTTATGCCGTTTTGGAGTTATTCGAAATTCCAAAATTGCGGCGGCGGCCATCTTGATGACCTTATAACTCCTGACCTTGACACTTTAGAGAGTGTCTCCCGGCACTTTTATAGTCCGGATAACATGCCTAATAACATACTAAAAGTTGGTGCTGGTTTCCGGAAGTGAACCTTTCGGATCTTTTATGTCGCTAAGGCAGTGGACTATTACACTCAGAAGTCCTAGCTTCGATTCCGGACAAAAGTAATTTTAAAAAAAAATTTTTTTTGATTTTTTAATATGTAATTTATATTTACATAAAAATAAATTTAATAATAAAACAACGGATGTGGCCATACGAGGAACTGTTTTCATGCTTAACTTCAATATCTATCTAAACGTTTCTTTAGTGTACTTTTTAAAGTTTTTTTTAATATTTTATTTATAAGAAGTTAAATGAAATTTGAATTTAAAAAAAAATAAAAAATCCCAAGTATTAACCGACAGGTTTTTTATTAAAATTTAATTTGATATCTTATAAATGAAATAAAATACATTAAAGAAAATTTTAAATCATAAACTTTTAAAGAAATGCACAAGAAAAATACAACAGGAAAAAGTTTCTCGTATGGCCACATCCGTTGTTCTGTTATTTTCTGATCAACTTAGGTATATAAAACTTTAAAAACTGAGTTTTAGTCGTTAATTTTCATCGTAAAAAATATCACAAAGTAACCTATTAACATAACATAACATAACATAACCTGAAAAATTGAGTAAATTAAGAAAAGTTCAAGATAGAAAGTTCTCGTTTGGTATCCGAATTTAGACAAGCCTACTGAGTAATTTTTGCATACAAAATGATTGGCCCTCATAAGAAAATGAAAAGTTATACATCGCGACGCTTAGCGTCCATGTGATAAAAAGTCGAGTTTGGTATCGTTTGAAAGCCCTTTCGACCTCCTAAAAAATTTTCCACAGAATATTTTTTCTAAACCATTTTGAAATTACCGTCGAAAAACGAAATTGCCAATTTTCAGTTCTGCCTGCAATAAAAAATTGCTGGCAGTTGAAGTTTTTTTTCGGTACAAAAAATTTATAAATTTCACAGTACAAAAATATGTTGAAAAATTCCTAAAGTTGATCTAAATTTTACCTCAAGTTGACCTCGAAAATCCCAAAAATTAACCTGCGGCGATAAGGGACCCACGAAACATCTTTGAAACCCAGGCCCGTAATAGTTTCGCTACGCCACTGACCAAAACATCTCCCAAAATTAAATCCTAGTTGCGCGCCTCTCTGAATCGGACCCTCAAGCCGTACTAGATAATTTTGAATTAGAGCGAATCAGCTGGATATTTTTTCTATCAACTGAAAATTTTAATTAATTTTAAAAGAGCTTAAAATAGTGTAGACGTATATTTGAGCAGAATCTCAAGTTAAAACTCCCTGTAACTACTAACTAGGAACAATCTCAAAATAAAAATTTTGAATTACCATAAGCTGGCATTTTTTAAGAGGAAGTACACTACGAGGTCGTACCTAATATAATAAAATAATTAAACAAATACCCAATATAAATGTTGTAATTAATTTTTGCGCATCAAAATTATAGTTATAAAGCTGTTCATTAATAAGCCTTCAAGCATGTAATCAACTAATTTGATTTTTACATAAATTATGCAATTTATAATATACACATCCTCTAGATACATATTTTTGAATAATCAAAAAATGAGCAATCTGGTAAATTTCCATTAACCTATGTGAACGGTAGGGTCCGTTTTTTAATTTAAAAAATTAAAAGGTTTTAAAATTTAATTAATCAAAGAGTTATACAATAATTAAAAATTATGTCATCATTTTTTTATCAATTATTGTTAAAAATATTAAAATACACTAATTACAGTATAATAGGTAATAAATCAATGAATCAATTCTTTTAAAATTAAACTTTTTATTAATAATGACTCGACAGTTTGAAGAGCAGACTACAGGTAAATTCCACTATACAGGTATTAGTAGGTAGAAAGAAAAATAAGTTTTTTTATTCATAATGACTCTACAACTACAATATTATGTAGTGTTGACTTACAGACTACATGCAACTTTTACTACAGGCTGTAGTACGTTCTGCATGAAAATTATATTTCTTTATTCATAATGACTCTACAGCTACAATATTATGAAGTCTTCACTTGTAGACTACAGTCAACTTTTACTACATGCTGTAGTACGTTCTGTATTCTAATTAAACTTTTTATTTTATTATGACTACAGCTACAATACATTAAAGTCTTCACTTGTAGACTACAAGCAACTTCTACTACAGGCTGTAGTATGTTCTGTACGCTAATTAAATTTTTCATTTCATTAAGACTACAGCTACAATACATTAAAGTCTTAACTTGTAGACTACAGGAAACTTCTACTACAGGCTGTAGTACGTTCTGTATGAAAATTAAATTTCGTTATTCGTAATGACTTACAGCTACAATATTATAAAATTTTCACTTGTAGACTACAGCCAACTTCTACTACAGGCTGTAGTATGTTCTATACGCTAATTAATTTTTTTATTTCATTATGACTACAACTCTAATATATTAAAGTCTTTACTTGAAGACTACAAGCAACTTCTCCTACAGGATGTAGTACGTTCTGCATGAAAATTATATTTCTTTATTCATAATGACTCTACAGCTACAATATTATGAAGTCTTCACTTGTAGACTACAGCCAACGTTTACTACAGGCTGTAGTACGTTCTGTGCCCTAATTAAACTTTTTATTTTATTATGACTACAACTACAATACATTAAAGTCTTTACTTGTAGACTACAAGCAACTACTACTACAGGCTGTAGTATGTTCTCTACGCTAATTTAATTTTTCAATTCATTATGACTAGATGACTACAGCTACAATACAATAAAGTCTTAACTTGTAAACTACAGGAATCTTCTACTACAGGCTGTAGTACGTTCTGTATGAAAATTAAATTTCTTTATTTATAATTACTCTACAGTTACAATATTATGAAGTCTTCATTTGTAGACTACGCCAACTAAAGCCAACATCTAAGGCTGTAGTATGTTCTGTACGCTAATTACATTTTTTTATTTATAATAACTCTACAGCTACAATATTATGAAGTCTTCACTTGTAGACTACAGCCAACTTCTACTACAGGCCGTTGTATGTTCTGTACGCTAATTAAATTTGTTATTTCATTATGAGTACAGCTTCAATATATTAAAGTCTTTACTTGAAGACTACAAGCAACTTCTACTACAGGATGTAGTACGTTCTGCATGAAAATTATATTTCTTTATTCATAATGACTCTACAGCTACAATATTTTGAAGTCTTCACTACTTCACTTGTAGACAAATTTTTTATAATAAGGATTCTACAACTACGAGCTTTTTAGGTCTTCACCTGTAGCCTTTAGTAGCCTTTATTAGCCTTAATTCTGTACGATTCCAACCTCGAACTTATCTATTATTTTTTTTATCAAGCCCCAGAAGAAATAGAGATCAGTAGCTTATGGATTATAGCTTGGTTAAAAAAGATTATAGCTTCAATCCTTTTAATTTTTCACAACTTCAGTGGACCACCTGTGGTATGTTGTTCTCGCCATCTAAGCTGCCATCTTTTGAAAAAGAAGTACATACCTATACAATAAAAGTATATATTTTTGAAAAACATAAAATGATCTCTATTTATTGCAATCATTAATCATAGCAAACTTTTTTACAAAAGGCAAGTTTGTTTAAGTTATAACTCGTTAAAAATTTGAGGAAAATTGTTTTTTATTAAAAATTCGTAATCTGCTCGAAATATATCTACTTATAATAAAGCATACTTTTTCGATATCTCTTCAAATAATCGAGTCATGGCATTCACCCTGAAAACGAAAAAAATGACTGTATTTATAAGTAAATTATTGTTCAAAAACAAAAATATTGAATTTTGGATTACAGAAGTAGCGTTCCGTTACTCGTGACGCAAAGAGCAGCATTCCAAATTTGAGTTTTTTTCTTTTTCGGTCTTTTTCGAATATTCGGGTTTTGTGACGTGTTTTCAAAATTAAATTCTTGTCAGTTTATTTCCTAAATAATTATTAGAACTAAATTTGTCACATCTTCTTTTTAATCTATGTTTTTTAACGTTTTTAAATGTTTCCATAAACAAATATATTTTTTGTTACATTTAATTAAAACACAATCATAAAATGCTTTTTAATTAATAATTTATATTATGCAAAGTATGTTAAAAATAACACAGTTTTAATTCCTGTAGTCTAGTAGTAATAAAAGTGTAATGCACGATGTTAAAAAAAATTTTGATGTGGCCAGACGAGGACTTTCTAGAAAGCTTCCTAGCCGAGTCAATGGAGACAATTTTTTTTAAATTGTTAAATTTAAAATGGCGGCCAATACAACGATTGTTTAACTTTCTGGTTTAACCCTATAACTTAGGCGCTAATTACTATTATTAAAATTTCAAAACGGTATTGTATAACCGAAACATAAGCCTTTCGTCATAATATAGTCAATTTTTAAAACTGTTGCAAAATTTTCTAACTTGAAGAGGTCAAAGTTGATAAAAAATTTGAATTAAATTTTTTGTAAATCGGCAGTGGCCTTTTCTTTTATTTTTGGATATGTTATAGACATCGCACTTCTCTATCAAACGCCGTGTATTTTATTCCATTCAATGGGACAGGACCGGAGTTATGAATTTTTAAAAATCATAATTTCAAAAATCTATCGTTTCTCTTGTAAGTAAAATAAAAATTTGTAAGTTGGTACATGTAGTAATTCCATGAATATTTATTATTTAATACTATTTTTAATTAACAAAACGCTTCCTGTTAAACCGGAAATGAGACAAAATTTACTTTAGTAAGTTTCTCAAAACTTACTTTCAAAAGTTACTTTAAAATACCTGTATATGTTTGAGTAGACTGAAAGTTTTTGAAGTTAGCTGTTAGGTAGTATCCAAACCTTTTTAATTTGATTTCCAGTTTAACCGGAAATGGAAGTAACTTTCGTAATTTAAATGGAACACCCTGTATATTTGTCAATATTTTGAAAGCTCGTAAAATTATCTATGCGATGATCGATGATATCAAAAACTTTTTATTGTGACTTCTGGTTTATCCGGAAATAAGAACGTTGGTCTCAAAAATACATGGGTATGTTATGTTCCATATTCATATAAAATAATTTTAAATGGAGTTTTGAAAGCAGAGAAAGATCCTTTTGAAATGGAAAGTATTTTGAATACTTTGAAACCTCATCAAATTATTTTTAATAATTAATACGTAGGAAAAAGTGCTATTATGGCAACATCAGAGTATTTTGGACTCGGGGAGACTCTGAGAAAAGTAATTATAACACGTGCATACTTTTCATCAAACAAATTAATTAGTGTTTCCGATAACTCTTTATTAAACAACTAATATCCCTAACTATGTATTTATATGCTAAAAATGTTAATTTTTGCTCTATAAATGATCCTTTCATGGATTTATATTAATTATCTATATGTAATTACTAATTATATAAATTACCGTATTTCAATTAAACAAAGGGTTACGCCAAGTTACGCTCAATAAACTGATGCCAATTAACAATTTACACAATTTCTTTGTTTATGTTTCTAATAATAAATACAATTTAAATAATTTAAAAAAATGAACTTTGCTCAATCTTAAAAAAATTAACAATTTTGTATAACTTTTGTATAAAATAAACGTTTTTCCTCTAGGCTATCACGCCCAATTAGATTCAAAAATGACCTTAACAAATAAATATTTCCTAACTCAAAAGTTAATGCAATTTTTGATTATGCAAACTCAAACTATACATTGATAAATTATTTGGAGCACCAAACGCATTTTTTAAAAGTGAAAATAGTAAATGCCTATCAGCATTTCACTGATAGATAATTTTTAATTATATTCTATCGAAATTAATATTACTACACAAACGCATTCGATTGATTTAAATTATTTGCAACAATACGTTGATATTTAATAAGAAATATTTTTTATTTTATTGTATAATAGCGATATCTAAAATGAAATGGAGCGAGAAGGGTTAGAAATGCTTATTTTGTAACCATCTACAACTACACCTATGTTATAATGGTCAGAGAGTCTGGAAAGTAAGACAGGTCGTGGTTCAGTTGAGCACGCATCTATACTATTTGTATTTGTCCACAAATGTAGACAGTTGTATTTTGTATTTTGTAACCATCTACAACTACACCTATGTTATAATGGTCAGAGAGTCTGGAAAGTAAAACAGGTCGTGGTTCAGTTGAGCACGCATCTATACTATTTGTATTTGTCCACAAATGTAGACAGTTGTATCATTTATAGAATGAAGGCTAGATTACATCGTTCGTATTCGGATCCACTTCTACTATCTGGATTCGTTCAAATTATAGTATAGTACGTGTTTTCTGCATCTATCTCAATAGAAGCCGCGCTATAATTAGCTAAATTTTGTGAACACATATTAGGAATGAGTCACTCTCTATAATTGTGGAATTGGACTTTAGTTGAAACAAAACCACATTTAACCACGCCATTACGTCCATTACTAATGAAGCTATATTAGGTGATACTTACTAATTTTTGAATTTGACTACGCTTTCCACATGGTGAAGACTGTTTTAGTTTTTACCCATTCTACAAGTTACAGTAACAGATGATACATTGTAAAGCAGTGTTTCCCAACGTGAGGCTTGGCATGAGCGCAATTTTATTGTTAAGAGGGACAATTCAAAAATGAACTCGTCCAGAGTTTCTTCAGTTAGCAACTCAGTTTTTGAATATTAAAAATTATGTATATGTTAAATATGGGGGGGGGCATAAGAATTTTAGAGAGGCTTAGGTGGGGCATGGCACAAAGGTTGGGAAAAACTGCTTTAAAGCCTTTGAAGCTAAGAGAAAAAAATATATTTTTCTAATATAAGCATTGATGGAAAATCCGTCAATAAAGGAGCCAACGAACAGATATTCCGTCCGGTAAGTAGACAAACAACAAAAAAACTAGACGAAAGATAATGAGTTATTAATTAAGAAGTTTAACCTTCGTTTTCCTCAAAAAAAATCTATTCAAAAAGCTTTGCGAATTTTTTTGGGTAATCTCAAAACAAAAAGTCCATATCTCCGCATTAATTTTATTTTTTACTCTAAAAAGGTTTTAAAAGACCTAAAATATCTTATGACATAAGACATTATTTTAGCTTGTTTTTAGTAGATAAGACTTATATGTTCTAAAACAAGCAACAGCTCAGGCCGCCGAGTTACCGCGTAAAACTCGGTGGGTCGCACTTGGGAGTAACTCCCAAAATTGGGTTTTCTCTTATCTCATCTCAATCTCATTTGCAAGTTTTCAAAAAAATTAATAGTTTTTGAGAAAATGTAATTGAAAGTTCACGTTGCACGTGAAAGTGACACTGAGTGCCCTATTTTACGTTATTGGAAATTACTCAATATCTATCACATCTAGAGAAAAACAAAAAATACCTGGTTGAAGATTACATTTTCTGCTTTAAATTACATGCATAATATTTTGATTTTCAGAAACTTATCATTGAGAAAAAAATTAATTAATGTAACATAACCCAATTTCTCTAAAACTTTAAAAATCTCGCAAAGTAATTAAGAAAATCCAAAAATCCATACGATTACTATCCTATATATTATAACTATTATATATTAAATTTTTTGATGCTACTGTATTCAAAATTTAATGTAGGTTTCAAAAAAGTAAAAATATATAAGTATGGTGTTCCATTTAAAAATCAAAAGTTTACTTCATTTCCGGAGTAATCGGAAGTGACAGAATTTTCATAAGTAGTTAAAACAATTGCAATTTATGTGAATATAATCCACACCAAATTTCATTTTGATATGTGGATAAATAACGGAGTTATACACCATTCTATAATAATCTTCTATAAGAGTGTTCCAAACCTCTGTGTCAGCCGGTATACTATAATCTTTCTACGAAAAAATATGGTCATAGATCTCAAGTGTTAATTGTCTTGTTTACTTCTATAATAAGTGGGCCGATATTAAACGGAACTCGGGCCGAAAAGTTATTCCAATCCAGCCCTGCAACAACTCACTGATTCAGAAGAAAATTTTAAACTAAAAAAGTGAGAACCTTAAATAAAATACTCTTCGCCCCTGAAACATCATTTTACGTCCTTGTATAATAATATACTATTTCGAGCAGCAGTACAACGCGAGATCTGATATGGCACTCAGTCACCAGCATAGGCATGACATGAAATGACATATAGAAATAGGGGGGAATTTAACTATAGTAATAAACTAATAAATGAACTTAGGTAGGTACTCGCAGATTAATTTATATCAATTTACACAACGTCTGTCGGATTTTTTTGTACTATCTTCTCTCGCAATATTTAGCATTTGATGTACGTTTGCGGTATGGTTGTGTATTAGTGTACTTATTTAAAAGTAATAAGTTCCTCGATATGACTTCTATAAAAATAATAGTTTTTGTTCAGTGCCTCAATATAAATCATGAATTAAGAAAAATCCAAACTTAAAATCGTGACTTGAGGTGTGAGAAGTTAGTTCACGATTTTATTTTGAGGGCGCTGCAATCTTAATCTGAGATCCCTATACACAGTTATTTTACAAAGTACATAGGTACATATGACAACATTGTTTTAAGTGTCAATGCACTGGCAGGAAATTGCCTAATTTAATTTAATTACTAATCTAAAAGAGAAATGGGCATGGCCAACTTGGATGCAAAACAATCGTGAACATAAAAGTCAAACTTTTCTTAACAACTAGGTAAAAGA
The DNA here is from genome assembly GCA_963924605.1 of Malthinus seriepunctatus. Lineage (NCBI taxonomy): Eukaryota > Metazoa > Arthropoda > Insecta > Coleoptera > Cantharidae > Malthinus > Malthinus seriepunctatus. Next base: position 17,763,948 of record OZ004603.1, read on the forward strand.
ACCAAGTTCTTACGCTCTCTCTTAAAATAATTTATAATCATAATAAGACTTTTATAATGAAATTTTACCAATTATGGAACTCCACAATTAATTACACACGCGCTTCAGATTTCTCTGAACTATGAAGTACACCTTTACATCTAATTAATAATTATACTGCGTTTATTAAATACTTCAATAAAATTCTATTCAATATTTGATTAAATACCTAATCATTGCAATAATAAATTAATTAACACTTACGTATTAAATACGGTATTAGGAATTTAAATAATTAAGATTTAATGTCGATCTTGTTAATTTATTATTTACGATATTTAAGTAGAAGTATTATATTATAAATTATAAAAATATTTGTGGTGGAAAAGTTATAAGAGTCGTTTTACATGCAACATAATTCTAATGTAAAGAATTATCAAGAAAATTTTCGTAAGACTTCAAAAGCTAATATTATCTCATATTATCAACACATTGGGTACCTACTCAAGAATAGACTAAAGTGTCATTTATTCCTGATGAGGGTGAAAGGAATAAAATAAAGAAGACTAGTCCCGTGGCCCGTGGTATACATCATAGAGGTACGCTATTTTTTGCACTTTCTCGTTATTTATGAGCAAGTCAAATAATTTCTAAACATTGATTGTCAAACTGACAACTGATGACAACCTAGCGTTTTAAAACGTCAAAATGTAAACTCTTTTTTACTTTAGTCTCTAGGGAGCAAATTACTTGCTTTAGTCTCCTAAGAGGGGCACTAAAGCATCAACTTTAGTCCCGGAAGTGCAAAAAAGAATTTGTTGATTTATATTATTCGTAAACTTCTCTAATTCGATTCTTTAATCTTTCAAAATTTTGAGAGACGTAACTAAAAAAACTTGATATTGTAAATAGGAACATTCGCACATTCCATTGTGGTGAGATCTATAGAGATCTGACAGTCCAATTAATTGAACCGACTGTTATAGTAGATAGATACATTATCATTTATCAATTAAATATGTCCGTATTTCAACTTTCTAAACTCAGTTGACAATAGTCGATATTTAATAAATTACTTCTATCTCTACTTATTACTTGTTACACTACCTTTTTTAACAATTAATAGTATATTTTATAACAAGAGTTGAAACGTTAGTTTTTTTTCGTGAGATGAGAATTTAATTGATGAGCCGCGTAGCGGCGAGTGAAATAATCTATCTAATGAAAAAAAAAAACGGATTTTATCTCGAGTAATAAATGCTATTTTTTCTACGACAATAATTAAGTACACCTTAATATTATTCTTTTTACTAAAATTTGAATTGGCATTTCAATAAAGGTTTTTAAAAAACCGGCTAGATGACGCAAAAGTGACAGCAGTGTCTTAAATTTAAAAAAAAATTATAAATTTATCAATTGAAACAAACACAGTTATTCTAGGGAATCTTTGCCGCTGTATGTCAAGATAATTCGACATAGGTCGTTACAATTTAGCGTCATATTACGCAGCGCCAACAAAGATAGGATAGATGCTACACTAGGGCTGGGAAAAATATCGATATTTTTATCGATATATCGATATATCGACTAGTCGATATCATTTTAAAAAAATATCGATATATCGAAATATCGATATATCGATATATTGATATTGTGATATATCGATATTTTGATATATCGATATTTTGATATATCGATATTACGATATATCGATATTTTGATGTATCGATATTTTTTACTTAAGCACCTTGGCACTTTCTTTAAGAAGCGCAATAGTTTTAAGTCGCCAACTTAAGAAACGGATCACTGAATATATTTTAGGATCGTGCAGAGGGCTCTGTCCTGAGCAGGGGCTTCTGCCCGTCAGCAAATCAAGCTAAAACCTATTTAATGTTTTTTTGTAAGAATTAAGCGCTCCAATTTAAGAAGTAAAAATTACTTATAAAAAATGTACAATTACTACTAATAATCTCAGCAAGGATAATCGAAATCATTTAAGAAAAATATCGATATATCGATATTTACAAATATATCGATATATCGATATATCGATATTCACCCACACATTCACCCACCCCACCCCTATCTACACTACTTATCAGATTGTATGTTTTTACGTACTTAGCCGAGTTTTCCACCGGAAAAGATCCGTTGGATCAACTGCTCTGGTCAGCAAACGAGAACTTTCAGTTGGTTTTAAGATTGGCCAGATAGCCGGATATCCGGCCGCCGGATAACCGGGCAACAATTTTTAGTGAAAGATTCGCTGAAATCTCAGCCTGATGTAATGGAAATGATAGCTGCTGCAAGACGAATTGTTACCTACTTCAATCATTCGGGATTTGCTCAAGAGAAACTGAAGGCAATTTCAAAAGAATTAAGTGTACCGGAGTATCAATTAGTTCAAAACGTTACTACACGTTGGAACTCAACATACTGCCTACTAGAGCGTCTTTTAGAACAGAAACGGCCAGTCTCTCTTTATATTACTGACCGCGATACATTGAATAATCTATCAACTAAACAATAGAAACTGATGGCACTCTGTGTTATACTCATTTCTGAAGTCATACCACACATTGCTACACTATTGAGATACCTAGATAAGGAAGAAATTTTAGAAGAAACGCCTAACTTATTGACCATGAGAGGTTCATTAAAATTGGAACTGAAGAAGCGTTTCGAGTTTCGACCTTGATGAAAATTAATACTATCTAATAGCCACTCTTCTGGACCCGAGGTATAAAATAACCTTCTTGGAATCAATTCAAGCTTAAGGAGCGCATCAACAGATTCTCCTTCGAAGTTTACAAATGAGCTGTGATGATTCTTCAAGCAGTGAAGGGGATTCGCCACCCCAGTAAGAAAAAATGTACAAAGGATGTTACTAGTTATACTCATGATACTATTTAGAACTGTTTTATTGAAGTAGCCAACGACAACAGCATTATTAACCAAACTGAATTCCATAAAAGAATTATATTGCTAGGGGACTTGATTATTATTTGAAAACTGCTCGGATTGAACGAAAGAGTGACCCGTATGCATGGTGGAAAGCAAACTCTGAGAAATGCCCACATTTGGTAGTTTTTGCGAAAATATATCTTTCGTGTCCTTATAGCAGCGTATACAGCGAGAGCTTCTTTTCTGAAGCTGGAAACGTATATGAAAACAAAAGTTAACGCCTGTTACCTCAAAATGCTGAAAAACTTGTTTTCATTCACCATAACTTGCCTATTTTTGCAATTTCTATACTCTTTCAATTTTTTTTTAAATCCGGTTAAAGCCGGATGGTGGGTCACTATCCGGTATCTAGCCGGATAGTAAAAAAGTGGCCGGATACCGGATAGTAACCGAATATCCGTTGCATCTCTAGTTATCACTACGTAAACTACATAAATTTAACATTTGAACCCATGCACATCTCTGTTACTCCGAATGTCGTCTCTCTTCCCGTTGTGCACATTTGAACTGAAAGTTCTCGTTTGTTGGCCTGTACATTTTAGAACATAGTAATATGCGCAGCTTCGACAAAAAATAGTAAGTGGCGCAATAGCGCCACTCAAACTCCTGAGGCGGAATTAAAGAACAGTATCTTTTGACACTTTCAAACTTCAAATTTCGTTAGAAAGTAGTTAAAACAAGTTGAACACGCTTGTTATAGTTATTTATTATACAAGACGATAAAGGGATAATTTAACTACTGAGTGGAAGAGTGTTAATTCACGAGTGGCGTTAGCCACGAGTGAATTAACTTTCACGAGGTAGTTAAAGAACCTTTATCGTCGTGTATAATATGCTATTTTTTTCTATAGCAAATGTTAAAGAAAAACCAATTACAAATTAAATTATCATTTGCAAAATTTATTAAAAATATTTGAGTAGTGTGCGGTTGCTATGTGAGTAGTAGGGTTGCTATAACTTCATGGGGTTGTATTACTTTATCTATCCTTGCTGTTAAAATTCTATTTTATCGACTAATTTTAGTTGATCAAAGCACACTTTAACGTTTGCTATAGAAAAAATAAAATTTTTGTGTGTAAAATTTCAAATGTTTAAATTTATTCGTATTTAACGGTTCTGTCACCAGCGCCATCACAATAAAATACGTGTAAATTTTGCGGATGACGTGCATACTATGCAAATCGTATCATGCCCAGCTCTGATTCCAACTCCTACCTATAAGGTGGCGCTGTTTCGAAGCTTTACCTCAAAACTTATTGAAATTGTCAGGAGCTGAGCGTATTACTATGTTCTAATGTATTTTTTGGCCGTTTGCATCGGTAACATGAACTAAAATCAGTAGCAGGTACCTTTGTAGAAAATTTATCCGTCAGTTATTTGATTTATCCTACAGTACAGGCTCCTAGGTTGTAAAAGTAGAACTTTAACCTTACCTTTAACCTTGTTCAGTAACAAAATGTCAACTTTTTTCACGTTTCAAGAAAATAGAACATTTTTGTTAGTTTAAACAGTTAATTTTTACTATTTTGCTTATAATAAATTTCATAATGAATTACTCAATCACAAACTTTTGAAGCTTTAAAGGTGTATTTTTAATTATAATAATTAATACTGTTAACATTTAAATAATTAATTTATTAATCATACACCGGAAGTTCAAACTTAAAAATTTTAAGAGTGGAAAATTTTAAATTATTTCAAGTATAACTAATTACCAAATTTTAAAAATTAATTAAACTATATCAAAACAATTAAACAATAAATTTAATTGTTTGTTTAATTTAATGAATATTAATAATTATTTTAAAAATAACGTAATAATTATTTCTTTTATTACCTACCTACAATTTGACCGTAATTAATTATTGTAATTTTCTTTATTATTAATTAAAACTTTTAAACCATTATTTATCAAAAAATTATTAATTTACATAATAATATTAATTACTTAAATTTTATACTACCCTGTATATAAGTTTTAAAAAAAGCGCTGTTGCCTTTTCTGTCATTTTAACTGTATATCGGTTATTTCAACAGTAGTAGCCACGCCTGCATGTTTATTTATTTTTATAATTAATTACAGTTTTAAGGATAATTTTAAGTTGATTGTGTTGTAAGCAATATATTTAAAAAGGTAAACAGCATCTTATTTTATAACCTAACTCATCTCGTATCAATCACATTTGTTTTTAAAATTCCAACATCCTTTGCACTGAATGATTCATTGATAGTTATCACAAATATTTACACAAATCAACTAATAATAATCTTTTTCAGTAAACAATAAACAAAAATGTCTAGTGATCCAGTAAAAAATGTAAGTTTAATTTATAATTTTTTTCTATTTCATAATATTGTTTTTAGTTTTCGAGTTTAGAAACACCAGGTTATGTTGGTTTTGCTAATTTACCAAATCAAGTGCACAGGAAGTCAGTTAAGAAAGGTTTTGAGTTTACATTAATGGTTGTCGGTGAAAGCGGGTTGGGTAAATCCACCCTCGTAAATTCTTTATTTTTGGCCGATTTATATCCCGAACGTGTAATTCCTGATGCCATAGGTAAATTGAGTTTGTTTTAGTTATTACTCGCTTTAATTAATTGTCGTTATGTAGAGAAAAGTAAACAGACTGTTAAACTTGATGCTTCCACTGTCGAGATTGAAGAGCGTGGCGTTAAGTTGCGTTTGACTGTTGTCGATACTCCAGGATATGGAGATGCCATAGATAATACAGACTGTTTTAAAGCTATTTTAAAATATATAGATGAACAATTTGAACGCTTTTTAAGAGATGAATCCGGTTTAAATAGACGTAACATTGTAGATAATCGTATTCATTGCTGTTTTTACTTTATTTCGCCCTTTGGACATGGGTATGTTTGTTTATACAACTTAATACATCGAATTAAATTAATTTTGAATTTAGGTTGAAGCCCTTAGATATTGAATTTATGAAGCAACTTCACAATAAAGTGAATATTGTTCCTGTAATTGCCAAAGCTGACGTTTTGACCAAAAAAGAAATATTACGACTTAAACAGAAGGTAACTTTCATCAAATCTTTTTATTAAACAACTAAAACGTTTTTAATAGATTCTCGATGAAATTGCCGAACATGGAATTAAAATTTATCCATTACCCGAATGTGATTCTGACGAAGATGAAGATTACAAAGAACAAGTTCGCCAATTGAAGGAAGCCATTCCTTTTGCTGTTTGCGGTTCTAATACTACTTTAGAAGTACGAGGTAGAAAAGTTCGTGGACGTCTTTATCCTTGGGGTGTTGTCGAAGTTGAGAATCCTGATCATTGTGATTTTATTAAGTTACGTACAATGTTAATCACTCACATGCAAGATTTACAAGAAGTAACACAAGAGGTTCATTATGAAAATTATCGATCTGAAAGGTTGGCCAAAGGAATACCTCCTCCAACTCCTGTTACCAAAACACAAAGGAATATGTAAGTTTTTTGTAGTATCATAGTTTAATATCTGATGACTTAGATTAATAATTAGCATAATTTATAAATATTAAACCCATCAAATCTTCTAATACATCAGTTTTTTATACAGAGGGCTTTTTTTAAGTGGTACTAACATTGGGATCTCTGAAACTGTAAGAGTTACGAGATTGGTTAAATTAGAAAAAACTTGTATATTTTGATGGCCTTTAGGAATCCGTTTAGAAAGTTTCAAAAGTCAAAATGATTTCCGAGATAACGCAGAAAAACTGAAAATTGCCAATTTCGTTTTTTGACTGTAGTTTCAAAATGGCTTACTTTATATAAAACATTCTCAGGAACAATTTTCAGGAGATCAAAAAAGCTATCAAACGATACCAAACTCGACTTTTTATCACATCGACGCTAGGCGTCGCGACGTTCAACTTTTCATTTTCTTATCGTTTTTTTGCAAAAATTACACAGCAGGCTTGTCTAAATTCGGATAGCAAACGAGAACTTCCTGTCTTGTACTTTTCTTAATTAACACAACTTAAAAAGAAACAACTTTTTAGGTTATGTTATTTTTTACGATGAAAAATGGCGACTACAACTTTGTTTTAAAGTTTTAGAAAAGTAAGTTAATCAGTAAATAAAATAACATTACTAACATTTATTAAATAATTTCATTTATTTTTCTTTCCTGATGAACTTAAGTTGCTAAAACTTTAATAACTAAGTTTAAGTCGTTATTTTTCATCGTAAAAAATAACAAAATAAGATATTAACATAACATAACCTAGGAAGTTGTATAAATCAAGAAACGTACCAGATAGAAAGTTCTAGTTTGGTGTTCGGATTTAGACAAGCCTACTGTGTAATTTTTAGAAAAAATGGTAAGACCGCCATAAGAAAATGAAAAGTTGAACGTCGCGACGCCTAGCGTCGATGTGATAAAAAGTCGAGTGTGGTATCGTTTGATAGCTTTTTTGACCTCCTGAAAATACTTCCGAGAATTTTTGTTATAAAGTAAGCTATTTTGAAACTGCAGTCAAAAAACCTTACAAAATTGATTTTTATGTTAATATAAATTACATGATGTGTATTAAAAACAAAATTTTTTAAATTGCTTTCGTCCGGGATCGAACCTAGAACTTCTGCGTGTAAGCAGAATTTTTAGACATAAACTGTTTGAAATACTAATTTCATTTTTTTTTATTTTGGCATAAATTGAAGTTCAAAATATATATTATTTTATATTTTCAGAAAGCTAATTTTCCGAGCTTTCAAAATATTGAAAAATATACAGGGTGTTCCATTTAAATTAAGAAATTTGATCTCATTTCCGGTTAAACCGGAAGTCAAAATATAAAGTGTTTAGTATCGTGTAATAGCTAATTTTACGAGCTTTCAAAATATTAACAAATATACAGGGTGTTCCTAAAAATTTTGATATTTTTGTTATTTCCGGTTTAACCGGAAGCGTTTTGTTAACCCAAAATAGTGTCAAATAATAGATATTCATGAGATTGGTAAATATATCCATTTTCAAGTTCTAATTTCTATTACAAAAGAAATTAGAGGTTTTCAAAGTTTTGACATTCAGAAACTCATTACTCCAAAACGGCTCGAGCGATTTTGATAAAAGTTTATTTTTCGATAGAGAATTACGTTTTCTGTAACATATCCAAAAAACTAAAAATATGGCAGAGGGCATTTTGAGAAAATTCATCTAAAATTTTGACCTACTTTGGCCCCTTAAAGGTAGGCAATTTTGTAACAATTTTGAAACTCTACTTGTTTAAGACGAAAGCCCTATATTTTGACTGTACAATGCTGTTTTGAAATTTTTATAATAATAATTACCGGCCAAGTTATAAGGAAAAAAACACAAAATGGAACCATCGTTCTATTGGCCGCCATTTTGAATAAAATAATTTGATATTTGTTTTTTCAATTGAAGCTCACATGCACTATCTTATAGCCAAGTAAAAATAAATTTGACCCAAATTTGCGCCCAAAACAACCACCTTATTTTCGAACACCCTGTATAGATTTCTTATAAAAACTACTTTTGCCGATGAAATATGTAATTTTAAAGTGGCTAAAATAAAATTTCATCAAAATCGCTTCAGTAGTTTTTGCTCTAGGGGGGGGGGGGCATACATCCAGACATTTCAGTTCAAAAAATCGAAAAAAAATCTGCATTTTTGGAATCAAAAACGTCGAGAAATGCAAAAAAAAAATTTTTTTTCCTTCTTGATTATAACAATTTTTTCTTGGAAAATCACCCTCTATAGCTTTCCAAATAGGCACAAAGTCAAGGATTTAAACTTAAAATGCTTTGTTATGCCTGTAGGCATTAGAGATGAACTTTTTGTTTAATTTTGTTTTTTTTGTAGATTTACTGAAGATAAAAATGGCTTAAATGAAAAAGATCGTATGCTTGCCGAGAAGGAAGCCGAGCTGAAACGAATGCAAGAGATGTTAGTGGCGATGCAAGCGCAAATGCATCAACAACAGTAATTAAGTGCATTATTCTTCAAATATAAATATAATCCTCTCTATTACTTAACAGTTGTTTCAGACATATCTAAATAAATTTTAAACTTATTGACAGTAGGTACTTAAAATTATGAATATTTTAACAATGTTTTATTGTGCATGTTTCTTTCTTTAACATAAAAAATGTATTTTTATAACATAAATTGTAATGTGTAATAATTTAAAATTATAGTTTTTTAATTGAGACTTGTATTTTAACTTATTCCCAAAAAGTTACACAATATTAAAAATAATTAGCATCAAAGTAACGCTAAGAACATTTATTTAGTTACAACAAATTAATTTGAATACAATTTAATAGTGCCATCAGCACCAGACGTAAAAACCCAAGGTTGAAGTGGATGGAAATGTACGGCGAAAATTCCAAAATCATTCATATCTTCATGATTTTGCATCCTTTTCAACGGAACGATTAACGCATTTTGATTAAGATCGCTAAAAACACAAACATTACTAAAAAATTTCAACAAAACTCGAACAACTTACTTATAAACCATCCCGTGACAAATAATAAGATTTCTATCGTCCGAACCTGATGCAAACAAAGGATAACGTTTGTGAAAATTAACGCTCCTTACAGCATTTCCATGTATTCTCAAAGTTTGATACGGCTTAACGCTAAACTCTAAATCAAACCATAATACTTTACGATCGTACGTTCCCACGATTAAATTGTCACCGCCCGGATGAATATCCATCGATGAAATCCATTTTGAATTAGTAAGCAACTTTTTAACTAAAGTTTGTTTCATCAAGTCGTAAACTCTTATATAACGTTGTGTAGCAACGAATAAAAACGGTTTAGCGGGATGAAACTGTACACACTGTACTAGCCCTTTAGACTTCGACGTAGGCAACTGAGAACGTCTCTTAGAAACTTGACTAATCAGTACGGAACGATTTACACCATCTGTCATAACAGAAGCAAAATAATCGCCTTTACCGTGCCAAGTTACTTGCGTTACCTCTTTAAAATGAACTAAAACAGCCCTAAAACCAATTTTATATTCCTCTTCGACCGGTTCCTTCCATTCGACGGTTGTACGAACTCTATCGCTTATAATTACATCGCTTGTAATTGGATCTTTGAGAATGGTGTCTGTTTTGGTGTTAACTAAAGTGTCGCCTACGTGAGGATTTAATAAAATAACTTTATGACCGGCAGCGACTAAAATTAGTGATAAAGCAGCATTTGGACACCATTTTACAGATCTTACTACGTCTTCTACGTTTATAGTTTTCAAACACCGCCCGGTGTTAATTTCCCAAATTTTAACTGTACAATCGTCTGAACCGCTAACTAAATATTGCCCACTTTTATCAGTATCTATTGTACGAACCATATCTTTATGCCCTTCATATTCGACTGCCAAAACATTTGGAAATGGTTGTAAATCGCGAGGACTTGGAAGTTTTGGTACTAAAGCATCGGGTTCGATGGTTAATTTCATTCTAATTGCACGTGGACATAAATAAAGATCCAAACAACGTAGAAAACGTTCTTTTATATATCTCGAATAAGAAGGTACATTTCGTAGCGAGTCGTACTTTTGTGGAACATAATGGAGTTTTCTCTTCCAAGGCGTATCTTTTTGTTTATTCCACTGTTTTAATTCTAATTTATCGAACAAATACTCCGGTGGTGGGTTGTAAGATTCTGCATGACCAGGCAACTGTCTTTTAGGTGCTGGAATGTGCTTATGAATTCGTCGCATATCTTCAGCTTGATCATCCGTTTGCCACAACATGTAAAACTGAGGCTCCTTCTTAGCACGCAGCTTATCTTGTTCCTCCTTGGTTTTAATCCAACCCATTTTTAAAGCGTGAACTAATTTTGAAACTTTTTTAGCTTCAACACGACTCGGTAAGAAAGAACGTTTGTGTTCTGGAAATTTCCTTAGTGGAGTCTTCATTACTTCGCTTGTGAACCATTCAATCCAAGGCTTAATTTAATTATTAATTCACTACCGTAAAAAAAATTTAAAGTTACTTACAGCATATTCATCAAAATCTTCGTCTGGTATTTTTTGTCCTTGAATTCTCCTAATAGTTTTAACGTCTTCATCGCTTAAAACAACATCTCGGCCAGTTTGTGGATCTTTAACGGTCCTCCAAAATTCAGGATCTTCAATTTTTTTCAAAAACAAATCTAACTGATCTTGATTTTCGCCTTTTGCTATTTTATTTCCATCCCAATCGTAACCAATGTGTCGATACTCATCATACCAATTCATTGGTATATTTCCTACAGTATTTCTGATATCTTCTTCATCAGAAGTATCGTGTTCATACTCATTAACTAATTGATTAGTATTATTTTGGTTTAATTTGATATCTTCCTCTTCATTTTTTACACCTTCATCGTCACTACCGTCTTCACTATTTTCTTCAACTTCGTCGTCGTCATCGGTGGGGAGGTCATCACTTCCACTATCCAAATCATTTGGTTCTTCTTCTTCACTATCATTTTCCTCTCCAGAATTATCATCATCACCATCAGAATCGTACACATCATCATCGGAATCATCACTATCTTCATAATCTAAACAAAATATATTAAATGTGTTCAGCTACTTTAATAACTTATTTACCATCATCCTCTTCATCTTCTTGTTCTTCTTCATCGTACTCTAAGTTATCATCATTTTCGTAACCGTTCATATCAAACACATCGTCGACTTCATCTTCCTACAAATAAATTTAGACAAAATAAATTTTATATTTGGATGTATTTATTTACCTTTACTAAAGAACTGTTTACAGTTGGATTATCGATAGTGGTTTTCGATTTTCTTTTAGGCATTTTGTAACAATTCTTTAAAAATTAATTTTATCACATGCGAATTCGTTTGAAACACATGGAAATGTGAGGTTATGTCAATGAATGTTTTAAAAATGTCAACTACTGCTGTGTACAGAGTGCGGCAAATATATTGATACTTTTTAAAAACACAATTTCAAACTTTTATGATATTGTATAAAATATTGCATTTAAAGCACAGATAATATAATTATATAGGGGTAGAGTAACGGCAGTGCTAGATTAACCATGGAGCGCGTGCTTAAAAGCCAGGTGTTGTGGAGGACTCGGAAAAAAAGCAAAATAGTAAAGGAAATTTAATGCTCTATAACTTCTTTTGTGAAGACTTTTATTATAAAACAAAAGGCCAAGATGCAGAGGCAAAAGTTTAACCAAAAACGTGAGGAAAAGGCTTTTTTTCATACATTTACGATTTTTCGACGGACATCCTGAAAACTATAAAAAAAGAGAAAAAATTAATAGAAACAATCATCTAGGAAATTTAATGCTCGACAACTTCTTTTCTAAAGACTTTTACTGTAAAACAAAGAGCCGAGGTGCTAGAGGCAAAAGTTTGATGAAAAACGTGAGGAAAGTTGTTTTCCATGCATTTACTATTTTTGCGGGCGGATATCTCAAAAACTATAAAAAAAGAGAAAAAATGAAGACGAACAATCTTCTAGAAAATTTAATGCTCTACAACTTCTCTTTAAAGACTTTTACTATAAACCAAAGGGCTGAGGTGCTAGAGGCAAAAGTTTGACAAAAACGTGAGGAAAGCTTTTTCCATACATTTACGATTTTTGCAGGCGGATATCTCAAAAACTATAAGGAATAGAGAAAAAATTAATAGAAACAATCTTCTAGAAAATTTAATGCTCTACAACTTCTTTTCTGAAGATTTTTATTGTAAAACGAAGGGCTGAGGTGCTAGAGGCAAAAGTTTGACGACAAAGGTGAGGAAAGAACTTTTTTCCATACATTTACTATTTTTGCGGGCGGATATCTCAAAAACTATAAGGAATAGAGAAAAAATTAATAGAAACAATCTTCTAGGAAATTTAATGCTCTACAACTTCTTTTATGAAGATTTTTACTGTAAAACGAAGGGCTGAGGTGCTAGAGGCAAAAGTTTGACGACAAAGGTGAGGAAAGAACTTTTTTCCATACATTTACTATTTTTGCGGGCGGATATCTCAAAAACTATAAGGAATAGAGAAAAAATTAATAGAAACAATCTTCTAGAAAATTTAATGCTCGACAACTTCTTTTCTGAAGATTTTTACTGTAAAACGAAGGGCTGAGGTGCTAGAGGCAAAAGTTTGACGACAAAGGTGACGAAAGAGCTTTTTTCCATACATTTACGATTTTTGCAGGCGGATTACTCAAAAACGATAAGGAATAGAGAAAAAATTAATAGACACAATCTTCTAGAAAATTTAATGCTCGACAACTTCTATTCCAAAGATTGTTACTGCAAAACGAAGGGCTGAGGTGCTAGAGGCAAAAGTTTGACGAAAAAAGTGAGGAAAGAGCCTTTTTCCATACATTTACGATTTTTGCAGGCGGATATCTCAAAAACTACAAGAAATAGAGAAAAAAAGATTAGAAACAATCTTCTAGGAAATTTAATGCTCTACAACTTCTTTTGTAAAGACTTGTACTCCAAAAAGTAAGGCTGAGGTGCTAGAGGCAAAAGCTTGACTAAAAATGTGAGGAAAAAGCTATTTTCCATACATTTACGATTTTTGCGGGCGGATATCTCAAAAGCTGTATGAAATCAAAGACTATACAGTGTAAGACTGGCAAAGCTTACGGGCCGAATGTGACCAAAAATCCCCGCTACAGAAGATGTCGCTAGTCATTGGGGCATTTTCGAGTGAATAAGATAGCTTTTCGAGGCGGGAGCAACGAAGAAAGGGATAAAACAAGTTCACCCTACGAGGGATTTTAAGCGATTTTGACCTTTAAAAGCCTTTCACATTTTTTAATATAGGTTTCGGTAGTCTCTTGTATATGGTCTTTGATGAAATAGAGAAAAAATGATTAGGAACAATCTTCAAGGAAATTTAATGATCTACAACTTCTTTTTTAAAGACTTTTAATTTTAAACGAAGGGCTGAGGTGCTTGTGGAAAAAGTTTGACGAAAAACGTGAGGAAGAAGCCTTTTTTCATACATTTACGATTTTTGCGGGCGGATATCTCAAAAACTATAAGGAATAGAGAAAAAATTAATAGAAACAATCTTCTAGGACATTTAATGCTCTACAACTTCTTTGGTAAAGACTTGTACTCCAAAAAGTAAGGCTGAGGTGCTAGAGGCAAAAGCTTGACTAAAAATGTGAGGAAAAAGCTATTTTCCATACATTTACGATTTTTGCGGGCGGTTATCTCAAAAGCTGTAAGAAATAGAGAAAAAATGATTAGGAACAATCATCAAGGAAATTTAATGATCTACAACTTCTTTTTTTAAAGATTATTAATTTTAAACGAAGGGCTGAGGTGCTAGAGGCAAAAGTTTGATGAAAAACATGAGGGATATTTTGGTTTCACACATTAATGATTTTTGTACCCGGGAATCTCAAAAACTATAAGGTATAGAAAAAGATGAACCAAAGCAATCTTGTAGCAAATTTAATAAGCTTTCATTTTGTTAAGAGTAATTTTTTCCCTATGATACACCGTTTTCGAGACATAAGCAAAAATCCCAAAAACGAGACCTTTTCACCTCCTCCTTCCTTTAACCATGTAGCTAGCACCGGGGGGGGGGGGGTCTTTTAGTATTTTTACCTCTTAACTAAGGTAGTGTATTTTTGTAGGAACCCGAAAATAATTAGTGCTTCAAGCCCCTATGTTCTTGATCCGGCCCTGGGTAACAGTCCTAATTTTATGGATTGACAGCCATAATTTTGACTTCATCTACAACAGAACCAAAACAGTGCAGGAAAAAATATTCATAATATTCGTATTAAAAGGAACAAAGTTATAAGTTTTTTGAAATAACTCAGAAAATAGCAATTTCATGTAAAATTTCCATTTATAAATAAATTTCTGATCATCTTCCATCTAAAAGATGCTCACAGAATGCCACAGCACATAAACTCCATGGTAATATGTAACAGAATAAGCACGCATAAGGTTCTTTGGTCACATCGGCCCAGCCAGTTACAGAACTAGTGATCTAATCCATTGTGCATTATATTAGCACATGTGTCCGTTTTATATCGCAATACAGATATTAAATAAATAAAACAAGATGATCATATAATGTTGTATATTTTTGAGTGAATACTGTATACAATGTCTAAGTCACAAGACATAAGCGTTCTATGTACTAGAAAAATATATTATGATGGCACTTTACATCTAATACCTACATACACAACTAAGTATTACTATTATAATACATCACTGGAAACAAAATACGTTAACTTTACGTAATCAATAAAAACGATTAAAAAAAGGAACTTGAAAAGATTTTCACTGGATTATAAAAATTGGTAAAAATAATTGTAAACATTAATTAAAAACTCACACGTTACAAATTAAAATTAAGTAACCACAATACTAATTAGTTTCTAAAACTTTACATAAATTAGAAAAAAATGACTAAAATGTTTAATACAATGAGAAATTCTCCAACATATACACATGATAAAACGAAACGCGTTAAAAAAGTTTGTAAAACTGTTACAACCTATCCTAAGATTATAAATAACACAAAAAAATTAAAATCTACTTTACGCACACAAAATACTTTACAAATCTTACTTTCGTGACTTTTTTATGAGATTATAAGTTAATTAAGACGACTACTAAAAACAAATCAAAAACTTTTACAACTGGCACCTGCAATGGTGTCTCGGTTTCTAAAAACGACCTGCTCATTTATAATTTATTTTTTCAAGAGCAAGCAGCTTAAGCTACACTTATTTAGACTAAATGAGGTTCTCTGCGGTTCTAATTTATTCTTATTTTGCGGCAACCAACGGTCTTACCGAGAGAGAAAGAGAGAGCTATAAAACTATACATCTTATATAGTCAAAAATCACTTTTACGATTTACTTACATTAATAACGATGTAAGGGAATAAATCTATGAAGTTGATGAAATAAATTATTTGACGATGTTAATGTTTTAAATAAAGCTTTAGAATTTCTGTTTTTTTAAGTCTTACGTTACGTTTTAAATAAATTATAAAATGTGATGTAATTGCAGTTTTAAAAAACAGTCATTTGCACCCTCCCCATAAGTAAATGAGTAATTTTCAAGATTCAAAGTAAAACCTAAATTTGTACAAAGCTGCAAGGACAAATTTTACTTTATATGAGATCAAACCTATTTTCTTAGGGCTTATAAATCGATCCTAGAGCTCTAGGTTTTTATTAATTACTTTCGCGTTTACCGTAAGGTAAAAAAAAGTATTTTACCACTTAATAGCCTGGTGATTATTACATAAATATACAGGATGTTTTTAATTAATGGGCGAGTCGTTAGAAATTCCTTACTAAATGCTCAGCATGTTATGGAGAATTTACAATAATAAATTTAAAACCCACCAAACACCCTGTATTTATTATAAATAGTCAGTGCATAAAAATAATCATTTGGTTGATAGCTATCAGCAGTCTTAATTTTTGTTATTTATTAAAATATGACCTCATATATTTTGACTTGGTAACATTGTTAAAGTTTTAAAAAAATTATATCAAATTTTTAAAGCACGATTTACAATTACTAACGACACTAAGACCTAATACGTGAAGTCATAAATTAAAAAAAAAAAAGTTTATGATTTTAAACCAAAAACATTACTAATATACTTGTAGAGCAGGCGCCGTTGACAGAATGCGGTCCTCATATTTTGCAAACTCGAATACATTAGCGCCTGCTCTATTGGGAGATTTCAACCGTTTATAATCGAATCCGATTAAATGTTATTATTTTTGCACTTACACTAAACTAAGTGATAATATTTACGGTTTAGTTTAAAAAATATTTTCTTTCAATTATTTTGATACGACGTTATCAATATAACAGAGGTGCTTAACCCTTTTCAATAAGATCTCGAAATGGTTAAATTAAGCTTTTTATATATTCATGATAAGCCTCATCGAAAAATAAATTAGCAAGCGTAAACTATTCTATTTTTTTAAACTTTTTGGGACTAGTTGATAGTTTCATCGATCGAGAAATTTATACGTATTTCTCGATTATTTGTCTATCTGATAATCATTTTCACTATCATTCAAACATTATTCTACCTATAAGACTATCACTTATTACAATACTTTTAAATACTTTTTTTTTCTTTCTACGAGATATAAATGACGGTTTAGCTTTTAAAAATGTCAAAAAATAACGTTAAAACCGAAACGTTATAAATGCCAGTCATTTTTACGAGATTCCACATGAGAAACTAACATACTTTAAGAACATAATGCACAAATAAACGTTGTCTTACTAATGGATCTTACTTAAGTTTCGAAACGCCAATCACAGGTAATTTATAATGTACGATGTGATAAGGTGGCCCTATCGGACTGGTATTTCCCGGAGCGTTATACGACGTAGTTACAGGCATTCCACCCGATAAACCAGAAGGTCCCGAACACGATCTCCCACGTTTTCTTCTCGGCAAAATACCTTTACGAGCCATATAAAATCTTATCGTCGAAATAGGTATGTTGAATTGATCGCTAACATTTTGAAACGTTTGACCTCTCGTTATACATTCAGCCGCTCTACGTAATTCTTCGTCAGAACGTCTTATTCTTCTATTAGGTCCACCTGGACTTCCATCGTATTGGCAAGAAACATTGGCAATTGCAAAATCGGATTTATTTGCGTCGTTACTATTAAGGGCTACATCGTCTTCCATAAATTCCATGTCTAAAAGATCACTGTCACCCTCGTAATAAGTGTCATCATCACCTTCATCTTTTACATCCATTTCATCTAAAAGAAAAAATTAGCAATAGTCTACCATGCGTTTCCAAAAACGAGCCCCAGCTTATAGGAGGTTATTTGTAACTTTAGACAAATAAAACCTTATATAAAATTAAATGAGACGACCTTTTCTACAATTTTAACAAAAAAAAATATTATTTTCCTAACAGTTAAGGCTGATGGCGTCTTCATTATTTTTTTTTAATTTGCACCATATACATTTATAAGTCTCATAGGATAGAGAATTTTTTTCTCTTTTCAATAAGGTAAAGAATCCGTAGGGTTAAATAAGGGAATTTTAAAGAAAAATTGAAAAAACTAAATCTACACTGTTTTTTATCACGCAAGCGGTTTGTTCAAAAAAACAAATGATTTTCAATTGTTTACATAACTGTGTAAGCTTCTTCACTCAAATATGACTCAAATCTAATGTTTTGTTAAGCCACGCCCTCTGGTTTGGCTACCATCAGCTTGTTACGAATAAATTAAAAGAAAAAATTATATATGGAGCTTCATAAAAGACTTAGTACTTTGAACAGTGTCTGCTAATGTAAATGGGCTATTAAATGTTGCCAACTTTGTCTAGAAAGTTTTTTTTTTTATTCATAACAAGCTTATCGTAGCCAATCCAGCGCAATGAAACATTAGATTTGAGTGAAAAAGCTTACCGAGTTAATTAAACAATTGAAAATCATTTGTTTTTTGAACAATCCGCTTGCTTGATAAAAAATAATGCAGAATTAGTTTTTTCAATTTTTCTCATTTAACCCTATGAGTGCTTTACCTTATTGAGACTTAAAAATATATATGGTGCAATTTAAAAAAATAACGAAGACGCCATCAGCCTTAACTGTTTGGAAAATAATAATTTTTTTTTCGCTAAAATTGTAGAAAAGATCGTCTCATTTAATTTTATATAAGGTTTTATTTGTCTAAAGTTACAAATAAACCCCCTATAAGCTGGGCCCTTTTTTTGGAAACGGACGGTATGTGTGATTACAAACAAACCTTTAATTGGTGCTTCTTCGTTTGAATCTCCTTCGGACAATGATGGATTTGTTTCGGATAATTCTTCAGCCTTTTCTTCTTTTTTTGCGTTTACGGTTTGTGGTAGTTCTGTCGCTTTCGCTGGTGGACTTTGATTACTTTTTTCGCTAGTAGTTGAATTTGCAGCTGCCGCTTTCATCTAAAATTAAAAGTATGAGTTTGTTCGCACTTACTTAAAAAAATACAAATTACTTGAGCTTTTAAATTTCCCAATTGGTGTTGATTTAATAATTGATCGGAACCGCATAAACCTCGAATTTGTAACGCTTCCGCCGATTTAAGGAGTGAGGGGAGATCATCTTGGGTAACGTTTACTTCTCCTTTATACATGAAGTCCACAAGAGATTGCATTTCTTGGAATCTATAATTAGGTACATTACATATACAGGGTGAGTTAAATCACTATACGTTTAGCTAACGATGACCATTTTAATATTAGTGTTTTCAAGGTCAATGCAGGATTTTTGATTTGAACAAGATAGGCTTAGCCAGAAAGTCTGAGCTTTTGTACTTAAATTAAGTGTTACTTACTTCATATCTTTCATAAAAATTATCGGATGTTGGCAAGGATTATCCAAGAGTAATTTTTCAAAGTAGGTAGAACAGGCAGATAAGACAACCTTATGACATTTGAGCATTTCATTTTCACAAGCCAGTGTTACATCAACAAAATGTTCTGATGTAAGTAGTTTTGGAAAAGCGTTTTGTAAATTAGATTGATAACTGTTCCATCGCACACAAAATTGCTGTGGTAAAGGTGTTGCCATTTTTTGAATATTTTTGGAATCTTAATAAACCTAAAAAGAAATCATTTTATTCAATTTTTGTGCGATAAATGCAAATTTTAAAAATAATTTTGAAAAACATAGTTCGTTTCACCTATTTGGAAAAGTAAAGTTTGTAGTTTGTTTCATAAAATATGTGCACATGTTGTAGCACTTTTTGATGAATTGTACTAGAACTGGAAACCGGCGAAAATTAAAAAAAGGTGAGTCAAAACATAACCTAAATGTACTTAACCTAGGATAAAACACGTTTTTATTAATTAAAAACAATGCCTAAAACAATTGCGAGTGAAGTTTAAATGATTGTTTTCGCTACATTTGTTGACAATTGAAAAACGCTACAAATGAGTATAGAAAATTGTTAAAATATGATATATTGTTATTTCTAAGAAGATATATTAGTGTACTAGAAGCGTATGTTATAAAAATAGAATAATAAATTATGTATATTTTAAAATAAACAGAGTAAAATGACGCTACGCCATTTTGGCGAACCCCTAAATTGCCATCTAAAAATGTTCAACAAATACAACAATTTAAGACAACACTTTACTACCACTACAACTAATAATAATGAAAAAATGTAAAATTACCTATTTTGTAAAGATTTATAACACACAGAGGCACAAACAAATAAAAATTACGTGAAAAATCAATACAAAACTTTTTAATGCAAAATGTAGAGTTAAATAATTATATTGCTTAGCAGAACTAATCTAAGAGGTAAGACTTAATAAATTCATATCTAAGAACGTGCATTAGACACGCGTAAGAATTATGACGTATGTCTTAGCTTGAATCGAAATGCTATAAATTTACCCATCTCTATGCAGGGGGTGTAATATTACAATTCAAAGATAAACAACGTGCAGAAATTAATGATTTTAATAATAATTTTGACTGAAACTTACCCCGTATTGATTAAAATTTTCAATTAACTCATAAACTCGCCAATAATCTTCAATCATATACTGTATAATTAATTTAAAAACCAGGACTAAATATAATATTTATATATAGCACCCGCCATTTGCAATTCACAAAAGTAAATATACCATTTATAATAATTTATTCAAAAAAATATTTTTATTATTAAAGTGTTTTTATAATTTTATTATTAAGTGTTTAACCATTATAACAATTATTAATTAAAACATGCTACGCAATTCATTTTCTGTGGTTTGTTTACATTGAATTCCACTATTGGCGGCTAAATTTAAATTCGTGTTTATAGTGAGTAGTAGCACGCTGTGATCGTTGATTGTAATCTCGACCACGACACAGGTCCGTCTTTAATAAAATTAAATCAGCGCAAATAAAATTTTATTCAAAGTTTCATTTCAACGAAAATTATAAAATTCAATCTAAATTTAAACACAATGGATGAGGCCATATGAGGAACTTTTTTCCGCCCGTCAAGTATTGTAGTTTTGTATTTATTAATTAAAATTTAATTTGATATCTTCAAAAAGCTAATTTCATGAACTTTCAAAATATTGAAAAATATACAGGGTGTTCTTAAAAATGTTGATATTTTTGTAATTTCCGGTTTAACCGGAAACGTTTTGTTAACCGAAAATAGTATCAAATAAAAGGCATTCATGGGATTGACACATTTTCCCATTTTCAAGTTTTCATTTTTTTATTACTTTATTTTGAAGTTTTGACATTCAAAAAATCATAACTCCGAATCCGCTCGAACGATTTTGATAAAACTTTATATTTCGATAGAGAATTTCGTTGTCTCTAACATATCCAAGAAAGTAAAAATATGGCAGACGACATTTTGAGAAAATTCATTTCAAAATTTTGACCTACTTTGGCGCCTTAAATGTAGGCAATTTTAAAACAATATTAAAAATCGACTTGGTCAGGACGAAAGCCCTATATTTTGGCTGTACTTAGCCTTTCTGAAATTTTTATAATATTAATTACCGACCGAGTTATAATGGGAAAACCACAAAATGGGACAATCGTTCTATTGGCCGCGCCGCCATTTTGAATTAAAAAATTTGATTTTTTTTAAATTGGGGCTCTGCTCAGGTGTACTATCCTATAGCCAAGCAAAAACACAAATTAATTTGGCGCAAATTTGCAAATATAAGGGGCAAAAGTACGTAAAAATTTTGAAATAGATTATCTCAAAATTTCCTCTGCCATATTTTTTTTTGTTTTGGACATGTTACAGACAACCTAATTCTCTATCAAAATACAAATTTTTATCAAAATCGCTCGAGAGGATTCGGAGTAATGATTTTGTAATGTAAAAACTTCCAAAATTTATCATTTCTCCAGTTTCAAATTCCCGTCGTAATTATGCGACTTGTTGTTATAAGCGACGTCGTTATTCGCGACTTTCACTGTATGTGTCAATCCCATGAATATCTATTATTTGACACTATTTTCGGTTAATAAAACGCTTCCAGTTAAACCGGAAACTACAAAAATATCAACATTTTTAAGAACACCCTTTATATTTTTCAATATTTTGAAAGCTCCCAAAACTAGCTTTCTGAAGATAAATTAAATTTTAATTAATAAATACAAAATTACGAGATTTGATGGGCGGAAAAAAGTTCCTCTTATGGCCACATCCGTTGTTTCTTGATTATACAGTAGAACCCCGTTATAACGTACCATCAGGGGCCGAAAAATTTGGTACGTTATAACCGGAAGTTCGTTATAAAAACACAATAAATAAATAAAATATTAAAATGGGACCAAAGATTTAGTCCGTTATATCCGGAAAAACGTTATAAAGGGGTACTTTATAACGGGGTTCTACTGTAATAACTTTTTCTTGGAATGGAAAGTTAGAAGAGATTAATTAAATTAATTTAATAAGATTTACAAGACGTAAAAAAATTTGTATTTAATTCACAATCCATTGTAACTCGGTGGAAATAGTATTCTGAACAACTGAAGACAATAACCTTCTTCTTCCTATAATATAAAGTTAATTTCAATAAAATAAAAAATACAACAAAAACAAATATGTACCCGACACTCTTCTTTTTTTTCGACTAGCTTTAAATGCGCTCGTAACGTGTCCTCCAAGTTATACTTCAAATTTCTGCATTCGTTTATAGCAGCATGACTATCTTGTACTAATAAAAGTAATAAGGATAAAATATGCTCATGACTCGGTGTACGTTCTTCTTTCACAAGAGTTAAAAGTGCAGGAACGTACTCCAAAAATATTAGTCGACCTACAAAAATTCCAATAAATATTCACTTCGTTAAGACTCTTAACTTTGTAGCTCAGATAATGAAACAGAAATGTAATAAAATTAAAAGCAACAAAATTATAATTTTATTTTCTGTTGTATGATCCGATTTGTACCACATATTTAATTATCTTGTGCGTACTTTTGAGATCAGGCTGGCTATTACACAATGAAGATAATAGAAAAGTGGTTTTGATACGCAATTTTTCATCTCCATTTTTGAGCGTTTTGAGCAATACGACTAAGCCTTCGTGTTGTAACAACTGATGAAATCCTTCAGTGTTTTGGCGAACTACACCTATAAGCATAAAGCTAGCAAAAAAAGTAGAGACAAAATCTAATTAGACTTACAACTGATTGCATAAAGTGCTTTTGTACATACTTTCACATCACTATCGCCACCTAAAATTCTAATTAATAGCGGAATGAAACCATTGTCTAAAACAACTCGTTGACAATAAGGGTTATTTTGACATATCTCGGCTATAATATCACAAGCACCAGCACGAATTTGTGGATGTACGCATTTTACACAAGGGTGGAAAATTGTAAATCCGCCGATTTTATGGAAATCTTAAAGAATATTGTTGAAACAATTAAAACCTATTTGTGTCATCTTACCATTGGCTGTATCAATATTATCTACGTATTCCAAAATTGTTTCGAGAGCTGCAATATATTCACTAGTGTCAGTGTCTTCTGTTAAATTGCCGGCATTTTGCAAAATCTTAATTTTATTTTGTAAAACTTCAATTATATCCACTGTCATTGAATTCAAAGCGTCTTCTAAAAATTTCTTTCTCTGCAATGACATGCGTAACAAAATGTCATTAAAAACAAAACTCGAAGCAACTATCTAAGCTGTATACTTACATCTTTGTCGAGAGGTCCAAGTTGTGCGGGTTGTGGTGGTTCATCACCTTTAGCTTCCATCGCAAATTGTAAAAGTCCTTGTAGATTAGTGGGCTGTTTTGGTTGTTTGATTGCAGAATCATTTGTATCGACATGTTCTTGAACTGGATATGTAATAGCACCAGCTATTTCCACTTTATTAGCAGTTGAATTGTTTTGTTCTTCCATAATTTATATAAATTTTTATTTTTTCGATGTAATTTATTTTAGTTTATAGTATTTAATAATTGTTCCTATATAAAAATGAGAAACAAGCACAAGTTTAATAAGATAAAATGTAAAACATAACCTAAAATTTGTGTTTTTCGTTTTTTCTAGAAAGATGTCAAATGTCAAAATCGGCGAACATTTCTTTAGCTATTGTTTCTTAGTGGAGATTTCTCTACACCTCTGTATGGTTCCTTCATTTTCACCATTTCCAGCATAGGAAAAATTGTTTTCTGTTTTCATGATGTTCTCTTTGAAATAGACCAGAAGCCCTTAGAAAATTCTTTGAACGTCTTTTGCCTTTTTGCAAGTTATCCACATCAAAGACTCTTAATAATAATAGTTTTTTCATGTATTGTTCCATCTGGCGTTACCTTATGAGTTGTTCTAATAAATCCTTTTATTATTTAAAAAAAAATAAACTTCATTTTAGACACATCCATACATTTATTGGTCTTATTTTGACATTATACAGTTTCTTTTTCTTACAAATAATGGTCCATACTACTATCACAGATTTTAAATTATATCATTTAAAAACAATGGTTGCATCTTTTACAAAATATTGCAAATAAATTCATAAAAAGATGCACCAAAAAATATAATATAATTAGCTACACTAACAATTCCTTTTAGCAGTTAGAAATGCTTAAGAGCAGGTTCGCCATTACCGACAAGTCACCTTTGGTATACCACCGTTATGTTCTTTTTTTTTTGGACATATATTATATAAAACATGGTATATTCATAAGTTTGGCAACACTACATATTCTATCTTATATATTTTAGAAATATACAATATACATATTTACAACAACAATAACACAAAACCACCCTCTTCAACGAGATCGATCACTTTTGTTTGTTTATAGTTTTAATACTGGTCATGCACTCATACACACAAACCCACAACTTGTCTATCACTCAAACATTAAAAAGGCTACAACAATCAAGCACAAATATATGTGTAATATAAATTTCTGTGCAGCAAATTTAGTTAATATTAAGAAAACGTAAGCCCTTTTTTTGATTTTCAGCTTGGCAGTGTCAAACCAAACAAATCATTATTTTCAAATTTGCCGCGTAATCATTTTAGAATATAATTAAAGGATCAATTTGTGTGTAATTATGCAGTTGTAGTGCTTGGATATGGAAACATGGTATCGTTTGTTATTCCTGCCGACCGTACAGCAGATCTTGGTGGTAATCTCGGAGTCGTTTGAGCAGAACTAGTATCATTAAATCTTGGAGATATGGCCGGTGGTTGGGACGAAGAGCTAAAAACAGTTGGAAAATTTAAAATTGTTTTTTGTGGTTGTGAAGATTGTTTACCTGTTAGATCCGTTGGTATGTGTTAATGTTCTTGAATGCATGTGTGAATGTAAAGTCGAATGTCTACGTATATGCAATTGAGAAGTGTGGGTTGGGTTCAGTCTAGGTAATGTACCCGGAGTAAAACTGGGTAAAGGTGCAGTAAATGGTAAACTTGAGTGATGTGCATTTGGAGAAGCTCCAGGCTCACGACGAGGAGGTAATGGTGGTGGCGAACTATCACGTGGGGGTAGTACTGGGGCATCTGGAGCTTGTTTTGCCTACACAAAAGTTATATTTTAAATACTAAACATATAATAACGGGATATAACTATTTAATTAATATTTATCTACCTGTTGGGGAGAGCTGATTTCTGTGCTATCTCTTCTACGTCTTGGTGGTAAAGGAGGTGGAGTAGCAGGTAACCGTGGGCTAATAGGATCAGGTGGAAGAGACATGTGTGGTCCTGGAGAAGCGGGACTGTGTGGTCCAGGACTACCAGGTCCACCACTAACAGTTTGTGTAACAAATTTTTGTCTATAACAAATAAAAACGTCAAGTGAGACATCAGATGTCGTTAGAAAACACTTACAAGTGTTGCCCACTCATGGAACTAGTGTCCGGTTTAAATGCAGACATTATGGGACCCATCTTTAAAGATGCAGTTGACATAATTGAAGAAACACTCGGACTACGCGTATGTCCACCACTGAAAGATATTGGTGCAGGCGAAGCCGGGCTTAAAGTCGGACTGCTGTTTTGACCTCCACCTTGCCATTGGACCTTAAATAAATAATTAAAAATTGAACATGCGTCGCTAAATAAATACTAACCATAGCAAAAACACTCGTATCGTCGTTCTTTGACGTTTCTTCACTTTTAGTTCCTTCAGATTTTAAAATTTGTTGATTTATCGTCACACTTGTATTGGTAGCTGGTTGACGAGTCGATTTAGTTTTAGTACCGGGACTTCTCAAATTTAAACATGGCCACTTGCGTGGAAATTTAATAATTTGTTTGCATCCTCTCGGTTCTATTTCTATCGACTTGTTGTACAAATAATTACTGATTTCCGTATCGCTTAAATCACCGAAAGGATTTAAATTTTCCAAAAATGACTAAAAATAGAAATTAGTTTAATACTTAAATGTTGGATGTTAATTTACCCTTATTTTAGGTTCAATGTTGTAACAGTAAGGTTGATTTTGATACTGTTGAATTTCACCAGTTATGTCCGCCACTTTTCTTCTTTTAAAAAAATTAATAAGCTGCGTATTTGGTAAAAAATCAGGATTTCCTTCTTCCAAATGTAAGATGTTGGTTAAATACATTCCTAAAAATGGTACGCAAGGTGGATTAATTGATCGTAACTTTTCTTGGTAACGTTTCAAATGATCATCGGTTTTCCATTCTTCTATGATCTTTTTCTGATTTTGTGGTAAACTCTGCATAACAAACAGTGTTATTCTAATTGGTTCTGTATTACAATGTAAAGAAACTTACACTAAAAGTGAATTTTAACCTATGAACAGAAGCTGATCCCAATGCAGAAACAAATGCCAAGACGGCGTTGAAGTTATTTAATTCTTGCAGTACGGTCATTATTTCAATAACGCGACTTAAAACAGCGGTACGTTCTTCAAAATTTTCTGCCTCGACTATATTTTTCTCCAACCATCTGGTGACCTACATGTAAACAATTTGTGACAAACTTAGTACAGTAGAACAATTTTTATCTTACGACAGTAGTGTGTTTCATCATACGTAAAAGATTTGGACTGGTAATTTCTTTATCCCTTTTAGTCCATACAGTACCAACCAACTCGGATGGTTTTATAGTTCTGTAAATTTCAAACTCGAGCAAAGTAAGTTGGCGTGCAATTTCAACAGGATGTAAAGTTAAAATTCCGTACTCTTCTTCGGTTACATTGTGATGCCATTCTATAGGTGGTGGATTGTCATCAAAAGCAAACTTTATATGCCTTTGCGATTCAGGATCAGTCTACAAAATTACATAAGAAAAGAATTTTCTTTGGAAGCGACAACAAACCTTTCTTTGTAAAATCTTCAAAACGCTATCAACCCATTTACGCATACTCTTTCCTGTAACACATTCTAAAAACAGTTGTAACTTCTCCAACAAACAAGAATCGCGTTCGAAATCATAAAAATGATGATCGACCCAATGTCGTAAAACATTTAAAACTCTAAATTGCACCGGTTGACAATATTCTTTTCTGTAACGTTTCCAGTCTTCCCTTTGGGAATTCTTTTGCATTTTATCATTATCACAGCTATCTTGTTCATAAACAAGGGAAGGATCTGGTATATTAAACCTTTCTATTAACAATTCTAACAATTCAAGAGGAGAACAAAAACTTCTGTAAGTTGTCAAAAAAGTGCGCACAAACTTAGGATCAGCATAAATATGGTAAGTTAATCTTTCTACAAGTTTATACAACGTAGCACCCTTTATGAGAGGTACACCACCATTTTCTCTTTGTTCTAAAACTATATTATTTTTCGAGTCCGGCTCGGCAAATTTATACAAATCCGGTGACGGTAATCTAAGAGGATGTTTTCGTTCCATATCAGTCAAAATACTATCGAGTATACGATCTAACATCGATCTTGTATTGAGCATTACTAAATCGGCCATCCAGATATTCTTTTCTTCAGCATTTTTACTACACAAAGTAATAACAGGTGGTACACGTGGTGATATTTCAAACGCATTTCTAAGCTCGTCAGTATCGGTATGATCTACTATTTCTACTTTTCTTATAAAAAAACGCTCTTTTATTCTACACTCAGGATGCGTTTGATGTACGGAACTTTGACGCCTTGAGTTTGGTTTACAAAGTATCATTAAACCGTCAAAAAGGAATACGCGCCTTTCGGTGAGTCTTTTTCCAGAACTAACTTTCATGAGTACATCCTCTGTAAAACATTGAATTTTATAGTACATAATTAAAAAAAAAAAAGTAAGGTTAGAATTTCATTTTCTGTAGTACAACTTGAACCTTTATTTATTCAGGAACAAAACATGACAAAACATCAACCTTTTTAGCTGATTGCAGAAAATAGTAGTTTGTTTTATTAGGAGTAAAAGTACTTTTACTCCGTTTAATTTAATTTTTTTTTCAAACGTAAAACTTATAAAAACAAAAATTAAAGAATTTTGGAGCGCCATCTCTTGTCAATTACTTTTAGTTCAATTGTCAAATATTTTTTTAAATTAACTTTAGCTTGTAAAAAGGTCATTATGAAACGCAACGAACAAATTATAAAATAAAAAACTTTTTTTCATTACAAATGCTTAGAAATATCATTTTACGTTACAATTTGCTGTAAATATTTAAGGTTAGAATTTACTTTTACTTTAGAACTTTTAACATTAGTTGTTCAGTAACAAAACGTAAACTTTTTTTACATTTGAAGAAAAAAGTGCTTTTAATAAAGTGATTATTTACCTCGAATAAATTCGTTACAACATTGTCCTGTATCTTTAGCGTCCCAATTTTCAACAATTTTCTGCAAGTCGTTTATTTTATCCATCGCTTGCTGTCGTCGTGATCGAACGCCATACTGTAAAACACTCGATCTTGGTACAATTTGATTAGTCGTACAATGTCCCAATTCTAATTGTAAAGGTGTGAGTAAACCTTCGACTTGCGTTAAAGTTTCTCTATCTTCGGGCGATTCGGATAATCCTCTTAATATTTTAATAAATTCTAAATATGAAAAACAGTGCCTAATAGGACCCATTAGTAATGCAGGGAGATAATATTTTAAAGCTAAACGCATTCCTTGACCGGCGCTAACTAAAGCGCTATTTATTTCAGGTCGAGCGAGAAGATTATTTAAAGTGTCTCGACACGTCGATGAGGTTACATCACGTGCGTATTTGCTATAAACATCAAATTCAGCAGCTTCTGCCAATTCTAAACATTTGACATTAGTAAAGAGTGTGGTTTAATTGGGAGAAAGATTTACCTTCGAAACAACTACCAATATATGGCATTTGCTCTTGTGCCATTTCCATAACGTCTTCTAAACTTCCCAATAACGTAACAGTGAGTTCATAAATGTCAACAATATTTGAGAAAATTGCATCTAATTCCTTTTGGTCATTAGTGAGCTTAATAATTTCTTCTCTAAAATTGTGCAAAAACGAATTAAAATTTAATTGTAATAATTAGGGTGGAAATTACCTAAAAACTTTAATAAGCATGTGAAGGTCGCGTAAATATTGTCTTTCCGACGCCATAAGTTCTCTAACAACTTCTTCATAAGTAAGACTAGCTCTTGAAGGTGCATTTGAAGATGCGGCAGGTGGTTCGGATAAGTTACTAGAACCTCCTCCTTCGTCTTGATAAAACATATCCATAAGAGCCTAAAATTATAATTTTTTTTTCAAAATACGTAAAGAAAATAAACCTTTTTTCAGACCTTATTTCAAAGATTTAGATCGGAAAAAAGGTTTTTAAAATTAAGATAAAATAGTAAGATTAGATTTTTTGAGCTACAGATCAACTATCCTAAATATAAATAAAAGGTAACCTATACTAATCAGCGTAAAATTTAAAAAACATGCCTGTAAGAACATACAAGTGCAACAAAAAAGTATCGTTTCGAATCATAAAGATTGAAATAGAAGTAATTTTTTGAAATATTTAAGGGTATTTTTAGTTAGAAAGGTAACAAAATAAAGATTATTTACAAGAGAAACATCAAAATAAATTTTTACTGTAAAGCAATTAGTAAATTTTCGTCTCCTTATGTTTTGTTTCTTTGAGTATTTAAGTAGTCGAGCTTCGATACCTCTTTACCTGAGATCCTAAGCCTAGTCACCACTTTCAATACAGAAAAGCTATTGAAGGCCTCATAACTACTTGAATACACCCAAGAACAAGAAAACACAAGAATGCACACCAAAATACGATATTTTACTTAATGAAAAATTCATCAGTACGGTTTCTGTAAGCAAACTGTGCAAACAAACTATTTTAATAGATATTCACTGGTGTAAGAGTGGAAATGGCTATCTCCTAATGAACGTCTAAGCAACTATTCGTCTCATAATTTGATCAATTGCTGAATTAACCAACTGTAAAACTATATCAAATTAATATTAATTTGATTAGGCAGCCCACAGCTGAATTAATTATTATTTAAAAAGATTTATTTCTCGAATTAAATTAATCAAGAGCCTTATAGTACCGTAGCAAACAAAAGTAATCGCCAAATAGTTATTCGGAGGTGCATTAGGAGATGGATATCTCGGTCATCAGGTGGACTTATCAATTAACTGAAATAATTTCATTTAAAATTGAAAACGTTTGCAACATAATTCAAGCAGCAACATAATGCAGCAAGCTGAGCAAAACAATTATGTGTATTTGTGATATTTATTTAAATATATAAAAAATAAAACCATGCATACATAATAAATAACATAATACGGCTACCTACCATGGCGGAGGTGGTCTGAGGCAGGCGTGAAAGCAGAAGCATGTTAATAAAATGCCAAGCGGCGCCTAAATTAATCTAAATATTCCCAAAATTGCATAAAACTTATATGCAAAAAAATCTAAAACCCCATTTATTTTTTCAAAAACCTACATCTAAATTTATCGCCAAATAATTAAAGCAAACTATTATCTCATTTAGGAAAATATATTTCAATTCGTCAAAAATCATTCAGCAAAAATCAAAACATTTATTAACAATGATCAAAATTAACTAAAGTTAGTTCAAAAACATCAAATTATCAAGCAGTTTAAATTAATTTTTATTTTAAACGACTCAAAAATTAGTTTGTCAACTAAAAATGTTAATACTTAATGTTAACTAAAATCAATACGATTTATAATAAACTAACTTTGAAATTGGGCTTGTTTGTCAATATGCTAATCAATCAAAAATGAATTCTCAGCTTAGTTTAGGTACAAATGCAAGAATAAGTAAGTTCCGTTACTGACAAAATGAAGTACAAATTTAAGTACGAGTCAATTATGATTTTAACGTAGCACATGTCACCAAACATCTATTTGTGAACTCAAATTAACAATTTTGAAGTTAAGTTGACCATACTGAGAATTTATTTTTGACAAAATTTAAAAACTTCTTTGTCATTCATAAATAACAACGTTTTAAAAATTAACAAACTTAAAATTAACATTCGATATCAATAAAATTAACTCACCTTATCGGCGTTCATTGAAATTTGTACATCTTGAAAGGTAATTTCCATATGCTTAATATGTTTGACGTAATTACCAGCTAATTTGAGTATATCGGCAGAAATATACTCTAAAACAGCAACCAAAAACAACGATACCGCAGAATCTACTTTGTATAAAAGAAGTTCCTAAGAAAATAACTTTAAGTTACGATCAAACGTTTATTTTAAGTACTTACTTTTTGTAACAAGTTATGAATTTTATCAACTGGCAAGACTGATTTTTTCTTGCCCCTTTCCAATGCTTCTTGAGCTTCCTTGAGTGCCCATTTGTCAATAGGTTTAGGAAATGTTGTTTGAACACGAGATTCCACATCCTACAACGATTTTATTACAATTATGTTTTCTTGATCTTTCGACTAACGTTATGATAAAAAACAATTGACAACATACCTGTACAGTATGTGGACTCGGTTTGGCACAAAGCATAGCCAAGAGTCGTAAACATAAACTTTCGACATAATCTAAGGCATCTTCACGAGCACCTAAAGAAGGATGTACTTGTTCTAAAACCTTTATTTGAAAAAAAATTAAATTAAAAAAAATGAATGTCATTTGTAAAAGAAAGAAAATGAACCTTCTTTAAAGCGGTTATTAATACTCCTTTCCATTTAGACGAGTTTTCTTCAGATTCAAAATCATAAGTTTGGTCTGCTGCATTAGAGGCATTCATATTTAAAATACTAAAAATGAATTAATGGGCGAAATATAAAATCGCATACACCGCCATTATGTTGCGTTTAAAAATTACAAAGCTATAAGAAATGACAAAATAAATTACGGAAGCGCGCACTTATCACTACATTTATGTTATATTGCACATTATGGATACTTCTTTATATATATTTACCCTTAAAATATACAATATATTTAACATTTTCTTTAAAACTTTTGTCACATAACATAAATCAGTTGTAACACGCCATTTTGTTTATAATCATACTCGACATTACTTAATCATTTTCTATCTTCTTCTTTTCTTACCATTATCTATTTTGTAGTGAAAGGATTTGTATGCATTAAATATTTGTAAATTTTATTATTATCATTTTATTAATCGTTAAATTATTAATTAAAACTCGAGCTAACTCAAACTGTCAAAAAAGTTTTTAACAGGTTAAATTAAAAATTACTAGCAACTATAATTGGCCAACAGATGGCGCTGCAAAACATAATTTTTTTTAAATTTAAAAGCTTTTTCTTCTCAAATTATATAAATTTCTGCCTTTTAGAGTATAACAAGTATACTATTTAAATTTAAAACGCAAATATAAGGTGTAATAACATAAAATAAAAATTTTGATTTAAGCGCCAAATTTAAAAATATTTTAGTCGACTTTCTTTTAACATTACTTTAGGCAATTTTAGGTGCCAAATTTAAAATAGATTTTTATTAAACTTAATTAATTATTAATTAAATCTGAAACTGTCAAAAAAGTTTTTAACAAGTTAAATTACTAGCAATTATAATTGGTCAATAGATGGTGCTGCAAATAAAAATACTCAATTTTTTAAATTTAAAAGATTTTTATTCTCAAATTATATAAATTTATTTGTTGTAGAGTATAAAAAATATACTATTTAAATTTAAAACGCAAATAACAGGTGTAATAATATAAAATAAAAATTTTGATTCAGGCGCCAAATTTAAAAATATTTTAGCCGCTTTTCTTGTTCAACATTAGAATATTACTTTAGACAATTTTAAGTGTCAAATTTAAAATAGATTTCTATTAAACTTTTAATTAAGTATTGATTAAAACTCCTGCTAAAGTGTCAGAAATGTTTTTAACAGGTTGAATTACTAGCAACTATAATTGGCCAAATACTCAATTTTTAAAAGTTAAAAGCTTTTTATTCTCAAATTATATAAATTTATTCGTTGTAGGGTATAACAAATATACTATTTAAATTTGAAACGCAAATATAGAGTGTATTAAGGTAAAATAAAAATTTTGATTTACGCGCCAAATTTAAAATATTTTAGTCGACTTTTTTTATTTAACATTACTTAAAGCAATTTTTATGTTAAATATGTAGTTTTTACATTTTTAATTATAATAGAAAATTAAATTAAGGAGTAAGAATGCATTTAAGCAATAATAATTTAAAGAGGCAAATGTAAAATAGATTTTTTTAAACTTCACTCCAGTTCATATTTTGTAATTTTATAAATAATTATTGAATTTGA
Organism: Malthinus seriepunctatus; assembly: GCA_963924605.1. NCBI lineage: Eukaryota > Metazoa > Arthropoda > Insecta > Coleoptera > Cantharidae > Malthinus > Malthinus seriepunctatus. Next base: position 17,797,568 of record OZ004603.1, read on the forward strand.
GGATGCAAAATATTATTACATATAAATCCGCATTTTGTAACATCTATTGCTCGTCAAAGTAGTAACAACGAAGTCATGTCTTTGCCACCTTCGTTTTTTATTTCTTTTTATTCCACTGAAAATTGTAATAGTTTGTCTCTTTTTAGTTTTGCGTAAGAGTTGTAACGCTTGCGTATTAAACAAAATCGATTAATAATTATTATCTGTTCGTCGAATGTTGTCTTTTAATTAGGATTTAACTTTCATCGAGTATTTGCACCTTTTATTAAGAAAAAACAAATTGAAACGTTTAAATTTATTATTTTATAGTTTGCTTTCCATCATACAAACTTAATAAATAAAAAAAAAGAATAAATAATTAAATTATAATACTTATAAGTACATCGATTGAGATTTTTATAATTACTGAGCAATTATTTTAATAAATTAAGAAAAAATAAATACTTAAATTAACATCGAACACAACCGTTTCTTAAGTAACTTGAAGAGAAAACATTTCTCAATTTAAATAAATAAATAATACTGATATTTAATAAGTTTTTAGTAAAATTGAACTAGGCTTAAAAATTAAAATTAGTCAGAATTAATTTAAATTTAACTATTAATTATCTATCGTTTTTTAGTTGGATATCCATCGTATAAATCATCGAAGTTCAATTCTATCGGATCACCACCATCTTCTTCTTCGGAATGATTGAAGAGAGAATCTAATAAACGAGACTGCGAGCGTCTTTTTCTTCCACTGTAAAAAAATAAATGTTTAGTATAATGTTTATTAAATTTTTATTTTGTAAAACAATTGAGAAATTATAATATTTATGTTTAAAATTGATTTATTAGTAAGTGTTAGTTACATCAATAATTATTTTGTAATATAAAAATAAAAAATAATTTTTTTTTAAATAATAAAAACGGTGTTATTGTCCTTTATGTTACATTAAGATTAGCGTAATATTTATAAACATTAGAATAAAAATAAAATTTTAATTTATGCTTACATAAATTTAGGATCCACTTTTCCTAAGCCCAATGGAACGGTTACTAACTTTCCTTTCAGTTGACTTAGGGCCACTAATGTTTCTAATTCTGCCAATCTTTGATCTGACACACGTTTTACTCTGGAAATAAAATAAAAAATAAAAAATTTGTAATTTTCAAAAAGGCAATGAAAAAAAAATGTAGCGAGAACGGTGTTATTTTGAGCACCCAGTATTGAAAAATTTATGTTATAAATTATCATCGCATAAAATTAATTTTATAGCGTAATTTTGATTAATAAATTTATTCTAAATTGCATCATCGAATTGTATGATAACATTAAAGACGATTGTATTTAATGAAAGAATGAAAAACGTTGATAGTTTCGCAAATTTTTGATAAATATCCAAGTTTTTTTGTGTAACTTTTTTATTCTAATCACACTTTGTTTAAATAATACGATAAACTTCTTAAAATAATGGTAAAAAAATATTAAAATAAACAATTTTGGTTACAACAATTGAGCAAATTCAATATGCGTTTTATTAATGAGTATAAATTTTCTAATTCTGATTAGAATGAAATTTGTAACTGGATTCGAATGAAGTGAAAGGTTATAAAAAATTTAGATAATAATTCTAATTCCGTCTGAATGTAATTGGAAAATTAGACAAAACATCCTCTAACGATCCATGGAAAAAAAATGCTGAATTTTAAATTTTGAAATGCGTTGTAGTTGACTTTGATTGTCCGGATTAAACGAGCAGTATTAAGAGAAGATCCGGACTATCCAAAAATTATTTTAGTGAAGTCGTACAAAGTATTTTAAATTAGATGGGTCTTTTGTGAATAAAAAATTATTTGTTGAATAAAATTTAAATAATTGAATCAAAACGGATATCAGAAATTCAGATAATTGCATTTCTATTGTCGCGAGAAGCTTCAAAGAGTAAAATTAATTTAAATTTAGCACATTAGTCTTCAAACGCAATGCTCTTTAGAAAAGCCTTAATGCTTATAATCTGAACTCTTTAATAAAAAATGAAATTCAAAAAGTTTTCCACTTTCATGTGTAAAACTATTCATGATGAAAATCAGAAGCAAGCTCTTACAGAAGAAAAAATTAATATATCGAGAATTTGGAATGTTTAATAATGTTACTGTGAAGTTAATGCACGACAATTGCTGTTCATATGTCACGTATGTATTGTAAAATTTTCTATTCAAAGCCTTCTAGATCTATTTTTATTTCGATGTCCACTTTTACAAATTAAATCTAAAATTCCTGGATTGCACAAAAATGTTTAAAGAACTACCAAAGAAAATATACTTTAAAAGAAGGAAAAATTCTTCCCTTAAAATATCAAAAGTTTGCATACGTTTAATGCCTTGCTTGAGAGTCAAAAAAGCTACAGTCAAAACCGGTTATAATGACTTTGAAAGAACCGCAAAATTCGGTCGTTATAACCGATAGTCGTACTAAGCAATTCTGATTTTAAGGAAAACTATGAAAAAAGCAAAAAAAGAGACTTTTGCATTTCGATTTTATATCCGATAAGTCGTACAAAGCGGTGTCGGTATAACCGGTTTTGACTGTATTTTTAATTTTTTTTAAATCAAACAGACAGAAAAGACAAACTAAGATATTACTGAATGAATAGATCGACATAGGCAAATGGAAAAAAATTAATAGGGAAATGCAAATTAAAGGATAGACAGTGATATAGTGAGGCAGACTGGCAGATGAACAGACATACGAACAGATTTAGACAGTATACATACTGCACATAGACAAAACAGACGAGTATATAAATACCTAATATCTGCAAAAATATTAACCGACGGACGGACTTGCAAAAAAAGAAGTTACAACACGTCGATTTAAAGCTGTGAAATATAAACAATTGCCTTTGGTTTTGATTATGGATGGCTCTAGGGCTCAAAATATTTTTCAAAAATAACCCTATCGAGTGACACCTCTAATAAAAGCTTATAATGGACACATTTTGAAAGTGAAGTCAAATCCAAAATTTTTTTTTTCAGAAACGCTCGAGGTAAAATTTAAAAAAAAATTAAAAAATAACCCTATCGAGTGACACCTCTAACAAAAGCTTACAATATGCACATTTCGAAAATAAAGTCAAATTCAAAAAAAACTTTTTCAGAAAAGCTAGAGGTAAAATTCAAAATATTTTTTCAAAAGTAACTCTATTAAGTGATACTTCTACAATCAATGCTTCTACTAAAAGTCTATATATTATTGAGCGCATTTGGAAAATAAAGTCGAATCTAAAAAAAAGTGTTTCAGAACACTAGACTCTACTCTCTAGGGGTAAAATTAAAAAATAATCTCTATTGAGTAATAATCTCTATCTATCTAATAAAAGCGCACAATGAGCACGTTTAAAAAAAAAACAAAAAAAATGTTTTACAGAAACCTAAGAAGTAAAATTCAAAATATTTTTCAAAAGCAAACCTATCGAGTTTACAATGTACACATTTCGAAAATGAAGTCAAATTCAAAAACAAGTTCTTCAGAAATATACTGGAGGTAAAATTAAAAATATTTTTTCAAAAATGATCCTATCGAGTGACACTTCTAATGAAAGCTTATAATGAGAGCATTTAGAAAATAAAGTCAAATTTACAAAAAAATTTTTTTAGAAACACTGGACTGGGGTAGAATTCTAATTTTTTTTTCAAAAATAACCTTATCGAGTGACACCTCTAATGAAAGCTTATAATGGGCACATTTCGAAAACGAAGTCAAATCCAAAAAAATATTTTTCCTAAACGCTTTAGGTAAAAAATAACCGTATATGAGCGACACCCCTAATGAAAGGTTAAAGGAGCGCAAAGTTAAATTCAAATAAAAGTTTTACATAAACACTATGGGTACGTTTATGCAAAATACGTTACAAAAAGTTTAATTCGTATTGTTTTTTCATTCACAAATAAAAACTAATAAATTAAATAGCGGAAGAAGATGCACACTTTAATCTCAGCTTCCTAATTTGAATTTGAACCATGAATTGCCAAAATTAAACACTTTTTCACGATGTGTAATTAACACAACACTGTTAATAAATTTACAAATTAGCTCAATAAGAACTTAAAGCACGCAGTAATTTAATATTAATTTAATTACATTAAACATTGATAAGGCTATTTAAATGTACAGAAAAAGAGATAAAAGTAAAAGCAAAAAAAACTGCTCTAGAATTTCTTAAACGAGAATAAAAGAAAATATCTTGACCGCATTTTGATTTATTAAAAATTAAAAAAAAATTATTTGTTTATAATTAATTACCTGTTTGTTGGTATTGCAGTAACATTTTGGTAAAGCACAAAAAATGAAACGACTCCGAAAACTAAAACAGTTTTCATTTTGTCCAAAAAAAAATTTTTCTTTAAATTAAAAACCGCACTGTATACAAATTCAAATTTTTCGTTTCAAAAATTCTCTCGAAAAGGTAATAATTTAAACACTTTAAAAAAATCGTCACTTTATCTAATCGTAACTTCCCGAGTTTGTCTCCAATTTCTTGATTCAAAATGATGCATATAGCGCGCCGATTGTTACTTTTATACGTTGTATAGAGAGATACACGTATTACAATGTTTAGCGTTAGAAAGAGATAACGCGATTAGATGCATTAGGTGCTGTGGAGGCGTACGTAATTTTACTCAAAAAACTAAAAATTAACCGAAAATTATTAAAAATTAAAATTAGCACATTACTCACATTTTAAAAACATTTTAATTATTTATTAAATATTTGCAATAAATAAAAAAAATGTGTAAATATCCACATTGACGTACGTTAATTGTCCAGTCATGCTCAACAAAAAAATTGAGCAATTGTTTTTGCAAAAGGGGGGTTCATCTAACTCCAACTGCTTAATTAATTTCGTTTAAAAATTCGTTAATTACCTTATATCAACGGTCAAAAAATTAACTCGCTAAAATAAGGTGTTTGCTAAGAAAAAAAAAAGAAGAGGGGTTGAAAACCATTTTAGGAGGTTAACTACCTTTAAATCAAAGTCTACTATGTACAAAAAATGATTATTTTTTCCTGGAACTCTTTTATGCTGATTGTTTTCTTAATTTGATCCCATTAATATACATTCGACGCTTTGGTCAAAAAAAGTTTTTTTTTGCATTTGTTTTCGTGCCCCCCAAAAACGTTTTCGGCACTCTTCTATAGTTATAGTGTATTATCTTCCCGGAAGGCATATTTTTCAAGTTTCCTCGAACGGGCATCGGTTGTTGGCCCTAAATCTTTTTCGGCGTTCTACATTTTTTAATGTTATATTGTTTAGTCATTTTTATGTTAATTGCTAAAGGACGACTACCTACCTGGTGCTTTGCTCTGAAGAAAACCGTTTCCAAGAATTTATGTTGCCTTGGATAGTTTTGATGGAGGTCGTCTTTCTTAAATTTTTATTAATAAGAAGTGGATCGTCTACCTTTTAAATTTGAATCCGCACCTGATGTCAATATTCTATTTCTCATATGGGAAATATCGGGAATGGAAAGTTGATTTCCTGTCACAAATTTTTATGACTAAGTAGGTAAGTACCAAGTACCTCAAGTACTAGAAAATATTTACCCAAAAGATTGCATTAATAAAAATCCGTTTATCGATTCTCATCAATTATTAAAAAGCTTTTCACCACAAGTAAATGCAACTTAAATTATTTAATCCAATTTACTGTAAATCAGTGGCTTAGTAAAAATGTGTAAACAAGAGGTTTTCTAAAAATATGTCTTAAAAATTCAGAAAGTCAGTTTTTCAGTTCTCGACCATCTGCTCCAATTTTTCTATTCTGACAGCTCTAAACATAATTTGAAGACGATTAATGCCATATTGCGTAATATTGCTTCATATTCTTGGGAATTTAACGCAAGGTCTTTTACCCGCAATCTTCTAGTTGGGTCAAATTCTTGATAACGTTATAATCCGACCCTACAGTTGGACCAAAATTAAAACTCGAGAGGAGCAAGAACTAACTACCTATTACTTCTGCTTATTCCTTTTCTTATCTTCTACTCTTTTTTTTACATCGTTATCTTAATTCGACACTGTGATTGCGGGGGGGGGGGATTAAATCTACGCCACTATTATGATATCGGTGTGCTATAATTTGTATTTGTTTGCCTCTTTCTACACGGCATTGTTTTATGAAACATGATTAAAGCTCTCTTCAGAAAAGACGATTAAAGCAATCGTCCTCGCATGGGCAGATTTAGAAATTGTGAGACCAGGAACTAATTAAACTTTTGGGATAGCGTTTGCTTCTTAGAAAATAAAGTCTCAGGAAGAAGTTGCCTATACTAGAAAGTGGGACGGAAATCGCCATTTTAGACTTCAATTCAATGGTCACACACCATTGGGTGTAATAATCCTTCCTTATAAGAGTTTCAGCAACTTTAGGAGAAACTGAACGCCATTTGTCGACTTGCATCGCAGTCACATATATCTTTGGCTGTAGTGCTTCTTCCTGATAGTTACACACAGTGTTTTTTATTCAAAGGTGTGCCTGGTCTCTACTCGTGTATAGCGGATGTCAAATTAAATAATTTTAGACTAAGCGGTTCTAAATGATGCACAATCGAAATCCCGAAGTTTAAATCGAGGCATTCTCGTTGCTCGACTGTCACTACAAGATCACTCTACAAGATGGCGTAGCGAAAAATGTTACCTCAAATATCTCGAAATGAGGTGCAGATGTAAATTACACCAAAGGGGAAGTTATTTTGTGAAAATCAATTTGCAAGAATTTCAACTCTTAAGCATAAGCCACTTCATTACCACATCCTTAAAATTTTAAATAACAACGTATAGTACATTAAAAGATATTAGAAAGTAATAAAAGTTTGTCTCTTTGCCTTTCATTGTGGCTGCCCATAATGGGCCTGTCATAAATAACTCAAAATCTTAAAACGGTTAACGACTATTGTTAAATACCCCATGTTATTCTTAATCTCCTTATCCAGACGTTGTAAAGGCCGCGCCACACACACAGGTTTGCCTTCCGGTTAGGACATCATTCAGACGGCCTGCGCAGACTTTGACTTAGCCTGTCCAACTTTAAAGGCCGCATCACATATACAGGCTTAAGCGTTGCTTTAAAACATGCCTCACCAGAGTAAGAGTCTGTACGTGTGGATGTAAATTATATTTTGAACATTTTTCTATCTTTGAATCTTCTATTAATTAATAATTTTAATAAGAAATTCTAAGGAATCGACCACAGACCCCGTTACGCCTACGGCCTACCGAGAACTTCCCGATTTCCCGGTGGGCCAATCCAGACCTGGTTAGTAATGTAGCAGTTGGTAGCTGCTGCACGACTGTTACGTCCGGTGAATGCACCCATTGAAAAACATTGCTCAAAAACTTGATTTTTTGACTTTTTATTTTTATTTGTTTATCTGTCATTTTCACATGTCAAAATTCAATACAGCACTAGTGTGGTATTAGAGTTTATTACGATAGGTGCTGCTTTTAGTCATGAAAGTATCTTAATAGCTGGTAAACTGATTATTTTACTGAGCTGCTGCATGAAGGTTTATAAATTAAGCTTGAAAACTTAGCCTAAATGTTAAAAATTCATTACCTCCATAGTTATGGCTAGGCTTGGTACTTTTTATGGATATTATCAAAAATATCGATATTATCGATAATATCGAATAACGATATTAGATAAAAGCGATATCGATATTTTGATAAAATCGATATTTTCGATAATAACGATCTTTTAGAACGTATCGAAGTATCGATATTTTTGATAATATCGATATTATAGATATAATATCGATATTATAGATATCGATATTGGAAATATCTATATTATCAAAAATATCGATCTTATCGAAAATATCGATATTATCGAAACTATCGATATCGGAAATATCGATATTATCCAAAATATCGATATATCGGAAATAATGATAATTTTCTTTTATCGGTATTCGATAAATTGTTTTTCAAAGTGACAGGCCTAGTTATAGCTACTGGGGTAGGCTATGGTTATGTAATAAACAATTTACAGAAACTTCTGAAAGTTGTAGTAAATTCTCGAAAGTTTTAGATCGTTGTCAAAAGTTTTAAAAGGTTGCAGAAGGTTGTAGAGAACGCGAGGAAGTTTTAGACGGTTTTTGGGTCTTCCTGGGAGGTCCTAAAACGATTTAGAAAGCTTTTGATGTTGGGTTATGTTCACTTAACATACATTCTGGATTCATACTTTATGGATCACCAAAAATTTAAAAAATAGGCTGTTTTTACTACATTTTATTGAAGAAGAATATTACGTGCGTTCGTAGATTTGTAAATACAAGATTGGACTGGCCAAATCAACTGGCCGACGGAGTCAAATATTTTTGGGGTAAATTTTATAAATAAGTCCAAGTTTATAATTTTGCAATAGACCTAACTTAACATAACCTAACCTTTTTTTTTCAGAGGTTTAGGGAAATCTTTTATAGACGCCTCGCCTTACCAAACCTAACCTAGCATAACCTAACCTAACCTAACCTAACACACAGTCAACTTGCCACTTTAAAATTGATGGTTAGGTTGGCAAACCTAACCTAACCTAACTTAACTTAACCTAACCTAACCTAAGCTAACTTAACTTAACAAAAATCTGAATTTTAATTTTTTTGTTTATTTTAAATATGCTTTTTGTATATCCTAAAAATTATTGATCTTTCTAGGAGATTAGGAGGGTAAAGGACCCAAAATTACAATTAATGGCAACGGGACTAAATGAAACTAGTCCGACCCTGTTTAAATTAATTATCACTATCTTGATCATGAAACCAAAGTTTGATAGAGTAAATTTTTTATATTTCTAGACGTTAACTATTCAGGAAGTGCGAATTTTCTATCAGTGAGCGATAAAAAATTGCTCACTGTGTTAATTTGAATAAACACCCTTATAAATTATCCCCAAATTTTTTAAATAAATATTTATGAAAAAATTGATATAATTTGAAAAAAATCTTAACTTTTATTAGGTCTTGAATCCAAATATATATCAAACAAGCCTTGCTCCACGTGGTTGAGTAGGTTGGGGAGTCAAATAATCACTCTCGTTATAAACCAACTTAACAACAACAATAATTATAATTTACTAAAAATTCAAATTTTTCAACCTTCTTATAGAGCCACCTTTAAAAAACAATGATTAAAATGTTTAAAAATAGTTTTAGAATGATATTTTTTTTAAACGAAGAATTTATTTTGGTATAAGTTGTATCTAATTTTAATTTTTTTGCAAATATTTACATAAATTACCATAAGTTTTTACAAGTTGAGATTCGAATGGTATTAAATATTGCGTAACATTATGTTAAAAACCAATTTGATGGACTAATTGTTATATTTGGTAGTGCAAGTCATTTGATCAAGGTAAATGAAAATTGTTTTTTTTTGTTGTTCTTAAATCGTACAATTTTTTTTCTGTTTAAAAATTAATTAAAAAACATATTTTTGAGATTTTTTGTATTAAAAATTGGTTAATGTTGTAGTTTTCTGTGATGTAATTAATTGAGTGTTTGTTGAGGGCGTGTTAAATTAATTAAGATCCTTGAGGTTGTTTCTTATCGATAACAAAGTCCTTCTCTTATTAATGTAGTTACATCATGGTACATAGTTATGTCAAGTATTTTACCCAAAATATCTTGTCTAATTTTAGATAAACGTTTTTCGAATATTAAACTATTTTCTTAAATTAAATTTGCGTTTTTCACCTATAAATATAAATTATTTCCGCTTCTGTTAAAATTTTGGGTATTTCGTTTGTGGTAGGTTTATCAATAATTATACTAGGAAGTGCCAATTATTGTTATCTCATTTGCTTTGGATAAATTTTTAATTAATTATTGAATGTAATTTACAGTAGCAGTAGGTAAATTGGAAGCAAACCGCCAGTCACGATGTGCTCGCAGCTGAAATCCACAGTTACCAGTTGTAATTATACACAAATAAAATAAAGTCAAGTATCTTGACGTGGATATCTCAACTTTTATAGACTTTATGCTAAGTTGTACAAGATGTTTAAAAGGTCAAAAAGTTCAAAAACCCAGCACAAATCCGACCTAACGCAACATAACGTAACGCAATTACGCCTGATCTAACCTAACCTAACCTAACCTAACCTAACGTGGATATCTCAAATTTTATAGACTTTATGCTAAGTTTATGGATAATTTTGTATACAAGATGTCTTCAAAAGGTCAAAAAGTTCAAAAACCCAGCTCAAATCCGACCTAACGCAACATAACGTAACGCAATTACGCCTGATCTAACCTAACCTAACCTAACCTAACCTAACGTGGATATCTCAAATTTTATAGACTTTATGCTAAGTTTATGGATAATTTTGTATACAAGATGTCTTCAAAAGGTCAAAAAGTTCAAAAACCCAGCACAAATCCGACCTAACGCAACATAACGTAACGCAATTACGCCTGATCTAACCTAACCTAACCTAACCTAACGTGGATATCTCAAATTTTATAGACTTTATGCTAAGTTTATGGATAATTTTGTATACAAGATGTCTTCAAAAGGTCAAAAAGTTCAAAAACCCAGCACAAATCCGACCTAACGCAACATAACGTAACGCAACTACGCCTGATCTAAACTAACCTAACCTAACGTGGATATCTCAAATTTTATAGACTTTATGCTAAGTTTATGGATAATTTTGTATACAAGATGTCTTGTAAAGGTCAAAAAGTTCAAAAACCCAGCACAAATCCGACCTAACGCAACATAACGTAACGCAATTACGCCTGATCTAACCTAACCTAACCTAACCTAACCTAACGTGGATATCTCAAATTTTATAGACTTTATGCTAAGTTTATGGATAATTTTGTATACAAGATGTCTTCAAAAGGTCAAAAAGTTCAAAAACCCAGCACAAATCCGACCTAACGCAACATAACGTAACGCAACTACGCCTGATCTAAACTAACCTAACCTAACGTGGATATCTCAAATTTTATAGACTTTATGCTAAGTTTATGGATAATTTTGTATACAAGATGTCTTCAAAAGGTCAAAAAGTTCAAAAACCCAGCACAAATCCGACCTAACGCAACATAACGTAACGCAACTACGCCTGATCTAAACTAACCTAACCTAACGTGGATATCTCAAATTTTATAGACTTTATGCTAAGTTTATGGATAATTTTGTATACAAGATGTCTTGTAAAGGTCAAAAAGTTCAAAAACCCAGCACAAATCCGACCTAACGCAACATAACGTAACGCAATTACGCCTGATCTAACCTAACCTAACCTAACCTAACCTAACGTGGATATCTCAAATTTTATAGACTTTATGCTAAGTTTATGGATAATTTTGTATACAAGATGTCTTCAAAAGGTCAAAAAGTTCAAAAACCCAGCACAAATCCGACCTAACGCAACATAACGTAACGCAACTACGCCTGATCTAAACTAACCTAACCTAACGTGGATATCTCAAATTTTATAGACTTTATGCTAAGTTTATGGATAATTTTGTATACAAGATGTCTTGTAAAGGTCAAAAAGTTCAAAAACCCAGCACAAATCCGACCTAACGCAACATAACGTAACGCAATTACGCCTGATCTAACCTTTTTTATGCAGGAGGAGTAATCTTCTAAAGACACCTTCTAAAAAACAGGTAGTGACGGATTCATCCGGGAAGAGACCCACGGACGCCTACCGACTAACCTCCTCCTCATTCTGACCCTTGATCCTCACCCGGTATGACCTTTCGGTATGAGTTCAGGTGAGGAGAGTCCCATTCATCCAGTTACTCAGGCTGCATACTTCAAACGTTCATCATTCTCTCATACAATTCATCCTCTTCTCTTACTTTCATTCTCATTATCTCACTTATTCCTTTACTCACTTTATCCCATTTACCCGTCTCAATCATTCCACAGAAGTTCCTTTCATATTCAGTCTTTCACCCAATTCAACCTCAAGCGTTCTACATTCTCTCTCCCATCGCACGCATTCTAGGACATGCTGCGCATTGTCCCCATCCACTCCACAATACACACATCTATCACTCGTTTGGCTCCCAATTCTTTTCAGGTACACTGCAAAGATCCCATGGTTGGTCAGGAACTGGACCACATAGTGGTTCAGTCCCCTTCCTCCCATTCCCATCCACACCCTCACCTTTCCGATCAACTCATATGTCCATCTACCTTCATTTGCTCTATCCCACATACCTTGCCATTCGTTCATCATTATTTCCATTCTTTCATCTTGCGTACCTTCATTGTTGAACATCTTTTCCCTCATTCTTACCATACATTCTATTGGGGGAACCCCCGCCATTACATTGAGAGCCACCGTTGACACTGTTCGGTAGGCCGTGGTCACCCTCAGAAGCGGTCTTCTCTGAGTACTTTGCAGTAATCCCCAATGTTTTCTTGAGCTTAGCATTGGCCCCCAAATCGGGGCCGCTTACATAAGCACCGAGTGCATCACGCCCACCAGCACCCTTCGCTTCTCGCTTCTGGGTCCCCCCACACTCGGCATCAGTCTCTCCAATGCATTCATGCTGTTCCCAGCTTTCACAATCGTTCTGTTCACGTGCTCATTAAAACTACCACCCTCTCCCAGCCATACACCCAAATACTTCAGCACCTTCCCGCATTTCACACTTTCATTGTCCATCCTAAATTCAAACCCTTCCATCCTCCTGTGCCCCACCAAGACCACCGCCTCCGTCTTCTCCGGTGCAAGGCACAGTCCATTCTCTTCCATCCATACGTTTATACTTTCAGTTGCTCTCTCCACTCTCTCCCTCATCATAAGTGGCGTTGTCGCCTCCGCAATCAGCGCGAGGTCGTCTGCGTACCCCACCAACTCGACACCAGGGGGCAGGCTCACTCGTAATACCCCATCATAGAAAATGTTCCACAGGAGTGGCCCAAGAACCGACCCCTGCGGAACCCCAGCCCTGAGCTCCAGGGGGGGCCCCGCCACGCTGACCCACCTCTCATCAATGTACGACTGGCAGATGGCCATCAGGTACTCAGGAAACCCGAGCCGCGTCAGCACATTCACCAGCCTCCTCCATCCAACCGAATTGAACGCATTCTTTACGTCTAGCGCGACAAGCATACACACGCCCCTATGGGAGTACGAGCCCGCCCTGACCCGCTTCATTGTTGAAACGACCCACGCTAGTGCAGTCATGGTAGACCTGCCGGTCCTGAAATCATGCTGCGACGGCGACAGCACATTCCTTTCATTCAGCCATTCATTCATTCTCTCGCATATCATTCTCTCCAAAAGCTTACCCAAGGTCGGAAGAAGACAGAGGGGTCTAAACCCCCCAGCCTCCCCAACCTAACCTAACCTAACCTAACCTAACCTAACCTAACCTAACCTAACCTAACCTAACCTAACCTAACCTAACCTAACCTAACCTAACCTAACCTAACCTAACTAAACCTAACCTAACGTGGATATCTCAAATTTTATAGACTTTATGCTAAGTTTATGGATAATTTTGTATACAAGATGTCTTCAAAAGGTCAAAAAGTTCAAAAACCCAGCACAAATCTGACCTAACGCAACATAACGTAACGCAACTACGCCTGATCTAACCTAACCTTACTATACATAACCTGACCTAACTTAACATAGGATTAATTGGACTATAAGCTAAGGCCAGTCTAATGATAAATTAATCCAACGCTAGCTCATGATTAACTTTAGACAAACTTGAACTTAAATAAAAAACATAAACGTTCCCTAACCCAGTTTAGGACGTGGAGGATTATTAGTATAGGCAAAGGGGGAGCAGGATCTAAAAAAATGTGATTTCCTACATTGCTTCCTTAGGTTCCAGAATATAATTGAAAGCCAGTGTATAGAAACATACCTATACCTAAATCACAGAAAAAATAGAAAAAGAAAATTCGCAATCATTGCATGGTTTGGCAAAAAACGTTAGTCATTTAACCATTAATGGGCTACAAACCAACCTACCAATCAACGGATCCCCCTTTTTTAAATATGCCTGCTCCCCATTTCTAAAATGAAAATGGCACCAGTTAAATAAAAAGAGAATTTTTTCTACAATGATTTTATTGATTTTTAAATCAAATAGATCATAGGCGCGCCATCTACTATCTCTTAAATTCGATAATTATTATTACTCTTGGCGTGATGCGTTTGAAATTGTGAAATTAAAAATATTATTATTTCATTATATCAACAAGATCGTCAAGAGTGTTATTCTTATTAGGTTATTACACGCAGAAAAAAAACTCTTTCGATTGTCCCCAAATCTGGTTGTCGTCCGGTATAAACAAGCTAAAATATATGAGATAAAACAAAATTATTTAATTGTTTTTTTTTCTTTTGGAAAATAAATCTCTAATCTTTATAGATAACTTGATTTTATATTTACATCATTAACGTTCATTAACGTATAATCAGGGCAGTGCTTGGGTAATTTTGCTCACGGGCAGATAATTCGACTACCTCCCTCAGCATACATAGCAAGTATGTTGATTCAAAAAAACGCTGATCATCTACAAACTAACAAATTATTTTCAGTGATTTCACAGCTTACTTTTCCACGACTAAGTTTTCACCATTAATAATAACCAATTAATCGCCATTTTAATTTGTTAATGGATCGGCTTATGAATCAATTGTCTAAATAATTAAACGATAATCAAATTAATCATTAATCAATCGATAGATTAAATAATCAATTGTGCGATTAAACGATAATTAGATTACATTGTACAAATAACAATTGTTTAATTAATACATTATTTGATTAATCTATGATTGTACGATTAAGTATTTCTAAATTAAATCAGTGTTATTTTAATTAATGTACGATTAACGCTTGTTTAATTAATGGATTGATTAACTAATAAACTATTGGTTTAATTGTACGATTGACTTTTTAATCAATGAAATTGTTTTATTAATAAATTATTTTTTTATTATTCGATTAACATTGTTTAATTAATAAATTGTTTTATTAAATGATTATTTGATTAATCTATATAACAATTATCTATAGTTTGATTATTCCATTATTCTAATATTTATTTGTTTAATCAATCAATTCTTTGATTAATCGATAGCTTGATTAATCTGTTAAACGATTAACTATAGCTTAATTAATAGATTATTGTAATTATTGATTGTTTAATTAATTGTTCGATTAATCGAAAACTTGATTAATCTATTGTACGATTAACCATATAGTTTAATTAATCGATTAATCTAATTGTTTAATTAATGAATTGTTTTATTAATCGATAGCTTTATTAATCTATTGTACGATTATACTTAGTTTGATTAATCATATATTTTAATAATTAATTGTTTAATCAATCAATATTTTGATTGATTGACAACTTTATAAATCTATTAAACGATTAACCATAGCTTGATTAATCGATTGTTCTAATAATTAATTGTTTAATTAATGAGTTGTTTGATTAATCTAGCTTTATTAATCTATTGTACGAATATTCATAGTTTGATTAATCGATTATTCTAATAATTAATTGTTTAATTTATAAATTGTTTGATTAATCGATAGCTTGATTAATCTATTGTAAGATTAACCATAGTTTAAATAATCGATTATTCGAATAAGGAAGTGTTTAATTAATGAATTGTTAGATTGATTTTTGCATAGTAATTTTAATCTATTGTACAATTAACCATAGTTTAATGAATCGATTATTCTAATAATGAATTGTTGGATTAATTGACAGCTACATTAATCTATTGTACAATTAACCATTGTTTGGTTAATCGGTTATTTAATTAATTGATTGTTTGATTAACTTATTGTACAATTAGCTGCGATTGTTTAATTCTTCACGTGTTTGATTGAACAATTATTTGATTAATTGAATTAAGCGATTGATTGATCAATCGGTTACATATGGTTAATCTACTGTACGAATAACACGATTGTTTAATTAATCACTTGTTTTGTTAAACATTTTTGAGTAATTTGTTATACTAATCGATTAATTTGTGTGTAATGGATTATTTAATAGGTAAATCTTGTCTTTGATTAACGATTAATCGATTATTAGATTGATTAAACGATTGTTTGAATATTAAAATGTTAGAAATAATGAGTTGGAAATATACCAATTTGATTTTTGTCTAGAAGTAACAGATCTGTGGTTTGTAGATTGTATGTCCATTTGTAAGTCTGTCAAACTGGGAATCTTTTGGTCTGTCTGTATGTCTTTCTAGTCCATACTGGCCTTTCGGTCTGTTAATCTGTCAGTTTACCACTCTATCAGTGATAGGAAAAAAAAACGAGCTGCAACTATAGAACTAGCAAACCAATCGTTATTTAGTACGAAGAAAAAGTTAAATAAGAGCTCAGAGAAAAGTTGGCATTGAAAAATATGGATGATCTCATGGCTTTGACACATATTAGAAGAAACTAAATCAAGGTATGTCAAAGTGTGAAATTTTTGTTTTATTTAAGCACATTACTTTTTAGATCTACTGTCAAGAGTGTACGTGTACGTGTTGTAGAGGTTTGCAAAAAAAAATTAAATAAAAACAAATGAAAAACCACTCCAAGCCTTTTCCAATTGAGCGTGTCACTTGTCATGAAGTTCAATTTTATTCCACGAGGTTCGCACAATCGACGGTCCCAAACGTCAAATTACAGTATTACCAAATTACTTAATTCAAACAAATTTGAAAAAATCCCTATAATTATATACAATAAAAGTAATTTGGTAATACTGTAATTTGACGTTTGGGACCGTCGATTGTGCGAACCTCGTGGAATAAAATTGAACTTCATGACAAGTGACACGCTCAATTGAATAACCAATGTATGACTAGATTAACATTTTTATCAGTATAAATGCTAAATTAAAAAAAATAAGAGAAAATGTCAAAATTTGTCTTTTCAAATTGAATATTTAAGTATTGAAAATACGATATCAATTTTGTTGAAAAACCAATTTTTCCAAAAAAATAAAAAAAATCATATTCGAATTTCCATAATTATGCACATTTTGTAATTTTTTAGGTATAGGTACATCACAAAATACTGTGACAAAATAAAAACTTAATTTAGTTTAAATAAATTTTTTTTTAGATTTAATTAAAATAACAATTAAAAAAGTTCAACTATTTAAAGAGTTTTAATTAACAAAATTAAATTTAATCGTGTTTACATCTACAGTTTAATGTATACTAATTATCAATTAGTAAATAAAAATTAACAAACTTAAAAGTTTCCTTTTGACAAATTTCAGCCAAGTTTACTATACTTATACGGAGTGGTTCTCAAAAGGTGGGCCTAAAATTGGACGTTCAAGTCGAAATAAATTCATTTAAAAGTACTCCGTATTTAATCATCCTGTATAGAGCTATTTTTGCCCATTTTTTACGCTGACTTTTCCACCGAAATAAAAATATTCTAATTTTAACCCACGAGAAATTTTGAACGAGAAATGGCTCGATCGATGGTTCTTTTTTCGCATAATGTAATTTGAAATAAATTAAATTCACAGCAGTCTTATGTAAATTAATTATTAATGTTACATAAGTGCAAGGTTATTCTATGACAAATCCTTCGTGAGATTAAAATTTTTTATGTCTGATATATAGATGCATTTTATAAACCGCAACATTAATCTTCGATTATTCTACATTCGCACATTTGTGCGAACATTTTAATTACAAAATTATATTTATGTAATTAATTTTTACTATTAATATGAGTTTTTAGCAATTGGCTATAATTATAATTATGTTAAAAATCATTACAAGTATTGCAAGTGTATTTGTAAGGAAAGAAGACAGTGGCGTTGTCAGTAATCATTTTGTAGAAGAGGATAGACAAAATTTATAAAGTTTCAAGGAGAGCTACCGTTTTTCACAAATTTACACTTTTTATGGCGCGAAACATAATTTGTAAGCAATTTAAAATTGAAAAAAATCCATCTGTGTGTGTCGGGGTTGTGTAGGGTCAATAACTAGAAAACTATGGGAAGTTCGCCTCACTAGAAGGAGACGAAAATTGGGGTTTGAAAATTGAAAAGTTGTATAAATAAAAAAATATCCAATTTTGATTTTTGTTACCCCCCCCCCCCCTAATAGTTTCGTAGTATTTTTTTATGTACGTAAAAATATTTCTTTTGTAATTGTAGTTTAATTTAAGACCGCATCACGAACCGTCATCTACAAGGTATCACTACGAAAAGAAGCAAAGTGTAAGTACGTATTTTACGATAAAGAAGGGTTGGAATATTTGAACCTTTTTTTATTATGAATCTGTTCAAAAATTAAACAGTTAAAAATTTATGAAATACTTGCCTTTCTCTAGGATGGTTCCACGCCTGACTTGCCCATTCAAAGTCTCTAACTACCTACGTCACTGTTTTACAAAATGGAAAATTTGTTTGGACACAGTATAGAGTTCAAAAAGGAAATGTCTATACCTTGCTGTTCGTATGTAATAGCGATTACTCACAGACGCTTTCAACAAGAAACTTGAATTTTGGCACACTCGATATAAGTGACTAAAACGATATAGGAACGTGCTGGAAAATTTTCAAGTAAACTGAATAATACCAAAAAAGCTAATAAAATTGAAGACTTTATAAAACATTCCCCAAATTTCAACCAAGGAGTTAGGGCCCAAATTTAAAAATACGTGGTAAGTTATCAAGGCGAGATTTAAAATCTAATGATAAGTTCTTAGCAGAGGCGGCGCTAGACGGTAAGCGTCGCAACATGTTAAGGGCGCAATATGTTAAGGGCAACGCGGGAATAGCTTCATTAAAAATATTTAATAAAATTGATACTAACAAAAGGAGGGTAAATATTTGAACTTGGGAGGGGGATGTCAGATTAGGTAGCGCCGCCACTGACTCTTAGGTTAGTTTTGGCTTTGGTTATCGTTGAAGGATCGTAAGGCGCCGCGTCATAGATGGACTCGATCCACTAGTCTCCAGTGTAATTTTAAACTATGGTGATAAAGTCGGAATAGAATTAGTTCCAGAAAATGCCATAACTCTGTATCGTCCATAGACGCGATTTCGTGCAATACGAGCATTGCAGGCGATTTTTCAATAAATGCAATAAAAATAAAAAATAAAAATTTTTTAAACATTGAGAACGACGAGATTTATGCGATGCTGGATTCCAAGATTGTACACAATGTTTTGGAAAATCTAGTTTTTTTATTTTCGCCGCATTTATCGTTGAAAAATCGCCCGCATTGTCCGCATCGCACGAAATCGCCTTTACGTAAGACACAGAGTTATTTTAGATGACAAGGACTTATTCTTTTTTTAAAAAGGCCTTGAAAAGAATAAAAATATAACTTAGTAAATTATAACAAAATTCTTCATGATTACACTACCGGTTTCGCTTGATAAGCATCATCAGGTGTAGAAGACTGTTTATTTTAGAAACGAATATGTACAGACCGTTCAGGAGTAGTGATTCCCGATCAGAGCCACCACGTTATCAATTAATTTCTAGCTGCCTGGTAAGCGTTGGATGGTCCCACCTCACGGTGTTTTATGATAAGAATAATAAATTCTTATTTTATTTTTATCTTCTCTAAATTTATTTTTTAATTTCTTGCAACTTACGTTTAATATGTTTTATTTTCGAATCACCCTGTTTGGTGACACAACAAATACTAAGCTATTTGGTAAAATAAAAGAGATTAAAAAGGTAGAGCACTACTCAACGACCAGGGAATAACTAAAAAAAAGTCATCTCAGAGAACATCGAGACTGAAATGAGGTAAGTGGATAGATAGATAATCATAGCAATATAGTTTTAGCAAATAGAACTAACTAAACGAAATGAAGATAATCGTGTTAGCAGAGTCTTGTTAATGGAAAAAACGGCGATATAAAAACCGAGAAGATAATTAATTGTGTACAGGGTGTCTCAAATTGCTTGTTCTTATAAGTCATCTCGTAATTTGTAATTATACGAGTTCGATTCGAGTCTAGACTTAGCGTGGCGTAGCGATACGCTGAGCTACTTACTCTCTACCCCTCTCCAACCAACTTTTAGAAATTGGTAAGAGAAGACGAGAAGAGTAAAGAGTAGGTAGCTTAGTGTATCGCTAAGATACACTAATAGTTACAGGATCCCAGCCCTGTAGTACCGATCGGCAGTGTTGAATAGGCGAGGGTATGTCGGCTGTCCTGTCTGAGTCGAATGGTTTTATGGAATTAAAATCGGTATGAGTCGGTCTTCATCAAAGGAGGCTCAGCTAAACCCGTTTTTACGGTAGTGCAAATCTATAGCGATCGACAATGGGCCAAGTGAATAAAAATAAGTATTTGCTTATATAATTGTATGGACATGCCTTAAAAATATTTGATTACTACGAGCACGTTCTTTAGACACTTTTTTGATTAAAAGCCAGTGGCATATTAAAATATTTATTCCATACAAAGAAAATGAAAAGTCGGTGGTCTTCGTCGAACGGCAAGGCCAGTCTGAGCCGATCAGAGATCGGCGTTGTGTGGAACCACCTTAAAAAGATTCAATTACAACAAGCACGTTCTAAGGACACTTTTTGTCTAAAATAAGTGGCGTACTACAATTTTTATGCCATACAAGTAGATATTTCATGTAAAAACTCTAAAATATTTCATAAGCAAATAGTTTTGCCTATAAAACTGAAACAGAAAAAGAAAAATCGATCAGTTGCAGCAAAAATCAATGACAGTATATGTCGATCCATCATAAAAATTTATTTTCAGCGAGCACGTTCTATGGACACTTTTTTGTCTAAAAGTCAGTAGCGTGGTAAAACTTTTATGCCATACAAGTAAATATGAGATGCCTTTGTAAAATAAAAATCTTTTCTCGAACAAATAGTTGCCTATAAAATTGAGACAGAAATTGCAAAATCGGTGAGGTTCGCCGAATGGCCAGACCATTCTATGCCAATCTTTGGCATTGTGTGGACGCACCTTAAAAACATTTAATTACTACAAGCACGTTCTATGGACACTTTTTTGTCTAAAAGCCAGTAGCGTAGTAAAACTTTAATGCCATACAAGTAAATATTAAATACCTTTGTAAAATAAAAATCTTTCATGAACAAATAGTTGCCTATAAAACTGAGACAAAAATTGCAAAATCGGTGAGGTTCGCCGAATGGCCAGACCATTCTATGCCAATCTTAAGATTGGCATTGTGTGGACGCACCTTAAAAACATTTAATTACTACAAGCACGTTCTATGGACACTTTTTTGTCTAAAAGCCAGTAGCGTAGTAAAACTTTAATGCCATACAAGTAAATATTAGATACCTTTGTAAAATAAAAATCTTTCATGAACAAATAGTTGCCTATAAAACTGAGACAAAAATTGCAAAATCGGTGAGGTTCGCCGAATGGCCAGACCATTCTATGCCAATCTTAGATTGGCATTGTGTGGACGCACCTTAAAAACATTTAATTACTACAAGCACGTTCTATGGACACTTTTTGTCTAAAAGTCAGTAGCGTGGTAAAACTTTTATGCCATACAAGTAAATATGAGATGCCTTTCTAAAATTAAAATCTTTCATGAACAAATAGTTGCCTATGAAACTGAGACAGAAATTGCAAAATCTATGGGGTTCGCCGAATGGCCAGACCATTCTATGCCAATCTTAGATTGGCATTGTGTGGACGCACCTTAAAAACATTTAATTACTACAAGCACCTTTTATGGACACTTTTTTGTCTAAAAGCCAGTAGCGTAGTAAAACTTTAATGCCATACAAGTAAATATTAGATACCTTTGTAAAATAAAAATCTTTCATGAACAAATAGTTGCCTATAAAACTGAGACAAAAATTGCAAAATCGGTGAGGTTCGCCGAATGGCCAGACCATTCTATGCCAATCTTAAGATTGGCATTGTGTGGACGCACCTTAAAAACATTTAATTACTACAAGCACGTTCTATGGACACTTTTTTGTCTAAAAGCCAGTAGCGTAGTAAAACTTTAATGTCATACAAGTAAATATTAGATACCTTTGTAAAATAAAAATCTTTCATGAACAAATAGTTGCCTATAAAACTGAGACAAAAATTGCAAACCGGTGAGGTTCGCCGAATGGCCAGACCATTCTATGCCAATCTTAGATTGGCATTGTGTGGACGCACCTTAAAAACATTTAATTACTACAAGCACGTTCTATGGACACTTTTTGTCTAAAAGTCAGTAGCGTGGTAAAACTTTTATGCCATACAAGTAAATATGAGATGCCTTTTTAAAATAAAAACATTTCATGAACAAATAGTTGCCTATGAAACTGAGACAGAAATTGCAAAATCTATGGGGTTCGCCGAACGGGAAGACCATTTTATGGCAATCGAAGATCGGCAATTTGTAAACGCATCTTAAAAATATTTAATTACTATTAGCACGTTCTATAAACACTTTTTTGTCTAAAAGCCAGTAGCGTAGTAAAACTTTAATGCCATACAAGTAAATATGAGATGCCTTTGTAAAATAAAAATCTTTTCTTGAACAAATAGTTGCCTATAAAATTGAGACAGAAATTGCAAAATCGGTGAGGTTCGCCGAATGGCCAGACCATTCTATGCCAATCTTTGGCATTGTGTGGACGCACCTTAAAAACATTTAATTACTACAAGCACCTTTTATGGACACTTTTTTGTGTAAAAGCCAGTAGCGTAGTAAAACTCTTATACCATACAAGTAAATATGAGATTCCTTTCTAAAATAAAAGTCCTATAACAATTATAAAAGAAAATTAGACATAAATTGCTAAACCGGTGGGCTTCGCCGAACGGCAAGACCATTCTATGCCAATCGAAGATTGGTATAGTGTGGACGCACCTTAAAAACATTTAATTACTACGAGCACGTTCTATAGACACTTTTTTGTCTAAAAGCTAGCGCCGTAATAAAATTTTTATTCAATAGAAGCATTTAATGCAACAACGAATAAATACGAGATACTTTTATAAATAAAAATCTTTTATTAAAAATAGTTGCCTGTGAAAGTAGAACTGAAATCGGAACTGAAACCTGAAGTGCACTAACCTGAAAAGAAAGTTTTGACTTTTGAGATTTTCTATATGTGTTGTAGGCTTGAACGTCAGGTGTAATTTAATCTGATATCTGATTTCGTTTAACAGATAGGTAATCTCAAATTTGAATATTTCAATTGAAAATTATAAATTCGTTAGAAATGATGCAAAAAAATCAATTTTTACGTTCAACTGACGTTGAAGATTTCATTGCAGGTGATCCTGAACATTGTCGAATTGTGTAAGTTTTCAACGAACTTTTAATTTCAAAATTGAAATAACACTTTTATTTATATAATTTTTTATCGTGATCTTTAACTTTTGAGAAATAATTACTAAAATAGATGCCCTTTAGCCATCAATCATACGATGACTTTTTTCCAAAAATAAAAATTTTTCGATTTTATTTCAACATTTTTCGATTTTGAAATGTGATTTTACCATACAGAGTGTATCAGCGATGTGTACGCTAGATGTGTTCTATAGATAAGTACAGGGTGTCACTGAAAACTACGTCAATAGACAATATTGTCCTGAAAAAGTGGGGCGATCTAGCATTATTGACGCTTTTATTGCTACGAAAACTAACGTTAATTATTGTCTACATTTCACGAGGAATCCAAATGTGAAAAAATATACAGAGTGTCCCATTTGAAAATATCGAAAAAAATTACATTTTGCAGAAATTAATCAATCTGTAGTATAGCATTAAGCTTTTTCGAAAAGTTTACTACGTATTTTATAAGTCAATTATTATCAATAGTAAATAGTACAAAAAAAATTTTTTAAATTTTGATTACAGCCCTGGCACCATGGCTCCAAAGTTGACTTTATTTCGGCGGCATAAAGTGACAATATCTCCAGAACGGTTAATGATAGGTACTTAAAAGTTTATACAATTTTTGTTATAAATGTCACGTGGAATCCTATACTATGTGAAAATCTACAGGGTGTTCCAATTGACTTTGCATTTTTTTATAAATTAAAATTTTTTTAAGTGTATGTCTAAAGATCATGTATCGACATACCAAAATTGACCTCGTTAGGACACCCTGTATGTTTTATTGTAGCTTTCTTCATTTGTTTCTGAAACAAAAGTATAAAAATACAAATTTTTTGAATCAGAACAAGTAATATCCTGGGTGTAAGGTTCAAATCCTTACAATGTTAAAACGCAAAATTTTTGCTTGATGACGTAAATTCATGATGTTGAAAAAATTCTAATTTTATTGTTAATCCAACATCATCGTAACACGTGGTATTTGGTTATATTATAGTACCCAGACATAATAGGTAATAAAAAAGTAATATTAAAATCATACTGCAACCTAGTGATTTTATAATTACTTTTTTCATTAGATGGAAAATTTAATAGGATGATGCTTGAAAACGAAATCTAATAGTAAATTAAATGTGATTCATATCTGTACAAAGAATTGTTACAAATCATTTCGTAACGTTTAATTTTTAAATATTTTTTAATGAGCTCTACAACTGATAAAAAAAATTAAACTAACATATTTGATAGTAAATAAAAAAAATACTATTTTCATTCACTAAAATTGTCGCGTATTTATAACAGTACATAATTTCATTCAAAACCACTATACAATACGCTGAAATGTCAATGCTCTGTTTAAAATTAACCACAAATAAATTGTAATCAATTTGTTTTCTTTTACGTTGCCAAATTTTATTAATGATTTTTTTTTAAAAAGAAGAATAATGGGTCACTAGGGAATAAAAAAAAACAATTTCCAATTTTTTATACTGAAAAATTACGCCTCAATCAGAAATAGCTTTCGCACTTATCAATATCTTTCTATTTATTTGATGTCATCCCTTAATAATTTTACAATTTGATACAACCCCCACATAATACCACTTCTCCAAGAGGAAGAAACTTCTGGATCATTTGATTCAATTATCCATTTCATTTTTCAATTATTAATCGCTTTTATTTAATTTTTAAAAGTTTATCGAAAAGTTGCTTTATAAAAGTTATGAAATTCAAAATGGCGGATCCAATATGGCGTACTTACATTAAGTAGTTAACCAATAGTATACACGAATGTTTTCATTGATAATTAATTATTTGATGTATACTTTCAAATTTCAAGTACGTAGTAACTCTAAAGGAAGCTTTTATATACAGGGTGTTTCAAAAATATATGTCTGAAGGTCTGAAGTTGAGGTTTACTTTTTTAACAAAAAAATAAAATACGTTTTTTCCCTCAATACCGGGTGTACCACTTAGCATGCTCACCATGGGGATCTCCTAAACTGTAAGAGATACGAAGTCGGTTAAATGACACCAAATGTAGCCTCTTTCATAGCCAACTCGGTCGTACTTTTGTTTTTTGAAAAATATTATTAGCACTCTAGATATTTAGAAAAAACTGAAAAAGTTGATTTTCTTTAAATGCCTATAACTTTTTTATTAATCAAAATAATTTCAATTTTCAAAAAGGGGATAATAGGCAATACTAAAACCAATAAATTTAATAAACAAAAGAATTTTTTTACAACTTTATGATGCAAAGTTATATTTTTTTAAATGCAAACCTAGTATTAATATTATGTTATTGCATATCTAATGTTTTTCTCTTTTCAAAAATATAAGGGTTGATAGGCTTAATTTTTTAAATTCTTGTTTGGTAACATAAAATTAAATAATAAATTTGTTATTTAATATTAAAAAATTTTTTTTAATCAAATATTCCTTGAAACAATCGAATAAAAAAAACAATTGAAATTAAACATAAGAATATTAAAAAAAGTGTAAAACAAATTCTAGTGTAGTCAACGAACCAAAATTTATCCTCATTTTCGGACTTTTTTTGTAACAGCGAGTTTTTTATCTTAATCGGTCGAAACCATTCCTGTGAGTTTGTGTATAAAATGTCTCAACTCAATTTTGACCGGAAGGCCCTTATTCTTCGACTTTAGTGTAAAAGTTTGACTTTTTCAAGTTTCCGTGTCACTATTTTTTGAATAACTTCGCTTGTATTGGTCGGATCGGGACAAAAAAATTTCCTTTTGTTTGTAATGAATCTCTCTTTAAAACTTCCTTGGTTAAAATTATTTATATTAATTTCATAACCCAAAAAAAAATTCAAAACTGTCGTCATTGGTCGGTTGTAGTTTTTTCTAGAGAACTTGAGTTTTAATTAATGTTATGGTATGAAACTTTAGGAAGTTACAGCTGATATAATAACAAATCCAGATTACAAGTTGGGTCCAAAAATATTAAGAACAACGGCTAAAATTTGCATTTTGGTTCAAATTTTCTTTTTCATATTTGTTGTGAGCAATTGGTGGTATCCCAATAATTCTTCTCTTGAAATGTAGGAAATTTAATGCTCTTTCAGATGAACACAAAAACAATCACATCAGACTATTTTTTCTTCCGATTTCTTTGAAGATAAAAAGAAAATCTTTTAACTGTTTGTCTACAAAACCAATTTTAGTGGTCGAAATTTAATTCTTCTTTTACGTATTTTTGAAAATTAATCATAAACAACTCCTATAAATTATTTTTGAACATTAAAACTGGTTTTAAAGTCAACCATTTCGACCACTAAAATTGGTTTTGTGGGTAAATAGTTGAAAAATTATACTTTTCTTTTCAACGAAATCGGAAGAAAACGTGGTCTAAAGTGATTGTCTCTGGTTTCATCTGAAAGAGCATTAAATTTCCAACATTTCAAGGGAAGAATTATTACGATACCACCAATTGCTCACAACAAATATGAATTAGAAAATTTGAACCAAAATGCATATTTTAGTCTTTGTTCTCAATATTTTTGTACCCAATTTGCAATATGGATTTGTTACTATATCAGCTACAACTTCCTAAAGTTTCATACCGTAATATTAATTATTACTTGAGTTCTCTATAAAAAAACTACAACTCACTAATGACGGCAGTTTTGAATTTTTTTTGGGTTAGAAAATTAATATAGATTATTTTAACCCAGGCAGTTTTAAAGAGAGATTCATTACAAACAAAAGGAAAATTTTTTGGTCTCGATCCGACCAATACAAGCGAAGTTATTCAAAAAATAGTGAAACGGAAACTTGAAAAAGTCAAAATTTTACACTAAAGTCGAAAAATAAGGGCCTTCCGGTCAAAATTGGGTTGAGACATTTTATACACAAACTCACAGAAATGGTTTCGATTGATTAAGGAAAAAACTCGCTGTTACAAAAAAAGTCCGAAAATCAGGATAAATTTTGGTTCGTTGACTACACTATTCATAAAAAAATACTAAAAAATTTTAAAAATTTAAAAATTTAAAAACGTATATTTTTAAAAAGAGAAAGAAATTAGTTTTGCAACAACATAAAATTGAGGTTAGGTTTGCATTTAAAAAATGTAACTTTGCATCATATCTCCAAAACGGCCTAATAAAAAAATTCTTTTGTTTATTAAATTTATTGGTTTTAGTATTGCCTATTATCCCCTTTTTGAAAATTGAAATTATTTTGAGTAATAAAAAAGTTATAGGCATTTAAAGAAAATCAACTTTTTCAGTTTTTTCTAAATATCTAGAGTGCTAATAATATTTTTCAAAAAACAAAAGTAGGATCCAGTTGGCCATGAAAGAGGCTACAGTTGGTGTCATTTAACCGACTTCGTATCTCTTACGGTTTACGAGATCCCCATGGTGAGCATGCTAAGTGGGACACCCTGTATAGGTTTCATCTAAAGAGACATGTCGTTTATAAAAAAAACCGCCAGAAATTTAAAATGGCGGCTTCATTATGGCGCATTTAAATAACTAACGGTTACGGGCTAGCCTTGTATACTTAGATGAAAGTTTTGGTTGTCTACTTTTCGTAAGTATTCCAAAGCAGGTAACTCCTATATACAAAAATATATATCTTACGCTAAGTTGCATAAAGACGAATTATATTTTAATCCGAGAATTAGATTTGTAATTCTTAGATAGAGCATCGTAAAAGTCTGAAGTTGGGGGTTAATTTTTCATCAAAAAATAAAATACGTTTTTTCTATAGCAAACGTTAAAGTGTGCTTTGATCAACTAAAATCAGTCGATAAAATAGAATTTTAACAGCAAGGATAGATAAAGTAATACAACCCCATGAAGTTATAGCAACCCCACTACTCACATAGCAACCGCACACTACTCAAATATTTTTAATAAATTTTGCAAATGATAATTTAATTTGTAATAGGTTTTTCTTTAACATTTGCTATAGAAAAAAATAGCATATTATACACGACGATAAAGGTTCTTTAACTACCTCGTGAAAGTTAATTCACTCGTGGCTAACGCCACTCGTGAATTAACACTCTTCCACTCAGTAGTTAAATTATCCCTTTATCGTCTTGTATAATAAATAACTATTTTTCCCTTAATATAGATTTCATCTCAAGAGACATGTCGGTTTATAAAAAAATGACAGAAATTAAAAATGGCTGCTTCATTATGGCGCACATTAAGTAGCTAACGGTAACATGCTAAATGCTAACTTTGTATACTTAGACCAATGTTTTTGTTGCTTACTTTTCGTACTTTACTTACAACTTACGTTGCTTGCTTAGTATTCCAAAGCAGGCAACTTCTATATACAGGGTGTTACAAAAATATAAGTCTTATGCTCAGTTGCGTAAAGGCAAATTATATTTTAATCCGAGAATTAGATTTATAATCTTTAGATATAGCATCGTAAAAGTCTGAAGTTGGGGGTTAGTTTGTCATTCAAAAATAAAATACTTTTTTTTTCTTAATATAATTTTTATCTTAAGAGACATGTCGGTTAATAAAAAACTCCTATAAATTCAAAATGGCGGCTCCATTATGGCGCAGATTAAGTAGCTAACAGTAACATGCTACATTGTATACTTCTATGACTATTTTGGTAGCTAACTTTGAATGAATATTCCAAAGCAGACAACTTATATATACAGGGTGTTTCAAAAATATAAATCTAAAGTTATTGTAGGATTAAGTTTTTTACCAAGAAACAAAATACGCTTATGTTTTTTTCTTAGTATGAATTATAAGGGACATGTCGGATTTAAAAAAGATGCGTCAGAAATTCAAAATGGCGGATCCATCATGGCGCACATAAAGTAACTAACTAGTAAACATAAATATAACTTCAAAGCAGCCACTTTTTATTTACAGGGTAAATCAAAAATAATATCGAAATTTGGAAATGAGTTTCTTATAAAAAAATAAAATATTTTTCTTATTCTGGCTTTTAAGAAACATGTCATCTAAAAGAAAGGGGAGCTCTAAGAAACGATCCCGCATTCTGGCCGTTTTGCGTTTGATGCTAAAATGATTTTGTAAAGAAAATTTTAATTGTGAAAACTCTAATTAAGAATCTATAGACGACGAAGCTAAATATAACCTAACTTTGATAAACACTTGATTATAACATGTAAAACGAAGACCCTAAGAAGGGATCTAATAACAAATTATTCGCATCGCGAAGTATATCTTTGGTAATACAAAGATCCCTCAACTCATGTATGCATTACATGAGATAAATAGATTGTGTGTTTTGCGTTATAACTGGTTATAAGTAATTATAATTATGTCTAGGTGCATTTGAGAAGTCAGAGCAAGGGCCTCTATTTTGATATTGACAGATATTTTTGATTATCATTATCCGAGGTCAATACCATGTTGTCCATGTTATGTCTACGTCTTAGCTGGATTGCTTGATCGTATAAATATGGGCTATCTACATTGCGATTGAGAGGTACGTAAAAAACGCATCAAAGCAATACGTATTTGAAAATGCTACGCAATTGTTTTGAAAAATATTAAGATTGATCCGCAAACTGAAACAATGCATTCAGGTTAGAAACTTATTAACATCCACCATTTTGAATTCGCCATTTTTAATACTTGTTTTATTTTTTGATTTTAAATGGTAAAATTAGTATCGAAAGTTTTAAAAAGTCAAACATATTAAAATTTACGATGTTCAGATCAAAGTCATGCGATTTTTTAGTAGATTGTCGTTATCAGCTATCATAGATCAAACACAAATGATGATTTTATACAAGTACTCACTGCAATCGGAAGTGTCCCAATTTTAAAACTTACGTAAAAAGTGCCATTTTATTGGAATTTTATTTATAACAATAATCAAATTCCTAGATAAAATCTTAAATAAATAAATAAAGATTCAAGTCCAAGTCGGCCGCAGTGTAGTGGCAAAATTAACGATTAAAAGTTGTTTAAATAATTCTGTATGTAGTGTTAACAAATTAATCAGGTCAATTAAATAAAAAATGACAAAAATAATAATTATTAAGGCGTGTGTGCGTATTGTAGATAAAATTAGGCGCCTTTAAAATTGTAGCAGCAGATGGTTTAAAGGAGATTACGTATTATAAATATTACGCTGATGTGTAAGAATTTGAAGAAAGTAATAATTACATAATAAACAAATGACGCTAAGTACATGGATTTTAGCAAAAATTCCAACAGTTTCGCCAAATTCGGTCGGAAATTTAATTTTTAAAATCCTTAATCAAATTATGGAATGGATTAAATAGAATTTTATATCCTGGTTGAAATTCAGATTTATGCATATCAATGATTAAATTTAAAAATTTCCAACATTTTCTTGAAATTCATTCGGTAATTTATTTTTAATCATTAGTCAAATAAAATCATTCAATTAGTGGAATTTTTGAATTCTGGATTAAATTCACATTTATAAATCCTAGGGATCAACTTCAAATGAGTTACGTTTATGGATTTTACTCAAAATGTAAAACATTTTCTTGAAATTCATTCGGTAGTTTATTTTTAAATCAAATTAAATCATCGATTTAGTGGACTTTTTAAATCCTGGATTAAACTATAAATTCTAGAGATTAACTTCAAATGAGCTAGGGTCATGGATTTTACTCAAAATGTCTAACATTTTCTTGAAGTTCATTCGGTAATTTATTTTTAAATCATTCGCCAAACAAACTCACTGAACAAGAATTTTTTAATCCTGGATTAAACTCACATTTATATAAATCCTAGAGATTAACTTCAAAGGAGCTACGTTCATGAAATTACTCAAAATTTCCAACATTTTCTTGAAATTCATTCGGTAATTTATTTTGAAATCATTCGTCAAATAAATTCATTTATTTAGTAGATTTTCTAAATCCTGGATTAAACTCACATTATTTAAATTCTAAAGTTTAACTTCAAATGAGCTACGTTCATGGATTTTACTCAAAATTTCCAACATTTTCTTGAAGTTCATTCGATTATTTATTTTTTAATAATTTGTCAAATAACTTTATTGATTTAGTGGAATTTTTAAATTCTGGATTAAACTCACATTTATATAAATCTTAGCGATTAACTTCAAATGAGTTTTACGTTCATGGATTTTACTCAAAATTTCGAACATTTTCTTGAAGTTCATTCGATTATTTATTTTTTAATAATTTGTCAAATAACTTTATTGATTTAGTGGAATTTTTAAATTCTGGATTAAACTCACATTTATATAAATCCTAGCGATTAACTTCAAATGAGTTACGTTCATGGATTTTACTTACTCAAAATTTCAAATATTTTCTTGAAATTCATTCGGTAATTTATTTTTAAATTATTCGTCACATAAACTCATTGATTTAGTAGAATTTTTAAATCCTGGATTAAACTCACATTTATATAAATTCTAGAGATTAACTTCAAATGAGTTACGTTCATGGATTGAACTCCAAATTTCAAACATTTTCTTGAAATTCATTCGGTAATTTATTTTTTGCACAATCGTGTCCTATTCTGTACTTACCAACAATGTTTATACTAATAGGAAGTTGATTTTACCAAACCATTGTATGTGTCCATAGAAACAATAAAATAATGATTTCGAAATATTTAACCAAAAGCACAAGGGTGGTAAGTGAAACAGATGTTTGAGCTATTTGTTACTTTTATTCTTGTTACTGGGACAACATTGTTCTCCAGCGGTTACTATTTTGAATAAACTTTAAAATTATAAAAATTATTTACAACTGTCAACTAGTGTCAGTTTAAAAAATGAATTTATTATTAGTTATTTTTCACGATTGTGCAAAAAATAGTATGCAATACTTGGATCGTTAAGTACTTTTCTTAACAAATCTCGAAAATTAGAAAAACTCGACCCCCTACGGGTCTCGTTTTGCTAACATTTTCTGGATTTGTTAACTATGCACTTACCGACCATGTATTGCAATGTACTATTTAAATCATTCGTCAAATAAATTCATTGATTTAGTGGAATTTTTAAATCCTGGTTTAAACTCAAATTTATATAAATTCTAGACATTACATTCAAATGAGTTACGTTCATGGATTTGGCTTAAAATTTCCAACTTTTTTCAGCATTTTATTCGGAAATTTGAAATCCTGTTTAAAACCAAATTTAAATAAATCATAGATTAATCTCAGATTATTTATCTCTTGTTTTAATGTGGCCTGGCCCACTCATAATTTTATCGCTACTGCATCTCATATTTTTGTACGTGCAATAATATTTTTCTGAAGTACTATTTTACGTTAGTTTGTTTTAGTCAATTAGTTTCTAGTAATTCTACCTAATACTCGAACTTTGGACTTGTGATTTGTTAAATTTTGCACTTATGAATCAGATTTAAATTTAGTGTTAAAAGATAAATTGCGGATTCACGAAAGCATTTTTAAGGAACTACGTATTGTGTTTGTATAAATATTGTGGTTTGTCGTCTGGTGGTCCTACGCATTTTAATATCTCGGAATAATTAATTGTTATTACCTATTTACATAACCTCTTATATAAGAAGAGGATTTTCCTAAATGGAAGTTAGATAGTGCAATTTTTATTATTATTAGAACAATATGTATATTTCTCTGAAATAGTGACTTCTGTCTTAGGGGTATTTGTAGCTCTTGCTCAATATGATTTCCGTCCACGGAAATATTTTGGTTCAGTATACGATTTTCTTACTGGACCTTAGAAGTGATTATCATCAAACCAACTCTTCAGGAGACTGAAAACTGGAGACTGAAGCTGTTCTAAGCCGAGTAATGATGATGACGTTTAGTTCTATGTTTACTCTACAAGAAAGTGCCAACACTGACTTACTAAGGGGTTAGGACCCCCCCCCACAATAATTATATTAAAGGTATAAAATTCTTGCAAATCGAATTTTGCAAATAATGCAAAAGAACATTACAACATTTATTCTTTTAATACAAAGGTATAACCTTATTTTAGGTTCAAGTTCGTTTACTTCACGCACCTACAAATATTTAGCTCTGATGAGTGTCTGACTATGGCATGCGTTGCGTATTGCGTAGGCATATTACGCCTCTCATTATAATTATTACGATACCGTCGATACCTACTCACTGGCGACGTCCTACGTTAAATATTTATAAAACACTTGGCAGTATAAAGCGTGCCTAGCCCATATTTAGACTGGATCTCGGATCCAGATTATGCCACTGATTTATGCACGGACTCCTTTTGAGGAACTATTTCATATACCTATTGTCGATATCTTCCTTATTTCTCAACCGTTTATAAAACTGCAAAAACATTCTTGGAATAGTCTTTAACGTAGATTCCAGTAGCGTAGTCACGCGAGACACGCGATAAAATCCGTTTTTTTGCGTTCCAGATTTTATTTCACTCGCCGCTAGGCGGCTCATGAATTAAATTCTCATCTCACGAAAAGAACTGATGTTTCATCTCTTATTGTAAATATACTATTAGTATAGGCATTTTCGACTTTAATTTATCTCGAGACGGAATTAATTATTAGAAAGCTAATTTCTTCTGAAATACCTTCTATAGGTCCCCCTGTACTTCCCCAGAAAAATCCCAAGAAATCCTCCTTGGGGAACCCTCTTAAATTTTGAATAAACGGCCATTATCTTGCATTTTTCCAAGAAAACGCCATAACTCAGCAATGGACAATCATAGGAAGAGGCTGTTGGTTAGATAATGAGTTTTTACAAACAATATGTTCTATAAAAATTTTCTATTAGAGCAATGGTTTTCTCACAAAATGAAATTTAAAATATGTATTTTAGTGCGTTTTAGAAAATTTTTTTATTAGTTAAAAAAACAAATATTTATAATTTAATTTTGTAAATAGCATATAGTTAAAAATTTTTTCATGGCACCCCTTGACTCTAATCTAAATCGTAAAAAACGGCTTTTAATGCCTATACGTGCTATGTGAGTCAAATTAAAAAATAAGTATTACAACCCTTATATCATTAAAAAGAGCAAAAACAACGGATGTTGCCACACACCGGAAACTTTTTCATGAGTACTGTTCCTATTTCCGGTTAAACCGGAAGTAAACCATAATGTGTTGAGTGTTTTCAGATAGCTAATTTTACGAGATTTCCAAATATTGAAAAATATACAAGGTGTTCTATTTAAATTAAAAAAGTTGTTTCCATTTCCGGTTAAACCTGAAGTCAAAATATAAAGTGTTTGGTATCGTGTAATAGCTAATTGTACGAGCGTTCAAAATATTAAAAAATATAAAGATGTTCCTAAAAACATTTGATATTTTATAAATTCCGGCTTAACCGGAAACGTTTGTTAACCGAAAATAGTGTCAAATAATAGATATTCATGATTCATGAGAAACTACACCACTGGAATCTACGTCAAAATGTGTCTTGAATGTCTATACAGTTTTTATATACTTATCTCTAGGTCAAAATTAAAATGGCTAAATTTTGATTTTGGGCTATAACTTGAAAACAAAAGAAGATATAGTCTGTTCCAGCCAAAAAGGTTTGTGTTGGAGGTATAGGGAACAGCGTTGCCTGATTTAATATACGAATTATTATTGTTTTTGCACAGAACGCATAGGACCTTGTGGATTTTGTAAGAGTAGGTTATTTGACACCTAATATGGGCATTTAAAACATTTTTACGCGGTATAGGCCTTTTTCATATTGAAAAAATATTAAAAATGTAAAACTTCTGAAAAAACGTTTTTTAAGCTTTACATCATCTTATCTCCAATTCTATTTTAGCTATCGACTTAATTTTTCTTTTAAATTAAAGTACTTAAATGAGCGCTTCTGGTAGTTTTTTTGCCGTTGTCAAAATATTGTTTATAACATTATTTACATTACAATTTATATCCGAACTCGCTGTAAATGCATGCATATTTTCACTAATCGACAAACTTTTTTATTTTTGGAAATTGCTATGTACATGCTGCGAAGCAATTGAAGTCCAAATAACGCAGAAGTTTTTAAAAAAAAGAAAATTGATTTACGACTTATAGTTTTTTAGTTATGAATTTTTTTGTGCCGCATTACATTGAAGCGCGTCCCTCGATAACGAAGTGGCTGGCAAGAGATTTGCATTGCATGATCAAAGTACACATTTTTGTCTTAAATACCTTTGTTAGGTAATCAATTTTTGATAATATGCATATTTTGCCTTTTTAAAGCTTTATTCAGTTTATTTTAAGCATTTCAATTAAATTTTTTTAATCAAGGGAACACGATTGTTTGCTTACTAGTGAATAAAAAAATAAGCGTACGAAGCAATTTCTATATTTAAAAAAAATTAAATAATTACAATTTTTGATAAATAAATATATGTATGTATTTATTAATTGTATTAAATTAATTTTATAACGAAAAAAAAATGTCTATATGTACATTGTATAAGGCGTGGTAAACTTGCACGGCATACTGGCAACGGTGAGCTAATAGTAAAGGATCGCGCTAATTAGAATACAAGTGTGCGCGACAAAGCTAGTACATTCCTATACCTCCAACACAAACCTTTTTGGCTGGAACAGACTATAGCTAGATTCTGATTTTACCAATACGTTTTCTTTTATAAAACAGACGAGAATGTTGCTATTGGTTTTTCATTATTAACTCTACCGAGTTTCTTAAAACTTAGGGTCACCCTGTACAGAGTGACTAATATTGTTTGTCTGTATAGTGAAATCAAAAATCTGATACCTTCTTTTGTTTTCGAGTTATCGCTCAAAATTCATATTTTCATCATTTTAATTTTGATCAATATCTCCTTATTTCTTAAGATTTTTAAAAACTGTAAAGACATTCTTAAGACACTTTTTAACGTAGACTCCAGTGGCGTAGTCAAAAACTTTTTTTGATGGGTTGTGTTCGAGTTATTACACAAACTTCACTGTTTTAAATATTGGTTTTTCATTATTAACTCTACCGAGTTTCTTAAAACTTGGGGTCACCCTGTACAGAGTGACTAATATTGTTTGTCCGTATAGTGAAATCAAAAATCTGATACCTTCTTTTGTTTTCGAGTTATCGCTCAAAATTCATATTTTCATCATTTCAATTTTGATCAATATCTCCTTATTTCTTAAGATTTTTAAAAACTGTAAAGACATTCTTAAGACACTTTTTAACGTAGACTCCAGTGGCGTAGTCAAAAACTTTTTTTGATGGGTTGTGTTCGAGTTATTACACAAACTTCACTGTTTTAAATATTGGTTTTTCATTATTAACTCTACCGAGTTTCTTAAAACTTGGGGTCACCCTGTACAGAGTGACTAATATTGTTTGTCCGTATAGTGAAATCAAAAATCTGATACCTTCTTTTGTTTTCGAGTTATCGCTCAAAATTCATATTTTCATCATTTCAATTTTGATCAATATCTCCTTATTTCTTAAGATTTTTAAAAACTGTAAAGACATTCTTAAGACACTTTTTAACGTAGATTCCAGTGGCGTAGTCGAAAACTTTTTTTGATGGGTTGTGTTCTGAGTTATTACACAAACTTCACTGTTTTAAATATTGGTTTTTCATTATTAACTCTACCGAGTTTCTTAAAACTTGGGGTCACCCTGTACAGAGTGACTAATATTGTTTGTCTGTATAGTGAAATCAAAAATCTGATACCTTCTTTTGTTTTCGAGTTATCGCTCAAAATTCATATTTTCATCATTTTAATTTTGATCAATATCACCTTATTTCTTAAGATTTTTAAAAACTGTAAAGACATTCTTAAGACACTTTTTAACAAGACTCCAGTGGCGTAGTCAAAAACTTTTTTTGATGGGTTGTGTTCGAGTTATTACACAAACTTCACTGTTTTAAATATTGGTTTTTCATTATTAACTCTACCGAGTTTCTTAAAACTTAGGGTCACCCTGTACAGAGTGACTAATATTGTTTGTCCGTATAGTGAAATCAAAAATCTGATACCTTCTTTTGTTTTCGAGTTATCGCTCAAAATTCATATTTTCATCATTTTAATTTTGATCAATATCTCCTTATTTCTTAAGATTTTTAAAAACTGTAAAGACATTCTTAAGACACTTTTTAACGTAGACTCCAGTGGCGTAGTCAAAAACTCTTTTTGATGGGTTGTGTTCGAGTTATTACACAAACTTCACTGTTTTAAATACGAATCATGACTTTATTAATTTTGAGCTTTTCAAAAATATAACATTTATTTTCATGTTAGGGGAAATTTAGCTTAAATATGGAGTACGTGTCACAACGAACCAATCTATGACCTGCAAAGTTCATTTTTCTTCACCATAATGTTAGTTTTCGAAATAAATCAACCCCAAAGTGAGCTGTTTAAAAATTTCATTTTAAGTTTTCAGAGGCTTTACTTAAAGGAAGGAAATTCATATTAATTATGTAAAAGTATCGATATTTACAATAGCATCTTATACAATTTATTATTTAAGTTGTTGTTTTAAAGAGTAGAATAAATGATGGAAACTCCTGATGAAAAATGGAAAATGAACAAATTGAATTAAATACGTTTCTCTTCTCTTCTTGTGTTCTTGATCCCTTTATACAATTGTTAAGACTATTTTGTGTCTTTTTAAAAGGAAATTGTTTATTAAATTTCTTAAGAAAAATAAAATATTTCAATATTTATAGAGGGTGGATTGTGGATATTTACTGTGTGGATTGGGGGTGGTTATTTGTACAGGAATTTTATTTTCTTTAAAATATGGACAGTCAAAATTTTTCATAATAAAATAATAAAAAAAAAAATTTAAGTTGATCAAAAACCTTAAGATATGCCCCAACGGCCTTAATTGGAGAGTTAGGTATATTAAAATTTTCAAAAATATATGAAATGTTTGAAAAAACTTTAATTGCTTAAATTTAAGGTATACTCGTAACTGTATGTTTTTATTTTCCATAACTTCCGTTTTTAAGATGCGCGGAAATCTCTAAAAGCCCCCCGCCCCCCAAAACACTATTTTGTAAATATCTTATAAACCGCTTCACCGATTTTAATAAAATTTGGTATGGGATCTAATCAAGTGCATTAACGTATGAACTAAATCCTAATTTTCTAAAATACGCTAGAGGGCGCTAGTTACGGGGAAAAATTGGTCTTCGTTTTTCTGCAATAACTTTTTTGTTCAAAACATTATTTGTTTTTTTATTGTACATTAAAACATAGAATTTAATTCTATAACAGAAAATATTCTTCTATTTGATCAAAATTGATTTCTACAATGTAAAATGTGGATATGAGACTATAAATTATGATGAACGATTTGCAAAAATACAACCAATGTCCAATTTAAGCCTCTAGTCTCTCTCTAGTCGAAGAATTTATTTTTACATTTCAAAAGAAATATCATTTTGGTTTTATGGTTTTACCTTGATCTTTATACAACATTTATACTGTATGAACAATATCTTGATAAATTATTTTTCTAAGAAATAAGGAAATACTCGAGAAATACTATTCAAAGGGACTATCAATCAATCACCTTATAAATATTTAACTTGTACGTAATAAAAAAACGTCAATTAAAGAGCTTTCAACCGCATAGAAGAACGTGTTTTTAAATTTTATTTTATTTAGGTGTAATAAAAAACCACCATTTTCAAGTTACAAAATTTGACCAAAAAGTTTGTTTTAACTAAATATTCAACTCACGCAAATAACAAAAATGACAGTTAAGTAAATTGAAATTTTTTAAATAGCACACACAAAAAAAAATTTTTCACTTTCTTAAAATATTTTTACACAGCGTTAGACGCTAAAATATTGTCTTGGTCTTGGCTCGTAATATAAATAATAGAAAGAAATAATAAATAAATAAAAGTTGTATAGCAGTACTATACTTTAAAATTATTGTCAATTGTACAGGGTATGGTATGAACAACCTACTTCAAATTTTTTAAACAGAAAAAACGATGGTAGAGAGTTTTTTTGCAAATAGCTCCAAAAGGATTAATTTAAACAAAAAATTCACTCAGATATTTTTTATAAGTTATAAAATTTACTTTAATTTTACTTTTTTACTATCCCTCTACTATAAATATTAACCGAGTTGTGACGGTTTGAAAATTAAACGTTTTTTACACTTATTCGAAGTCATAGTCTGTCGTTAGAATTTTTGAAAATAACTCAAAAACTGGCAATTGTAGTAAAAAATGTATAATAATCTCTTTTAAAGCTTATAAAATTGCCTTTAATGTCTTTTAGGTTTAGACAACGAATCTTAACCGAGTTAGAACGTTTTGAAGGCTTTTCTTCACTACTTGACGAACAAATAGTTTATTATTCGATCTTTTGACAATAACTCGAAAAATATAAATTTTATCAAAAAATCTCAAGTTATCATTTTTAAAGATTATGAAATTAACTTTACTTTATGTTATTTTTCGGTCCTTTATGAAAATTATTAACCGAATTAGAACGTTTTGAAAATTAATACTTTTTGAATCTTGAGAAAAACATTAAAAGCAAAAGTAACAGTTATTGTTCTTATCGCATTTTCCTTGATTTTTTCTTCCTTAAAAATGGCGTATTGGACAGTTTGATACTAAAACATAGTACATTTACAGAAGCCTTTTTTTTTCAATATGCCGGACCATAGGGTCTGTTTTTCACGTAAGGGTCTTACGTGAAAAACAGACATATTACACGTATAACTTTTAAATTAATTTGGAAATTTTAATTAAAACGTCCATTAAATTTTGTAACTTATAGTATAAAATCAATCTACTTTATAATAGGTTAGGTATACTAGAGACTAGTACTTATAGGATACACCTACATTATAATGAAATTTTCTTAATTAATAAATAAACCCTAAGTGTTTTAATAGGGTTAGAAATAATAGTTGATGGAATTGTTCTAACATTTATTGGATATTATTGACTTATAGAACGTATAAGGGATAATAATTAATTGAGCTTCAATGAACAAGAAAATAAATGTGCTTTAAATCCTAAGACATTAAAAAGAAAATCAAGATTAAAATTAAAGGTGATGATATAAAATTAAGAAAAAAATAATTAATTTTACTTTCTGAAATTTTTGTGTGTATGTAGTAAAGTAACTACCTTCAACTGAAATAACAGAAAGAAAGATAAAAAGAACAAAAAATCTAAATTGCTCTTTTTAATTAAAGTATGATACTGTATGTGAGTGTACCTACTGTAGAGACAAAGTACAGATTATTTTAAAAAGGTTAAGAGTTGGATATGACTGTTTTAAAATTTTAAAACAAAATTCGATTATAGTTTTAGTTTTGTGGTATACCGAGTGTAGATTGTTTTTGGTAAGTATCTTAGAACATAAAACATCCGGAATGAAGGTTAGCAACCGTTGCCTATAAGAGAAAGTGGGAGTATAATGTTGTAGATTATCCGAAAAGCTTTCAAAACATACTATAGTTGATATTCCAACTATAGCATTTCTTGAGTGCTTGGTTAGGTTAGGTTAGGCAATTAGAGAATCCAAGCACTTGTCTAATCAAATATAATATCGCCGTATGCGGGAATGCCACGCGCACGCTTATGCCACGTGACCACACTGCACTTTTGTTATTAGATAGATACTGCAAGACAGATTTATATTGACGAGCGGTGGGAATGAGCCGATGCCTAAATTAGTATTTATCCCTACCAACGCAGTAGTCTACGCATTTAGATTATTAAAGGGGCGTGGCCAAATCTGCGTGAACTTATCCCTACCATGTTTTGTCCCGTTGTTTGGATTCCAGTTTCGTGCTGTGTGTAGTTCCAATGCTGCCGTTTAGGCCATCCTTAATACGAAAGAATTGTGCTTATACGAAAGAATGTGTAGCGATGGTTGTTCAAATTTCGCTCCATTACACTACCGTGGTATTTCAACCCTTTACCGCCAGGGTATATCAGCACCATCGGCATCCGGCAGTTAAAAATGTGAAAATGTGTGAATATTGTAATCAGTAACTAATTATATATTTTTCTAACTACAAACGCCATGTTTTTATTTATTAAACAAATTTTACAAGTATAATAAATGATCACGTCGGGGTCACCATTTATTATACCTGTTGTAGAATTTATTTAATAAATAAAAACATCGCCTTTGTAGTTTGAAAAATATAGGTATAATTAGTTACTGATTACTATATTCACACCACAGTGACGTAAAAAACGAGTCCGCAGGGCCCGCGTTGCCGGAGGGCCCCTCCCGGCCCCCCCTAAGAATAAAAAGGCCCCTCAAAACATCGTTTAATAGGTATCAAAATTTGTAATAAAATCTATTTGTGGTAGAATCATTTTTAACGTTGAGTAGGGACCCCTTTCTGGATATTGCGGGAGGGCCCCCAATCTCTTAGTTACGCCGCTGATTCACACATAATTCACTAAGGCGTCTCGGGACGCCAGTAACCGTATCACGACCGATGAAGAACACATGTGTTGATGTCAAGATCGACGATGAACTGCCGGATGCCGATGGTGTTGATGCACACTGACGGTAAAGGGTTGAAATATGGCGGTGGTGTAATGGCGGTAAATTTGAACTTACAACCACCGCTACAAATGAATGCTTAGACGCAGCGTTGGAATTTTTAATGAAATATGGAAGAAGGCGAAGGTAGTTCTAATTCGCGAACAAAATTAACCTCCAGACATACGATACCATCGGCCTACGTGCCTATTAGCCTTATTGATACCACAGGCACACATGTGGTGGCAATGCTGCATAAGAGACTATCGGACGAAATCGGCAAGGACAAACTGTCTGACTAAAAGTTAGGGCTTCAGGAAACAGAAAGTGACCATCGAGGCATATGTTAATACGTTAACTAATGGTGGAGACACTGGACACTGTCGACTACACAGGCATCTATACAGAATGGAGATTGCTGACTTTCCAAGCTGCAGATCATGCAACATGGATCTAAGAATGAAATATGTGTTATGTCACTGTCCAGCGTTAGCCCTATATTAGGAGTAATAAGGTCTAACATAACTAGGGTTAACATCCTCCTCCCCAGCTCCTGGAGTTCATCTGAAGATTGAGATAGATCATTTCTGATCTATGATAGTCCAAACACTCCATACTCGCATCATGAAGACCTTTTTTTCTGCTATATTTTTTAAAAGGAGATCCACAGAAGAGAGGGTACCCAATACCTTCAACGAGGTGTAATTACTCTTATAATCATCAGAAGTAGACGTAAATTATTTAGAAAATTCCTGAGCCCAAGCGCTTCGACGAAAATGTGACCAATCTCAATCGGTCAACTGTAAACGTATGTCTACACAACTTTTAGTGCGTTTGGTTTATTTCTGAATTATTTCTAGTTAGGTAATTAGAAAAACTAACATTTTCTGAATTTAAGCGGAGCACCGGCTAGATTTTTACATTATTAGAATCGAGAAAAGATTCTAAATATATAATTTTTTATAAAATTTTTGTTTTAAATCACTTCCGGTTAAAGCGGAAATTAGAAAAGTATCAAAGTTTTTTTAAAATATATTTTTTTAACATTTTGAGACCTTATAAAATTAACTTTAATAAAAAAAAGTCATGTTATGGCCACATCAGATTTTTTAAATTTAAATTATAACAGCTGAATCTATTTCCTCTTGGTTTTGATTTCCGGAGGAAATCAGCACTTAATAGATTAGTGTAGTATTTTTTTTACTTTAATATTACTAGAATCGCCTTCTAACTGGGTTTTTGTACTGACACACAACCATATAACTTATGGTAACTTAAATAGTTAAAAATTT
This sequence comes from Malthinus seriepunctatus, assembly GCA_963924605.1. Classification (NCBI taxonomy): domain Eukaryota; kingdom Metazoa; phylum Arthropoda; class Insecta; order Coleoptera; family Cantharidae; genus Malthinus; species Malthinus seriepunctatus. The sequence continues at coordinate 17,840,637 of OZ004603.1, forward strand.
CCCAGCGGACAGCGGACAGTTTCAAGCGGAAAGCATTTCGGGCGATTTCCAGCGTCACTGGCAGATTGATGTCGAATTTATCTCACAAATTACCAAATTTTAGTGACTTTATGCCCGGTTGCATAAAAGAGAATTGTATTTTAATAGGACAATTAAATTTATAATCCTTTGATATGGCAACGTTACACAACGTAATGTCAAAGTTTGACGTTTGTAAATAAATATAAAAATTTGAGCTTTAGTTTCTTTCTGTGTTGAATTAGGGAATCCAAACCACGTGACAAAACATGGCGGGTGGTGGGAATACAAAGGTCCCCACTACAATATTTTTATTATCTATGTACGATGTACAGGTATAATTTTTTAAGATGGCCAGCTGAGGAGATACGCAGATACCTAAGTTGGTATTTCCCCCCCCCAACACCGTAGTCAACGTATTTAAATTATTAAAGGGGCGTGGCCAAACCTGCGCCAACTTATCCCTACTGCTCCTCATCTTAAAAAATTATACCTGTATGTTGGTTAGAAGTGCACATCATAAATAAACTAATAACAAACGTGCAATGTGGTCACGTGGTTTACGAGTGCGCGTGGCATTCCTACTAACGGCCATATTTAATTTCACAAATGTCTGGATTTCCTAATAGTGAAAACAATTTGCTAGGGAATCTATTTTCTCAAACTTTTACTATTTTATTTATTTATTATGTAACGTTGCCATATCTAAAAATTAGGGGAGAGTGGGGTATAATGATCCCTCTAAGAAAGAATGCCTCATAGGGGAACTAAAGCAAGTGTTAAAACAGCGGATCTTTTTATAAAAGAAAGAGTATAGTTTACTTTTTACTTAAACTTTTGGCAAGGTCGCCTGGGTTAAATGATTAAAGAGCTCTTGTAGCAAAGGACATAATGCACACCCAACAAAAGGATCATTTTACCCCAAAGGTGAGGGGTACTGAATAACAGTACCAAAAACTGGGGCTACTTCGACACCTTCTATAATTCGATTATTGAACGTCTAAGAACTTACTACATGAAATAAGTGTAAACAACTTGAACTATGACATTCTGCCACGGCAACCTAGATGACACTTTTGGTTTCTTTAATAATTGGGGGGATCATTTCATCTGAAGGGATCATTATACCCCATTCTCCCCTACAAATCTAATTCTCGGATTGAAATATAATTCTCTTTTATGCAACCGGTCATTAGACTTATAAATACCCATGCTTTTGATTAACTTTGTATAGTAGTTAAAACGAAAATCTCATCATATTTGCATTTTTAAGATTCAAATTATATCTGTCAAACTACAGACTTAGGACTGAACTGGTTAATAATAGAGAAAAATTTAGATAATTTAATTTAATCATGCAGATCAACAAAGATTAAGAGAAAAACCGAAAACTATAGAAAGCGAGAGTTACAACCAGAACTTTTCCTAGCTTTCTTCTGGTCTCCTCTTTCCACTACACTTAAATAAAAATGATTTCAATTCTGTTTATAATTAAATTTGATTCATATTTTCTAGAACAAATATAAATAACCATTAATACGAAAAAAATTAATTTTCTAATGGTAAAAAATGTTATTAACGTTGAGTTAATCGATCGTGTATAGGTTTAAATCTCTCTGAACAAGAACGAACAAGAACATGACGACATACAAATCGGTAATCGTCAATATTTGTTTTCCCATAATACACAATTACTTTATTGTCAATTTTTGAGAATAATAAATTAGCAGATTTGCGTATATGAATGACTCTATACAACAGAGGTTGGTAAAATAAATATAATTAATACAAGCTCTTAAACCATAATTAATATTAAACACTGATAAAGATTAAATAAAAAATATTGGAAACGTCAGGTTAATTATGACGAATTTTATTTCATTTAAAAAATAATGTGGATTTTCCAATATTTGTGATAACGTGAAAATTGTACGCCTACTTACAGATGGAGCACACATCATAAGGAAGAAAAGTCTATTAGAAGTGCATCGAGTAAATATTAGTAGAGTAGGTGGTGTCATTTTAGCCGCATGCTTTTACAACCTCGACATTAATTAAGAAAGTTGAAAATTTAATTTATGAATAACTATATGAAATGGACTGTTGAAAAATAAAAATGTAGAAGTTCACGAAATAACCACATAGCTTTAGCAGACTATATTATATTCATTATTTTTCATTTTTTCGAAAAAGTAATTTCCTTTTTTAAAAACCGTTGGAAAATTATAAAACACTTGAAATTAATTTTATAAGTATAAAAATGTATTTTCAGAACAATTTTTCACTTCAGTGCATGTCTAATTGCAATTAACCATTTTATTATATTGTTTTTATAATTTGGCAGCAAAGAAGGGAAAACGCTCAAGTTTAACAATTATTGCTTTTAAATTTATCGCCATTAAATAGAATTTTTACCCTCTTCTTATTGAATACTCAAATTAGATTTTTGTAGTAAAATTAATTTATATCAAAATCAATCTATATTTTGGTTATTCAGGTCCTAAATAAGCAGCCAAAGGACCCCGCACTTTTATATGGAAAAACGGTTTCAGTCAAATTTGATAAAATTTTCCGCCATATAGAAAAAACCAAGCGCGATTTTGAAAAATTGAAATAACAAAAGTTATTAGTATTGGTCAACTCTACCACCTGATACAGTTTATATTTCTCATAAACAAAAAATATCTGCTTCATTAATTTATCAGGATAGCTATCTTAAGAGCTTTGGCGGGCCTCTATCTCAGAAACGTGAGGGGCTAGAAGTTTTTGCCCATTGAGACTTTTGTTCAAGAGGGAAAAATCTACAACTTACCAAAATTTTATCAAATTTGACTGAAACCGTTTTTTCATATAAAAAGTGCGGGGTCCTTTCCAACCCTTTACAAGTATTCGGGGTCCTCCAAATGTAAATGATTTGGAAAGATAATTTTATGCTGTTTAATTTTTATTAGAGGTTTAATTACCCTCAGATCACTCTTTAAGGAGCTAGAGTAGGGAACAACACCATATAATTTGTAAAATCTGCAAATATATACTTTTCTATTTTTGATTTATTTTGGTAGATTAGTTATTGAAACTAAGACAGATACTTTTATTGGTTCGTATAGATAATTTTACATTCTATAATTTTTATTCGAGGTAAATTTTCCTTCAGGTTAGTACTTAAAGAGCTAGAGTCGGGAGAGATACCGCCTGTTGTAAAAACAGGCTTAATAGGTATTTTTTCTTCTTTTATTTAATTTCATTAATTAATTATGGCAATTAGGACAGATTCTTCTATTGATTCAAATAGAGAATTTTATGCTCTATAATTTTTATTAGAGGTGTAATTATTCTCAGATCACTCCTTAAGGAGCTAGAGTCGGGAGAGACACCATATACGTTGTAAAATCCGAAAATATATACTTTTCTATTTTCCACATTTTTTATTTATTTTGGTAGATTAATTATTGAAACTAAAACAGATACTTTAGTCCTTAAGGAGCTAGAGTCTGGAGAGACACCGAATGTTGTAAAAACAGGCTTAATAGATATATTTTTCTTTTTTATTTATTTTTAAAATTAATTATGGCAATTAAGACAGATGCTTTTATTGATTCGTATAGATAATTTTATGCTCTATAATTTTTACTAGAGGTAAAATTACTCTCAGATCACTCCTTAAGGAGATAGAGTCGTGAGAGACCATATAACTTGTAAAATCCGCAAATACCTACATACTTTTCTATTTTTGACATTTTTGATCCTTTTTGGTAGATGAATATCGTTATCGAAAATATCAATATTATCTAAAATATCGATATTAACTGAAATATCGATATTATCCGTATTATATTTTTTTTAAAGTGCCTTACCTATAATTAGTGTAGTAAACGAGGGTTTTACTGCTAAGAACCCACGCCTTGAACGAATTTTGATGAAATTTTTTTTATTGAGTTCTAAATACCCTAAAGATTAAAGTTTATATTGTTAAAAAGTGTGCATTTGCCTCATCATATTTTTAAACCACTTCTTGTGAATTCAATTTTGAAAATCATAAAAATTAGCTGAAAAAGAATTTTTATTTCAAAATTTTGGGTGCAAATGCTTACGGGTTTGATAATTAGTAACTAAGCAACAATTTTACGGAAAAAAATTTTCAATAATGCATGATGAAATTCTTATTAACATTTAATAAACAAGAGCTAGTGAAGCACTTCTAAGCATCTCAAAAACTTCAAATTTGGCACCAATGTATATAATGTCCTCAAGATTAATAAAAAAAGTCTTCAGGTCCTGAAAACCCTCTGGGAGTCTATTGAAGGGGGAGGGGGGGCCTCCGTACTTTTTAGAGGAAATCGGACCTTTTTAGGGATCTCTAGAGTGTAATGTACAATGACACCAAATTTCAAGTTCTTAGGATGCTTAAAAGTGCTTGTGACTCAAAGTAACAAAATCACAAGAATTGGTTAAAAAGACGATGAGGCAAATGCACACTTTTTCACAGTATAAACTTTGATCATTAGGGTATTTAGAATTTAATAAAAAAGATTTCATTAAAATTCGATCAAGGAGTTGGTTCTTCTCAGTGTTATTATTTTTCAGCAAATTCGTAAGATGACGTTACTTGGAGTTACAAGCACTTTTAAGCATCCTAGGAACTTGTAATTTGGTGTCGTTGTAGAACACACTCTAAAGATCTCTAGATAAGTCTAATTTTTTCTAATAAAAAATGGGGGTGTTGTCCCCCCCCCCTTTCAATCGGCCCCAGAGGGTTTTCAGAACTTGAAGACTTTTTTTTATTAATCTTGAGGACATCATATACATTGGTGCCAAATTTGAAGTTTCTGAGATACCTAGAAGTGCTTCATTAGTTACTATTAAGTAAATGTTAATAAGAATTTCATCATGCGTTTTTAAAATTTTTTTTTCCGTAAACTTGTTGCTTAGTTACTAATTATTAAACGCGTAAGCATTTGCACCCAAAATTTTGAAATAAAAATTCTTTTTTCATGATTTTAAAAATCGAGTTTACAAGAAGTGGTTTAAAAAGACGATGAGGCAAATGCACACTTTTTAACAATATAAACTTTGATCTTTAGGGTATTTAGAAATCAATAAAAAAAATTTCATCAAAATTCGTTCAAGGCGTGGGTACTTCGCAGTTTATGCCCTTTTTTTTCAGTCTAATATGACTCCACTATAATTTAATTTAAAAATAATTTTTTACTGGGTTTTAATGTAGTTACTTGAAATTTAAATTATTTATTGATTTCAAGTATTAACAAATTAATTAAAAATACCCATCAGGTACAAAATTCCTGAAAAAGTTCAAATTATTAAGTGGTTGTATTGTGGTCATTTAGTTTGTGAAGTAGTAAATAAATAGGCCTCCCTGTTTCCAACCCTTATTGCCGAATCCCACTTTCAACAACAAAATTTACACAGCAATTGTGATTCTTATTATACATTTAAATAAATGTATAGAAGTCTCGAAAAATTTTCTCCAATCTGTATAAACTTTATAAGATGTGAAATTAGCCTCAGATTACTTTTTAAGAAGCTAGAGTAGGGAGAGACACCATATACGTTGTAAAACTGGCTTAAAACTTTTTTCTTCTTTATTTATTTTGATAAATTAATAAAAGCAATTAAGACAGATGCTTTTATTGATTCGTATAGATAATTTTATGCTCTAGAATTTTTATTAGAAGTAAAATTACTCTCAGAGTCCTTTAAGGAGCTAAAGTCGGGAGAGACACCGTGTACGTTGAAAAAACTAGCTTAATACATATTTTTTCTTTACTTATTTATTTTGATAAACTAATCACCGCAACTATTGATATTTTTATTGGTTTGGATAAAATTAGCTGCAGAACATTCATTTAAAGAGCTAGAGTACTATCATTTACATAAAGCTCCAAGCTTTAATAAATTCATTTTAGGTAAATTGTTGATAAATAAAAATTTACTTAAAATTAATATTTACAATAAAACTTATACTTGAGTGAGCTCTTTCTGCAATTTATTTATATATATATATTTATTTATTTATTTATTTATTTATTTTAAGTGCTTTGAGAAATACAAAAATATCAAAAACAGAAGCCACTTTACAATTAAAATTAAACTTATTTCAAATAAGGCTTGTTTAATGCGCCATTTTAATTGAATTTTTGTGAAAAAAAAACAAAAGCTCATTTAATGTTTTATCACTAAAAAGCAATAGCGTGTAACCCTTAGGAAATTGTTTTATTGTTACAATTTATCAAAAAAAAAACGTATATTGATAAAACTGATGGATAATTTTAATTCAATGGTGTGAATAAATGGAGAAAAACGTTTTATTATTTATTTACAAGTTTTGTGGTTTGAAAATGGAGCTTTTTTTAGTTTTCCACTCAAGTATTTCAAAATATTTACATAGCTAACTTGTCAAATTAACGCTTGACAAGTTATTTCGTTATAATAGAAAAAATTTTTTTCTTGTAGTTGGCGTTGTACGTTCTTTTTTTTTCATATGTTAAACAAAATTGTTTTAGGACAATAAATTGAGTATGTATTAGTGAATAATTGTTGTCAATTCAGCAATTTCATTTCTTTCATTTCTCATGAAGTCGAATGGAATTAATTAGCAATTATTATTTCACTATCACGCATTTAATAAAGTTCTCCTTTTATAGAGTCCCACCAACTTTATTAGCGGACTGAGGGGGCGTGGCCAGTGCTGTCATAGATTTTTTCGTATCGTCGTATACGACGGTTTCGGATAGCTGAGAATTAAGCTTAAGACAGTGAATTTGAAAAGTACAACTTACTGTCATTTTGAAAGGTTTTATTATAACCTAAAATAGCTGTAGATACACGCTACTTTTAACTATGCCTGTATACCTAACCTGAATTCTTGATTATGATTGGACGAATTTTTTCCAGCAAAAAAATATTTTAAATGAAATTGTTTTAGTTGACATATTTTCCGTAACGCAAAATTGGTTGATGGAGCTGTATCTAAAAGCATGGACTAATATAAAATATAAGAAATTAAAAACTAATCTAGAGGTACCTACCGGGTGTTGAATGACTTGCCGATACATAGAGGGCAATAGCATTTTATAAATTCCTGTTTCCCTAATTGTTTTAGAGCAAACATGAAAGAGACAAAAATTGCTTCTACTTCTACTTAAAGAGCAAAAAAGACTTTAGAAGTTGTTAAAATTTTAGTTAATCAGGGTAGCGATTTAATGTTGCTGCCATACACAATTAAATCATTGCTTGTCATTTAAATTGCTATCCTGATTAACAAAGTCTTTAAATAAAGGCAGGATGAAATGTAATACCTTTATCATTTCTAATTTTTAATTCTGCATAATTGTTGTCTCTTTCATGTTTTCTCTAAAACAATTAGGGAAGCAGGAATTTGTAAAAAAAACGTGATTTTATGTGCTATTGCCCTATGTATCGGTAAGTCATTCAACACCCGGTATATAGAAACAAAATTAAAAGCTAAAGATTAATTTCAAAGAGTCAAAGTATAACATCAAGGAGCTGTGGAGACTGACATGATGAGAAGTACATATTTCTACATTTATGTAACTTAGAGGTTTAGAAAAACATGTTATTAAAGTAAAGTGTACCAAATTGTGTGCTCTACAAAAAAATAAGAATGATGTTTTTTGTAGGACGTATTAGTAAAAAGTTATCGAGACAAAACCGAAAAAAGGAATTCAAAAGTGGTCGTATTGACGCGCGCACAGGTGCGCCTACACGGATAGACGTATGGAAGAATGAACTGACGGACGGACTGGTAAATTGATAGACGGACGGAAAGAACGAATGAGCGAATGAAAAAATGAACGAATGAACGAACGAACGAACTATTTAACAGACGGGCGGAGGACGGACGAATAGACCAACGAACAGAGCATACAGGGTGATTTTTTCAAGTAGTACTAACATTTGGATCTCGGAAACCGTAAAAGTTACGAGATTGGTTAGATTAGCAAAAAGTTGCATATTTTGATAACATTTAAGAATCCGATCAGAAAATATCAAAATTCATAATTGTTCCCGAGATAACGCAGAAAAACTGAAAATTTACAATTTTGTTTTTCGACTGTAGTTTCAAAATGGCTTACTTTAAAAAAAATATTGTCGAGAAGAATTTTTAGGAGATCAAAGAAGCTATCAAACGATACTAAACTCGACTTTTTATCACACCGAAGCTAGACGTCGCGACGTTCAACTTTTCATTTTATTATGGGGGACCTATTATTTGTTTGCAAATATTACTTAGTCTTTATACCTATTTGGATACCAAACGAAATCTTTTTAATTTATATTTTTCTTGATTTACAAAACTTTTCAGGTTATGTTACGTTACGTTATGTTAATGTGTTACTTTATGTTATTTCTTACAATGAAAAATAACGACTAAAACTCACGTTTCTAAAACTTTAATACTAAGTTTTAGTAGTTATTTTTTATCGTAAAAAATAACATAAAGTAAGATAGTAACATAACGTAACATAACATAACTTAAGAAATTCTATAAATAAAAAAAAGTACAAGATAGAAAGTTTTTGTTATCGGAACCAAATTTAGACAAGCTTATTGAATAATTTTTGCATAAAGAAATGAAAAGTTGAACGTCGCGACGCCTAGCGTGGATGTGATAAAAAAACCGAGTTTGGTATTGTTTGATAGCTTTTTTGACCTCCTAAAAAATTTTTTCGAAAATTTTTTTTATAAAGTGAGTTTTAAAACTACAGTCAAAAACCGAAATTGCAAATTTTCAGTTTCTTTGCGTTATCTCGAAAACTACTTTAAATTTTGAATTTTTCTAAACGGGTTCCTAAAGGGCATTTAAATATGCAACTTTTTGCTACTTTAACCAATCTCGTAACTCTTACGGATTCCGACATCCCACTGTTAGTACCACTTAAAAAATCACCTTGTATGTATAGGTATAAACAAAATAACTCTTAGGAAATGATACAGATTGAGCTGTAACATCCCCAAACTTCTGCAATAGAAATATATGTATTGGAATTGGATTAATATTTGAAGAAATTTTGTTTTATACAATAGCATAATTTGAAATTTTCATTTAGTTTTGTAAATGTGCCACTGCACACTGCAGGGTATTCGGGTTCGAAAAGAATTGTATATACATATTTAGAGAACTTTGAGAGTACTTTCTGTTCAAATGATTTCGTAAGATTCATTTATTATTTACTGAAACTATCAAATCTTCACCAATTTAAAAAAAATTAAGAAATAAGAAACTGAGGTTAGATAACGAGGTATAACGGATGTGAAAATGAAAAATTTAAATAATATGTTAAAACGATTAAAGGTCAGTGCTTTCTCGAAGAATTTTTTGTTAATAAGCGTTCTTCACTTTTTTTTTACGAAATAGCTCTCTAGATTTTTGAACTGCTCATTAAAAGCTTTCGATTATACCTATTTCCTCTAAGTTTGAACGCTTAAACCAATTTTTTCTTTTTTTTTCTGGGCGGACGTTTACCTAACAATATGCTAATTCACAAAATTGTTTAAAATTGCAGTTTATTACAAGAAATCCAATTAACAACTAACAAGTTCAGATGAATTAGTTTAAATTTCAAGAAAAGCTCTCTTATTCAACGTTCTCCGAAAGTTAACAAACGTCGAGATTAAAAACTGATAGTTTAAGGTTGTTGAAGGTATACGAGTTGCACGAGTTATAATTTTTAATTTAACAATAGGCTATCGAAGTTTGAATAAAAAATAGAAAAAAAATGCAACATTTTTTTAGACAATTTAATACTTTCGACGTGCTATTTAATCAGAGAGCATACCGAGAACATGATTCAAACAATTTTAACCATTTCCGTTGCTTTACTTTTTAACAAAGCTTCTTCTTCGAACTTTTAAAGAGCTTAAAAAACTGTTCCAACTTCTCTCACGCAATTCCCCAAAAAATAATAGAAGAAAAAAGGCTTTGTGGTTTTCAACAATATACAAAAATGTCAGTCTTTTAACGGGTGGATATTAAAAGAGTATGCAGTTCAACTTTTACATATCCGGAAGTTGCATAATTTAGCAAAAAAATTTCGAATCTACGTAGTAGATATTATAAAGTCTCTTACAAGAAGATCATTAACATTGTGTAAATTCAAATAACAACAAAAAACTATTTCTCCTTGACCCTTTTTTTGCAAGAAATAAAAAAAAGTTCTCACTTGAAATAGAAGTTTATTTATACAGTATGAGCGAAATTTTTGTTTCAACACTCTAGTGCAAGAAAAATGGCTCTATTTGAGTTTTAATTTAGCCAGTTTCCTCTACATAACAGTAAAATTCGTTACCATACCATACACGAATACTTATTTAAAATGACACTGTTAAATTTCACCTTAAGAAATTAAAATAATATCTAGAAATTAGAGTATCCAGTTAAAAGGCACTAAAGGCAAAATCGGCGAAAAGAGGTGAAGGGGAAGGTTACTACAAAGATGGACAAAAGTCATTAAACTATGATCGAAGCTTATCTGGAAATTGCAAACAATGAAGAGAGCAGTATAGAAGGTTCGTGATTGAGAAATGTATCGGTCCTCTTATTTTGAGATGCATTGTATCAAGTTTTTGCTTTACGGAGTTACATACAGAGCGTCAATTTAAAAAGGAGTCAGGAGCTATATACCTCTGAAACTAAAAAAGATATAAAAAATCGCCCGAAACCGTTTGAGTGGTACGGAGAGGGAAATCTAATGACGTAGTAAGTAATGACTTACCCCTTAAGCTCCAGCCACCCCAATTAAAAAATCTTAAATGGCAACCCCCTACTTGTGATACATCATTCAAAAGCTCTTAAAAAATGATTTCTAGTGGTACCAACTAAACATTAAAAAATGTTTATATTAATTTATTTAAATACTATTAGAGTAAATTTTACTCTATAACGACGATGGAAAATTGATAACCGTTCAAAAATTAAGATTTTTTTACTAAGTGTCATCTAGTTAACCAATACATCTATGAAAAAAAAAAGAAATTATCAAACATTTTAGTTTTTTAGTTTTAAATTAAATAAAAATTATTCAACCAAATGCAGTTTAAGTTGGTACCACTGGAAAGCATTTTTTAAGGGCTTTCCAATGATGTATCACAAGTACTGGTTGCCATTTAAGATTTTTTAATTGGGGTGGCTGGAGCTTAAGGGGTAAGTGGGGGTGCATCACTTACTACGTCATTAGATTTCCCCCTCCGTACTACCCAAACGGTTTCAGGCGATTTTTGACATCTTTTTTAGTTCAGAGATATAGCCCCTGGCTTCTTTTTAAATTGGCGCTCTGTATATACAGAGTACTTTTACTAAAGTACTTTTTGTAACTGTATTGATAAAATAAATTTGTATTATTGAGGTTATGTTCTTACCCTCACGGGGAGTGTTTCATATTTAACCGATAGATGTCACAGAGGTAGCATAAAAATTTGACAAAGATTTTGTAAACAAATAACACGCGACAACCCCCACGGAAAGTGTTTCATATTTAACCGATAGATGTCACAGCGGTAGCATAAAAATTAGATAAAAATTGTAAACAAATAACACGTGACAACCTCCATAGAGAGTGTTTCATATTTAACCGATAGATGTCACAGCGGTAGCACAAAAATTTGACAAAAATTTTGTAAACAAATAACACTTGACAACCCCCACGGGAAGTGTTTCATATTTAACCGATAGGTGTCGCACCTTTTGTGATTTTTACGAATTGGTTAAATGAGTTGGCTCTACTGACAGTTGACGTTTATTTAAGCTTTGAAGATTTTACCAAGAGATGGCGCTATCTTTTGTTTGATTTTAATATTTTTAATTTTAATTCTAATCAATTTACGTAAAAATTGCATTATTCCTTTGCTATTTATTACTTAATAAATAAGCATTTTTGGAATTATTTTTTAAAATTAAGCATAATTTTTTCATAATTGATTTGTATCATGTGTCAAAATAATTATTTTAAATACCAATCTCCAACTAAAAAAAACTAGAAACAGTAGTACTTTAACGTAGAACATTGTAACACTGTTTTCGAGACTGTAATGAGTGTATTACCAACGCAAAATAGAAAAAGTAATTTTTGTTTTTTTTTCTAAATATTAGAAGTAATTATTATTAAATAAATTAAATAATTGAATACAAAATTATTTTGACAGAAGTTTAAAACAATATTTTTTGTGTTTCATGGCAATCGCTATTTCTGCTTATTTTCGTCATTTTCAAATTAAATTTATGGCCTTATAAAACATCCAAAATTAATTTTTTTAATTGATTTAGATGCACACTTTTGTGCTCTAAAACTTTTATTGGAAGATTTTTTATCTAAAATTAATTGTGAAGAAGGAAATTACCAAAGTATGATTTGACACGTTAAATCTCCATGATCGAGAGGTCCGGTCACCACCCTGCATACATACATACTTACTGACATACAGACAGACCGAAAGACTTTGTCCAAGGTGTTTTTTAAATTGCATTTTGACTTAAAGGAACTGAAAACGTACAATTCAAAATACTTTTTCCATGTATATCAAGCATAGGAAGAAATGGAAGTTGCGTAATATTATGGTAAAATAAAAATAAACCGAGCAGCTTTTCAATATTTTTGTATAAATAGGTACATACACTTTTTTGATTGACACATATTAATTTATTATTCCTTATAGCCAACACTTACTTATCTAAATCGATAATCCCTCGTTATCGACTACATAATATTTGATTTTGTTATACTATAAGTACGTGATAAAGCATTTTCGTTTTATTGTAATTAGTAGTAAATCACAAATAATTTTATTATCAGTTCTATCTCTTAAAAAACTTATAATGACATGTATCAATTTGTCTATTTTAAAAAAACCTAATTATTTGATTATACATAATTAATGATTGAATGCAACAATAAATTTTAAATCATTTATAATTATAATTACATCAAAATTATTTGTAAACAAAAGAAAATCGAATGACTAATAATATATTGTATTTTAGGTAACAGTAAGAGGTTTAATTATATTTTGAAACTAATCACACCCTGTATATAACGCTAAAAAAATATATTTACTAAAACTTGAAAACCCAAGGTTTGTTGTTTTGTTTACAAAAAATAGTAGGTATGTTGAATGTATGTAAATCAACAAAAAAAAATTAGTGTCAATGATTTGAAATTATTTATTAAAAAGAGCCATAAAAGGACTATTTTTAAATACATATAAGCGTTTAAAATAAGAAAGTTAGTCATATTTCCGGTTAAACCAGAAAGCAAATTATAGAGTATTTCATAGCATCGGATAGCTTTTAAAATATTAAAAAATATCAAGGGTATTCTATTTTAAATAAGAATTAACCAGGAAGGTTTTAACCGGAAGCGTTTTGTTAACCGAAAATAGTGTCAAATAATAGATATTTATAGGATTAATATACAGGGTTAGTTAGAAGGATGGAGACGGCGATTTATTGACGTTAATATTCATTTTAGGAAATAATGTTTAATATAAAAGTTTTTTATGAAATTTTTATCTATAGTTGAGAATACTTGTAATTTTTTCTTCTTCAATTATTTTTGAGTTACGCCTATCCCCTAAATTTGTTTATATAGGAACGCATTAATTTTATGCTACCATTCGATAGAGCATTATTCTCTTCACAATAGTATTTAAAAAAAATTCAAAATTTTATATTTTTAGCACTTTTTCGACGAAATGGTATTTAGGATAGTCGCTATATCTAAGCGAAACAAAAGCGGAGCGATAAACAAACTCCTGCGAGTAAACAGTAACCAATGACAGTTAACTCGCTCGAGTTTGTTTATCGCTCCGCTTTTGTTTATCTTAGATGTACCACACTATTGCCTACTCTTCGAAAATACTTTAACCGGCATTCTGTCGAAAAAGTGTTATAAAAATAAAATTAAAAAAATTTTTTTTACAATACTATTATAAAGAGAAAAAAATGCTCTATTAAATGGTAGCATAAAATTAATACGTTACCATTTAAAAAAAATTTGCGGATTGATGTAATTCAAAAACAATTAAAGAAAAAAAATTTTCAAAAATTCTCAAATGTAGATAAAAATTTCATAAAAACTTTTATATTGAACATTATTTCTTAAAATGAATATTAACGACAAAAAAATCACCGTTTCAATACTTCTAACTAACACTGTATGTCCCATTTTTCAAATTTTCATTTTTAATACTAAAGAAATTACAGATTATTGAAATTTTGACTTTAAAAAAATCATAACTACGGTCCTGGAAACTTCTGGCCACGATGAAACACATGGCGTTCAATAAAGAACAGCTATGTCTTAATGTATATACTATACCATATCTAAAAATGAAGAAAACGGCCAAAACAAATTTTAAGGAATTCCATTTTAAAATTTGACCTATTTTGGCCCCTTAAGGGTTGGCCACATGATTTCTCATAGGAGAAGTCATATGACTTCTCCTATGAGAAATCATGTAGTGTGAACCGGCTTTTAAAGGTAGACAATTTTAAAACAGTTTTAAAAATCGAATTAGGTTAGGACGTAAGTCTTATATTTTGACTATACAATGCCGTTTTAAAATTTTTAAAAACTACAAAATAGGACTCGTTGTATTGACCGCCATTTTGAGTATAAAAATTTGATTGTTTTTTTCTTATTTTGTCTAAGATGTACTATCTTATAGCCAATTAAAAGTAACTTAAGCCTAAATTTGATGAAACGTTTTACGGTAAAGCGATTTAGTTAAAACCGCTTTAACCATTGCATGTAAACTTAGTAAATTATTATTTACTATTATTGATTAACTAGGATTGCCTACTCTAACTCAAAATAAATAGGATAGCGGTAATCTGCCAACTGAGATTTTCTCAGTGTTATAATCTTAAGAATTAAGGGATGTTCATTGTTCATTATGGTAGGTCGATGAGCTTCTAAGTCTCAGTAGAGTTAGGACACAATTATTTAACAAAGACTATGTATAACAAAAGCTCCTTAGTAGATAATCAACAGATACAGCTTGAGATAATTTTAAATTTCTCCCCAAAGAGCCTGTATAATCCCTAAAATTCTAAGTATTCATTATTGTTATTTATTTACAATAACAAGTTTAAAAATATTCATTTTGAGGTTAATCGAGAAGCCTACGATTTTAAATGACTTGTAGTAAACAATTATTCAAAAAAGGAATTATGTAACTAAAAAAATAACTTGGTTATAAATAAATTGGTTATTAACGCAGTTAAACAGTAAAAAACAAAATATTTATTGATAAAAGGTTAAAATCCTTTAATGGACTTTCAGAAGAGTTAGATTTTAATTTTACTTTTTATTTTCGTACATTTTATCTAAGTTCAAAAATACCTACGAAAAAGTCCTGTTCTAGCCACATCAGATTATTTAGAATTGTTTTAGGTCTAAAATTAGTACGAATAGTGGCAAGCGGCTCTTAGTCGGTACTCGGTAGTAAGTCATAAACGAACGAGATTTTCTCTTCCATTGGTACCATATTATCATCCCCGTACAGTAAACCTCCCAATTAATGGATACCTTGGCTTTACGCTTAGCACGAATTGTGAATACTTAAATTGAGGGGTAACTTTATTTTGCCAACAAGTAGTAAATCAAAAACCTTCCCTTCTGTCTTTTTATCGTTGTTTGCTAATAACCACCGTGGTGTATAGCCAGGGTGGCCAATAATTGTGAGGTTGACTGTACCTTATGTCAACATGAAGAGCTAGAATCTTGTTTGAAACTGTGTTTTACTAACTGTTGTTACCCGGAAAAACGAATACAAATCAGAAAGATAGCTTGACAAGAGCGCTTCGTAGAATTTCTCATATTAGCTCTGAAAAAAATAGTTAAAGTTAAGATTGTAATTATCTAGTGATTGCGAAGTTTTGATCACTTATAGGTATAGTATTAAACGAGAATTTGAATGTGTGTACTGTGTAGGTGTATAGACATCAATAATTTAAAAACATTAAAATATATTTTAAATAGGAAAAAGTGAAATGGAGCATGAAACAAGTAAAACAAACAAACGAGAGCTTGAGTTTATTGTGACCATTAAGAAAAGGGACGCCTCCATTACATCCACTGAAGTTGACAGAATAAGAAAAACAATCATAGCGAAAATACACTGTCTTAGAGATAGTGAGTTTGTACCTCAATTTTCTAATTTCGCCGACATCGACGGAAAAATTGTTGTGGTATGCTCTAACACTGAGTCAAAGAATTGGCTTTTGAAGATATTTAGTGAACAACGAGAATGGATATGGATAAGACATATTGTTATCGAAGTTGCTACCTGTATACCAGAGCTGTCAAAAGTCATAATCACAATTCCTGAAAATACAGGCGTTAAATATTATACGCAGGAATTTATTCTATTATTATTCTCGAAACAAAACCCTAGCCTCAGAACCTTGACCGATTATTGGAGGATGGGGCGCGATTATGGCCATAACGCAGAAAAAAGAATACTTTATGTAGGTATTGATGAGAAATCCATGAAGATTATCAAAACTTTAAACTGCAAACTTCACTTAGGAGTGGGACAGGCTTTATTTGAATTTTTTACTCTATACGTCCTGTGTACTCGACGCCTCCTCCATATGTCATGACTCATGAGTATGTTTGTGATGTTCTGAGAAATAGCCTCAGGCTTTACCAGGATCTTTGGGTAATTGTAATTAAACGTCAGAAGGTCCAATCAAGCACACCGTTATTGTAACAATAACATCTTACCCATAAGGTCGTTATTTCACTTTACACTTAAGTTCGAGTTTAAGTCGCGCCTCCTTTACGATCGGTCTTTAAGTAGGGTTCCTTACCCTCTCGAATGCAACTGATGGTCCAGCTGTAAACTTAGCCAATTAGCAAGTCTTTTTAATTAGCAACTAGCAACTAACTCTCGTGTCCTTATTTTAGCCATTCTATTAATTCTTAACGTTACTGTCGAAAATGCTGTCTTGCGAATTCATCGCCTTCCATTCGTTGTGGCAATATTGCAATAGCTCAGACTACCACTGACTTGGTGGTTTGCTAAATCATCAAGATTCTGCTTCCAAGCTAGGTAACATCTGCATCGTTCCTCCCTCTTCTCCCCCCCCCCATGAACCCCATGAAAACCGTATGAATTGTTATCAGAGGCCATTCCCTTCGTTCTATGTAAATGCGACAAGGTCGAGCGCATTAAACATCTGTATCGTTCCTCCCTCTTCGCTGGTGGTTCATAAGTGGTCGCATTGTTTACCTCGGGTCCCCTGATTATTTTGCTAAATTTAATTTTCTTAATTAACAAGCAACCCCCATGAAAACCGTATGAATTGTTATCAGAGGCCATTCGCTTCGTTCTATGTAAATGCGACAAGGTCGAGCGCATTAAACATCTGTATCGTTCCTCCCTCTTCTGTGGTGGTTCATAAGTGGTCGCATTGTTTACCTCGGGTCCCCTGATTATTTTGCTAAATTTAATTTTCTTAATTAACAAGCAACCCCTATGAAAACCGTATGAATTGTTATCAGAGGCCATTTGCTTCGTTCTATGTAAATGCGACAAGGTCGAGCGCATGAAACATTTGTATCGTTCCTCCCTCTTCTCTGGTGGTTCATAAGTGGTCGCATTGTTTACCTCGGGTCCCCTGATTATTTTGCTAAATTTAATTTTCTTAATTAACAAGCAACCCCCATGAAAACCGTATGAATTGTTGTAGAATTTTGATAAAATTTTAATTAAGGAAAACTTCCTTAGTTAACCGTGAAATTGATAAGTCTTGGGTTAGCACGCGAGGTGTCGGCGTTCCCACTTGCAAACAAGCCCAAGCAGCGCTCTCATTGGTTTTCCGCCTTAAGTGTGGCGAAGCTATAAGTAGGAGTACCTTGAAATAGATAAAAGAGTCTGGTGTTAACATCTAGTGCAGTGTGATCGTCGAGTAAAGCAGGTCGTCCCTCGTACGCCTGAATGGCCCATACCTGAATCATTAGAGGTGTCCCCGTGTGGTAGCTGTTTCTTTGCGGCTCTAAGAGCCACCACCGAATGTAGGCCTTCGCACTTCTTTAGCATGCCCCTTAAGAATCCTCCCTAGTGGTAGCTGCCCGACAGTGGACCCGAGACTACTGTGGTGCATAGGCGTCCGCTTTAACCCGTATTTTTTTTTTTTTATAGATTTAGTTGAACGTTTCAGGAAGAAAGCAGAAGAGTTGTTTATTTTAATCCAGTGAAAAACCCCAAGTTATTTCTTTCGTTCTAGGGAAAAATCCTAAGTTGTTTCGTTCCAAGGAAGAACCTCAACTTATTTATTTCGTTGAACAAGCGAATTGTGTATTACGCAAAATTTAATTATTCAAATGGAACACTCTGTATACGAATTCACAATTGGATTTTAAATTGATTGTATTATAAATCATTTTAATTATGGCTTAAAAAATTATTGGTTTAAATTCAACCATTTGTTTGTTTTTGTTAATTATTTACGTAGAAAAAGCGATTAAAATACAATTTTGGATTAATCAATTAAAAATTATCGAAATGAAATTTTTATTTTTTTTTCTCTAATTAAAATAAATTTTAATTAACTTTTTTATATCTTATTTCAGACTATTGTTAACCTCTGCACCTTTTATACTAACAGTTGGTAGAAAATTGGAGATATAAACGGTATAATTAACAAGTTTGAAATATTATTTTTAAGTGCTCAAAGTTCATAAAAAAATTTCAAACTTACCAACTAACGTCGTTTCCTTAGAAAAACTTTTTGAACCCTTAAGAAAACTTTCCTCTAAAACTTGTGTCTTCTAGATTCGTGGGTCACCGTTGGAATTTAGGAAACTTATTATTATGAAAGATATGCTTTTTGGTTGAGTGGGGAAAATTTGAATTATTTTATGACCAGCTTGGTGCTGTTTTTTGAAAAAAAAACAATTAGTGCTCTAGATATTTAGAAAACACTGAAGAACAAAATTTTCAAAATAGTTATTTATGATACAAGGACGAAAAGTTGAATTTCTTGAACGAATACATGAAGTTGCTGGAAGAGGCGAAGCCGAGTCCAGCAAACGTATGAGTCTGAATAACATTTTCGTCCGTGTGTCATACAATAGTTTTTATTCGATTGTAATAAATTCTCAAAATACTAATACATTTTTTAATTTAAGAATGTCAATCTGGCATTTATTTTAATTTAATTATGTCAAACTCTGTCAATCAATAAATTCTAGACACCGAAAAGTGTTACCTAGCAACGTAGCAAACTTTGATGAAAAGGTTAACTTCTTGTCTAAATAACTTAACCAGAATGTCACTTTTTGACACAAGCGAACAAAAACGAGTTTATAGGTACAGTTAGCTTCACAATTATTGGCCACCCTGGCTATACGCCAGGGTAGTTGTTAGCCAACAACGACAAAAAGACAGAAGGGGAGATTGTTGATTTACTACTCGTGACAAAATAAAGTTACCCCTCAATTTAAGTAGGGGGTGTTATGATGGTTGCATCCACAATTCGTGCTAAACGTGTAGACAGAGTGGCCATTAATGGTGGGACTGATAGCACAGTGGTGTCCTCAGATTTTGTTCTCAATAGGAAAAAAGATTATTTTTGCTTTCGTAGAAAATTTTATGGTTTAAAAGAAGTTTCCTTTGTTTTTAAACCCCCAAATATGCAAAGATATTTATAATAAGTTTACAAATGAAAAAGTTATTGAGTTTTTTCGGACGAAACAAATTTATGAAAAATTCAGTAAATGCAGCAGACCGATGACAGTCATATTTTTAATATTCTGATTGTTAAATCAACAACTTCTTCAATTGACTGCCGCCTGCTACATCACTAATTTTTTTTTTTTAGTTTTTTGTTCTAAGACCTAACATTTTGAGAAAGAGAAATCGAAAATAATTTTTTCCCCTATTGGGAACCAAATCCTGGACACCTGTACTATTAAAACCAATTAGTGAGTTTGGGACACACTTTATAGTAAACAATAAAGTAGAAAAGCTGATTTCAAAATGGTTTAATAGGACACTGAAAATAAAATACTTTATGTTTAAAATATAAGAAAAATATATTGGAATTTTCTTTTGTTTTTCTTCGAAAAAATTTATATTTTTGTACAAGAAAATAAGCTCAATATTTATAATACATAAAATATGAGAACTATATTTTGCCTTTTAAAATTTATTTAAGTCTTCATATTGCTATGAAAGTATTAAATGAACTTTACTGGGATGCGATGTATGAAATTTTTAAATTTAATTGCTTTCTATAAACTTTTATCTGTATAGCCAATAAGAAAAGTTTTCATTATTATAGACGTTATTTATTGATTTTATTTTTTTAAATATTATTTCCTACATAAAATTGCGTTTCTTGCTACCTTTATGTTTATATTTTATACCCAATATATATATTTTGTAACTTATAAGTAGGTTACACAAACGTAAAGATGCCCATTTCGTTCAGAGCCAGGATGCAAATTTCAAAAGATTCCAAATTACCAAGTTCGTGTAAAAAGTAAGTTAAAAAATGTAGCATAGTATTGTTTTGTAGCCACTTCAGATGATAGTTTATTTAAAATTTTCCTCTCTGCTCATTAAAAATTATCCACTCAAAATTTCCGATCTTCAAACTTTTAAAATTTTGTATCCAAGCACGTCAGATAATGTATTTGGGGCTAATGCACTGAGAATGGCGTAATTATCCCTAAAATTTTTCCGTAACGTAAAAAAGCAGTTTGTTTTCCATTGTTTTTAGTTTAAGTTATGGCAATTAAGATATTTCATTTATCTGATTAGCAAAACCCACCCGATTATAGTTCAAGTACCTACTTTGAATAAGATGCTGCACAGCTAAAATACAAAGTTTCAGATGAAATACTTTTTGTATTATACCTACCTCTTTGGCTGGAAAATAAAAATACAGCTACACTGCAAAGTAGTCCCTTTAGGGGCCCCTCAAAAATATATACTGTTTTATTTGTTTTCACACAAACGGAAAGACAGACGAAAATGTAGCCACAAAGACAGCCCCAAAAAGAGTCAAAAAGGCAGTCATAAGAACAGTCATAAAGACAGTTAGAAAGGCAGTCAGAAGCGCTTACGAAAAAATTGGTAGAAGGGAAAAAAGAAAGACACGCAGACAAACAGAGCCGACGAACGGACCGACAGACTGGCAGGTAGACAAAAAATTTAAAATTCCTTAAACAAAAAGGTTTACATTATTGTTTTCGAGAAGAGCGGTGGCGTATACCGTGCATTTCCAAAAAAGGGCCCCAGCTTATAGGGGGGTTATTTGTAACTTTAGACAAATAAAATTTTGTATAAAATTAAATGAGACGATCTTTTCTACAATTTTAGAGAACAAAAAGTTATTATTTTCCGAACAGTTAAGGCCGATGGCATCTGCGTTACTTATTTTAAATTGCACCATATACATTTTTTAGTCTCATATGATAGCGAATTTTTTTCTCTTTTCAATAAGGTAAAGCATTCGTACGGTTAAATAAGAAAATTTCAAAGAAAAATTGAAAAAACTAAAGCTACATTATTTTTTATCAAGCAAGCGAATTGTTCAAAAAAACAAATGATTTTCAATTGTTTTATTTGTCTAAAATTACAAATAAACCCCCTATAAGCTGGGCCCTATTTTTGGAAATGGACGGTATAAAGGGCTCAGAAGGCCTGAGTCGCGAAAGGTCCCGAGAAACATTTTTTAAGATAAAAATTCGTTATTAAATCGATTTGTGATTAACTAGAATGATTTATTAACAATTGTGAGTAAGGGATCCACTCTGGATTTTGCGGGAGGGCCCCAAACTCTTAGTTACGCCACTGGTGTTTTTAGTACGCAAAAATCTCGCACACATAGCTAAGCCACCAGTATGGTCTGCTGAAGTCAGAATGGCCACGATGGCTTTTGCGTTGCAGACATCTTCGTGTTAGAAGAGTTACTTACTACCTCAGCAAAAAATGTTGGGTTAGGTTAGATAAGGGTAACTTAGGTTAGGTTAGGTGGGAACAGAGACGCACTATGGCGTCGCTGAGAGCCGGTGAAACTCTGACTCCAGCTAATCTCCTCAATATCATGCTATGAGACGAGAAAGGCTGGGTACCATAACAGAGTTAACGGAGGAGCTCAATAACATCAGTACCTCCAGAAACCAATCAAGATTGAATACGACAGAGACGACGGTGCTAAAGAAAAGACTAGAACGGCAACAACGCAGAGAGAGAGAGAAAAGAGCTCCTGAGAAATCTGTATCGGAAGAAATTGTAAGGCTGATTCCCGATTAGATTGTAGATCAGGGGTGGCCGACCCGCGGCCCACGGACCGCATGCGGCCCGCTTTGAACTTTTTTGCGGCCCGCGAGATTCATCACACTTTTACAAAATATACTTATTTTATAATGGCCAAAGTAGTGAAAAACAATGTATTAAAAAAATACTAAAACTGTCAGTAGGGCAGTTCTGATTTCTCTGGGGACCTAGGGTGAAAGGAGTGCACCTGACAGTAAGAAGGAAATGCGTCGAGTGCCGCATGAAAGGACTTGCGGGCTCGGCGGGTGACCAGCGTTACAAAACTGGCCTTTGTACTACAAGGGTAGTAGGGGGTGTATGTTGGACTTGTTCCCATGCACCCGTAAAACTGCCAGTAGAGCATTGATTCCTAGGAGGATACCTAGGGTGAAAAGGGTGCCTCTGACAGTAGAATGAAATGAGTAGAGTGCCGCATGAAAGGAGTTGCGGACTCGGCGGGTGACCAGCATTACAAAACTGGCCGCTGGCATGCTCACCGCGCTGATAAACCGAACCAATGGAGTATGACTAGCTTATGTGACTCTACCCAATCTCGTATTGGTATCCAAGGAATGGACGGCTCGTAAGCGCTTAAAGTTGGGAGAGCTTCGACTCAGTGTCTGGTGGAGGGGTCAAGAGGAAGCAGATTTCCCAGCATAACCTAGTCCTGAACTAACCTAACCTCTGAGTATACTCGGGAGTTAGTTCGACCGAAGGCAAAAGCCTGTAGGTCATGTTGTGTCATGAGTTGTGACAGTAGTTGTGGAGACATCCCACATCTAACCTAACCTAATGTAACGGCAGAATGCATAAGACCACCAGGATGTGTTTCTTAGCTTCGGCTTGCTATCTCTTCCTAGCGTAGAGTCAGGTACGAGACGCACCAGTAGCACTGAGTTTTTTAAACTCTTGGTTGGTGATAGGGACACTGGTTCTAGACCGGCGGACGTGAAGATGTGAGTTCTTGATATGTTTATCGGTTGACCGTAATCTATCTCGAACCTAATCTGACCTAACCTAGGGGCCTAGGTGCCCGGCCGTTACCGATCCAAGTTGCTTTCAGAAGTTAGCAAACATTTCGGTGCTGTGGGAGGGGTGGAGTCCCAGGTGCGGCACCAGTTTTAGCACCTGCCCCCCCCCATAGGTGCTGGTCACGCAGTGGCTTAAGGCTTCTCGTTTAGTAAGTGGGACACCGTTATCCATAAAGCGGTGCATGCGCCCTTCTTGAGGGTTAAGTCCCTACCGGCTACCGGCCTAGGGTTCCTAAGTCCCTATAAATATTTATATTTATATAGTGTATCTAAATCTAATAAGCGGATTATAATTTTATTTGCGGCCCGCGGAGTTATAATACATTTCCAAAGTGGCCCGCAAGATCATTTGGGTTGGCCGCCCCTGTTGTAGATCAATAACAACATAAGTGGTTTTAACCGGTGAGCGTCTACGGCAACTTCCCAGACAAAAGTGTGTATGAAAATCCCCCCCTACCAAAAAAATGAAAAAAGGTTCATTAGGTACTAGTAGTGTCTTGTGACAAGTCCAAGCCGCACAGGAGACCATACCAAGATAACAAAAAAGAGTACTGGTGGTGGTGAAGCGAGAAATTCGCAACCACAAGATCTCAAGTCATAAAAATCAGAAAACCTGTCACCTTCCTCAGAAGAAACAGGCCTAACTAATAGATTCGAACTATATTTTGATAAGTAGATGATTGATCTTTTTACTAAAATCTTTCAAGACTACTCACGTTCGACATGTGTGGTGTTTCACTGGGCACGATCGAATAAACGGCCACTACAGACTTAAGTTTATGGTAACTAGAGACAGATGGCCAGGTCGCATAAATCGCCTGTAGGGCATAGACTGTCGATCTTGGACTGGCGATCTTAGACTGAACGTGAGTATAGCAAACTAATAATTTAGATCTGGACGAGAGTCCATAATAACCTACATGGTTTCAACGTGTGAGAGTTTATGATTAAGGCTAATTAATGCTTAAAACAGATGAAGAATCTTAATTTTAATAAAAATTGATTATTTACGCGTTCTAATAAAATTAGAGGATTCCCATAAAATTTGTAAAATGATGAAATTACTACACCAATTGCGACTCATTCAGAAAAATTTTTGAGATAACAATTTCAACACATAAATGCGTGTTACTCCGGATGAGGATAATCCATGGTGCACTTTTATTTATCTAAATAATTAGTACCATAATTAAAATTTATTTATCAACAAAAAAAAGTCAATAATGTCTGGCAAATTCAGCGCAAAACACTTTTTTTTTCACTCTGTTTGCAATACTTAACGATTAATATAATAATTAATGATTCATTAACCAAAGTTGAAAAACGTGTTATTAATATTTTCTGAGAATAATAATTGGACCCTAATTATTTGATAGCGAATATCATTATTTTATTAATTAAAAGTTTACAGGGTGAGACAAAATTAGGAAAATCGTTTTCTAGACCTATAACTTGTAGAGCGTTGGCTAGCCCAAAGAAAAACAGTTTTGTACAATCTTAAAAAATTATTTACCCCTATCTAATCCACTATTGCCTCGTTGACGAGCTAGCGTCAAACATTTTCAAAATCTATTTTTTTCAATAAAAAGCGATAACGATTAAATTAAAATTGATCATTCACTTGCAAAAAGCTCATATTTCTTAACGATTTGCCCAAGACCCTTAAAACTTTTTTTTTCACGGAAAGGCGTTGTTATTTTGAAAAGTAATATGATATACAGGGTAGGTGCTTACTGTTTACTATGTAGATGAAGAATTGATCCTTAACTATTACAGATATCAAAATAAATTTTGGCATGGTAATACATGATCATTGGACGTACGTTTTAAAAATATTTAGATACATAAGTACAGAGTGATTCATAAAAAAAGGCCGACTCAAACTTATGTTTTTTAAATGGAGCACCCTGTACATTTTTACATATTCGAATTTCCCGTGACATTTAAAATTAAAATTATAAGAGGTTGTACTTATCACTAATCGTTCTGGAAATATTGGCACTTTAATGCCGAAATAGAGTCAACTTTTGAGCCGCGATGCCAGGGCTGTAATAAAGATATTTTTAAATCTGTTTGTACTATCGACTATTGGTAATTAGTCGACTTACAAAATACTTTTCTAACACGTATAATGCTATAACCAGTGATTATTTACAACTGACGCCCGAGCAGGGATAATTTTTTTTTAATTTTTCCAATAGAACACCCTATATATATATCATCGTGGGATGTAGATAATAAATGATATTAAGTTTAATAACCATAAAGACGAACCGTTCTTGAGATGTTTACACTTTCTTTTTGAAAAAAAAAATTTTTTTGGAATTAATTCTCTATTTTAACTTTTAGTCAACCCTGTACATACGACGTTCTATCAATAAATACTAAAGAATGTAAATTATCTATCAATAATTATAAACATTAAACAAAAGAAATTTTTTACTATAAAATTATATCTTTCACAAATGTTACTATTTACGCTATGACCCTTACGACTTACAACACATTCGTTTATAAATAATAGTAGTTGTAATTAACAAAACTGTGATTTTGTTTACTAAAAAATTTTTTTTAACACACTCTAATCTTCCACAAAAAGTAAAAAAAATTAACCATGAAATTTCGGTAAAAAAATTTTTTCTTTTGAGATTATAATAGTGTGTTAGTGCTTTCATTGCCAAGCACATCACATTTACGCTGGATTAAGGCTAGTTTTCAGATTTTCGCTCATTTTCGCTAGTTTTCACTAAGCGCCCGCGGTTGCTGTCAGGTTACGTTTGATACGATACAGTAAATATTTAGCTACGTTTAGTAGATCAAAGTTACACAATATAATTTAATAAACAGTTTTTGTTTAAAATATTATTTATAGAATATTTATTACAACGATATGTGAGGTAATAATATTATTTATAAAATTGTTTTGTTTTGCGTATATAAAAGACCCCGCTCAAACCTTATGGAAACTTTTTCAAGGTTAATTTTTCTAAAATTTTAGTATGTTGTAGATTAGGGCCTTCTGAGCAAAAGTCTTCATGGACACAAAGCTCTAAACTTAATATTTTTCATGCTATAGGGGGTTATGGGGGCGGTTTCTATAACGAATAGTCAAAAAAGGTAGACATTCCGCTCGTAACCGTTAGCGACTTTAATATCCGGTTGATATAACTAATAGTCATAATTCCTGATAGGGCGAGGTTCAAAAAAGGCAGTTACATATTTGTATATAGGAAATAAGAGCCTAGTTAGTGAGAAGAGTCTAATTAAACTTGGTGTAATTCAAAAAAAAACAAAAGATATTGGGTAAAAACATCTTACATCTTCTGTTTTTTAAATATTTTCAGTCATTTTTAAAATTATTTAGAATTTACTTACCCCCTCCCCCCAAACTTATACTATTCGATGCCTCTTGTAAGCCCGCATCTATCACCATCTACATAACTGCATAAAAAGCATTTATGTAACAGTTTGGTGATAATCGTAAAGATATGAGTACGAAGCGTATACAGAGTAAGATGTACAGTCACGTGCATACCTTTACCGTTCGTGTTCATACACTGTGCAGAGTGCATCATTGTGCTCAGTGTGATTCCCGTGTGCTGCGGAGAGTTGATGGTCTGGAGTCCCTGCACCAGTGGCTAGTACCAGCTGCAGTTGTAGGGTCTACCCCAGTACACCTCTCCTGTTAGTCAGGCCTTTGGGCTAACCACAAGTCACTTCTCAACAGTCTTTGGGCTTATTGTCCGATCGTGTGATACTCAATTACAGTCTTTGGCTTGTTGACCGACTGTTGATCTGTTTGAAAATGGTGTGGTCTGTTGGCTAACCACTAAACCACTTCTCAACGGTATTTGGGCTTCTTGGCCGATCGTGTGGGACTTGATTACAGCCTTTGGCTTGTTGACCGACTGTTGATCTGTTTGAAAGTGGTGTGGTCTGTTGGCTAACGACTTCTCAACGATATTTGGGCTTCTTGGCCGATCGTTTGTGACTTGATTACAGTCTTTGATTTGTTGGACGAGTGTTGATCTGTATGAAAGTAGTTGTATAAAAATACAAAAATAAATTTAGTTTTGTTTATTACCTGCTAAGACCTAGTTGTTGGATTTACGAACCTCCTCTATCTCCAGCTCCACTGAGCTACGTCAGAGTATCGAGACCTGACTTACAAGTTTTAATCTGTCCTTTATAAATGGATCACTTTGTATTTATAAAAATATTTTTAAGAAGCCCAGCTCTATGACAAATATCACTGTATGCGCTTAATTTTTTCTTGAAACTTCCATATCTAATAGTATACGTATAATCTTCAAAAATTGAAGGATGGGCTTAATAAGTGACGATGAGACGAGCTGGGTGTTGAGCTGGGACGAGCTCCCAGATATTTGAAGTGAGTTCTGCTAGTAGAGTGACCTTTGTATACTGATGGTGCAAAGTTTTCTTCGAGAATGGACTCAAATAAGAGAGACTGGTATCAGCTGAGACTTAGTTCTCCAATATGTTGATTTTACTCCTACAAATAGGAGCTGGACCAGCTGGAATTTAGCTATCCGATATTAGGAGTCCTACTAGTAGAATGACTCGCACAAGCACGTAACTACGGGAGGACCAGGGTGGGCCCAGGCCAACCTAAAATTTTGCTGGTCCACGCCTGAAAAATGACAACAACATGCGAAAATTAAGACTTTTACAGTGTAACCTGAATTCCACACAAAATATTTCATCTGTAAAAAGTTTTATGAACCTCATATTATGTATTTGTCCGTCCAAAAAAAATTATGACCACCAAGTGCCCACCTAATTTTAGGGAGCTAATTACGTGCTTGGACTCGCATTCTATTTGGAGTTTGTCCAAAAAATAGAGTACGCGGAGTATACCTACTGATACTCCAGAGTACCAAAATTTTCAAACAACTTCATTTGCGTTATAAATAAAAATAAAGATCAAACAACTCCTAGCTAAATTTTCCAGTTCTAAATCAACAGTTATCTAGTATTGTAAAACTAATAATGTTGTAATTATTAACTGATAATATTAAATTGTTGTGCAATATTTAACTCAGTACGTCTAACTGAGTAATTCAGCATTTATCAAATTTAAATTTAAACAATTTAACTCTTTTTCTACAAAATAACAAAAATTTCCTAAAACTTCAAAGAAAACGTTTTGTAAGGTTGTTTTTTTATAAAAATTATCATTTGTTCTATTAATCATTATTTGCGTTTTTTTTTTTAAATTTAAAGTCAAAACAACTGATACAAACTTTTTTTAACGCCTCCTACATTTTAATCAATTTGTTTTTCTAAATATCACCCGATATAAATTTGATTTGAAACATTTTAGACCAAATTTTAGAGCTAAGTCTGTCTGCTTAGTTTTCTAAATTTGCATATCAACTCTTATGAGTTATGATAACTTTCCAACGGTTCAACTAATTTTGCTTTGACACATAGATCCGTTAAGGACAGCTCTATTAATACGCCTTAATTTTTTTTAAATAGTAACATACAGTGTGTTCACAGTATTGTTTTCAATATGCGTATAGGTATAAGGTATAAAGTTAATGGTGTCGACAGAAGATTATTCCTTAACTGTTAGAAGTATCAAAACCAGTTTTGACTTGGTAATAGATGATCATTGGATCTATACTTTCAAAATATATAGGTAGGTACATAGAAAGGGATTCACAAAGAAAATGCCAACTCAAACTTGTGAAAATGGAACATTTAAATTCTCGTAACAAATTGGCTCCCGAGCACAGAGACATTTAAAATCAAAATTGTGTTAAATTTTACAGTCAATATCTCAAGAACGGTACGTTTGTCTATAATATACCATGAAACAATGGACGAAATTTTTTGAAGATCTCCAAAACTTGTGTTTGAGTGTGTGGACATACTGTATAGTTATCATGAGATATTTTAATTATGTTTGTAAACACCTTAAACAATATTTTTTGAAATTACCAACATAAGAGATTATGTTTAACGCATTGATTGCTATAGCAACGCCAATATATTTTTATACGTTTTTGTTTTGACAAATAATTTTAAAATACTCTCAAATCCCATATTTATACTGTCAATTTCAAAGGTTACATATTATGTAAAGGACAAGTTCAATATATTTAAGATTAAGCATAATTGAGAAAATTATTTTTTTTATTTATCGATAATATACGCAATATGAAATATAAAAACGATCAAACTTACCAATTTAAGTTGTACTATTTCGAATTAATATTTAGATAAATCCTACCTCAACATTAGTTTATGAATTTCCTATATTATTGTTGACATTTGTTTTAATTTTGTTTATAATTTTAATATCAATTTGTGATAGTCAGATTTAATTTTAAAAATAATATAAATCTGTAAACTCTGGATTATCTGTAGGGTAGGGAAAATTGATTGTGGTATGAAAACCCCGAATAATCTCTGCCAAAAAGGTTGCCTAGGAATATTAGAAAATAAAAAAATTAAAGTCAGAGTGGCGTTCCATTTTCTTGGAATTTTATCAATGGTTGTAGAAGCAACACTAGACTACTTTGGGAAATCGATACCGGATCGTAATAACAAGATCAATAATAGTTCAATCAGCTTAGTGCTGTTTATAGGGGTCAACCTCTAACTAATTAGTAACAAGACGGGACCACTTTTAAAAATTTTCATTTAGTGAGTCAAAATAGGGGGAAAAAAGTCTAAAAAGGTTAAAACATTGTTTTGTTAATTAACAATTTGGAAAAATGATAACTTTAAGAAACAGTCGTACTACCTTAATAGATGATCAAAACTAAAAACATGCTAAATGTTTTTTGTTAGTAATTTTATGGTCAACAAGTTTGGTCCTATATATTTTATCGATATCTAGTGTCCTTTTCAAGTATTTTGCAAAAAACACCCTCTTTTTCTTCAGTGGCCTATAACTTTGTATGTATGCAAAAAAAAACGGTAGACTTTATTTCCCCTATTTTGACTCATTAAATGAAAATTTTTAAAAGTGGTCCCGTCTTGTTACTAATTAGTTAGAGGTTCAAGTCTAAGAAAACTGGACTATAAGGGAAATATTTGTGTTAAATAGTCACCTGTAATATGCAATGACAGATGAAATTGACATAATTATGATGACAGATGACCTTGACATTGACATATGTTGGGTGGTAACTATGGTGACAAACCACTCCCCATTTCTTGAAATCAATCCCTATCCTACTTCTCCCAATCCCGATTTCTCTAAATCAATCCCTATTCTACTTCTCCCACTCTCTATATCTCTATATCTTTTTTTTTATCTCTTTCGAACCTTACTGTGCATTTCCGATGATCCATGGGTTTTTTATTGTGTGGATAATTTTTTTAAGTTTTAACACTTGTCATAATTCGTATTTTTTTTAAATTTTGGAAACACTTAATGACAACAAAGTGTCCACATTTCCATCTATTATTTATAGATGTCGCTATACATTATCATCTATTGTTAATACAATTTCAATAAATACTTATTTTGTCTTTTAGAAATTATGTAAGAAACAAAAACTATGCAAATGCTGAAGTAGTATAATTGTTAGAAATTAACCACACTTTAAAGTGTATATAAGTATTTGACATTACTTAAACGTCACTTCAACTTGACGCAAACTTGATATACAAAAATCCCCCAGAAACGGTACGGCAAAAGAGCTCCCCACAATACGCTTTTGAAACCAAAACAGTGCAATATAAAGTATATTTTTTGCATATAATTCCGTTCTCTAGAAATTACACATTGTTTAATTAGTAGAGTCGAACGAGTGTTATTTATTAAAACGTAATATATTTGCGTTGGTGCCCTTTTATACAAAAGAATTCTACCACACTTTTAAATTTAATTAAAAAATTTTAATTTAAAAGATTTTCTCCAAGTAGCTATTCCTTTTTGTTTGTCTTTTTACAGAAGCCATGTTGAGAGTGTGCTCAAACCGTTTTTTGATTCGCGTGATTTATTTTTTCCTACAGCCTACAGGTACTAGGGTACTACGTATTTTAAAAAACTATATATTTATAAATAATATTCGACATTTGAGAAAATCCATCAATAGTATATTATTTAACGAGCATAATTTGACGAAGATGAAATTTATAACAGGAGCCGAAGCGAGTTTTGTCCTCATTCGGCTGTAATAAAAATAGGCATTATGCGAGTCAAATACACTATTTTATCTATGACTAAGTATACGTAGTTTTTAATAAATTTATAATCTATAAATAAATGAATTAAGTAGATATTCGTTTTTTAATAAAATGACATTATTTGACAGCTGTAAATAAACCAATTTTCATAATATAAAACATTTTAAACTATTTTAGACTCTATTTCACAAAAGAACCAATTGAAAACTTTATAAGAGAATTTTTCAAAATGACCTAAAACCCGCTTAATTCGGCCCATTGGACTCTGATCTTCAATGCTAAGTGGAACAGCATGTTTGGGCAGGAAGGGTCCTAGGACAAGCTAACCTAATCTAAGACATTCGAAAAGTTACTTAAAGCATGCAAAATGTACTTCACTACAGCACAAATGTATCCCATGGTAAAACACAATGGAACAAATTCATACATTAAGAACTATTGTTTAGTGCAACTATCAGTCCTAAATTTAAAAAATTTTAAAACAAATTCACCATTGAGAAAAAGTGCCTCAGCTTCCCTTCCTAAACATATATTTAAAAAATTGATTAAGATAACTGCTTCGCAATATTAAATTGGCAGTTTAGTAATTTTTCTCTAACTTGCTATTGTGCGAGATATTCTTTAAAAAAAATTACAAATTATGACAATGACATACTTACCCACATAATGACATATTTTTATAAAAAAATTTATAAAAATATTTATGAAAATATGGATAGTCAGCTAAGTGCTTTAGACAATTTTTTTAAACGAAAACCTAGCTTTCCGATTTTTTCATTCCTTGTTTAATAATTAATAAGTGTTAAAATTTTCCAAACAATCAATATCAATACTAAAAACACACACACACTGCGCTTTTATAAATCAAAGTCTCAAGGTCGAAATTTTCTAACGGTGCTCGAAAACTTTGAACCCTCTCGCTTAAATGGAATATTGTAGTAGTGCTCGTATGAAATTTTATAAAAATATGGGTCGGTGGGTGTCATAGCCTGGGTGATTTAATGTGTATTGACCCCTATTTCACCTAATGCAAAATTCTGATTATCTTTCTTATATGGCTCCCACTCATTTTTTCTCCTTTCATCATGAGTTAAATGTATGATTAGGATTACATAAACTTAAAATTTTTATGATAAATGCATGATAAAAATAATTTTATTTAAATTTTGGCTGCTTTTTAAGTTTTTATGAATTCGTAGATTTTTCTAAGAAACTCTGCCTTAGACAATTATTGACTTTGGGGTAGAGCGCTGGACTGCGGAATGAATTGCTCCTAGTTTAAATCCGGGAATCATCATTCAAGTTTGACATTTCATCGACCTCAGGGTGCTGATCACATTACTTTCATTATAATGCCAAGCGTTATAATAATGTTAAAATAACTCCATACTCGCTAGCTTCTACAAAATTGCCAAACACTGTTTGACCATATAAAAAAAAATTGCAGATTTATTGAACAAAAAATGCCTTAGGTGGTCGATATTCACCCACTTTCCCCTAACTTTACCTAAAATGCCACTTTTATTTTAATTCTAGTTGGCTAGATTTTAACTTTTGAAAAAAAGTTATTCTTACAAAAAGGTACATCTTAAAGGCCTACATAAGTGATAAAAATTTTATTCCGATTGCTTTTAAAATAAAAAAGTTTGCAGGTGTTCTTACATAAAGTGAAACACACTGTATTATAAAGCATTAATGCTCTCCTACGAAAACTAACAATACCTACTCAAAATGCATAAATTCCACTTTCTACCAATCTTAAAATAACCACGCGTATTTTGCATGCATTTGATAATAATATCTATCAATTTTTTGATAGATAAAAGCTTTACAAAGAAAGGTTTTAATTAGACATTTTCGCCAAAAGTATTTCTAATATATTTCAAAAATTAACTTTTTACATGATAAAATTTACAAATAAAGAACACATAAAAGCGAGCTACCTATTGTGACTTTTAACAAACAAAAATCATTTCTATTTGAGGGTTGCTAATGAAATAACTTTGGTGGGTTGATTTTTGTTTGAATTTTTTTGTAATTCTCAAACGCACGGCCTTAACACATTTCTGTATGTGTATGCGCTCGAAACTCGTAACTTTACTAATATTAATGTTTATATTAAATTTAGGTTATCAAAAACATTAAAATATATTTGTACAATAAGTACTAGGTCAAATATTAACACATTAGTTACAAAATAAATCACGTATTCAATAAAAAAAAAGCAAAAATATGCAAATATTGAAAGTTTAATCATTAAATAAATATAATTCTGTATATCTTGACACGTTATATTAGATAAACCTATAAAATTGATTATAATAATTATTAAATCAATTTAAGTGCAATTTATTTCATTATTTTAGAAAACGTGTTTCAAGGGAATCGTTGGTTAGGCGTTTTAGAACTTCAAATGGTACGATCGATCTGAAAATTACAATTCTTGTATAATGTCTACCGACCTATTTATTAAAAATATTTTCAAAATCAAATAACTTCCGGTTAAACCGGAAGTAACACCAACTTTCTTATTATACCATATATATTTTATACTATACTATACCTATACTATACTATACTATGCAATACTATATATTTTTTTACATTTGTGTATTCTACGAAAAATTATATATCCCACTTTATAACATATTCCTATACCTATTTTCATTTGTTTTTTAGAAAAAAATAATTTTTTTTTTAAAGTGACGGTTGCGCACCTCTTTTCAAAATTGCAGACTCACGTTATGATCATAACGAGAGCTACGAGATTTTAGATATTTCTCTAAGAGAAGCTTTAATGTTACAATTTTTTTCTAATAATGTACACATGTGCAGAGTGTTCAAAAAGTGATGACTTGGAGAGGAAATTTCAAACCTAAA
Source organism: Malthinus seriepunctatus (assembly GCA_963924605.1). Classification (NCBI taxonomy): domain Eukaryota; kingdom Metazoa; phylum Arthropoda; class Insecta; order Coleoptera; family Cantharidae; genus Malthinus; species Malthinus seriepunctatus. The sequence continues at coordinate 17,875,043 of OZ004603.1, forward strand.
AAACTCTTTAATTTCAAATGGAACACCCTGTATTTTTCGAAAGATTCGGTTGTAATAATAAATTTGTTCACGATTTGCATTACAATTCTCTATCGTTGACGCTATTTACGTTACCATGGAGTTTATAAAATAAAGCTAGAAAACTTTTTTATTTCAAATGGAACTTTTCAGACTCTTTCGAAAATTGTGGGTCTTAGAGAAAAAATTATTTTCATCAAAATGAAAGTTTATCAAATTTCCTTCAAGATTGTTTCTATTTATTTTTTTCTTATTCCTTATAGTTCCCGAAATATCCGCCTTCAAAAATCGTTTACGTATGAAACAAATTTCAGCTTCAGGTTTTTCGTCAACTTTTGTGATATTTAATAAACTATAAAAAATAGAGGATAAATGAATAGAAATAATCTTGTAGGAAATTTAATAAACTTTCATTTTGCTAAGAATAATTTTTTCAGTAAAACCTACCGCTCTTGAGATATAAGCAAAAATCCCGAAAACGGGACCTTTCTACCCTCCTCGCTCCTTTAGCCGTATAAGCTAGGACTGGAGACTTTTAGCAAAGGATAAATACCCTAACGAATAAGAAACGACTCAAGCTCAAAATCACATGTTAAATTTTTGCATAGATTTTTAATGCGCATGTTCGCTGGATATGTCAGAAATTGCTCCTGGGCCAATCGTATCATCTAAAATACGCGCTATTTTTCAAATATTTAAATAAAATGAAGTTTCTCTTCAAACGTCAAAAATTTTACTACTGAATATGTCAGATTAATATTGTACCACCTACCACAGAATGTAAATTGATGATCAATTTCACACATCAGTGTGGCATAATTGTGCATATTTTCTATTAAGCATCACTTTATTAAAGGTTTTTATCAAAATTGAGTGTATTATGCATTTATTAAATGCAATTAAACCTACATTTTTTTAAATGCTGGAGACGTACTAAAACTATACTTTTATTTAGTCTATGATCTATGTCTAATTAATAAGGTTATGTTGTGACACTGGCATATCCAGCGGACATGCGCATTAGGCGAAGACTAACTTTTTCATCTCTAAGTCGTTTCTTGTTCCTTATAAAATTCTAAGGGTATATTTTCTTTGCTTTTAGTACTTGTGCCTCCTAACTACTCCAAACACATTCCTAAATAAAAAATTCCATCCTCTTTCACGTTTTCTACACCCCTTTTTTGAACGTTGTAGACTGGATTATCTAAACTATAAACTCAACTAAATGTTAGAACTTTTCGAAATGCTATACAATGAAAACTGAACCACGCTGTACCGTACCTATTTTAAATTAAATTATAGCAAGTGTGCTACCTATATTTTCTACTAGACTATAGATCTAAATTTTACTTTTTGTGATGAAAGTTAACCCAAATAATACTTTTCTCATTAAACTTTACAAATTTCTCATTTTATTTAAACAATATGTCAAATGTAAATTTTATTTCATTTGGTATGTTTGTCTTCCGACGTTAAATATACTTGAGAAATGATGTACCTACCTATATCGATTATCAAGAGAGTTGATTTAAAACTCACTTTGAATAAGAATACACAAAATTTACATGTAGGTGGTTAAATAAATGATATTTAAATCAAAACCCTTGTATTTTACAAACTTTCTATGAATGTTTCCACTAATTTTACATGACCCGATTAATGATCAAAAACTGCGCTAAACTCAACCGTATCCGTATTTTCAGATTTCTACAGAATTACAAATTTCATAATAAAAACTGTTTGGAAACTTTATGAAAATTTTAAAAAAATTGTGGATTCAAGAAAAGTATCAAGTTTAACAACAAACTGTCAGAGTATAGAGTTTCTTCAATCAAAATACGGCGTCGTACAACATCCAAATTCTTTGTAGTATGAAATTGCAGAAATAAATTCATTGTTTTCGCGCGTTATAAGTTGCCTCTTTAATTTAAAATAATTTGACAAATTATAATTTAAATAAAATGCCGAAATAAAAAAAATTATTAAAGCAATCGTTATTTAGAAAACTAACCGCTGCGCGGCTCGTTTTCTAAACTCGGATTCGTGTGCTAATAAGCTGCCTTTTCAAATTTGTTTCTTTAATATGGGTACTATAGGCCAAGAAATTGTGACCAAAAAGAAGCTGTGTAGTCAATTAATTTGTGTAAAACTGGAAATGGATTTAATCTCTTTATTTACATGTAAAAAGAGTTATTCGAAGTTTGCTGATGTAAGGGGATGACACAAAAACCTCGCAATTTTCGCACATTTTCATTTTTTCACGAATAACTTTCAAACGACGCATTCTTCAGAAAATTTCCATCATACATAAATTAAAGTACATAAAATGGACGTCAAATAGTGTTTTTCTATTGTGCGTTGGTAATACACTCATTACAGCATCGAAAACCGTCAAAAACAATGTTGTAATGTTCCACTTTTAAGTACTGTTTCTAGTTCTTTTTTAGTTTGAGATTGGTTGACATTGGTATTTAAAATAATTTTGACATATGATACAAATCAATAGAGCGTGTCACTTGTCATGAAGTTCAATTTTATTCCACGAGGTTCGCACAGTCGACGGTCCCAAACGTCAAATTACAGTATTACCAAATTACTTTTATTGTATATAATTATAGGAATTTTTTCAAATTTGTTTGAATTAAGTAATTTGGTAATACTGCAATTTGACGTTTGGGACCGTCGATTATGCGAACCTCGTGGAATAAAATTGAACTTCTTGACAAGTGACACGCTCTATTATGAAAAAATTATTCTTAATCTTAAAAAATAATTACAAAATAATAGTAATTTACTACCGCACTATTTTCATTCGGCATGGTTGGACACAAACACAACTCGACAAAAATAAAGTAAGGTTAGAAATAAAGTTAGGTTAAAAAACAACTGTATTTTTGACTTTTCAACCGTATGTTACTTAGACTCGCCCGAAAAAAGGGGTGGAACGTACTTTTTTGTGTTAAATTAATATTTCCAACAACAATTAAATAATAATAATAATAATAAAATACACCTGTTATATGATTTTTTTGTGCATTTCTTTAAAAGTTTATAGTTTAAAATTAAACTCAATTAAACTTTTGCGTGTAATCAGAATTTTTAGACATAAATTGTCTGAAATACTAATTTCATTTTTTATTTTTTTAAATTTGGCATAAATAGAAGTTCAAAATGTACATTATTTTATATGTTGAGAAAGATAATTTTACGAGCTTTTAAAATACAGTTAGATAGAGAATCATGTTGTCTATAACATATCCAAATCTGTATAAATCGGCCTTTTGAGAAAATCCATTTCTAAATTTTGCCCTACTTTTGCCCCTTAAAGGTAGGCAATTTTGAAAATTGACTTCTTTAGAACGAAAGCCCTATATTTTGACTGTACAATGCCGTTTTAAAACTTTTATAATAATAATTACCGGCCAAGTTATAAGGGTAAAACCACAAAATGGGACAATCGTTCTATGGGCCGCCATTTTGAATTAAACAATTTGAATTTTTTTTTTCAATTGGAGCTCAGATATACTATCTTATAGTCAAGTAGAAACGTTTTGTTTTTTTAGGACATACAGACATTTTGGTTCAAAAAATCGAAAAAATTTTTTTTCGAAATTTTTCGAAAAAAATTTTTTTTCGATTTTTGGAATCAGGGTGACTCAAAACGTCGAGAACTTCAATAAAAAAAATTTTTTTCTCAATTATAGTAACTTTCTTGGATTGTAATTTTTTCGTAAATTGATTAGTATTAAAATTAAAAACACGAAAAACAAACAAACTTTACCACCATCTCTTGGTAAAATCTTAAAAGTTTAAATAAACGTCAACTGTCAGTAGGACCAACTTAAAAATTTAAGCTCCTTTCAGTCGGTCTGGCAAAATTTGCCTTGGTGCGTCAAAATGCTATCTTGTAACACATGTATTTTAATATACTATTTATTTCTGAAACTGCGTAATGTTTGTGATATACAGGGTGTATTACAAATAGCGCCAAATATTTACATCACGCTATTCATCATCAAAAACTAAACAAAAAATTCCAGTTCTAATTTGGTCTTAATCCAATATTTTTTTAAATATAAGCAATTAAAAGTTTTTAAATTTGGCAACAAACTGCAAGCGGAACAGCAGCAGCTTGACGAAAATCGTCAAAAATGACAACTGTCAGACTTCATTTACCTATCTAATTTTATTTTTTACAATCCACTGTTGCAACATTTTGCAAAATAATCCGTAGCAAAGACTTCACATTTTTTAAGTTTAAATTACAAGTAAACTAATTACCGAAACTGTAAAATTTTTATTCGGTTATTTATTTTAGTTGTTGAACTATGTATCACCGATACCATTGAAATAGATTTCTACGCCATAGTCAAAATAAAATTCAAACTACGACCATTAATAACACGCTCACCAATGGGTTTTAAGAAAACTGCTGCCAGAGTTTTTTGCTTGATTTTCGACGTAGAATTGCGCTATGTAAATATTTGGCGCTATTTAAAATACACCCTGTAGATACTGTCAAAGTTGAAAAAATGTCCATTTTTGGCAAAAATAACATATTTTGAATTTTTGTAGTGTAATGGTTATTTACCTAACCAGTTATGAAAAGACAAATTTTATTTTGACGAACATAATATTTACTATTTGCTATTTGTAAATTACGTGAGTGTCTTCATAACGTATTAGGGCAGAGGTTCTCAAACTGTGGTACGCGTACCACTGGTGGTACGCAGAGCTTTTCAAGGTGGTACGCAAGCCCCAAGCAAAGATACGCGATAAGATAAGTAACCAGCATGATACTTTTGGCGCGGCATTTTTGGATTTTGAACTTTCTACCATACTGACGGTAAAAAATAAATTTCGAAGTAAACTTAACATCGACCCAGATTAATTTAAGATTAAAGCTCACTACAACTGATCCTAACTTCTCCTTGCTAATTTCAAAGATACAGGCATCATCCTGCTATTAATTTAATTTTGTTTTTTATTTGTAAGATTTTTTTTATAAATATACAGGGTGTATTCGAAATAGATGGACAAACGTCGAGAGTACGTTCCTTACCTAAAATTAGGGCACCCGTATTTTTTTGTTTTGGTCAATTCCAATTTCTAAGCGGTGAAAATGTTAACAAAATGGGGTTACAGGGGGCTCGCTGTTAGGGGCTCCCACACCGCTGAAAATTGGATGACCAATAAAAATACGGGTACCTTAATTTCAGCTAAGGAATGTACCCTCAACGTTTGTCCATCTATTTCGGATACACCCTGTATATTAGGACTTTAAAAACAAATATATATTTTTACTGCTCTATCATTCTAAACATAGAAAATTTTTAATAATTTGGTGGTACGCGACTAATCCGTGGTACACATGAGTGGTACGCGAAAAAAAAAGTTTGAGAACCTCTGTATTAGGGTATTAGGTACAAAATTTTATCTAGCCCCGCTATAAAATGAAAAATAATTATTGTGGAGTTCCAAATAAACATAACAAAGCTTGCTGCAAACAAACAAATACATTCAGTTATGTAAAATTTCATAACATCACTAGTTATGAAAAATTGGACGTTTCAAAACGTCAAAAATGCATTTAAAATTTGACATTTCATAGGGAGGTTAGATAAAATTCATTGTTTGAAAAACATCACTATTTTGAATATTGTAGAGCATCAAATCCTGTATCAGATGAAACATTTGACTGTCTTAAGCTCACTTTCGAGCAGGGGCCGATCAAGGATGTTTGGGCCCCAGGTCTATTGAAGTCCAATGAGGCTCCATTCTTTGTTAGATTAAGAATCTTTAAATCTAGGTGTGAAGTTCATTTTTGATTTATACTAATTCAATTTTGTGGGCCCAGGGCTTAAACACTATTAGTCAATATGTAGATCCGCCCCTGCTTTCGAGAGCTTACGATAAATTAATGTGATAAATTACGAGTGAAAAATTTTAAAATTTTTGAGCTTCCCCGCCCGGAGCACAAGCAGAAAATTGGTAAAAACTGCAAATAACTATTTTTACAAAAGTCGTTTCGAGCTTTCCACAAACTAATTGACGTCAAAATCCCATATTTCTTGACCTAATACTATTATTAAGGCTTTTGACTTTAAATAGAGCATTCCTCAGAAGCTAACTAATGAATAGAGGGTGGAGTCCAAAAGCCTTCCTTCAAGTCATTTTCTAATTTTAAATAAGCTGATGTTATTAACTCTTTATTACTATTGATCGACAAATATTAGCTTTATTATTGTTTTTGAAACGTAGAATATAAAAATAAATTTTTTTGAAAGAACGATTGTGGATGAAAGACGTATTCGTAAAACGAATATTGCAAGGATAAGATCATAATATAATCTTGTTCGCTCTCTCGTATCACAATTGCTTAGTATAACATGCATATGAATGTAAAATGTCATCTTCTTCCATTTCAATTTCACTTGATTTGGAAAAAAATGTTTTACATTTATTTATACAATAAGTCGATGCTTTGACGCTGGAGTCAAAGAAATATTAAAAAGCGACAGATTACAGATACGGGCACGATATACTGTATCGTGGTATTGTGGATACAGGCAAGAATAAGTAAAAGCTAAGAACATAAGTACATAGACGGATGTACGATTTAAAATACAAAATGACAAAAAGTTTTTGAACATATTAAGGCTACAATCACAACAAAGTAAATGAAACGCAACTGTTTGGTCCGAGACGTAGCTTAAAAACCCAAACGATTTTTGGTTTACAAATTAAAATTTTTTGACATTAAAAAATTCAAAAAATTATTTTTAGAGTTCAAGAGAGGTAGAATTAATAACACTAATGAAATTCCTCTCTTTCTGTTCATGGAAGTTTCAAGTTAATCAAAAGACTTAATCATTTTAAATGTAAAACCGCAATATTTATGGCTAAGCCTTCAAATATTTTTTTATTAAGTTATAAAATTGGACATTTTTATTGAATTTACAAGTAAATCACGTCAATGTAAAACGTATTTATCATCATCCATGTCCTGTTGAAGAAATACTCGCTCCTATTGCATCCTGATGAATAATTTAAAATAGCAAGAAGAGGTAATATAGTCAACGAACGCTCAAAAAAGGGGTGCAGAAGACATGGAAGAGCATGAAATTTTTTCTTCAGGAATGGGTTTGGAGATTGGAGTAGTCATGAGGTCTTAGCTATATGACTAAGAGAGGAATAGGGTGGAAGGTGTAAAGGTCCAGTTTTTCGAGTTTTCGCCTATATCTCGATAACGGTGGGTCATAGAAAAAAAATTATTCTTAGCAAAATGAAATCTTATCAAATTTCCTACAAGATTGTTTCTGTTTATATTTTTTCTATTCTTTGTAGTTTTTGAGATATCGGCCCGCAAAAATCGTTAGTGTATGAAAAAAAAATTTGCGTCACGTTAAAATAGTAAAGAAAATTTAATGCTCTACAACTTATTTTCTCAAGACTTTTACTGTAAAACGACGAAGAGTTGAGCTGCTAGAGGCAAAAGTTTGACGAAAAATATGCGGAAAAAAATTTTTTCCACATACATTAAATATTTTGCAGACGAATACCTCGAAAAATATAATGAATAGAAAAATAAATAAATAGAAACAATTTTGTAGGAAATTTGATAAGCTTTCATTTTACTAAGAATAATTTTTCCCTAGGACCCACTCTTTTCGAGATATAAGCAAAATCCCCAATAACGAGACCTTCGACCCCTTTTCTTCCTTATTAACCATATAACTAAGACTAGGGACTTTTAGTATTTATACCTCCTAAGTACTCCAAACACATACCTCATAAAAAAATTTCCACCCTCTTCCATGTCCTCTATAAACCCCTTCGTTGACTGGACTAAGGGCCGTTTTTCATGGACTAAATATCGTACTAACTTGTTAGTTCTGAATCAACTCAAGGAGCAAAAGCGCGGGAATTTAAGCTTTAACGTTGTGCACGCTTAGATTCCTGTGCTTCTGCTCCTTGAGTTGATTCAGCACTAACAAGTTAGTACGACATTTAGTCTATCTAAAACGGTTCTAAAGGTGGATACTTGTTCTTTTATTAGGTACTTAATTTTTATACTGAGTTGAGATACGTATATAGTAGAAATACCTATTAGAGATAAAGGTACTAAACCTTATTATTGATGGATACAGGAAAAAGAGGTCTATTAAAACGTGAAAACTAAGAAGATTGTTTTATTTAAAATAAAGAAGTAGTGAAGTTTTCGGTTAAACCAGAAATTCAATAGAAATAAAAATATGCTCTTCGTATGCGTCATGTGTCTTTAGTCTTATATCCAAAATTTCATTAAAATCGTCATTTCTACATCAAAGATATGTCCATGAATCCATACTTAATCCAAGCCCTGTATAGTAGGTACCGTGTGTGCATTAATAATTGGTCCGTGTACATTTGGTTGCATACCCACCAGGAATTTTTAGGATTGCTGTAATTATTTAAATACATATTTTAGTTGTTGATTAACTTAGTGCAATTACAAATACCTACGCATAATGTAATGTATAATTACATATAAAGAATTTTGGTTAAAGGCGTATACCAACAGCTTACATTGGGTTGCAACAGAACCCGGACCAAGCATTAATAAACGCACGGTGGTGTATTATTAAAATATGCGTAAAGAAACGATAACGCCCTGTATATATTATTATTTAAAAGCCAATTTAAAGAAGTAAATAAGAAAAGCTAACTTTCTGAACAAATGTGTACTTTAGGTGTAGGCTAAGATACACTGATAGCTGATACGTCCTTTACACAATTATATTTTCGTCTTTGTTAATTAATTACATAAAATGAAGATAAATGCAAGTCAATATTTATAGTTACGTAAATACTCAAAACATTAATTAATAATTATCGTATAAAAATTTTTTCAATCGCTGCTCTTAATCTGGGGATGAAAATAACAAAAACAAATATCTTTGTTAACCTAGTTAATTACCACAAACATTAACAAATATGTTTTCTTTTTGATAGATATTTTTTAAAAATTCACAAGTATTTTGAAATTTAGAGTAAAGGAAAGTTTCTTTTCTCATCCGACCAGACCAAAGTCGAAACACCACTTTCAAACATAAATTTTTTCTGACCATCAGCGGCCTGATTGTCTGCCTTTTGTTGGCCTTTCTGTATGTCTGTTAGTTTACCTGTCTGCGGGGAAAGATTCATCCAATTATAGGGGAGAGTGGGGTATAATGATCCCTTCAGGTAAAATGATCCCCCCAATTATTAAGAAAACCAAAGGTGTCATCTAGGTTGCCGTGGCAGAATGTCATAGTTCAAGTTGTTTACACTTACGTGCAGTTCATGTAGTAAGTTCTTAGACTTTCGTATTACGGTTATTTTCATTTGTTTGTTTTTTCACTCATTGATATTAAGGTAAGAGCTTTTTAAATTCTGTATTAAACCTACGTGTTGTTATTTATTGAATCGGATGTATGTTCAACGTGTTATGGTATCCTATAAAGCTTGGATTAGCTTAGTTCGACAACTAACCTCGAAATGGAACTGTTTATTAATTAGTAATCAATACTGTTTTGTCAAAAACAGCTGTGAGCAGGTTAAATTAATTGTAATTAGACAGTAAAGTGTTATAGTAAAGGCGGTAACAGTCTCAAGAACAAATACAAAGTCCCATTTTAAGGTTAGTTGTTGAATTAAGCTAATGCAGAGCTTTATAAGACTCAGGGTTAGATAATTACACGCGTATTTCCTCACTGAAAATTTGTAGGTTAGATTAGATCTACTAAGCGCATTTGGGGCAAAACGATCCCCTGTTGGAAGTCCATAATGATCCCAGGATCATTTTACCCTACTTCTAAGGAATTGTTTCACAACATTTTTTAAATGTGTAAAAACATAATTTTACTAATAAGCCTTACCTAAAATGTTGTTATGCTTATAATTATGAAACTCAATAACAAATGGGTAGGTAGATACTCTTATTCAGTGTGGGATCGTTTTACCCGATTGAAGAGATCATTTTACCCTCACCTTTGGGGTAAAATGATCCTTTTGCTGGGTGGGCGTTATGTCCATTTCTACAAAAGCTTTTTAATAATTTAACCCAGGTGACCTTGCCAAAAGTTTAAGTAAACGATACTCTTTCTTTTATAAAAAGATCCGCTTTTTAACACTTACTTTAGTTCCTCTATGAGACATTCTTTCTTAGAGGGATCATTATACCCCACTCTCCCCTAATCATGTATTTAAGTTAGGTACAGGCATAGTTAAAAGTCGCGTGTATCTACAACTATTTAAGGTTATTATAAAACCTTTCAAAGTGACAGTAAGTTGTATTTTTCAAATTCACTGTCTTAATATTAACCTATATTCAATTTTAGTGACAGTTTCTTGTCAAATTTAGCTACTGAAATACTTTTCACTCGTAGTGTACTTCAAAACTACATGTACACACTATGACAATGCTGGCCACGCTCCCTCAGCAATGAAGTTGGTGGAACTGTATATTGTATATGCCTTAATGCCCATTGGTCTATCCGACTGCTCACTCATCCGTAAACGTAAATATCTGTAAGACATTACAGTCCGCCGCCCGGCCATAGCTGACACTGACACCGACAGTCCATAGCGCACATGAACAGTTTGACGACAGTCCAAAGCCTGCCGTCTTTTTCGTCGTCCGGTAACTGATAATTCTACCCTGAGTCCTATAAAACTTGGATTAGCTTAGTTCGACAACTAACCTCAAATTAGAACTGTTTATTTAATAATAATCAATGCTGTTTTGTCAAAAACAGCTGTGATCAGGTTAAATTAATTGTAATTCGACAGTAAAGGGTTATAGTAAAGGCGGTAACAGTCGGAAGAACAAATACAAAGTTCCATTTTAAGGTTAGTTGTCGAATTAAGCTAATCTAGAGCTTTATAGGACTCAGGGTTAGACTGTCATATTGCAGTTGATATTCAAGTGTAGTGATAATGATAAACAGCCGACAGGCCTTGACCTTCCTGCGGACTGTACGTCAGTAGAGAGCTAAAGTGCTAAAATTAATTATCAAAACTAAAATTTGGTTTTGCGGTTTTTCTCACAATAGTCCGTAAATTGAAAAATTTTTCAAACTTTTAAAATTTTCAAAGAAATTCTTGTTCTTTATTGAATGATCAATAATTGAATTTTACAGCACTTTGAAAACCTTTCAATTTTATACTAGGTATACGATATCAATAAGAAATTTCTTATTTCAACACAGCGATTTTATTTTATAATATCTAGGTATCTAGGTTATATAATATTTAATTATAAATCTAGGTTTAAATAAAAATGCATTTTTGTTACATCTATAACAATATTTTATACTGGATGACACAAGATGAGAAGAGAACAAACGTAATTTCCTTTCAGTACTACATACTACAGGTCAGTACAGGGTGGGCCACGTAACTTGTAACTCCTGGCGATTTTTTACTGCAACCCAAATTACAAATATCATTAGAGTCTAGATCAGTTTAGACAATTATATTTTTATAAATCAAACAACGGATCCGCGTAGGTAAATGTCAAACTGAAATATACTTGTAATTTATGACAGTTGTCACAAAATTAATTCAATATGTGAAGTTTGATATTTACCTAACATTCTAACATTGGTTCATTTTTTTATTTAGAATGATATAATTGTCTAAACTGATCTACATAATATTTAATAATAATAATAATATTTTGGGTTGTAATTGGGTTGTTACATGGCCCACCCTTTATATTCAACATTTAACGTATAGTTCAGTTTTTCTTACTTTACCGACACGTGACCACCTTAATATGTATAAATAAAGATGAAAACGACTTATTTAGTGAGTTTAATTATTTAATTTAGTTAATACATTAAAGCTTAATTCTCAGCTATCCGAAACCGTCGTATACGACGATACGAAAGTTTTCCTATTGGTTTAATTTCGAAATTCCATCAATAGGAAAACTTTCGTATCGTCGTATACGACGGTTTCGGATAGCTGAGAATTAAGCTTTATTGTTAATTATTATATTTATATTTAGGGGTTTTATTTAAAAATCAAAAGCTTGCATCATTTTCGGTAAAATCGGAGGTGAGAGAATTTTATAAAATATCACAATAATATCACCCAGTATATTTTATACAAGTCATATATTATATTAAAAGTATAGCAATTTTTCGTTTATATTTTATATTTCGTGAATTTATTGCTTAAATTATTACTAAACTCGTGTCCCTTTATTGAACTTTTATACTTTTTAATAACCTCGAGTTATTGGTTAGCTGAAAATTAATAGGAAATTTTGTAAAATGTTGTGTGTAGGCATAAGTTTAACGAATGATCGCATATATCGTTTTGTTTATTTTAGATATTATAAGGCTTTTAAGCTTTTGTGTTCGTTTAATAAAGGTAGATAATGAATGTACTAGTGTTATCTACCCCGTTGTAAATAAATTAAAATTATTTTTTATTTTATAAAAATCTAAAAGTGCATTTGGAATTATCGGACTTTTATAATACCTTTCTGATGAAAACGTATAAAATGAGATTAATTTAAATCAAGTATTCAAACATGTAAGATTAGTTGCTTAGGTCATTTCCTGAAAAATGTTTATATTTAACATTAGAGCACGTTTCAGAATTGCATCCTAAACAAACTAAAGCTCAGATAAGTCAATGCACAAAAGGACTAAAGCGGGATTTCAGTATAGAGAAAAATCTAAGAATTTTCTTTAATTTTTTTTCTTCTTGAAGAAAATTAAATCTAAAATGCACATCAAAGCTATTTTGCAGTGTAAAAGCTACACAAAATATTTACAGGAAATTTAAGTGTATGGTGTGTTGCCTGCCTTTCAATGTAAATTGTGAAAACTATACTGCAACACAGATTTCTGATGGCGAGCGGTAGGGATAAGTTCGCGCAGATTTGGTTACGCCCCTTTAATAATTTAAATACGTTTACTACTACGTTGGTGTGGATAAATACCAATTTAAGTATCTACGCATTCCCACCGCTCGCCAACATAAATCTGTCTTGCAGTAACTGTTTTAGGCTTCTACTTCTGGCAACTCAACAACTTACAAAATTTGACAAATAGGTCAAATTGGCAATAGCAGAGATATCACTGCTATCTATATGTCCGTCTTTCGAATATTGTGGCCTAACGTCCAAAGTTAGCAGATGGACAATATTTCTCGCCACGCGTTTGGTCTTTAGCTGTTTCTGTTCCCATTTTATACAGGATTCTTATTCGATGGATCAGTTTAGAGAATGTCCTTTTAATTCTTTGTACTTCTGTCTTGCTGTCGGCCCATCTCTCTACTTATACATATGTCAGTCTCTTAGCCCAGTATATATTATGAGTTTTATATGGATCGGGCAAACAAGTGTCGCGTTCTGGCAATGTAGCAGATCCGTAGGGCAGTCTTGGGGACTTTCCCTAAAGATAACCTACTGGCTGTACACCGTAATTGTTAGACCTATGCTAAGCTACGCGGCCATAGTGTGGTGGCCCAGAAGCTCAGAATAAATGCCCCAAAAAACAAACTCCGACAAGTGCAAAGACTGGCATGCCTATCAATCACTGGAGCTATGAGCACCACATCCTTCCACAGCTATGGAGAGGGAGACGCTTATATGTCAGCCTCCACTTGACTTACACGTGGAGGAAATGGCACTGAGGTGCCATTCTTGACTAAGACTGCGTGATTTAGGGTTGTGGACAACCAGACGAGAGAGTATAGGTCACACGAACATCATAGAGGCCAATTACAAAAAAATGTCTCTACTAGAACACAGATCTGACCGTATTTCACCCAAATACCCATTAAACAAAAGGTTTACAAGCTTGTTAACAACACGAGACCCCGGTACTGCTGGTATTCATATCTTTACCGAAATACCGATGAATGAAAAACTGAATCTGGCTCAGGAACAGGAATCTTCTCACCTGAACTAGAAATAGTATGCCATTAGGTAGATTCACCTCGGTTTTCCAAGCTAAACTTAATGGCTTACTAGAAAGTGACAAAATGGTAAAAGAGAGTCTATTAACAGGACAACACATACAGATACTGTTGGACAGTAGGGCTGCTATCGTGGCACTAAACCGCCACAGAATAACTTCGAAACTGGTCTCGGACTGCATAGCAGCACTAAACGACATTTCGACGAGTAATGATCTTAAAATCTGCTGGATCAAAAAGCACCAACGTAACGAAGACACGGAGAGGACAGATTAGATAACAAGGCAGGGCTTGGGCTCCTACCCGAATGGATCGGAACCGACCCTGACTCTGGCGGTCAGCACTCTCAACAGTCTCATAAAACAAAAAACATTAAGCTTACATGCGGTCGAAAGGAACGGGCTGTAGACAAAGCAAAGCAGCAATTGCTGCTCCTTCGATAGGACACACAAAATACTAACTCAACACCTTCTGGGACTAATTCATAGCCCTAGATGCAGAGGCTGTAATTAGGAAAATGAAACTGCGGAGCACATGCTTTGCTCATGCCCTGCGGTAGCATCAACTACAGGATCCGTAATTAGTGACTGGCTGGATATGGTCAAAATCAGAGACACTCCGACCGCCAAGCTGCTAGAATTTTTCTTAAAGTTGGGGTGCTCGAGGAGTGATGGGGAGGTTTCACAATTCACAATGAGCCCGATTAAGCGGTTTAAGTGTAAGCTGGCTGAAAGCCAGCCTTCCCACTAGCAATCCAATCTAATGAATCGGGCAAGCATCGTATAATCAAGAATATGTTTCGAATAGTAATTAACAGGGAGGAAATACTAAGGGAAAGATAGGCTCTACATCGATTTTTAAAAGGTCGCTGTTGCTAGTTTTTTGGCATATTGAAGTTAGAAGTACTAAAAACACCGAGATATTAAACAAAAAAATTTTTTACATCGTCCAGAGAGACCACAGGGAAATAGGAAGCCTTGATAAGAGAAGGAATATAGTTTGGGCCACAGGACCACCCTGAATCACTTTCATTTAAAAATCCATTTGGTCTTTGGATTCAGGACTGAAAACGTCAAGAAATAAAATAAAAAATAATTTTTTCTAACATAAATATTAACTTTACAAAGTTTTTCAGAAAGTATCCGAAAAAGTAAAATTGGATCTACTACTTGTGAATTTAAACGATTGTTTGTGCATTCAGTTCGTGATCACATGTTTTTTTTATCAGAAACAAGTATAGAAAAGAAGATTTAAAGCTTTGATGGATAATCTGAGTAACGTGACGATGTAGAATATACAGTCTGTTGACTGAGATTATAAAACATAGGATTTTACTATTATTTGCAAATATGACCTATACACACTTTAGTTTTGCAATTGATTCATCTATTACCACAAAAATCAAGAAAATAGTTTCACTCTCTGATCTGAGGTTTCGGTAATCAACAATTTAATAAAGCTCTAACTAGGTCTTTGATGTAACCTATCAGTACATAGATTAGATTGTCCAAGCAACCCAAAAGTCTTTGTTTCATCTTCAGATCAATAATGTTTAATTAAATTTAACAATAAGTAATTTGTAATCACATTTTATGTAATAATAATTTGTAGTCAATTTTCAAAAAGCAATTAAACGAATTGTTTATATAATAAATTACTAATCTCTTATTGATCGAGGTATTATTAAAAAATTGTAACTTAAAAATAAATAAAATTATGTTTAAAAGCAATTAACTTTAAATTGTTTACAATTAACTTTACTATAGGTCACTAAATACTACAAAATAACGATAAAATAATTAGTAAATCTCTTGTTTTCAAGTTCAAAGGTATTAATACATTCAAAAATCTTGTTTTTCTTCAAACGTCAAAAAACACGACACAATAATTATCTAAAGTTGCAGATTTACTCTTTTACAGCCCCTGGTGACAAGCGGCAAGTAATATTCAACAAGTGTGTAATGATGGCTATTACTCATGAGGACGAATTACAAGCAATTTTTGACACATTTTCATCAGCTTCGACTTGGTTACTTTTGGCTGGAACCCAAAATTTGAAATTACACTCCACTGTTTCAAAATCTAAAAAATACTAATTATTCCTTGTTTTATTGATTTACGACTTTTGAAGAAAAAATAACTCGGCTACGCTCGTTACAAAAAATAGCACTTTTTGTTATAGAACTATTAGCGTTTAAACGATTACTTTTCCATCATTTTAACTATAAAATAATCTATCTACCTACTGTTGTTTATACTTAATTCATGAAATGAAAACCTAAAGCACAGTCTGAATTATAAATTAACAAAAAGCTTTTAAGAGGAGATAATTAAAAGGCTAAACTCAATTATTTAGTCTTTTTTAACTTATTAAATTTTTTTAACACAAGAACAGTAGCAAAATTAATATTCCAACAGTGTTACCTTGTTAGAGTGTGCAAATTGTCATAGTAATTCTAGTGTGATGAGGATATTCATACACTTTGTTTCTGTTTCTATTACAAATTTCCACTTGATGCTCATATTTTCATCTATCCTTGATATATTTCAAAATTCATCATGTTGAAACCATAATATAAAACGAGATATGAATATAATATAAACCTCCTGCTTTAATTAACAAGTAGATGTTTGAAGATTGTTTAAATTAGAATATAATTATGCAAAATAATTCATAAATTTAGTAAATAGCCTCACCGACAATTTTTTTTCTCTTACAAAAGTCCAACAAAAGAAAATTAATAACTTTTAAAAGCTTACAGCTCTTTTCTTCTGTACCAAAAAAATTTAATGGAACATTTAGTATTTTCATCCTTTCACTATTCCTAATCTTCTTAAACTCCTTCTACTTTTTGTTTAATCTTTTATACTACACTACATCCTTTTCTTATAACAATATTTAATATTAAATTACATTTTAACAAAAAGAGCGAATTGAGTTTCCAAAAATATCCATCTTCCTTCATACGATAAATTATAAGTCAAAACAAAGAAATCTAATTACTTTCTTGTTACTTAAATAAAGTAAACCAATTTAATTCTTCTAAAAAATTTATTTATAACAGACTTGTTTGCCCTAGTTTTTCTCTTCTGTAATTTAATAAAATAATTACACATTAAAGGGTACATAAAAAAGTACAACGATTTATTATCAATTATAAAACACAGTTTTACATTAATCAACAGTAGGATAACAATAAAAAAATGAATTTGTAACAAGTGGGGTTGTAAAATGAAAAAAATTTGAACTCGCTGTAAAATTATTGGCACTAACATTATAAAATATTTCAAAGCATTTAATATCAAAAATTTAATAAAAGCAAAAACTTAAATTTATGCTTTCAGTCTTTATATTTTTATTAAGTACACAAATGTTCAATGATAGGAATTCTTTTTGTCCACTTTCAGTCGGGCAATTCGATTGATATTATAGGTAATACTGGT
The DNA here is from genome assembly GCA_963924605.1 of Malthinus seriepunctatus. Taxonomy (NCBI): domain Eukaryota; kingdom Metazoa; phylum Arthropoda; class Insecta; order Coleoptera; family Cantharidae; genus Malthinus; species Malthinus seriepunctatus. The sequence continues at coordinate 17,892,464 of OZ004603.1, forward strand.
TTGAACATATCTGCCTTTTTTATTTTTAAATCTGACTTTTCGTGTTGCTGCTGCATTTCCATACCGTTTGAACGATGTTCACTGTTGTAAGCAATATTACCATATTCTTGTAATAAAGGACAAGTGCTTAGTATAAACGAACAAAAATCCTTTCGCATTCCAAACCACCCTAAAATAAATTTTTTTAAATAAGGAATTAATGATTTAATTTCGTTACTTACATTTATTACCTCCTTTTGCACTAAACGACATGAAGATTAATGTTATAAATGATACAAATAAAGGTGTAGATACAGCTGTATAACTCATATCAATGTCTTTGTCTAACTTATTAGCTAATAATACCTATAATAAAAGAATTAGTCAGAAGACGCAAGTGGAGTGCAATTGGGTTTAAAAAGAGCCAAACTTCCAAGCAAGATAACCGCTAGTTAATGGTTATCGACTTTAGACTTTAATATTAAATGGAAGTCACAAGCTAATTTCTCTTCACTATAAATTTGTAAAATACAAACCTGAAATATTAAAATTGGTATAACAAGAAAAGTATAACCAACGGCTGATTGAAAACTTGATTTTCGTTGTTGAGCTGTTACTTCAGGCGTTCGTAATAAAATGGCAGCAAATATAATTGTATACAAAACACCTACCTACAAATAATTTATTTGTATTACAATAAAATTAATTTAAAAATCGTAATAAGCTTCGTGCATCCAATATCTCATCACACAAAAATCCAAAAGCTTTCTTACGATGATTTGGATTAGAAATGAGAGTTAATACTAATGTATGTTGGTGATTTGATTAACTTACCAATGATAGGCACATTACTATCCACAAGGGCACAAAAACTACCTCCCACGACCAAGTAATAAATTCATCCATACGAAGAGCCAAAAATATAAACTGCAATACATTTACGGCACAAAACAGCTCCAACTAAAAAATATTATAAAAATTTAGAATTATTATGAACAATTACTTACTTCAAAAGATCGATCGTGTTTAACAGCCCAAATACACACAGCGATGCTAACAATCGATATAAATATTAAAGGTATAAATATCAATATCCACAAATTTCTTTTAGCCTCTAATTTATCACATACTAGTAGCTCAAACATAAGCAATATTAAATGTAACGCTAGCGAAATAAGCATCGATTTATAATGAATATAAGCTTCTCCTTCCAATCTAAAATGTGGGTATCTCCACCAAACATAACTACCGATAGTAGCACCAACAATAACCAAAAATTTCCACAACCAAATTGGTGTAAAAACACACCAATAAGACCAAGTTAAATGTCCATCTAATCGTAAAGCAAGAAGTGCTACGAATACTAACAAACACGAGTGTACGATAAATTTGCTGCAAATAAATAATTTTAAAAATTGCTCTAAATGATTTTTAAACACACCTTGGATTAAAGTCTTGAAAAAGTTGTTGTAAATTCATGTTACCTACTCTTGGAGTTCAACATTTGCTTTGTTAAATTATATCAAAATATGATTTTCACGATATATGTAACCACACGGTAAACAAAAAATCTTAAAATAACTCGGCAAACAACAATATAAACTTTAGCACCAACATTAATAGAATTGGAAAGTTAACAATTATGCAAGTTATTCATTGCTTTTAATTTAAAAAATTAATCAACTTGCAGTGTTTAAATTGACATTTAATAACAAAACAATCCGATACGGACCAACAGTGGCGCACGTACGATTTTAACTTTTTCCAATCCAAAAAAAAATAATAAAAATTTTTTTTGCATTTCTCGACGTTTTGAGTCACGCTGATTCCAAAAATGAAAATAAAATTTTTTCGATTTTTTGAACCAAAATGTCCAATGTATGTATGTCCCCCACCCCCCGCCCTAGAGCAAAAACTACTGAACCAATTTTTGATAAAATTTGATTTTAATCAAAATTAGCAAAAAAATTTAAGCAAAAATAGCTTTAATAAGAAATATATATAGGGTGTCCAAAAATAAGGTGGTTATTTTGAGCGCATATTTGAAAATTTGAGCCAAATTCATTTCAACTTGGCTATAAGATAGTACATGTGAGCCCCAATTAAAAAAAAATTTCAAATTATTTTATTTAAAATGGCGGTCAATAGAACGATTGTCCCATTTTGTGGTTTTTCCCTTATAAATTGGCCGGTAATAATTATTATAAAAATTTCAAAACGGCATTGTACAGCCAAAATATAAGGCTTTCGTCCTAAACAAGTCGATTTTCAAAAGAGTTTCAAAATTACCTACCTTTAAGGGGTCAAAATAGATCAAAATTTTGAAATACATTTTCTCAAAATTCGCTTCCTGTTAAACCAGAGATTACAAAAATATCAAAATTTTTATGAACACCCTGTATATTTTTTAATATTTTAAAAGCTCGTAAAATTAGCTATTACACGATACCAAACACTTATATTTTGACTTCCGGTTTAACCGGAAATGGGATCAAATTTTTTAATTTAAATAGAACGCCCTATGTAGTATGTATTTTTCAATATTTTGAAAGCTCGTTAAATTAGCTTTCTGAAGATATATAAAATAATGTATATTTTGAGCTTTAATTTATGCCAAAAAAAAAAAATTAAAAGATTTGACGGACGGAAAAAGTTCCTCGTATGGCCACTTCCGTTGTTTTTACTTATCAACAATAGAAAAGTGTTATGAGTTATTATAGTACGCCACTGAGATTTTTTTTAAATGACAGATGACATCTCGAGCATCAACAAAACGAACATAACCATTAAATTGTTATGTATCTGTAAACTGTCATCTTATTTTTCTTAGAATTCGATTATCCTCATGTGATTGCAAGAGTTTATTACGTATTTTAACAATGGGTTCTTCCTTAGTTTTAAGTTTGTTAACATTTACTATCTTTTTAATAGCAACTTCTTCATCCATAACAATAAAACCGATTCTTATCAATGGCACTTATAATCAGTGGTTCAACAGCACAGTTAATAACACCCTTGAATACATTGTTGTGTTTAACAAAAGTCAGGTAATTTCAAAATTTTTCATTAAACTCGATTTAATATAAATTTGTAGACTAACGACTCGACGAGAGTTTTTGTTCAAAGCAACGATGCGACACAAGAAGCTCCTTTAATGGTTGTAGTAAGACAACAAAGAGAAGTCAACTCGTGGCAGTTACCTTTGTTAGTTTCGAGCGACTCTGGTAAAATTGCTTTTGATCAAACTGCGAGAACTCTTTGTCCTAGTAATGTGGCAAATATATCGAATCTTTTAAAAGCTTTAGTTAGAAATGAAACTGAAGAACCGATAATTTCAATTTCTACCGCTTCGAAAACAAATGTTACTTTTAATATTCGTGTTATTGATGATGTGAATATTTTTGTTAATTTATCGGTTTTGTATAATATAACAATTTCACCAAGCGAACCGAGGTACTATTATTACGATTTTTCGGAAGAAAAGAGTAACCCAGATGCAAACTACGATACTGTATTACTAGAAGTCAATTCTACTAATAGCGTTTGTATGACAGTCAGTATTCAAAATGCTTCGGTAAGGTCCTTACTACAAGCAAAATACCTAAAAATTAACTTAATTGGTTTTAGTGTCCTGTATATGACTTAAATCACGATGTAACATTTCAAGGTTATTGGGAGACAGTCGACCGACAAGGTGGAATAACCATAACTGTATGTAGTCAAAGATATTAATAACTAGTTCTACTTATACAAATTTTTACAGAAAGATCACTTTCCGAAAGGATTTTTTGTAGTTTTCAGTGCAAAAGGTGATGATACAGATTGTGTTGGAACTACTAAAATGATTGTAACAGAAAATCGTTCTAAAAATATCAGCTTTATCATTAGACCTAGTATTTCTTACAACTATTACGTTATAGCTGTATTAGTAACTTTAACTCTTATTATCGCTACATATTTCATTCTTATAATTACATTTTGGTGGTTATCTAAAAAAGTATGCAAGCCTCCAAATATGACTTACGTAGAAGATTGTGACACCGAAACAATACAGGAAGCTCTAAGTCCTACTTCAAGAACAGGTGAATTAATTTTATTTAAATAAAAGATGATAGCGAGTTGTTTTTAGAACCTGCATCTTCTGATAATGTTTCTATCGACGAAACAGAATATGATACAATAGCAGATCTGGATTACGATAGACGAATTGTTTTGGGACGCCCCGAAATCTTTCTATCCGACTTAGCACGTAAAGATCCGCGAGTTTTACAAAAGAAATCCTATTTTTACTTATGGAATGTTTTAACAGTGGCTATATTTTATGGTTTACCGGTTATTCAACTTGTAATTTATTACCAAAATGTAATATTGTTTAGTTTGATAGTAATTGTAAACTAAAGTTTAATTTTTAGGTTTTGAACGATACAGGAAATCAAGATCTTTGTTATTATAATTTCTTATGTGCACATCCGTTGACTCTTTTTAGCGGTTTTACCATTAGCGATTTCAATCATTTATTTTCCAACGTCGGTTATATTATGTTTGGTATTTTGTTTGTCTTTATAGTTCACAGAAGGGAAAAATTACACAAAGACGGTGTTTTTGATAAGGTAATATTGTTACATAATTTGTTGCAAATATTAAGAATTTTATTTTGCAGTATTTTGGAATTCCTCAACATTTTGGAATTTATTATGCCATGGGTGTAGCCCTTATAATGGAAGGGGTTCTTTCTGGTAGTTACCACATATGTCCAAATCATTCTAACTTCCAATTTGGTAAAAATGGTTTTTTACATAACTCTTCAGACATTTTAAATATTTTATTTCAGATTCTAGTTTTATGTACGTAATGGCTGTTTTATGTATGGTTAAGTTGTATCAAACTCGACATCCTGATATAAATGCGAGTGCTTATGCTACATTTGGCGCTTTAGCAATTGCAATCGTTTTAGGCATAATCGGTATTTTAGAAGCTAATTTAGCATTTTGGATTACATTTACTGTTTTACATATAATCGTTTGTTTATTATTAACGGCGCAAATTTATTATTTTGGTTATTGGAAATTAGGTAAACCTTTAATTTACGACTTACTGTTCAATTCTACTCTCAATTACCGTTGTAGATAGAGGCGTATTTCATCGAGTTTACTATGGTTTCCTATATGACTTTCGTGCTTCCTCATGGAGTGGATTGAAGCCTATTCACAAAGGTAGCACCATCAAACTTCAAATCATTTGCTCAAATAATAATTTTAGGTCGTATGGTTTTACTTGTAATTGGAAACCTTTTTAATTGGGGTCTCGCCATATTAGGAAATTATCATCATCAAAGAGACTTTGCAACTTACCTCCTTGCCATTTTAATGTCGAACACAATGCTTTACTTTATTTTTTATATAATTATGAAGGTAAAATTCAACATCAACACTTGCAGTAATTTTAACAATTAAAATTTCAGTTTTTACATAAGGAAAGGCTTAATGTGCAAGCCACAATGTATCTCTTCCTCGCAACAGCTTGTGCAATATCTGCTATATACTTTTTTTATCATAAATCGATTTCGTGGGCTGTAAGTTTAATTTTTTTCACCGTTTACTTTATGAATTATTGTTTGTTTTAGTTAACTCCGGCTGGATCGCGTCAATTTAATAAGAAATGTGCTCTTTTTGAGTTTTACGACTTCCATGACATTTGGCACTTCTTAAGTGCTATTGGAATGTTTTTCACCTTTATGGTATTATTAACGCTAGACGATGATTTATCCCATACTTTACGATCTAAAATTAAAGTGTTTTAATAGTTGCGTTTTTATTTTAAGACATGAATGATAAATATAGTAAGTCTTATTTTTATAAAATTATGTGATATTTGTGTTATGAATTAAATAAATCTATTTAAAAAAATTGCGTAATTTGAATGTACCGCCTAAATACTGTTGGGGAATTTCAAGTTTTTGTTGTTTTTTATAACATAACCTCACTTTTTGTATACTGTTATTGGCGTTCGTATCAAATTCGGTTTATAAGATAAGTAAGATACTTCGATTACTTTAAAGGACTAAAATAGGATTTTAAAAATGGTAATTATTCAAAACAACCATTTAAAACCCGAAAAAATTTTTTATTTTTTTAGGCCCATACGATACTTCTCGTCCAACCGGGCGTAAATCCTGAAACTAGAACGTATTCTGACTACGAATCTGTAAACGAATGCATGGAAGGTGTATGTAAAATCTATGAAGAACATTTAAAAAGGCGTAATCCAAATACCCCAACGATAACTTACGATATATCTCAATTGTTTGATTTCGTCGATCAGGTAAGTTTTAACACTTTTAGAAAAACTAAATAATATGGTTTGAATTAGCTTTCAGATTTAAGTTGTTTAGTGTACCAAAAATCTACAAATACTTACGCTCCGTATAATAAAGATTGGATAAAAGAAAAAATTTATATTCTGCTGCGACAAGCTGCCGGTCATACGGACTAAGTTTGTTTTCGAAATTAAACACTAATTAGGGTTTAAAATTTATATTAATGTCTTACTTTTGAATAATATGTTAATTTAATAATTCTTTAAGTTGATTAGAAACTACTAGTATTTCATTTTGTATTAAGTTGAAAAAAAATAGAAACTTGGATTGTTAAAAATGTTACTTTAACAATAATATTTGATAATTAATATTTCCTAGAAGTGCAATTACACATGTAAAAGGTATTAGTTGTACTATTGGAAAATCAGTTATAATCCAGTGAATTGTAATTTGAATAGTTGAAGAAAATCAAACTCTTAATCGTGTCGTTTATTGAATTCAAGTACAAAATTATTTTTAGTCGCATTAAGTAACTCGAACTTTGCAAATTACAGTTTATAAAATTATAATTTATTTCAACTTTTGGCTTACGAACGACATTTATGTTTTATTGTACAAAATTGTATTAATTTCTGAGAAACTCTTTTTCTTAGTTTCTGGTAAATAAAAATAAATAAATAAAGTAGCTAATAAACAACAAATTGTAAAAAACCAAAATCCTCCTGCCATACCAATAATTTCAGTAACATTTTGAAAATATCTAGTAATAAAGAAAGCCGCGATGTAACAAACTGATGTTGTCGCCGTTGATGCTGCTAACTTAATATTTGGTGGAAATAATTCAGCCATAATTGTCCACGGTAAAGGTCCTAATCCAATTCTAAATGCAACGATATAAACCACAAGCGAAGTAACTGGTAACCAATATAAAGCATCAACATCTCTATTTTGCTCTTTTAAATAAAAATAAAAGCCGAGAGGAGCTTGTGCTAATACCATAGTAATAGTGGACATCATCAAAGTTATCCGTCTTCCAGCCGTATCAGCTAAAATTGGTGTTAATATACTAGGAATCACTTGAGCACTACCGATTATAATCGAAGATAATTCTGATCGCATATCACTACCGGTCGCTTCAAAAATTGTCTGAGTGTAAAACAAAACAACATTAATTCCAGATAACTGGTGAAACAAAACTAAACCCAAAGACAAAACTAAAGCTCTAATTAAACCGTACGATTTTAAAATATCCATAAAACTTCCTTTCGATAACAAATGTTCTTCGACGGTTCGTTTAATATCTTCTAACTCGACAGATACACCTTCTTTTGTATCCGCTCTAAATTTTTTCAAGCAGTCTTCAGCTTCTGAATATTTTTTATTTTGGACTAAATAATATGGTGTTTCAGGAAAAAATGAAAATGTCATAATGAAAAGAATAGGAAAGACGGTGCACATTAAATTAAAATTCATTATTGAAATGAATGGTCCAACTGCGTACGAAAAGAATAAACCGCACGTTAAAAAAACGTTCATAATGCTACTAAGTGTGCCTCTGTTGCTCGATTCTGATATTTCACTTACGTAGTTTGGTAAAACACAAAAAACGTTTCCTAAAGTAAATCCGTTTAAAAATCGAGCTATGTAATATAAAATGATGTTTTTAGCAAAGGCTAAAATTAAAAAAGCTACTGCACTAGGTAAACCCGCACATATTATTAGTGTCTTTTTTCTTCCTATGCGATCTGATAAATAGCCTGCTAGATATGGACCCGAAGCTGCCCCTAACGATAAAATCGAACCAATCCATGATTGCTCGTCTTTAGTTATAAATCGACCTATTGGATTGTCATCGGTTTCAACGTCTCCGTTTAATTTTGAAATAACAGGAGAAGACCACGTTAACGATATTCCTGCAGCTATGCATATTAAATTCACTGAAATGAAAGTTGAAATAGTAAAATCTCCTACGAGTGTATGTTACGATATTTTAAAACGACTTCTTAGCTCGTTGTTGAAGAGAGTCAAAGGAAGAGGCTCATTTGAAAAGTTGTAAGTCTTTACAGATATACAGGGTGGGTGACTATGTGAAATTCGTCCTATATTTAATAATACTTAGGCACATGCAGGGTGATTTTGTTAGCTCCCTGCTCGGGCGCCAATTGTAACACCTAAAACAGCTTTACCTAAATGTGGCCTCTAGGTTCGCTTAAGGAGATATAACCGGTTCAGGACCCACCCTGTATACATAAAAGACTTTCATATGTCTACAAAAGGCGCGAGTCTTTAAGTAGACACCCCACAATCCCAAACAAAAGTTACATTTAGCCAAGCAGTCTGATGTTTAAAATATCGTCATATTTATGACTCATGATGAGGTAGAAAGGATTCAACTTACCTACAATAACAGTGTTGTATAAATAAATGTGATTTTTAACTTTCTTTAAACTTATTTTGGATAATTGCAGTTTACTTTTGTTACTTTTTATTTCGCTATTTTCAGGAGAACTGAAAGAAAATGCATAAATGTTAGTAAATCGTTTTATACTTGAAGAACAAGAAGGAAATTCATTTTTATAGCTTTGCAGATTTTGGAGTATCAGTACAATGGGAGACGGTTTACATAATAATTATACATGCGTCTCAAGAAACGTGAAATAACATCAACATGGCTATCTTTGTTATTGTTATTCCGTTATTATACTTCATTCAAGGAGACGAGATAGTGAATGTAAACAAACAACCCGCGTGTTGTGCACGTGAACACTTCTGTTTAGCGCTGTGATTGGCTCTAACGTATAAACTTATTTTAAGCTTGTTGCATGGTTACCTAACTGCGTTGATGCGGATAACTCATATTATAGTGGCAATTAGAGCTGGGACGAATACAGGAAAAATGTAATCGATTATAAATAATTAAATGATTGAGACAACTTTAACTAATGAGCTTTTAGGGAATTATTATGAAACCGGCTGTTATTAATAATTTTTGAAAAATTTACACCGTATTTAATTTAAGTTTACGTAAAACCGCGCTCGTGAGAACTTGCACGTGCACGTGAACATCACATGCAACACTATCTCGTCTCCTTGAATTTAGTATAGTGGTGATTAACCGTTTGAAATAGGGCATACATTTAAAAACAAAAGTTATTCAACTCCTTAAGGAGCACAACCTAAAATTATTTTCATCTACAGGGTGTTGTATTACTGCTCGGCAAGAATATTTTTAATTTTTAAAAGTCGAAATTTTTATTTCGACTTGGAATTAAGTCGCCTACATGGCCATATTACATTTTTTAAATTTCTCGGCGGTGTTGCCAAGTTATTAATTTTTTTCTCTAAAAAATGCCCGCAACACGTGTTGCTTTAGAAAATCGTACTGAAGCCGTTGTTCAAGGAATATTGGCAAAAAATTTTTTCCTAGGTTGTTATGGCTATCCTCTATGCTATTAAAATTAAAAATGTTCGATTAAAGTGTACAGGGTGTTTATTAAAGGGACCCGAATTTGTTTATTTTCAAATTACCATAAATCGTTATTTTCAAATGGAACACCCAGTATATTTTGCAAATTTAGTATCTAAATTTTACAAGAAATTCAAATATATAAAAATATACAGGGTGTTCCATTTGAAAATAACGAGTTATGTTCATTTAAAAATGATTAACTTTGGGTCGCTTTAATGAACACCCTGTACAATTTAATCGAACTTGATAAATTTCATAGCATGAAAGATAGCCAAACTACCCAGAAAAAAATTACGTTATTATTCCTTGAACAGCGGTTTTAGTACAATTTTATAAAGCTCCGCGTGTTGCGGGCATTTTTTAAAGAAAAAATTAATAACTTGGCAACACCGCCGAGAATTTAAAAAAATTTAATTTGGCCCTGTAGGCGACTTAATTCCAAATGGAAATATAGAAAAATATACAGGGTGTTCCATTTAAAATAATTAAAAATGTTCTCGCCGAGCAGTGCTACAACACCCTGTGGAAATGAAAATAATTTTATGTTATGCTCCTTAAGGTTTTGAATAATTTTTGTATTTAAATGTATGCCTTATTTTAAACGGCTAGGGAGCTATCAGTGGCGTAACTAAGAGTTTGGGGGCTTTCCTGCAATATCCAGAGTTGAGTCCCTACCCACTGTTAATAATCATTCTATTTGACCACAAATCGATTTTATAAGAAATTTTGATAATAAACTATGTTTTGGGGGCCCTTTCTATCCTGGGGCCATATCACATCGCGGGCCCGTTATTTACGCCACTAGGAGCTATCGAAGACGGTCGCTTCAATGAATCACCCTGTAGAGAGAACTATTCAAAAAATGTTGTGTTTTTTGGTTAAATTACGGCAAATTTAGTCACCTTCACGGTTAACTCAATGCTGCTTTTGTTTTTTTAGATACTTTGAAAATTGAAAAAGTGTATTTTTTTTAAATGCCTATAACTTTTTTATTAATGAAGATAATTTCAATTTTGAAAAAAGAATTAATAGACACTACTAAAACCAATAAATTTAATGTACAAAATAATTATTTTATTGTATCGTTTTGGAGATATATGATGCAAAATTAATTTTTTTTAATTGCAAACTTAAGTCTCCATTTTATGTTATTAAAAAGCTAATTTTTTTCTCTTTTCAATAATATATGGGTTAATTCTAGTAATTTTTTTATGATAAAATAAAAATTTAAACTTTTATTATTTGTGTTAATTAAATTATAATTTTTGAATACCAAGTTACCTACAAAAACAAAACAGTCGAATAAAAAATAAACAACTGAAATTAAATAAATTGAATATCAAGTGATCAACGTAAAGGTAAAAATAACCTATAAAACTTGCTAACATTTTTTTAAGACATTTTAGTTCAAAAAAACGAACATTTTTTTTTAAATTTTTGGAATCAGGGGGACTCAAAACGTCAAGAAATGCAATAAAAAAAATTTTGATTTTATCTCGATTATAGTAAAAGTTAAAATAACCTCATCGACCCTTATATTTTTGAAAAGAGATAAAAAATGGCTTTTCAATAACATAAAAATAAGACGTTTGCGTTTAAAAAAAACATAACAAAAAGAAGCAATCACGTGATTAACTTTTAAGGGCGCATTAAATGTAAACCACCTCTGACGCCACAGGTGCGTGTTTATATAAAATTTAAAAAGAGTAAAAATCTAATAATTTTACCAATTGATTCACTTTAAAAAAATAAAAATAATTTTAATTACCTTTTAAGATCCTCTGAAATTTTCTTGCTGTCTTGTTTATTTACATTCATTTCACTTTATCAAAAAACCACAAATTAAAAATTTTCCAATATTACATCTTTAGTGATCAACTGTGGTAAATAATAGGTTTTGGTTTATTGCTTCGATAAAATACCGACCTTGCTAAGATTCATATCAAACAATTTGTACCTAAAAATTAGAAAAAAAATGTTTGCAATTTAACCTATAATTATTGTTAATTTAATAATTTTTTTCAAATTTATTAATGACTTACTTGAAAAGAAGTTTTTTTTATATGTATGTAAAATTTTCATTTGAGTGGTAACTCGTATTTAAATTAAAATTTGTAATTTACCCTCAACATACTTTGATTACTCGACATTTGGTTCAAGTGAACTAAACCATCGTTGAATTAATTTTATGATAATATAAGGACATATAGGTACTTCAACTAATTGATATTATTTACTGCTAAAATTTTAAATTTTTGTGGGTTATTTAAACTGTTGCATGCAATTATAATTTTATAATATCTTCAGACACAATAGATAATTATTTTTTTATTTCTTGTTCTAATGGTAACGAACCCTAGTGTTTTGAGTGAGCTTCAGTACAGCGAACTAGAGGGTTTTGGTTAACAAAAATTATTGTTTACTGAAATTAACAACAATTAATTATAGTAATTTGATTGTATAATTTCTGTAAATTTCCACAACAAACAAAAATATAATAGAAAGAGGGCAAAGACATTATAGTTTTAATTTTTTGTTTCTAAAAATTCGCTTAATTCGCCCCAGCTCGAACCAAAAGATGGTTCAAATTTGGAGGAACTATTTTGCTCATTTTCTCATTTTCGATTAGCAAAAATGAAAGTTGAAGACTTCTATATTTTTTTAATAAAAAAAAGTTTTTTCTACAACTGTCTACCTATTTCACCTATTTGAATTTTCAAAAATCGAACGTATAGCTTCCCTAAAGCTTTAGAAAAATAGGAAATTTTATATGCCCCTTATCAAGGCGAACAATCACTTCCATAAAAATTTCAAAAAGGCAAAGTATAGCCAAAATATAGAGCTTTCGTTCTAATTCAGTCGATTTTTAAAATCGTTTCAAAATTTACTATGTTCAAAGGGCCACAATAGATCACAATTTTTAAATAGATTTTCTCAAAATTCCCTCCGCCTTATTTTTTTATTTTTTGAATATGTTACAGACAACGTAATGCTCTACAGAACTCCGCTTTTTTAATAACTTGTACCTAGCGAAACCGGAGTTATGATTTTTTGAATGTAAAAATTTCAAAAAACTATTACTTCTGTAGTAATAAAATAAAAACTTTAAAATTGATATATGTATTAATCCCATGAATATCTATTATTAGACACTATTTTTGGTTAACACAACGCTTCCGATTAAACCGAAAATGATAAAAATATTAAAAGTTTGTAGTAATGGGTGGGCCACACTACATGATTTCTCATAGGAGAAGTCATATGACTTCTCCTATGAGAAATCATAGCAAAATAATAACCAAAAATTATAGGGAATTTTCAGAATAAAACTGTTGGTTATTTACTATATTTGGTTATTTACACCAAATATTTGGTTATTTACCCCAAATATGGTAAATAACTAACAGTTTTATTCTGAAAATTCCCTATTATTTTTGGTTATTATTTTGCTATGATTTCTCATAGGAGAAGTCATATGACTTCTCCTATGAGAAATCATGTAGTGTGAACCACCTTTAACACCTTATATATTTTAAATATTTTTTCTCGTACAATTAGCTGTTACACGATACCAAAAACTTTATATTTTGACTTCCGGTTTAGCCGGAAACTAAAACACCTTTCTTAATTTAAATGAAACACTCTCTATATTTTTTCAATATTTTGAAAGCTCGTAAAATTAGCTATTTGTAGACTGCGAACACTTTGTACTTTACTTTCGGTTTAACCGGAAATGGGAATAGTACGCACCAAAAAGTTCCCGGTAGGGCCATATCCGTTGTTTTCAGTATAATATTTTTTGTCACTTTATTTTTGCTTCTTCAACGGAATGGGTGGATCATACAATATTGTATATTAAATTAAATCCAACTACTCTCTCACCTACGTAGCAAGCACACGCACTAATGATACAAAGTTAGTTACTCTGGAAAAATTAAAATATGGCGAATAATAACAGATAATAACTAAAATTACGGTAAAATTAGGTGGTTAGATAAATAATAGTTTTGAAATCAAATTATAGATAAATATTGCGTACTTCCTAGTAATACAATTTTCCTTTGAATTTCTACATCAGAATTTTCGATCAGAATCAAACGCTCCCATTAAATTTAATTCTTAAACTAAATTAATTAAGAGTTTTATAGTACCTGTTGTAAATTTGAATATATCTATCTATTTAAATAAAGTATAGGTACTCTAAATAGGTAAGTATAGTTCAGAAAAACATTCAGTGGTGTGTTATAAGCAACCAGTTATAATATAACGTTAACGTTGAGTCTTTTTTCTTTATTCAACAGAATGCAACAGACATATATCCAGCTTCGTTCAACGACTCAACACTGACGTTATAAATAACCGGTTCCTTACAACACACCACTGATTATTTGGTTAAAAGGTTAAAACGCAATAATAACCTTATTACGGTTTATGGTCGATTATGGTACTTAGGGGTTGTCAAGTAATTACCTGCTTTGAAAGTTTATCGCATTTTCAATGCGCCCTTAAAACCAAATGTTTTAAGTACCAAAAAGTGCCATAATCGACCATAAATCTTAAAAAGATTATTTTTGCATTTGAACCAAATAATGTTCACCTCAACTATACCATGTTGTAATTTTTTAAGTGTAACTGATGTAACTTAAAACAAAAGGTTCTTTTCAGAGCAGCATATATTCCTCAAAATCTAAACCCAAGGTAATTTTATTAAACAACAATACATTAAATAAAGAAAAAAATAATAACATACCGGATATTTATATTTTATAAATTACCTTATTAATAAATAAAAAAATATTATGTATGAACGATATATCGTGCCAGTTACAATAGGTAAGTATAGGTACATTTTAGAAAATTAACGATGAATGAAATAAATCATATTAATTTAGTGAAATTAGCTTTAATATGGACAATAAACTTTTTTGTTATTATGTTGTTTTATTAAATTGTCTAGCCACATAAAATTTTTAGTGTTAACAGTTTTCAACAACGAGACATTAAATTATAGTACCTCTGCCTAATGAATGGTCTACCTACATAAAATAAGAATAAAAACTAATAGCTTAGGTGTACATTTTCGTAAAAACACAAAGATAAACAAAATGTATGCATTCAATTATATATCGAACTAAAAATCGATTATTTAAATCGGATTATTACTTGCAGAGATACAGCGTAATTAAATTTAATCGAATCAGCAATCTTTAATTCAACATTGTAGACAACGCAAGCGATGGAGCGAGGGGGACTCGACGGTTTCCAACTATATACGACCAAAGACTATACAGTGTAAGACTGGCAAAGCTTATGGGCCGAATGTGATCAAAAATCCCTGCTACAGAAGATGTCGCTAGTCACCGGGGCATTTTCGAGTGAATAAGATAGCATGTCAAGGCGGGAGCAACAAAGAAAGGGGTAAAACAAGTTTATCCTTCGAGGGATTTTAAGCGATTTTGACCTTTAAAAACCTTTCACATTTTTTAATATAGGTTTCGGTAGTCTCTTGTATATGGTCTTTGATACGACCTAAGAATTGATCTCTGAAAAATTCAGCTTTCATCTAATTATTTCCTCTAATTTTCGTTATTTCACTTTCACATCAAGACATACAGGGTGATTTTTTTAAGTGGTACTAACATTGGGATCTCGGAAACCGTAAGAGTTACGAGGTTGGTTAAATTAGCAAAAAGTTGAATATTTTAATGATCTTTAAGAATCCGTTTAGAAAATTCAAAAATTCAAAATGGTTTTCGAGATAATGCAGAAAAATTGAAAATTGGCAATTTCGTTTTTCGACTGTAATTTCAAAATGGCGTACTTTAGAAAAAAAAATTTTCGGGCAAAATTTTCAGGAGATCAAAAAAGCTATCAAACGATACCAAACTTGACTTTTTATCACATCGACGCTAGGCGTCGCGACGTACAACTTTTCATTTTCTTATGGGGGACCTATCACTTTTTTAACAAATATTACTCAGTAGGCTTGTCTAAATTCGGATACCAAATGACAACATTCTATCTAGTACTTTTCTTAATTTTCACAACTTTTCAGGTTATGTTATGTTACGTAATGTTAATATTTTACTTTATGTTATTTATTACGATTAAAAATAACGACTAAAACCTAGTTTTTAAAGTTTTAGAGAAATAATTTTATCAGGAAATAAAATTTCATTACTAAGATTTAATAAAAATAATAATTTGATTTATTTTTATTTCGAGCTCAACTTAATTTTCAAAAATTTAAAAGCTAAGTTTTAATCGTTATATTTCATCGTAAAAAATAACATTTAACTAAAATATTAATATTACCTAACATAACATAATCTGAATAGTTGTGAAAATAAAGAAAAGTACAAGATAGGATGTTGTCGTTTGGTATCCGAATTTAGACAAACCTACTGAGTAATATTTGTTAAAAAAGTGATAGGTCCCCCATAAGAAAATGAAAAGTTGAACATCGCGACGCTTAGCGTCGATGTGATAAAAAGTCGAGTTTGGTATCATTTGATAGCTTTTTTGCTCTTCTAAAAAAAATTCCCAAAATTTTTTTTTTAAAGTACGCCGTTTTGAAACTACAGCCGAAAAACGAAATTGCCAATTTTCAATTTTTCTGCATTATCTCGGAAACCATTTTGAATTTTGGAATTTTCTAAACGGATTCTTAAAGATCATCAAAATATGCAACTTTTTGCTAATTTAACCAACCTCGTAACTCTTACGGTTTCCGAGATCCCAATGTTAGTACCACTTAAAAAAATCACCCTGTATAAATTAGGATGTTAGATCCGCAATTTTGGCGATTTACTCGGTAACCGATTTTTGTACAATAAAATTTTATAAAATCAAAATATTCTATAAAACGTGAGCTACATCTTTTATTTGAAAATTGATTCAATTACTATATTATTACACATTTTATAGTTAAAAGAAGAAGGATTGAAAATGAAAATTTCAGTAAATTGGCTCATAATTTTATGGCCTGTACATTTTCAAAAAATACAAGGATAGAAAAACTTTAGTTATTATATTATCTATCTAATGAAAAAAATATTATTTAATTCGCACTGCTACTTAGTGAGATACAGCGCAATCGACTTTAGCCAAATCCGCCATCTTTAATTCCAAATTGTAGGCAACGGAAGCGGGGCACGGGAGGGACTCGACAGTTATTAAGTGTTTATGGCCTAAGAATTCGTTGTTGAAAAATTCAGTTTTACCCTTATTATTTCCTCTATTTTTTGTTATTTCACTGTATTATTTTAAAAATTGGAAAAAATGAAAATTTGTATTTCAAAATTGCGAATTTTTAATCTAATGATAGGCAACCAACTATACGCACTTGTACAATTAAAAGCATAAGTTGTAAAACTTCTATTTTATTTGTTTTCAAATTTCAGCTAGAAAACTTTTTCAGCAAACGTCAAAAAAAGTCGACTTTGTATCACTCAATATGTAAAAGAGAAGTTTAACTTTCTCGCCTCCTACTTTTAACCACCTTTCTCTGTCTTGGCAGATAAAGTAAATCTTAACCCAACATAATTGGGTAAAAGAATGTTTTCAAAGCATTTGTAATGTAAAAAATTTAATGTTTTTAAATTTTTCTTTATAATTTGATCGTTGCGTTTAATAATTAGCTTTTTTTTACAAGTTAAAGTTAATTTTAAAAAATATTTGACATTTAAACTACAAGTAATTGACAAGGGATGACGTTCTTTCAAAATTGTCAGTTTTACGCTTTACGTTTGAAGAAAAAGTAAAATGTTTTATAAGGAGAGAAAATACTGATTTGTGTGACTCGCCTGTATTGGCGGACTCGCTCGCTACGCTCGCTCATTAGCTAAAAACAGTCTTGTTACACAAAACAGTACTTTCTCTCCTAATAAAATAATGTACTATATAGTTATATTTTTCTTGTAAAATTAGAATTTGCAATTAATATTATCAGAGACTGAAGAAAAAAAGTAAAAAGTACTAAAAAGTTAAAATACTGTTTATAATAATAAATATTGATAAATATACATTTTTAAAAGTTATAAATTTATAAAATTTACAAAATTAAAGCTTCTTTGTTTTGTACTCCTTTAGCTGCTCGCTTGCGGTTTTGCTCTAAGCTAATTTTTCACTGCAAAATTATTTATTTCAAGTCGCTTTTATTACCGTATAAAATAAGATTAATTTCTTGAAACGTCTTCTTCTTAGTTTCGGGTAAATGAAAATAAACGAAAAGTATTCCCAAAATGGAAAAACAAGCAAAAATCCAAAAACCACCACCCATGCCTATACATTGAGCTAAATTGTGAAAATAACGAGTTATAATAAATCCCAAAACGTAACAAAAAGAGGTTGTAAAAGTACAAGCAGCGGATTTTATACTAGATGGAAAAAGTTCCGCCATTATCACCCACGGTAAAGGACCATAACCAATACGGTAAGTAACGATAAAAACAACCAAAGACGTAACGGGCAACCAATAAATAGCACTTACATCATACCCGTTATCTTTTAAATAAAAATAAACCCCCAAAGGTGTTTGTGACAACAACATTCCAATTGATGAAAATAAAAGTGTTGGTCTTCTTCCAGCTCTATCAATTACAAAGAAAGTAATTGCGGATGGAATTAATTGGGCACCACCTATGAGCATGGAAGAATAAGTAGATGGAATTCCACTACCTGTAGATTGAAAAATAGTTTGAGTGTAAAACAAGACTACGTTAATACCAGAAAACTGTTGAAATAAAACTAACCCAAAAGATAAACTTAAAGCTTTAACCAATTTGGGCGACTTAAAAATATCTATTATGCTCATCTCGTTTACCAATTTTTCTTCCAGGGTCTTTTTAATATTTTCAAATTCCGTTTGAACATCTTCTCTCGTTTTCGTTCTCAATTTTTGTAACGAGTCTTGTGCTTTTTCATATTTTTGTTTTTGAATTAAATAGTACGGTGTTTCGGGATAGAAGCTGAATAAAATTATGAAAAGTGCGGGAAAAACAGCACAAATTAAACTAAAAACTGTAATCGAGACGTACGGTCCTACGACGTAGGAAAAAAATAAACCGCAAGTTAAAAATATGTTCAAAACACTACTAAGGGCCCCCCTATTTGACGGTTCTACAATTTCACCAACATAGTTTGGCAACGTACAAAAAGTACTACCCATCGCAAAACCACCCAAAAATCTTGCTACAAAATACAAAGTTACGTTTTGGGCAAACGCTAGTATTAAATATGATGTTAATGACATCATTCCGCCGCAAATTATTAAGGTGAGTTTTCGTCCTATGCGATTGGATAAAATACCAGCGATGTATGGTCCACATGCTGCTCCTAATGTTAATAAAGAACCAATCCACGATTCTTCTTCTTTAGTTATAAAATCTTCAACTTGGATTTCGTCCGTTTCGACTCTTCCACTTAATTTTGGTATTACTGGCGATGACCATGTTAATGATATCCCAACAGCGAAAGATAATATGTTTACTGAAAATTAACTCATTATAATAAAAGTTTTTGAGGAAAAAAAGAAAAATTATAAATAAAAGAAAAAAAATAAAAAAGCGGATAAAAGAAGATGAAGAAATAAAAAAAACGAAAGAAAAAGAAAAATAACAAAAACAATATAAAATTAAATTTGAAACTTACCGATAATAACGGCACTGTACAGATATCTTTGGCTTTTCTTTTTCGTCTCATTTGTAATTTCCTTCTCTACTATTTTCTTTTTAACTCCTGAAGTCCTAAAATTAAAAATTAAATTGCTATAAGTTTGTAATAAAGTTAATTTTTTTGTTTTTCATAATTATCTACTATTTTAAGCAAGCATTTTTCAATAGTATAATGGAATGAATGTTTTAACTCTCAGAACTCCCGCTTCTTGGTTTCAAAACTAATTATTTAATTTTACCTCATACATTGACATTTCGTATTAGTTTATACATATTTATGGAAAATCAAATTAATCAATTGTTTGTTTCTCCAAATAGCATTGATATTTAGCAAAATTTACAGGTTTCAAAAATTGATATACAGGGTGAGCCATTTAACTTGTAACCGCTAACGATGTTTTACTGCAACCCAAATTAAAAATGAGTGGTGTTATGCAACAAGGAACCAACCCTCATAATCAAAATAAAATCACTATTATTCGTTCACTATTTATTTGCGCTATGGTTGGCCATGTTAGGGTGACAGATTCCACCCGGTATAAATTAGAACAAGTATTAATAGTTGTCTGTCATTTATAGAGAACGGATTCCTAGCAAATTTGCTAGAGGTAAAAATTAATAGCAGATCAAATTTGACTTGAAATCTTTGCGATTTACCTCAAATGCTCTCACATGGCAAATTTTTTTTATGCTTATATGCTTATTTTTCAATTTTTATGCTTAGAATTATTTTTGTGCTATTTTAGGTCATATTTTCGCAATATTTAAAAAAAAAATTAAATTAACTAAGTTTTAGCTAATAATTTTCCATTTTTTTTGCTTATCAAAAATATTAGAATTACTTATTATGTTTCTTTTTTAAATACATAGGTAATTAGAAAATAAAAACATTAGTTTTATCAATACTAATTATGCTAGTAATATTATCATTATTATCATATATAATACCACTAGAGATAAAATTTTGTCGGCAAAATTGTTCGATTGTTATGAAAGTTTGTTGCTTGATAATTTCGCGAATGACATTTGTCAAAAAATCACGAGCCGTACGGCGAGTGATTTTTAATTAAATGTCATGAGCGAAATTGTCAAAAAGAAACAAACTTGAATACTTACAAGAGAACAATTTTGCCTACAAAATTTTATCTTGAGTGGTATTCGACATGACTATTTTACGAGAGAAAAATTAAGTCTATTTTCACTTAAAAAACTTATTTTTTACTTCAAAACGCAATGCGATGCAAAAATGTCAGTTTGACAATGATTTAATTTCCAAGCTGACTTGAACGTTTAAAACGTCAAAAAAATTGTCGCTGAAATACCATGTTGTTAGTTTTGACAAGGTACTAGTTTTGTCACCTGAATACTTGATTTTATTGTCGCTATAATACACTCTAGTGAAATAGTCAGTAATATATCATATTAGAGTGAAATTTTTTCGTGTTGGCCGGGCAACCATTGTTCGCAGAAACGAAATTAAGAGCTGTCGAGTCCATTTTAAAAATATGGAGGGCTGTAGAATTTTAGTTTTACCATGTTTTACTTAACACGGTTTTGCGTACTATCTGTCAAAAGTAAATTAAAATACGACGCTACTGTATCTCCCTACAAATAATTTAGTAATCAGGATTTCAAGGTTGGCCGGCCAACTCGAAAAAATTTCACTCTACCAGCGTATAGATGTAGAGCGGAGTTTTTACAATTTTTTAAGCGTCAGAAGAAACAAATTTTTAATGAAAAGTTTAGAAATACATTAGGTATTGCATTTTGTAAAATAATCAATTAATTTTTATATCTTTCTGTTGCAATCAAAATTTTTGTTAATAAATATATCATTCCTTAGTCAAAAAATTTTCATTTTTAAAGCTTGTTATGTAATTTTGATGCATATTTAATGCATATAATTGGAGTTTTTCATGCTATTTTAAGAGCTATTTATGAGATTTTTTATGCTTAAAAGTCCGTTCTCTACATTTATGTTTGTTATGTTATTGCTTAGAATAAAAAGATCCGGTAAGAAGGTTAGCTACTGTTACCTGCGCAATTGACCGTTTGCACATATCCAAAAATTAAAAAAAATTGCCAGAGGAAATTTAGAGAAAATCTATAAGTATCAAAATGTTGACTTAATTTGGCCCCTTAAAAAATAGATAATTTTTAAACAATTACAAAACAAATCGATTCAGTTAGAACGAAAGTCTTATACAATTTGACTACACAACGCCTTTTTGACGTTTTTATAATAATAATTACACAATAAATTAATAATATATTTTTGAAATTTCGACTTTTAAAAAATTTTAACTCCGATCTTACAATGACGCAGTTAATAAAATTTGCGGAGTTGATAAACAACGGCTATATCTATAACATATCCAAAAATTAAAAAAATTACTGGTAGACATTTGGAGAAAATCCATTTCAAAATTTTGACCCTTGAAAAGTAGGCAATTTTTGAACTATTTTGAAAATCGATTTAGTTAGGACAAAAGCCCTATATTTTGACTATACAAAGCCATTTTGAAATTTTTATAATAATAATTACCGGCAAAGTTATAATCGTAAATCCACAACATGAGACAATCGTTATAATGACCGCCATACTGAATTTAAAATTTGATATTTTTTTTAAATGTACTATCTTATAGCCAAGTGAAAATAAAGTTGGCCCAAATTTACAAAATAACTACCTTATGTGTATGGAGGAGGAGAGAGGATGTGCTGTTTTTTTTAAATTACATCAAGTTCAATTGAACTTTTCTTACTAATTAGGCTCTTATTTCTTACATACATACATGTCATTGTCTTCTTTGAAGCTTAGCTTATCAAAAATTATGAATATTAGAGTGAACCCAACGTAACCTGAGCACACCACGTGATGACCGTTAAAGTTGCGCAGAAACGAACGTAGACAGTGTCGTCATATAGTTATTACCGTCGTCTGCGTTGATCTGTCGTAGCTACCTTATTTTGACAGCATATTACATCGTACGATTTTGAGCGATTGGTATGACTTTATAGTAGCGCCAAACTACGACAGATCAACGCAGACGACGGTTATTACATTACTTTTGTCAAAGCCAAATAACTACAAGCCTTATAATAAGAAGTAATAACTAGCTCCGCCACTGGACTCTGAAGCCACACCTCGCGCAGGTTTGGTCACGTGGTGTGCTCAGGTTACGTTGGAACTACTCTAGTGATATCGCTAATGGTTACGAGCGGAATATCTAAATATAAACTTTCCCGCCCATTTGTTAGAAATCTCCCTCTTAAGCATGCTGTTTATATGAAATGAGACTTAACTATAAAAAAATAAGAGCAACCAAAACTACTGTGGTCTCTCAACTTGTCAAGTAGTCCTGAAAACATTTCCTACTAAAGAGAAGTGTTTTACAACTCATTAAGTACCCGGTTTTACCCAACTCTCCCCTACTCTAAGTACTGAAGTATGAAAATGTCGGAAAAGCCAAAAAAGAAGGAAGAAAAAAGTACCTATCATGAAATGTCCTGTATCTTTGGAACTAAAATTAAAAATATCTTGTATCATTTATACTGAATCTGAATTATCTCTATTTTGCATTAATGATAAAATTTACCAGTATCTTGCCCAAATCTAGATACAAGATACTTCCACACCTTCAATCAAAAATTAACAAAATTAAATAAATAAATACACCTACAAGCACAGAAAAATTAATAGTTAGTTTAATTCATCTTGATAGTAGTCTATAAGATGCACTCTTCCAAAATATTATTTAGGGCTTAATTGTTGTAAAATTTTCCTACGCTTTTAACGAATAATGAAAAAGTGTATAATTATCTCTCAGTAACATTCAAAGTACCAAATAACTAATTTTTTTAATAATAGTGTAATTTAAAAAATAATTTGTCAAATCAAAATAAAAAATTGCGTATAATGTACAAAAATATTTTTAAATACATAAATTAAACTCAAATTTTTAACATTGATTCTCATGTAAATAAAACAATCAAGAAAATCTAAATATTTTCTAATTAACACCATTTAATTAAATTGAAATCTATGAGCACACATGTTTCGATTGAAATTAATTTAAAAAACATCAACACTTTATTTTTGAAAATTTAGCTACTTTTCTTACATGTTAGAATATTTAATAATTTATAAAAATTTTACCTCAAATCATTTTCAGCAAGAATACCCGAAATTGTTGTTATAGTCATTTTACCACGACTTGTACTACACGAATGATTAATTAATAATTTGTCTACAGTTATAAAGACATGTGAGAAAACCTAAGCTTTTATTCTTAGCCATAGAAAGGCAAAAAGTAATAGTTCAGTAGCTTACTTCTATTGGTCGCTTGATTTCCCTACCCTACTTCACAGTCGCTTCACTATGGCTATGATTTTTTGTTACAAACTGACCTTGCTATACAATTTGAATAAAAGTAATCAATTAAAGATTTTTATCAAATTCTACAACTCTCGTAAAACATAATTAACAATATTCGTTTTTGAATATTTTAATTTAAAAAATTCATTTAAAAATTAAGAACAGGTTAACAAATTGTTACTAAGCATAAAAATTCATTCAAAATCAGTAAAACACTTAAATTCACAATTAAACATCATTATTTATTACCTCCATTATTTAAATTTATATAATCAAAGTCAAGGAAATGCTAGTTTTTTAGGAAAGAGAATTTTAGGTGTTTTAAAAATTCGATTGAATTCACTAAATAAAACCAAAATTAACATACATTGCTTGTATAATTACATTAAATTTAGTTCTTAATTTGTAACAATTACAAAAAATTTGATTTATACTTATAAAATGGATTTATGGGGCTATTGGTGACATTACCTTTTAATAATGGTTTTAAAGGTTTCTTATTTGCATCAAATGGAATTCCAGGTGAGTTAAGTATTTGTGCATGATGTTCATGAACTTCTTGCGAACTGTTTAAATTTAAAGCAAATTTAATCTTCTTGGCGCTCTCTTGGCGAGATAAAATTTTATCAGCAAATGGATTTTTACGAATATTCGAATCTAACGAAAAACGGCCTTTTTTTGGAGTTGCCTTAATGTTATTTGGACAGCTCAACTTCTTTTTAGGATAAGGAATAAATATTTCAGTTTCGCCTTCTTTTAATGGTAAATCCCATTCGCTGCCGGAAAATATTGTAGTTCTTCTCCTTTTGGAGTTTGAAACTTGACTTGTGCTAACAGTCATATCCAAACCGTTAACAATAGGTGTGTTTGGCGTACTTGCAGGGTTGCTCAAACTAGGTACAATTTTTACAGGACTCTTATCGCATTGCATACCGTTTACAATCTGACTTTCGCTGTCTTTTATAACAATATTTTGTAGTATTTTAAATTTGCCGGGGATCGATTTTCGAGTAGGTGATAAAGGAGCAATTGGACTTGAAACAAACTCACCATTACTCATATTTGAAGCAGGTTCAGATACAAACCATGTGCCAGAATTACGTCTAAATTTACTGCTAAACTTATCAGATAATTTTAATTTCATTGTTTTCTTTTTCAAAGGCAATTTTACATTTGAAATATTTTGTTCACTTTTTCTAATAAATTCCATCAATTTATTACCAAAAAAGTCAGCGTCTTCATCCATTTTTCTTTTTTTACTAACTTTTTTACCGTTTATCGAGTTTAGCTTCGGCTGTTTACTTTTTTTAATATCATTATCGACATTTGTATCTTCTTCACTTTTAGATTCTTCTTCTTCTTCACTATTAGATTCTTCTTTTTCTTCACTTTTAGATTTTTTACTTACTACCTCATCATTTGTATTGTTTGGTTTTCGTTTTCTATTCTTAATATTATCATTTAAAAGTTCTCTTTCAAATTCGACGAAACGTTGAGCTGACTTTCTGACTTTAGTAGTATGACCTTCATATTCAACTGTAGGAACTTTTTTCATTCCTAAGGGAAATTCTCCTTTGATTAACTTTTCGAACCTAAAATATATTCACTAAAGTACGTTTATTTTTCAAAACTATTGTATCTTACTCGTTTATAAGTTTTGTAATGGTTCTACGAGTTTTAGTAGTTGAACCTTTAACAAATTTAAATTCTTTTAGTAAGTCGGCAATTTGTCGAGGATTAAATTTAAGTTGAGGTAACTCGACATCAACTTTTCCTGCTCTTGGATCGAGCGCTGTGCTTTCTGCTTCTGGTATTTCATCTTCTTCTTCTTCTTCGTCGTCATTAGTACTTCCATTTTGAAGCTTTTGCATAGAATCTATGGTGCCTCCAGGGAATCCTTGCTAAAAGTCATTTAAATATAACTTAATTACTTCCTTTTGCTTTCAACTTACCTCTCTCCAAGCTTCAAATCTTTCTTGATACTCGATCCCTTCATCTGATTGTCTCAACAAATGGTGAAACATAAATTTACATGTATGTTGAATTTGACGTTCATCGATAGACACTGATAAGAACTTAACAAAAGGTTTTAAAAATTCAGTTAATAAATGTTCCTCAAGTTGACCGTTTGAAACCTACAAATAATCATAAATTTCCACTTCAAATCAAAAAATAAAGCTTACTTTTGCCAATTCTTCCAAAAAAAGTTCCGTTATGTGAAAAGTCAGTGCTATGTGTTTCGAATTGTCTTCTTTCAAAATGGTTTCTAACAAAATATCACCAAATTGTTCAATTAGCTCTTCGTCCCACTCATTATTTTTCAAAATTAATAAGCCTTGCCTCACCAGTCTTCTTACAAACTAATTAAAAAAATAATTAAGTCGGAGTTTAAAAAAATTACGTTTTGTGTACCATTAAAAATTTGTCTAATCGTAAATGATCGATTCCAAACCATTCTATTGCTAACACAACAAGTCCAAATTTTAAAAAACGTAATGAAGCTTCTGGTGTTGAACAGTGTACAAGTTTGGCTATATTCTCGGCACACTCTTCTTGAACTAACGGTTTATCAGACATCCACATACTATAAAATAAACCTTTCCAAAGTCTCTTCAAGTCGTCATCGGTTAAAGCTACGTTAAAAATTATTAATTTAAACACAATTTAACCTTCTTTTACTTACGCATTCTCAAAGAACGTTGTTCAACCCATTTTTGTAAATTATTTAAAGCACGATAACGCCGTTTACTGTCGTTTCCTGCTAAAACTTTAGCCAACTGTAAATCTTGTTGAATTAAAAGCGTCCTTTTTTCTTCATCACTTAAAGGTTTACGGAGTTTTCCCATTTTTAGAACGACTTTATTTCAAAAAAGCGTGTTTTTAAATTAGCACGTTTTTGTTAGGTTATCGACAGCACAAATGACAAACGAACTTGTTTAGTGCTGCCAACGTTTACGCATAAATAACCAAGTTGATTTAGCGCGAAATTTAAACGTTTTGATAAACGGATTTCTCAATTATTTTAATGAAACGAACAAAATATAGAAAGTTTTATGAAATACTTTATTTCAGTTATACGAATTGAATAATTATGCATAATTTCGCAATTATTTAAAACGAAATGAAAAAACAACGGATGTGGCCATACGAGTAACTTTTTCCGTCCGTCAAATCTTGGAATTTTGTATATTCTTTTTATTAAAATTTTGATATGAAAAAACTTTTTTGCACAATCGTGTTCTATTCTGTACTTACCAACAATGTTTATACTAATAGAAAGTTGATTTTACCAAACCATTGTATGTGTCCATAGAAACAATAAAATAATGATTTCGAAATATTTAACCAAAAGCACAAGGGTGGTAAGTGAAACAGATGTTTGAGCTATTTGTTACTTTTATTCTTGTTACTGGGACAACATTGTTCTCCAGCGGTTACTATTTTGAATAAACTTTAAAATTATAAAAATTATTTACAACTGTCAACTAGTGTCAGTTTAAAAAATGAATTTATTATTAGTTATTTTTCACGATTGTGCAAAAAATAGTATGCAATACTCGGATCGTTAAGTGCTTTTCTTAACAAATCTCGAAAATTAGAAAAACTCGACCCTACGGGTCTCGTTTTTGCTAACATTTTCTGGATTTGTTAAGTATGCACTTACCGACCATGTATTGCAATGTACTATTTTCTACTCCTATACTGTAATTGATGCAATATACATTTGCTACCTGTACTGTAATGATATTCATTACGATACATATTTTTCATTACGATACAAGTTTATAACCAATAGATAGTGACAGCGAAATTGAGAATTTTACGCCACCAGAGATTGTGGAACAAGCAACAAGAGCCGCCAGCAACTTATTGCCCGTAAAATCAGCAAAGAGATATGAAAAATATTACTCTCAATTTATGGATTGGAGGGACAAAAATAAGGTTAGCAGCTTTTCAGAAAACGTCTTACTCGTTTATTTTGTTGAGTTATCAAAGAAATTGAAGTCCACAAGTTTATGGACCCATTATTCAATTTTGAAATCTACGTTAGGTATTAAACATACAGTAGACATAACAAAATATTCCAAACTGCATACCTTATTAAAAAGAAAATCTGAAGGGTATGTTCCCAAAAAATCTAAAACGTTTTCTACAAATGAGATAAAGAAATTTATTGGAGAAGCCCCAGATGTTAAATATTTATTGTCGAAGGTAAGTTCTTTTTTGTTGTCAATCCAGTACAAGAGTAAAAACTGTGTTCTCTTAAAGGTGGCATGCGTCTTTGGAATTATGGGAGCTTGCAGAAGGCATGAGCTGCACAAATTAGAATTTAGCGATGTGAATGATTTTACATCAACCCTTTTAGTTACAATTAAAGATACCAAAACAAAAACGACACGAAAATTCACAGTTACCGGAAAGTATTACGAAATATGCAAGAAGTACATGAATTTGCGACCAAAAAATTGTCTGAGTCCATCTTTCTTTATCAACTACGTTAACGGAAAATGCACTATCCAAAACGTAGGAATAAATAAGTTTGGAAACATGGGAAAAGAAATGGCTACTTATTTAAATCTTCCAAATTCCAGTTTATATACCGGACATTGCTTCCGCCGTAGTTCTGCTACAATATTGGTTGATGCTGGTGGCGACATCATGGAATTAAAACGCCACGGTGGATGGAAGTCCACGGCAGTGGCCGAAACTTACATTGACGAATCAATTCAAAATAAAATCAATGTAGGTAACAAAATTTTGACTTCAATTGAATACAGCCAAACTAATTCTATAAACATTACTCCATCAACATCAACAATAGCATCCACCAATATTGGTACAGAAATTCCGCAATTACATTTCCAAAATTGTACCATACAAAATGTAATTATAAATAAAAAATAATTTAACTTTCAGGCAAGAGTTTTCATATTATAATATCTCATTATCAGTTTACTAAATTTTAAAAATAAAGTTGTCATTTTATATTATTATGATTGGTCGTAGAAAAAATAGTGTACGCAACTCGCATTTAATGGCTATTAAGACACTCGTATTCATTACGACACTCGCCAAGGCTCGTGTCGTAATTCTCATACTTGTGTCTTAATAGCCATCATTACATGCTCGTTGCGTAAAGTACTATTTTAAGAAATTAAAAAATTTTTTTTTTTTATAAAATTGCTCTCCTGAACTTCTGCGTGTAAGCAGAATTTTTAGACATATTGTCTGAAATACTAATTTCATTTTTTTTTAATTTGGCATAAATTGAAGTTCAAAATATACATTATTTTATATGTTCAGAAAGCTTATTTTCCGAGTTTTCAAAATATTGAAAAATATACAGTGTTCTATTTATTAAGAAATTTTATGCCATTTCCGGTTAAACCGGAAATCGAATATAAAGTGTTTGGGGTATCGTGTAATAGATAATTTTACGAGCTTTCAAAATATTTAAAAATATACAGGGTGTTCCTAAAAATTTTGATATTTTTGTAATTTCCGGTTGAACCGGAAGTGTTTTGGTAACCGAAAATAGTGTCAAATAATAGATATTCATGAGATTGATAAATATATCCATTTTCAAGTTTTTATTTTTATTACAAAAGAAATTAGAGATTTTAGAAGTTTTGACATTCAAAAAATCATTACTCCAAAACGGCTCGAGCGATTTTAATAAAAATTTATTTTTCGATAGAGAATGACGTTTTCTGTAATATATCCAAAAAAGAAAAAATATGGCAGAGGGAATTTTGAGAAAATGCATTTCAAAATTTTGATATATTTTGACCCCTTAAAGGTAGGTAATTTTGCAACTTTTTTGAAAATCGACTTGTTTAGGACGAAAGTCCTATATTTTGGCTGTACAATGCCGTTTTGAAATTTACATAATATTAATTACCGGCCAAGTTATAAGGAAAAAACCATAAAATAGGACAATCGTTCTATTGGCCGCCATTTTGAATAAAAAAGTTTGACATTTTTTTTTGCAATTGAAGCTCACGTGTATTATCTTATAGCCAAGTAAAAATGAATTTGGTCCAAATTTGCAAATATGCTCTCAAAATAACCACTTTATTTTTAGACAACCTGTATAGATTTCTTATTAAACCTATTTTTGCAGATGAAATAATTTTAAAGTGGCTGAAACAAAATTTCATCACAATCGCTTCAGTAGTTTTTGCTCTAGGGTGGGGGGGGGGACATCCATACATATGGATTAAACCGTTAAATAGTTAAAATCTAGAAATTATCTTATGAAATAATTTATTTCAATTATACGAATTTATAGCCTTTTTTACATACAAATATTCAATAGTTTTTGTATACATAAACGAACCGTACATATATATTTGATTATATCTTTATCATAGAATACTTTATTTTTATACAATAAAACAACAAAATGGATTTTTTATTTAAAATTTATCAAAGTTTATCAATAAAATAGCAATTTATGTATTTCGCAAGAGTTTAATTTTTATTGCTTGGTTCTTTGTTGTTAGAACATTTGAATAAAAAATTTCAATAATTAATTAATAACAACGAACACCTGTTAAAGATACAACATTTATAACAAATTATTGCCTTTTAAATGCAAGAAAGAGCAGTTCTAAGAGGCAAGTCCAATACATTTGTGGTAAGAGTAAACATTAACTAACAAAGAACATGCGTATAGTTTTACGATTATTCATTCACTGCCACTTAAGACAGGATAAATATTGCACTAATATCATTATGATAATATAAAGTATTTAAATACGTCATATGTATGGCTGCTTATTAAAAGCATTAGATTACATTGCTTAAATACAAAAATTCAGTCAAAATAATAATTCAGTTAGGTATATGTATACCATCTAAAATTTAAATTTAAAGTTTCTAGCGAATGGGCGGGAAAGTTGACTTTTATTCAGTTTTTCAAAAAAAAACAAAAGATGTTGAGTAAAAACAACATTCTGTTTTTTAAATTACACCAAGTTCAATTGAACTTTTCTCACTAATTAGGTTCTTATTTCCTATATACAAATATGTCATTGCCTTCATTGATATACAATGACATATTTAATATACAAATATGTTATTGCCTTCTTTGAACCTTACCCTATCAGGAATTATGAATATTAGTGATATCAAGCGGATATTAAAGTCGCTAACGGCTACGAGCGGAATGTCTAAATATCAACTTTCCCCCCTTTCGTTACAAACCGCCCTCTTAAGCTAGCCTTGCATCACAACTTCTAGAAACCAGCTTTTTTTCAAACCAACAGAAGATAAACTTGGCCCATGTTTTAGCGTCTGACGCTAGAAATGCAATATTTCTAATGGCTAAGAAAAAAAAGCTACCTTCTAGAAACTGTGGTGCAAGACTAGCGTTAATATAAATAAAATAAATTCAGATCAAATAATCACATTTCAATTATCACCATGAATATAATACCGAGTTCAATGCCTTTGTCAAAGATTTTTCTATTTGTCATAACTGTTGATCATTTAAGACAGTTTTAATCCTATTAGTTAAAGGAAACCGAATTGCTTTATTATCGAGTTTACAAAAACCTTGATGATCATCCGTATTTAACGATAAAACCATAGCTCCGCCAAAATTATTATTTTTAATATATTCGGCCTTAAACGTAAGACTGTTTTGATCATCATATGAAATCCATTCATAATATTTAGTTGCGTATGGGCTTTTGGTTTCTAAATCAAAAATCGGTGTGATTTGATTTTTTGTTAAAAACCAACAAACGTCATTATAATCAATAAAACCATTGGTTCCTAAATTTCCATATGATTTAACTGGAGCCATCAACGCGTTATTGCGTACGTTTAAAAGTCTGTAGAAGAAAAGCGAGGTTTTAATAAAATTAGAGCATAGGGATATTACTTGGCTTACTTAAAACTGTGCCCGTAAGTTGGTAAACCAATAATAATTTTAGTTTTATCCATTCCTTTCGAGTTCCAGTAATTTGCCGAGTAATTAATATTCATTTGGGAAAAATAACCCACTTCATTTGGCACTGCATATAAAGGTGCGTTAAAACCAGTGAATGGAGTAAATTTAGTGTAAAAATGATAATCGTACGACATCAAGTTAATATAATCAACGTATCTAAAACAAATTTTTCAATATTTCACAATTAAAAACTACTAGTCAAATAAGATGAAATAAAGGGCTAACCTCGGAATAAAAGCCAGAAAGCTAAGTATTTTGAGATGTCAAGTTGTTCAAGGTCAAAGGTCACAAAAATTGTTTATTTGCAAATACCTCGTTTCCCATGCATCATACACCATTAGAGGTTATTATAAAACTTGTAGATCATAAAATCCTCTACAAATTTCATCTGATTCATTTTTTTTGTACGATCAACCGTATGCGAAATATAGCGCGGAGAGGAGGAGGCGCACAAGCTTATATAAATAAACTGTTTCGAAAATGTCATTTTTTTTATAATTTTGGCATACATTGAAGTCTAAAATATAGATTATTTTATACCTTCAGAAAGCTAATTTTACGAGCTTTGAAAATATACAGGGTGTTCTATTTAAATTAAGAAATTTGATTCCATTTCAGGTTAAACCGGAAGTCAAAATATAAAGTGTTTGGTATCGTGTAATAGCTAATTTTATAAGCTTTTAAAATATTAAAAAATATACAGGGTGTTCCTAAAAGTTTTGATATTTTTGTAATTTCCAGTTTAACCGGAAACGTTTTGTTAACCGAAAATAGTGTCAAATAATAGATATTCATGTGATTGATACATATGTCCATTTTCAAGTTTTCATTTCTATTACAAAAGAAATTAGAGATTTTTGAAGTTTTGACAATCAAAAAATCATTATTCCAGAACGGCTCGAGAGATTTTTATAAAAATTTATATTTCGATAAAGAATTACGTTGTCTGTAACATATGCGAAAAAGAAAAAATATGACAGAGGAAATTTTAAGAAAATCCATTTCAAAATTTTGACCTGCTTTGGCCCCTTGTAAGCAATTTTGAAACAATTTTGAACATCGACTTAGTTAGGTCGTAAGCGCTATATTTTGGCTGTACAAAGCCGTTTTTAAATTCCACAAAATGGGACAGTCGTTCTATTGGCCGCCATTTTGAATAAAAAAATTAGAAATTTTTTTTTCAAAACGTCGAGAAATTTAATAAAAAAAAATTTATTATTATTTTTTAAAACGATAGTAAATTTATTTCTGCATTCAAAATTGTCAAAAAATACAGGGTGTTTCATTTAAAATTTAAAAGTTTTTTAGGTTTAAAATTTCCTTGAAAAGTCGGCATGTTTTAAACACTGTAAATAAATAGAGAAAAATTGTAACATCAGAGCTTAGTCTAAAGTTCTTAGAAAAATATCTGAAAATTACGTAGCTCCTTCTATCATCATAACGTCAGAATGCAATTTTCAAGCACGGCGCGCAAACGTCACTATTTTTTGAAAATTCAATTTTTCAAAACAATTGAAAATCGGTATAAGAACATGTTCTAAAGTTGGATTTAGAAATTTTCGTAAAATCCAAGAATATAAACAAAAAAATCCCACTCTCGGCGCTATATTTCGAGAACGGTTGATCGCACAAAAAAATGAATTAGATTGAATTTGTAGAGAATTTTATGATCTACAAGTTTTATGAGAACCTCTAATGTCGTACGATGCATAGGAAACGAGATATTAGCAAAAAACGATTTTTGTGACCTTTGACCTTAAATATCTCGACACGTGGACGCGAGATTTTATGAGACTTTTGAGCAAGTCTTTGGAACGTCAAAACATAGGTTTATGTAAATATTTAGCTTTCAGACTTTCATTCCAAGGTTAAACCCTTTGTGACTATACCTACTTATTCATATATTCGACGTCGTAACAATTATCAATAAGAAAAACAGGTGCAGCAACGGCTACACTCAATAAAAACTTATGCTTTTCCTGTCTGTTAATTTCTTTTCGAATTTCGTACAAAAGTTGCGTAAAATGTTGCTTCTGTTTGTTGTCATCATCTAAAATTTCATTTGGAAATTCCCAATCCAAATCGATACCGTCAAATTTATAATGACGTACATAAAAATCAATTGATTTAATAAACCTAAAACAAACTAATTAATATTTTCTTATCGTTAAAAAATTACTTTAATACATCTTTCTATTTTCGTGATTTAAAACCATTTCGGGAAATCCATTACCATTACCAGCACCCCCGATTGATAATAAAACTTTTAAATTATGATTTTCTTTTCTTAAATCCAACACTGTCTTTGCAGCATTTTTTTGCGATTCGCTCAAATAAATCGAATTATTTACAACACTTGCGAAAGCAAGATTTATATGTGTACACAAAGTGGCGTCAATTTTATGCGGTAAAAGTACTCCCGTATTATTATAAATTACATCTTCGCTCGGAAAAGAATAATAACAAACCAACTTCAAACTTTCCACATTTGTATTTTTAACCTTGTTGGTTAGTATTTGAGTTGAATTTTTGCTACTTAAATCTACACTGTTGTAAAATATAGCACGTCGAATCCAGTGCGACGGTATATCTTTTTTCGTTGAACTTTTCGGAAATAACACTTGATCATAAATTCCAACCACAGCAACATAAACAGCTAATATAAAAAAGCTAATAATGGTAACGATTAATCCAATTAGAATAAATTTGTTTCGATAGATACACCCTTTTCTAAAAATAAGAAATTTTAAAGTATTTAATCGTATCGGAGGTTTTTAAATTACCTGTCGGTGTTTAATAATGAATACCTCGCTTGTGGAACACGAATTTCTGTTGAGTTAGACATTTTTAATTTCTTTTTCTTATTCTTGAGGATATTACGAATCAAACTATCGATTAGTAAACAGCTGATATTTCTTTTTGTTTACGTGAGTTTGACATAACAACGTCGCAATGAAAGTAAGGTCGATGTAGTTGCTTTCTCTCTCTCTAACGCGGCGTATATTGGTATTGTAAGACAAAGATGAAATTAATAAAGGAAGTAGAAAATAATGTTTAGTGACACGGTTTAAAATTCAGTGTTTACTAAAACACGTGTACCATTTCTTATCATTTATGATAAAACTTTAAGGTCATACAATTACGTGTTAATATGACCTAATAGACCGCCTTTTGTTTTGTACAGGGTGGCTGAAATATAACCTTCAAAATGCGATCTCGCTCTCACTTGTTATTACAGTAGATGACGCATAAGTTGAAATTTGGCAACACCAA
Source organism: Malthinus seriepunctatus (assembly GCA_963924605.1). Taxonomy (NCBI): domain Eukaryota; kingdom Metazoa; phylum Arthropoda; class Insecta; order Coleoptera; family Cantharidae; genus Malthinus; species Malthinus seriepunctatus. The sequence goes on from OZ004603.1 coordinate 17,927,513, forward strand.
AAATGGTACTAGATAAGAGACAAATATACAAAAATATAGCCATCCTGTATAAAAACGACGGATGTGGCCATACGAGGAACTTTTTCCTGCCCGTAGGAATGACAAATCTTGTAGTTTTGTATTTTTATTAATCAAAATTTAATTTAAGATCTCCAGAAAGCTAATTTTACCATTTTACTAGCTTTCAAGATATTAAAAAATTTACAGGGTGTTCCATTTAAAATAAGCAATCTGATCTTATTTCCGGTTAAGCCGGAAATAAAAATATAAAGTGTTTGGTATCGTGTAACAGCTAATTTTACGACCTTTCAAAATACTTAAAAATATACAGGGTGTTCCTAAAAATGTTGACATTTTTGTAATTTCCGCTTTAACCAGAAGCATTTTGTTAACCGAAATTAGTGTCAAAGAATAGATATTCATGAGATTAATGCATATTTCCACTTTCAAGTTTTCATTTTTATTACAAAAGAAATTAAAGATTTTTGAAGTTTTGACATTTATAAAATCATAACTCCGAATCGGCATCATACAAGTCTTTAAAAATTTGGAATTAGATAGCGAATTACGTTGTCTATAACATACCCAAAAATTAAAAAAAACTTGAGAGCAATTTTTGAAAAAAATTCGTTTAAATTTTTTTGCTTATTTTGGCCTCTTAAAGGTATGTAATTTTAAAACAATTTTAAAAATCGACTGGGTTAGGACGAAAACCCTATATTTTGTCTGTACAAAGCAGTTTTGAAATTTTTATAATAATAATTACCGGCCAAGTTATAAGGGAAAAACCACAAAATGGGACAATCGTTCTATTGGCCGCCATTTTGAATAAAAAAATTTGAAATTTCCTTTTTCAATTGGGGCTCAGATGTATTATCTTATAGCCAAGTAAAAATGAAATTGGCCCAAATTTGCAAATATGCGCCCAAAATTACCACCTTATTTTTGGAAACCCTGTATCGATTTCTTATAAAAGCTGCCAATTAAATAATTTTAAAGTGGCTAAAATCAAATTTCATCAAAATCGCTTCAATAGTTTTGGTTCTCGGCAGGGGGGGGGGGGTACATCCATACATACAGGGTTAGTTAGAAGTATGGAAACGGCGATTTATTGACGTTACTATTAATTTTAGGAAATAATGTTCAATATAAAAGTTTTTTATGAAATTTTTATCTATATTTGAATACTTAAAAATTTTTGTTCTTCAATTGTTTTTGACTTACGCCTATCCTCTAAATTTTTTTTAAATGGAAACGTATTAATTTTATGCTACCATTCGATAGTATATTTTATTCTCTTTACAATAGTACTAAAAAAAAATTTAAATTTCATTTTTTTAGCACTTTTTCCACGAAATGAGCGATAAACAAAATCCTGTGAGTAAACAATAACCAATGGCAATAACTCGCTCGAGTTTGTTTATCGCTCCGCTTTTGTTTATCTTAGATGTAACCTACTATTCGAAAATACTTTAACCGGCATTTTGTCGTTAAGTGTTATAAAAATAAAATAAAAATTTTTTTTTAATACTATTGTAAAGAGAAAAAAATGCTCTATCGAACGGTAGCATAAAATTAATACATTATCATTTAAAAAATTTTTGCAGATAGGCGTAACTCAAAAACAATAGAAGAAAAAAATTTTTCAAATATTCTCAAATGTAGATAAAAATTTCATAAAAAACTTTTATATAAAACATTAATTCCTAAAATGAATATTAACGAAAAAATATCAGCGTTTCCATACTTCTAACCCTTATACATTTGGTTCAAAAAAATCAGTTCAGAAAAATTTTTTTCCGTTTTTGGAATCAAGGGGACTCAAAACGTCGAGAAATGCAATAAAAAAATTTTTATTTTTATGATTAGTTAGGTCATAGAAAGTTTGTCATAGAGATATTCGACTAGAAGAATTTAACAGAATCACCCCTTCATTTATTTATATTAATAATCATTGTAAACTACAGCTCATAGACTCATACAATTCACATTTACGAAACTTTTATACATAAATGTCAAGTCACTTCTTCTATCGTTAACAAATTCTTCAGACATTTCAGTAAAGCTCAATGATTTAATTCTTAGTTGATGAAGTTACCTCCTTTTCGATTTTACGATGCTTACGTTTTTCACTCAATGTACATTTTGTAAACAGGCTAATGAGATTTTTCACTTTTGTGCTTCACCATGTGATTCTTTAAACTTCCTTTATTCACAGACTTATACTCACATATATTACATCCGTAAGGCTTTTTACCTGTGTGTATCATCATATGTTTGTTTAAATTTGTTTTCACTGAACTTTTGTATTTACATACACTACATTGAAATGGTTTTTCACCTGTGTGTATCATCATATGACTTTTTAGATTATCTTTCCGTGAACATTTGTACTCGCATCTATCACACTGAAACAGTTTTTCACTTGGGTGTATTAACATATGTCTTATTAAAAGTGATTTTGTAGTACATTTGTATTCACAGACATTACATTGATGTGGCTTCTCAGCTGTATGTATAAACATGTGTTGCTTTAAATGTCCATTGTTTGAACATTTGTATTCACATAAATTACATTGATAAGGCTTATCACTTGTGTGTTTCAACATGTGATGTTTCAAATATATTTTCAGTGAACATTTGTATTCACAAATATTACATTGATAAGGCGTTTTATCCGAGTGTATCATCATGTGCGTCTTTAAGCGACCCTTTACTACACATTTATATTCACAAACGCTACATTGATACGGCTTTTCACCATTGTGTATCATCATGTGGTTCCTAAAATGATCTTTACGTGAACATTTGTAGTCGCATAAGTTACATTGATAAGACTTTTCAGTTGGGTGTTTTAGCAAATGTCGTATTAAATTGGATCTTGACGTACATTTGTATCCACATATAGTACATTGATGCTGAAGTTTATCATCACTATGTTTAATAATATGTGTTTTTAAACTTTCTTTACACGTACATTTGTGTTCACATATGAAACACTTATAAAGGTTTTCATCTCTATGTTCCGGTGCGTCAGAATTATACCAATAATTTTCTTGATTCGTTTCTGTATTGTTTTTCAATATTATTTCGCTTTCTTCTTTTATATATTCTTCTTCTTGTTCTTCTTTAATAAACTTCGTTAGATTACATTCTTCTATTTTAATTAAACCTTAAAAAATTTATAATTAGTATGCGTTTACCAAAAAGTTTATATTTTAAATTTTTTAACACGAGAAATAATTAAAAAACTTTCTAACAAAAATGAACTATGTGGTAATGCAGTAATGGAATAGGTGTTACGGTGTTTCGTATCGTTCGTGAGCAAACAGTTCTCGGCACTTGTTTTTAAAAACAATACCCACTGTGGGTAGTGCTGTGACAGCACGCTACTATTATTTATGAATTATTACCAATAAAAAATTTTCTTACCAGCATCCTGAACATTATTTTCACACGATTCTTTAACATTTCCATCTGTAATTTCTTTGTTACAAATGAAACTATTTTTTTTTGTACTTACCAAAATTATTGAGGTTATGAGAATTATTGTCAAGCTCAAGAGCGTTATCTAGGATTTCTTCTTTAATTTTTGTTTCCATTACTGAGTTAAGATTACTAAATTTTTGAAATAAACAATGGAATTTAGTCCTATCCTAGGATTTCGAAGCGAGAAAGTCACACAACGAATTCTTTCCAAATTTAGTACTGGTCTACACAACAGATGGCGCTCAGCTCACAGATCATTGCCATTGTCATTGCTCAAGCGTTTGAATACAAACACCTTCAATTACAGAGAAAAATTAATTTTTATGTCAACATTACGACTCTATTTATTATATAAATGTTTACATTACGCATAATATAAGAGAACAATAAACTCCATACAAAAAATTATATTTCGACATATTTATTACATTATTATCTATTAATTGATTGATCGAAGAGGCCGATACTTGATGGAAATTAATATAATTAAACATGATGAAATAAAACACAAATTTCCACAAAAATTAATTAATTTGTTTAATAAACAAACGACGCGTTTCGCTACAATGTAGCTTCGTCAGGTACAAAATACAACTTAAAAGTAAAATCTACGAATACATTTAAAAACTTAAAACTAACAGAATGAAACCAAAGATTGAAAACCAATATGTTCAAGGAAGTGATAAAATATAAGTGTGACAAAAAAGATTAGCAAAAATGAAAGGCGGCAAGGGCTAAACAAAGAAGATAAAAAGGGCGTAATAAAATTCAAAAAATATTTTTTAGGTAAATAAATTGAGTAACGGAGAGTGGTTAAGATCTAACTGACTATTTAATAAATTAACGGATTTTTTTAACTTGTTAATTTCCAAAGCTTCTAGTAAATCTAATTTATTGCTTTTGTTTTTAACATGCAGAATTTGAAATTGGTGATTGAACAAATGACCTTCTTCCAATAAATGATTTGAGTAGTTAGAATCAGTTTTACAATTCAAAAAACTACGCCTATGTTCTTTAATTCTTACACCAAAATTTCTGAAGGTTTTACCTATATAAACTTTGTTACAGCTACCACAATTAAGCTTGTAAACACCTGATTTTTTATCTTTGTGAATTTTAGATTTATTATTTTTAATAAATTTACTAAGATTATTATTGGTTTTGAAAGAAATATTAAAATTATTTTTTGATAGAAAAGATTTAAGTTTAGTACTGAGGCTGCCAAAATAAGAAAGAGAATAAAATTTATTGTTAACAGGTTTTATGAAAGGATAAGCTGAAAATGAAAGATAATAATTTATCAATTAAATCAGGGTTATAGCTATTATTGACTGCAATTTGTTTGATTATGTTAAGTTCTTTTTGAAAATTTAACTTAGATAACGGAATATTAGTAAGGCGGTGTAACATACTGTTAAAAGCTGACAATTTATGTGGATAGGGATGAGTTGAACTGTTATGGATGACGGTATCCGTGTGAGATGGTTTATGGAAAATAGAAAATTCATGTTTATTGTTGATTAAAGTTAAGGTAAGATCTAGGAAATTGATGGAATTGTTAGTTTCTGTTTCAACCGTGAAAGTAATATTTGGGTGTAATGAATTAAGAAAAGTCTTAAATAACGTTAATTGTCTAGAAGTACCTGTAAAACAAACTAAAATATCGTCCACATATCTGAACCAATATAAAAACTTGCTTATTAAAGGGTGGTTATGAATGGTTTTTTCTAAGTTGTCCATAAAAATTTCAGCTAATAGAGGGCTTAAGGGGTTACCCATAATTAAACCTTCTTTACTAATGTAATTAATATTATTGAATGCAAAATAATTTTGTTTTAAGCAAGTTTCTAAAAGCATTAATATATCAGAATGAATAACAGGATTAACTTTGTTAATAACAAGTAAATTATCTATAAGCTTGATCGTATCATTAGGCGGGATACTAGGGAATAGATTTTTAACATCAAATGAGATTAATTTGGAATTATGTGGTACATGAATATGTTGGATTTTATTAACAAGTTCATATGAGTTTTTAACCGAAAAAAACTCGGTTTTTTAAACATATTGGTTTTCAATCTTTGGTTTCATTCTGTTAGTTTTAAGTTTTTAAATGTATTCGTAGATTTTAATTTTAAGTTGTATTTTGTACCTGACGAAGCTACATTGTAGCGAAACGCGTCGTTTGTTTATTAAACAAATTAATTAATTTTTGTGGAAATTTGTGTTTTATTTCATCATGTTTTATTATCTATTAGTTACACTTTCCATCCTAAACTCGCAAACATTACATTGATAAACCTTTTCATTCATGTGTTTCTAAATTATTCTTTAGGTTTTCTTCCGCCCAGGCTTTTCACCTGTGTGTACTGCCAAGTGTTTCTGTAAATTCCATTTCAGTGAACTTTTATATTCACATATAGTACATTGATAACGCTTTTCACCTGTGTGTATCATCATGTGGCGCTTCAAATGATCTTTCAACGAACATTTGTATTTACATAGATTACATTCAAAAGGTTTTACACCAGTGTGTATATTCATGTGTCGCTTTAAAACTCTTTTCCTTGAAAATTTGGATTCACATATACTACATTTGTAAGGTTTACCTGTGTGTTTAAACATGTGTTCCATTAGGCTATTTTTCTCTGAACACCTGTACTGACATATTTCACACTTGTAAGGCGTTTCACCTGTGTGTAACATAGCGTGTTTTTTTAAACTGAATTTATTAGAACTTTTAAAATCGCAAACAAAACACTGATAAGGCTTTTCACCTTTGTGTTTTAACCTATGTTTTAGCATGTGTTGTGTTAAACGTACTTTTAACGAACATTTGTATTCACATATACTACACTGATGAGGCTTTTCACCTGTGTGTATCATAATATGGCGCTTTAGAACTGCCTTAGTTGAACATTTGTATTTACATATATTACAGTCATATGGCTTTTCACCTGTATGTGTCATCATATGTAAGTTGAAAGAACTTTGGTACGCATAACTGTTGCCACATATGTGACATTGGTAAGGTTTTTCATTTCGATGTTTGCGGACATGATTCACTAACATCTGCTTTCTAAAGCACTTATAATCACAATTATAACAACAATATTCTTGATTCGATTTTAATTCATTATTCAACATTACGTTATCATCATTATTTCTATGTATCGTCATGTGCATCTTTAAATTGCCTTTCACTGCACATTTGTATTCACACATACTACATTGATAAGGCTTTTCGCCTGTGTGTCTCCTCATATGGCTCTTTAAAATACTTTTCGTTGAATATTTATTTTCACATATATTACACTGATATGGCTTTTCTGCTGGGTGTGATCTCATATGATTTTTTAAACTGCCTTTCAACGCACATTTGTAATCACACACACTACATTGATAAAGCTTTGCACTAGTGTGTGTCCTCATATGGCTCTTTAAACTACGTTTCCGCGAATATTTATACTCACATATATTACACTGATAAGGCTTTTCTGCTGTATGTATCATCATATGAGGCTTTAAATTACCTTTCAATGCACATTTATACTCACACATACTACATTGATAAGGCTTTACCCCTGTATGCTTCATCGAATGGTTCTTCAATGTTGTTTTATACCAACTTTTGTATTCACATACATCACATTGATAAGGTTTTTTGTTTCGATGTTTGCGGACATGATTTACTAACACCAACTTCCTAAAGCATTTAAAATCACAATTATAACAAAAATACTCTTGACTGTTTTTTAAATCATCATTCAATATTACGTCGTGAATCAACATGTGTTTCTTTAAAATTGCTTTCGTTCCACATTTGTACTCACATACCTTACATTGATGAGGCATTTCATCTGAGTGTTTACTCATATGGATATTTAAATTACCTTTATGCACACATTTATATTCACATTTATTACATTGATAAGGCTTTTCAGCTGTGTGTATCATCATGTGAACCTTTAAATGGCCTTTAACCGCACATTTATACTCACATGTACTACATTGATAGGGCTTTTCACCTGTGTGTCTCCTCATATGGGTCTTTAAAATACTTTTCGTTGAATATTTATTTTCACATATATTACACTGATATGGCTTTTCTGCTGGGTGTGACCTCATATGGTTTTCTAAACTGCCTTTCAACGCACATTTGTACTCACAAACACTACATTGATAAAGCTTTGCAGTAGTGTGTGTCCTCATATGGCTCTTTAAACTACCGTTCTGCGAACACTTATACTCACATATATTACACTGATAAGGCTTTACACCTGTATGCTTCATCGAATGGTTCTTCAATCTTGTTTTATGCCTACTTTTGTATTCACATACATCACATTGGTAAGATTTTTTGTTTCGATGTTTGCGGACATGATTTACTAACACCATCTTTTTAAAGCATTTAAAATCACAATTATAACAAAAATACTCTTGACTGGTTTTTAAATCATCATTCAATATTACGTCGTGAATCAACATGTGTTTCTTTAAAATTGCTTTCGTTCCACATTTGTACTCACATACCTTACATTGATGAGGCATTTCATCTGTGTGTTTACTCATATGGATCTTTAAACTACCTTTTTGTGAACATTTATATTCACATATATTACATTGATAAGGTTTTTCTGCCGTGTGAATCATCATGTGAGTATTTAAATAGCCTTTCACAGCACATTTGTACCCACACATTCTACATTGATAGGGTTTTTCACCCGTATGTCTCCTCATATGGCTCTTTAAAATACTTTTCGTTGAATATTTATTTTCACATATATTACACTGATATGACTTTTTTGCTGGGTGTGACCACATATGATTTTTTAAACTGCCTTTCCACGCACATTTGTAATCACACATACTACATTGATAAAGCTTTGCACTAGTGTGTGTCCTCATATGGTTCTTTAAACTACCTTTCTGCGAACATTTATATTCACATATATTACATTGATAAGGTTTTTCTGCTGCGTGTATCATCATGTGAATATTTAAATTGCTTTTCCCAGCACAGTTGTACTCACACATACTACACTGATAAGGCTTTTCACCTGTGTGTCTCCTCATATGCAACTTTAAACTACTTTTCTGTGAACATTTATATTCACATATTTTACATTGATATGGCTTTTCAGCTTTGTGTATCATTATGTGAGTCTTTAAATTATGTTTCCTGGCAGATTTATACCCACAGATATTACATTGATAAGGCTTTTCACCTGTGTGTTTCATCATATGGTTCTTTATTGTTGTTTTCTGCAAGCATCTGTACTCACATACTTGGCATTGATAAGGTTTTTTGTTTCGATGTTCACGGACATGATTTATTAAGCTGAGTTTTTTAAAGCACTTAAAATCACAATTACAACAAAAATACTCTTCACTCGCTTGTAAATTGTTGTTCAATATTATGTTTTTATTTACTTCATTTGTATACTCTTCTTCTTCTTCCTTAGTTATTTCTGTCAATTCATGCTCTTCAATTTTAATTGAATCTATAAATTTACATAAATAGTCTATGTGCCAAAAAGTTTACATCTTAATAGGAGAATTTTTTAATGTAAAATACAATTAAAAAATTTTCTTATTAGTGTGAACTTTGTATGTAAGCAGTAATGTAAGAGATGGTAGTAGCGTGCAACACTGGGTATATTGTATATCATGAGATATTTTTCAAATCAACTTAATATTTATAAACCAATATATGAATATGTATCGATAATTAATACGAGCTAAGTATATTGAATAGTGATATCTGTATTTTATAATACCCGCATAACAATAACAGTTATTTATAAAAATCTTCTTTCCCTTGGTCCAATGTCGTATCGCGGTATCAAAACGGTTGCTGTATCGTTGAACGACACAAAGTAAGAAAAACCATAGCAGTTTTATAAGATTTAGACAGAGTATTTCAATCGAGGTTTAAACCCACATGTAACAATTAGCTGAACGTTACTGAAATTCAGTGAATTTCTATTGGTCTAAGGTCAGCTTAGCTATACTTAAGTTTAAACTTCAATTGAAATACTAGACGTTAATCTTGACACACTGAACTAAAACTTTACCTAACTATGCAGTCGGATACAAAACACCATCATTCGACTCTCGCTAGCGATACTTTGAATAAATATCGATATTTTACACAGCCCTAGTTTAAATCTGAGACCGAGATAAATACAGAGTATGTGGTACTACACTTTTTAGGTAGTAATCCTATATGATGTCCAATTATAAAAGTAGTACGACTAGTAAGGTATTGATCGATAAAAAACAGTAAGGCGGTGACTACTATAGCAGCACCCTTGCACTCATTGGCAGTAATTCCCTTACTAACATTCAATAACCGTTTAATATTGCCTAGTTCTAGTTGCTGACTGGTTTATCAAGAATGCTTAATCCTTGAGAACATTGGAAGAAATATTTATGTCGTGCATAAGCAAACATTGTCAGTAGCACTTGTTTTCATAAATTGAAAAGAACACACAAAACCCACAGCACGCTACTACTTCTAACCAATAAAAATATTTTTACCTTCTTCATCATCACCATCATTGTCACAAGATTCTTTACTATTTTCATCTGTAACTTCTTTATTAAAATATTATTAAATACATTTTTATTCGTACTTACCAAAATTATTGAGGTTATGAAAATTATTATCACTCTCAACAGGGTCCTCTTGAACTTCTTCTTTAATTCTCGTTTCCATTACTTATTTTTTCGTTTACTTAATTTTTGAAATAAAGAATAAAGATGATGTTAGACCTTTTAAGTTCAAAATAATACAAAAAAACTACAAATTCCAAACTAATGGCTTTCGCCTTCTTCTGTTTTTAGTAGTTTAGTTTTAGGAGTTTTAGTACTGTCGTGCAAATATAGATGGCGCTAAAAGTAAACTTGTAAAAAAGTGAGAAGCTTTCGCTTTGCGCTATACACGGCTGCACTATTAATTTAATTTCAGTTGTTTTAACTTTTTCCAACCAAGAAAAAGTTGTTAAAATCGAGAAAAAAAAAATAATAATAAAATTTCTTTTTGCATATTTCTACGTTTTGAGTCCCCTTGATTCCAAAAATGCAAAAAATAATTTCGATTTTCTTACTGAAATGTCTGTATAATGGATGCCCCCCCTCCACCTAAAGCAAAAACTACTGAAGCGATTTTGATGAAATTTGGTTTAAGCCACTTTAAAATTATTTCATCCTCAAAAATAGCTTTAATAAGAAATTTATGCAGGGTGTCCAAAAATAAAATAGTTATTTTGGGAGCATATTTGCAAATTTGGGCCAAATTCATATTTACTTGGCTATAAGATAATACACGTAAGCTTCAATTGAAAAAAAATTTCAAACTTTTTTATTCAAAACGGCGGCCAATAGAACGATTGTCCCATTTTTGTTTATATTAACATAAAAATAAATTTAATAATAAAAATAACGGATGTGGCCATACGAGCAACTGTTTTCATGCCTAACTTCAATACCCACACGTTTGTTTAGTGCGCTTTTTACAGTTTTTTTAATGTATTTTATTTATAAGATATTAAATGAAATTTTAATTAAAAAAAAATACAAAATCCAAGATTTGACGGACGGAAAAAGTTCCTCGTATGGCCACATTCGTTATTTTTTTATTTCATTGTTTCATAGGTAATTTAATTTTTAAAAATGATTTTAACACAACAAATAACCCTTATTTTTTGAAATGAGGAAAAAAAAGCTTTCAATAGCATAAAATAGAAAAAGATTTACATTTAAAGAACACAAGTTTGCATCATATCATACAGTGTGTTTGATTTATTGTATCCGAGCAGATATCTCAACTATCGTAAGAATTTTATTTTAGTCGCGTTATTTTCACTTTCTCAAAATCAGAAAAACAATTTAGCATCAAATATTTGAGATATTGCAAGAACATTCGAACTTTCCCATCAATTGAGCTACAAATTTTTCATTTAAAATATCTTCGACATTCTTTGCATTGTGAACAGTTACATATTCTGTTTATGTTAAATAGTCTGTTTATATTATCAAGGTAACTTGAGGAATATTGTTGTACATCTAGAAACTGACAAATGATTTTCATTGGTTTCACAGTCTACTTTTCGACTGATGCTTCAATTATCGTAAGAGTGTAGTCGTTACTTAATTATCGCTTTATGTATTTAATGGATTCGATGACTATGACTGATCAAGCAGACTGTAGGTATATCCAAAACGGCGCAACAAAGATTTTGAAATCAGGTCGATCAATCTAAGACAAGTTTGTTCATATCAACAGACCTAAGCGCCAACTATTATCAAATGAACCGATTTGAAAATTTAAAACGGATCACATTCATTTAGGTGTAGAAGGCTAATGTAGTAATGTATCACGCATGGCATATTATTATTATTAAACATATAAGAGAAAATTAAATTAATACATTAAAAAATCTATATTCAAACATATTATATCAATAATTATTATAATTACATTTTCCATCACCATTTGTTACTACAAATATCCTTTCTTTATTTTAAACACACACACACACACACACATTACACTAATAAGCCTTTTCACCTGTGTTTCTACATTATTCTTTAGGTTTCCTTCTGCCTAGGCTTTTCACCTGCGTGTACTACCAAGTGCTTTTTTAAATTACTATTGTATGCAGTTTTATATTCACATATATTACAATGATAAGGCTTTACACCTGTGTGTATCATCATATGGCGCTTCAAATGACCTTTTGTTGAAGATTTGTATTTACATAAATTACATTCATAAGGCTTTACACCTGTGTGTAGATCCAGGTGTGTCTTTAAACTTCTTTTCATTGAAAATTTGGATTCACATATATTACATTTATAAGGCTTACCTGTGTGATTAATTACATGTTCGTCTAGGCTTTTTTTCGTCAAACATTTGTACTGACATATATGACACTGGTAAGGCATTTCACCTGTGTGTATCATAACGTGTTTTTTTAAACTCCCTTTATGTGAACTTTTAAAATCGCAAACAATACATTGATAAGGCTTTTCACCTTTGTGTATTATCATGTGACTATTTAAACGTGTTTTCGTCGAAAATTTGTATTCACATACATTACACTGATAAGGCTTTTCACCTGTGTGTATCATCATGTGGCGCTTTAACAATCCAGTAGTTGAAAACTTCAATTTACACATACTACATTGATATGGCTTTTCACCTGTATGTGTCTTCATATGAATATTTAACGTACTTAGGTGCTTAAATATGTAGCCACATATGTGACATAGATAAGCTTTTTCGTTTTGATGTTTGCGGACACGATGTACTAAACTCCGCTTTTTAATGCACTCTTGACTGTATTGTAAATTGTTGTTCAATATTACGTGACTTAACATGTGTTTCTTTAATGTTATTTTGGACGCACATTTGTACTCACAAACATTACAGTGATGAGGCTTTTCATCTGTGTGTTTCAACATGTGTTCATTTAAACTTTGTTCCCTCGCATATTTGTATTCACATATACTACATTGGTAAGGCGTTTCACCTGTGTGTTGCATCATATGGTTCTTTAAACTAGCTTTCGCAACACATATATATTCACATATATTACATTGATACGGCGTTTCACCTGTGTGTTGCATCAAATGTTCCGTTAAACGTGCTTTCTGAGCACATTTATAATCACATATATTACATTGGTGAGGCCTTTCACCTGTGTGTTGCATCATATGTATTTTTAAACTGCCTTTATGGGAACATTTATATTCACATATATTACACTGATAGGGCTTTTCATCTGTGTGTGTCCTCATGTGGCACACTAAAGTACTTTTCTGGGAACATTTATATTCACATATATTACATTTATAGGGTTTTTCACCTGTGTGTCTCCTCATATGACACTTTAAACTACTTTTGTTTGAACATTTATATTCACACATATTACATTCATATGGCTTTTCAGCTTTGTGTACCATCATGTGAATCTTTAATTCCCCTTTCACAGCACATTTGTACTCACACATACTACATTGATAAAATTTTACACTAATGTGTTTCCTCATATGGCTATTTAAACTACCTTTCTGCGAACATTTATATTCACATATATTACATTGATAAGGTTTTTCAGCTGCGTGTATTCTTATGTGAGTCTTTAAATTGCCTTTCACAGCACATTTGTACTCACATATATTACATTGATAGGGCTTTTCACCTGTATGTCTCCTCATATGGCGCTTTAAACTACTTTTATTTGAAGATTTATATTCACATATATTACATTGATAGGGCTTTTCATCTGTGTGTGTCCTCATGTGGCACACTAAAGTACTTTTCTGGGAACATTTATATTCACATATATTACATTTATAGGGTTTTTCACCTGTGTGTCTCCTCATATGACACTTTAAACTACTTTTGTTTGAACATTTATATTCACACATATTACATTCATATGGCTTTTCAGCTTTGTGTACCATCATGTGAATCTTTAATTCCCCTTTCACAGCACATTTGTACTCACACATACTACATTGATAAAATTTTACACTAATGTGTTTCCTCATATGGCTATTTAAACTACCTTTCTGCGAACATTTATATTTACATATATTACATTGATAGGGCTTTTCACCTGTATGTCTCCTCATATGGCACTTTAAACTACTTTTATTTGAAGATTTATATTCACATATATTACATTGATAGGGCTTTTCACCTGTGTGTCTCCTCATATTGCTTTTTAAAGCACTTTTATCTGAACATTTATATTCACACATATTACTTTCATATGACTTTTCAGCTTTGTGTACCATCATGTGAATCTTTAATTCGCCTTTCACGGCACACTTGTACTCACACATACTACATTGATAAAACTTTGCACTAATGTGTTTCCTCAGATGGCTATTTAAACTACCTTTCTGCGAACATTTATATTCACATATATTACATTTATAAGGTTTTTCTTCTGCATGTATTATTACGTGAGTCTTTAAATTGCCTTTTACAGCACATTTGTACTCGCATATACTACATTGATAAGGCTTTTCACCTGTATGGCTGCTCATATGGAACTTTAAACTACTTTTATTGGAACATTTATATTCACATATATTACATTGATGGGGCTTTTCACCTGTGTGTCTCCTCATATGACACTTTAACTTACTTTTCATTGAACATTTATATTCACACATATTACATTCATATGACTTGTCAGCTTTGTGTACCATCATGTGGATCTTTAATTCGCCTTTCACGGCACACTTGTACTCACACATACTACATTGATAAAACTTTGCACTTATGTGTTTCCTCATATGGCTATTTAAACTACCTTTCTGCGAACATTTATATTCACATATATTACATTGATAAGGTTTTTCTGCTGCGTGTATCATCATGTGAATCTTTAAATTGCTTTTCACAGCACATTTGTACTCACACATACTACATTGATAAGGCTTTTCACCTGTGTGTCTCCTCGTATGGCACTTTAAACTACTTTTCTCTGAACATTTATAATCACATATATCACATTGATAAGGCTTTTCTCCTGTGTGTTTCCTCATATGGTACTTTAAACTACTTTTCTCTGAACATTTATATTGACATATGTTACATTGATAAGGCTTGTCCTGTGTGTGTTTCCCCATATGGTACTTTAAAGTACTGTTCTGGGAACATTTATATTCACATATATTACACTGATAGGGCTTTTCATTTGTGTGTGTCCTCATATGGCAGTTTAAAGTACTTTTCCGTGAACATTTATATTCACATATATTACATTGATAAGGCTTTTCACCTGTGTGTCTCCTCATATGGTACTTTAAGCTACTTTTCTTTGAACATTTATATTCACATATTTTACATTGATATGGCTTTTCAGCTTTGTGTACCCCAATGTTCTTTAATTTGGCTTTTAATACAGATTTGTACTCACACTTACTACAATGATAAAAATTTGCACTAATGTGTTTCCTCCTCATATGGCTTTTTAAACTACCGCTCTGTGAACATTTATATTCACATATATTACATTGATATGGTTTTTCAGCTGTGTGTATCATTATGTGAGTCTTTAAATTACCTTTCATGGCACATTTATACCCACAGATATTACATTGATAAGGCTTTTCACCAGTGTGCCTCATCATATGGTTCTTTAATGTTGTTTTCTGCAAGCATCTGTACTCACATACTTGGCATTGATAAGGTTTTTTGTTTCGATGTTCACGGACATGATTTATTAAGCTGAGCTTTTCAAAGCACTTAAAATCACAATTATAACAAAAATACTCTTCAGTCGTTTGTAAATCGTTGTTCATCATCATGTTTTCATTTACTTCCTTGGTATACTCTTCTTCTTCTTCCTTAGTCGATTCTGTCAAATCATGCTCTTCTATTTTAATTGAACCTATAAATTTATATAAATAGTCAGTGCCAAAAAGCTTACATTTAATAGAAGAATTTTTAAATGCGATAAACAATTAAAATTTTTTCTAATTAGTGTGAACATTGTATGTAAGCAGTAATGTAACAGGTGTTAGTAGTATGCAACACTGGGTATATTATATATCATAAGATATTTTTCATATGTTACGATATATTTAAATTTGAATAATTAGTTTGAAATAACAATAATGTAAATGTTTAAAATAAGGAGGGGATTGTGTTTAAAGTAAGATTAATAAAGAGTTGAGGGGTCCATTTTAAAAAGATGGCATTTGAATGAAAGAATCTGTCAGTTAAAGTGTTTTATATAAATTTAGTTTATAAAGTATCTAAATGTTATTACTTGTTCAAAAGTAATATTTTGTAAACACTTTGTTATATAATATCGATTATTGATATTGCTCAATTTAAGAGGATTGTTGACAGATGTGGTAGCCAGCCTTACATCTCATGGTAGGTTTAATTTATATTAATTTTAATAATGTTAATGTAGTATAATTATTTTAGGCTACAAATTAATTTACAAAAATTAAGTTATAAAAATAAATTACATATAACTATTTTATTATCATTATACGTGTTAACTTGTTAATTTGGAATAAACATATGTCTTTCACAATTGGATTAATTAATAAAAAAGTAACACGTTCCACATATCAACTTAATATTTCTTAAGATTACAGTTAGGGCTGGGTAATTCCACGTCAGATCGGCCACGTTTGACCCTTAGGTCTTCCGATTTTGACGAAATTTCGTATGTCGGTTGAAAATATATCCAAACTGAAGTGTACAAAGTGTTTTTGCAAAAAAAAAATTATTGACCTATATATGGTCAAAAAAAAAGAGTTGACGAGTGCCCACGGTTTTGAATCTTTTCAGTTAAACATAAGTCATAACGTCATAAGGACTCAACATATAAAAAAATTGCGAAAATCTATAAGGATGTATTTTGGAAACTTTGGCTTGAACATTTGACACTGGAACAGTTTGACCAAAAAGACTTTAAATCAAAGAAGCGATGCATATAATATATATTGCATAATATATATTTTGCAGAAATATATCTCTTTTAGATCACGAGTTATAAATTATTGAACTATTCATGTTTTCAAAATAGTTCAATAATTAATTTGACCATAGATCAAAAATAATTTTTTCTAAAATCGCTTTGTACACTTAATTTTGAGCAAATTTCCAACCGACACACCAAATTTCATCAAAATCTGAAGACCTAAGGGTCAAACGTGGCCGATCTGACGTGGAATTACCCATAGCGATATCTGTATTTTATAATACCAGCATATCAATAACAGATATTTATAAAAATCTTCTTTCCCTTGGTCTAAAGTCGTATCGAGGTATCAAAAACATCGGTGTATCGTAGAATGACACAAAGTAACAAAAACGGTATCAGTTTTATAAGATTTAGACAGAGTATTTTAATCGAAGTTTAAACCCAAGTGTAACAATTAGCTGAGCTTTACTGCAATTTAGTTCATTTCTATTGCTCAAAGGTCAGCTTAGCTATACTTATAGTTCAATTTTTAAAAGACTACCGACATGTGACTTAAAATATTCAATAAATAATTAATTTAATTATAAATTTTCTAAATAAATATTTAATATATAAATGTATTAACTAAATTGAATAATTAAACTCACAAAATAAGTCGTTTTCATCTTTATTTAGGGGACACCGGGGCAGGTTGAGGCACGGGGCAGGTTAAAACGTCGGCCAAATTTCCTAAACAACAAATTTTTCAACACCGCTTTTTGTGTAGGTTTCTAGAAGACGATACAATGGTCAGTTTCATGTAAACAATCAACTCTATTGTTCAAGTGTTGTTGTTATTTCCGAACATATTTATATTTTATACACATAAGTAAAATTGCAATCTCTTATTTTGATTTCAATTAACTACCATTAAAAACGGCTGAGCTTCAGTTTTTTTTATCATAAGTGAATCATTGGGCATTAGTTTATTATATTTGCAAAAAATTTTAATTGTTTGATGTTGATTTACTAATTTACTCAGACATAAATAAAAAAATGCAGCACGGGGCAAATTGCAACATATTGCTCGGGGCAAGTTGCAACTGGTTACCGCCATAGGACAGAAGTGTATATGGTCCGTTCAAAAAGTAATGATCATCTGTTTACAATGGTTGGATGAGAACCAACCCTGGAAGGTCAATAACGTTCCATTTTTAGTTCGGTATGTATTACCACTAGCAATTACTTCAGTTCAAAATAAATAAATCTGTAAAATGATACTAATGTATCACCAAATAATTTTTTTTCATTTTACCATATTGTGGAAACTGCCAGGTCATTGTGGAGGCACTAAATCACAATTTAGTTCTCTCAAATCCGTAAAATGGGACAGAGAAATATGCGTTTCAACTTACCCCGGACCGGGGCAAGTTGAAACAAAGATTTTTACTTTTTAAAAATACGCCTAGAGGTCTAATAATTAAGATTCCGTTAGGTATTTCTAATAAATTAGGTAACCATTGAATACATATGCAAGAATATTCTGCAAAAAAATCCGTGATTGATAATAACATTGACGAGAAAAAAGGCAACAAATTTTTTTTGTATCAACCTGCCTCGGTCTCCCCTATACATATACGGTCACGTGTCGGTAGTCTTTCAAAAATTCTAGTATACGTTTAAACTTCAATTGAAATACTAGACGTTAATCTTGTCAAACTGAACTAAAACTTCACCTAACTAGGCAGCTGGATACAAAACAACATCATAAGCAAAAATATTAAATATCATTAACGCTGTCACCAACAATGGCAATGGTCTCAACATGACAGCTTTTTCTAATATTTATCTCAAATTTTGTTTAACTACAAAGTATCTCAATACGTTTAATGGTTCAATACTTTCGATACCTCATTACTTTTGATACTTCGCTACCTCGATAATTTAGATAAGACGATGCTTTTAAAACCTCCATACTTTCGACTCTGGGTATCGATACTTTGAATAAATATCGATACTTTACATAGCCCTAGTTTAAATCTAACACCAAGATAAATAGAGTAGTTCTACACTTTACAGGTAGTGCTCATATATAATACGACATCTAATTGTAAAGTAGTAGGACTAGTAAGGTATCTACCGTTAAAAAACGGTAATGCTATGTACTACTACCAATAACAATTTTCTTACCATCTTTATTATCATCATTGTCACACGATTCTTTACTATTCACATCTGTAATTTCTTTGTTAAAATATTGATAACTACATTATTTTTCATACTTACTAAAATTATTGAGGTTATGAGAATTATCGTTAAGCTCAAGTGGATCATCCGGATCATCTTTGATATCTTCTTTAATTCTCGACTCCATTACTTCTGTTTTCTGTTTACAAAATTTTTTAAATGAAGAATAAAGTTGATCTTAGATCTTTTAAGTTTAAAACAATACAAAATCCAAATTAATGGCTTTTTCTTGTTTTAGCACCTTTAGCACTGTCTTAATAGATTATTGTGCAGATGGCGCTAGAAATGGTAAGAAATGAGCGAACCTGTTATTTTGGAACAGGTACGTTGTTACTGTTCCGAGAAACAGCTCCTGGATTTTAAATACTTATAACAGGTCATGAAACAACTCCTATAGGCGGAGTGCGGACGATGGGAATTAGCGACTCGTAGTGGTCAAATTTGTAAGTTACGTGGTTGGGCAGTTCAAATAATTTTTTTTTAAATATTGATAAACACAAGGAAATGTTTGATTTTTTTAAATAATTCATATGGAAGAAATTGAGGAATAATCATATCTGTACATTTTACATAATTTTACATTTCCTTATGCTTTGACAAAGTCATATGATTGAAAAAATAAGTTATTTTGTTATTTAATTTTTGGACGTTTTTAGACTCCTCGAGTCCAAAATAGCAACGAAAACCCTAAAACAACTCTTTCTGATTAGTATAGCATATATTTCGTTAGAAAAAAATAGTTTGTAACTCCATATCTTGAGATTTGCTTTTAAGAGTATTTTCGCGCCATTAGTAGTAGTATAGGGTTTTAAGGACTTTGCAATTGCGCCAAGTGATTTTACTTGAAATTTTGTGGTTTTCTATGCTTTATATTTACTAATGTGCTTTTTTAATATGTTAATATTATTTATAACATAACATTACTTTAAATCAAAAGAAAATTGTATAAAATGAAACGTCAAACCTAACCTAAAAATTTTAATTGTCAAATTATGAAAATAAATTTTTATTTAAAAAATAACATATTTTGTTGCACACTGTGGCTCTATAAGGCAAGGCCAGGCTCAGTGTTCTTTTTTATGAAGTTTTGAGGGAAAACTGTACAAAGAAATGCTTTTATCTGCATTTTTGGCAGACTTGAGGCAATTCACAATTGACCAATTAATATAGCTATCAGCGCACATTTCTGTAAATTTGCTCTTCGTTTGAGTTCCCTAATCCATGAATGACGGATTTAATATGTCATTTACTTATTACCTGCACAAAATTCGCACTCGTTTATAAAATTACAAATTTGCATGCATGTGTCAAGTGCTATTTCCAACCACGTTACTTACAGAAGTTACCGGTAGTGGCGCTGATGCTAACTTGCCCGGGGCCTATTATTTTATTCGAGAAAATCACAAAGGGTGCGGCACCTATCGATTAAATATGCAATACTCCCCGTCGGGGGTGTGACGTATATATTTTGCAAAAATTTTTATAATTTCGCTGCGACATCTATTGGTTAAATATTAAAAACTCGCCGTGGGGGTGTCACGTGTTATTTATTTACCAAATTTTGTAGCAACATAACCGTGACATAACCTCAATAATACAAATTTATTTTAGCGTACAGCTACAAAAAGTAATTAAAACATTAAAATTGAAAGAAAAATCTGTTATAAATATCAAATATAATTGCATATAAACATTAAATCAATGTAAATAAACAGGGTGTGTAAACGTCAAAATCATATGTTCAATGTTATCCCCACGGTTTCCGACATCTTGGTGCATCTTGGTTAATGTAAGTGACGCCTCTAGTGGTTGTGATTTTCTCGAATATCTTTCTCAGTTCCTTTGCTACCCTGTCTCAAACAGAGACAACCAGCTCTCTGGTCTTAAATCACTCAGAACTGTATGTAATTCAACTACTTATTACTTATTTAATAATGACTTCTTGGTCGGCTGACAAAATTGAACACCGCCATTTATTTAAATTGTTTCTAAACGCAGCCGGTCCATACGTCGTAGTCAAGAACTAACCAAATTGAACCAAATTCACCGCAAAACGCTGGAATTACGACGCGATTTCGGTTTTCATTAGAGCGGTGAAAATATAGAAAAGGGGCCGGACGACGCGCAATGGAAACGCACCATTAATGGGTTTCCATTGCGCGTCGACGTCGCCCCGCCCCTTTTCTGTATTTTCACCGCTCAAATGGAAACCAAAATCGCGTCGTAATTCCAGCGTTTTGCAGTAAATTGGTTAGTTCTTGACTAGGACGTATGGTGCCTCCTGCCTCTGCGTTTAGAAACAATTCAAATAAATGGTGGTGTTAAATTTTGTCAGCTGACCAAGAAGTCATTATTAAATAAAAGCTTTGAACTCAATTTTGTCCATCATCTTGTGACATGTATAATTTAACGAAAAATTGTTGACACCCAAAAAGTGTGTTTTCGTTTGTTTATTTATTGTTTTTTCAAATAATTTTTTATTATTTCATATCATATTTACATTTAGCCAATGATGAAAAACATTGTAATTGCTAAATATATAAATAATAAGAAATTATTAATAGCTCTTTATTAATAGTTTAATTGTTTTGGAAAATTTAATTAATTAAAACGACCATGATCCGATCAGTACAACTGGAGATAATAAATTTCAAGTATGAGAAGATTGGAGAAAATCCAGCAAATTATCTAAAATTCATATGTGAATATTTTCGCAAATAAATTTTTTTCAGCAAATTCCTGAAATACGGGTCAAGTAATTTTATGAACAGAGGCTGTAAAAATGTTTTTGGGCGATTCTAAAATGTCAAGTTTAAATTGGTGGGCGATTTGTAAAAGAATGACCCATATCCAAAACGGCGCAACTAAGATTTTTCGTTAAAACTCATTGAACTGTTGTAACAGTTGAAATGAGATCGATCAATGTAAGACGAGTTTGTTCATAATTATCAAGACTAATGTAATAATCTAACAATGTATCACGCATGGCATACTATTATTATTGAACATATAAGAGAAAATTAAACTAATACATTATAAAATCTATATTCACACATATTACATCAATAATTATAATTACATTTTATCACCATTTGTTCCTAAAAATGTCCTTTCTTTATTTTAATCACACACACACATTACACTAATAAACCTTTTCACCTGTGTTTCTAAATTATTATTTAAGTTTCCTTCTGCCTAGCCTTTTCACCTGCGTGTACTACCAAGTGCTTTTTTAAATTACTTTTGTATGCAGTTTTATATTCACATATATTACAATGATAAGGCTTTACACCTGTGTGTATCATCATATGGCGCTTCAAATTATCTTTTCCTGAACATTTGTATTTACATAAATTACATTCATAAGGCTTTACACCTGTGTGTAGATTCAGGTGTTTCTTTAAACTTCTTTTCAGTGAAAATTTGGATTCACATATATTACATTTATAAGCTTTACCTGTGTGATTAATTACATGTTCGTCTAGGCTTTTTTTCGCCAAACATTTGTACTGACATATATGACACTGGTAAGGCATTTCACCTGTGTGTACCCTAACGTGTCTTTTTAAACTCATTTTATGTGAACTTTGAAAATCGCAAACAATACATTGATAAGGCTTTTCACCTTTGTGTATTATCATGTGACTATTTAAATGTGTTTTCCTCGAACATTTGTATTCACATACATTACACTGATAAGGCTTTTCACCTGTGTGTATCATCATGTGGCGCTTTAACATTGCAGTAGTTGAAAACTTCAATTTACACATACTGCATTCATATGGCTTTTCACCTGTATGTGTCATCATATGTAAGTTGAAAGAACTTTGGTACGCGTAACTGTTGCCACATATGTGACATTGATAAGGCTTTTCAGCTGTGTGTATCATCACGTGAGTCTTTAAATTGCCTTTCACAGCACATTTGTACTCACACATACTACATTGATAAGACTTTTCGCCTGTGTGTCTCCTCATATGGCTCTTTAAAATACTTTTCGTTGAATATTTATTTTCACATATATTACACTGATATGGCTTTTCTGCTGGGTGTGACCTCATATGATTTTTTAAACTGCCTTTCAACGCACATTTGTACTCACACACACTACATTGATAAAGCTTTGCACTAATGTGTTTCCTCCTCATATGGCTCTTTAAACTACCTTTCTGCGAACATTTATATTCACATATCTTACAGTGATAGGGCTTTTCATCTGTGTGTGTCCTCATGTGACACATTAAAGTACTTTTCTGGTGACATTTATATTCACATATATTACATTGATAGGGTTTTTCACCTGTGTGTCTCCTCATATGACACTTTAAACTACTTTTGTTTGAACACTTATATTCACACATATTACATTCATATGGCTTTTCAGCTTTGTGTACCATCATGTGAATCTTTAATTCGCCTTTCACAGCACATTTGTACTCACACATACTACATTGATAAAATTTTACACTAACGTGTTTCCTCATATGGTTATTTAAATTACCTTTCTGCGAACATTTATATTCACATATATTACATTGATAAGGTTTTTCTGCTGCGTGTATCATCATGTGAATCTTTAAATTGCCTTTCATAGCACATTTATACTCACATATACTACATTGATAGGGCTTTTCACCTGTATGTCTCCTCATATGGCACTTTAAACTACTTTTATTTGAACATTTATATTCACATATATTACATTGATATGGCTTTTCAGCTTTGTGTACCCCAATGTTCTTTAATTTGGCTTTTAACACAGATTTGTACTCACATTTACTACAATGATAAAACTTTGCACTAATGTGTTTCCTTCTCATATGGCTTTTTAAACTACCGCTCTGTGAACCTTTACTGGCAGATTTATACCCACAGATATTACATTGATAAGGCTTTTCACCAGTGTGCTTCATCATATGGGTCTTTAATGTTGTTTTCTGCAAGCATCTGTACTCACATACTTGGCACTGATAAGGTTTTTTGTTTCGATGTTCGCGGACATGATTTATTAAGCTGAGCTTTTCAAAGCACTTAAAATCACAATTATAACAAAAATACTCTTCAGTCGTTTGTAAATCGTTGTTCATCATCATGTTTTCATTCACTTCCTTGGTATACTCTTCTTCTTCTTCCTTAGTCAATTCTGTCAAATCATGGTCTTCTATTTTAATTGAACCTATAAATTTATAAATAGTCTGTGCCAAAAAGCTTACATCTAATAGAAGAATTTTTAAATGCGATACACAATTAAAAATTTTTCTAATTAGTGTGAACATTGTATGTAAGCAGTAATGTAACAGGTGTTAGTAGTATGCAACACTGGGTATATTATATATCATAAGATATTTTTCAAATCAACTTAATATTTCTTAAGATAATTCTACGTCAGATCGGCCACGTTTGACCCTTAGGTCTTCCGATTTGACGAAATTTCGTATGTCGGTTGAAAATATGTTCAAACTTAAGTGTACAAAGTGTTTTTGCGAAAAAAAAATAATTGACCTATCTATCGTCAAAAAAAAGAGTTGACGAGTGCCCACGGTTTTGAATCTTTTCAGTTAAACATAAGTCATAAGGACTCAACATATAGAAAAATTGCGAAAATCTATGAGGGTGTATTTTGGAAACTTTGACTTGAACATTTGACACTGGAACAGTTTGACCAAAAAGAGTTTAAATCAAAGAAGTGATGCATATAATATATAGTACGTTCCTTTAGCTTTAAATAGGCGTATTTTGCAGAAATATATCTCTTTTAGATCGCGAGTTATAAATTATTGAACTATTCATGTTTTCAAAATAGTTCAATAATTAATTTGACCATAGATCAAAAATAATGTTTTTCTAAAACCGCTTTGTACACTTAATTTTGAGCAAATTTCCAACCGACACACCAAATTTCATCAAAATCTGAAGACCTAAGGGTCAAACGTGGCCGATCTGACGTGGAATTACCCATAGCGATATCAGTATTTTATAATACCAGCATATCAATAACAGATATTTATAAAAATCTTCTTTCCTTTGGTCTAAAGTCGTATCGAGGTACCAAAAACATCGGTGTATCGTAGAATGACACAAAGTAACAAAAACGGTATCAGTTTTATAAGATTTAGACAGAGTATTTTAATCGAGGTTTAAACCCAAGTGAAACAATTAGCTGAGCTTTACTGCAATTTAGGTCATTTCTATTGGTCAAAGGTCAGCTTAGCTATACTTACGTTTAAACTTCAATTGACGATAAACTTCATTAACGCTGTCACCAACAATGGCAACGGTCTCAACATGACAGCCTTTTCTAATATTTAACTCAAATTTTACAGATTTTGTTAAACTACAAAGTATCTCAATACGTTTAATGGTTCAATACTTTCGATACCTCATTATTTTTCATACGTCGCTACCTTGATAATTTAGATAAGCTTTTAAAACCTCAATACTTTCGACTCTGGGTATCGATACTTTGAATAAATATCGATACTTTACATAGCCCTAGTTTAAATCTGACACCAAGATAAATAGAGTGGTTCTACACTTTACAGGTAGTGCTCATATATAATTCGACATCTAATTGTAAAGTAGTAGGACTAGTAAGGTATCTACTGTTAAAAAACGGTAATGCTATGTACTACTACCAATAACAATTTTCTTACCATCTTTATTATCATCATTGTCACACGATTCTTTACTATTCGCATCTGTAATTTCTTTGTTAAAATATTGATAACTACATTATTTTTCATACTTACTAAAATTATTGAGGTTATGAGAATTATCGTTACGCTGAAGTGGATCATCCGGATCATCTTTGATATCTTCTTTAATTCTCGACTCCATTACTTTTGTTTTCTGTTTACAAAATTTTTTAAATGAAGAATAAAGTTGATCTTAGATCTTTTAAGTTTAAAACAAAACGTGAACAAAACAAAATCCAAATTAATGGCTTTTTCTTGTTTAGCACCGTCTTAACAGATTGTGCAGATGGCGCTAGAAATGGTAAGAAATAAGGAACTTGTTATTTTGGAACAGGTACGTTGTTACTGTTCCGAGAAACAGCTCCTGGATTTTAAATACTTATAACAGGTCATGAAACAACTATTATTTTATATCTTTCTCAGCTTCTTTGGGCGGTAGTAAAGTCGGACGAAGGTCACAAAATTAAAAAAGGTTTTATGTAAACTCGGGCGATGATCAAGAAAGAGCTGTATGTAGTTCAACTACTTATTACTTATTTAATAATGACTTCTTGGTCGGCTGACAAAATTGAACACCGCCATTTATTTAAATTGTTTCTAAACGCAGCGGCACCATACGTCGTAGTCAAGAACTAACCAAATTGAACCAAATTCACCGCAAAACGCTGGAACAACACCGTACCCTATGCTGAGTTGAAAGCGGATTGAACAGCATCACCAGCATCACTAGAGCACAAGAGGGAGATGTAGCCAACGCGCATATTCGCGTATGAGAAAGAAGCAGCATTTTGTACCACGTGGGTGTGGGACGTTTTTAAGATTTGTCTGTTTGAGAATACGTATTAACGCCGTTAATTCTAAAATAACAATTGTTTTTGAGACTTACAAGACATTTTAAACTAATTATTTTGTTAGAAAACACTGCTGAAAATATCATTGTCACTTTAAAAATTTTTTAAAATTCAATTTAAATTACTTAATAATTATATTAATTATAATCGTGTAAATTGAAGATTTGAATAAAACTAATAATAAAATAAACAAGGGTACGAAACACTTCCGTTTAAAACGCGCCAAAACAATGCAAGTCTATGCACATCGTCCCAACACCACGTGATATTGTCAGGCTTCTCTTTTGCGTGGTCCTGGCGATTGCTCTCGCTCGACAGCGTATTTGCATTCCACCATTCCATTGGTGGGTTTCCATTGCGCGTTATGCGGTACGCGTTATGGCTGCGTGACATTCTATTGGTCGATTTTAAATTTTTATTTTTTTGCGGGAATATAATTGCGTCACCGCAGAAGTTGAACATTTTGATAGCTGTGAGTAAAGAGAGAAAACACGATTTTAAAGTGAGATAGACTACTGTCAGAAGCGTTCAAGGGTGTTAAATAAATATTATTTATTTCTTTTCTTATTTATGTATTTTTTTAATATTTATTTATTATTTATATATTTAGCAATCAAAATATATTTAATTTTATAACCAAACTGCAATAAAAAAAAGTTTTGTTGAACAAACAAAATTACTGAACATAAAAAAAAATAAATTCCCTTGATATTTGATATTTGGGGGAATGTGACAGCGGTGTTTTTCAAACTTCGACAGTGTTGAACTTTTTGCTGTGAAAAGAGAGAGAAGGCGCTATTAAAAACGAAGATGGACTACTGTCAGAAATGAATATAAAATTCTATTGGTTGATTTTAAATATTGGATGTTTGCGGGAATATTGACTAAAGAGAGAAAGCACGAGTGAAAGCGAAATACTTCAAACGAATACAAACGGGCATTTTTTAAAAAATGCCGTATTCAAACGAAATACCACATTATTCACCTTTCAATTAAATTTTCCAAAACAATTAAATTATTAATAAGAAGCTATTAATAATTTCTTATTATTTATTTATTATTTATATATTTAACAACTACAATGTTTTTCATCATTGGCTAAATGTAAATATGATATGAAATAATAAAAAATTATTTAAAAAAAAACAATAAATAAACAAACGAGAACACACTTTTTAGGCGTCAACAATTTTTCATTAAATTATGTCACAAGATGCTGCCAAAATTGAGTTGAAAGCTTTTATTTAATAATGACTTCTTGGTCGGCTGACAAAATTGAACACTGCCATTTATTTGAATTGTTTCAAAACGCAGCGGCACCATCCGTCGTAGTCAAGAACTATCCAAATTTTACAGCAAAACGCTCGAATTACGACGCGATTATGGTTTCCATTAGAGCGGTGAAAATATAGAATAGGGGCGGGGCGTCGCGCGACGTCGACGCGTAATGGAAACCCACCATTATATCATTGCGCTGGAATTACGACGCGATTTTGGTTTCCATTAGAGGGGTGAAAATATAGAAACGCACCATTAATGGGTTTCCAATGCGCGTCGACGTCGCCCGTCCCTTTTCTGTATTTTCACCGCTCTAATGGAAACCAAAATCGCGTCGTAATTCCAGCGTTTTGCAGTAAATTGGTTAGTTCTTGACTAGGACGTATGGTGCCTCTGTGTTTAGAAACAATAATTCAAATAAATGGTGGTGTTAAATTCTGTCAGCCGACCAAGAAGTCATTATTAAATAAAAGCTTTGAACTCAATTTTGTCCATCATCTTGTGACATGTATAATTTAACGAAAAATTGTTGACACCCAAAAAGTGTGTTTTCGTTTGTTTATTTATTGTTATTTCAAATAAATTTTTATTATTTCGTATCATTTACATTTAGCCAATGATGAAAAACATTGTAATTGCTAAATATATAAATAATGAGAAATTATTAATAGCTCATTATTAATAATTTAATTGTTTTGGAAAATTTAATTAATTAAAACGACCATGATTCGATCAGTAGAACTGGAGATAATAAATTTCAAGTATGAGAAGATTGGAGAAAATCCAGCAAATTATTTAAAATTCATATGTGAATATTTTCGCAAATAAAATTTTTTCAGCAAAATCCTGAAATATGGGTCAAGTAATTTTATGAATAGAGGCTGTAAAAATTTTTTTGGACGATTCTAAAATGTCAAGTTTAAATTGGTGTGCGATTTGTAAAAGAATGACCCATATCCAAAACGGCGCAACTAAGTTTTTTCGTTAAAACTCATTGAACTGTTGTAACAGTTGAAATGAGATCGATCAATGTAAGACGAGTTTATTCATAATTATCAAGACTAATGTAATAATCTAACAATGTATCACGCATGGCATATTATTATTATTAAACATATAAGAGAAAATTAATCTAATACATTAAAAAATCTATATTCACACATATTACATCAATAATTATAATTACATTTTCCATCACCATTTGTTCCTAAAAATGTCCTTTCTTTATTTTAATCACACACACACATTATACTAATAAACCTTTTCACCTGTGTTTCTAAATTATTATTTAGGTTTCCTTCTGCCTAGGCTTTTCACCTGCGTGTACTACCAAGTGCTTTTTCAAATTACTTTTGTATGCAGTTTTATAATCACATATATTACAATGATAAGGCTTTACACCTGTGTGTATCATCATATGGCGCCTCAAATTATCTTTTCCTGAACATTTGTATTTACATAAATTACATTCATAAGGCTTTACACCTATGTGTAGATTCAGGTGTTTCTTTAAACTTCTTTTCAGTGAAAATTTGGATTCACATATATTACATTTATAAGGCTTACCTGTGTGATTAATTACATGTTCGTCTAGGCTTTTTTTCGCCAAACATTTGTACTGACATATATGACACTGGTAAAGCATTTCACCTGTGTGTATCCTAACGTGTCTTTTTAAACTCATTTTATGTGAACTTTGAAAATCGCAAACAATACATTGATAAGGCTTTTCACCTTTGTGTGTTATCATGTGACTATTTAAATGTGTTTTCTGTGCACATTTGAATTGACATAGATTACATTGATAAGGCTTTTCACCTGTGTGTATCATCATGTGGCGCTTTAACACTCCAGTAGTTGAAAACTTCAATTTACACATACTACATTGATATGGCTTTTCACCTGTATGTGTCTTCATATGATTATTTAACGTACTTTGGTGCTTAAATCTGTAGCCACATATGTGACATTGATAAGCTTTTTCGTTTTGATGTTTGCGGACACGTTTTACTAAAGTCCGCTTTTTAAACCACTCTTGACTGGCTTTTAAATCGTTGTTCAATATTACGTGACTTAACATGTGTTTCTTTAATGTTATTTTGGACGCACATTTGTACTCACAAACACTACAGTGATGAGGCTTTTCATCTGTGTGTTTCAACATGTGTTCATTTAAACTTTGTTTCCTCGCATATTTGTATTCACATATACTACATTGGTAAGGCGATTCACCTGTGTGTTGCATCATATGGTTCTTTAAACTAGCTTTCTTAACACATTTATAATCACATGTATTACATTGATAAGGCGTTTCACCTGTGTGTTGCATCAAATGGTTCTTTAACCGTGCTTTCTGAGCACATTTATAATCACATATATTACATTGGTGTGGCCTTTCACCTGTGTGTCGCGTCATATGTATTTTTAAACTGCCTTTCTGCGAACATTTATATTCACATATATTACACTGAAAGGGCTTTTCATCTGTGTGTGTCCTCATGTGGCACACTAAAGTACATTTCTGAAAACATTTATATTCACATATATTACATTGATAGGGTTTTTCACCTGTGTGTCTCCTCATATGACACTTTAAACTACTTTTGTTTGAACACTTATATTCACACATATTACATTCATATGACTTTTCAGCTTTGTGTACCATCATGTGAATCTTTAAATCGCCTTTCACAGCACATTTGTACTCACACATACTACATTGATAAAATTTTACACTAACGTGTTTCCTCATATGGTTATTTAAATTACCTTTCTGCGAACATTTATATTCACATATATTACATTGATAAGGTTTTTCTGATGCGTGTATTCTTATGTGAATCTTTAAATTGCCTTTCACAGCACATTTGTACTCACATATATTACATTGATAAGGCTTTTCACCCGTATGTCTCCTCATATGGCGTTTTAAAGCACTTTTATTAGAACATTTATATTCACACATATTACATTGACACGGCTTTTCAGCTTTGTGTACCATCATGTGAATCTTTAATTCGTCTTTCACAGCACATTTGTACTCACACATACTACATTGATAAAATTTTACACCATCGTGTTTCCTCATATGGCTATTTAAACTACCTTTCTGCGAACATTTATATTCACATATATTACATTGGTGTGGCCTTTCACCTGTGTGTCGCGTCATATGTATTTTTAAACTGCCTTTCTGCGAACATTTATATTCACATATATTACACTGAAAGGGCTTTTCATCTGTGTGTGTCCTCATGTGGCACACTAAAGTACATTTCTGAAAACATTTATATTCACATATATTACATTGATAGGGTTTTTCACCTGTGTGTCTCCTCATATGACACTTTAAACTACTTTTGTTTGAACACTTATATTCACACATATTACATTCATATGACTTTTCAGCTTTGTGTACCATCATGTGAATCTTTAAATCGCCTTTCACAGCACATTTGTACTCACACATACTACATTGATAAAATTTTACACTAACGTGTTTCCTCATATGGTTATTTAAATTACCTTTCTGCGAACATTTATATTCACATATATTACATTGATAAGGTTTTTCTGATGCGTGTATTCTTATGTGAATCTTTAAATTGCCTTTCACAGCACATTTGTACTCACATATATTACATTGATAAGGCTTTTCACCCGTATGTCTCCTCATATGGCGTTTTAAAGCACTTTTATTAGAACATTTATATTCACACATATTACATTGACACGGCTTTTCAGCTTTGTGTACCATCATGTGAATCTTTAATTCGTCTTTCACAGCACATTTGTACTCACACATACTACATTGATAAAATTTTACACCATCGTGTTTCCTCATATGGCTATTTAAACTACCTTTCTGCGAACATTTATATTCACATATATTACATTGATAAGGTTTTTCTGCTTCGTGTATTAATAAGTGAGTCTTTAAATTGCCTTTCACAGCACATTTGTACTCACATATAGTGCATTGATAAGGCTTTTCACCTGTATGGCTGTTCATATGGCACTTTAAACTACTTTTATTCGAACATTTATATTCACATATATTACATTGATAGGGCTTTTCACCTGTGTGACTCCTCATATGGCGTTTTAAAGCACTTTTATCTGAACATTTATATTCACACATATTACATTGATACGGCTTTTCAGCTTTGTGTACCATCATGTGAATCTTTAAATCGCCTTTCACAGCACATTTGTACTCACACATACTACATTGATAAAATTTTACACTAATGTGTTTCCTCATATGGCTATTTAAACTACCTTTGTGTGAACATTTATATTCACATATATTACATTGATAAGGTTTTTCTGATGCATGCATCATCATGTGACTCTTTAAATTGCCTTTCACAGCACATTTGTACTCACACATACTACACTGATAAGGCTTTTCACCTGTGTGTCTCCTCATATGGCACTTTAAACTACTTTTCTCTGAACATTTATATTCACATATAAAACATTGATAAGGCTTTTCTCCTGTGTGTGTCCTCATATGGTGCTTTAAACTACTTTTCGCTGAACATTTATATTGACATATGTTACATTGATAAGGCTTGTCCTCTGTGTGTTTCCTCATATGGTACTTTAAAGTACTGTTCCGGGAACATTTATATTCACATATATTACACTGATAGGGCTTTTCATTTGTGTGTGTCCTCATATGGCAGTTTAAAGTACTTTTCCGTGAACATTTATATTCACATACAATACATTGATAAGGCTTTTCTCCTGTGTGTCTCCTCATATGGTACTTTAAACTACTTTTCTTTGAACATTTATATTCACAAATTTTACATTGATACGGCTTTTCAGCTTTCTTCTTTAATTTGTCTTTTAACACAGATTTGTACTCACACTTACTACAATGATAAAACTTTGCACTAATGTGTTTCCTCCTCATATGGCTTTTTAAACTACCTCTCTGTGAACATTTATATTCACATATATTACATTGATATGGTTTTTCACCTGTGTGTATCATTATGTGAGTCTTTAAACTACCTTTCATGGCACATTTATACCCACAGATATTACATTGATAAGGCTTTTCACCTGTGTGCTTCATCACATGGTTCTTTAATGTTGTTTTCTGCAAGCATCTGTACTCACATACTTGGCATTGATAAGGTTTTTTGTTTCGATGTTCGCGGACATGATTTATTAAGCTGAGCTTTTTAGAGCAATTAAAATCACAATTATAACAAAAATACTCTTCACTAGTTTCTATATCGTTGTTCAATATTATGTTTTCATTTACATCATTTGTATACTCTTCTTCTTCTACCTTAGTTATTTCTGTCAAATCATGCTCTTCTATTTTAACTGAACCTATAAATTTACATAATTAGTCTAAGTTCCAAAAAGTTTACATCTAATAGGAGAACTTATTAATATGAAAAACGATTAAAAAGTTTTTTAATTAGAGTGAACTTTGTATGTAAGCAGTAATGTAACAGGTGTTAGTAGCGTGCAACACTGGGATATTAAATATCATAATATATTTTGCTAAGCAACATAATATTTCTTAAGATTACAGTTAGTGCTACGAAAAATAACCAATTAATTAATATGTATCAATAATTAACACGAGGTAAGTATTTTGAATAGCGATATCTTAATTTTTTGTTTAAAAGCATGTCCAGCATATCAATAACAGATATTTATCAAAATCTTCTTCTTTCCCTTGATCCAAAGTCGTATCGAGGTATCAAAAGATCGGTGTACCATAGAACGACACAAAGTAACAAAAACCATGGCAGTTTTATAAGATTTAGACAGTGTTTCAATCAAGGTTTAAACCAAAGTGTAACCATAAGCTGAGCTTTACTGCAATTTAGTTCATTTCCACTGGTCAAATGTCAGCGGCAATGGTCTCAACATGACAACTGTATTAACAGTTTGCAAATTGTTTTTTAAACTAGTTTATTCTAATATTTATCTCAAATTTTACAGATTTTGTTAAACTTCAAAGTATCTCACTACCGTTGATGGTTCAATACCTTCACTACTTTTGAGACGTCGCTACCTCGATATATGGATGTAAAGATGCTTTTAAAACCTCGATAATTTCGACTCTCGGTATCGATACTTTGAATAAATAGCGATACTTTACACAGCCCTAGTTTAAATCTGAGACCAAGATAAATAGTGGTTCTACAATTTACAGGTGGTGCTGATATACGACATCTAATTGTAAAGTAGTAGGACTAGTAAGGTATCGATCAATAAAAAATGGTAATGCTATGACTACTATGCAGCACCCTTGAACTCGTCGGCAGTAATTCATATATCAACATTCGACAACTGTTTAATATCGCCTAGCCCTAGTTGCTGACTGGTTTATCAAGAATCTTAATCCATGAGATCATGAGCAGAAATATTTATGACGCGCATAAGCAAACGTTGTAGGTACTTGTTTTTATAAATTCAAAAGAAGAAGCAAAACCCACAGCACGCTACTACTTCTAACGTTATAACCAATAAAAATATTCTTACCATCTTCATCATCATTATTGTCACACGATTTTTTACTATTTTCATCTGTAATTTCTTTGTTAAAATGTTGATAAATACATTACTTTTCATACTTACCAAAATTATTGAGGTTATGAGAAATATTGTCAAGTTCAAGAGGATCATCTTGAACTTCTTCTTTGATTCCCGTCTCCATTACTTATTTTTTCGTTTTGCCAACTTTTTTAAATAAACAATTGAAGCTTATCAAGACTTTTGAAGCTTACTTAGCTTAGCTTGGCCGCTTCTTACACCTTCGGTGTTGGAATCATGCACTGCGCACTCTCGCTAAATTTACAAAATTGCATTATTAGTTTATCCTTGTGGCATCATGTCGCTTCTGTCGCAATTTTGGTAGTTTTCGTCATTATTATAGTTGGTAGCTAATTACCGTTTCTGTTGCTACCATTATAATAATATTAACTAAAGTAAAAAGGACGTTGCTACTGACAACCAGTGTTTTGTTTAACTTTCAATGACTTTCAACTTACAATAATTTTCCAAGTAATGTCTAAAAAATATCTAATGTGGAATTAATTTAAATTCATCAAATTTTTGAATTGTGACGAGTTTTAAAGTATTGTGTTATTATGATTTGACGCGAAGAAAGCGCTCAAAGTACCATGGCTGGCACGTATTCAAATTAAATTAAATTGAGAGAGCTAATACTTGATTAAAACTGATAAATAATCATAAGAAATCAAATTAAAGTTTTAACGATTAATTTATATCCATACATATGAAAAAAGCGAACTTCCAAGCCGGGATTTGAACCCAGGCCACCCAATTTCCGGTCGAGGGCTCTAACCACAGAGCTATAGGGGGCTCGCTTCTTTCATATGTAGAATGGTGCGTCATCATTCACAATGTGTTATGATTTGACGCGAAGAAAAAACGCGTGTGAATGATGACGCACCATTCTACATATGAAAGAAGCGAGCCCCCTATAGCTCTGTGGTTAGAGCCCTCGACCGGAAATTGGGTGGCCTGGGTTCAAATCCCGGCTTGGAAGTTCGCTTTTTTCATATGTATGGATATAAATTAATCGTTAAAACTTTAATTTGATTTCTTATGATTATTTATCAGTTTTAATCAAGTATTGTGTTATTATTTCTACAATTTTTAACAAGGATTAAAAGCGCTCAATATATAAAATATGTAAGTAAGTGTCGTTTATTTTCACTTCACGTGGTTTTCAATTTCATCAAATAACTGGAATTTACTTAATTCTAAAGAAATTTAGAAGGTTCGAGGTACTATGGTGTTTACTTGTTGCGTTTTCTACATTGCAAGATTTCTCTAATGAAAACTTAAACAAAATGTCAGATATGCGGTTTTTATAAGATTGTAACTTGAGCTATCGGGTATCGGTAACTCATTAGAGAAATAATAAGGAATATAGTCCTTTCTCTGTAAAAATTGAATCTTATGGTTATGACAGCTCTCAAGAAAAATTATTAGAGAAATGTTATAATGTAAAAAGGCCGTATAAGATGTAAATTTAAAACAATATGTATGACTTGTATAATTTCTAATGTAAATAATATTGATATTTGTGCAAACGAAAAGTCTTAATAAAGCGAATTAAATTATAATAATAAATTGTTTATATTTTTTCCACAATTTCCAGCAAACTGCCTGTTCCAATTTTAGTAATTTCAGTTTTCTTGCAATTTCTAGCTTTAAAATTGCATGATTTTACTGAATTGCTTTAAATTATCTGTCTTTTAGCGTATTCAAAAAGTTTTTTAGTACAATAATAGTAATATAATATTTGAAATTCCCGCCACTTTTTGAGTATTTGAGCAGCGCCAGACACGCAAGATGCCACAAGGATCAACTATTTTCATTATTATTATTACTATTTTATCATTATTATTATCAAATTTTTACGATTACAAAAAAGGAGTCGAGTCGCCTATCTATTTCTACCAACATAATATCCGTCATCTATGGTTGGAATCTTGGAATATGACGCTATGATGACGCTCAACGACGCTTTAATAAATTCAAACAAAATAACAGATGGCGCTTAACGTAATATATCCGTTAAAAAATCCGCTCTTTCTTGAATAGAAAAGATTGGATCAATCTGACTGATTGAGATCTAAAATTGGCTATTTACTAAATTATTAAGACTTTTTTAATTTAATGATTTCTAAAACCCGTATGCCACTACACTAATTTCAGTCCTGAATTCTGGACCAAAAACAACAGATGTGGCCATACGAGGTAGTTTTTCTTGTTGTATTTTTTGTGTGCACTTCATTAAAAGTATATAATTTAAAATTTTCTTTAAAGTATTTATCATTTATAGGATATTATACTAAATTTTAATAAAAAAAAAATGAAAAATTGTAATATTTAACGGACACGAAAAAGTTCTTCGTATGGCCACATCCGTTGTTTTTAATATTAAATTTATTTTTATCTTAATATAAATTATGTGATAATAAAAAAATAAAAAAAAATTTTTTTTTATGTAAATTAAAAAAATTTTTTTTTTAAATTGCTTTCGTCCGAGATCGAACCTTGGCTACTATGGCTATAAGATAGCACATGTGAGCCCCAATTGAAAAAAAAAATTTTTCATATTTATTTATTCAAAATGGCGGTCAATAGAACGATTGTCCCATTTTGTGTTTTTTCTCTTATAACTTAGCCGGTAATTATTATTATAAAAATTTCAAAACGGCATTGTACAGCCAAAATATAGGGCTTTCGTCCTAAACAAGTCGATTTTAAAAAATGTTTCAAAATTGCCTACCTTTAAGGGGCCAAAGTAGGTCAGAATTTTGAAATAGATTTTCTCAAAAACTGTTCCGGTTGATTTATACAGATTTGGATATGTTATAGACAACGTGTTTCTCTATTTAACTCTAAATTTTTAAAGACTTGTATGATGCGGATTCGGAGTTATGATTTTTTAAATGTCAAAACTTCTATAATTTCTGATTGTTTTTGTAATAAAAATGAAAACCTGAAATTGGATATTTATATCAATCCAATGAATATCTATTATGTGACACTATTTTCGATTAGCAAAACGCTTCCGGTTAAACCGGAAATTATAAAAATATCAAAATTTTTAAAAACGCCCTGCATATTTTTCAATATTTTGAAAGATCGTAAAATTAGCTATTACACGATACCAAATACTTTATATTTTGACTTCCGGTTTAACCGGAAATGGAATAAAATTTCTTAATTTAAATGGAACACTGAATATTTTTTAATATTTTGAAAGCTCGTAAAATTATCTTTCTGAACATATAAAATAATGTATATTTTGAACTTCTATTTATGCCAAATTTTAAAAAAAAGTGAAATTAGTATTTCAGACAATTTATGACTAAAAATTTTGCTTCCACGCAGAAATTCTTGGTTCGATCCCGGACGAAAGCAATTTAAAAAAAATTTTTGATTTTAATTTTTTTTTTTTTTTAATATCATGTAATTTATATTAAGGCCGCGCTGACAAAGCGGCAAAAGTTGGAGTTAAAATAACGTTAAAAATAAGCCTTTAGTTTTTCTTGCGGAATTTAAAAACTAAACGTTATATGAACTTAATTTTCTTGAAATTTTAATAAGGAAAGATCAATGAAGGAGATGAACAATTTTCATTGCTTTATATTATGAATAAATAGGTTAAATTAATTTTTGAAAACAAGAAACTTTCAAATTTTGAAGCAACCAATATTGATGAAATTCCGTTATTTCCTGGTGGAGATCGTTATAAGAACAATACCTAATTTTTAAGTGATTCCATCGCTAATTAAACGAAACAAGGAAGAAAATACTGAATCAAAATACAGCCTGTCCTAAAATTGCGGGGCACAAAAAGATCCACATATACTAGACATAAAATAAGGTCGATCTAACTAACCCAACTTGCCTTATACAAAAGTCCTCGGCTACAAAGTTACAGCCCCTGAAAGAGGCGAAAAAATAATTAATTTTTTTGTTTCAAATGAAAACGGTTTGAGCTAGAGTGTTCAAATTTGGCACCGATCGTTTATTTATTAACAGTAATACTTGATAAAAATTACATAATGATTGCTTTAAAAATGGCGGAATACGGTGGGGTAAGGGGTAGTTTTTTATTCGTATTTTATTTGTACGTAACAAATTCGAAAAAACAGGTTAAGAATAGTCAATTAAATTTAAAACTTTAACTTTTATGCCTCTTGTTTCACTTTACTAAGATTAGTCGTTTACGAGCAAAATGCAAAAAACCGTTAGCTTCTGTATGGGGAAGCTACGATTGTCATAGCATAAATTAAGTAGTAGCCTTTGGTAAAACAATAATTTTAGTAGTATTTAACTTTAGAAAAAGGGTAAACCTTTGTATTAATGAAAACGAAGGCCACTTTGAGCACTTACTTTAAATTATTAAATTTTGTAATTTTTGTTGTTCCAGGTATAAATTTTTAACTTTACTATTCTTTTGTAACAATATACTCATTACAGCATCGAAAACCGTCCAAAACGATGTTGTAATGTTCTACTTTTAAGTACTGTTGGTACTGTTTCTTGTTTTTTTTAGTTTGAGATTGGTTGACATTGGTAATTAAAATAATTATTTTGACAGTATGTTGGCACCATCTATATTTTTTTTCTTCAACTTAAAGTGGTAAAAATACACGCTATGGCAAAAATGTCTCCCCTCCAATTTAGCAGCGCGCCCTTAAGATAAAAAAAAATTTAATAATAAAAACAACGGATGTGGCCATACGAAGAACTTTTTCCTATCCGTCAAATATTACAATTTTTTTTTATTAAAATTTAAATTTAAAATTTTGAATTATAAAGGGGCGTAATAGCCTTTGTAGTTAAAAACGCCTTTATACTAATTAAAAAAAAAAAAAAAAAACTTTAAAGCCAGTCCCACATTGTATTTATTTCACAAATATTTCTTAAATATAATCATGAAAATTTTTATAAAAATTTGTCGTTATTTGGGTATACCACACTGTAATAATTTGGTAAAAAAAAATTAC
The DNA here is from genome assembly GCA_963924605.1 of Malthinus seriepunctatus. Lineage (NCBI taxonomy): Eukaryota > Metazoa > Arthropoda > Insecta > Coleoptera > Cantharidae > Malthinus > Malthinus seriepunctatus. The sequence continues at coordinate 17,967,061 of OZ004603.1, forward strand.
GGATTGTAAAATGGGTTGCATAACTCCAAGGTCCAAGAAATGCATTTAAGTACAAAAAATCTGCTACCAGACAACAGAGCAAGGCGCACGCTCGCATCAACAACCAATGGAACTCGTCTTTTCATAAAAAAAAATAGAATCGTTTCTATTAATGTGACGTCACGTCAAAATGTTTACGTGCAGACGCATAATCTCATAAATACAGTTTTTATAAAAACTTCGTAAATATAGCCGAGCACACTGTAAAAACCAGTTTTATCAAAATTTTTGTCAAAATATTTGGTGTTTTTTACAGTGTAAATTCGGTTTTAAAGAAATGCACAAAAAAATACAACAGGAAAAAGTTTCTCTTATGGCCACATCCGTTGTTTTGATAAATGATGTGGAGACCACTGAATATATACTGGAAACGTGCTTTGTTACAGCAATCACACATCATATAACTGAAAAAGTGAAACTGATAAACGTTACAATCGTATCGTAATTCTTAGAACATCGTTCAAGCAAGGTTGTTCAAACACAGGTGGAGAACTCGGCTAAGTACGCAAAAACACGCAATCTGATACGTAGTGAAGCAACTATCTTTGTTGGCGCTGCGTAATATAACGCTAAATTGTAACGACGTATGTCGGCTTATCGTCACATATTCGTACAGCGGCAAAGATTCCCTGGAACAACTGTAGGTCTCGCATGCGCTCGTCTGTTTAACATTAAAGTTTTTATGCAACCCAACGTACGCTGCTGTACACGCATTTCAAATTTGTTTGTTTTTCAAAAAGTCTGTAATGCTGTAATGCAGTATGCTGTATGTCTGCTGGTATGTAACAAAACAAAACATGGTCCAAGAATTAACTCCCGAAGACTTGAACAAACGAGAAAGCTAGCAACAACCACATTTGGGAAAGATAAAGGTAAATTGTATCATTGGGAAAGGAGTGTGAAAATAGTTCTCAAAATGTGTAAGTTTCGGTCTACAAAATGCACTAAATGAGTCAACAGTTCGAGGGTGATTAAGAAATTTGAGAATTCCGAGAGGCATCTTACAGCCATTTCTCACAACAGATCTGCATAAAGCTTGTCTACAGGATTCAACTGACGCGAGAACTCAGCACAGTTTGGTGTTGGAAAATCCAAAAGTTCTTTCATTTAGAGTTGTGAAATGCTAAGAAATCACAAACAATTCTCGAATTCAAGATGGAGATTCGACGTATTAATAACGTAATTGAGCCGCAATTATTCTGAAACAGACGCCCTTTGTTGTTTTTGTTATAATTGCACGAACTGAATTTCTGGTCTTGACCAATTAATACTCCACTGCAGTTATGAAATTTTTCATGGAGAACCCGGCACAAAATAATGAAATCTTCGCGCTATTGTTTAGTATTTATAGTCATTATTACCATACTAAAAGTTCCCTCTCCTCCATAATCGGGTTTAAATCACTAAAATTACACTTTTTTGTATGTTGTGTTGTATGTATGTATGCCATGATTACTTCGTTCCAACAATTAATTCATACTTTTGAATAACCCATATGTATTGCTATGCTATAACAAATTTCATAAAGCTTACAAAATTCTTTAAATACATTTATTTATTTTTATTTATCAAAAATATCAAAAGAACTCCAACCCTTCTGGTACTGTCCTTCCAAATGAAATTTTAAAATCACTAGTATCCAAAGTCAACCTTTGCCTTGTAGATATTTTTTAAATTATGGCTATAAAGTCGCTGATTTTAATAAAAATAGTGAATAAAGAAAGTGTAAAAGTACATTGATTGATCGATGAGGCCGATACTTGATGGAAATCAATATAATAATACACGATGAAACCAAACCAGATTTCCACAAAAATTATTTAATTTGTTATTAAACAACATTAATAACACGTTATAATATAATAATAACACATTAATAATAAGGTTTAATAACAAATTTAATAATTTTTGTGGAAATCTGGTTTTATTTCATCATGTATTATAAAAGTGCAATTGAGAATGTCGTTTTCTCCGTTTCTCATCAATATTGCTAAGTGTATCTCTATGCAGGAAATTCCTTCTTTTATACAAATCAAAAAGCCCCACAAAAAAATTCAAAACAAATTTACAAAGTTATTTAGCTAACACTAAACTACTTACAATTCGAGTGCTCAGAAGTCAATAAATAAATAGTAACAAAAATTTAGATAATTGAGTGTTTTACTAATGAGTTGTAAAAAAATACCAATGCTTGTAAATATACAATAAGAACTCATTATGTATAAGAATAGTCACTTTCCTGCTTTGTCAAGTGCAAGTTTTAACAAAGAAGGGGAATTCGAACCATATGAAGTCAATTTCATAATAAAATGACTTAAAACTTATAGACTTCTGAACATTCGAATTACTGACATTATTTCTTTAGCACAACAATTCAAATTTTAAGATTTTAAATTTTACAAATTACATTTTAACAAACTACAAAACTCCATAACACAGCTGTATATTACATTACATTTCACCTGTTTGTTACAACTTACTTTATGACATTTTGATTTACATTTATTACATTGATAAGACTTTTCACCTGCTTCACGCGTTTCTTTAACTTTCTTACTCTGTACGTATATTATATTGATAGATAAGGCTTTTCACTTGTGTGTATCATCATGTGCTTCGTTAAACTGACTTTTCGTCTACTTTTATATTCACATATTTTACATTGATGGGACTTTTCACCTGCATGAACCTTCATGTGTTTCTTTAAATTACTTTTTTCTGCACATTTATATTCACATATAGTACATTGATAAGGCTTTTCACCTGTGTGTATCCTCATGTGATTAATTAAACAGTGTTTTCGTCTACTTTGATATTCACATATATTACATTGATAGAACTTTTTACCTGTGTGTACCTCCATGTGTTTTCGTCTACTTTGATATTCACATATATTACATTGATTGAACTTTTTACCTGTGTGTACCTCCATGTGTTTCTTTAAACTACTTTTCTCTTTACATTTATATTCGCATATATAACATTGATGAGGCTTTTTACCTGTGTGAATCTTGATGTGCTTTTTTAAATTTGCGTTTTGTGCACATTTATATTCACATATATTACATTGATAAGGCTTTTCATCATTATGTATCATCATGTGATTCTTTAAATTGTATTCCCGTGCACTTTTAAATTCACATATATTACACTGGTACGGCTTTTCACCTGTGTGTGTCCTCATATGATTTATTAAACCCTGTTTCTGTGCACCTTTATATTCACATATATTACACTGGTACGGCTTTTCACCTGTGTGTGTCCTCATATGATTTATTAAACCCTGTTTCTGTGCACCTTTATATTCACATATATTACATTGATATGGCTTTTCACCTGTGTGTATCATCATGTGCTTCTTTAAGGTATTTTTATGTGTAAATTTAAATTCACATATACTACATTGATGGAACTTTTTACCTGTGTGTACCTCCATGTGTTTCTTTAAACTACTTTTCTCTTTACATTTATATTCGCATATATAACATTGATGACGCTTTTCACCTGTGTGAATCATAATGTGCTTTTTTAAATTTCCTTTTTGTGTAGATTTATATTCACATATATTACATTGATAAGGCTTTTCATCATTATGTATCATCATGTGATTCTTTAAATTGTAATCCCGTGCACTTTTAAATTCACATATATCACACTGGTACGGCTTTTCACCTGTGTGTGTCCTCATATGATTTATTAAACCCTGTTTCCGTGCACCTTTATATTCACATATTTTACATTGATACAGTTTCTTGTCACTATGTTCGTAAACGTTATTTATTATGCTACGTTTTTTTGAACACTTAAAATCACAACTGTAACAAAAATAATCTTGACTAGCTTCTAAATTGTTTTTCAATATTTTTTTCTTTTCCTTCTTTGTAAGCTGCTCCTCTTTTTCTTCTTTAATATATTCTGTCAGATCATATTCTTCTATTTTAATTGAACCTGAAAACATGTATAATCAGTATACTATATAAGAAGCCTGAGCGTTAGGACGCAGCCCTAGCAAAGTATCGTAATTTTATCGAATGCCCTATGGCTTTGTCTAAATGGAGTCGATACACCCTGTATATTTGTACCTAATATCAAAAATATATGAAATAATGATATGTCGATATCGCTTTTATCTAATATCGTAATTCGATATTATTGATAAAAAGTACCAACCTACTCTTGACTCGTTTTTAATTGGTTTTTAAATTTTAAGTTTTCCCTTTCTTCTGCTACATATTCCTCTTCTTCTTTTATAAATTCTGTCAGTGTATGTTCTTCTATTTTAATCAAACCTTTAAATTTACATAAATAGTCTATGCGTCAAAAAGTTTACTTCTAATAAGAGAATTTATTAATGAAAAAAGAATTAGTGTGAACTTTGTATGTAAACAGTAATGTAACTGTAACAGGTGCTGTAACAGGTGTTAGTAGTATCGTAGCTGGGTATAAGAGAACGATACTCTCACTGTCTTTGTTTGCTTTTAAACCAAAGTGCTAGTCAAAATACAAATATATTAAAGGAACTAGTTATGGATGGGATTATCAAGAATGTTCATGAGTAGAAATATTTATATCGTCCACAAGCAAACATTAGTCGGCACTTGTTTTAAAAAATTAAAAATGACAACAAACAAAACACAAAATCCACAGCACGCTACTATTGATAACTAATAAAAAATCGTCTTACCAACATCATGAAGATCATTTTCATAGAATTTCTGGACATTTACATCTGTAATTTTTTGGTTAGAATTCATGATTTTACATTAGTTTGGTACTTACCAAAATTATTGAGGTCATTATAAGAATTATTTTCGAACTCACAAGCATCATCTTGGGTTTCTTCTTTTATCTGAGTTTCCATTATGTATTGATATAAAAATTTTTGATTGTTGTTTCGCTGTTTGATGTTTTTTTCAATGTTTTTGTTGAGTCCACGTTGAGTCTGGCGGTCAGCTTGAGTGTCGTGAACATTCGGTACTGTTCTAGAATACAGATGGCGCTAAATGTGAACTCAAAACTTAAATTCTCTCAATTTTTCTTGGAACTCATCAAACCGTAGTAATCCTTACTGTTTTTCCTTATTTGTTTTAGCGAAATTAAATACTTGGTTATTTATTTAAAACACAGTAAATAACTAAGGATCTCAAATCCCGATCTTTCCTGAACCGATTATTAAGACTGATATCCTCAGAAAATTATAATAATTATTGAACCAATCTTATTATCATATCCACATTATTCCATACCATGATCATTAGCACAGCCAAAATTATCATCATAATATAACCATAAACCATAAACATAATTAACAGACACTATCATGATTATGATCATGAGTCATAACGATCATCATTTTATGACCATTATTACCATTTATCCGTTTTTGAACTTTTGGGACTTGCTACTTATAATAATGATTTTTAAGACCATTACCATATAATTATTACCATAGCTACAATTATCATTATCGTACCCACATTATCATATAACCATGAACTTATTATCATGAATCAATTATCATGATTATGATCATGAGTCATGACTACGTTCATCTTTTTGTGACCATTATCAGATTATCACCATTTTATCTAGTTTTGGACCGTTAGAACTTGCTATGTATAATAATGATTTTTAAGACCATTACCATGATAATTATCATAGCTAAAATTATTATTATCGTGCCCACATTATCATACAACCATCAATACATAAATAACCATTATCATTATTATGATCATCAGTCATGACGATGATCATAATTTTAGGACCGTGATCACCATTTTATCAACTTTTGGAAGTTTGGAACTTGCTATGTATAATAATGATTTTTTAAACCATTACCATGATTATTATCATAGCCAAATTATCATTATCGTACCCACATTATCATATAACCATGAACTTATTATCATGAATCAATTATCATGATTATGATCATGAGTCATGACTACGTTCATCTTTTTGTGACCATTATCACCATTTTATCTAGTTTTGGACCGTTGGAACTTGCTATGTATAATAATGATTTTTAAGACCATTACCATGATAATTATCATAGCTAAAATTATTATTATCGTGCCCACATTATCATACAACCATCAATACATAAATAACCATTATCATTATTATGATCATCAGTCATGACGATGATCATAATTTTAGGACCGTGATCACCATTTTATCAACTTTTGGAAGTTTGGAACTTGCTATGTATAATAATGATTTTTTAAACCATTACCATGATTATTATCATAGCCAAATTATCATTATCGTACCCACATTATCATATAACCATGAACTTATTATCATGAATCAATTATCATGATTATGATCATAAGTCATGACTACGTTCATCTTTTTGTGACCATTATCACCATTTTATCTAGTTTTGGACCGTTGGAACTTGCTATGTATAATAATGATTTTTAAGACCATTACCATGATAATTATCATAGCTAAAATTATTATTATCGTGCCCACATTATCATACAACCATCAATACATAAATAACCATTATCATTATTATGATCATCAGTCATGACGATGATCATAATTTTAGGACCGTGATCACCATTTTATCAACTTTTGGAAGTTTGGAACTTGCTATGTATAATAATGATTTTTTAAACCATTACCATGATTATTATCATAGCCAAATCATTATCGTACCGACATTATCATATAACCATGAACACATTAAAAATCATTACCTTGATTATGATCATTCATGAGTTATAACGATCATAACGTTATGACCGTTATCACCATTTTGTCCATTTTTGGACCCTTGGAACTTGCTATAAGTATATTATAATGCTCTGCTTATTGTTTTTAACATGGTGGCCACTCAACGGATATGCTATAAACTCTCAATTATTTCTGAGTTTGACTAACCCAAAGATAATCATAAATTGTTACAGTCACACTCGTTTGTAACATGAACCCGTCCTATGAATTAGTTATTTCATGGTCATTTCCGTCGTCTGCGTTGATCTGTCGTAGTTTTACGCTACTATCAAGTCATACCAATCACTCAAAATCGTGCGATGACATATGCTGTGAAAATAAGGTAGATGGCTCCACTTAAGGGAACATAGTATTATACTCTTTTATTAACTTTACTCTTTATTTAACGTTTACAATTATTATTATAAAAATATTACTCGTTACACACATCATACGGGCGTCCCCACGTTCGTCATATCCCTACTACTCTTTCATACTACCAACTACTCACTCAACTAAAAATTCTCTAACAATCGGTCATCCTGATTAACATATTTGTCCTCAAATATCCATTCATTCATTAAAACTAACCAAGCATCTCTAATTCTTAACAAAACATGCATATCGTACAAACAGAAATAAAACACATTCACTCAAACAAGAACAAACACCAACACACTCAAAGCCTTAAGTCTAACACTCGTAGTCTTTAAATTTTACAGGTGCGCGGGTCACTCGCTTCACTCGCGCTGCACAATTTTCTTTAGATTCGTTTTCGATTTCCTCTTTTTCGCTTTCTTCGTTGTCACTACTTTCAGTCTCAACGTCTGTTTCTTCATTATCCTGTTCTTTGTCATAGTCTTCTTCGCTGTTTTTATATCCTTTAAGTTGGGATACATGAGCTGTTGTCGTGAAAAACCGTCCTTGACCTCGCGGTGCTAATTGTGCTACTCGATAGGTTCCTGACGTCAACTTTTCGGTTATGACTAATGGTCCTCTAAATTTTGGTGCCGTCTTTCTTGGTTCGCCTGTTTGCGGTGGAGTCCTTCTCATAAAAACTATTTCTCCTGATTCGAATTCTAAACCTTTAAATCTTTTATGATCATAATACTTTTTGTATTTCGCTTGTTCGTCTATCACCCTCTCCCTCGCTTTCTTTTGTACTTCTCGGGGTGGTCTATATTCTTCTAAGCCTTCTGTCAACCTCATTAGATCTCCATCAACCATTCTTCCTTTAAAACCATACAACATTTCAAATGGCGACATGTCGGTTGTTTTATTTACGGCTGCATTCGCTTTCCATGCTACTTGCTTCAATTGTTTGTCCCAATCTCGACCTTCATTTTCTTCCTCTAATTCTGACATAATTATTGGTAATAACGTTCTATTCGCACGCTCTACAACTCCATTAGCTTGTGGATGTTGCGATGAGTTCAAAGTATGTTTTAACCCATAAGATTCGCATAACTCACTGAATTCGTTAGCTGTAAAACATGTCCCTCGATCGGTAACTACTCTCTCTGGTAAACCAAAATTCAAAACGTAATCTTTAAGTGATTCAATAACTTCTTTAGTTTTCGTACCTGGTGTAGGATACAGAGTTATATATCTAGTTAACGCATCGATAATTACCAACAGATGAGTGTTTTCGTCGTCACTTTTAACAAAAGGGCCCATATGATCCATATGAATACGTTCAAAGGGTCTCGTCGGGGGTGGTATTGGGTATAACTCGCCTGCTTTCTTTCCTCCAGGGATTTTGTTGATGAGGCACGTCGGACACATCTTGACATGTTGCTTCACGTACCTTCGCATTTGTGCAAACCAATATCGTTCCATTATAAGCCTCACAGTTCGTTCTAAACCAAAATGCCCAGACTGATTGTGAAATCGGATTACCATACCTTTCCTCATAGATTTTGGTATAACGTAGAGTCTTCGTGCTCCTTCACTTGTATTTATCCATTTAAATAGTCGTCCATGATTTAGAAAATATCCCTGCACTCGATTTTTTTCTTCTGCACTTTGATCTTCTTTCTTCAAAATATCAATAATTCGTCGTAGCTCTTCGTCTGCATTCTGTATCAGTAAAATATAATTTCGTTCTTCCATTATTTGTAAAACTTCAAGCTTTTCCATAGTTTCTTCCATTATATCATGGTTTTCATTTCTCTCAATTTTTGCTCTACTAAGTGCGTCAATATGACTCATCTTCTCTCCCTTCCTATATTTAATTTCATAATCGAACTCGCTCAATAACGCTGCCCATCGTGCAATTTGAGGATTTTGAGTGCGCTTACTATTCAGGTGAACAATTGCCTGACAATCGGTTAATATTGTAAAGTTTATGTTTATTAAGAAGTTCCGTAACTTGTTTACGCTCCATACAATTGCCATCAGCTCCAACCTTCCAGAATGATATAAACTTTCAGCTTCCAATGTTCTCTTTGACACGCAGTAAACCAAATGTAACTTTCCGTTCTCGTCACGTTGAAGCATCATTCCTGCTACCGCTTCTTTGCTTGCATCACAATGTACCTTGCGCTGTTTCTCGTTGCTTCCGATGACCTTTCGACTCTTGGTTGCTGGCTACAATATTTTGCCGTGTGTTCTTCTTTTAGACATAAGCGACATTTTAAAATTTGTCTTGGTTCGGGGTAATCCTTCGAAATATGCCCATAATAATTACAATTAAAACACTTCACTTCCCGTTTAGGTTTATCACAATCCTTCGATATATGGCCAATATTGTTACAGTTTAACATTTAATTGATGGTCTTCTATCTGCACTTACGTTCTCCCTTTTAACTGGCGGCAATCTTGTAATCTGCGAATTTTGTCTTGTACGGTCCACCCTTTCTGTTAACAGTAATGAATGTAATAAATCATTTTCGTCAACATGCTCCTTAACTAACATTGTATGACATATTTCTCTATTATTTAAACCTATTAGTACTTGTTCTTTTGTCTCTTCAAAACTCAACTGCAGTTCCTTACATAACCTTAGTTTATCGAAATAGTAATCGCTCAGTTTTTCTTCCCTTTTCTGCACTCTGCCAACCATGTTTTTCCATTTAACAGTAGTACTCACTCGTCCAACAAATGTGTCTTCGAATTCCTCGACAAATTCCTCCCATGTATTAATTTTATCTTCATTACATCTGTACCAGTTTTTAGCTCCCTCCTTAAGGTGTGCCTTTGCAGTCTCCAAAGAAAATGATCCAGGCCAGTTATGTAGTCTCATCATGCTTTTTATGTTTTGGAGCCACTCTCGCGCTTTGGTGCCTACTTCCCCATAAAATGAGTTGATACTCTTCGTCAAATCAGGCATGATATGGAATGACCTCCCATTATCTTGATTTCGGTTTTGATTTTGTAACAGTAAGAGTCGCTCAAATTGTTCCTCCCTTCGTCTATTCTCTGCAAACATCAAGTCGATTAGCTGGCCATAGACACAGAGTTTTGTGTGTACATATGCATGGGACACACCTGAACTGCAGATAAATGTGTACGTTTATGTGAATGAGTTGCGAGGCATACAAGTTCGTGAGAAGCTTGACTTGCAGTTTTATCTTATCGCGACCATAGACACAGCGTTTTATATACAGCGATTATACTCCCAGTTTAGACTTTGCAAAGCAAGTGGTTTGTTTGGCTCTTGTTTAGTATAAAGCGGCTGAAATGGAAAAACAATTCTTAACTGAGTTTATCGAAGTTTATGAACAACACCCTGCGCTATGGAAAGTAAAATCAAAAGAATATGTTAACAAAAATTTAAAAAATGTTGGTTACAACGCGTTAATAGAAGTGTGCAAACGGTTCAAATTTAATACAAACCGCGATGGAGTGGCAAAAAAAGTCCAATCTCTAAGAAGTACGTTTCGTAAAGAATTTAAGAAGGTTGAAAATTCTAGAAGAAGTGGTAGTGGCTCTGATGAGATTTACACACCCAATTTATGGTATTACGAATTACTTCTCTTCACGAAGGACCAAGAAGCACCGACCCACAGCATAACAAATCTTGATAGTCAACAGGTTGGTCAAGAAGTTGAAGATTATGACGAAAACATAATAGAAGATTTACAAACAATAGCGGAAATTGAAATTGATACTTTATCACAAGTAAATCAAGAAACTGTAGTAAGTACAATTGTTTTTATTTAGCTGCTTCTTAATATTTTAATAATGCTTAGAAATGATATAATAGTAAACTTGTAAAACTAAATTACGTATTAATTTTAACTAGATAATATTTAAGCCTTTCCTTTATTTAACATTTCATCTTGCCAAGACACTTTTCCATTACCATTAAAATACGTCACGTATTCATTTCGACTAAGTTTAGCATCAAACGTAAAATTTTTTATTCCTGTAACCTGTAATGGAGTAAATTGGTAATCATTTTGTCGCCATTCTCCATTTTCTAACAATTCATGCGTTTGATTGCTCTCAGAATCTAATGCGGCACCTCCTACGTATGGACTTTTAGTCTTTATAAGATAGTTGTGTAAAATACACACGGCTAGAACCACGTACTGAATGTTTATTGGATCCATATTTATAGCAGTATGAAGAACTCGAAATCTAGCTGCTATCAAACCAAAAACATTTTCAACCACATTCCGTCCTCTTGCAAGTCGATAATTAAATATTCGTCTTTCATAATTCAGATCTTTTTGCGAGAAAGGTTTCAAAATATGTCTATGAAGCGAAAAAGCTTCATCTCCAATAAATACAAAATTTAAATTTTCTCTACACTCATGCTTTTCTGGCAAATTTAATAAATCTTCAAGCAGGCGTTGGTAAAAATTGGTATATTGTAAAACTCCGCCATCGGAGATTCTACCGTTTTTTCCTATGTCTACAAATATAAACTCATACTTGGAGTTCACTATAGCCATTAGCACCATGCTATAAAATTGTTTGTAATTATAATATAAAGCCGCTGTTCCTGAAGGAGGACAAATGCGAATATGCTTGCCATCAATAGCACCTCCACAGTTAGGTATTTGCCACCTAGTTTGAAAACCCTCAGCCACCTCTTTCCACTCTTCTTTTGTAGAGGGAAACTGAAAATTTAAATACATAAGTACATATAAATTTCAGGTTCAAGGTATACCGTCAACATCAAAATCATCTATTTCTGCATCTTTTATTACAAACCGACGAAATGATGCAAAGAGACAGAGAAAGGAAGATGATGTCGAACGCCAAAATTTTCTCAAAGTTTGTACATCAGCTTTAAAAGAAGATAATAACAAGACTGCTGACGAAAGTGACGCCTTCGGTAGCTACGTAGGTAAAAAACTAAAATCTTTAAAAGTGGAGTCTCAGAAGATGTTTGCCGAAACTTTAATAACGCAAGTTTTGCAAAAGGCCGTTTTGAACACGTTAACAGAAACCACAACATTAATAGATAATAATCTTTCTACTATTTCAAGGATTTTTATCCCCGATAACATTGTACAAAATACATCTGGCTTGTTATCTCCAGATTCTGAGAATTCAACATTCAGTACACATGGACATGATACATATATGTAATTGAAAGTTTATATTATGTACCTAATAAAGCAACATTTTGTATTTACCTTCAAGCATTCTTCTTTTAAAACCTCAAATATGACTTTGCAAGTCTCTGGAATAATGTACCCTAAAGCTTGCGCAGAAATGCCAGTGCTGAATTTTAAGTCTTCGTAAGAACGGCCTGTTGCCAAAAACCGAAGAGTTGCCACAAGTCTTTCCTCAGGAGGAATGCTTTGACGCATTGAAGTATCTTGTTTTTGAAGATAAGGTCGCACCCGATGTAAAAGTGCATCAAATGTTTTAGCATCCATCCGTAGATAATTTTTATAATCATTGGGATCATTATCTCTTAATTCTTGTAGAAGCTTAACATCACTATACATATTTCTATCGTTTAGCCATTTTTTTTGCCAAATCGAACGCTTCTTGGGAGTTTTTTTGTTTATACAAATTTCGGAATATATTACTGCACAAACAATAGCTCGTTTTTTCCGTAAAGATAACATAATTATTCGCACTCGTGAAATTATGAACTCAACAAAACCTTAGCATTGCTCGTAAACTTTTAAACTTGCAACCGAACCACGAGTAATGAAAAAACGGTAGACGAGACGCTACTTTTACACCATAAACACGCGTAATTGCATGGGGCGTGCAAATCAGCGTAAAAAACGCTAGATTTGCATTCGTGTGTATGGGTAAGGCTAAAAAGTGGCTCGGCACGAGTAAACTCGTGGTTATATCTACGGTGATAATCGCCGCGTGTAAAATGCTACGTCTATGGCCAGCTATTAATCGCGTCACATATACATCTCCTCCTCGTCCCTGATGACTTGCATTACTTTCGTCATTTTCATTTCGAAATGCACCTTCTAAACTATTAATGCTTTCGTTTAAATTGTTTTCATTTGCCATTATGACTTCTAACCTCGTTTTCTACTTTTGACAGAACTCGTTATTTTCTTATAAACTTCAACTCAAAAACATTCGCCGTTTGCTAACTTCAACTTGCTTCAACTCGCGTTTACACAAACCTACTTAACTTCAAATTAAAAACATCGACTTATTTCGTACCACGTTGACCGACCACGTTTTTCAACTTCTTATTTTTCACGTTTTCACTTCCACTTTTGTTTTTGGCGTTCTTATCCCTCTTCTGATTTATTATACTTTTATTAACTTTACTCTTTATTTAACATTTACAATTATTATTATAAAAATATTACTCGTTACACACATCATACGGGCGTCCCCACGTTCGTCATATCCCTACTACTCTTTCATACTACCAACCATCTACCAACTACTCGCTCAACTAAAAATTCTCTAACATAATACAAACTTAGATTTTCTGACATTTATTTGTGTCATTCTGCGGCGAAGAAACAGCAAATATTTCTGAATAGAAAATGATTACATTATTAAGAAAAATTGATAAATGTTTTGGTCAGGGAAAAATGTTGGAATTATAGTCAATTTGCAATGAGCCTTAAACTTAATGACACCAATGACACATTAATGTTTATATCTTCACAAGTACAAAAATCTATCAGGTACATATTAAACTTTTAATTAAAAATGAAATTCTTTTAGTGGCAATCTGAATATGGTTTTAACGGAGTGTATTTTGCGTACAGGTGTTTGGTTACCACATACTTTATAGTTACCCTATCGTTATGTTTGGCGGCTTTCGTTATTGCAAATGCCCCTGAAAATAACCAATATAAATGGCTCGTATTTTTTACCAATTGGGGTTACATTATCTGTACTTTGCAGTCTGTATTTTCCCTTATATTAATGTTACAGTATCTCTCAAATACATGTACCTCTGAAAACGCTTCGGAGAGCTATTATTGTGGCTTTTATAAGATTTACTGGGTTACTAATATAACTGCTACCGACATTGCATTTTTTATTACATTCTTCTATTGGGTATTAATGTATGAACGTAAGCTTTAATCAATTTCTTAGATAGTATTCATAATTATTATCATAATGATTATCATGAAATCATGATCAGTTGATAATTATATTTTCATGACTATTATCATTTTCATGAACATTATCATTATCATTGCTATTTTCAATATCATGGACTTTACCATTATTACTACTATTGTCGTTATCATTATCAAGAGATCTGTATCATGAGAATTATCATCTTGACCATTATTAGAATCATTATCATTATAAAACAACTATTATCATTATCAAGGCCATTATCATTACTGTATGATATATTTAATCCATTTTTTGATCTTTGGAGAAATATGTGCTGTTATGTTTTTAGCGCTAGAAGAAGGTGTCAGCGTCTACGATATACTCCTGCATATGATGAATTCTGTTGTAATGTTATTAGAGTTATTGATCGTAGCGCATCCTGTGCGTCTTTTACATTTTTGTTACCCGCTATTATTTGGAGCATGTTACATTTTATTTACTATTATTTATTGTTTAGCTGGAAGAACTCTGGTGTATGTATTTTTCAATTAGACATTTGAAGTTTGTTTAATTAACAAAGAAACTATTAATTTATAGATATCAATTTCTGAATTGGACTGCACCTATGCTGGCCTTAATTGTTACCGGAATATCAATGATATTAATAATAATTATACATTGTATTGTGTATGGTGTTTATTTGTTACGTATATTGATTGGCTAGTAGTGATTTAATAATTAAGTTACAAGATAAAATCTTATTTGTTATAAGCAGCTTATAAAAACCCAGAATTGATAGTTCGATGTAAAAGTTAACTTGGCGTTAATGCACGTACCTACTGACTTCATTGGTAAAAATTATTTATAAATATATTTTTCAAGTAGATACCTTAAGTATTTTGTAACTCGTTTTTATATTAAAGTAAGAATACCTAATATATAATATACTCTTTCTTTATATTCAACTTTCATACCACCCATTGGGGCCATTGGACCATTAGTAAAAGGTCCTAAGGAATTATATAAGCAGGAAGCACAACATAGACTTTGGCCAGTGTCCATGGTCCATTAATAATGCATTGCATTCTCTTCAATGATAATTTCGTGCAGTCGATCATCTTCTCCTGGATGGCTCTAATTAATTTTTTTAAAAGGTATTATCTGGCTCTATGTCGACGACTGCAAATTTGGTCGTAAATTTAGATAGTTTTTTTCTGTACAAAATACTTTAATCAGATTTTTAATTTTTAAGGATTTTTATAAATAAAATTGGTGCTTGTTCATTTTAACTTTTTCCCTTACTATCATCTAGAAAGAAATCAAAACAATTTTTTATTACATTTCTGGACGTTTTGAGTTCAAAAAAAATGCAAAAAAAAATTTCCGATTTTTTGAACCACATATTTGAAGGGGGGGGGGCTAGAGCAAAAACTACTGAAGCAATTTTTGATGAAATTTGATCACTTTAAAATCATTTCATCGCTAAACTTACTAGCTTTTATAAGAAATCTATACAGGGTGTCCAAAAATAAGGTGGTTATTTTGGGCACATATTTGCAAATTTGGAACAAATTCATTTTTACTTGGCTTTTGGCTATAAGATAGTACAATTGAGCCCTAATTGAAAAAAAATTTATTAAAAATGGGGGCCAATAGAACGAGTTTTTTTCCCTTATAACTTGACAGGTAATTATTAATATAAAAATTTTGAAACGGAATTGTACAGCCGAAATATAAGGCTTTCGTCATAACTAAGTCGATTTTCAAAATTGTTTTAAAATTGCCTACCTTTAAGAGACCAAAGTAGGTCAAAATTTTGAAATGGATTTTCTCAACATTTCCTGTGCCATATTTTTTCTTTTTTGGATATGTTACAGACAACATAATTATCTATCGAAATATAAATTTTTATCAAAATCGCTCTAGCGATTTCGGAGTAACGATTTTTTGAAAATTTCAAAAATCTCTAATTTCTTTTGTAATAAAAATGAAAACTTGAAAATGGATGTATGTCCCATAAATATCTCTTATTTGACACTATTTTTGATTAACAAAACGCTTCCAGTTCAACCGGAAATTACAAAAATATCAAAATTTTGAGGATAACCTCTGTATATTTTTAAATATTTTAAAAGCTCGTAAAATTCTCTGTTACACGTTACTAAACACTTTTTATTTTGACTTCTGGTTTAACCAGAAATAGGATAAAATTTCTTAATTAAAATGGAACACCCTGTATATTTTTCAATATTTTAAAAGGTCGTAAACTTAGAGAAAAAAGTTCCTCGTATGGCCACATCCGTTGTTTTTATTTTACGAATCGAATCAGCCGCTAGCGCCATCTTATTTATAGCGGACGTAGTATTAGTTCAAATTTTGTTCAACCTGCAAGTTCCGGCAACGATTGCAACAACAACACGGCATGGTCACCAGTTACGATTATCATTTATCAAAAATAAGTAATGAAGACGTCCATTAACATTAAAGAAGAAATCCAAGATAATGCTTTTGAGCTTGATAATAAATCTCATAACCTCAATAATTTTGGTGAGTATCAACTTACTAATGTAAAGTTTATCAATATTTTAAACTGCACAATTCCAGATGTACTAAATATTAAAGAATCGTGTGAAAATGATCTTCATGATGTTGGTAAGAACTTTTTGGTTTGTTACAAAATACTAGTGTATGTAGGCTGTGTAATTTATTCATTGTCCGTTTGGATTTTTAAAAACATACTGATAACGATAACTGTTTGTTTGTGGGGACGATATAGATATTTCATTTCTTAAATGAAGGTTAATAAACCTTTTATAATTTATTAATTTAGCTTAATTTACTCCAATTTTATTAATTATATAAACCATGTTAATTATCAATTAAATCTAAGGTATACAATCTTAACAACATAATCTGTAAAACTGAGTGTCGCCGATATAATATCGGCAACACTTTATCGGATATTAAAAAAGGTATTGAGAACATTGACATTAATAGAATATCGGTGTTTTAAAAAACATAGATAGAATTTTTTTTCTAAAGTAAAACAGCCAAAAATGAAATCAGATTCCTAAAACTAAATAAAATATGCAACTTTTTGCAAATTTAACCAACTTTGCTATAGGGCTGGGCCCTAGCGCTCAGACATCCTGTATACTAATTATAAATATTTTAAGGTTCAATTAAAATAGAAGAATGTGATCTGACAGAATATATTAAAGAAGAAAAAGAGGAGCAGTATACAAAAAAGGAAAAGAAAAAACAATTGAATAAAAACTTAAAAGCGAGTCAAAAATATTTTTGTTACAATTACGATTTTAAGTGTTCAAAAAAGCGTAGTATAATCAATCATGTTTACAAACATAGAGACAAGACACCTTATCGATGTAAAATATGCGAATATAAAGCTGCACAGAAACAGCGTTTAATAAATCACATGATGACACACACAGGTGAAAAGCCTTATCAGTGTAATACATGTGAATTTAAATGTGCACGAAAAGATAGTTTAAAGAATCACATTTTGATACATAATGATGAAAAGTCTTATCAATGTAATATATGTGAATATAAAGGTGCAGCTAAAAGAAAATTACAAAGACACATGATCTTACATACAGGTGAAAAGCCCTAACAATGTGGTATATGTGAATATAAGGGTTTGCAGAAAGCACATTTAAAAGGGCATATGATGACACACACAGGTGAAAAGCCTTATCAATGTACTATATGTGAATATAAAAGTAGACGAAAAGAGAGTTTAATTAATCACATGAGGATACACACAGGTGAAAAGCCTCATCAATGTACTATATGTGAATATAAATGTTCAGATAAAAGTAATTTTAAGAAACACATGAAGGTTCACGCAGGTGAAAAGCTCCATTAATGTAATATAATATGTGAATATAAAAGTAGACGAATAGTCAGTTTAATGAATCACATGATGATACACACCGGGAAAAGCCTTATCTATCAATATAATACATGTACAGAATAAGAAAGTATGAAGAAACGCATGAAGCAAGTGAAAAGTCTTATCAATGTAATAAATATAAATTAAAATGTAGTCGTAAAGTAATGTAATATACTGCTGCGTTATGGAGTTTATTGTTATTTGTTAAATTTAAAACTTTAAAATTTGAATTGTGCTAAAGAAATAATGTTAGTAATTCGAGTGTTCATAAGTCAATCAGTGTAAGTAATTTTATTATGAAATTGACTATATATGGTTCAAAATCTTCTTCTTTGTTAAAGCTTGCACTTGACAAAGCAGGAAAGGCACTATTGTTAAACATACGAATTATTGTTATATATTTACATGCACTGGCATTTTTTACAACTCGTTAGTAAAATACTCAATTATCTCAATTTTTGTTACTATTTATTTATCGACTTTACACTGATTGACTTCTGAGTACTCTAATTGTAAGTAGTTTAGTGCTAGCTAAATAACTTCGTAAATTTGTATTGAAATTGTGGGTGGGCATTTTGATTTGTGTAAAGGAAGGAATTTCCTCCATAGAGATACACTTATGTTTGTTTGCACCGCTTACAGATAAACTGGCAGATAGTTTATCTGGTGGATAAGTTGTCAAAAACCTTACACCTCCATTGAACTGTAGGATAAATTAAACAACTGACGGATAAATTTCATACAAAAGCACATGCTGCTTATGGTCTTTTGCACCGATTTTAGTTTATGTGGCAAATAAAATATATTTTTACAACTTATCCGTCAGATAAACTATCTCTCAGTTAATCTGTAAACGGTACAAACGACCATTAGCGTTCCATTAGCAATATTGATGAGAAACAGAGAAAACGACATTCTCAATTGTATAGTATAATAAATAATATGAATTATAATATAATATAAAATATAATATAATATAAAATATAAATCAATAAATTAAAATAAAAAAAAAATAGTAAAAATCAAGTCAAATTAAATAAGTACAACATATAGCATATCTTATATCACTAGAATGAGGTAAAGAGAAAAAATAGTTTTTCCAATGGCACCGAATTTTGTGCGCTATGCACTTTTCGACTTGAAAAGGTCCTAAGCTATTTGAGATATGGGGCCTTTTATCCAGTCCAGATATTATATGTCAGTACAAAATAGGATTTTCGGATACCTAGAAGACCCTTTTAGGGGCTCCCAAGAAAGTGGGGCCCTAAGCTATAGCTTGTGTAGCTTATACGTAAATTCGGCACTGACGGACCCAACCGGACCTCTCGATGATGTAAATTTAACATGTAAAATCATACTTTGGTAAGTTCCTGCTTTCCAATTGATTTTGGAAAAAAATTCATTTAAGTCAATAAACAAAATTAATTTTGGTTGCTTTATAACGCCAGAAATTTAATTTGAAGAGGAATTAAGCGCCATCTCTTGTGTATTGTACAGATTAAATTGCATTCGGCGCTCGTTTTATCTTTTTTGTAGAAAACGTAGCACGTTTACCAATTACCACATCATTTATCAAAAATAAACGAAATAACGTAATGGAGACGGGAATTAAAGAAGAAATCCAAGTTGATGCTCCTGACATTGATAAAAAATTTTTTCTACTCCCATATGTGAAACTAAGCATTTCGTCATCACTTACTCGTTACGAAAATAGCATTTTCGTCTCTAGTGAGAAAAAGTGTTATTACAAGCAGATGTTATTTACAACATGAGGTGAAACCAGTTTTTTTGTGGTCGGTTCACATTTTAGTAAAAAGAATTATTTTTTTAAAATGTACTAATTATCGTCGTAGAAAAAATAGCATTTACGACTCGAGATGAAATCCGTTTTTTTCGTTCGAAAGATTAATTCACTCGCCCCTACGGGGCTTGTGAATTAAATTCTATCTCACGAAAAAAACGTATGTTTCATCTCATGTTGTAAAAAATACTATTATAACCTCAATAATTTTGGTAAAGTATCAAATAATAGCATTAAATTATCAATTGTTGTAACAAACAAAATTCCAGATGTACTAAATATTGAAGAATCGTGTGAAAATGATCTTCATGATGTTGGTAAGAACATTTTTGTTTGTTGTAAATAGTCACGTGCTGTGGGTTTTTTTTGTTTTTCTTTTGAGTTTTTAAAAACCGGATACTCTTAATTATTGTTTGTTTATGGATGATATAGAAGATATTTCTTTTCATAAACTAGCTAAGTTTTAATGTTAAATATTAATTATATCTACAGTATACAATCTTGATTACATACCTAATGTGTAACTGGAGGTGACCGATATTAAAAGAGGTATCGGAACATCGATATTCATAGAACATCGATATTTTAAAATACAAAGATAACTACTTGATATTCAAGGATATGCAATTTCCAAGCTCACCATTAGTATCTTGGAAGTTGTGAGAGCTATGAAGGTTGTTAAATGGTGCAAGTTGCTCAAGTTAATGTTGATCTATATTTAAAAAAGAAATCTTTTTGTTTAAGACAAGACAAAATAAAATTGGTTTTTCGAAGTACATCTTAGTTTTCGCGAATATTTTTTATGAAATCAAGATACCAGCTATTTCTTAGTGTCACATTAATGGGCCCCTAAACACTAATCTATGCCCCAATTATTTAATAATCTTAATACCTCTTACGATTTCCGAGATCTTCATGCGTGCAGCGTAAACTTGAATTCCAAACAGCCTGTAGCCCTAATACTCGGATATCCTGTATACTAAATATATATATTTTTAGGTTCAATTAAAATAGAAGAATGTGATTTAACAGAATATTATATTAAAGAAGAACTAGAGGAGGATTATACAAAGAAAGAAAAGGAAAAAATAGTGAAAAACGATTTTAAAAGTCAAGAGTATTTTTGTTATAATTGTGATTTTAAGTGCTTTAAAAAGCGGAGGTTAATAAATCATGTACGTGAACATAAAGAGAAAAAACCGTATCAGTGTAGTATATGTAATTACGAATTTTTGACAAAAACGCTTGTAATAAAACACATGAAGATCCACGCTAAAAAGTCATATAAATGTAATATATGTGAATACAAATTTAAATTGAAAAATACTTTAAAAGAACACTTGATGATACATACAGGTGAAAAGCCTTATCATTGTAACGTATGTGAATATAAAGGTGCAAATAAAAGATATTTAAATATACACTTGAGGAGACATACAGGTGAAAAACCTTTCCAGTGTAATATATGTGAATATAAATGTTCAAGAAAGGACAGTTTAAAGAACCACATGATGGTACACACAAGTGGAATGTCTTATCAATGTAATATATGTGATTATAAATGTGCAGGAAAAAGAAGTTTACAGAAACACATGAAGGTACACGCAGATAAAAAACTGCATCAGTGTAATATATGTGAATATAAATGTGCAAGGAAAAGAAATTTAAAGAGACACTTAATGATACATACCGGTGAAAAGCCCCATCAATGTAATGTATGTGAATTTAAATGTTCAGATAAAAGAAATTTAACGAGACACATTATGATACACACAGGTGAAATGCCTCTTCAATGTAGTATATGTGAATATAAATGTACACGACAAGACAGTTTAAGGAACCACATGATGATACACACAGGTGATAAACCTTATCAATGTTATATATGTGAATATAATTGTGTAGAGAAAAGAAGTTTAAAGAAACACCTGGAGGTACATGAAAAGCGATATCAATGTAATATATGTGATCATAGATTTTCGCAGAAAGGACATTTAAAGAATCATATGAGGATACACACAGGTGAAAAGCCGTATAAATGTAATATATGTGAATATAAATGTGCAGATCAAGGAAGTATAAAGAAACGCATGAAGGTACATACAGGTGAAAAGCTATATCAATGTAATATATGTGAATATAAATCTTCGCAAAAAGGGCATTTAAAAAGTCACATGATGAAACACACAGGTGAAAAGCCTCATCAATGTAATATATGCAAATATAAATGTGCATATAAACCAAGTTTAAAGACTCACATGATGATACACACAGGTGAAAAGCCTTATCAATGTTATACATGTGAATATAAATGTATACAGAAAATAAATCTGAAGAAACACATGATGATACACACAGGACAATAGCTTTATCTATCAATGTAATACATTTGTACAGAAAGGAAGTGTTAAAAAATACATGAAGATACTACTAGTACATAAAGGTAAAAAGCTTTATCATTGTAATTCATGTGAATTAAAGTGTATTCATAAAGTGAGTTTAAAGATGAAAATAATGAGTTGGTTTATACAACAGTTTTTTGGAACAGTACTTACGAGGGGAGATTTTTAAGTTCGCGGAATGGGACAGAAGGAGGTCGCCATATTTTTAAATTTTTTTTATTCAATGTCCTTTTTTATTGTCAAGTGTACACTAAAAATTGTATGCATATTTATCCACTAGTTTGGTCGCAATCAACAAAATGATAAGTGGTAGTGTGAGAATTTTTAAATTTTTTAGCAACTTTTTTGAATTGTTTTTTTGTCAACCGAATTGTCACAAGAGATGAAACTTTGGTTCGGTTTTTTAATTTGAATCGAAGCAGGGGTCTATGCAGTTGCATATACAGGGTTTTCCAACACCAAAAAAATTTAAACTTGTGTCTTCTGATGGAAAAGTAATGGCAACAATCCGCAACAATCTTTTGGGACTCGAAGGAAATTCTTTAAACTGATTATAAAAATAAAGGTACCACCATAACAGGGGTATACTAGACTTGTATTTTACATAAATTAAAAGAAGAAATCAAATCAAAAAGAAGAGGTAAATTGACAAAAGGCGTATTTTTACTGCAAGATAATGCACCTGTAAAAATTGCGATTGTGCCCAAGTGTGCGATGAGTGCCATAATGACGTGGGGTTTCGAAGAAATTGTTCATCCACCCTACAGTACAGATTTGGCACAAAGTGATCATTAGCTATTTCCAAATTTGAAAAAAAAACTTTTTGGAAGGCATTTCGATAACGATGAATCGAATTTTACAAGCAAATTTAACAACTCTTTTTTTAGAGGTTTACAAAAATTAATTCACAGAAATAATATTTGTATTGATGTTCGAGAAGATAATATTTAAAAATAAAATTATAAAAAAAAATATTTCTGTCTCTTTCTGCCCCATTCCGCGAACTTAAAAATATCCCCTCGTAATTGTAAATTTTTTCTTTTATCCATCCTGGAAGCGCTGGGTGCTGGGATGACATCCCCTTTTTTGAACGGCCCCCTATTGTTTTAAATTGTAATCAGTAGAGATTTCTTTCCTCTTTTCTATGGTGTATCACTTGCATACATTTGCACAACAAAAAATTTGCCAAAAGTTCTGCTTTTTGGTAACAGAAAATCGCAGTCAGATAGACGTATTTTGAAATTCATGTTGGTATAAATAAATTTTGTTTCTATTTTTATTTTGTTATTTTTATTATTATGTTCTATTGCTTTGTTTTTTAATTCTTGATCATAATACCGAATTTCAATACACGGCGCTTTGGATTTAGTTATTTAGTAGTCAAGAAGTGTACCGTTATTTGGCCCCTTAAGTTGGGTGCCATATTGAAACAACCCGCCAATCAAGCGTCAACTTGGGCGACATATTGAAACGACCCTGTTACGTACCTGTATGTTACTTTATAAAATTTTAATTTTACAAAATCTTGACCTACTGTTACAATTTACTACAGAGAGCGGTCATAAAATAGAGTGCATTTTTTTCTTTGTCGGGCGGCAGGTCATGTTTGATGTTGACAATAATTAAAAATAAGATGCAAAGGTTGACCCAAAACACATTTCCACTAAATTTAGTTTAATTATTCAAAATTTTAGTTCTACGGTTGAAAAAGAATTTGCTATCGGTTTTTGTATAATTATTCTATGACCTCTCATTGAAAACTTTTTTGCACGAGCGTTCCGGTACTTTTTTTAGCTTCAGGCGTAGGCGGCAAACGGTGTCCCCTGAGATAAAAATACATCATCCATTTTTTTAAATTTTCAATAGAAATTTAAAACCAAAAGGAGGTAAGTACCTGCTGAGATTATCAGAGTAATTGTGCATTTTTAATTCTTTAAACTGATGCCCTTATTTTTTACAAAAATCCATTAAATAGGATTTAGTTTGATTAACGTCCGGGGCAGAAGCCCCTTCAACCCTCTTCTCGGCACGGCCCTGCAAATAAATGAAATAACAACGTTTAATTTGGGAATGATTAAAAAAATTAACTTTATGTAACTTATAAACAACTTGGATTTTACAACCTTTTTTGGTTGTGTTAAATTTGTTTTACAACATAAATTTACTTCTTTAAACAAATTCAAAATTTTCAACTTCTTCTTTAATTGAGTTGAAATTATATTGTTGTTCTCTGGAGCTGTCTTATCTCTCCTGAAGCTGTTTCTGTACTTTCCATTAGAACTTCCACAATCAAATTTTAACAGATTTTGAGTTTAGCGCCATCTCTTTTATGGCGTACGTAGTAGGTAGTAAAATCTTTGTTTTTTTTTAGTAGTAGCCGTAGTAGCGCGGCAGCGCTTTGTTTACGTTGTTTATTAAATGCTTTTTATAGTGCTGGTTTTAAATCACAAGCACGTTTAACAATCATCACAGACCACATTTTATATTAAAATTAAACGAAAGGATAAGTAATGGAAACGAGTATTAAAGAAGAAGTTCAAGAGGACGCTCTTGAGCTGGACAATAATTCACATAACCTCAACAATTTTGGTAAGCATTAACTTAATATAAGTTATCAATTATTATTGTTGTGTAACAAAAAATTTTTTAGATATAGTAAATATTAAAGAGCCGTGTGAAAGTGATCTTAAAGAAGTTGGTAAGAATATTTTTATTTGTTATAAATAGTAGCGTATGTAGGCCATAAGATTTATTGTTTTATTCATTGTCCGTTTGAATTTTTTTAAATGTACTTGTTTATGGAGATGATATAGAGATTTCTTTTTATAAACTATGCATCATGTTAAATATCAATTAAATTTACGCTATACAATTTTAATTACGAATATGTAACTGTGTATGCCTCATGTTAAAAGAGGTATCGAGAACATTGATATTAATAGAATCTTAGTTTTTCTTACGGTTTCAGAGCTTCCCATGCGTACACTCGAATTTGAAACAATATGTACAGGGTGATTTGTTGTACTAACAGGTGGTACCAACATGGGAAGCTCGTAAACGGTAAGAGTTACCTTACAAAGTTGGTTAAAATAGCATAAAGTTGCATATTTATGTGGTTATGTTATTTTATGTTATTTTTTACAATGAATAAACGAACAAAATTCTGCAAGTTGATTAGAAAATAGAATAAAATCAAATTATAATTTATTAAATAAAGCATTTACACTAACTCAGTACCATTAAAATCTAGAAGAGGTGCCACGGTCGTTGTTTGCTTGATGTTAGAGGTATTAGGTGCTTTCCATTTGATTTTCTGAACTGTACTTGTGGTACTGTTTAGAACTGTACCAAACTGTTCCCAATAGCTGCTTTCCATTTGATTTTCTGAACTGTACTTGTGGTACTGTTCATGTACTGTTTACAACTGTACTCAACTGTTCCTAAAAATTAACAAAAGGAACGCTCTTTTTTGTGTCAGTTTGTAGACTGGTGACATAACCTTAAAATACCATGTTTCAAATGACAAACGAAAAAGAACAGTAGAACAGTTAGTCGTACCAAAAAATAGGTATAATCCGTTCACTATTTATTTGCGCTATGGTTGGCCATGAACTTTTGGTTTTTAGTTTCCCAAAATAAAAAGTCCCTATTAAGTTCACTGACAGCTCTTGACAGTACCAAAAAATGACAGACCAACTATTAACACAATTAAATAAAAGCCGCTACAATACTTAACCTAACTGATTTTTTTCTAATTTATACCGGGTGGAATCTTTCACCCTAACATGGCCAACCATAGCGCAAATAAACAGTGAACGGATAATAGGCACGATAGGGGGCAAGGGAATGTAATTCCGAACAGTTCAAAACTAGTCGTACCAATTCAAATGGAACACCAAAATATTCAGCA
The DNA here is from genome assembly GCA_963924605.1 of Malthinus seriepunctatus. Taxonomy (NCBI): domain Eukaryota; kingdom Metazoa; phylum Arthropoda; class Insecta; order Coleoptera; family Cantharidae; genus Malthinus; species Malthinus seriepunctatus. Next base: position 17,993,322 of record OZ004603.1, read on the forward strand.
GGTACAGTAGGAACTGTTTGGAGCTGTACTTTTCAACAAATGGAAAGCACCTATTGTATGCACTTACTCTAATGACAATTCGCATAAAAGAATAAGAGTGATATTGTGTGTTAAATAAACCGCATTTTCTTTGTTACTTATGCTAAATGAAAATTTTAAAAATATTTACGATAATAATTCGTTTTATAGAATTTAATGATAACAAATTACTTATATTGTTAAAAAAAATATTTTGTTCAAAAAATGAATTTAAAAATTTATGAAAGCTGTCAAAAGTCGAATAAAATGTGAATAAAATTTTGCCACTACAAAATGAATGCACGTGATTGGCTGAATATATAGTCACGCATATTTTTGTACACTACTTCCATATAAAATACTTAAAAAAATCTTGCTGCTTTCTATTCTTATAAATAAGTAAAAGAAAAACTTTGTACATGTTAAAGCATGCAGGTATTGCAACTAACGATCTTTGCGCCCTCTGCTTGTAAATGCTCTATTAAATATTCCTTAAGCTGGCCTTACATGCCAACTTCTAAAAGCTAGCTTTTTTTTCTAAGCCAATAGAAATCGTGCATTTCCAGCGGCAGAAGCTAGAAAGTTGGTTCAAGTTTAACTTCTAGCGTCTGCCGCTGGAAATGCAAGGTTTCTATTGGCTTAGAAAAAAAAGCTAGCTTTTAGAAGTTGGCATGTAAGGCCAGCTTTACAGTAAATTAATCGTATTTTCAAATAAACTTGCGTTTCTAAAACTTGAAAAACTCAGGTTTGTTCATTATTTATTCATTCATTTATTTAGTTTGTTCATTGTTAAAAATATCATAAACATAGCATATTAATATATGGCGTTTTAGAGTCCGAATAATAGATCGATGAGATAAAAGGTCGAGTTTGATATCGTTTAATACCCTTATTAGGTTCCTGAAATTTGTTTTCTAGTAAACCACTTTCAAACTAAGGCCGAAAAACTACATGTTTAGTTTTCAATTTAAATTGTTGAATTTTCTAAACGGATTTCTAAAGTCATCACAATATGCAACTTTTTGCTAATTTAACTAACTTTGCTATAGGACTGGCTCTTAACGCTCAGACATCTTGTATAGTATACTGATTATACATATTTTAAGGTTCAATTAAAATAGAAGAATGTGATCTGACAAAATATATTAAAGAAGAAAAAGAGGAGCAGTATACAAAAAAGGAAAAGAAAAAACAATTGAAAAAAAACTTAAAGGCGAGTCAAAAGTATTTTTGTTACAATTGCGATTTTAAGTGTTCAAAAAAGAGTAGTATAATCAAACATGTTTACGAACATAGAGACAAGAAACCTTATCGATGTAAAATATGCGAATATAAAGGTGCACAGAAACAGCGTTTAATAAATCACATGATGACACACACAGGTGAAAAGCCTTATCAGTGTAATACATGTGAATTTAAATGTGCACGAAAAGATAGTTTAAAGAACCACATTTTGATACATAATGATGAAAAGTCTTATCAATGTAATATATGTGAATATAAAGGTACAGCTAAAAGAAAATTACAAAGACACATGGTCTTACATACAGGTGAAAAGCCCTATCAATGTAATATATGTGAATATAAATGTGCAGAGAAAGGATATTTACTAAGACACATGATGATACACTCAGGTGAAAAGCCCCATCAATGTAATATATGTGAATATAAATGTAGAGGGAAACGAAGTTTACAAATGCACATGATGATACACACAGGTGTAAAACCCCATCAATGTAATATATGTGAATATAAATGTGCACGAAAAACAGATTTAAAGAAACACATGATGCTACATACAGGCGAAATGCCTTATGAATGTAATATATGTGAATATAAATGTCCACGAAAAAACGATTTAAGGAATCACATTTTGATACACACAGGTGAAAAGCCCCATCAATGTAGTATTTGTGAATATAAAAGTGTATATAAGAGAACAATTAAGAAACACATGATGGTACATGCTGGTGGAAAACCTTATCAATGTAATATATGTGAATATAAATGTACAGATGAAAAATATTTAAAGATACACTTAAGGAAACACACAGGTGAAAAGCCTTATCAATGTAATACATGTGAATTCAAAACTGCTTTTCAACAAAGTTTAAAGAAACACATAATGATACACACAGGTGAAAAGCCTCATCAATGTAATATATGTGAATATAAGTGTTCGCGGAAAGAACATTTAAAAACACATATGATGACACACACAGGTGAAATGCCTTATCAATGTAATACATGTGAATTCAAAACTGTTTTTCAAGAAAGTTTAAAGCAACACATAATGATACACACAGGTGAAAAGCCTCATCAATGTAATATATGTAAATATAAGTGTTCACGGAAAGAACATTTAAAAACACATATGATGACACACACAGGTGAAAAGCCTCACCAGTGTAATATATGTGAATATAAATGTGTAGTGAAAGGAGGTTTAAAGAAACACATGATGGTACACACAGGTGAAAAGCCTTATCAATGTATAAGGTGTGAATATAAATGTGCAGAAAAAGCAAGTTTAAAGAGACACATGAAGAAACACGCAGGTGGAAAACTATCATTGTAATATCTGTAAATATAAGGGTTTGCAGAAAGCACATTTAAAAAGGCATATGATGACACACACAGGTGAAAAGCCTTATCAATGTAATATGTGTGGATATAAATGTGTACTGAAAGGGGATTTAAGGACACACATGCAGATACATACAGGTGAAAAGCCTTATCAATGTAATATATGTGACTATAAATATGCTAGGAACAGGTCTTTAAAGAATCATATGAAGATACACACAGGTGACAAATGTTTATCACACGCGAATTAAAATGTATTCATAAAAAGTAAGTTTCAAGAAACAGGTGAAAGGTAATGTGATGTAGTGCTATGTTTTACATTTGTAGCATATTGTATAATTTTTTAATTGTCTTGATATTGAAAGTTTTGTTAAAATTGTAACTTGAAAATAATATGTAAAGAAATTAATAATTTTAGTTTAAAAATGTAGCGGTAAAATGGTTAGTAAATTTAAATGTGAATTGGTAATTGAGGTTTGTGCGGTCGACAAGAATATTTTGATTATAAATGTTCAAAAATGTGTGAGGATTGAAAGAGTCGGGTTGTGAATATTATATTCACAACAAAAAAACAAGCAAGAACAAAAATAAATTCAAATATTTGGAAGTAAAGTAGAGATTATGGAAGAAATTTTTTAGAGTATCATAAAGTGGTCATAAAGTGTGTCGAGAAATAAATTAAAGTTATTCTAAAGAAACATAGTGTTGTAAGGTTTGGTGATGGAAAGTTGTAAAAAAAATCTAATTAAATTTAAAAAACCTGAGTTTGAATTTTTTATTTATTTTTCGAATCTGCCTTTAGCGGCGGCATCTCATTTATGGCCAAAATTTATATTTTGTACTTTTGTACTTGTACTGTACAGTTGTAATTGCGCGGTGCTCGTTATAAAAAATTATTATATGATTGCAATAAAACTTAAAAAAAAAAATCTTTTTTGTAAGAAAATGTTATTTAAATTATAAATTATTTATTCAACGTCTACGTTTAGTTTAATCGTTGCACATTATCAACTAAAACTTTTATACGCGCTTCGTCCACCTCTCTCTAGCTATACATACAGGATACAGGTGACCGGACGTCTCGGTCATACAGATTTAACATGAAAAAACATACTTTGATAATTTCCTGCTTCCCAATTTATTTTAGAAAAAAAATAATTTTCAATTCAAATAAAAGTTTTAAAGAATAAAATTCTGCATCCAAATGAATAAACAAAATTAATTTTCGATGCTTTAGAACGTCTGAAATTTAATTTGAAAATTCCGAAAACTAGCACAAATAGCGATTGCCTTAAAACACAATTGAAAATTGTCAAATATTTTATGCTTTGTCTGTCAAAATAATTCTGCATTTATAATTTAAACGCATAATTTTATTTTGACCATAGAGTTAAAACCTTATACTGCTAGTATTATAGGTTTACCTCTATGATTTTGAGCAACTCCCTGCTACTCCCTCCGTCCCAAATTATGGTATACATTTATGTTTTTATTTTGTCCCAAATTATGGTATACAAAAGAAAAAAACTAACTTAATTTAACTAAAATCATTAATTAAACAAATTTTGATTTAAAAATTAAACTGCGGACTGTAGCTAGAGTCTCATCACTACACATTATCGAGAATTTCTTTCCAGATTTACGTTGCAGCAAGAATTGTAAAATTGCATTGCGCTGTTTTTTTCAATTTCTTAGTCCATTTCTTAGTTTTTCGGTCTCTTCTATACGAACTATCATTTTCTTCACTTACTGCGAGTTTCTCTAAAGATAGTTATCTACTGACGAATAGATATCTATTCATTCCCTAAGTGTTCAAAAACCAGTTTCAAACAATAGAAATGGATAAGCGGGTAAAATGTGGATTTTCTGTTTTTTTGTGTTTTTCAACAAGAAGAACAAGCAAATTTATATTTTGGCGTATCCACTATTATACTTTTATTAACTTTACTCTTTATTTAACGTTTACAATTATTATTATAAAATTACTACTCGTTACACACATCATACGGGCGTCCCCACGTTCGTCATATCCCTACTCCTTTTTTATACTACCAACTACTCGCTCAACTAAATATTCTCTAACATTCAGTCATCCTGATTTACATATTTGTCCTCAAATATCCATTCATTCATTAAAACTAACCAAACATCTCTAATTACTAACAAAACATGCATATCGCACAAACAGAAATAAAACACATTCACTCGAACAAGAACAAACACCAACACACTCAAAGCCTTAAGTCTAACACTCGTAGTCTTTAAATTTTACAGGTGCGCGAGTCACTCGCTTCACTCGCGCTGCACAATTTTCTTTAGATTCGTTTTCGATTTCCTCTTTTTCGCTTTCTTCGTTGTCACTACTTTCAGTCTCAACGTCTGTTTCTTCATTATCCTGTTCTTTGTCATAGTCTTCTTCTTCTTCGCTGTTTTTATATCCTTTAAGTTGAGATACATGAGCTGTTGTCGTGAAAAACCGTCCTTGACCTCGCGGTGCTAATTGTGCTACTCGATAGGTTCCTGACGTCAACTTTTCGGTTATGACTAATGGTCCTCTAAATTTTGGTGCCGTCTTTCTTGGTTCGCCTGTTTGCGGTGGAGTCCTCCTCATAAAAACTATTTCTCCTGATTCGAATTCTAAACCTTTAAATCTTTTATGATCATAATACTTTTTGTATTTCGCTTGTTCGTCTATCACCCTCTCCCTCGCTTTCTTTTGTACTTCTCGGGGTGGTCTATATTCTTCTAAGCCTTCTGTTAACCTCATTAGATCTCCATCAACCATTCTTCCTTTAAAACCATACAACATTTCAAATGGCGACTTGTCGGTTGTTTTATTTACGGCTGCATTCGCTTTCCATGCTACTTGCTTCAATTGTTTGTCCCAATCTCGACCTTCATTTTCTTCCTCTAATTCTGACATAATTATTGGTAATAACGTTCTATTCGCACGCTCTACAACTCCATTAGCTTGTGGATGTTGCGATGAGTTCAAAGTATGTTTTAACCCATAAGATTCGCATAACTCACTGAATTCGTTAGCTGTAAAACATGTCCCTCGATCGGTAACTACTCTCTCTGGTAAACCAAAATTCAAAACGTAATCTTTAAGTGATTCAATAACTTCTTTAGTTTTCGTACCTGGTGTAGGATACAGAGTTATATATCTAGTTAACGCATCGATAATTACCAACAGATGAGTGTTTTCGTCGTCACTTTTAACAAAAGGGCCCATATGATCCATATGAATACGTTCAAAGGGTCTCGTCGGGGGTGGTATTGGGTATAACTCGCCTGCTTTCTTTCCTCCAGGGATTTTGTTGATGAGGCACGTCGGACACATCTTGACATGTTGCTTCACGTACCTTCGCATTTGTGCAAACCAATATCGTTCCATTATAAGCCTCACAGTTCGTTCTAAACCAAAATGCCCAGACTGATCGTGAAATCATAGATTTTGGTATAACGTAGAGTCTTCGTGCTCCTTCACTTGTATTTATCCATTTAAATAGTCATCCATGATTTAGAAAATATCCCTGCACTCGATTTTTTTCTTCTGCACTTTGATCTTCTTTCTTCAAAATATCAATAATTCGTCGTAGCTCTTCGTCTGCATTCTGTATCAGTAAAATATAATTTCGTTCTTCCATTATTTGTAAAACTTCAAGCTTCTCCATAGTTTCTTCCATTATATCATGGTTTTCATTTCTCTCAATTTTTGCTCTACTAAGTGCGTCAATATGACTCATCTTCTCTCCCTTCCTATATTTAATTTCATAATCGAACTCGCTCAATAACGCTGCCCATCGTGCAATTTGAGGATTTTGAGTGCGCTTACTATTCAGGTGAACAATTGCCTGACAATCGGTTAATATTGTAAAGTTTATGTTTATAAAGAAGTTCCGTAACTTGTTTACGCTCCATACAATTGCCATCAGCTCCAACCTTCCAGAATGATATAAACTTTCAGCTTCCGATGTTCTCTTTGACACGCAGTAAACCAAATGTAACTTTCCGTTCTCGTCACGTTGAAGCATCATTCCTGCTACCGCTTCTTTGCTTGCATCACAATGTACCTCTGTTACTGCTTTTGGATCGTACAATTTTAACACTGGTTCCTTACTTAGTTCGTCTTTTAAGATCTCGAATGATTGTTGTCGTTCTGTACTCCATACAAACTTTGTTTCTTTTCTCAATAGATCACTTAACGGTCTTGCCTTCTCAGAATATTTCGGAATGAATTTCCTGAAATAACCACATAGACCTAGAAATCTTCTGATTTCGTGGACATCTTTGGGTCTTGGAAATCGTTCGATGCACTTTATTTTCTCGGTTCCTGGCTTTATGTTACCTTCTTCCAATTTGTAACCTAGATAGTCGACTGATGTCTCTCCAAAATAACATTTCTTCAACTTCAGGGTTAGATTTGCTTTCTTCAATCGCGTAAATATCTCCTCCAATTTTTGCATCATGTCGTTAACATTCGTGGCTGGTACCAATATGTCGTCCAAATACCATATCGCTGATTTGTTACGTAGGCCCCCTAATACCATATTCATCAGTCTCGAAAACTCGAATGGTGCGTTCGTCAAACCAAACATCATTCGTTCAAACTGTCCAGTTTCGGTAGGTGTTATAAACGCCGTTTTTTCTTTCGCTGCTTCCGTCAAAGGAACTTGTAAATATCCCGAAGCCAAATCTAAAACACAAAATATTTTAGCGTTCGCCAAACATTGAAATTGATCTTGCAAATTCGGAATCGGATACGTTTTCTTTACTGTTTGTTGATTTAACCGTCGATAATCAACTACTAAACGCGGTTCTCCCGTCTTTTTCGTTACAAGTAACACCGGCGACGCATAACTTGAGTTCGTGTCAGTCACTAATCCTTGTTCCCGCCATTCGCGCACAATTTTCTCTATCACTTCTGTTTCTTTGTTATTCGTCCGATACGGTTTACTAATTACCGGCACACTATTGTCTTTAATATCCATTGTTATTACATTCGTTAATCCTAACTCACGAACATTTAACGCAAAACACTGTCTAAATTTATTCATTAGTTCGATTAAATTTTTAACTCCGTCCGCATTTAAGGCCATACCGCAATTTACCATCCGTTCGTCAATCACTTGTCTTTCGTAATTGTCCTCAACATTTTCAACCTTATCACTTAACTTTATTTTTCCGACACATGTTTGCTCTTTTAATTCTAAGGTTTTATTCGTGTCATTTTTCACTAAAACTCCATAATCTTTACCGTTCACTGTTACATCGATTAAATTTATCGTCATTTTTAATACACAAGCATCCTTTTTCATAATCACATTTTTTTTCTTATTATGACCGCTCGACACTTCCAACTTCTTAAACGGCCAATCGTCAGCATATGCAAATTGAATGTTTGAATTTATCTTCGCGAATCTCACATTTTCTAGTTCTGTAAAGCTTCTTCCAACGATGATGTCGAAACGTTGCATTTCGTTAGGCACCACAAGTACATCTACTATTTCGCTTACCTTGTCAATGCAAACTTCACATACTGTCTTAAAAGAACTCGTTACCATTGGTTCATTAATATTACCATATACGTATAACGATTGGTTCGAGGGTTGTAATTCCAGATTACATTTTCGCGCTGCTCCCTCCGTCATTACACATACCGCACTGCCTGTATCTATCATTCCCTCCAATTCGTGGTCATTGTTAACTGTAACCGTTTTTGTATAATTCGAATTGTCTTCTCCGGCTACTAATGAGATTTCCCTTTTTGCGCTGTTTCTCGTTGCTTCCGATGACCTTTCGACTCTTGGTTGCTGGCTACAATATTTTGCCGTGTGTCCTTCTTTTAGACATAAGCGACATTTTAAAATTTGTCTTGGTTCGGGGCAATCCTTCGAAATATGTCCATAATAGTTACACATAAAACACTTCACTTCCCGTTTAGGTTTATCACAATCCTTCGATATATGGCCAATATTATTACAGTTATAACATTTAATTGATGGTCTTCTATCTGCACTTACGTTCTCCCTCTTAACTGGCGGCAATCTTGTAATCTGCGAATTTTGTCTTGTACGGTCCACCCTTTCTGTTAACAGTAATGAATGTAATAAATCATTTTCGTCAACATGCTCCTTAACTAACATTGTATGACATATTTCTCTATTATTTAAACCTATTAGTACTTGTTCTTTTGTCTCTTCAAAACTCAACTGCAGTTCCTTACATAACCTTAGTTTATCGAAATAGTAATCGCTCAGTTTTTCTTCCCTTTTCTGCACTCTGCCAACCATGTTTTTCCATTTAACAGTAGTACTCACTCGTCCAACAAATGTGTCTTCGAATTCCTTGACAAATTCCTCCCATGTATTAATTTTATCTTCATTACATCTGTACCAGTTTTTAGCTCCCTCCTTAAGGTGTGCCTTTGCAGTCTCCAAAGAAAATGATCCAGGCCAGTTATGTAGTCTCATCATGCTTTTTATGTTTTGGATCCACTCTCGCGCTTTGGTGCCTACTTCCCCATAAAATGAGTTGATACTCTTCGTCAAATCAGGCATGATATGGAATGACCTTCCATTATCTTGATTTCGGTTTTGATTTTGTAACAGTAAGAGTCGCTCAAATTGTTCCTCCCTTCGTCTATTCTCTGCAAACATCATGTCGATTAATCGCGTAACATATACATCTCCTCCTCGTCCCTGATGACTTGCATTACTTTCGTCATTTTCATTTCGAAATGCACCTTCTAAACTATTAATGCTTTCGTTTAAATTGTTTTCATTTGCCATTATGACTTCTAACCTCGTTTTCTACTTTTGACAGAACTCGTTATTTTCTTATAAACTTCAACTCAAAAACATTCGCCGTTTGCTAACTTCAACTTGCTTCAACTCGCGTTTACACAAACCTACTTAACTTCAACTTAAAAACATCGACTTATTTCGTACCACGTTGACCGACCACGTTTTTCAACTTTTTATTTTTCACGTTTTCACTTCCACTTTTGTTTTTGGCGTTCTTATCCCTCTTCTGATTTATTATACTTTTATTAACTTTACTCTTTATTTAACGTTTACAATTATTATTATAAAATTACTACTCGTTACACACATCATACGGACGTCCCCACGTTCCTCATATCCCTACTCCTCTTTTATACTACCAACTACTCGCTCAACTAAAAATTCTCTAACACCACTTATACAATTATTAAGAATAAATGGTTTTTATCAACATAAAATGATTAAAACACATAAACTCCTTTGTTGTCAATCGTAAATTGGCAGGACTGTAGGAAGAGAGTGAAAAAGATGGCGACAGGGGACAACAGGACATGGTGTGAGTCAGGGTAATGTGAAAAACGTGAGAAATAAGTTAAGAGCGCGGTATTTAACAAATAGGCGGGGAAGTTGATATTTAGACATTCCGCTCTTAAGCTTTAGCGACTTTAATATCCGGTTGATATCACTAATATTTACAATTCCTGATAGGGCAAAGTTCAAAGAAGGCACTAAAGTATTTGTATATAAAAAATAAGAGCCTAATTAGTGAGAAAAATTCAGTTGAACTTTGTGTAATTCAAAAAAAACAACGGATGTTAGGTAGAAATAACATCCTGTCTTTTTTTAAATTACACCAAGTTCAACTGCATTTTTCTCACTAATTAGGCTCATATTTTTTATATACAAATACTTTGGTGCCTTCTTTGAACTTTACCCTATCAGGAATTGTAAATATTAGTGATATCAACCAGATAATAAAGTCGCTAAAGCTTCCGAGGGTAATGTCTAAATATCAACTTTAATATAATTATCTGTAGAAGTAAACTTTGTTATAAATAGAACTGTAATAAATGTGTGAAAGAGTTAAGAGTAAAGTTAATACCTTTAAATTTCAATAATCAAGAATTTTTAAAGAAATGTATACCTACCATAATTTGTATCTGTTATATTTTTAGCGACTTAACAACCTGTTACTGTTACTTCTAAATAACAGTTAAAAAATAACAGATTGGTAAGTAACAAAACCTATGACACGTCGACACTACACTACACATCACTAATCACTAGTGCTGGTTGTAAATCACAAGCACGTTCACCAGTCACCACAGACTACATCTTATAACAAAAATAAACGAAAGAATAAGTAATGGAAACGAGTATTAAAGAACAAATCAAAGATGAGGCTCTTGAGCTTGACAATAATTCACATAACCTCAACAATTTTGGTAAGCATCAACTTAATATAAGTTATCAATTATTGTTGTAACAAATCAAATTTCAGATGTAGTAAATACTAAAGAATCGTGTGAAAGTGATCTTCAGGAAGTTGGTAAGAATATTTTCATTTGTTATAAATGGTAGCTTATGTAGGCCATAGGTTTTATTCGTTGTCCGTTTGAATTTTTTAAAATGTGCTGATAAGTGATTGTTTATGGGGATGACATAGAGATTTCTTTTCATAAACTAAGTACCATGTTAAATATCAATTAAATCTATGGTACACAATCTTAATTACGAATATGTAACTATGTATGGCGGATATTAAAAGAGGTATCGAGAACATTGACATTAATAGAATATCTTCGTTTTTCTTACGGTTTCCGAGCTTCCAATGCGTACACTCGAATTGGAAACAGTCTGTACAGGGTGATTTGATTAAGTTGTACCAGCATTGGGACTTCGGAAACGGTAAGAGTTACGTTACGAAACGGTTAAATTAGCATAAAGTTGCGTATTTATGCGATTATGTTATATTACTTTGTGTTATTTTTTACAATAAAAAATAACGAACAAAGATTGGTATCTGCAAGTTCACTAGAAAATTGAATTAAATCAAATTACTATTTATAAAATTAAGTGTTCGTTACAGTAAATTAATCGTATTTTCTGATAAGCTCGCGTTTCAGAAATTAAAAAAATTCAGGTTTGTTCATTATTTCTCATTGTTAAAAATAACATAAAAGTAGCGTATTAATATATGGCGTTTTCGGGTGGTTGCACTTATTTTGTACACACACCAATTACCGCTCTATAGCGCCAATAATGAAACGAAACATAACTTAGAAAGGATGTGTAAATTTTGATTGATTGAGGTGGCCGATACTTGGTGAAAGATAGTAGAAAACATATTAATTAAATAAAACAAAGGCTAAACAATTACTTATTGTTTAATGAAATTTTTTTCTAAACTAAACCAGTTTCAAACTAAGGCCGAAAAACGAAATTTGAATTGTTGAATTTTCTAAACACATTTCTAAAACTCATCAAAATACGCAACTCTTTGCTAATTTAACCAAATTTGTTTAGCTGGGTCCTAACGCTCAGGCATTTTGTATAGTATACTGATTATACATGTTTTAAGGTTCAATTAAAATAGAAGAATGTGATCTTACTAAATATATTAAAGAAGAAAAAGAGGAGCAGTGTACAAAAAAGGAAAAGAAAAAACATTTGAATAAAAACTTAAAAGCGAGTCAAAAGTATTTTTGTTACAATTGCGATTTTAAATGTTCAAAAAAGCGTAGTATAATCAATCATGTTTACGAACATAGAGACAAGAAACCTTATCGATGTAAAATATGCGAATATAAAGGTGCACAGAAACACCGTTTAATAAATCACATGATGACACACACAGGTGAAAAGCCTTATCAGTGTAATATATGTGAATATAAATGTGCACGAAAAGACGGTTTAAAGAATCATATTTTGATACATACAGGCGAAAAGCCTTATCAATGTAATATATGTGAATATAAATCTACAGAGAATAGACATTTACAGGCCCACATGATGGTACACACAGATGAAAAGCCCCATCAATGTAATATATGTGAATATAAATGTAAAGAGAACACAAATTTACTAAGACACATGAAGATACACTCAGGTGAAAAGCCCCATCAATGTAATCTGTGTGAATATAAATGTACACGAAAAGAGAGTTTAAAGATTCATATGGTGATACACACAGGTGAAACGCCTTATGAATGTAGTATATGTGAATATAAAAGTGCACAGAAAAGTAATTTAAGGACTCATATGATGATACACACAGGTGAAAAGCCCCATCAATGTAGTATTTGTGAATATAAAAGTGCAGATAAGGGAACAGTTAAGAAACACATGATGGTACATGCAGGTGAAAAGCCTAATCAATGTAATATATGTGAATTTAGATGTGCAGATAAAGGATATTTAAAGATACACATAAGGAAACACACAGGTGAAAAGCCCTATCAATGTAATGTATGTGAATATCAAACTGCTGCTAAACCAAGTTTAAAGAATCACATGATGATACACACAGGTGAAAAGCCTCATCAATGTAATATATGTGAATATAAGTGTTCGCGGAAAACACATTTAAAAAGACATATGATGACACACACAGGTGAAAAGCCTCAACAATGTAGTATATGTGAATATAAATGTGTACAGAAAGCTGGTTTAAAGAAACACATGATGCTACACACAGGTGCTACGCCAACGCCATATCGATGTAATATATGTGATTACAAAACTTCAAGTAAACTACCTTTAAAGAAACACATGAAGGAACACGCAGGTGGAAAACTTTATCAATGTGATATATGTGAATATAAGGGTTTATATAAAGCACATTTAAAAAGGCATATGAAGATACACACTGGTGAAAAACCTTATCAATGCGTTGTGTGTGAATATAAATGTATACAGAAAGCGTATTTAAAGAAACACATGATGATACACACAGGTGACAAAGCTTTATAACATGTGAATTAAATTGCTGTTATGCATTTGTGGCATATTGTATAAATTTGTAATTGTTTTGATGTTAAAAATTGTAACGTGAAAATAAAGGTTAAGTGAAGGAAAGTTATATAGAAAATCTAATTAAATTTTAAAAACCTGAATTTGATATTTTTATTTATTTTACAAATCCGCCATCTTTTATGTTTTAGCGGCATCTCTTTTGTGGCCTAGGTATAGTACCTGTAGTACCAAAATTTATATTTTGTACCTTGTGAACGGTGCTCGTAATAAAAAATTGTTCTTAAATTGTAACAGTACAGCACCTTTTCAAGTTAGAATACCACATCATTCTAAAAATAAGTAATGAACACGACCATTAAAGAAGTAATCCAAGATAACGTTCTTGAGCTTGACACATAACGTCAATCAGAGTGGCAGACGAACCCGTAACCCTGGTGGGTTGGTCGATTACCTGCTTGAGGCCGAACATACTAATCAAAGAGGCAAACAATTTTGTATCGTTATTTGATGGCTTGCAGAGATCCACATTAATGTCGCCGGTCATCAACACCGAATCAACCCCAAGGCACAAATTAGAGAGAGTCATTTCAAGCTCTGAAAAATAAGACATATGAACTCTTGGTGATCTGTAGACATTCCCAAGTGCAAACGAAACGTTGCCAATCTTCACTTTTATCTAAAGTTGCTCAATTTCCATATTGTCCAGAAAGTCCAGTTTTACATATTTACATTTTATATCGCTACGTACTTATATAGGGGAACATGGGACACAGAGGACATAGTAAGCCTTTTTTATCAATTTCTCTTTTTCTTATTCAATTAATGGGAAACTAATGCTTGAATCACCTAGGTACATATGTACCTGAAACATAAGTAAAATATTGTTTCTGAACTGCTACTGCAAATCGCTGTAATTAAAGATAAAAGAGCGATTACCTGTGGCCCTCTTCGCCCCGTACATGGGGGCGAAGAGGACCGGCAAGCGGGGTAAAGAGGACCATTATTTGCCAATTGAATAAATGATTGTGATATTGTTTTTATCAGTTTATTTCATCATGTTATAATTTTGACAAAATAATAACAACTTAAGATAAGTTTTTAAAAAGAGAAATTACAAGAAACTATTCATTTTAGTGTGTCGAATAAAATGATCTAAGTATTTTATAAAATAGGCATTGTCCATCTATCCAGTACCATTAAAATATCCAAAAGACCCTACTGGACACGCTTTTATACAGTGGATTCATTTTTTCCCTCGTAAATAAAATAAACGAAGACACACAACTACAGATGCTGATATACCATATTATAAAACACATATTGAATCAAGTGGACCTCTGTACCCCATTGGCGCGCTTTTCTTTGTTTGAAGGTTCATAAGCTAAAGATTATAGGTTAGGTCAAACTTTTCTCTTGAATATGTTAAACTAGTATCTTAACAATAACTTATGACGATGAGCTATCATTAACCACGTTTCATATTAAAGATAACAACAAACTAATGTAATTGAAAAATTAGATCACTTCTCGTAAATTTTGAATTTATCTTGTACAGACTAAGATTGTTTACAATACAACTATTTGAATTGCTATACTACAAAATGTGTAAATTATGCATTTTGGTTGTTAACTTATAGATGAAGCAAATGGTTTTAAACTAATCGGGGAGGTCCCCTTCGCCTCACCGGTCCTCTCTGCCCCATCTTCCCCTACCATCACAGTCCCCCACCCCGTGTGGGTCTGTCAGCTCGAGTGATCTCATAGCCAGGAATGGCTACCAGCGAAGACGGATAATCAGAAGCTAGCCAAGTCTCGGAAACAGCAATGCATGCAAAGGGTGGTTATTAGCCAACAACGACAAAAGGACAGAAGGGGAGGTTATTGATTTACTACTTGTTGGCAAAATAAAGTTACTCCTTAATTTAAGTATGGGGTGTTATGATGTGGTTACCTCCACAATTCGTGCTAAACGTATAGCTAGGGTGGCCATTAATTCTGAAGCCGACTGTACATCTCGTCATTTTTTGGAAGTGGTGCACCAACAACAAAGTGTTTCAATTTCGTTTCGTCACCAGGCAGTTCTTGTACCGTGATATCATCATTTGCTAAGATTGGTTTATCTTAGATACTTTATTTTTTTTTACTTTACTATCTTTAGATACTTTTCCGCTGTTACATGTCTCTTTACTCTGTATACGTACAGCCAGGCAAAGATAACAAAGACCTGTTATATTTAAAATCCAGGAGCTGTTCCTTGGAACAGTACTTGTTCCAAAATAACAGGTTTGCTTATTTCGTACCATCTCTACCAACAAAGTTACATGTGGCGCTGACGCGCTGACGATAATTTACACGGTGCCTCTGTTTATTCAATGCTTTGCATAGTGTCGGTTGTAAATTATAAGCACGTGTACCAGTCACTACAGACCAAATCTTATAACAAAAATAAACGAAAGAATAAGTAATGGAAACGAGTATTAAAGAACAAATCAAAGATGAGGCTCTTGAGGTTGACAATAATTCACATAACCTCAACAATTTTGGTAAGCATTAACTTAATATTAAGTTATCAATTCGTGTTGTAACAAATCAAATTTCAGATGTAGTAAATATTAAAGAGTCGTGTGAAAGTGATCTTAAAGAAGTTGGTAAGAATATTTTTATTTGTTATAAATAGTAGCGTATGTAGGCCATAAGATTTATTCTTTTATTCATTGCTCGTTTGAATTTTTTTAAATGTGCTGATAAGTGCTTGTTTATGGGGATAATATAGACATTTCTTTTCATAAACTAAATACCATGTTAAATAAATAAATCTACGGTACACAATCTTAATTACGAATATGTAACTGTGTATGGCCAATATTAAAAGAAGTATTGAGAACATTGACATTAATAGAACATCTTGGTATTTCTTATGGTTTCCTAGCTTCCCATGCATACACTCAAATTTGAAACAGTCTGTAAAGGGTGATTTGTTTAAGTTGTACCAACAGTGGGACCTCGGAAACGGTAAGAATTCCATTACGAAATTGTTTAACCCTGGAACGACCACGCTTTTAATGTAACGGGAACTACCAGCGGGGTGCGGCGCACCCCAAGTACTTTTAGATAGGAATTGTGATACTTTTCGCTAATACCTTTAAGTTTTTCGGGTAATTCATGTATGTAAACACTATGTTACATATACATAACTATTAAGTATTTGAAATCAATAATAATTAAAGAATTATATTAATTAAAACACTGGAACGACCACGCTTTTTGTAACGGGAACTACCAGCGGGGTGCGGCGCACCCCAAGTATGTTTAGATAGGAATTGTGATACTTTTCGCTAATACCTTTAAGTTTTTCGGGTAATTCATGTATGTAAACTACAAAAAATAATTTTAAAATTTATTCCAACAACTTTACGTTCCTAAAAGTCCTTAGAATATAGTTTATACGGTAAAAATGCTTGGGGTGTACTACACCCCACATGGGAGAAACTCAAAATCGTCATCTCTTTTGGCACTCATAATTTAAATCAAAAATCTTTTTAGTTTTTTGAAATCAGCATTAATAGTTAGGAAAAGTCATAGAAGCACACGGCCGAAATACAAAAAACCACTCTAAAAAGTAGGCCTAAAAATGAAATCGTACTGGTCGTTCCAGGGTTAAATTAGCATAAAGTTGCGTATTTATACGGTTATGTTATGTTACTGTATGTTAACGAACAAATTTGTTTTCTGCAAGTTCACTAGAAAATAGAATTAAATCAAATTATTATTTATAAAATTAAGTGTTCGTTACAGTAAATTATTCGTATTTGCTGAGAACCTTGCGTTTCAAAAACTTAAAACTCAGGTTTGTTCATTATTTCTCATCGTTAAAAATAACATAAAAATAACGTATTAATATATGGGGTTTTCGTGTGGTTGCACTTATTTTGCACACAGACCCAGTGCCACTGTCCAATAGTCCAGTGCCATCCAATGTAACATAACCTAGAAAGGATGTGTAAATTTTGATTGATCAAGGTGGCCAATACTTGGTGAAAGTCGATATAATACATATTAATTAAATAAACAATTGCTTAATGATTATTTAATTAATAAATATAAAAGTTGTCATGCAGTACTCGAATTTAGACAAGAACACTGAGTCATTTTGTGATGAAAATAATGGGTCGATGAGATAAAAGGTCGAGTTTGGTATCGTTTAATAGCCCTTTTAACCTCTTGAAATTTGTTTTCTAAAGTAAACCACTTTCAAACTAAGACCGAAAAACTAGATGTTCAGTTTTCTTGCGTTATCTCGCTAATTTGAATTGTTGAATTTTCTAAACGAATTCTTAAAACTCATCAAAATACGCAACTTTTTGCTTATTTAACCAACTTTGCTAGGCCTGGGTCCTAACCCTCAGACATCTTGTATAGTATACTAATTATACAAATTATATAAATTATATATAATTATATAAATTATGTTTTCAGGTTCAATTAAAATAGAAGAATGTGATTTGACAGAATATATTAAAGAAGAAAAAGAGGAACAGTATATAAAAAATGAAAAGAAACAAATATTTAAAAAAAGCTTAAAAGCGAGTCAAAAGTATTTTTGTTACAATTGTGATTTTAAGTGTTCAAAAAAGCGTAGTCTAATAAATCATGTTTCCAAACATGGAGACAAGAAACCGTTTCAATGTAATATATGTGAATATAAAGGTGCACGGAAATGGAGTTTAACAAATCACATGATGATGCACACAGGTGAAAAGCCTTATCAGTGTAATATATGTGAATATAAATGTGTACGAAAAGATAGTTTAAAGAAACACATGATGATACATACAGGTGAAAAGCCTTATCAATGCAATACATGTGAATATAAATGTTCAGAGAAGAATGGTTTACAGAGACACAAGATGATACACACAGGTGAAAAGACACATCAGTGTAATATATGTGAATATAAATGTATAGGGAAAGGGCCTTTACAGGCCCACATGATGATACACACAGGTGAAAAGCCCCATCAATGTAATCTCTGCGAATATAAATGTTCAGAGAAGAAAGGTTTAAAAAGACACAAGATGATACACACTGGTGAAAAGCCCTATCAATGTAATCTATGTGAATTTAAATCTACACAGAAACAGGGTTTAAGGATTCATATGACGATACACACAGGTGAAATGCCTTATCAATGTTATATATGTGAATATAAAAGTGCGCAGAAAATTAATTTAAGGATTCACATGATGACGCACACAGGTGAAAAGCCCCATCAATGTAATATATGTGATTTTAAATGTAGACGAAAAAATAGTTTAAAGGTTCATATGATGACACATACAGGTGAAACGCGTTATCAATGTAATGTATGTGAATTTAAAAGTGCACAGAAATGCAGTTTAACGACTCACATGAGGATTCACACAGGTGAAAAGCCTCATCAATGTAAGATTTGTGAATATAAAAGTACAAATAAAGGAACCATGAAGAAACACATGACGATACATACAGGTGAAAAGCCTTATCAATGTAATATATGTGAATATAAATGTAGAAATAATGGAGATTTAACGGTACACATTAGGAGACACACAGGTGAAAAGCCTTACCAATGTAATATATGTGAATTCAAAACTTCCCATAAACCAAGATTAAATCAACACATAATGATGCACACCGGTGAAAAGCCTCATCAATGTAGTATATGTGAACATAAGTTTTTGCGGAAAGCACATTTGAAAAATCATATGAAGACACACACAGGTGAAAAACCTCAACAATGTAGTATATGTGAATATAAATGTGTACAGAAACTAGATTTAAAGAAACACATGATGCTACACACAGGTGAAAGACCTTATCAGTGTAATATATGTGAATATAAATGTACACGAAAAGAAGGTTTAAAGAATCACATGATGTTACATACAGGGGAAAAGCCTTATCAATGTAATATATGCAAATATGGATGTATACTCAAAAGAAGTTTAAAGAAACACATGAAGATACATACAGGTGAAAAGCCTTATCAATGTAAGAGGTGTGAATATAAATGTGAAGTAAAAACAAGTTTAAAGAATCACATGACGATACATACTGGTGAAAAGCCTTATCAATGTAATATATGTGACTATAAATCTTCAGAGAAGTACAAATTACAGAGACACAAGATGATACACACAGGTGAAAAGCCTTATCAATGTAATAGGTGTGATTATAAATGTGCACAAAAAACAGATTTAAAGAGACACATGAAGAAACACACAGGTGAAAAGCCTTATCAGTGTAATGTATGTGACTATAACTGTTCACGAAAAGACGGTTTAAAGAAACACATGAAGATACATACAGGTGGAAAGCCTGATCAATGTTAAATATGTGAATATTATAAATGTACACAAATAGAAAATTTAAATAGGCAATTGGTGAGACAGGAAATGCTTATCAAATCAATGTTCTAGATGTGAATATATATGTGCAGTAAAAAAGACACGTGAACATACACACAAATGAAAAGTATAATAATTAATGTAATGGGAGAAAAGTATAATAATAAATTAACGTTACACATAAATGTATTAAAATGCATTTAAATAATATAAGTTACGCGATTTCGAAGTTGCGATTTTCTTAAAATCATTTTTACGATTACTTAATATTTTTTTTGTTGATTATATTATATTATATTATACAATATTTAAGGTTTTTGTAGAACTACAACTAATTTAATTTTTGGTTTAGAAATATTTGGTTTAATTTTTTTAATACTTTAATAATTTTTTATTATAATGTAAACTATTCTAATTATATGCTTTAATAACATTGATAAAAAAAAACATTGAAATTTTCACGTAATACAAGATATAACTTGATTTAATATTTGTTCCTAAGTAAGCACTATCTCATTTCTAATGATAATAAAAAGTATGTAATAATAAAAAAATTAAAATATATTATTGGGTTGATATAACCAATATAACTAACTAATTACAATTTTTTCAAACACATACAGGATGTTAAAAAAAGCATTCGTAACTTTAAGAGCGTGTTGTAGTACGCATTAAAGTAAAAAACCTTATATTGAGGGGCGTCCAAAAGTTATTTTTCGAGTTATGCCCACAACTCGAAAAGTATAAACCATTGGACACCCGTCAATAAAACTTTTTTTACTCTTTTTAATGCGTACCTGCTCTTAAAATTTTGGACACTAACTGAGTAAAAAAAGTTATATTGAGGGTATCCAATAGTTAATACTTTTCGAGTTATGGCCACTTAAGCTCAATTAAATAATAAATAAAATAGTTGGTGTCCAAATTTTTAAGAGGGTGTAGTACGCTTTAAAAAGAGTAAAAAAAAGTTATATTGAGGGATGTCCAATAGTTAATACTTTTCGAGTTAATGGCCACAACTCGAAAAGTGTTAACTGTTAGGGCCAAATTACATGAACTAACTATTTAGTAACTGTTAGTTACTAACTTGGTTACTAAATGAACTCAAGGAGCAAAAACACGGGAATCTAAGCTTTAACGTCAACGTCAAAATTTATCCGCCCATTTTTACGTCGACGTTAAAGCTTAGATTCCCGTGTTTTTGCTCCTTGAGTTCATTTAGTAACTAACAGTTACTAAATAGTTAGTTCATGTAATTTGGCCCTTAGACATCCCTCAATATACTGAATTACTGAACAAGTAAGGTTGAAGTTATACTTTTACCTCCTAGCAGGTAAAAGTAAATTCTGTTAGATCTTCAAATAAAGTTTATTTAAAAGATAATATTAAACACAGCCGAATGGCTAATACATTGAAACATTGATATTAAGAACAATAAAAGCTTAAACACCTGATCTTCTCGAGACGCTACGGTAAACTGACTTCCTTTCCCACTTACAACGTCATCTATACGCATTCATACATACTAAATCACACACTCGTCCATCCTAAAATTATGAGTGCTCTCACTCATATCTATCTAAACTAAACGTAAACATTCTAAAACTAAATTACGGTTACAAAACATTAACAAAAATTCTAAACAACTTCATTCTAATCATTAACACTTTAAACATAATTTTCGAACCATTTGGGTGGTACTCTTTTTCTCACTGACACTAGTCTCGCACTCCGGTTCATGAATTTGCGTAATCTCTTCACTCATCGTTTCGTCGTCATTCGTTGCTTCTTCTGCCTCTTCTTCTTCGTTGACGTTGTCTTCATCTGATTCGTGAGGTTTAGAATTTTTCATACCCTAAATAAATGCAATCGAGATTTTGTAAATCAACACCGCGACAAAAGGCACGAAAAGTTAGTCAACATAAAACATTTATAAGTTCGCAAGTTTGTACAACAACAATTTTTGTGTCAAGTATAGTATATCCGAATTCTGAGCGTCAACTTGCCTTCTTGATTCTTGTTATCTCATTAGCACCCTACTGTGCTGGGTAGCAATAAAAGATGAGTAAAATCTTCGAGAAAAATGTAAAAATGAACTTCTATGCCAAAGCAGGTATATAAACCCTTTTAATGCTTTCTGTAAAAGAAATTTAAAAAGGTTTAATTTAAATATTGTGATATTTTGCACATTTTTGTAAAGTGAAAAAGATTGAATACCTTTAGAAACGTTTGTTTGATTTTTATAATGTATGTTTCCTAATGGTATTTTAATGAAAATTTGAGTTTGAGGTGTTTTACAAATTTTTAAGATGAAAAGGACTGAATACTTATAGAAATGTTTATTTTATTCTAATCTTAATGGCATTTTAATGGTTTCTTCTAATGATCTTATTTTACCTTTAATTTTAACACAATAATTAAAAAATCATTCCGAAAAAAGAAAAATTGGCATTAGACGTTAGTTTCGTACAGAGTGAGCACAATGAGCAAAATGACTTGACATCATAAACACGAAATGGGTACTTGGATCCCTTTTGAGTTTGATAATGTTCCTAGTGATTCTAATATAGAAGTGGAAAGTGCGCCTAATATTGTTCCTAGTTCTGCTAATTCTAATGTAGTGGGAAGTGCGCATAATAAAGTTAAACGAAAAGTTACGTGTGCAAGCATGCAAAGTGCAATTTTACATGCGTATGGAAAATTGTTTGAAGAAGGGCATTCGCGTCCCTGTAATCGAATCGCAGAACTATTTAATTTATCAGAAACTACAGTGCGAAAAATTGTGAAACGAAATGAAGTGGTAGATAAAACAAAATCAAGCAGCACTAAATTTAGTAGGGTAGATGAGTGTAGTAGAGATCTGATCTCAAGGAAAATATACGAGATGTACTCAAAGAATGAAGTTCCTACTATTGATTCCTTGATGTCGAAACTAGTAAACGACGGTATCGAATTACCTTATTAAAGAAGCCAGTTTCACGAGTTGTTACTCAATATGGGTTTTAAATATCGGCAATTAAATAAACGGTAGTGCATCATGGAATCGGGAAGAATTAAACTTCTACGTAGTGAGTACATATTTGGAAAAAATAGAAGTTTACAGAAGGGAAAATCGATTTATTATATACCTTGACGAAACTTGGTATGATACACACGATGTGATAAGCCGCGGGTTATCTGACGGATCGGTAAAATGTTCCCTTGATGCACCTCCCTCTCGTGGAAAAAGAATAATTATTCTCCACGCAGGATCTAATAACGGTTGGATCAAGGATTGTCTACTGATATCATGTCGTGGGATTAAAGAGTCCAGTGCAGATTACCACGAAGACATGCAAGGCTCTTTATTCGAGGACTGGTTTAAGAATAAATTATTAAAAAATATTCCGGAGCATAGTGTTATCGTAATGGACAATGCTTCGTACCATTCACGAGTTGAAAATAAACGCCCGACGACAGCAAATAAGAAAGAAGAGTTAAAAAACTATTTAAGGAAGATTCAAGTTGATTTCTCCGAAAAATGTACAAAAAACGATTTATTGGAAAAAATTGCAACAATTCCTTATGAAAAAAAATATATTTTAGACGAAGAAGCATCGGCACAAGGTCACACAGTGTTACGATTACCACCATATCATTGCATATTTAATCCTATAGAACTTGTTTGGTCCCAAGCAAGGGGTTATCATCCACTCTCTGCAGTCAATGTACAAAAATTGAGCAGTCACTGGTAGTCATCTGCAGTCAATGGCAGCCATAGCATATGCAGTCATAGGCAGTCAACTGCAGTCAGTGTACAAATTCAGAACAGTGGTTGACCCCTCAGTCCCAAGTAAAACAAAACATTAGAAGAGCAAATCGATCACCTCAACTATCTGCTCAGGTTGTAGAAACAGTTCGAGAACAAATTGAAAATATTAAAAGTGAGTTATGGAACAATTGCGTAAACCATGTGGTAAAAATTGAAAAACAGTTTTCAGTGAGACCGCTTCATCCCCCTCTCGTTATTAATTTGGAAACCGATTCTGAAGATGAGTTGTGAAAATCTTCCGTTATCATACATTTTATTGTCGGATTTTCCATTATAAATTTTCGTTTATTTAATAAAACGACATTTTACATGTTTATAATAAAATATATTTATTAAGCTAATTTGTGTTTCTTCTTATTTCTTTGTTTTTAAATAATTATGTAATATAATGCAATAAATAATACAGGATTTACTTAATTTTTATTATTTAAATTAAAGTAAGATCATAATTAAGACACTTTACAAAAATGTACAAAATATCCCATAGCATTTAAAATAAACCTTTTTAAATTTCTTTTACAGAAAGCATTAAAAGGGTTTATACAGATTGAATAGTTCGAGTTAGCACATAGGAAAATAATGAGTGGGAACAAGTACGAAATATTTTTCAATGATTACGAGAGAGAAAGAGTTACTTTTAGATAAAAGGAAGGCGTCAATTATTAATTTCAAATTTGAATTACACGCCTGCAATTTTTGATAAGTGATAGGTATTTACTTTTACAATTTATTTTAATTTTATTATTGGTGTTTTATTTTAAAAATGGTTCTTGATTTAAACGAAAATAATTAGATTATGAATTATTGAACGCCTATTTTATATCTAAAAATAACTCTTTCTCTCTCATAATCATTTAAAAATATTTCGTACTTGTTTCCACTTACTATTTTCGTATGTGCTAACTCAAACTATTCAATCTGTATACCTGCTTTTGCCATAGAAGTTCATTTTTACATTTTTCTCGAAGATTTTACTCATCTTTTATTGCTACCCAGCGCAGTAGGGTGCTAATGAGATAACAAGGATCAAGAAGGCAAGTTGACGCTCAGAATTCGGATATACTATACTTTGTTAGTGTTATTCTTAAGTTTTGACCAACTACTTTGTAAATAATTTTTTAATAAATACCACGGTACTTTGTTAATTTTGTTCTTAAATTTTATAATAACGTGCTTGTAATTATAAGATTGAGAAAAAAAAATAAAAAGATATTGAGAAACATGGTTAGAAATTTGAAAATGACGGCAAATATAATTATGGTTGCCATACTTGCGCGCCGAGAATGCGCGAGTTTACGAGTGAGACACAAGGACACAAACATCAAAGGCGCCGCCGCCGCGCCGCCTACATACAGTGAGGGTGCGAGTTCCTACTTCCTAGTCACTTCACTATGACTTGGTTTATTTATGCTATGACTAGTGTCGGTTGTAAATTATAAGCAAGCACGTGTACCAGTCACCACAGACCACATCTTATATCAAAAATAAACGAAAGAATACGTAATGGAAACGAGTATTAAAGAAGAAATCAAAGATGAGGCTCTTGAGCTTCACAATAATTCACATAACCTCAACAATTCTGGTAAGCATCAACTTAATATTAAGTTATCCATTCTTGTTGTAACAAATCAAATTTCAGATTTACTAAATATTAAAGAATCGTGTGAAAGTGATCTTAAAGAAGTTGGTAAGACTATTAATTTTTATTTGTTATAAATAGTAGCTTATGTGGGCCATAGGTTTTATTGTTTTATTCGATTGTCCGTTTTAATTTCTAAAAACGTGTTCATAAGTGCTTGTTTATGTGGATGATATAGAGATTTCTTTTCATAAACTAAGCATCGTGTTAAATATTAATTGAATCTATGGTATACAATTTTAATTACGAATATGTAACTGTGTATGGCCGATATTAAAAGAAGTATCGAGAACATTGATATTAATAGAATATCTTCGTTTTTCTTACGGTTTCCGAGCTTCCCATGCGTACACTCGAATTTGAAACAGTCTGTACAGGGTGATTTGTTTAAGTTATACCAACATTGGAACCTCGGAAACTGTAAGAGTAACATTATGAAATTGGTTAAATTAGCATATAGTTGCGTATTTATACGGGTATGTTATGTTACTTTATGATAATTTTTACTATTAAAAATAACGAACAAATTTGGTTTCTGCAAGTTCGATAAAAAATTGAATTAAGTCAAATTATTATTTATAAAATTAAGTGTTAGTTACAGTAAATTAATCGTATTTGCTGATAAGCTCGCGTTTCAAAAACTGTTCATTATGTTATTTCTCATCATTAAAAATATTATAAAAATAGCGTATTAATATATGGCGTATCTGGGTGATTGCACTTATTTTGCACACAGACGCTGTGCCACTCGAAAAAGCCAACAATGAAACGTAACATACCTAAAAAGGATATGGAAATTTTGATTTATTGAGGTGGCCGATACTTGGTGAAAGTCGATAAAAGACATATTATGTAATTAAATAAAACAAACTACCCCAGTTTCAAACTAAGGCCGAAAAACAAAATTTGAATACTTGAATTTTCTAAACGGATTTCTAAAACTCATCAAAACATGCAACTTTTTCTTAGTTTAACGAACTTTGCTAGGACCTGGTCTTCACGCTCAGACATGTTGTATATGTATAGTATACTGATTATACATGTTTTCAGGTTCGATTAAAATAGAAGAATGTGATCTGACAGAATATATTAAAGAAGAAAAGGAGGAGCAGTATACAAAAAAGGAAAAGAAATTGAAAAAAAACTTAAAAGCGAGTCAAAAGTATTTTTGTTACAATTGTGATTTTAAGTGTTCAAAAAAGCGTAGCCTAATAAATCATGTTTCCAAACATAGAGACAAGAAACCTTATCGATGTAAAATATGCGAATATAAAGGTGCACAGAAACGCTATTTAATAAAGCACATGATGATGCACACAGGTGAAAAGCCTTATCAGTGTAATATATGTGAATTTAAAAGTGCACGAAAAAACAGTTTCAAGAATCACATGATGATACATACAGGCGAAAAGCCTCATCAATGTAATATATGTGAATATAAGTGTTCACAGAAAGCACATTTAAAAAGACATATGATGACACACACAGGTGAAAAGCCTCAACAATGTAGTATATGTGAATATAAATGTGTACAGAAAGCTGGTTTAAAGAAACACATGAAGGAACACGCAGGTGGAAAACCTTATCAATGTGATATATGTGAATATAAGGGTTCGCAGAAAGCACATTTAAAAAGGCATATGATTACACACACAGGTGAAAAGCCTTATCAATGTACTATGTGTGGATATAAATGTGGGGAGAAAGGGAATTTAAGGACACACATACAGAGACACAGAGGTGAAAAGCCTTATCAATGTACTATGTGTGGATATAAATGTGTACTGAAAGGGAATTTAAGGACACACATGCAGATACACACAGGTGAAAGGCCTTTTCAGTGTAATATATGTGTATATAAATGTATACGAAAAAACAATTTAAAGAATCACATGATGTTACATACAGGGGAAAAGCCTTATCAATGCAATTTATGCAAATATGGATGTATACTTAAAGGCAGTTTAAAGAAACACATGAGGATACATACAGGTGAAAAGCCTTATCAGTGTAATACATGTGAATTTAAATATGCACGAAAAGATAGTTTAAAGAATCACATGAAAATACATACTGGTGAAAAGCTTTATCAATGTAATACATGTGACTATAAATGTTCAGAGAAGAACAAATTACAGAGACCCAAGATGATACACACAGGTAAAAAGACACGTGAAGATACACACAGATGAAAAGTATGATAATTAACGTTACACATAAATGTATCAAAATGCATTTTAATAATATAAGTTGTGCGATTTCGAAGTTGCGATTTTCTTAAAATCATTTTTACGGTTACTTAATATTTTTTTTGTTGATACATATATAATATTTAAGGTTTTTGTAGAACTACAACTAATTTAATTTTTGGTTTAGAAAATAAATTTTTTTAATACTTTAATAATTTTTTATTATAATGTAAACTATTCTAATTACATAAATGCTTTAATAACATTGATGAAAAAAACATTGAAATTTTCACGTAATACAAGATATAACTTGATATAATACTTGTTCCTAAGTAAGCACTATCTCATTTCTAATGATAAGCAAAAGCATGTAATAAAAAGTATGTAATAATAAAAAAATTAAAATATATTATTGGGTTGATATAACTAATTACAATTTTTCCAAACACATACAGGATGTTAAAAAAGCATTCGTAACTTTAAGAGCGTGTTGTAGTACGCATTAAAATAAGTAAAAAAGCTTATATTGAGGGGCGTCCAAAAGTTAATACTTTCCGAGTTATGCCCACAACTCGAAAAGTATCAACCATTGGACACCCCTCAATATAACATTTTACTCTTTTAATGCGTACACGCTCTTATAATTTTAGACACTACTGAGTAAAACAAAAAGTCATATTGGTCCAATAGTTAATACTTTTCGAGTTATGGCCACTTCAGCTCAAATAAATAAAATAGTTTTGTTGGTGTCCAAATTTTTAAGAGGGTGTAGTACGCATTAAAAAGAGTAAAAAAAGTTATATTGAGGGATGTCCAATAGTTAATACTTTTCGACTTAATGGTCACAACTCGAAAAGTGTTAACTGTTAGACATCTCTCGATATAACATTTTTTCTCTTTGTAATGGATACTACACGCTATTAAAATTTTGGACACTAACGAGACAATTTTATGTTTTATTTATTTTAGCTTTCAATAACTGGAAAATTATTAAATTTTGGACACTCCTCAATATAACTTTTTTTACTCATCTTAATGCGTACCACTCGCTCTTAAAGTTACGAATGCTGTTTTTAACACCCGGTATATTAAGAAAAATAAAAGATAAAATTACAAAGAAAAAACAGTTGCAAAATAAAAAGCACTCTACAAACGAAGAAATAAAAACAACTAAAAGTACAGTAATACCGTCGAGAGCTAAAAAATAGTTGAACCTTTGCGCAGATATTTGGTCACAAAGGGCTACGTCTGGCACTCCCCCAAAATTTTAAGTAGAAGTATGATTGGCCTTGCTACACAGTGACTGAGATGGGCAAGGAATTTAATTTTTTATGTAAATTACATTTTTAAAGGGTAGCGGTGATCTTTGGCGTTTCAGCCATCTCTCAAAGAAAATTCTTGATAAATTCTCTAGACCTCTACTTATTTCATATATTAAGGGTAGGGTACCCATGTTTAAGAGACCAACTAAAATTACTTATATTTCAGAGTATAATTAAAATTAAAAGTTAATTCTTTGACATTGCATTGAAAATAATGTGTTCTAAAAGTATTTAAAAAAAATTATATAATTAATGCCTAATTGGCGGAATTAGGTTTTCATTGATTTTCTCGAGAACTAATCGAGCGAATTATATCAATCTCGGTATAATGAATATTTCAAGCCTGATCTAGGTGGTGACTAAAAATTAAATAATAACCTTAATTAATAAATGCAAAAGAAACAAATTTGCAATTAAATTTGCGTAAAAATGTATATTATCGGGTATAGCTCCCATGGTTTTGTTTATTTCATTTTGATTTTACATTACCACCTAAGGAATACAACTTAGTTTCTGTATATAAAAAGAAAATGTTGTTAACTGGTATGATTTCGCCAAAAAACGCTGTTAAAGTTTGTTAATTTTTCTTAAATCAAATTAACAAGAACGAGCTGTCAGAACGATAGAAAAGGAACGCACATACAGATCATAAATAATAGCAGAGGGTAGTGTTATTGTCAGTGCAGGTAAACAAACCCTCGACCACTGTAATAAAACTAATTCTTTTTGCTATACGAATTTTACTTAGAAATGTGTCTTTAAAACTTTCTTTTCTAATACATACTAACTATATTAATATTAGATTAGACCTAGCTATTATTTTGTAAGACTTTTAGTAAATTGATGTAAAGCAAGTCGGGGGAAGATGCCACACATTTTTTAATTAATTTATAAAAACGTTATTATACACATTTAGATTAATTTAAAAATATGTGTTTATCACGCAAAGAATACACTATTGGATAGCAATATCAAATCGACATAAATTATTAGTTAACATAGTGAAAAAAAATTTTTTGTATTTTTTTGTAAAGTGAGTTTTAGTCCCGAAATTGAAAGGGGTGGATATAACAATCGGTGTTATGGAGCTGAATTGTCTTATAACTCGGGATACGAGTTCCATAAATTAAGTACGGCTCAAAATAAAGAAAAGAAAAATTTAACTACATTTTGTACACGGCGACGGAAAAGAAAATTGTTACGAAACAAGTATTACAAAAAACCCAATAAAATATTAAAAGTTACTAACGAAGACTGCGATTACGGTTCTGACTCGGCTGAACCAGATAAAAGCGAAACCGAATTAGAGAACTCCAAACTAAAAATTATGAACGAATTAGAAGTAGCGAATATCAAAGAGGTGCAAATTAAAACGTTAGGTCAAGCTAACAATATAGAATGGATCAAAGAAAGGAGAATGAGGTTAACAGCTTGGTGCTTTGGAAAAATTTGCAAGTTGAAAGACACAACACGTAGAACTAACGTCATAAAACAAACGTTCTATAGGAATGAATTGATAAACACGGCTGCTATTAGATATAGGGTTGATAACGAACCAGTAGCTATAAAAAAATTTGAAAAAAAGTTGGGTTTGAAAGTTAACCCCTGTGGTTTATTTATTTGTAAAAAATTTAAATTTTTGGGAGATTCTCCAGATGGAATTATAAGTGAAAATGTTATAGTAGAAGTTAAATGTTTGCACAGTATTAAAAATTTTAAAATAAGGGATTGTCTTAAAAAAAAGCACTATATGTGTAGGGATAGGTGAAAATGAAAAACTATTTTTAAAACCACAGCATAATAATTACATGTACCAAATTCAGGGACAGCTGTATATTGCTCAGAAGAAATCATGTATGTTAATTTTATATACAGATGTAGATTTAGAGGTGATAAAGGTTGACTTTGATCAAGCATTTTGCGATAAAATGATGGAAAAATTGTGTGCATTTTGGCATACTTATGTTCTGCCAGTGCGCATGATGTGCGCAACGAGATATCTAAAGATATACTGCTTAAACAATTGACTTCTACTATAACTTTTTTAACATTTTTTGTTCATGTGGGTTGGCTTCTAAAAATTAAAACATGTATACAGTAGGGTGCTTCTTATTTGACCTATTTGCAAATTTTAATTCTTACTCTCAATCGACTCAAAATAATTCAAAATAAATTATCCACGTAATAAAAAAAAATTTCTTGGACTAATTTGTGGTGTAAAAATCTGAAACTAGATAACATGTTGATCCACAAACAAAATTATAACAAACTTGTATTTTTTTAGCAACAACTAGTATTTTAGTATTTTATAAAAATCCTCAAGTTATATGGTTAGTATACACCAATTTATATGACATGTTCACATGTCGTTCATAAGAAGCATTTTACAACACTCTTGTATACATAATATGTTACGTTGTGTGCATTTTTTTAACTTCTTCGGCTATAGGAAGAAAACTACAAATTCAAAAATTACTTTATTGGTAGAAACTCGGTTTTATTTTGATAAAAGAAATTTAGGAAATTATATCTTTTACTTTGGTAATAAATTGCAAAAAAACTTTTTTCCCCGTTTTTTTGATATTACCAAAAAATTGCATATTATGAAAATTTGAATTTGTGGTTTCTGAATGTTTGAAATCTTTTCAAAATGTAGGTATACAAAGATTTTATGATTGTGAATCAAATGGGTGAACATAATAATTGTAAACATGTAAAAAACCACTGTAATAATTGGGTAATAATCTTGCTATTTTAGAAGACTGAATAGTGAATATATTTGTGTTTGTTTTGAATTTTTTTTATTTATACTTTGAGTTTTGTAATCGCGCTTATTGTTTTATTATATAACATCCATTAAATTAGGAAAATGTTATTCATCGATAATAAATTCGTATCAAAACTTCAATACATTAAATGAAAAAAAATTACGAGTACATTGTCTATAAGTTAAATAAATTCTAGCCATCTTTTTAAAAAAATTTGCCGTCTTTGAATGTCAACTCAAGCAGGTAGTTTATTGTATGTTTTTATTATCATTGCTCCTCAGTGGGTGGCTAAAGCAAAATTGGTACCTAAATATGATTTATAACTATAGGTAGTTTGTGTTGCCTACCGTATTTTAAATTACAAATTTTAAAAAGTGTCGCCCTCATAGCAGCTAATATTTGAACTCGACATGGGTACCAAAACCTTAAGAATTAAATTAGTATGTTTAGCACCGTTACGGCACTGACATTTTTAGAGTTAAACAAGAAAGAAACAAATGCTTCTATTGGTTTAAGAAACGAGTATACATATAGGTATACGATATGAAGCGAAAACAATTGCTCAGAACTTCTGCGCGAGGTTCAACAATTTTTTTCCTCTAGACGGTATTACTGTAGCAACAACGTGAAAACAAATATTATGGCCATTAAATTCACTCTATGTTAAAAGACAAAATAAAAATGTAAAAAATCTCATATATTGAGCTTATAAAATTAAGCTTATAGAAATAGAATTTGATGCATTATCATAATACTTATCAATAGAGCATTTACAAGCAGAGGGCGCAAAGATCGGTAGTTGCAATACTTGCGTGCTTTAACATGTACAAAGTTTTTTTTTTACTTATTTATAAGAATAGAAAGCAGCAAGATTTTTTTAAGTATTTTATATGGAAGTAGCGTACAAAAATTCAAAATTTCATTTATTATTATTCAGTGTGATCTTTAATATGAATTAATTTTGGCATGGTAACAAGTGATAAATAATTAGACCTACAGTTGTTACAGGGAATCTTTGCCGCTGTATGTCAAGATAAGACGACATACGTCCTTACAAATTCAGCGTCATATTTCGCAGCGCCAACAAAGATAGATGCTACACTACTTATCAGATTCCGTGTTTTTACGTAGTTAGCCGAGTTCTCCACCGGCTAATATCAGCTCGAATAACTGTACATTTTTAAAATGTTTAGGTACATACAGGGGGATTATTATACAGGGGAGGTAATGTCGCTTTAATGCCGAAACCGACTGAACTTTGGAGCTATGAATCCAGGGGTGTAATCAGCATTTTTTAAATCTGTTTGTTCCATCAACTATTGATAATAGTGAACTTACAAAATACGTGTTAAATTTTTTTAAAATGCGTAAAACTATACATCACTTTATGCGAAATGTAATTTTCTCGATTTTTTCTATATGGAACCCTATATATTTTTACGGATTTGGACTCATAGTAAAATGGAGAAAAATCGTAAAAAGATATATTGGAACACCCTGTATATTTTTGCAAATTTAGTATTTATTTAAAAAGTCTGTGGCACAAATAGATTAAAAAAATACTGATTACAGCTCTGGCAACATGGTTCCAAAGTTAACTCTGCTTCAACATTGAAGTGACTATATCTCTAGAACAGTTAGTGATATGTACATAAAGGTCTTAACTTTAAATTTTAAAGGTCTTAACTTAAATTTAGAATAAAAAAGTTTATGTACATAAAGGTCTTAAACTTTTTTATTCTAAATATTACAGGGAATCCGAATATGTAAAAATATTCAGGGTATTCCGTTGAAAAAAGACACAAGTTTGGGTTGGCATTCTTAAAATTTTTAGAAACGCCCTGTATATTTTTAAATATCTTTAAAGCTCGTAAAATTGGCTATTACACGATACCAAACACTTTATATTTTGACTTCCGGTTTAACCGGAAATGGGATCAAATTTCTTAATTTAAATAGAACACCTTGTAATTTCAATATTTTAAAAGCTCGTAAAATTAGCTTTCTGAAGATATATAATAATGTACCTATATTTTCTCTTCAATTTATGCCAAATTAAAAAAAAAATTAATTAGATTTTAGTTTATACCTAAAAATTCTGCTTACACGCAGAAGTCCTATGTTCGATCCCGGACGAAAGCAATTTAAAAAAAAAATTTTTTTCAATTAATTTTTAAAATAAATTTAATACTAAAACAACGGATGTGGCCATACGAAGAACTTTTCCGGTCCGTCAAATATTATCATTTTTTTACATTAAAATTTGATTGGATATGTATCTTATAAATGAAATCCATTAAAGAAAATTTTAAACTTTTAAAGAAGTTCACAAAAAATATATAACAAGAAAACGTTTCTCGTGTGACCACATCCGTTGTTTAGAAAATTTCCAAAAAATTTCTAGAAAAAGCTAATTTTAGGCAAAAGGGTATTCTTTATAAAATCACTTATTTTATTTTTTTTCTTAAAGTCATTGACTTAATTTCGGTAGTTCAATTAGTTTTAATTCTTTATACCGGGTGGTGACGGGACCTCTCGGTCATACAGATTTAACATGTAAAAACATACTTTGGTAATTTGCATCTAAATACTGCATCTAAATAAATAAACAAAATTAATTTTGGATACTTTATAACGCCTGAAATTTAATTTAAAAATTCCGAAAAATAGCAGAAATAGCGATTGCCTTGAAACACAATTGAAAATCGTCAAATATTTTATGCTTTGTCTGTCAGTGTCAAAACAGTTCTGAATTTTATTTTATTCAATTATTGAATTTATTTAATAATAAATAATATTTACGTATGATCATCCCTAAAAATTATTTCATTTTAAGTTTTAGTTAATTTAAATTACTCTAAAAAATAATTTTGAAAGATGTCAGTGTCAAATATTGATAATTTTTATTGGGAATAATTCATGGCAATCGCTATTTCTGCTAATTTTCGGAATTTTCAAATTAAATTTCAGGCGTTATAAAGCATCCAAAATTAATTTTGTTTATTTATTTAGATGGAGAATTTTATTCTCTAAAACTTTTATTTGAAGATTTTCTTTCTAAAATACATTGGGAAGCAGGAAATTACCGAAGTATGTGTTAACATGTTAAATCTGTATGACCGAGAGGTCCGGTCACCACCGTATGAATTTTTGAAACTATGAATTTTAATTCCTTCACTTCAATGAACACTTCACGAAAATTATTAATTAGAAATTAATAATTTCCCAAATTCATGAATGACAGATTTAATATATTATTTACTTTATGACCTGCAGAAAATTCACAATCATTTATAAAATTACGAATTTGCATGCGTCGTCACGTGGTCTTTCCAACGTTACTTATAGAAGTTACATGTGGTGGCGCTGATGCTAACTTGCACGTGCACGCTGGCAGCGCATTGCATTGCAGCGTGCTTGTCGTGCTTGTTTATTCAATGCTTTTTATAGTGCCGGTTGTAAATTATAAGCACGTGTACCAGTCACCTCAGACCACATCTTATATCAAAAATAAACGAAAGAATAAGTAATGGAAACGAGTATTAAAGAACAAATCAAAGATGAGGCTCTTGAGCTTGACAATAATTCGCATAACCTCAACAATTTTGGTAAGCATCAACTTAATATTAAGCTATCAACTATTGTGTAACAAATAAAATTTCAGATGTAGTACATATTAAAGAGACGAGTGAAAGTGATCTTAAAGAAGTTGGTAAGACTTTTTTATTTGTTATAAATAGTAGCTTATGAAGATTTATTGTTTTATTCATCGTTCGTTTGAATTTTTTAAAAATTCATCGTTAAAAATAACATAAAAGTAACGTATTAAATATATGGGGTTTTCGTGTGGTTGCACTTATTTTGCACACAAACCCAGTGCCACTGTTCAATAGTCCAGTGCCAATAATCCAACGTAACATAACCTAGAAAGGATTGATCGAGGTGATTGATCACCAATACTTGGTGAAAGTCGATAAAATACATATTAATTAAATGAACAATTGCTTATTGATTATTTAATTAATAAATATAAAAGTTATCATGCAGTACTCGAATTTAGACAAGAACACTGAGTCATTTTGTGATGAAAATAATGGGTCGATGAGATAAAAAGTGGAGTTTGGTATCGTTTAATAGCCCTTTTAACCTCCTGAAATTTGTTTTCTAAAGTAAACCACTTTCAAACTAAGGCCGAAAAACTAGATGTTCAGTTTTCTTGCGTTATCTCGATAATTTGAATTGTTGAATTTTCTAAACGAATTCTTAAAACTCATCAAAATACGCTACTTTTTGCTTATTTAACCAACTTTGCTAGGGCTGCGTCCTAACGCTCAGGCTTCTTGTATAGTATACTGATTATACATGTTTTCAGGTTCAATTAAAATAGAAGAATGTGATTTGACAGAATATATTAAAGAAGAAAAAGAGGAACAGTATATAAAAAATGAAAAGAAACAAATATTTAAAAAAAGCTTAAAAGCGAGTCAAAAGTATTTTTGTTACAATTGTGATTTTAAGTGTTCAAAAAAGCGTAGTCTAATAAATCATGTTTCCAAACATGGAGACAAGAAACCGTTTCAATGTAATATATGTGAATATAAAGGTGCACGGAAATGGAGTTTAACAAATCACATGATGATGCACACAGGTGAAAAGCCTTATCAGTGTAATATATGTGAATTTAAATGTGTACGAAAAGATAGTTTAAAGAAACACATGATGATACATACAGGTGAAAAGCCTTATCAATGCAGTACATGTGAATATAAATGTTCAGAGAAGAACAGTTTACAGAGACACAAGATGATACACACAGGTGAAAAGACACATCAGTGTAATATATGTGAATATAAATGTATAGGGAAAGGACCTTTACAGGCCCACATGATGATACACACAGGTGAAAAGCCCCATCAATGTAATCTCTGTGAATATAAATGTTCAGAGAAGAAAGGTTTAAAAAGACACAAGATGACACACACTGGTGAAAAGCCCTATCAATGTAATCTATGTGAATTTAAATCTACACAGAAACAGGGTTTAATGATTCATATGACGATACACACAGGTGAAATGCCTTATCAATGTTATATATGTGAATATAAAAGTGCACAGAAAATTAGTTTAAGGATTCACATGATGACACACACAGGTGAAAAGCCCCATCAATGTAATATATGTGAATTTAAATGTAGACGAAAAGAGAGTTTAAAGCTTCATATGAGAACACATACAGGTGAAACGCGTTATCAATGTAATGTATGTGAATTTAAAAGTGCACAGAAAACTAATTTAAGGACTCACATAAAGATACACACAGGTGAAAAACCTCATCAATGTAATATATGTGAATATAAAAGTATAGATAAATGGCGGATTAATAAACACATGATGGTACATACAGGTGAAAAGCCTTATCAATGTAATATATGTGAATATAAATGTAAAAATAATGGAGATTTAACGGTACACATAAGGAGACACACAGGTGAAAAGCCTTACCAATGTAATATATGTGAATTCAAAACTTCCCATCAACTAAGCGTAAAGGAACACATAATGACACATACTGGTGAAAAGCCTCATCAATGTAGTATATGTGAACATAAGTTTTTGCGGAAAGCACATTTGAAAAATCATATGAAGACACACACAGGTGAAAAGCCTCAACGATGTAGTATATGTGATTATAAATGTGTACAGAAAACAGATTTAAAGAAACACATGATGCTACACACAGGTGAAAGGCCTTACCAGTGTAATGTATGTGACTATAAATGCAGGCGCGGACTGGCTATATTTTTTCAGGGGCGCAGATATTTCTAAGGGCCCGCAAAAAAAAGGAAAAAAGGTTTTTCCTATCTTGTTTTCCCCAAAATTTCTTTAAATTACTTCGTACCCTCTACAAGAATATTAATAGATCCTAAAAGTGTGTTTAGACTACATGATTTCTCATAGAATGCATGAGAAGCAATAAGTAAAATAATTTTCAGAATAAAACTGTTGGTTATTTGCCATATTTGGTTATTTACCCCAAATATTGTGAACAAAACAGTTTTATTCTGAAAATTCACTATTATTTTGCTGTGACTGAGCTTATTATTTTGCTATGATTTCTTCTATGAGAAATCATGTAGTCTGAACACACTTTAACCCTTTAAAATAGCGCTCGTTTTGTAAAAATGGTGTCTTTGAATAAAGCGAGTTTTGTAAGAACTTGAAGACTTATTCGTTTTCCAATGAAATATAGCAAGTTTTGCAAAATATTATTGCAAATTCTAAAAGCCCGCTACCGAATTATATAGATAAAATTCGACAAAGCGAGTTTTGAAAAAACGATTCTAAATTAAAACACAGAACAATGTCACATAGATACACTCACTAATAGCAGTTATTCTTAACCCTGCAGAGCATATGTTAGGCTTTTAAAGCCTATGCCGTTTTATTTTTGTTGTACCATGTATATTTTTTAAACTAGATTTATGAAACTTAATATACCTTTCGACATTGATTGTAAGTGTAAGATTATATAATAAAAACAATTAAATAATTATTGCAAGTATATTAAATTTCGCATAGAACAGCAAATGGGCTTTTCAACTCCCGGGATTTATTTTAGCTGACTGTCTGTTAGTTTATTATGAATTTAAGTGTTTATTTTATTCAAATTTATTTTTTTTGTCACGTTTTAGATTTAAACAGAGTGCATGATTAGTTTATGAGTATTAATTACCGATTAATTCAAACCATAAAATTTTTTATTTTAGTTACTTATTGGAAATAAGATAGGAAATAAGGGAAAATATTGCTCTTTTTGGAATAGGCACAAAAGTCCTAATTACAATAAAATGTTTATAACTTGAATTTCTATGGAACATTCTACCTTTGTTTGTGCTGATTGTGCGAAAAAAATTTTAGTTTTGAAAATTCAAAGTGGCTTTTAAACCGATATGTTCGTAACACATACTGCAATGTTTTGTCTAAAGCTCGGTGCCATATCGCAAGACTACAACTAATTATGGTATTCTCCATAATTTGCGGTACATAAAATAACAATTTATCTTTATGTTTTCGGTAAACTAATCCGTAACTCATTTCGAAATATTTATTGTTTTGTTTATCTAAATAATTCTTAAGTTCTTAAGCACTTTTTTTACAAACAATAAAACTACTATACTGCGAATCGCTTATTATAACTACGTTGCTGTAAATTATTAATAATGACACCGACTGATTATTTTTCGCTGTAAGAAAGTCGTCTAGGATTACGATAAAATGCTAAAATGAATCAAATCAACCAAGCAGTCGCGAAACTAGAAATTTAAAATGAATCGTTTAACCAAGGCTTGGTTAAAATGAATTGTAATCAATATATATATATAAATCTCAAAATTCTGGAATTTTGTAATTAGTAACTTCAGAGGCCCGGGACGCTGTAGCGTGTAGCGCCCCTTGCCAGTCCGCGCCTGTATAAATGTACACGAAAAGACGGTTTAAAGAATCACATGATGTTACATACAGGTGAAAGGCCTTATCAATGTAATTTATGCAAATATGGATGTATACTTAAAAGAACTTTAAAGAAACACATGATGGTACATACAGGTGAAAAGCCTTTTCAATGTAATAGATGTGAATATAAATGTGAAGAAAAAACAAGTTTAAAGAATCACATGAAAATACATACTGGTGAAAAGCCTTATCAATGTAATACATGTGACTATAAATGTGCAAAGAAGTACAAATTAAAGAGACACAAGATGATACACACAGGTGAAAAGCCTTATCAATGTAATAGGTGTGAATATAAATGTGCAGAAAATGCAGGTTTAAAGAGACACATGATGAAACACACAGGTGAAAAGCCTTATCAGTGTAATAGGTGTGAATATAAATGTGCAGAAAAAACAACTTTAAAGAGACACATGAAGATACACACAAGTGAAGAGCCTGATCGATGTTAAATTTGTGAGTATTATAAATTTACACAAATAGAAGATTTAATAGGCAATTGGTGAGACAGGAAATGCTTATCAAATCAATGTTCTAGATGTGAATATATAATTATGTGCAGTGAAAAAGACACGTGAAGATACACACAGATAAAAAGTATAATAATTAATTTAACGGGAGAAAAGTATAATAATTAACGTTACACATAAATGTACATAAATTTTCTGAAAATCATTTTTACGATTACTTAATATTTTTTTTGTTGATACGTATACAATATTTAAGGTTTTTGTAGAACTACAACTAATTTAATTTATGGTTTAGAAAATAAATTTTTTTAATACTTTAATAATTTTTTATTATAATGTAAACTATTAATTCTAATTAAATGCTTTAATAACATTGATTGAAATTTTCATGTAATACAAGATATAACTTGATTTAATATTTGTTCCTAAGTAAGCACTATCTCATTTCTAATGATAATAAAAAAATTAAAATATATTATTGGATTGATATAACCAATAAAACTAACTAATTACAATTTTTCCAAACACATACAGAATGTTAAAAAAAGCATTCGGAACTTTAAGAGCGTGTTGTAGTACGCATTAAAATAAGTAAAAAAACTTATATTGAGGGGCGTCCAAAAGTTATGCCCACAACTCGAAAAGTATAAACCATTGGACACCCCTCAATATAACATTTTACTCTTTTAATGCGTACACGCTCTTAAAATTTTGGACACTAACTGAGTAAAACAAAAAGTTATATTGAGGGTGTCCAATAGTTAATACTTTTCGAGTTATGGCCACAACTCGAAAAGTGTTAACTGTTAGACATCCCTCAATATACTGAACAAGTAAGGTTGAAGTAATACTTTTACCTTCTAGCAGGTAAAAGTAAATTCTGTATGATCTTCAAATAAAGTTTATTTAAAAGATAATATTAAACACAGCCGAATGGCTAATACATTGAAACATTGATATTAAGAACAATAAAAGCTTAAACACCTGATCTTCTCGAGACGGTACGGTAAACTGGTTCCTTTCCCACTTACAACGCCATCTATACGCATTCATACATACTAAATCCTGAAATTGTGAGTGCCCTCACTCATATCTATCTAAACTAAACGTAAACATTATAAAACTAAATGACGGTTACAAAACATTAACAAAAATTCTAAACAACTTCATTCTAATCATTAACACTTTAAACATAATTTTCGAACCATTTGGGTGGTACTCTTTTTCTCACTGACCTACCCTCACTAGCACTGACACTAGTCTCGCACTCCGGTTCATGAATGTGCGTATTCTCTTCACTCATCGTTTCGTCGTCATTCGTTGCTTCTTCTGCCTCTTCTTCTTCGTTGACGTTGTCTTCATCTGATTCCTCATCTTCATAACCCTTGTATATCTTCAATTGTGCTACATTTGCTGTAGTACTAAACTTTCGTTGAGGATCGGTATTAACGATTCGATATGTGTCCGATAGTAACACTTCAACGACTGTATATGGCCCTTTGTATTTCGGTTGTAACTTCGTCGATTCACCCGTGCTTGTCACGGGAGCCTTCATGAAAACTATGTCGCTCACGTTGTAATTTACACCTCGAAACCGTTTTTTACCGTACCTCGACTTATACTTCGCTTGTTCGATCCTTATTGTTTCTCCTATCTCGTCTTGAATCTCTTTCGCTGGGGTCCATCTTACCTCTCCAACCTTCATTGCCAATCGATCGTTCTCGAATATTGGTAAGTAACGGTGTAGACTTTCAAATGGAGTTCGATTCAAAGTCTCGTTAAATGCAGTATTTAAATGACGTTCCACTGTCGACAATACTTGGTCTCACGAATCATCCGCTTCCTGTACTCCCAGGGTACTGATCAACGTTCTATTAACTCTTTCCACTTGACCATTTGCTTGTGGCCCATCTATTCGAATTAAGTGTATGGGCGATGCCAAACTCTGTACAAAATTGCTCACTCGCCCGATGTGAAGCACGTTACAGTCGAGTCCACATTAATTTGCCACCAAATGCAGCAAATCCGCCTAGCACGAATTATGGATGCAATTAAGGAAAGAAATAAGTGGTCTCAAATTATAAAGTGACTTATTTTTACTTGAACCATATTGGATTATCGTATAACCTTTTTTAGACTAACTAAAATAATTATATACTTACAGGTAATTTAATAGAAACTTAAAAGTAAAAGACAATCTTCCATCATTAGATCACAGTTTTAATTGCATCAACCAAATTTACGTTTATTATTAATCCACTTACAACAAGAAAGACGTTATTAATTCCCAACGGATGTTAGGTTGAAACAACATCCTGTCTTTTTTTAAATTTCACCAAGTTCAACTGCATTTTCCCACTAATTAGGCTCTTATTTTTTATATACAAATACTTTAGTGCCTTCTTTGAACTTTACCCTATCAGGAATTGTAAATATTAGTGATATCAACCGGATATTAAAGTCGCTAAGGCTTAAGAGCGGAATGTCTAAATATCACCTTCCCCGTCCATTTGTTAAATATCGCCCTCTTAAGATGGTTTTTCGTTTAGAGCAAAAATTTGCCATTCGTCTCAATCGAAATCAATCCACTATCATGCGATGTTACCGAGCATGAACCAGAAATAGTCAACAACGTCGTAGAAGAGGATCCGAGGACTAAAACAAACCAATACCGGTATTTAGCCGTGAGTGGTAAAACAAGATGTGGTCGATAAGATTGTAAGCCGAAAGTTCTAATTCGACGTTAAACCGTTCGAAGAATTACAAGACGACTTTCATTACCTAACCATTGGTCAGCAATTGCTCTGGTACTGGAGAATGGGTCTCTTAATGCATAAGCCGAAGATGGCGGTCCTGCACCTCATTAGTTCATTTTACTCCTCCGGATCTTTTGTTGACTCTCTCTGGTTCGTGCTCAGTAACATCGCGTGATAGTAAATTAGTTTCGGTTGAGATGAATGGCTATTTCTCTAAACGAAAAACCACTTTACGTAAGCCAACAATTCGACCTCTTTCAAATTCGTTCAACTGGCGATAATTCGCGCCCTGTCGTATTCTAGGCATATTCACACTCTCAAAACAAGTGAAACAGAAAAATGACAAGCACAAAAATAACGAAATTAAGGAAAACTATATTCCAATTTCACAATTATAGAGAGTGACTCATTCCTAATATGTGTTCACAAAATTTAGTTAACTATAGCGCGGCTTCTATTGAGGATGCAGAAAACGTCCCGCTTTAATCGAATAACGTA
Organism: Malthinus seriepunctatus; assembly: GCA_963924605.1. Lineage (NCBI taxonomy): Eukaryota > Metazoa > Arthropoda > Insecta > Coleoptera > Cantharidae > Malthinus > Malthinus seriepunctatus. Next base: position 18,036,040 of record OZ004603.1, read on the forward strand.
CTCTACTATAATTTGACAGAAGCTTAGTAGTAGAAGTGGATCTGAGTACGAACGATTGTTCATAATGCTGTACCGAAAAATCTCGATGTAATCTTATAGTCTTCGTTCTATAAATGACACAACTGTCTACATTTGTGAACAAATAGTATAGCTAGAAATACTGAAATACACCTAATAACAATATACGAAAAAACAACCACAAGTGTCAGATATATCATTACCACTTGACGAATCTCACCATCTCCATGTCATTGAGTATATAGGTACAGGGTTATTCAAATTCGAGGGCCAACATGGGGATCTCGGAAACTGTAATAGATTCAAAGTTGAATAACACGAACTTGACAATATTTTTTGTACATGTTTTCCAAACTTGGTAATCAAAAACAATGTGGGAGCCAAAATAAAAAACAAACTTGAAAATATTCCTTTTGAACACCCATGTGTGGAATTTCCAAAAGGCTACTTAATAAATTTATTCGTGAGGTTCAGAATTTTTCATACTCTAAATAAATGCAATCGAGATTTTGTTAAACAACATGCGACAAAAAACACGAAAAGTTAGTCAACATAAAACATTTATAAGTTCCCAAGTTTGTACAACAACAATTTTTGTGTCAAGTACTTTGTTAGTGTTATTCTTAAGTTTTGACGAACTACTTTGTAAATAATTTTTTAATAAATACCACGGTACTTTGTTAATTTTGTTCTTTAATTTTATAATATTATATATGGTTGCCATACTTGCGCGCCGAGAATGCGCGAGTTTACGAGTGGGACACAAACATCAAAGGCGCCGACGCCGCGACGCCGACATAACGTGTGAGTTCTGGAGTGTCGGTTGTAGTGATGTCGAAAACTGCTATTTTTAAATAGCAGTTACGAACCTGCTATGCTATTTAAAAATAGCAGTTAAAAATAGCAGCTTTTTGTAATAGCAGCTATTTCAGAAAAACCGACAAAAATAGCAGTATAGCATATAGCAATAGCAGCAGTAATAATAGCAGAAAGCAACTAAAAGCAGTTAGCAGTTATCCCTACACCGGAGTACGGTTGTAGTTGTAGCCGACATGTACGAATGAAATTCATTAATGTCTATTACCTACATTATGATTTAAGATTTAATTGATTTATAATATTTCCATTTCGATTGGTTTTCATTTCAACTTTAAAACACAAGCACACACTTCCAGTTTTTAATTTTTTACTTTTTCGTATCTACCAGCTACTTTGAAAAAGTATTAATTATGATGGAAAAAAAATTGTTTACAAACTTTGGTAGGTACATCTTAAAATTAACGAACACATTTAGTAGGTCATTTGTTCAGTTATCAATTTAAAGCTTCACGTTTACATTTTGAAAATAAATTAAGCTCAAGCGAGTTTGAAATAAAAAAAACTTTACATTTTCTCACTTTAACATTTCATTCTTCATTCTTGTGATTAAATACAAAGGATTTCTTTGAGTTCTCTTTGGTAGTACAAAAATATTCAAAAAAGCTTATACAATTTTGGGTTTTTACGAAATTTCACTAAAATTTAGTAAAATCCCAAATACAAAAGAAAACTTATAGAAATCGTTTGTATAAGCACTTAGCTAAACCTTACAGGTAACGTAATTTGCCTGAAGCCCCATTCAAAAGAAACAATTCATCAATGGTTTGACTCTTTCAATACTACCCTGCTGTGTTTTGGGCATCGTGTTTAAACAGGCCTACGGCCTAATTACATGATAGCAAACACATATTTTAAAATTCAATTTTTATAGTATTTTGTTTAAGTTTTTGAAACAAACACTGCTTCCTAAATGATTCAAAATTTATGTCCATATCCATATTCATATCCAAACATAACTTCGACTTTTAATTTAAACTTACTAAAGATCGTTTTACGTTACCTGATCGTCGCTAAACTATTATATTTTTTTTCGCAACTGCTAAAGTGCTATTATGCTTTATGTTAAGTTCCAATGCAAAATGCTACGAGTATAATGCTGTACACTACTTGCTATTTTTACTAACTGCTATATGCTATTAGCTATTTTTACTAACTGCTATTATATGCTTTTTGCTATTTTTAACAACTGCTATATGCTTTTTGCTATTTTTACTAACTGCTATTTGAATAGCTGCTATTTTTCAAAGCGCGTAACTGCTACAACTGCTATTGGGCAAATAGCAGTTATAAAATAGCAGACTGCTATTTAGCAACACATCACTAGTCGGTTGTAAATTATAAGCACGTGTACCAGTCACCACAGACCACATCTTATATCAAAAATAAACGAAAGAATAAGTAATGGAAACGAGTATTAAAGAACAAATCAAAGATGATGCTCTTGAGCTTGACAATAATTCACATAACCTCAACAATTTTGGTAAGCATCAACTTAATATTAAGTTATCAATTGTTGTTGTAACAAACAAAATTTCAGATGTACTAAACATTAAAGAATCGTGTGAAAGTGATCTTAAAGAAGTTGGTAAGACTATTTTTATTTGTTATAAATAGTAGCTTATGTAGGCCATAGGTTTTATTGTTTTATTCGATTGTCCGTTTGAATTTCTAAAAACGTGTTCATAAGTGCTTGTTTATGGGGATGATATAGAGATTTCTTTTCATAAACTAAGCATCATGTTAAATATTAATTGAATCTACGGTATACAATTTTAATTACGAATATGTAACTGTGTATAGCCGATATTAAAAGAAGTATCGAGAACATTGATATTAATAGAATATCTTCGTTTTTCTTACGGTTTCCGAGCTTCTCATGCGTACACTCGAATTTGAAACAGTCTGTACAGGGTTATTTGTTTAAATGGTACCAACATTGGGACCTCGGAAACTGTAAGAGTTACATTATGAAATTGGTTAAATTGGCATAAAGTTGCGTATTTATACCATACGGCTATGTTAGGTTACTTTATGAAAATTTTTATTTTTTACTATTAAAAATAACGAACAAATTTGGTTTCTGCAAGTACGATAAAAAATAGAATTAGTCAAATTATTATTTATAAAATTAAGTGTTAGTTACAGTAAATTAATCGTATTTGCTGATAAGCTCGCGTGTCAAAAACTGAAAAAACTCCGGTTTGTTCATTATTTCGTTATTTCTCATCATTAAAAATAGTGTATTAATATATGGCGTATTTGGGTGGTAGCACTTATTTTGCACACAGACACTGTGCCACTCGAAAACGCCAACAATGAAACGTAACATACCTAAAAAGGATATGTACATTTTGATTTATTGAGGAGGCCGATACTTGGTGAAAGTCGATAAAAGACACATTAATTAAATAAAACAAAGGCTAAACGATTGCTTATTGTTTATTGAAACTTTTTTTCGAAACTAAACCAGTTTCAAACAGGCCGAAAAACAAAATTTGAATACTTGAATTTTCTAAACGGATTTCTAAAACTCATCAAAAAACTTTTTCTTAATTTAACGAACTTTGCTAGGGCCGGGTCTTAACACTCAGACATGTTGTATATATAGTATACTGATTATACATGTTTTCAGGTTCAATTAAAATAGAAGAATGTGATCTGACAGAATATATTAGAGAAGAAAAAGAGGAGCAGTATACAAAGAAGGAAAAGAAAGAAATATTGAAAAAAAACTTAGAAGCGAGTCAAGAGTATTTTTGTTACAATTGTGATTTTAAGTGTTCAAAAAAGCTTAGTATAATCAATCATGTTTACGAACATAGAGACAAGAAACGTTATCGATGTAAAATATGCGAATATAAAGGTGCACAGAAACACAATTTAATAAATCACATGATGACACACACAGGTGAAAAGCCTTATCAGTGTAATATATGTGAATTTAAATGTGCACGGAAAGATGGTTTCAAGAATCACATGATGAAACATACAGGCGAAAAGCCCTATCAATGTAATATATGTGAATATAAATGTACAGAGAATAGATATTTACAGGCCCACATGATGATACACACAGGTGAAAAGCCCCATCAATGTAATATATGTGAATATAGATGTACAGAGAAACGAAGTTTACAGACGCACATGATGATACACACAGGTGTAAAGCCACATCAATGTAATATATGTGAATATAAATGTACACAAAAACAAAGTTTAAAGATTCATATGATGATACACACAGGTGAAAAGCCTTATGAATGTAATATATGTCGATATAAATGTGCGATAAAGAATAAGTTGAAGAACCACATGATGATACACACAGGTGAAAAGCCCCATCAATGTAGTATTTGTGAATATAAAAGTGCAGATAAGGGAACAATTAAGAAACACATGATGATACACACAGGTGAAAAGCCTAATCAATGTAATATATGTGAATATAGATGTGCAGATAAAAAATATTTAAAGATACACATAAGGAAACACACAGGTGAAAAGCCCTATCAATGTAATGTATGTGAATATCAAACTGCTGTTAAACCAAGTTTAAAGATTCACATGATGATACACACAGGTGAAAAGCCTCATCAATGTAGTATATGTGAATATAAGTGTTCGCGGAAAACACATTTAAAAAGACATATGATGCAACACACAGGTGAAAGGCCTCACCAATGTAATATATGTGAATATAAATGTGTACAGAAAGCTGATTTAAAGAAACACATGATGCTACACACAGGTGCTACGCCAACGCCATATCGATGTAATATATGTGATTACAAAACTTCAAGTAAACTATCTTTAAAGAAACACATGAAGGAACACGCAGGTGGAAAACCTTATCAATGTGATATATGTGAATATAAGGGTTTGCAGAAAGCACATTTAAAAAGGCATATGATGACACACACAGGTGAAAAGCCTCAACAATGTAGTATATGTGAATATAAATGTGTACGGAAAGGGGATTTAAGGATACACATGCAGAGACACAGAGGTGAAAAGCCTTATCAATGTTCTATGTGTGGATATAAATGTGTACTGAAAGGGAGTTTAAGGACACACATGCAGATACACACAGGTGAAAGACCTTATCAGTGTAATATATGTGTATATAAATGTATACGAAAAAACGATTTAAAGAATCACATGATGTTACATACAGGGGAAAGGCCATATCAATGTAATTTATGCAAATATGGATCTATACTTAAAGACAGTTTAAGGAAACATATGAGAATACATACAGGTGAAAAGCATTATCAATGTAATACATGTGACTATCAATGTTCAGAGAAGAACAAATTACAGAGACACAAGATGATACACACAGGTGAAAAGTCCTATCAATGTAATGTATGTGACTATCAAACTGCTGTTAAACAAAGTTTAAAGATTCACATGATGATACACACAGGTGAAAGGCCTCACCAATGTAATATATGTGAATATAAATGTGTACAGAAATCTGGTTTAAAGAAACACATGATGATACATACAGGCGAAAAGCCTTATCAATGTGATACATGTGACTATAAATGTTCAGAGAAGCACAAATTACAGAGACACAAGATGATACACACAGGTGAAAAGCCTCATCAATGTAATTGGTGTGAATATAAATGTGCAGAAAAAACAAGTTTAAAGAGACACATGAAGAAACACACATGTGAAAAGCCTGATCGATGTTAAATATTATGTGAGTATTATAAATGTACACAAAAAGAAAATGTAAATAGACACATGGTGAGACATAAAAGGCTTATCAATGTTCTAGATGTGTATATAAATGTGCAGTGAAAAAGACACAAGAAGATACATACAGATGAAAAGTTTAATAATTAACGTTACACATAAATGTGTCAAAATAAAGTTTCTAAAAGAGTCGGTTGTGCGATTTCGTTAAAATCATTTTTTTGATTACTTAATATTTGTTGATTCGTATACAATATTTAAGGTTTTTGTAATGTAATTTTTGGTTTGGAAAATAAATTTTTTTAATACTTTAATAATTTTTTATTATAATGTAAACTAGGGCTGGGCGATACTTCGAATCAGGTATCAAGTATCGATACCACGACGGTATCAATACTATTCAAAAGTATCGAAGTATCGAGGTATCGAAAGTATCGAGGTATCAAAAGTATCGAAAGCATCGAGGAAAGTATAAGGCATTTAAGAAGCTACACTTTATGGGACCATTTTGTGATGATAATAATAATAATTGTATATTACAGAGAGCTGAGAAAGTTATTGTCGTTTCTACGACAATTTGCATTAAATGTTGTAATTTTCAAAAATGACTTAATCTTTTGAATGCGACCATCAATTTTGATAAAATTTGTTTTAAGTGAAAGCTAATATAACAGGTTACCCAATCCATATATTTTATAAGTTGAAATATCTCTATATTTTTTATTAACTATACCAAAACTATCATTATTTTGCAGTATTTTAGATGCTAAAAAATGTCGAAGTTTGTGATTTTTTTTTGGTACTTAGAGAATCTTAAGGACTTTGAAAAAACATGCAATAGGTAGATAATTTTATCTAACTTATGATAGAATTTTTTCAACTTGATCGTTTAAAAAATGCGGAAGATTAACTCATTTTACTGACCGCATGTTTCCCTATACATATACTCAGTATAGGCAGGACGCGCTCCTTAAGAAATTATATTGTTGATGTTGCGTCTCGCGACAGCACTGTGTTGTTTCACTTTAATCTTTCGTTACTTTTGATATTTCGATACTTTCGATACCTCGATACTTTCGATACCCTCGTGCACAACACGCGGGTTGTTTGTTTACATTCACTATCTCGTCTCCTTGAATAAAGTATAGACCTACAGTTGTTACAGGGAATCTTTGCCGCTGTATGTCAAGATAAGGCGACATTCGTCGTTACAAATTCAGCGTCATATTTCGCAGCGCCAACAAAGATAGATGCTACACTACTTATCAGATTCCATAGCCGAGTTCTCCACCGGCAAAGATCAGCTGGAATAACTGAAAGTTTTTAAATGTTTAGGTACAGTCTCGTGCATATCTTTTCGCCACCCCGGCAATACGTTATAACAATTTGTCGGTTCAACCATCAATAACACCCCCCCCCCTACTTAAACTGAGGGGTAACTTTATTTTGCCAACAAGTATTTAATCAACAAACTGTGTTGGTATTATGATGCTTGCACCCACAAATCGTGCAAACGTATTGCCGGGGTGGCCAAAAGCTATGAACGAGACTGTACATACAGGGTGATTATTATTATTATTATACAGGGGAGGTAATGTCGCTTTAATGCCGAAACCGATTGAACTTTGGAGCTATGAACCCAGAGGTGTAACCAGGATTTTTTAAATCTGTTTGTTCCATCAACTATTGATAATAGTGAACTTACAAAATACGTGTTAAATTTTTCTAAAATGCGTAAAACTATACATCACTTTACGCGAAATGTAATTTTCTCGATTTTTTCTATATGGAACCCTATTACCCTATATATTTTTACGGATTTGGACTCATAGTAAAATGGAGAAAAATCGTAAAAAGGTATATTGGAACACCCTGTATATTTTTGCAAATTTAGTATTTATTTAAAAAGTCTGTGGCACAAATAGATTTAAATAAATACTGATTACAGCTCTGGCAACATGGCTCCAAAGTTAACTCTGCTTCAACAATGAAGTGACAATATCTCTAGAACAGTTTGTGATAGGTACATAAAGGTCTTACACTTTTTGATTCTAAATATTACAGGGAATTTGAATATGTAAAAATATACAAGGTATTTCGTTGAAAAAAGACACAAGTTTGGGTTGGCATTCTTTTGTGACTTAACCGGCTTGTCTTGCGTCCGGAGAGTCTGGACATCCTTTAGACTCTAAACCGGAAGGTAAGCCTGTGTGTTTGGCGTGGCCTTTAAGACCCGTCCACACACACAGGCCTTGCCACAACTATAGTTGTGCAGTTGTTGTTTAGAATTGTTCAATGGTATTAAGCCTTAATTTAGTTTTACCGAAATCGAATTTTAATGTTGAGTTTTTTCCCAAAATTCCCAACGAGACCTGTTAGGCAGTTACAGTTTACAAACGAACTTCCCCGTCCTGTATCAGTAACAGTAAGAGAAACAACTGACAATGGAGAAGTTACTAACTTTGTTATCATGGCAAAAAATGTTAGTTGGAATTCCAAATTTAGCCCAACTCAAATTTACTCCAGTTTATTACCTATTCCAAATAAGAAATACCACCAACTCCAAGAACTGATAGTGTTTATCTCAGAAGACTTACAGTCTTTTTATGAAAAACTGACATTTCTTGATGGCAACCGAATTAGATGTTAGTTTTTTCGACTTTTCCCTAAGTACCTTGATAATAATACTAAAAATTGTTTCCACCTTTTATGGAAACCGCTTTGGACTTAGTTCATTCTTACGTTAAATTTGATTTTTCTCAGTTTGATCAAAATGTGACTTAGATCGTTCTTCCTTTGTAGCCTTCATATAAATAATGATCTTTTTTTAAAAAAAGAAAAGATACCATACATCATAGTAAATAAATATTACATTCGCACAATTTCTTTTACACATTTAAAAATTATTCAAACTCCCAAATATGCAAAAATATTAAAAAGGAATTTTCAAATAAAAAAGTTATTGAACTTTTTTCTTAAAATATCTATCGAAATATAAATTTTTATCAAAATCTCTCGAGCCATTTTGGAGTAATGATTTTTGGAATGTCAAAACTTCAAAAATCGGTAATTTCTTTTGTAATAGAAATTAAAACTTGAAAATGGATATATTGTACCAATCTCATGAATATCTATTAATAAATAAATAAATAAATAAATAAATAATTCTTTATTTGCTAAAGATTTCAAATGAAACATAAGCAATTGTCAACAATAATAATTACAATCCCAACTCAATGCATATACTCATCCAGCCTATAGAACTCTCTGCTTATAAGGTATTCTTTTAGTAGTTTTTTAAATTTAACCAAAGAGGATGCTTCCTTTATGAAGCATGGTAGATTGTTAAAAACCTTAATAGCTCTGTAATATGACTTATGTTTAAGTGAAAAGATTCAAAACCGTGGGCACTCGTTCGTCAACTCTTGACGCTACACGGTCTTATAGAAGAACGGAAATAAAAAATTTTTGAGAAAGGATTGGGGATAGCAATTTTTTTTCAGGAATCGCTTTTTTTGGACTCGTTATTATGGGAGAGATTTTTCAAGATCAGGGGCGTGCGGGAACAGGGTCAAAATTACATTTGTTCTTATCAAAACTGCTAATTTTGAAAATATCTTCGATCACATTGAAGATAGCAAAAAAATACGTCTTAGATAATTTGTAATGTAGAAAATTACCAAGCGAATGAAACGCGTCCGAGCGAGCCGAAACGGATAATTTGTATTATGCAGAAAAAAATAAACACGCACATGCAGAAAGTTAAGTAATCTTTAACCTTCCAATGATAACGTGCCACCATATAACATCCATGCTAACGTCGGTCTCACAGACTGTTCATAGTTTTAACTTTTTTTAACGTATTTTTGACAACTTTTTTATTGCAAATTGAAATTTTTTCAAATATTTAGTTATTTTTCTGGATACTAATTATAATTTTAGCGAAAAAAATAGTTATTTTTGTACCAAGCGCGCGAAGTCAGTGTTTTTAGTGCGCGAGATGTTACTTTTTTCAAGAGGCTTGCAGAATGAAAAAAGTCTTTCGAGCGCACTAAAAACACTTCGCGCTCGTGATACAAACAATATTTTTTGTACAACTGTAAAAAAACCATCCAAATATAAAAAAATTAATTAAAACCATTCAACTGACAGGAGAATTTAAATTTTCAAGAAAAAACAATTTTTTCTTCAAATGTCAAAAAAAGTTGACATTTTGTTACTGAATAAGTAAGGTTAAAGTTCTACTTTTACATCCTAGGAGGTAAAAGTTCCCTATTACCTGCTAGGAGGTAAAAGTAAATTCTAACCCTAAATATTTACAACAAATTGTAACGTAAAATGATATTTCTAGGCATTTGTAATGTAAAAAGGTAATGTTTTTATAAATGTTCTGTTATAATTTATTCGTTGCGTTTAATAATTAGCTTACTTTTACAAGTTAAAGTTGATTTTTAAAAATATTTGACAATTGAACTACAAATAATTTTCAAGAGATGGCGACACTTGAAAAACTTTTATTTTTGCTTTTTCTAAGTTTTACGTTTGAAGAAAAAATTAAATGTTTAATACGGAGTAAAAATACTTTTTTACTCCTAATAAAACAATCTAACCGACACACCAAATTTCGTAAAAATCCGAAGAGGGTCAAACGTGGCCGGTTGACGTGGCATTACCAAGGCATTACCCTTTGGCAGTAGAGGCCGTGGTTTTAAAGATCGCAGTGAATAAAATAAGTACAATTGAGAATGTGGTTTTCTCTGTTTCTCATCAATGAGTTGCTACATGCATCTCTATGGAGTAATCTAATCTATTCCGAATCTAACCTACTTAAAAAAGCTTATTGAACTAGGGGAATAACCTGTGTGAAAGGGTATTTCCCGAAGTCTATGCAAGCATGAAACTGGGATTCACACACGTATAGCAATTGAGAATTTAAACTATTTCTTAGCTAATAAAGTACAAAAATATTTTAACTTCAATGTCTAGATTCTAGATATAGCGGGTATATAGCATAGAATATTTTACGAACCTCGCCTATGTAAATAGGTACCTATTGTAGATATTTAGTAAAAAAAAAAACTTACAGCTTCTAATACCAAATTATTTCTTTTTATTTCGTCATCGGGTAATGAAATAAAGTGTTTGTTTATATTCTGGAGAACATTTTCCATAAAATTATATTTTTTTGTATCTTCCATGTTAAAATAAAGTATTAGAAATGGAATATCTAATCGCTCACACCAACTCAAAAACTGCAACTGCACTGCTGGACTTCACCACTTTAACGTGTAATTTATATGTTTATGATAAAGGATAACAAGTTATGTGCGCAAGTTAGGTTAAGATAAGTACAGTTAAGTGGAATAAATAAACATAAAATCGTTAATTGTCGAGGAGCCACTCTGTGGATGATTTCAACACTTTTTGCTTAAATGGGATCATACAGAGTGGACGATTCGTAGTACAATATTTGAAAAGGATATACCAAATAATAGTTTTGACTAAAAAGGTTCTAATAATAGGCACAAGGTACCCCTTTGTTTTCGAACAGTTCATGTATTCAGCGTTGCCAACCTATAAATTGTATAATCGGTAGAAGCAAATTGTAAAAAACGGTAGATATCGGTATTTTTGAAAAAAAAAATTATTCATTAAAAACAAATAAAAAATAACAGTTTTTTTATTGAAAAATGGGCCCCTACAAAAAGTAAAGAAGAATTCCAAAAATAAAAATTAAACGTAAATAATTCGAAACAAAATAAGGCTACTAAACTAGGTACTACTAACTACTATACAAATTTTGCTTCGTCATATATGATATTAATTTTTTTTCAACTGGAAAAGTGTAGCAACTGTTGTTACCTATATATTTCTTCGTATGTAACAATCCTGTTATAGTTTCTGTATTTAACTTGTTTCTTTGCTTTGTTTTCATTAAGTTTATCGACGAAAATATTCTTTCTACATTAGCCGAGGAGTGTGGGAAACTTAATATATTAAAAGCAAAAGAACTCAAAATACTAAATATTGCAGATCCATCACCTAGTTTCAGCTCTTTAACTTTTTGCCAAAATAATACCGCATTATCTGGAAATGCTTGAATTTCGTCGGTATTTCTCAATAATCGCCATTCAGTGTCAAGTATTTGAAATTGAGTTGCATTTATTAAATTTGGAAATAAAAGAAAGACTTCTGAAATAGAGCTAATTGAGCCATCTTTTACAACGCTAGGATCAATAAAATTAAACAATTTAATTATATTTCCTTGTAATGGAAATCTTTGAATAATTTGGGTGCACGCTTCTACATAGAAATTTAAACATCTCAACCTAAAAAATTTTATTTGATCACCTGTTAAATTTAATTCTAATAAAGATTTTGTAACATTTGCACCATAATAAATTTCTTCAATTGGTAAATAGTTACAAGGATTTTTATATTCTACATTTTCTATTTCAGTTTTCTTTAAGTATTCCCTTTTAATAAAACAATCAAAGATAGATTTAAGTATTTGACTAATATTTTTATATAATTTATACAATTTAGGAGATTCTGATTGCATCTCTCTGTTTAGATTGTTAAAGAACGGTAAAACAAATTCCAGAAATTGCAAAAATAATTTGGTTGTAGGATCATTTAATTTTTGTAAAATATTTTCTGCTGCTAAAATATCCGTATTTGCTACGGAATCTGTAAAATATAATTGTAATGCCCCATATTGTTCTAAAATTCTACAAACAACGCTATGTACTGACAACCAACGAGTTTGCGAAGGATGCAGAATTTTATGAATCTTAATACCACAAAATGTTTGAAATTCTGCATACTCCGCTATTCTCTTCGGGCTAGAACTGAAATAATTATAAACATCTCTGGTAAAATCTTCCACAAACCTCGGCAACTTTTCACACGAATAAGATGCACATAAATGAAAAGAATGGCATATGCACTTCATAACAAATAATGAAGGTATATCCCTTTTTAATAATGTCATTAAAGAATTTTTAGATCCTAACATAACATTTGCACCATCCGACGCAAAGCCTATCATGTTGTCCTTATACGGGATATCATTTTCGTTAAAAAATTGTACGATGTGATTATACAATGTCACCGCATCCGCCCCAGAAAGTTTAATTAAGCCCAAAAAAGTATCCTGAATATTATTGGAGTCATTAAAATACCTTACTACTAAACATAAATGTTTGTTTGTACTTCTATCCGTCGATTCGTCCACTATTAAGGAAAATTTTGTTTTTCGTAAGTCCTGACAAGTTAATTTAAAACTTTGACGTCCTAGCACGTTTTTAACTATAGCCGTAGTTTTTGTTCGACTACATGCTAGTCCCTCAGCAATTTTCGAGTCATGACAAATTTTTTGAATTAAATTTGGAAGATGTTCCATGACGTTAAATGGCAGATTATGCTCAGCAATAAACGCCGCCAAACGTATTTCCGCTAAAAAATAAATCCATGTATTAATGTAAAACAATGTTTAAAGATAAAAGACTTACCTTCCTTAATTTCATCTTCCTGTCTAGATCTACCTGGCGTCATAAATAAAGTAATAGATTTTTGTTTCATAAGGGACTTATACTTTTCTTTATGAATATTTCGCGAACTATGTTTACTTATTGAATCCTTGCCACTTTTTATATTTATATCTTTATCGCAACATTTGCAAAAAGCATATTGGCCACCTTTTTTACTTTTTTGCAACCACCCCACAAATTCTGGCAATTTTTCCCACTCTTCTTTATATTTTTGAGAATATTTAATTTTTTTTACTCTTTTTGGTTCACTATCACTACTTTCGCAACTCGATGAATTCGACATGTTTAATGGTTTAAATTTTAACACTAAATAAAAACAATAATTAACGTCTTTATGGTGTGCTTCCTTCTGCAAATCTGCATTAACTAGAACAAATCTTTCAAGACTACATTTCTTTTCTTTGAATTTCTCTAAGTTAAATAAAGATAAAGGCAGTTATGTTTATTCTACGAGTATAAAATAAAAGATTCGCTGAAATGCATTTGCGAAAACCTTATCTCCCCTTTACTACGAACCTAAGAAGAAACTATAAACATAATATTATGTTATGTTAAACAGCAAACAGAACAGGTCACTTTTGTTATCTAATGTCGCATGGTCGAAACAATAATTAATAGTCGTTTAGCTTTAAAATATCATTTTTAAATTTAAATTTTATAATTTTATTAATTATTTTTGGTGTTTTTTAAATATACTTTTACAAAATTGTACGTTATGAAGCTGAAATATAAACATTACTTAAAAATCGGTAGTTTAAGTTGCAAATCGGTATATCGGTAGATTACTTTTAAAATCGGTAGATCTACCGATAAATCGGTAGGGTTGGCAACACTAGTATTTTTGGGTGTGCACCTACGTCACTCCAAGCAAAGAAAAGTTGGGCCTTTTTGATTATTTTTTTCATACATACCGGACCGGGTGTTGAATGGCTTACCGATACATAGGGCAATAGTCTGTACAATCGCGTTTCTATAAATTCCTGTTTCCCTAATTGTTTTAGAGCAAACATGAAAGAGACTAAAATTATGCAGAATTAAAAATTAGAAATGATAAAGGTATTACATTTCATTACGCTTTTACTGAAAGAGCAAAAAAGACTTTAGAAGTTGTTAAAAGTTTCGTTAATCAGCAATTTAATTGTTGCTACGATACACAATTAAATTATTGCTTGTTATTTAAATTGCTATCCTGATCAATGATAATTTTAAAAATTCCTAAAGTCTTTTTTGCTCTTAAAGTAAAAGCATGATGAAATGTACTAATACCTTTATCTTTTCTAATTTAATTCTGCATCATTTTTGTCTCTTTCATGTTTGCTCTAAAACAATTAGGGAAACGAATTTAAAAAGACATGATTTTACGTGCTATTGCCTTATTTATCGGTAAGTCATTCAACACCCAGCATGCGATCCGACTATGTGCACCTGCTCAAACAGTTTGGGTGAATTGTGAATAAATTTTCAAATTCACAATTTCATTGTATAAATATAGCAGTCACTAGTTTTTTCTAAGAAATTTAATTAGTTAGATTTAATTTGTTATATTACAAATTAGTAATGTAAGTACAAGTTTAATGAATATCGACACTTAAAAATACTAATACAAACTATTAAAAACATTTAACAATATCAATTTTTAAATTTCTTTAAAAAATTCTACAAGAAAAAAATATTCTTTCATATTAAAATATAAATTTTTAGCAAAACAGAAGTAAGTTCAAAACGTTTAAAGTCTTATTTAAAATCTGTTATTAAAGGACTTCCAGTCGGAGATTCTTGTTTCAACCTTTCAACATCGCTAAAAATAACTTGAGCGCCTCCACTGCAAGTTGATAAAATATCACCTTTATAAAGTTTAGTTTCAACTCCACCTTCTACGTTAGACTCTTGTGCAATCAAACAATACCTATTTTGATTTGGATTAGTCACATCTTTCGCTTTATCCAGTTTTGTAACTGATTTTCGTTTCTTCATGCAAGGCTGAAGTACGGTGCCTAAAGCTACAGGTTTTACCGCATTATGCTCCAAGTACACTTCCCCAGCAGAACGGGATCTTCTGTGTCTGTTAGGTCTCGGTGGTGCATTTCGTCGAGGCGTATTAGTAAAGTCGGTGAACTGGGCAGAACGCGACTCATAAGTTTCTTTAGGTTTTTTCGGTTCGGTCCTTGGTGTTTCGGAATAAACGACTGACTCACTATCGAGTATTTCTTGAACCTTTTTAATTTTTGCCTCTTGATTTTGCATGGTCACCTTCAAATGCTCTCGTTGACGACGTAATTTATCATCAAGTTCTTGAGTCATTTTAGCTGTTTGAACCGCTACCTTTTGTTTTGTCTTTTCTTTTTCTAAAGCGTTTTGGTTAATTTTTAAATTTTTAGCTTCGATAGTACTTTCCATATTTCGAATTTTAAATTCGAGATCTTTATTTTTTAGTAAAACGTCATTTTTAGCTAATTCTAATGACATCATTTTTGTTTCTAAATTTTTATTTGCTTGTTGGTGCTTTCTAAGGACGGCTTTCATGCTCAAAATTTCAGATTTCCCTAAAACGTTTTCATCTTGTACTTGCAATAAATGTTTACGAAAATCGTTCGTGCATTTATCAACTTCTTTTTTATATTCTTCACTTTCGTATCTACGTGTTTTAAGTATTTGTAAGAGCTTGGCACAAGCTGGATCGTTTTCTTCGATATCATTTTGAATAAATCTTATTTGTAAAAATTCAATTTCGACTGGAAATAATGGTTTTCGAATTTTGGTTATTTTTGGTGTCTTTGTTATTCGAGAACTTTTAACTGATTTTGGAGTCTTCGTGTAAAGCGTGAATTTTGCTTCAGATTTTGGTATTTTGACGTCTCGGCTCATTTCAGCAAATTTCATTACCTTTAAATAAAAAAGAATGTCACTTAAAGTGTACTAACAGTTTAAAGTTAATCTAAATGCTTCGTATTTATAAAAAAATATTTTTTCACAAGCAATTAATAGCTAACAGAAAAGATTAATAAACTTCTTACCTGCAAATTTTCTTCCAAGTCTTGAACAGACGGGTTTATGCAAACAATCATTCGAACTTGTCCTTCACCATCGAAATAATTCTTAAACAACATAGTCAATCGACTATCACGATACGGTACCAGTCTATTACCACCAGTCAACTGATTTTCTCGTAAAATCTCCAAACAAGAACGCAACGACATCAAACTATTATTAATACTGCTTGCTTCTTTTAATCTGATACCCGTATTTTGAGTACGACTACACCTCTCTGAACCGGCAAGATCAACCAAACTAAGCTGTCCCACTTTTATATAAGTTTCGTCCGATACGACTCCACGATTCAAAACGTTTTCAGCAGTTTGTACTACTCTAATATTAAAAATAGAGTGACTACGACTCGATTCGGCATTTAAAACTGTATGAGCCATTCTTTTACGTTTTTGACCTAAATAAAACAACTCGAAGGTTTCTTCCGCCGATTTAACTTCAACTTCGACAACTCCATTAACGTACATATTTTTGTTTGCGTCTACTCTTATAATTTTAGCTTGTAAAACTTTACCAGCAGTTTCGTCTAATAAATCAAATACCGTGTTGTTATAAATTTCTGTGTAACTAATAAAAACGGCATAGCGACTTTCTGTTGAAAAGTTTTGAATTCTGGCACCGTCGTTGATGTAAAATTCTTGTGAATGGCTAGGTTTGACATTTCGAGTTCGTTTGTTAGTTCTGAGAGACTGTAATTGATCTTCTAAAGCATCCCCTTCATTTTGAACTTCAAAACCGTTGAGTTTATCCGGTTTAATTTGAAATTTTGGCGTTTGGAATTCACCGATGGTGTTGAATAACGTGTCGATACAACGGGGCATAACACCTGGGTTGTTTTGATCTCCAGTTAAGGTAAACGTTTTTCCGGAACCCGTAACACCGTATGTAAACAGAAGTCCATTTTTACCATTAATTACGTTCTCTAAAAGCGGTAGAGCTACATGTTCGAAGATTTCTCTTTGGCTGGAATAAGAACTAAAAATATGTTTAAATACGTAACTGCTATCACGCCGTTGGTTTTTATTTTCTGTTGTTATTGAGATTGTAGTCGGTGAAAGTATTTTAATACATGATATTTCGGGATCTTCGTGCAATGGTCGTAATCTACAGAAAACGTTAACTGCATCCGTGTTTAAAGACGAGTTTGACGAAGTTTTTTCTCTTGAGAGTTTTGGAGTTTTGGGTACGTGAGGAATATTGTCATCACAACCTCTTTTCATTTTGTTATTTTATTATTAACGTAAAAAACACAAGCACAAACGATATTACGATACAACGTCCTAACTTTTTAAATTAAAAACCGTTGCAGAATGATAGAAATAACGAATTTTTTAGAAGTAAAGCTAAACTCCCTAACTTTCTAGTTACAAACTAGAAACTAACCTCCAAAGTTGAAGTTGTCAAATTGTGACAGTTGTTGTCATTTTGATTTTTGAATAATTTATTGTTTTTAAAGAATAAATTCTTTACTCATTGGCTTCAAGTAATTACATATTATTTACCTTACCTTAACTTTAATGACGTTAGATAATGAAAGCAAAGACAGAAATTAATGACGCAAAACTGCTATCGGCGTATAACAAGCTATTACTTTTCAGAAACATGCTTACAATTTTAGTACGTATGTACTATATATCAACTGTACTTGTACTGTTCAATAGTTTCTGCTATTGTATTTGCTGGTGTCATTTGTAGAGCCCTTTCATTAAATTGTTAACTGAAGGAATATTATTTATAAGTGCGAAACTAGATTCGATTAGCTTATCGCTACCTGAGAGCAACAGTGAGATATTTCAGAAAAATACGATTTTGAAATAAGTCTTGAATTAAAGTGCTAAAGACTTATGATGAGGCACACTGAAATATTATGATATAATGCTATTTAACTTAAAAATAGCATTATATCGTAATATCTCAGTGTGGTTTTCAATAAAATGAGTCTTAAGCAGTGAAATTCAATTTCGTGATATCCCGCTATTGCTTTCAGGTAGCGTTATGCAGAGCAGCACGACTTAGGATCTGAGATTTATTACCGATAATAGGTTTAATACTGTTAGTTGTCGTTATTAAGTAAATAAATATAATATTTTACTTCAACAAAAGTAACGAAACAGTCCTCTTTTGAAAAACGAGTCCTCCTAAATGAGGTAGTTTTTTAATACAGTTGCCTTACGGTGTAAACCTACTTTCTCCACTGCTTCCAGTTTCTTGTATTTTGTAATTAAAATAAAATCGGAATTTTTCAGTATAAAAAACAGCAAGTACCCTGTACCCACGCAGTATTTTTCTATGTATGACTGTAAAGCTGTTCATAAGTAAACAATCTTAAAAATAAGAAAAATGTATTTTAACATCACCAATGGTCATTTTTAAAATAATGATATTAAGAACACCTACAGGCTACAAATAAAAAAAATCATAAAACGTAAAACGAACAATTAAGTAAATTCTTTTTTAACTCAACTTAGAGTTCTAAAAAATAAATTCAATTCCAATAAAAACATAACTTTCATTGCTTGTATCTGTTTCTTTTAGTAATTATTCTTTAAAAAATGTAACGCTTTAATCGTCATTTGAAAAACTTTCCACTAAAAAACAATTTGCTGAAATTTTCAAAACTTTAAAAATGGAATTCATTAATAACTTACACAACAAATCTTCAAGGGCTATTTGGTCGTCTAAATTTTCCTCAATTCTTCGAATAAATTTTTTTAATCTACACGACATGTTCTGGCAAGTTTCACTTTGTAATTTATCGAGAAGATTATCTTTTTTATTCCAAAAAAACTTAATTTCCTCGTTTTCAATGGATAGTTGGAGTTGACTGAGCATCTATAATATGCATTAGAATTTTTTTTTAAATTGTGTATTAATACTTACATGCATAAAAACGTAACTCAATGAATTATTCCAAAAGTTGTCATCCGGTTGTTTATAAACTTCCCATAAAAATATAGTTTTAATATAGTAACTTGGAAGTACTTGTTCACCAAAAAAAGAGTTTCGCAATTGCTAGAAATTATTTCGTAGAAATAACAATAAAAGGAAAATCATTGATGGCGTAACAACTTTTTAACACGTTTGCAGCGGCAGCCAATTATATTATTATTAGTATGTCCCCTATTTCCATAAGCGTTTGAAAAACTGACGCACAGTGCGACGAGCAATGTACTTATGACTTGTTACTTTTAATCACCGCGTGTAACATTGAACATTTTGACTCTAAGGCCGGTATTATCACCTCTAGTCAACTGCTAGTCAATGCTTGACTAGAGGTGATCATACCCGGCCTAATACAATTAGATAATAAATTTTCAGGGGTCATTCTTTGGCTAATTTTCATCATAAAAGTTCATATGAACGTTTGTCCAAATCGGCATAGTTTAAAGTTACAGAGTGTTCAATGTTACACGGTGATTCAAAGTAACCCCATTTGACAGTAGTACAAATAGTGTATTTCAGTTGGAGTTGATTGAAGTTAAAAAATTGTTACGTTCGTGTAATGTATGGGTACTACCTTTAGTAATTTAAGAGCAGGCTTTAAGCGTTGTTTATCATTAATTAATAAACGTTCTTGTTCTTGAAACGAAACCCTCCAATACCTCTCAGCATGATCATGTTTTAAAAGTGGTTTTGGCACGATAAAAAAGTTGGGCTGAAATTAATAAATACCCAAATATTACATGTTTTCATTCACTGTTGGAATATCTTTGGTTGGTTCATATAATCGATATTAATAATTAAATATACCTTCTTTTGGAACAAATTGTGACCTTTAGGAGCGTTAGGCATGTAATCCCATTTACTAATATTAAAAAGAAAACATGGCGCCAAATCTATGTTCACATCTAACGTGAAATGACGAAACTCTCTATAAATATTCAGTGTAAAAGCTGGACCGCTTTTGGCTGGTGGCTGGAGCTAAAAAATTTAAATCTTAGAGCAAAAATAGTAGTAGGTAGTAAAGATTGGTAGATAATATTTAACAATAGTTTACTTCGTGCTAATTAGATAGGTGCTGAGGGGTTATCCACTCTCTGCAGTCAATGACAAAAATTGAGCTGTCATCTGCAGTAAATGGCAACTAAAGCATATATAGTCATAGGCAATCAACTGCAGTCAGTGTACAAATTCAGAACAGTGGTTGACCCCTCAGTAGGTGCATATAATTCTGACAATCAGAGTTGGGCAGTATCAATGGTATAGGTCGAGGAAAAGCTCGTGGGCTGCACGTGACCGAGTCGTAAAGAACTAAAACTGGTCGAAATTTCAAGTAAATTTCAAAATTTTATTTTTAAAAGGATTTAATATCACATTTAATTCATTTCAAAGTACCTAATCAATGTTTTCAGAGTCCATTGTTAACAAAATTTATAGTTATGGCTCATGCTAAGCGCAGGATTCCTCGAGGACACAGCCCATGAGGTTTGCCTTTGCAAAGATACATGTATCTTGTATCTATGATACTTGAGGTGAAAGTATCTTGTATCAAAGATACTGAAATTGAATTATCATGTATCTTATATCAAAGATACATTTTATACGTATCTTGCCCAACTCTGCTAACAATTAGAGAGTATCTATTTAATGTCAAATTGTAAGTACCTGTATTGGTCCAAATTTTGTGTTTATTATAGTTACATTATCTTCATTTGTTGGAAAATCATTCAATGCTAAAGTAAGAACACTTTGCATCCACGAAGAAAATTTAACAACATCCAAGTAACACTTACTGTCCAATATATCAACCAAATCGCTACAAAAACAAGAGTTTTAGAAGTTATTAAATGAACTGGTATCAAATACCGTTTCAAAAAATCTTACGAAAACTTGGACGCCCTATGATGTTGTTGAAATTGATTGAATTTACTCAATTGAACATGTACATATCCAGGTTCATTGCTGACGGTAATTTGGGGTTTAGTTTGTTTTGGTAAGGTAAAAAGTAAATCTAAATCGAATTCGTCTGGACTACCAATTTTTAAGCCATCATAGTAACTTCCACCATAAAAAACTCTTGTAAATAAATTGGTAAATAAATCACTCTTCTCTTTCATTTTTCTAATTATTTTTTTTACAACCTGAAAGATATAAGATTTTCATTAAATTTTATTTGTTACTTAATTTCGAAACAGTAAGATTTTATTTATAGTAGGTACCTCACCAAGGTACTAACAATGTATGTGAGGTAGTATCTCGGTGAGTGCAATTCCACCTTTCAATTATAGTGTTTTTTGTTTGTATCACCTGAAGAAGAACCCAAACTTTGTTTTATTCTAGCTGAACATATCAATATGCCCCTGTGTTCTCAAGCTATTGTGTTTGCACATAAACACACCCTTATATCATGGCTTAATTATTTGGGAGAAAAATTTACCTTTTCATCAAAGAACCATCTGTTGCTGATTTGCTAGGTACCATTTTCGGTCCAAAGTAATTGAGTTTGCAAAATATGAGGATCGCGTTCTGTCAACGGATTTGAGTTTGGGAGGTATCAACTTTCAATATTTTGGATGTTACCAGACAGTCTAAACCGAATCATTAATGGCTTTCGGTCGTAGCTTAAGACTATTTTAATAATCACATTTTAATTTTTTTATACTTAACGGTCAGGTTGACAAAATTTTTCGAGTTCTTAGGATGCTTAAAGTGCTTGTGACTCAAAGTAATAAAATTACAAGAAGTGGTCTAAAAAATGATGAGGCACATGCACACTTTTTTACGGTATAAACTTTGATCTTTAGAGTAAGTATTTGTAACTCAATAAAAAAGGTTTCGTCAAAATTCATTCAAAGAGTGGTTTTTTTTCAGTTTATGCTCATTTTTGGTCTAAAATAACTTCATTAGAAGTTTCTGGTAAAAATTGGGTTCGGATATTTTATCAGCACACGCACAGTGATGTATCGACCGTTTAAAAAAGACATTTCTGTTACCAAACTCTTCCCAAAAATGCTTCGGTCATTCTGTAAGATTGAAATTCTTTGATCTTTGAAATTCGCAATTTTCAAGAGTTTCGAAATTAACCAGAAAATTTTAATTCAAAATGTATAGGACTGATGTATAGGACTGAGGACCAATCTTGTCCATCCATATATTTAAAACGCGAAGCCTTTTCTTTTCCGCTAATTTTAGCGTAAGTACTTCTACTGGACCGATTTTGATGATTTCTTTTTAAATTGAAGCTCTTGACCCACAGATATGTCACCACTAATTTTTTTCTCAAAATTATTAATTTCATACATTGTTTTATATTTTATAATGTATATAATAAAATAATCAATTTTATAATTTAAAATAATCCAATTTTAAAAATTATAAATGAGAATAAATGTAGATAGTATTTGGTTTTATCCGATACGGCACACATTATACATTTGGTCGTGGTGATAAAATTTTTAATACTTTTATTCGACCAGTACGTTTCTAATACGCGATATGGTCAGGTTGGTGTGTATACATTTGGTCGTGGTGATAAAATTTTCAATACTTTTATTCGACCAGTACGTTTCTAATACGCGATATGGTCAGGTTGGTGTGTGCATTTTTAATTACGTTTCGTGCTTTTGTGAATTTTGGATTTTTGAGATGGTTTTGTATGTTGCCCTCTTTGGCTTAGTTATCTTTAAGGTTAGTTTTCTTATTTTTTTTATAAAATAGTCATAGCTCATTCATATCTTCAAAAACTTCGTCGATTTCGACGGGGATGACCGCTATTTTTTTTTAAATTGAAACTGTCGACCCCCAGATATTATGTCAGCACTAATTATTTTCTTCAAATTACCAATTTCATAAATTTTTTTAAAATAATAAATTAACAAACAATCATCGGTGTAGGAAGTAAGTGCATTATAATAATTTTTGAAAATTTCATTTTTCTAACACATTCATCTCTACAACTACTTCGTCGAATTTCGACGGGGTTATTTATAAAATATACCAAGTTACAACTTCTTCAACTTAGCTTTTATTGCTTTCGATTTTATCGTATATTATCTTTTGTCTGCGGAACTTGATGACACCAAATTTCTAAGAACGAGTCTTGTTTATTTACTACTTTGTGCATTGCGATTGTATAATCTCTACTTACAGTCAGTCTCACAATTATTGGCCACCCTGCTATAATTCTAGCACAAATTGTGGATGCAATAACCTTCATAAAACCTCCTTCCTAAATTGAGGGGTAACTTTATTTTGCCAACAAGTAGTAAATCAACAACCTCCCCTTCTGTCCCTTTGCAGTTGTTGGCTAATAATCACCCTATCGTATAGCCACAGTGGCCAATAATTGTGAGGCTGACTGTACATCCTGCATCACTACATACATGTAATATTTTGCCAGTAAGGTTTTATCTAGCCGAATTTATTGTCGGAAGATTAGAAATTATAAATATGGGCTCTTAAATTTTTTGTGGCGTAGTGCTCATGCTCACAATTATTCACAAAGAACGTGGTTACGCCAGTGTAATTAATAAAAATTGAACTATCAACATAATTACTAACTTATTCTATTTCGATTATATGAAAATCCAATTTAATATTAGGTATTTAAATCAGTTTAGAACAATTAAAATCGTAAACAATTGATTTATAATAAATAGTAACTTACCAAATGAATAATCGAATTATTTCGTTGTATTTCTTTCTCAGATAATGTAATGAATTTTTGATTTATACTCTGCAGTTCTTTTTCGAGACAATTAAATTTATTTAAATCTTCCATTTTAAAATTGAACCTTCTTTCTACTTAATTTTTTAAATAGTTATTATTCACTTCGTCTCAGACGTCATCAAACATCTGCATCTCACCTATTCACAAACGCGTATGTTGAGTTGAAATGTTGATTGTTGTGTTGATCTGCTTATTGATGCAGGTGGGACGGGGAAGTACAGCGTTAAAGTTATGTAACACACGAATATGCGCAATGAAAAATGTCATATATAGGTACTTAACTTATGTACCCAATCGGCGACGACGCGACGCCACGTTGGCGGAAAAGGGGGCGCTCATCCCCCTTGAAAAACGGTCCACAATAATATGTGATACATAATACCTGTAAAATTTTTGCTTAAATATTGTTCCAAAATTTCCTAAACAATAAATTTTTCAACACCGCTTCTTGTGAAGGCTTCTAGAGTTCTAGAAGACGATACGATGGTCAGTTTCATGTAAAATGTAAACAATCAACTGTATTCTTCAAGTGTTGTTGTTATTTTCGAACATATTTATACAGTGTGTTCATGAAAACAGTTTACAATAGCTAACTTTTTTATTACCGAAGATACGAATACGGTTAAAATTAGTAAAATTATAGTACTTGTTTTCGTGGTTTTAGTAATGTAGTTGAAAAAACGGAAAAAGATTTAGTTAGAAAATAATATAAAGATACAGGAATATGTAACTTTTTTTAAAATAGAATACTCTATATATTTTTAGATATTTGGATTCCTCAAACATTTCTCTATATAAAAGTATTAAGGTACTTTATCAAAATATTTAGAAATAACCGAGTTACAGCTCATTTTGTGGTCAGGTATGCTGCGAGTTACACGACCGTTCACGAAACAGTTTACAATAGCTAACTTTTTTATTTATGAAGTTACAAATTCGGTTAAATTAGTGAAGTTGTAGTATTTTGTCGTCTTCATTTAGCTGGGTAGTTGGAAAATCGGAAAACGGCCTAGTTGCCGAGATATGCCAATATGTCACTTTTTTTAAATTGAACACCCTGTATATTTTTGGAGACTTGGATTCCCCAAACTTTTCTCTGTATAAAAGTATAATACATAGCACTTTATCAAAATATTTAGAAATAACAGAGTTATAGACCGGGTTCTGAAGGGAAGTGAGTATGCAAAATATGAGGACCGCGTTCTGTCAACGGATTTGGGTTTGGGAGATATCAAAGTTTAATATTTTCGATGTTGCCGGACAGTCTTATGGGGCAATCATTAATGGTGGGCGCTCAAAGTCTTAAGACATGTTGAAAAATCACATTTTAATTTTTTTCTACTTAACGGTTAGGTTGACGAAATTTTGCAACAGAGATAATTTATGTAAAATTGAAATACGAACAAAATGATGTATTTAAATGTTTAAATAGTAAAAGTGGTGACGAAGAAGAATAATTTTTCATAATTTTGCGAAGTAACAGCAATTTTTTTTTCTTAAACGGTTGATAATATCACGGTGTATGTGCTGATAAGATTTCCGAACCCAATTTTGACTAAAAGGCACTTTTAATGTAGTTTTCTTAGACCACAAAGAGCTTAAGCTGAGAGCAACCCACTCCTTGAATGAATTTTGACGAAATTGTTTTTATTGAGTTCTCAATACCCTAAAGAACAAAGTTTATACTGTAAAAAAGTGTACATTTGCTTCATCATTTTTTTAAACCACTTCTTGTGAATTCAATTTTCAAAATTTTAAAAATAAGCTGAAAAAGAAGGTTTTTCTAAAAATTTTTTTTTTCGCTAAACTTCATTTTTAGTTACTAATTATCAAAAGAGTAAGCATTTGCACCCAAAATTTTGAAAAAACAGCGTCTTTTTCAGCTTATTTTTAAGATTTTGAAAATTGAATTCACAAGAAGTGGTTTAAAAAAATGATGAAGCAAATGTACACTTTTTTACAGTATAAACTTTGTTCTTTAGGGTATTGAGAACTCAATAAAAACAATTTCGTCAAAATTCATTCAAGGAGTGGGTTGCTCTCAGCTTAAGCTCTTTGTGGTCTAAGAAAACTACATTAAAAGTGCCTTTTAGTCAAAATTGGGTTCGGAAATCTTATCAGCACATACACCGTGATATTATCAACCGTTTAAGAAAAAAAAATTGCTGTTACCAAACTCTTCGCAAAATTATGAAAAATTATTCTTCTTCGTCACCACTTTTACTATTTAAACATTTAAATACATCATTTTGTTCGTATTTCAATTTTACATAAATTATCTCGGTTGCAAAATTTCGTCAACCTAACCGTTAAGTAGAAAAAAATTAAAATGTGATTTTTCAACACGTCTTAAGACTTTGAGCGCCCACCTTTATTGATTGCCCCATAAGACTGTCCGGCAACATCGAAAATATTAAACTTTGATATCTCCCAAACCCAAATCCGTTGACAGAACGCGGTTCTCATATTTTGCATACTCAATTACCTTGGGCGCCTGCTCTATTATAGCGCATTCCGTTATTTTGTATTGTAGAGACTTTAAAAGACTTTATAAGACTTAAAGTGTCTTGTTTTCCATGGCAATCTAGAATTTTGTATTCTTTTTTAAGAATACAAATTCTTATGTATAAATAATTTGTTAGCAGGTAGCAGGGGTGGTGGGGTGTTTACGTTGATTAAGTTAAGAGGGAACATGAAGTCTTGAAAACGGTGAAGTCGGAAGATGTGTTTGATGTAATCATAATTAGGACCAGGGCTGGGCAAAATACATCTATTAGTGTATTTCAAATACAAAATACAAAATACTCGAAACACAGTATTTGAAATACAAAATACAAAATACTTTTACATTTTCAACCAAAATACAAATACAAAATACAGTATTTCAAATACAAAATACAGTATTTCAAATACAAAATACAGTATTTCAAATACAAAATACATTTTAATTGCGCGCATGCGTATTTATACGAATTTTGAATAAATTTGACAAGTTTTATTCCTCTGCGCATTCGCGCAAAAGAAATTCTTCAATAAGCATTCAAACTTTCGGACTGTAAATTGGCCTCTATTTTATTTTATTGTCATCTTTTTCTGTTTTTTTTTAAATTTTATAAAATTTTCCGTCTAAAATTGCAAACAAAATTTTCTTTTATGTTACGCGCACATGAATTTCACCATATGTATTTGAAATACAAAATCATTAAATATTTTGTATTTCAAATACAAAATACTAAATACTTTATGAAAAATCTTTAAAATACTAAATACAAAATACAAATGTATTTCAAATACTGTATTTCAAATACATGTATTTTGAGACTGCCCAGCCCTGTCTGTAATAGCTCGACCTCTCATATAACGCAGTATTGTGAGCAGGAATCCGCAAATGCCGCTGCTGTCTAGTATTCATCACATAATTATCCTTAGCATAACAATCTCTATTTTGTGGAAAAAGACTATCACTATTATAAACAAACACAGACAATTTATATAAATACAGTGAAACCACAGTCATAATGTTCATCTCTCTAAATCTACCTCTACAAGATTCACTGTAAGACACACCAAGCATAAAACGTATAATTCTTTTCTGAATCTTAAACACCCTCTCAACATTCTCCTGAGTGTACCAAAACATGATGCCGTAGCTTACAACAGGTTGCACATACGAAAGATAATACAACTTCAAACTACTAAGTGACAACTGATCTCTAAGTATTTTGATTACATAACAAGCAATATTTACCCTTTTTATAATGTTACATGTGTTTTCATAGAATTTCAACTTATTGTCTAACGTAATTCCTAAAAACTTAACACTCTCCCTTACAGGCAAAGATTTACCATTTGCCGCCACAAACACACTCACATCGCTGCTCTGTTTGAACGTCACAACAGTTGTTTTATCGGAGTTCAGCCTTAATTTATTTCTTTCGCACCAGGTAACCATCTGTGAGACCAAATGCGTACCAACTTCAGACAATCTGTCAACCGAGTCTTCTGATATAATGCAGGACGTATCATCGGCATATTGGCACAAATCACCACCACTCACGTGTTCAGTCAAATCGTTGATAAATAATAAAAATAAGATAGGCCCCAGAATTGATCCCTGGGGCACTCCACTTTTGATTGACGTTTTCGACGAAAAAGCTGTTGTTATTTTTTTACTATTTTCACCACTGATAGTTATTATTTGGCTTCTTTCCCTTAGGTACGAAGCCACCAGGTTCGACGAGACTCCTCTAAAACCATACACGCTCAGCTTGCTCAGCAGTATTTGGTGATCTATACAGTCAAAAGCCTTAGACAGGTCAAAATACAATCCCAACATCTTCGCTCCCTGATCAAGGCCTCTTCCTACAGTATTCATGCACTCGAAAATTGCAGTCTCTGTCGATCTGTTTGCCATGAAACCATGCTGGTTAGCCGATAAAATTTTATTCTTTGTGAGATGATTTACTATTCTTTGGTAAATAATTTTTTCGAAGATTTTAGAAAAAGTAGAGAGTAATGAAACAGGTCTGTAACTATTTGGGTCCGTTTTACAACCTTTTTTATAAATTGGAAGGACTTTTGCAACTTTTAGCAGATCAGGAAAGACGCCACTGGACAAGCACGAATTTATGATTTCGCACAAAGGTTGAGAGATCACCGACGCGACTTTCTTAACTATGGTAGCAGGCACACCATCCAGGCCACACGATAACTTTGAAGGTAGTTTTGCTATTACTTCTTCTATCT
Organism: Malthinus seriepunctatus; assembly: GCA_963924605.1. Classification (NCBI taxonomy): domain Eukaryota; kingdom Metazoa; phylum Arthropoda; class Insecta; order Coleoptera; family Cantharidae; genus Malthinus; species Malthinus seriepunctatus. Next base: position 18,064,654 of record OZ004603.1, read on the forward strand.
CAAACGGATCAGTAGGAGCGAGATATAAGGTGTCGGCTATTTTTGCGCTTTTTGTATGTTGTAAATTACAAACACCGATCGCCTGCATCTCTGCAGCGCAAGCAAGATAAAAATTACTAAATTCCTGAGCGACCTCCTGCGCATCGCTTATCTCTTGCTCACCCTTTTTTAAGGTGACTTTAGGAATTGAGCGATCTGGCCCAACAATCTCATTAAATATACCGAAAATGGTTTTAGTTTTATTACTAGAGGCATTTATTCTTACATCATTATTCTGACGTCTCGTCGTTGAAATCGCCTTCCTAAAAGCCTTTTTTTGCTTTTTATAGTGTTCTAGTACGGCATCACTGTTTGTAGATAAATATATCTTGTATAAATCCTTTAGATTCTGGGACCACCTCTTCACAAAAGCACTCGAAATATATTCTCCCCTTTTCTCTACCATACGTTTGTTTTTTAGTGGAAAAGCCAAATTAAAATTATAATTAAATATGTTGTAGAAAATTAGATATTTTCCATTTACATCATCTTCATTTGCTTGGTACACCTCATCCCACCTTTCGGCTTCCATCATATCTGTAAATCTCGAACAGTTTTCCTCGTTATAGCAGCGAATTTGTTTGTACACCGCATCCTTTTTGACAACCTCTGCCTTTATCTCCAGGCACTGGGCAAAGTGGTCCGATAGATAAGACTTTAAAACTGACGCCCTATTTTCATCAGCGGGTAGATTTGTAAATATATTATCTATAACAGTACCTCCATCTCTGCCAATTCTGGTAGGATCCCTTATCGTAGGCTTCAACCCATATGCTTCACACAAATTTACCAAGTTCATAGCTTCCCTCTTCATATTATCAACCATCAGATTCACGTTGAAGTCACCAGCCAGTATCACTCGTCTAGTACTTGAACTCCTAAATACATCCTCCAGAAGGGAACTGAGGGAGTCATAAAACATAGAAAAATCGCCAGTGGGAGCCCTATACACCACTATTAATAATATCTTCATATTAGCAAGGTTAACCCTCTTACAGCAATATTCAAAATGTTTTTCGATAGGTGCCCCCACAAGTTTAACATCACTAACAATTACATTTTTCCTTACATATATACATACACCACCGCCTCTATTTACTGAACGGCAATATCCACTTACTAGTTTATATTCTGGGAACCTATACAGAGGCAATTCATCCTGCTGCAGCCAGTGTTCGGATAGGCAAAATACTGCCGGCTTAATTTCGTCAATATAAATATTGAATTCGTCCACTTTGTTTCTAATGCTTCGAACGTTCATATGCACTAACTTAAAACCGAAGCCGTCCAGTAATATGTTTGGATCGGAAATCTCCTTTCGCCTCTCCTGAATTATACTGTTTTCCCTAAAGTTTCGTTTACAATTTGTTTCTTCGTTGGTCACGAAAAAACTTAAATCTTGCTATAATTAAATTGTCGGGCCAGATTTCAGGGTTTAAAATGGTTTCCATTAGCTCATAATCATAGCCCACCTTAAAGGACTTTTATTTGACACTATTTTCGGTTAACAAAACGCTTCCGGTTAAACCGGAAATTAAAGAGATATTAAAATTTTTAGAAACGCCCTGTATATTTTTAAATATCTTTAAAGCTCGTAAAATTGGCTATTACACGATACCAAACACTTTATATTTTGACTTCCGGTTTAACAGGAAATGGGATCAAATTTCTTAATTTAAATAGAACACACTTTGTATTTTCAATATTTTGAAAGCTCGTAAAATTAGCTTTCTGAAGATATATAATAATGTATATTTTCTCTTCAATTTATGTCAAATTAAAAAAAAATTAATTAGATTTTAGTTTATACCCAAAAATTCTGCTTACACGCAGAAATTCTATGTTCGATCCCGGACGAAAGCAATTTAAAAAAAAAATTTTTTTCAATTAATTTTTAAAATAAATTTAATACTAAAACAACGGATGTGGCCATACGAAGAACTTTTTCCTGTCCGTCAAATATTATAATTTTTTTTATTAAAATTTAATTAGATAATATCTTATAAATGATACATTAAAGAAAATTTTAAACTTTTAAAGAAGTGCACAAAAAATATGTAACAAGAAAAAGTTCCTCGTGTGGCCACATCCGCTGTTTCGAAAATTTCAAAAAAATTTCTATAAAAAGCTAATTTTAGGCAAAAGGGTATTCTTTATAAAAAGTTCTGCTTCTTGAGAAACCTCAGATAATTTAGTTTACATGTTTTATTTTTTTTCATTTGTTCAATGAACTATTGAGTTTTTTCGACGCTGTGTAACGTGTGTAACAAGTTCAAACTCAAATTTTAAAATTGATTCTGCGGTTTCTCAAGAACCAAAACTTTTTATAAAGAATACATTTTTGCTTAAAATTAGGTTTTTCTTCAAACGTCAAAAAAAGTTGACATTTTGTTACAGAACAAGTAAGGTTAAAATTCTACTTTTACATTCTAGGAGGTAAAAGTGAACTTTTACCTTCTAGGAGGTAAAAGTAAATTCTAACCCTAAATATTTTTAGGGTTACATTTTAATAATTTTTATTTTTGGTGTTTCTAAGTTTTACCTTTGAAGAAAAAGTTAAATGTTTCATGTTCTCAACTTCGTTTCGTCTGACAAGCCCTACTGACTAGCCTAAAAAAAGTGACATTTTTACTCCTAATCAAACAATATACTATTTTTACTAAAACAAACTGCAAAAATTAAAAGAAGGAAGCTTTTTTACTTGAAAATTTCTTTTTAATATTTCTGCATATTTATGAGTTTGAAGAGAAGCAAAACTTTTTATAAAGAATACTTTTTTTTACCTAAAATGAAAAATTTTTATTGTATTGATATATTAATATACCGGGTGATTAGCACCAAACCTGGCCATAGGGCGACTTAACATTACGCTAATTTCCAAAATATATGAATTGCCATGAAATATATTTCTTTAAATCTCACACTGACAGTTTAAAATTTCCTAAAAAAATCGCTATTGCCGGATTTGGTAACCACGGCAATTCATATATTTTTGGAAATATGCATAATGTTAAATTGCCCTATGGCCAGGTTTGGTGCTAATCACCCGGTATGTATATAATATATGTATATATACACTGCTTCAATAAATTAACGCACCAACCTACATTAAAGAAAAAAAATTACTCACAGAATGCTTTTTTTATCCAGTTAAGTATGTAGTATCAAAGTTAAGAATTTAAACTAAATGTCGAACGAGTTTTAAAGGCTTTAAGTGGTAAAGTAACAAGTAATAAATAGCAATAAACAATAGTCTAAGAAACGACGGAAGAATTGACCATTGAGGATCGCTAAAAAAATGTATGACGATCAAATTTAATTCGTTTTAAATAAGGCCAGTTAATAAAAATCCGAAGTTACCAACACATAGTTCCAGGAATTCAAATTGAAAATTGCAAATAACGTTGATTTTGCGATAATTTTGGACAAATCTGCTACTTTTCAACGTTATTTGCAATTTTCAATTTTAATTCATGGAACTGTGTGTTGCAAACTTCTGAATTTTATTAACTACCCTTATTTAGAAACAATTAAATTTGATCATCCGATATTTTTTTTGCGATTCTCATTGGCCAATTCTTCCGTCGTTTCTTAGACTACTGTTTATTGCTACTTAACTTGTTACTTTACCTCTTAAAGCCTTTAAAACTTGTTCAGCATTTAGTTTAAATTCTTAACTTTGATACTACATACTCAACTGGATAACAAAGGTATTCTGAGGAATCTTTTTTATTTAATGTAGGTTGGTGCGTTAATTTATTGGAGCAGTGTAGTATTGATACATTAATAAATCAAATTAGGAGCAACACATTTAGGCATACTTTCTAAGCGTTGCTTAGCGTTAAGGCTTGATTATACAGAAAAAATTAACAACTAACAACTAGAGAATTAGAGAAAAATATGTTTTTTGCACAATCGTGTTCTATTCTGTACTTACCAACAATGTTTATACTAATAGAAAGTTGATTTTACCAAAAACCATTGTATGTGTCCATACACTCAGAGAAAAAGCAATGATAAAATTAACCAGATTTAATTGTTATTTAACAATTTTATTAAATTTAGTATATTTAAACGAAACCTGGTTTAATTTTAACAATTTGTAATTGTAGATTCAATCAACCCAAAATTGTAAAACATAAAATGTTACACTGACAATGATAAGAGTTCTTTTTACTATAACATTTGGCAATTGAACAATTTATTATTCCTTTTTACTGATGTTCGTTGTGTTTTAACATTTAATTGTGGTGTACCAAAATAGCTTAATAATAACAACCCACAATTATTAGTTAAATAATGAGATTTATAGGTTGTGTGACATTTTATCGTGGTACTTTTTACAATTTTTCAGAAGCTACAACGGCATAGTTAAATTATACAAAATATTAGGTATAATAACATTTCAATAGTTCTTTTATTAAAATTTCTTGGTCATCTTTATCCTTATTCTGTTCTTTTTAACTATTTAAATAGTAGCTTATCAAAAACGTGGTAGACTTAACCGATAACTTAGTTTAATGTTACCTTTGCTTTTTTGCAATTATGCAAAAAGAAAATGGTCGCAACAGTCTGCAAGGAAGTTTTGTGTGTTAAGGTTTGTGATTGTTGGTTATTTTTATAAATAAAATAAAATGGAAAATTTAGGCAAGGTTTTCGATACTCTATATAATAGTAGTGCTGGATATATATTGATAAATAACAACTTGATTGATTTATCGATTACGAAAGACGACTTATTACAACTTTTAACGTCCTGCTTTGACTCTTTATTTGAAGAATTCGTAGGTAAGTAATAATAATTAAAAGTAGTGTGTACTAATCTATTTACATAAGCACATAACATTATGCTGCGAGATATCTTAAATTTGAACTTAGTCAATTATTTTATTCCAGCGCAAGAAATCACAGAGATTAAAGTATTTAAGAGAAAAAGATCTTGACGAACTCTTGGAAGATACAAAACTGGATTTAAAAATTGAATTTCGCCATTTCCTAACCAAGTGGCAATTAGAAAATGTTGAAAACAGCATTTAAAAACGATGTACAGAAACCTTAACCTTACTAAATTTTTTATTCGATAATTATAATTGACCATTATTAAAACATTCTCAAGGATTTAATTTGGTAAGTTCTATGTGTATATCTGGTATTCTAACTTTTAGCAAACATTATTTTTTAGATCGATATAGATTTCCACAAAATTTATCTAGAGAAATGTTATGGATTAATGAAAAAGTGGCTAACTTATAAAAACAAGTTGATTGATATTTTGAACGCTAAAGTCAAAGACAAGCAAAACTTGAAACTACTGAGATATTTAAATATTACTAATTCCAATGAAGGTAAATCAGTTTTTAAAATTTTTATCTAATGGCTAACAATTTTTTTCTTGTTTATAGCTGTGAGTGATATTATTATTGCCATCCTTATACATGCGTTATTACCACCCTCTGTCAAACATAGGTGCAAAGAAAACTACAAGAAAATCATTCTTAATGTAATAATTCAAGATTCCCAAGATTCCATGTTTTTACATGTGAAAACTGTAAATGATTTCGAGAACCAAGTAGAAGAATTAAGAAAACAACCAAGTCAGAGAAACGAAACGCTGCAGCCAGTTGTAGCGGTAGGAGTAGATAGTATTTCTATATAGTATAAGTATTTCTAACTACTACTGTTGGGTTCCTCTAAAGATAGTTATGTACGAATAAGTCAGTACCTAAGTGTTCAAAAACCGGTTTCAAACAATGAAAGCAGTTAAATTGTGGAATTTTATGGATCCATAACGTTAGAGAAACTCGACATAGTATTGATACAGTAAAATATAAATTTTCAAACTGTTTAAGTGCCGTTGACGCTTGCTTTAAAACATTTCATGTCTTAAATTTAAAATATCCTTTAAGTTGTATTAACACCTGGACCTTTTTCAAAAAAAAATTCTATGCCATCCATTTAGCAGAAGACGAATCATCATCTAATTTGCTTTGTTTATTGACCGATTTAAATTGTTAATAATTTCCACAAATTGCCCGAATGTTTCAAGTGTAAAGAATCCGAAAAATCCGGATAAATTTTCGTAATTGATGAACTTGTTAATGCATTTTAAATGTTTTCACGGTTTCAGTTCTTGTGACAATTTTCGATCATACTACTGGTGATAACAGTGTGGAGGAAGAAATAAATACTAAAAATTTCGATATTAATGCAATCAAAAAATATCTGTTGTGTCAACACAAGACTTTCCGATTGAGTTGATTATTCTTAAGACCAAAACAGTTAGAAAACAAAAGAATACTGAACATTTTTATAATCACTGAATAAAAATAAATAAACGTCAAAATTTTTTGACAAATGTCAAATTTTTTGACAACTGTCAAATTTTTTGACAACTGTCAGAAACGTCAGCTGCCAAATATTATTAGATATTTGATTGCGTAAAAACTCCTTTTAAAACAAAATAATGTTAAAAAATTTTATATCATTGAATAGAGAAAAAAATTCTCTATCGGATGATTTAAAAAAAATTATATAGTGCTATTTAAAAAAAACAAAATTTCCTTAATTGCACACCCCCTAGCGGACCGATTTTGAACAAACTCCTTTCTGCACTCCGTTGTTATCTGATAAGACCTTACGCCAAATTTCAAGTCAATCGGTTCGGTCGTTTCAGAGATTTCGTGGGGAACTACATCCACACACACACACATACACACACACAGACTTTTTTCTAAAAATGGTCTAGATCGTTTCGGGGGACCTCAAAACAGATATATCCGGTGTTATCTCAAAATTTTTTTTTTACCCTATTACAATACTTTCCTTTAATACCTTAAGGTATCGGAAAGTAATACTATTGAATCGTACGCTTTGCTGTTTGCAGCTAAGCTTTATACTAATTCAAATTTTGCTAGAAAAGATGTTGAAGAAATACTTAAAGATTTAATTAATAACTTACTAAATACAATTACGTCATCTCTAGAAATTGTTTTCAAGAATAATGATGATAAACATAAGGATATTACTGAAATCCTGGACTTTTTCAAAGATCCGTTTCAGCAATTCGATACTTTTCATAAATTTATAAAAAAAATTAACCAAGCAAGACTTTACACAAAGAACCTAAAAATTTTGATATTAATAATATGAAATTGGTCAAGTTATAATTAACAGTTCTCCTTGCTTAGATTCAAAACCATCAAGTAGAGGAGCATTGATACCCCTGAGGTTTCAACTTTCAAAAATTTTTGAGTCTCCTAATGTTTTAAAAGACACTCTTGAAAATATTTGGAAAATCTTAATAAAGAAAATATAAAATAGAACTTTATTTGCTCTCCAAAAATTGCAAATTGTATCGAATTGAAGACTTATTTGTAAAAAATAAAGATTTATATTTTGTTTGTTTAAAATACAAATTAGGAAAGTTCTGTAATCATTTCCAATCTTATCAGGTACTAGATTGTACTAAATGCTACTTTGTATTCTCACATACTTTAACTATTAATGCTCCTGTTCATGTTTACGTTTCTCAAAATGGAAATGAGTACATTCCTCCAAAATATTTTTAAGTCGAATTTTTTAAATTATGTAGTTATGTACTTATACCTTACTGTAAGTATTATATCTTGTTAAGAACTTTGTTTTTCTTGCATTTTGTATTTGTATGTTATATTTTAATAAAAAATTGATCACAAAATTCCTCTTTTTTAATAAATAATTTTAACAAGCGTAATTGTTAAAGACACAGTAAATAATAGTTATCTAACCTTCCTTTTAAGAATTAGAACCACCAATATTGTTATTTAACATAAAAAATGTAAGAAGCCATTGAAATTGTTAATTTACCATAAAATTGTTAAAACTTGGTCAAGTAACCATAATTATAGTTCCTGAACTATACAGCATAATTACTGAACCACTTTTACTTTGCAAACAAACCTATATATTGAAAGACAACTATGCACATGTAATTCAACAATTTTAATGATTGAATCTAACATTTACAAGTTAAACGCTCCTTTAACAATTTTGTCTTGGTTATTAATACCATGAAGCAAGCTTGACGCATTTTCATATCCTGTTTTTGGTTGATTTTACCAATCTTTTTCTTTGAGTGTAGAAACAATAAAATAATGATTTCGAAATATTTAACCAAAAGCACAAGGGTGGTAAGTGAAACAGATGTTTGAGCTATTTGTTACTTTTATTCTTGTTACTGGGACAACATTGTTCTCCAGCGGTTACTATTTTGAATAAACTTTAAAATTATTTACAACTAGTGTCAGTTTACAAAATGAATTTATTGTTAGTTATTTTTCACGATTGTGCAAAAAATAGTATGCAATACTCGGGTCGTTAAGTGCTTTTCTTAACAAATCTCGAAAATTAGAAAAACTCGACCCTACGGGTCTCGTTTTGCTAACATTTTCTGGATTTGTTAACTATGCACTTACCGACCATGTATTGCAATGTACTATTATGTAAATAATTTTATTTATAAATGTGTACAATGCTATAAATTAATCTGCGAGTACCTAAAGTTCATTTATTATTATATTTAAATTCACCGCAATTTTTATGTCATTTTATTGGCTCTTACATGCCTATGGCGTGGCGGTGCGCTAAATCAATACTCGCGTGCTCCAGGTGCTTTGTGAATGCTTTTTATAGTGCCGGTTGTAAATTATAAGTGTCCAGTCACCACAGACCACATCTTATATCAAAAATAAACGAAAGAATAAGTAATGGAAACGAGCATTAAAGAAGAAATCCAAGATGAGGCTCTTGAGCTTGACAATAATTCACATAACCTCAACAATTTTGGTAAGCATCAACTTAATATTAAGGTATCAATTATTGTTGTAACAAACAAAATTTCAGATGTACTAAACATTAAAGAATCGTGTGAAAGTGATCTTAAAGAAGTTGGTAAGAATATTTTTAATTGTTATAAATAGTAGCGTATGTAGGACATAAGGTTTATTGTTTTATTCACTGTCCGTATGAATTTTTTTTAATTGTGCTGATAAGTGCTTGTTTATGGGGATGATATAGAGATTTCTTTTCATAAACTAAATACCATGTTAAATAAATAAAGCTACGGTACACAATCTTAATTACGAATATGTAACTGTGTGTGCCCGATATTAAAAGAAGTATCGAGAACATTGATATTAATAGAATATCTTCGTTTTTCTTACGGTTTCCGAGCTTCCCATGCGTACACTGGAATTTGAAACAGTCTGTACACGGTGATTTGTTTAAGTTATACCAACAGTGGCACCTCGGAAACGGTAAGAGTTCCGTTACGAAATTGGTTAAGTTAGCATAAAGTTGCGTATTTATACGGTTATGTTCTGTTACTTTATGTTAATTTTTACCATTAAAAATAACAAACAAATTTGGTTTTTGCAAGTTCACTAGAAAATAGAATTAAATGAAATTATTATTTATAAAATTAAGTGATCGTTACAGTAAATTAATCGTATTTGCTGATAAGGTTGCATTTCAAAAACTTAAAAAACTCAGGTTTGTTCGTTATTTAGTATCTACATTTTACCAGGGATCTAAATTTGTATAAAAATACAGGATGTTCATGCCAAGGAGCCACTATTGCTGTATCTGTTGAATGCTGAAGATACGAAATCGGTAATTTATTTTTCATTTTAGGACAAATCTCATATGACCTTTTATACTCTAAATTCAGTGTTCTCTTCGAATACATAAAAATATATAGGGTGTTCCATTTTAAAAAAAGGTATTTTTGTGAGTATCTTGAAAATTAGATGCTCAATTATTTTTTTGTGTTGACCATCGCAATCAGCGGAATAAGTTTTACTACTTTACTAATTAAACCATCTTCGTATCTTCAATATTAACGGATATAGCAATAGTGGCCCACTTCTCGCGAACAACCTGTATGTTGTTTTCGGGTGGTTGCACTTACATTGCTCACAGACCCAGTGCCACTCGAAAGCGCCAATGGTGAATCGAAACATAACCTAGAAAGGATGTGCAAATTTTGATTGATTGAGGTAGCCGATACTTGGTGAAAGTCGATAAAATATATATTCATTAAATTAAACAAAGGCTAAACAATTGTATATTGCTTCTTATTTATTAAATTAATAAGTATAAAAGTTGCCATGCAGTAGTCGAATTTGGACAAGAACACTGATTCATTTTATGAAAAAAATAATAGGTCGATGAGATAAGAGGTCGAGTTTGGTATCGTTTAATACCCCTTTTTAACCTCCTGAAATTGGTTTCCCAAAGTAATCCAGTTTCAAATTAAGAACGAAAAACGAAATGTTCAGTTTTCTTGCATTATCTCAGTAATTTGAATTCTTGAATTGTCTAAACGAATTCCTAAAACTCATCAAAATACCCAACTTTTTGCTTATTTAACCAACTTTGCTAGGGCTGCGTCCTAACGCTCAGGCTTCTTGTATAGTATACTGATTATACATGTTTTCAGGTTCAATTAAAATAGAAGAATGTGTTCTGACAGAATATATTAAAGAAGAAAAAGAGGAGCAGTATACAAAAAAGGAAAAGAAGAAGAAATTAAAAAAAAACTTAAAAGCGAGTCAAAAGTATTTTTGTTACAATTGCGATTTTAAGTGTTCAAAAAAGCGTAGCCTAATAAATCATGTTTCCAAACATAGAGACAAAAAACCGTTTCAATGTAATATATGTGAATATAAAGGTGCACGGAAATGGGGTTTAATGAATCACATAATGACGCACACAGGTGAAAAGCCTTATCAGTGTATTACATGTGAATTTAAATGTGCACGAAAAGATAATTTAAAGAATCACATGAAGATACACACTGGTGAAAAGACACATCAGTGTAATATATGTGAATATAAATGTATAGGGAAAGGACCTTTACAGGCCCACATGATGATACACACAGGTGAAAAGCCCCATCAATGTAGTCTGTGTGAATATAAATGTGCCGAGAAACGACAATTAAAGAGACACATGATGATACACACAGGTGAAAAACCCCATCAATGTAATCTATGTCAATTTAAATGTGCACAGAAAACAAGTTTAAAGATTCATATGACGACACACACAGGTGAAATGTCCTATCAATGTTATATATGTGAATATAAAAGTGCACAGAAAATTAATTTAAGGATTCACGTGATGACACACACAGGTGAAAAGCCCTATCAGTGTAATATATGTGAATTTAAATGTAGACGAAAAGAGAGTTTAAAGCTTCATATGAAGATACATACAGGTGAAACGCCATATCAATGTAATGTATGTGAATTTAAAAGTGCACAGAAAGCTAATTTAAGGACTCACATGAAGATACACACAGGTGAAAGGCCTTATCAGTGTAATATATGTGAATTTAAATGTAGACGAAAAGAGAGTTTAAAGCATCATATGAAGATACATACAGGTGAAAAGCCTTATCATTGTGATATATGTGAATATAAATGTAACGATAATAGAATATTAACGGTACACTTAAGGAAACACACAGGTGAAAAGCCTTACCAATGTAATATATGTGAATTCAAAACTTCCCATAAACCAAGATTAAATCAACACATAATGATGCACACCGGTGAAAAGCCTCATCAATGTAGTATATGTGAACATAAGTTTTTGCGGAAAGCACATTTGAAAAATCATATGAAGACACACACAGGTGAAAAACCTCAACGATGTAGTATATGTGAATATAAATGTGTACAGAAAGCAGATTTAAAGAAACACATGATGCTACACACAGGTGAAAGGCCTTATCAGTGTAATGTATGTGACTATAAATGTACACGAAAAGACGGTTTAAAGAATCACATGATGTTACATACAGGTGAAAGGCCTTATCAATGTTATATATGCAAATATGAATGTATACTTAACAAAAATTTAAAGAAACACATGAAGATACATACAGGTGTAAAGCCTGATGAATGTTAAATATGTGAATATTATAAATGTACACAAAAAGAAAATTTAAATAGCCACATGGTGAGACATAAAAGGCTTAGCAGTGTTCTACATGTGAATATAAATATACAGTGAAAAAGACACTTGAAGATACACACAGATGAAAAGTATAATAATTAATGTAACAGGACAAAAGGATATTAATTAACGTTACACATAAATGTGTAAAAATAAAGTTTTCTAAAAAAGTTCTTTATTTATTTTAATACATTTAAAATTTAAATAATATAAGTTGTGCGATTTAGAAGTCGCGATTTCGTTAAAACCATTTTTACGATTACTTAATATTTGTTTTGTTGATATGTATACAATATTTAAGGTTTTAGTGGGTTTTTGTAAAACTACAACTAATTTAATTTTTGGTTTGGAAAATAATTTTTTTTTTTTAATTTTTAAATCTAATAGGTTTTTATTATAATGTAAACTATTCTAATTAAATGCATTGATAAAAAAAACATTTGTACACGCTCTTAGAATTTTGGACACTAACTGAGTAAAAAAAGTTATATTGAGGGTGTCCAATAGTTAATACTTTTCGAGTTAATGCGAAACATCAAGCAAAAATCGACTTTGGCTTCTGGATTTTAATGGTACTGAGTTAGTGTAAATGCTTTATTTATTCAATAATATGACACAATTTTATTTTTTTCAATATTCAAACTTTCTAATTTTTTCCAATACTTCAGTAAAATAACACATTTTGGTCTATTGGGGAAAGCTGAATTTTTCAACGATGAATTCTTAGGTCTTATAATACTTGAAAACTGCCGAGTCCCCTTGTCGCTAACATGTTTTTCTAAACCTCATATTTACCAAAATTCAGAGCTTCAAAGTTTAAAAAGTGGGTTTTTCTAAACTAATAAAATTTATATTACTTAAATATTCAAACTTTTAAGTCGCTGTAACTTGAAAACCAATAAAAATCAGACTACAACTTCTGGTTTAAGGTTTAGAAAAACATGTTATTGAGATAAATTGTAGCAAATTTTGTGCTCTAGAAAAAAGGTACGAAAAATGTTTTTTGTTGGACGAACTAGTAAAGAGTTATCGAGCAAAAACCGAAAAAAGTGACACAAAAGTGGTCGTACTGAAGCGCGCACAGGCGCGCCGAATTTCAAAACTTGGATTTTATACAACATATCCAAAACTACATGATCTTTTTTACGAACGGCGGCATTTATGCCATTAGAAATAAATTGGGCTTAGACACATTTTTATTCCGCAAGATCTTTAAAATTAGGGACTCTATTGCAAAAATTTAAAAAATATGTTAAAGGTAAAGGTTTAACTTAGATACCGATTGACTTGGAAAATACGAAAAAATTGATAATGTTTAAAGTAATAAAACACAAAAAATTTAAATGCAAACGACCATTCTCAAGTTGCAGCGCTCCACGGCTTCTATTACCTCCTTGTTCGAAGAAAATTTATGACGTTTTAGACTCCTTTTCATTTGAGTTTGAGGATAGAGATAGTATAGTCCGAGGAGTCAGATCCGGCAAATAACGGGAGGGTTCAAGCAATTAAAACCTCAAATCATTTGTAATATAATTTTTCTATTTTCAAAATTAGTTAAGGTGGGCAGACGGGTGGGCAGAGCGAGTCTTTAGTGAGCATTGCCCACCTGTGCCCACTCTTAGCTACGTCCCTGTTTTTTTTAAGAAATTAAGTAAGTCGTTTATACCTAGCAGTTTTTGCTGTGATAACACGTTTTTTATTTACAATGTCTTTCTCTTTATTTGTTTTAAACATTGAAACCAAAGTATAATTATATAATTAAAAAAAATTATAATCATGAACATGAAAAACTATAATCTAAGATAAGCAAAAAAGAGGTATCTAATTTTATCTAGTAAGCAAGTTGCAGAAACAACACCGTTAGAGAGAAATTCCGATGGGAACAGTGGAATTTTCTTGTTTCTTGATATTCCCACGAAGCTTTATTTTATTTAAACAAATGTATCTTATAGCAAAAATGATAAAAAACATTTACATTAATATGGAATAAACTAAAATTGTCCATAAACTGATTTATCATATTTGATTATTTTGTCACTCGATTTTAGGTTTTCTTGAACTTCCGTTGCACTTTGGATGGCTTTTATTTCATCTAGATTAATATTATTACGTATTAAAGGTTTAAAATCACTTATTTTATTTTTATTGTTAAAGTTATTGACATTTTAATTTCGGTAGTTCAATTAAATTTAATTTTTTATATGAATTTTTGAAATTATGAATTTTAATTCCTTCAATGATCACTTCACGAAAATTATTAATTTCTAATTAATAATTTATTGGAGTTCCCAAATCAATGAATGGCGGATTTAACATATCATTTACTTATTACCAGGGCCGTGCCAAGGGGGGGGGGGCAGAAGGGGCTCCTGCCCTGGGCGCAAATCAAAGTACGACGTATTTAATTTTTTTTTAAATTAATGCACCAATGTAAAAAATGCACAATTACTCTAATAATCTCAGCAAATACATCCTTTTATTTTTAGATTTCTATGGAAAATGTAAAAAAAATAAGCAGTTACTGTTACTATATATTATTTCAAATGGGGCACCATCGGTGCCCTTTTTGGTTCTAAACTTCCATTAAAAATTCAAAAAAAATAAGTATAGTCCATACAACCTATTTACTTTTACGTAAAATTTAGAAATTGTATTTAAGAATTTTTTAATGGTTTATGTTAAGCAGGATGCTACGCAGACCCTTTTTGTATTCGTTGCGTCTACTGCCTATTGTTTGTACTAGAACAGGTAAAGTTAGAATTACCTATTTTGTAAATGTTCTTTTTGGTTTTCATCCCTGAAGAGAAAGAGTAAATAATCCCGGTAGAAATAAATGAAAAGCCATAAAAAAATTTAATTGAGTATTGTCCCGGTAGAAATAAATGAAAAGCCATAAAAAAATTTAATTCAGTATTGTCCCGGTAGAAATAAATGAAAAGCCTCTGGCAGTACCATAAAGCTTGTAATCGACACCCTTAGAATACTCCACAGGTAGCACAGCGGGTATCTCTTGCAATTGGTGATGGGTCGTATTTAAACATTTTTGTTACCGTTTTTAGTAAACTGAATTGTGGTGTATTTGTGATTTTTCTGTGATTATTTTTAAATATGTTCTGACCATAGTAAGAAACCTTTGCGCTAGTTTAAAAAAACTTAAAAATTGCTTTTTAAAAATCTAAAAATCATAAATAAATAATTTAAAATTTAGTCCGGCTCTGTTTCTTTGCTTATACTTTCACCAGCTTTGTGTACTTATCGGCTTATAATTTAGAATACTCAGGTAAATTTTTTTATGGCTTTTCATTTATTTCTACCCAGGGCCGGATTGGAAGCAAATTATTTACCGGGATTTGTAGCCGGCCACCGGCCCCCACACCGTATAAAATTTTAAAAAGCGCCGCAGGCAAAAATTTTGACATTTCAAGGTCAGCAAGGCTTAAATGAAAAGTATTTTTTAAATAGATTATATAACGCACTTAGTCCGCAGAAATCATTAACAGGTAGTACGCCCTGTATGTACAAACGATCACGCATTTAAAGAAAAAAAATCCCCTCAGCCCACTTCCATCATGCACTCGGTGGCTACCTCATTCGTTTTGTGTGTGTCAAACGGTTCACAGCTTATATTCATCATCAAGGTTAAGTTTGTTAAAAAGGATTTACACGCTTTTTAATACGTATGTAAAATTCGTTTGTTTTATTTCATTTTTAACGTTAATTAAACGATTTTGTTCCTTTTGACACAACTTACAAATTTAAAATTAAGTTTAACCCTCCATCCAACGGGTGGGTCTAGAATCACACGAGCCAACGGGTGAAGCCTGTTACGCTTACTTTATATCTATAGCTAAAAAATAGTAAGGGTGCAAGAATTGCACTGAAATTTTTTTAATTGAAAATCTACCTTATTCTTCATTATTTTGCAGAAGAATTAAAGCGTAGGTCCTTTTGTTAGTTATTATTTTTTAATTTTAAATTTTTTATCCTTTTTGACATTTTTTATTGAAAACTGTTTTTTATGGACATTGAAGGAAAATAAAGTTGATTATCATAATACATATTTAGTATATTGATCAAATAAGCAGAAAATTACAAAAAAATTAAATTATAAAATTCTCAACACAAACTGCAAGGGCCTAAACTTCACGGAAATAGCAGGCTTCAATGTACTAAATACATAACCAAGCCTTACAAAACTGGAAAAATAATAAGAATTTTTGCTTATGTTGCACTTGTCACCTAAACAAAAAATTTACAAACAAGCATTTGAAACTTAAAACCATTTATTTTTTATGGTCTGCAGATAAATTTTGCGCTTAAATAATGCTTTATAACAAAAATAATCGGTTATCACAAAGTTACACGAACCGACGGGTGAAGCCTGTCACAACAAACTGTGTCCTAGAGGATTCATTTTTTGAAAAAATTTGAAAAGCAAATGCTGATGATGTGAGTTATTACAAGTTAAGAAGGTAGATAGAATATTACAGTAAAAAGTATTTCTTTTTTTAAGTTACAGACAATTTTCACTTTTGCTTGCACTCACAGGCTTCACCCGTTGAATGGAGGGTTAAAAATACCCAAATACAATTCTTAAAGCTACCGAAGCAATAAAATATATTGGTTTAATTTCGAAGATGATAGAGACAGTCGGGGTGTGAACATAATGAAACCTTTCATGACATGAGACATGGTAAAAACAACCACTACGACAGGAATGGTTTCGACCGATCAGTATAAATTTTGGTTCGTCGACTACACTAATAATAATTAAATAATGCCTTTTTATTAATTTGTTACTTCAATTAAAGAAAGTCTTGCAATAAATGGAAATTACTTTGTGTTAAGTCTTAAGTTTGAATATTTGTATAGGTACCTAATCTATATTATGTGTTGGAAATACCTATTGTTTTGTTGATGAATGTGCTTGAAATATTTGCTAATAAAAAAGTTATTAAAAAATAGTAATAATTACTCGAATAGAAGTTTTGAATTTTTGTTAAAAAATACCACCAAAAATAATTTAAATAAAGTTGTCCCCCCTGAAATTTACTTCTTCGGGCGCCCATGAACGTTTTTATAAATTAATTAAAAAATGTATGTCATCTTCCCCCGACTTGCTTTCTATCGGTAAATATCGAATATCGATATGAAATTCTCAATATCGCCCACCCCTAGTCTTTGGTTTAACCATGCACGGTGGACGGTGCCTGTTTATTCAATGCTTAAATGCTTTGCACACAACACCCAGCTTTGTGAAAGCTTTTTATAGTGCCGGTTGTAAATTATAAGCACGTGTACCAGTCACCACAAACCACTTCTTATATCAAAAATAAACGAAAGAATAAGTAATGGAAACGAGTATTAAAGAAGAAATCCAAGATGACGCTCTTGAGCTTGACAATAATGCACATAACCTCAACAATTTTGGTAAGCATCAACTTAGTATTAAGTTATCAATTATTGTTGTAACAAATCAAATTTCAGATGTAGTAAATATTAAAGAGACGAGTGAAAGTGATCTTAAAGAAGTTGGTAAGACTATTTTTATTTGTTATAAATAGTAGCGTATGTAGGCCATAACATTTATTCTTTTATTCATTGTCCGTTTGAAGTTTTAAAAATGTGCTGATAAGTGCTTGTTTATGGGGATAATGTAGACATTTCTTTTCATAAACTAAGTACCATGTTAAATATCAATTAAATCTACGGTACACAATTTTAATTACGAATATGTAACTGTGTATGGCCGATATTAAAAGTGGTATCGAGAACATTGATATTAATAGAATATCTTCGCTTTTCTTACGGTTTCCGAGCTTCCCATGCGTACACTCGAATTTGAAACAGTCTGTACAGGGTGATTTGTTTAAGTTGTACCAACATTGGGACCTCGGAAACGGTAAGAGTTCCGTTACCAAATTGGTTAAATTAGCATAAAGTTGCGTATTTATACGGTTATGTTATGTTACTTTATGTCATTTTTTACAATAAAAAATAACGAACAAATTTGGTTTCTACAAGTTCACAAAAAAATGGAATTAAATCAAATTATTATTTATAAAATTAAGTGGACGTTACAGTAAATTAATCGTATTTTCTGATAAACTAGCGTTTTAATAACTTAAAAATGCAGGTTTGTTCATTCTTTCACATCTTTAAAAGTAACGTAAAAGTAGCGTATTAATATATGGCGTTTTCGGGTGGTTGCACGCAGACCCAGTGCCACTCGAAAACGCCAATAATCCAATGTAACATAACCTAGAAAGGATGTGTAAATTTTGATTGATTGAGGTTGCCAATACTTGGTGAAAGTAGATAAAATTCTTATTTTATTATATTTTAATTAAGTAAAACAAATGCTTACCAATTGCTTATTGTTTATTTAAGTAATAAGTCTAAAAGTTGTCATTAGGTTCTTCGGCCGAAAAACGAAATGTTCAGTTTTCTTGCGTTATCTCAGTAATTTGAATTGTCTAAACAGGTTCCTAAAACTCATCAAAATACGCAACTTTTTGTTCATTTAACCAACTTTGCTAGGGCTGGGTCCTAACGCTCAGACATCTTGTATAGTACACTGATTACTCATTTTTTCAGGTTCAATTAAAATAGAAGAATGTGATCTGACAGAATATATTAAAGAAGAAAAAGAGGAGAAGTATACAAAAAAAGAAAAGAAAAAACAATTGAATAAAAACTTAAAAGCGAGTCAAAAGTATTTTTGTTACAACTGCGATTTTAAGTGTTCAAAAAAGCGTAGTCTAATAAATCATGTTTATAAACATAGAGACAAGAAACCGTTTCAATGTAGTATATGTGAATATAAAAGTGCACGGAAACGGGGATTAATAAATCACATGTTGAAGCACACAAGTGAAAAGCGCTATCAGTGTATTTCATGTGAATTTAAATGTGGACGAAAAGATAGTTTAAAGAATCACATGAAGATACATACAGGTGAAAAGCCTTATCAGTGTAATACATGTGACTATAAATGTTCAGAGAAGTACTATTTACAGAGACACAAGATGATACACACAGGTGAAAAGCCCTATCAATGTAATATATGTGAATATAAATGTATAAGGAAAGTACCTTTACAGAAACACATGATGATACACACAGGTGAAAAGCCCCATCAATGTAATCTCTGTGAATATAAATGTGCAGAGAAACGAAGATTAAAGAGACACATGATGATACACACAGGTGAAAAGCCCCATCAATGTAATCTATGTCAATTTAAATGTGCACAGAAAACAAATTTAAAGATTCATATGACGACACACACAGGTGAAATGCCCTATCAATGTTATATATGTGAATTTAAATCCAGTCGAAAAGAGAGTTTAAGGATTCACATGATGACACACACAGGTGAAAAGCCCTATCAGTGTAATGTATGTGAATATAAAAGTAGACAAAAAGAGAGTTTAAAGCTTCATATGAAGATACATACAGGTGAAAAGCCTTATCAATGTAATACATGTGACTATAAATGTTCAATGAAGAACCAATTACAGAGACACAAGATGATACACACAGGTGAAAAGCCCCATCTATGTAATATATGTGAATTTAAATCCAGTCGAAAAGAGAGTTTAAAGATGCACATGATGGTACATACAGGTGAAAAGCCTTATCAATGTAATATATGTGATTTCAAATTTTCCAATAAACCAAGATTAAATCTACACATAATGATGCACACCGGTGAAAAGCCTTATCAGTGTAATATATGTGAACTTAAATGTACACGAAAAGACCGTTTAAAGAATCACATGATGGTGCATACAGGTGAAAAGCCATATCACTGTAACATATGCAAATATGGATGTATACTTAAAGGAAGTTTAAAGAAACACATGAAGATACATACAGGTGAACAGCCTTATCAATGTAATAGGTGTGAATACAAATGTGCAGAAAAAACAAGTATAAAGAGACACATGAAGAAACATACAGGTGAAAAGCCTGATCGATGTTAATTATGTGAATATTGTAGATGTACACAAAAAGAACATTTAAATAGCCACATGTAGAGACATAAAAGGCTTATCAATGTTCTAGATGTGAATATAAATGTACAGTGAAAAAGACACTTGAAGATACACACAGATGAAAAGTATAACAATTAATGTAACAGGAGAAAAGGATTATAATTAACGTTACACATAAATGTGTCAAAATAAAGTTTATAAAAAAGTTCTTTATTAATTTTAATACATTTAAAATTTAAATGATATAAGTTGTGCTATTTAGAAGTCGCGATTTCGTTAAAACCATTTTTACGATTACTTAATATTTGTTTTGTTGATATGTATACAATATTTAAGGTAGAACTACAATTAATTTAATTTTTGGTTTGGAAAATAAATTTTTTTAAATCTATAATAGGTTTTTACTATAATGTAAACTATTCTAGTTAAATGCATTGATAAAAAAACATTTGTACACGCTCTTATAATTTTGGACACTAATAATATTATGCTACTTCGAGTGACGTACAGGTAAATTTTTTAGACATGGCATAGGTATGGTAGGGATTTAGCTGCGCAGTGTTCGTTTAAGTACCGCCCTAAATGCCGAATGCTTACTTCACTTAAATGCAGTAGCGTATCATATGTAATTTATTAATAAAATTTGTTTATACAGGCAAGTGAAATTATATACTTTCTTACAATTTAAATGTTGTTATGTACATATTACATCTATAATTTCCAATTTTGTTTAATGAAATTTTTTTAAAAAGCAAGTGAAACTTACCGTTTTTCATGTTGAGTCTTCACTCGAAGAACTATCAAAATCACTAAAATTATAATCACTTTCGCCATCATCAACATTAATAACCAATTCCTCGGTACGAATATCCAAGATCACTTCCGTTTCTAAATATTTTTGTTCTACTTGTATAACATGATCACAGCGTTTCTTCCATTCCTCAGCAGTCACGTTGTTGAATTCATCTTCACAAATTTTTTTCACGTCATCTAATTTAAAAGTAACATTTCGTTTCGCAACATTATTTTTGATTGTGGCCCAAATTAATTCAATTGGGTTTAAATCTGGATGGTAAGGTGGTAGTCTAAGACCTATATGTCCATGTTTTTGCAGTATCGCATCAAACTTATAAATTTTATATTTGTCTTTATGTTGTTTTATTATGTTGTACAGTTCAGGTTTCAGCATACTCGAATTAAATTGAATATTCTTTTGAATTAGCCAATCTATCATTACCGCCTTTTTCGAATTTGAAGTTGGCGCTGGGTTTAATTGAATATTATGATAAGGAGCATTATCAGTAACAACCACAGAGTTCTTTGGCAAATTTGGTATTAATTTTTCTATTAACCATTTCTCATAATTTTTACTATTCATCTCATCATGATAATCGCCGCTTTTGGTTCCGGATTTAAACAACAGAAGAGCATTTGGTATAAACCCCATCTCACCTCCAGCATGAATCATGATTAGTCTTTGTCCTTTAGAAATGGCTGCAAATAGTCCACTGTTGCTGCTATCACTCCAATTTTTGGATTTGGTATGCCCGCTATGAATATAACTTTCGTCTAGAAAAACTATATATCGATTTTCGTTTCTATAGAACGTAATTTTTTCTAAATAAGCAATTCGGAGAGCACGTATGTCATTTCTTTCAATCAATAATTTTCTATTATTTTCCGTTTTTTTAAATTTGAAGCCAATCTTTCTAAGTATTTTCCTTAACGATGATATGGACCCACTCCAAATTAAATCATTTTTTAATTTTTGTTGTAGTTTTTAATGTTACCCGCTGTTCGTCGGTTTTATGAAAGTTATGGATGATGTCACGGATTTCCGATAATGAATAATTTGGTAAATCCGAAATTCTACTTTCTCTGGGCCTTTTTTTATGTGGTGTGCTAAAAATACACTGACCGTTGTTTTCTAGGGATGATTTTCTAGCTTCACTTAAAATTCGGTCTACAGTCCTCACTGACACTTTTGTAGCCTCACTCACTTTTATTTTTATTGCCGTTAAAGTTTCTTCTTCAGTTTTTAATTTGACAAAATACTGATAAACGTTATGTACTAATTCTCTTGCTTGACTATGAATGACTTTCTTTGCACCAACGTTCGACATTTTTATAATCAACTTAAAAATTCTTTTTAAATTCACTACACTACACAGTTTGAAAGTCAAAATGAGACTGATTTCAAAAAATGGTAATTGCAATTTCTTTAATTGAATTCTAAGAAATAGTATAATTCAACTTAATACAGGTATTAAGTTCTCAAAAGGGAAAAATGTTTTGAAAGTCAAACTCAGACTGATTTCAAAAAATGGTAATTGCAATTTCTTTAATTGAATTCTAAGAAATAGTATAATTCAACTTAATACAGGTATTAAGAAAAATATTTTGCTTTTCACTTCTCAGAAAATTTGATCTTTTTAAAAGTTTTGCTTCTTTTCAAACCCCTAATGAGCAAGAACATTTATTATTTAAAGAATTATTTCCAACTTTAAAAAATAAAAATAGTTAACTTAAAAATACATAATTAATAATTGAATGCTATGCTGAAACAACGTTGTAATCGCCAAAACTTATTTTTGTGGGAAATCAAAAAAAACTTTTATAAGATGTTGCTGTTAAGATAGGCACAGTAAATTGTGATAGGTTAAAGTGTAGGTGTGTAAATTGTTATTTCTAGCGTTAATTACTTGTTTTTATGAACAATGAATGAGTTATAAGTTTAAGTTTCACATTTCAGTAAAACAAGGTCGTATATCCATGTCGTTTAAAACGTTGTTTCGCGTATTTGAGGCGGTTACAACTTTGTATTATGTTTACAATGAAAGTAAAAACTATATCTATAAGAATTATTTATTATCACAAAAATTACAAAAAGGCATAAGTAAATGGATAGTATAAATAACTCAATTACAAAAATTCTTATTCACTTTTCAGATTATCATAAAAACTTACGTATTTTAGTGGAATATAGTCGCTCATATCCTTCAAATTGGCCATTTTTTCTTTTTTAATTGGAAGTGGGCCGTTATACGATTCTTTAAGATCCACTAATTTTACTTCAAAAGGCTTTTTAGGCGATTTTAATGAAAATGAAATCCAAGGCTGCATAAGGTTGTGGGATTTTCTCAAACGGATAGTGTTTGTGTCATCCGCTGTAATTTGGAACCATACCGATTGGGTAATTTTGCATTTGGGATCTTTCCATAGTGCTGACTCTGCAGCGGTAAAATCTTTAAAAAATGTTTGGTGCATATAAATAACTTGAAATGGATTCTTTACGTTTGCTCTTGCTATCACATCCGTCCATTGAAATGGAATATAAACCGATGAAAGCTTTTTGTAGCGCTCTATGAGAGCAAAGTCTCGGTCACAAGGCAAAAAGCTGTGTCCGCTTATCAAAAACTTTTGCTCTACTTGGGTGAAGTATTTTTCTAAAACTAACAATCGAAGCAGTGTTATCATTTTCCAGTTATTATTTTGACCAACGCATCTGTCGGACCATACAACCAGTTTCCTTTCTTGTCCTGCCTCAAGTCGGTTGTAATGCTGGGAGATATAGAATAGCAAAGATGAAGCTATCTCAGTAGATCCTCGACGTGCCATTGCTTCATGCCATACAAGCATTGTTGCATTACCATTTCCCATGTTATGAACAGCATATGTAGAAAATTGCCTTTGATAAAAAATAGATGAATGGGTCAAATTAGGACAAAAAAGTACTTGTTGTAAATCTGTGCACAAAACAACATAATTTGGATTACTTTTGGCGAAATTAGTATCTTGTCTTAAGGTTTTATAACCAGCTTCAGCTCTCATATGATGAAGAGTACTTTCCGTTTCAATTTTTGCTCTTTCGCGCTTATCATCGGTGGAGGAAAGCTTCATAAACAGTTTATCGCAATATGAACAAGTATCTGATCTTGGAAGTCCAAAACGTAAGTTGAATTTACTTTTAAAAATGTCATGATATGTCCGTAATGAGATCTTGGAATCAGTGTACTTTTCCAGAAAAAGTCTATACATTTTTGAGATGTTCAATTCAGGTGAGAGGCAGTTTTTTGAAGATTCATTCCTGCTATAGTGATTTTCCTGTTGTGGGAAGGACTTGATATGTTCAGATATTCTATCAGCATCTGTTAACAGCAATTTTTTTGGGCGATTGATATGCTTACCACGTTGATCATTTACGATTTTACCAGATTTGAGTTTCTCAATAAGGCACTGCAATCTTCTTTGGGTAATTGAAAATATATAACAAACTGTTGCTTTACATATCATGACGTTGTCTACAGTGTATTTCACCGTACAGTGCCGCCGAGACACAGCTTCTTCAATACGCCTCCTTTTTGGCTCTTTAATCGAAATAACTTGAGACAGGTACTGAGATTGACCATCATAATTTAGCTCTCTGAACATCTTAAATAGATTTAGGTGTTTCTCAACTAATAATTCAGCGTTGCACCCTAAAGGAGTCTGTCGACATTTGCAGCAACGTTTCTATAAAAATAGTGTGTAAATATAAAAACATATTTTAAGAGTTTGTGTAACTTACTTCTTGTGGACGTTTCACAGCTTCCTTCGATACATTCCTTGATGAAATATAGGACTCTCCAACATCTCTACGATGTTTTCTCACATTCTGTTTCCATTTATCAATGTGTAGCTTTCGTCTTTTACCTCTATTAAGTTGCTTTATAGCTGACGTTGTTAAAGTAACCCCCATTTCAGACATCACAACACATATAAGATACTATTAACCAAAACTAAACACTCACGTATTTGCGAAGAAAAGCACTTACAACGTTATTCCACCGAGTTATCAAATGTGACTAATGTCACATTAATTCACAGCAGCATAAAAATTGTCCTTTTACCCCACTTTGCTTTATAATTCAGTACCTATGAACACATACAACGTTGTTTCGCGGAAATATAGCATTGGCCCGTATTGGCGGTTACAACGTTGTTCCAGCATAGCATTCAATTATATTAATTTTTTGTACTAATTTTAAAAGCACGTCTATGAGACGAATTCGGAGTGCATCGTCAGTAATCGGGCAGCGCTAACTTTATGCCATGTCTGGTAAATCGTACTGTATAAGTTTAAGTCGCCCGTAACTAAAGTTACTTGCCGGTTTAGTACTATTGCTAGTTGAATATACACAAATTTGATTTACTTGGTACTTAACTTTTAACAGCAGCTGGTGAGTAGATCGGCCCTTTTTTACTGTGTAAATAAAGTTATATTGAGGGTGTCCAATAGTTAATACTTTTCGAGTTGATGGTCACAACTCGAAAAGTGTTAACTGTTGGACATTCCTCAATATAACATTTTTTCTCATTTTAATGGATACTACACGCTTTTAAAATTTTGGACACTAACGAGACTAATTTATTTGTTATTTATTTGAGCGTAAGTGACCAGGGCCGTGCCAAGGGGGGGGGCAGAAGGGGCCCCTGCCCTGGGCGCAAACTTGGTAGGGGCGCAAATCAAAGTGCGACGTATTTAATTTTTTTTTAATTAATGCACCAATGTAAAAAATGCACAATTACTCTAATAATCTAAGCAAATACATCCTTTTATTTTTAGATTTCTATGGAAAATGTAAAAAAAATAAGCAGTTACTATATTATTATTTCAAATAATAATTTAAAAAATAAAAATAATAAAAAAGGCGCCCTTTTTGGTTCTAAACTTCCATTAAAAATTAAAAAAAAATAAGTATTGTCCATATAACCTATTTACTTTTACGTAAAATTTAGAAATTGTATTTAAGGATTTTTTGTATTCGTTGCGTCTACTGCCTATTGTTTGTACTAGGTAAAGTTAGAATTACCTATTTTGTAAACTATTTTTATTTTTAATTTCACAAAATTTATAGAAAAACTACAATAGTATAGAACTTGAACATCATAATTTCGAGGCATATTTTTACATGCAATTTATCTTGAAGATCAAGATTCTCCCACAAAAATCGCTAAATAGAACAAATTAGGTAAAATTTTGTTATTAGAAAGGAGCAAAAATCTTAATTCTATTATCTTAAAAATTTACCTGCAGTGAAAAAATACCAAACCCTTTTTTGCGAAAAAGCCCAACATAACGGGTTGAAAATGAAAGTTTTTATTTCAATACCCCATCATTAGTCAAATTTCTTAATCCTCTTATCTTACAAAAATGTACCTGTAGTAAAAGACTACCAAATCTTTTTTGACCTGCTTGATTTAAATTTAAAAACGCAAATTTTAAGCAAATACCACCCATTTAGGCACTTTATGACCTTACGTTTATATAAATAGTCCGAATTTTAACCATGTACTTTTATATTTTGTTCATCACTTGAAGAAGTTTCACTGCTTTATTTAGTTACTTATTATTTGCAATTTTTTTTAAATATAATTATTTTTCCTTCTATAAAAAAAATTAATTAATTAAGTTAATCAATCTTAATTAATTAATGATATAAATAATTTAATTAATCAATCTTAATTAATTAATGATGAAAATAATTTAATTAATTGATTACTAATTTATTCAATTAACATTTTAATAAGCTGAGGGCGCTACACGAACTTTGCCCAGGGCGCAAAATTAGCTAGGCACGGCCCTGTAAGTGACCATAACTGGAAAAGTATTATTTTTTGGACACTCCTCAATATAACTTTTTTTACTCATTTTAAGGGATCATTTATGTTGGCCTTAAAAATAAGAATAAGCGTTTAATTTTTGCAGATAGACGGTTCATGCTCAACTTGTTCTTGTTGAAAACAGACATGCGCTCTCGTGCCTTCCGCTCAGTTGATTTAGGGTTCATCATGCTGACCGTTAACTTAAGCTTTAACCTTGAGTTCACTATAGGGAGACCAATGCAACGTTTCAAGGTTAAAGCTTAAAACATAAGTTAACGGCCAGGATGATAATCCCTTAAAGTGGCAACTAAAAAGTAGAAGTACCTAACTTCAACATTAAATGGACGGGCATGTAGGAGTCAATGAAATGACTCGAATTTAGAAAGAAATATCGGGGAATTTAAATGTAATAATAAATGAACTCTTACTACTAGTACATTAATTTATATCATTTTATACATTTATAAATGAAATTATTTATATAAATATTTGGCAATTTTAAATAATAATTATTATTACCTATTATAAATAAAAGTAAAACTCCCAGTTTTTGAAAATAAATGGTAAAAGTTTTTATATTAAATTATTTTCATTATTAATTTAAATTTAATTTTTATAATTATAAAATTTTCCGTAGTTTTTATTTATTTTTGCGTAATCAATTTATCCGTTTGCGCTTTAACCTGGCTAACTTTTTTTGTATTTTTCTAACAAACCGCCTGATTTTTTTTGTATTTGCATGTTTTCAATGTGATCGCAAATATTGTTAAAATTAGCAGTGTTGCTATAAACAAATTTAATATGGAGCAAGCACAACGATTTGTGCAAAGAAACGCTAAATTTTTCCAAAAACAGCTATTTTTGAGATAATTCGACTATTATTTGGATTAAAATTAATTTAATAAAACAAAACAATATAAGCAAGTGACTAGAGCTCTCGCAATATCTCCGCGACTATGACCGCCTACTTCAAGCTAGCATTTAACCACGTTTTATGCCGGTCTCAAACGAAATATTGTGCTAAAAATGATACACGATAAAGATCATGCAAACTTAAAAGCAGTTTAATATTTTTAGATCGATCATGTGTCCGAAGTAGATATAAAACGTGGTTAAGCGGTTGCTTGAAGTAGGCGCCCATAGTCGCGGAGATATTGCGAGAGCTCTAACACAGTATACTTTAGCGGGAATAAAATTCTCCAGTAAGCGTTAAAGCTTCACTAATAAAATAGATTTTTTATGTAGTAATGAAAATGTTTTATGTAAATAACTTTATTCATAGATATGTAAGATGATATAAACTAAAGTGTGTTTAGCCAGTTTATTTATAATATTTAAGTTTCCCGTCATTTCTTTAAGTTATTTCATTGGCTCTTATATGCATATGGTGTGACGTCACGAAACGTGCGAAATTAGTCGAGGTTCCATAAAAGTAGAAATTTTTATGGTTATGGAAACCAGCGTGAACAGTACAGTACGATTTACCAGACATGGCATAAAGTTAGCGCTGCCCGATTACTGACGATGCACTCCGAATTCGGAGTGCATGTCATGTTTTTGTAACATTGGTTTTGTTCTTGTGCTTATTCTAAATGCCAGCATAGATGTTCGGATGTTCCCTTATTCTTCTTCTTATGGCGAACATAAATGATCCCTAATCCAACTTCAGGTTGATATTTTTTTTACTACCTTAGACTAGTAGAAAAAAAATTTTTTTTCGTTATTTTGGAGCAAACCAATTTAAATAAAAATTAGTCGAAAAAAGGTGGTGGAACTCCGTTCGAATGCTTTCTATGACAAAAAGAGCACTGCTTTTATACTACTATTATGTTGAACTTCTTTCTTATTCTTGTTCTGATTGATATGGTGAGCATAAATGGTCCCTTATCCAATTTTATGGATAAAACTTAATATTTGACAATTTGGTGGGTTTCCATTGTGCGTATGGGTATGGTGCGTATGTGGTATGGGAACAAGCCCTAGAATGTTTCAATTACAGCTTCCAAAACCAGATTTTAACTGATTTTAGAACGAAATTGCGTTTAGCGCCATCTCTTTTCTGACGTACGTAGTAGGTATTGCTCTTTTTAGGAAGAGTAGCCATTTGTTGATTGCTGTTTTTTCAATGCGTTCAATGGTGTTATAGAGCTGGTGCTGGTTATAAATTATAAGCACGTGCACCAGTCAGCACAGACCACATCTTATATCAAAAATAAACGAATGAATAAGTAATGGAAACGAGTATTAAAGAACAAATCCAAGATGAAGCTCTTGAGCTTGACAATAATTCACATAACCTCAACAATTCTGGTAAGCATCAACTTAATATTAAGTTATCAATTATTGTTGTAACAAATCTAATTTCAGATGAAGTAAATATTAAAGAGTCGTGTGAAAGTAATCTTAAAGAAGTTGGTAAGACCATTTTTATTTGTTATAAATAGTAGCGTATGTAAGCCGTAAGATTTATTCTTTTATTCATTGCTCGTTTAAGTTTTTTTAAATGTGCTGATAAGTGCTTGTTTATGGGGATAATATAGACATTTCTTTTCATAAACTAAGTACCATGTTAAATATCAATTAAATCTACGGTACACAATCTTAATTACAAATATGTAACTGGGTATGGCCGATATTAAAAGAGGTATCGAGAACATTGATATTAATAGAATATCTTCGCTTTTCTTACGGTTTCCGAGCTTCCCATGCATACACTCGAATTTGAAACAGTCTGAACAGGATGATTTGATTAAGTTGTACCAACATTGGGACCTCGGAAACGATAAGAGTTACGTTACGAAAATGGTTAAATTAGCATAAAGTTGCGTATTTATACGGTTATGTTATGTTACATAAATGTAAATTTGCGTTACGTTATGTAAAATTAATCGTATTTGCTTATAACCTTGCGTTTCAAAAACTTAAAAAACTCAGGTTTGTTCAGTATTTCTCATCGTTAAATATAACAAAAGTAGCGTATTAATATATGGCGTTTTCGGGTGGTTGCACTTATTTTGTACACAGATCCGGTGCCACTCGAAAACGCCAATAATCCTACGTAACATAATTGAGAAAGGATGTGTAAATTTTGATTGATTGAGATGGCCGATACTTGGTTAAAGTCAATAGAATACATATTAATTAAATAAAACAAAGGCTAACCAATTGCTTATTGTTTATTTAATTAATGAGTATCCTGAAATTTGTTTCCGAAAGTAAACCAGTTTCAAACTAAATGTTCAGTTTTCTTGCGTTATCTCGCTAATTTGAATTGTTGAATTTTCTAAACGAATTCATAAAACTCATCAAAATACGCAACTTTTTGTTTATTTAACCAACTTTGCTAGGGCTGGGTCCTAACGCTCAGACATCTTGTATAGTACACTGATTATACATGTTTTCAGGTTCAATTAAAATAGAAGAATGTGATCTGACAGAATATATTAAAGAAGAAAAAGAGGAGCAGTATACAAAAAAGGAAAAGAAGAAGAAATTAAAAAAAAACTTAAAAGCGAGTCAAAAGTATTTTTGTTACAATTGTGATTTTAAGTGTTCAAAAAAGCGTATCCTAATAAATCATGTTTACGAACATAGAGACAAGAAACCGTTTCAATGTAATAATATATGTGATTATAGAGGTACATGGAAACGGGATTTAATAAATCACATGCACACACACACAGGTGAAAAGCCTTATCAGTGTATTACATGTGAATTTAAATGTGCACGAAAAGACGGTTTAAAGAAGCACATGAAGATACATACAGGTGAAAAGCCTTATCAATGTAGTATATGTGAATATAAATGTTCAGAGAAGAACTATTTACAGAGACACAAGATGATACACACAGGTGAAAAGCCC
This sequence comes from Malthinus seriepunctatus, assembly GCA_963924605.1. Lineage (NCBI taxonomy): Eukaryota > Metazoa > Arthropoda > Insecta > Coleoptera > Cantharidae > Malthinus > Malthinus seriepunctatus. The sequence goes on from OZ004603.1 coordinate 18,095,200, forward strand.
TATCAATGTAATACATGTGAATATAAATGTAGAGTGAAACGATATTTACAGATGCACATGATGATACACACAGGTGAAAAACCCCATCAATGTAATATATGCGAATTTAATACCAAACAAAAATGGAGTTTAAAGATGCACATGATGTTACATACAGGTGAAAAGCCTTATCAATGTAATACATGTGAATATAAATGTTCAGAGAAGAACGCTTTAAAGAGACACAAGATGATACACACAGGTGAAAAACCCTATCAATGTAATCTATGTCAATTTAAATGTGCACAGAAAATTAATTTAAAGATTCACATGATGACACACACAGGTGAAAAGCCCCATCAATGTAATATATGTGAATTTAAATGCAAACAAAAATGGAGTTTAAAGATGCACATGATGGTACATACAGATGAAAAGCCTTATCAATGTAATACATGTGAATATAAATGTTCAGAGAAGAAAGCTTTAAATAGACACAAGATGGTACACACAGGTGAAAAGCCTCATCGATGTAATGTATGTGAATTTAAAAGTAAACAGAAAAGTAGTTTAAGGACTCACATAAAGATACACACAGATGAAAAGCCCTATCAATGTAATACATGTGAATATAAATGTTCAGAGAAGAACAAATTACAGAGACACAAGATGATACACACAGGTGAAAAGCCCTATCAATGTAATACATGTGAATATAAATGTAGAGTGAAACGATATTTACAGATGCACATGATGATACACACAGATGAAAAGCCTTATCAATGTACTACATGTGAATATAAATGCAGAGAGAAACGAAATTTACAGATGCACATGATGATACACACAAATGAAAAGCCCCATCAATGTAATATATGTGAGTATAAAAGTAGAAATCAAGGAACGTTGAAGAAACACATGATGCTGCATACTGGTGAAAAGCCTTATCAATGTAATATATGTGAATATAAATGTAAAGATAATAGAAATTTAACGGTACACATAAGGAGACACACAGGTGAAAAGCCTTATCAATGTAATATATGTGATTTCAGAACTTCCCATAAAGCAAGATTAGCTGGACACATAATGTTGCACACCGGTGAAAAGCCTTATCAGTGTAATATATGTGAGTATAAATGTACACGAAAAGACAGTTTAAAGAATCACATGATGGTACATACAGGTGAAAAGCCATATCAATGTAATATATGCAAATATGGATGCATACTTAAAATAAGTTTAAAGAGACACATGAAGAAACATACAGGTGAAAAGCCTGATCGATGTTAATTATGTGAATATTGTAGATGTACACAAAAAGAACATTTAAATAGCCACATGTAGAGACATACAAGGCTTATCAATGTTCTAGGTGTGAATATAAATATGCAGTGAAAAAGACACGTGAAGATACCCACAGATGAAAAGTATAATAATTAATTAACAGGAGAGAAGGATAATAATTAACGTTACACATAGCTTTGTCAAAATAAAGTTTCAAAAAAAGTTCTTTATTTATTTCAATACATTTGTAATTCTACATTTCTATAAAAATAATCGCTAATAATTGTGCTATAAATAATTATACAGGGTGATTCAAAACTCGAGGCGAAAAATAAAATGTCATATTCAGCGTCAAATTTAGAGTCAAAAATGTAAAATAAATTTTTTTCGTATCGGGATTCGTTTCCCAGATAATCGGTTTCAAAGTTTCCAAAAGAAGTTAATTTTTTGCATATAAACAAGATAAGCCGTGCAAAAACAAAACACTCTCCAGCTTTTATTAGTGCGTGTGGATAACTTTTAAAACACTTTGAAATTAATTTACACTTATTATTTGAATTATTTGTTTTCAAAATTAGTCCAATTTTGAAACTTAACATTTTGAATCTTTATGGGAAACTTTTTGAACTGATTTCGTTATCTCGGAAAAGAAGCCAAATCGGTAAAACATTTATTACATATTTCCTGCTTAAAATTCGACTCGGAATATGACATTCCATTTTTCTTTTTAAAAGCCTGCCTCGTTTTTAATGTTTATAGATTAACTTCTTCTGAAAACTTTGAAATCGATTATCTCGGAAACAAAATCCAATCGGAAAAAAATTTATTTTTCATTTTCTGCTTACAATTCCATACTGATTACGACATTTTATTTTTCGCTTCAAGTTCTGAATCACCCTGTATTGATTTAAACTTAGTGTCTTTTTGTAAAAGTTAGTTACATTATATTTCAGTTCAGTCGTTTTAAATTAAAAATAATTCTCAGTAAACACCATGTATAAATAAAAAATAGTAAGTTATCTGATCTCTTTACTGTTATAGTCGCATTTTTAAAAGACTACCGACACGTGACTTAAAATATTCAATAAATAATTAATTTAATTATAAATTTTCTAAATAAATATTTAATAATAATTAACAATAAATGTATTAACTAAATTAAATAATTAAACTCACGAAATAAGTCGTTTTCACCTTTATTTATACATATCAAGGTGGTCACGTGTCGGTAGTCTTTAAAAAATCCGAGTATACCTTTTTTTTTTTAATTTAATAAAAATCGATATCTTTGTAAGATCTTTTTTTATAGTAGCCAAATACGTAGTTTTTAATATTTTTGAGCTTCAACCACATTTTGTTGAAATTAATTAATCTTGTTCTCTTTCTCTAATAAATCACATTTGTGCGATACATTTTTTTTAATTTAGTTAGTAATCCAAATTAAAGTTAATTTTAAAAAATATTTGATAGTTGAACTACTTACAAGTAATTGACAAGAGATGGTGCGCTTTCAAAAATCAAAATTTTCAGTTTTACGCTTTAAGGTTTGCAGAAAAAATACAATGTTTTATACGGAGTCAAAGTAGTTTTGTGTGACTCGCCTGTATTGCCCGAAATCACAGTCTTGTCACACAAAACGTCACTTTGTCTCCTTATAATACAAATAACTATTTCCTTAAATTAAAAATCTACAATTACATCTAAAAAATATTTACCTATTTACAAATTTACGAAGTTGTTGAACTAAATTAAATTTACTAATATTTACAAAAAAATAAGTTAGCCTTTTAAGGGCCAGTACGTCATTGGACGTTTAAACCAAGTTCAGAGTTTTAACTCAGTTCGGTCGGACTTTTCTCCCACGATCCCAATCAAAATGAATCTGTTAACAACAAAATATCATTTAAACATACGAGAATAGAAGCTTTTGATTTATTTATTCTCAGCCCTGGAAAATATTACTAGGACTGTGTGTTTGTAGATTTCAATTGACAAAAACATTAATACTAAACAAAAATAAGCAGTCTTTCTAGACAAGAGTTTTACCTACCTCACAAATGTAAGATGTATTAGTCGGTTTCTAATTTTATCTTTTGATTTTAACAGCCCAAAGAGCTCTTCGTTCTGTGTTTCTCGGAAATACTTTCATTAAAAGAAAAAACCTTTTTCGTCGCTATTTGTGCAGCCAATTGCACAACAACCAGGCATTTGTACTCGTAAAAAAACAACTTTTACTGTACTTATACCTACACGTGTTATTATTGCATTTAATTTAATTATTAAATTAATCGAAAACTTACCGTATTTTTCAAATAATAAAACAAATAAATTAAATGTTAATTAAACAATATCACAAAAAAATATGCACGTATCGTATCACGTTATCTTTCAGAAAATAACGTAATATTGAAAAAAAATTACCAGATAACAAAGTTTCACTATATAAAAAATTTACAAGTACATCGTAATAATAAGCACCATTTATGCCAAAATTCAACATGGCGCTCATAAGAAAATCAAAAGTTGACTATTAAAACACAGACATGTAGTAGACTTAGAAAAAGTTTCATGCGTTTAATTCGTAGCTCGTATCAAGTTATGTAAACCTGCCAAATTTCATATCAATGCCTTGCTTAAATAATACCAGAGTTATGTAATAAACAAGAAAATGCAAGTTTTCAGTTTTTTCAGGATATTTCAGAAACTAAGCAAGCTAAGGTAATTTTCTTTTCTATTTCTAATAGGACATAAAAGTGTGCAACTTTTCTCTAATTTAACCGATCTCGTAACTCTTACCGTTTAGGAGATGCCCATAGTGTGCAAGATAAAAGTGACCACCCTGTATACATATTGCTAAACAGATTTAACTTGAGGAGCGGTAGGGATAAGTTCGCGGAGATTTAGCCACGTCAATTTAATAATTCAAATACGTTGGCTACTGTGTTGGTGGGGATAAATAACAATTTAGGTATCTAAGCATTCCCACCGCTCGTCAGTATTAGCAATACAGCACAGTTAGAATACCACATTATTCTAAAAAAATAAGTACCTATAATGGAAACGACCATTAAAGAAGAAATCCAAGATAACTTTCTTGAGCTTGACAATAATTTTGGTAAGTATCAAATAAGGTAAAATTATCACTTGTAACAAATAAAATTCCAGATTTACTAAATATTAACGAATCCTGTGAAAATGGTCTTTAGGAAGTTGGTAAGAATATTTTATTGGTTATAAATAGGCAGAGTTGGGCAAGATACTTATAAAAAGTATCTTTGATACAAGATACATGATAATCCAATTTCAGTATCTTTGATACAAGATACAAGATACTTTCACCTCGAGTATCATAGATACAAGATACAAGATACTTTTATTTTTTGATCGAAAGATACAAGATACTTGATACTTTTTTCATCATTCTATTTTTCTGTGGTTTTATTTAAAAATAGATTAACTAATAGTATTAGAAAAGTCAAACACAAGCCATGTTAACTAACTGATAATGTAATAACTGAACCTTTTCGAGATAAAAAGGTAAATGAAAGTTGAGCCAAGGATTCAGAATAGTTACAGTGTCTGTCTCAATACAAGAGCCAATCAGAATAGAGGAAGGCCATGGGGAAGGGGTTGTTTTATTTAGAAGAGAAATTTTATTTTCCAAAAAATAACCTTTCCCTTGTTAATTCTCAAAAAATCTAATCTAACACCCTGTACCAGCTTTTTTGTCTTTAATTTTATTTTATTTTCTTTTTTTCTATTGATTTTTGAAAAAGTGTTAAAAAAAGTATCTGGGCACATTGAGACTAAAAAGTATCTTTGATACAAGATACATGATAATTCAATTTCAGTATCTTTGATACAAGATACAAGATACTTTCACCTCAAGTATCATAGATACAAGATACAAGATACAAAAGTATCAAAGATACGTATCAAAGATACATGTATCATTGATACTGCCCAACTCTGTAAATAGGGACACTGTGCCTAATATCGAACCCATTTTATAAAAATTGAATACTTTATGCAGTTTAGGTCAAAAATTAAAAAATAAAGGTTCAAAAGTTTCAAAATTTAGTTTTGTTACTAAACAGGATAAATTCCAGTTTATTATTTTTAAATTAAACATTTATTTTTTTAATTTAAGTGTAAATATTTAAAAAATGTGTTCCTAATATGGAACCGCATTAAAAAAAGTGTAATGATAATAACAATAAGGGACCATTAATGCTCACTATAAGAATAAGAACAAGAATAAGCGTTGAATTGTCGTAGACACACGCTTTATGCTCAACTTGCTCTTGTAGAAAACAGTCTTATTGGCTTGTGGCTTTAGCTCAGTTGATTTAAAGTGACAACTAAAAAGCAAAAGAACCTACCCTCCTCAATATTAAATGGGCGGGTGTACTATATTGATGAGATCATATCCTTGTGACCTTGTGAGTACAAAACTGCACTATCTCAAAAAATCTTGAAAACTGCATTATTGGGAAAATGGGTTGTTTTAAGGTTAATTTATCAATGTAAAACCAAAAAATATAAAATAACGTTGACTTTTGGTACATAACTTAGCGTAACATTAAGCAAACATATGTCACTCTTATGCGAATTGTCATTAGTTTAAGTGCATACAATACCTAACATCGACCCTGGCACCTCTTCTGGATTTTAATGGTACTGAGTTAGTGTAAATGCTTTATTTAATCAATAATATGACACAATTTTATTTTTTTCTATATTCAAACTTTCTAATTTTTTCCAATACTTCAGTAAAATAACACGACATTTTGCTCTATTAGGGGAAAGTTGAATTTTTCAACGATTAATTCTTAGGTCATATAATACTTGAAAACTACCGAGTTCCCTTGTCGCTAACATGTTTTTCTACACCTCATATTTACCAAAATTCAGAGCTTCAAAGTATAAAAAGTGGGTTTTTCTAAACTAATAAAATTTATATTTTCAAACTTTTAAGTCGCTGTAACTTGAAAACCAATAAAAATCAGACTACAACTTTTGGTTTAAGGTTTAGAAAAACATGTTATTGAGATAAATTGTAGCAAATTTTGTGCTCTAGAAAAAAGGTACGAAAAATGTTTTTTGTTGGACGCACTAGTAAAGAGTTATCGAGCAAAAACCGAAAAAAGTGACACAAAAGTGGTCGTACTGAAGCGCGCACAGGCGCGCCGAATTTCAAAACTTGGATTTTTAATAAGGGCCTAGGTAGGTACATACAACATATATCCAAAACTACATGAGTTTTTCTGAGAAGGGCGACATTTATGCCATTAGAAATAAATTGGTTTTAGACACATTTTTATTCCGCAAGATCTTTAAAATTAGGGACTCTATTGCAAAAATTAAAAAAATATGTTAAAGGTAAACTTGGAAAATACGAAAAAATTGATAATGTTTAAAGTAATAAAACACAAAAAATTTAAATGCAAACGACCATTCTCAAATTGCAGCGTTCCACGGCATCAAATTTTTGACGTTTTAGATTCCTTTTCATTTGAGTTTGAGGATAGAGATAGTATAGTCCGAGAGAGTCAGATCCGGAAAATAACGGGAGGGTTCAAGCAATTAAAACCTCAAATCATTTGTAATATAATTTTTCTATTTTTAAAATTAGAAGTCTTTAGTGAGCATTGCCCACCTGTGCCCACTCTTAGCTACGTCCCTGTCTTTTTAAGAAATTAAGTAGGTAAGTCGTTTATACCTAGCAGTTTTTGCTGTGATAACACGTTTTTTATTTACAATGTCTTTCTCTTTATTTGTTTTAAAAATTAAAACCAAAGTATAATTATATAATTAAAAAAAATTATAATCATGAACATGAAAAACTATAATCTAAGGGTGTGCGCAAATTAAAAGATTCGAGCATAGAGTCTAGAGCATAGCATAGACCACAGCGTTCTGGGGTACTCAAATTCAAAGCTGAGAGCATAGAGCATATTGCACCCTTGTAGGGACATATGATTCTAGCCGAAATTTCAAACAACTCTATGTAAACTCTATGGTCGAAACTTCTAATTTGCGCACACCCTAAGATAAGCAAAACAGAGGTATCTAATTTTATCTAGTAAGCAAGTTGCAGAAACAACACCAGAGAGAAATTCCGATGGGAACAGTGGAATTTTCTTGTTTCTTGATATTCCCACGAAGCTTTATTTTATTTAAACAAACGTATCTAATAGTAAAAATAATAAAAAACATTTACATTAATATGGAAGAAACTAAAATTGTCCATAAACTGATTTATGATATTCGATTATTTTGTCACTCGATTTTAGGTTTTTTTGAACTTCCATTGCACTTTGGATGGCTTTTATTTCATCTAGATTAATATTATTAAGTTTTAAAGGTTTAAAATCACCTATTTTATTTTTATTGTTAAAGTTATTGACATTTAATTTCGGTAGTTCAATTAATTTTAATTCTTTATATGAATTTTTGAAATTTTGAATTTTAATTCCTTCAATGATCACTTCACGAAAATTATAAATTTCTAATTAATAATTTATTGGAGTTCCCAAATCCATGAATGACGGATTTAATATATCATTTACTTATTACCTGCAGAAAATTCACAATCCATATACATATTTAAAACGCGAAGCCTTTTCTTTTCCGCTAATTTTAGCATACTTCTACTGGATTTTTTTAAAATTGAAGCTCTTGGCCCACAGATATGTCACCACTAATTTTTTTCTCAAAATTATTAATTTCATACATTGTTTTTTATTTTATAATATACATAATAAAATAATCAATTTTATAATTTAAAATAATCCAATTTTAAATATTATAAATGTAGATAGTATTTGGTTTTATACGATAAGGTACACATTATACATTTGGTCGTGGTGATAAAATTTTCAATACTTTTATTCGACCAGTACGTTTCTAATACGCAATATGGTCAGGTTGGAGCGTGCATTTTTAATTACGTTTCGTGCTTTTGTGAATTTTGTATTTTTGAGACGGTTTTTTATGTTGCCCTCTTTGGCTCAGTTATCTTTAAGGTTAGTTTTCTTATTTTTTTAATAAAATAGTCATAGCTCATTCATATCTTCAAAAACTTCGTCGATTTCGACGGGGGTGACCGCTATTTTTTTTTAAATTGAAGCTGTCGACCCCCAGATATATCAGCACTAATTATTTTCTTCAAATTACCAATTTCATAAATTTTTTTAAAATAATAAATTAACAAACAATCATCGGTGTTGGAAGTGCATTATTCATCACATTCATCTCTACAACTACTTCGTCGAATTTCGACGGGGGCGCTCGCTCGTCATTTATAAAATTACAAATTTGCATGCGTCGTCACGTGGTCTTTCCAACAACGTTACTTATAGAAGTTACATGGGTGGCGCTGATGCTAACTTGCAAGCTTGCGCGGTGCCTGTTTATTCAAATGATTCAATTGGATTCAATGCTTTGTGAATGCTTTTTATAGTGTCGATTGTAAATTATAAGCACGTGTACCACTCACCACAGACCACATCTTATATCAAAAATAAACGAAAGAATAAGTAATGGAAACGAGTATTAAAGAACAAATCAAAGATGAGGCTCTTGAGCTTGACAATAATTCACATAACCTCAACAATTTTGGTAATCATCAGCTTAATAATAGTTATCAATTATTGTTGTAACAAATCAAATTTCAGATGTAGTAAATATTAAAGAGACGAGTGAAAGTGATCTTAAAGAAGTTGGTAAGACTATTTTTATTTGTTATAAATAGTAGCGTATGTAGGCCATAACATTTATTCTTTTATTCATTGCTCGTTTGAATTTTTTAAAATGTGCTGATAAGTGCTTGTTTATGGGGATAATATAGACATTTCTTTTCATAAACTAAGTACCATGTTAAATATCAATTAAATCTACGATACACAATTTTAATTACGAATATGTAACTGTGTATGGCCGATATTAAAAGTGGTATCGAGAACATTGATATTAATAGAATATCTTCGCTTTTCTTACGGTTTCCGAGCTTCCCATGCGTACACTCGAATTTGAAACAGTCTGTACAGGGTGATTTATTTAAGTCATACCAACATTGGAACCTTCTTGGAAACGGTAAGAGTTCCGTTACCAAATTGGTTAAATTAGCATAAAGTTACTTATTTATACGGTTATGTTATGTTACTTTATTTATTTTTTACAATAAAAAATAACGAACAAATTTGGTTTCTACAAGTTCACAAAAAAATGGAATTAAATCAAATTATTATTTATAAAATTAAGTGCACGTTACAGTAAATTAATTGTATTTTCTGATAAGCTTGCGTTTCAGAAATTAAAAAAAACTCAGGTTTGTTCATTATTTCTCATTGTTAAAAATAACATAAAAGTAGCGTATTAATATAATGGCGTTTTCGGGTGGTTGCACGTACTTTCCATGCAAACCCAGTGCCACTCGAAAAGGCCAATAATCCAACGTAACATAACCTAGAAAGGATGTGTAAATTTTGATTGATTGAGGTGGCCGATACTTGGTGAAAGTTGATAAAATACTTATTTTATTATATTTTAATTATTTAATCAAATAAAACAAATGCTTACCAATTGCTTATTGTTTATTTAATTAAAAAGTTGTCCTTAGGTTCTTCGGTCGAAAAACGAAATGTTTTTTTGCGTTATCTCAGTAATTTGAATTGTTGAATTGTCTAAACAGATTACTAAAACTCATCAAAATACGCAACTTTTTGCTCATTTAACCAACTTTGCTAAGGCTGGGTCCTAACGCTCAGACATCTTGTATAGTACACTGATTATACATGTTTTCAGGTTCAATTAAAATAGAAGAATGTGAGCTGACAGAATATATTAAAGAAGAAAAAGACGAGCAGTATACAAAACAGGAAAAGAAGAAGAAATTAAAAAAAAAATTAAAAGCGAGTCAAAAGTATTTTTGTTACAGTTGCGATTTTAAGTGCTCAAAAAAGCGTAGCCTAATAAAACATGTTTCCAAACATAGAGACAAGAAACCGTTTCAATGTAATATATGTGAATATAAAGGTGCACGGAAATGGGGTTTAATGAACCACATGATGAAGCACACAGGTGAAAAGCCTTATCAGTGTATTACATGTGAATTTAAATGTGCACGAACAGATAGTTTAAAGAATCACATGAAGAGACACACAGGTGAAAAGACACATCAGTGTAATATATGTGAATATAAATGTAGAGGGAATGGACCTTTACAGGCCCACATGATGATACACACAGGTGAAAAGCCCCATCAATGTTATCTCTGTGAATATAAATGTGCAGAGAAACGAAAATTAAAGAGACACATGATGATACACACAGGTGAAAAGCCCCATCAATGTAATCTATGTCAATTTAAATGTGCACAGAAAACAAGTTTAAAGATTCATATGACGACACACACAGGCGAAATGTCGTATCAATGTTCTATATGTGAATATAAAAGTGCACAGAAAATTAATTTAAGGATTCACATGATGACACACACAGGTGAAAAGCCCTATCAGTGTAATATATGTGAATTTAAATGTAGACGAAAAGATAGTTTAAAGCATCATATGAAGATACATACAGGTGAAACGCCATATCAATGTAATGTATGTGAATTTAAAAGTGCACAGAAAGCTAATTTAAGGACTCACATGAAGATACACACAGGTGAAAAGCCTCATCAATGTAATATATGTGAATATAAAAGTATAGATAAAGGAAGGATTAAGAAACACATGATGGTACATACAGGTGAAAACCCTTATCAATGTAATATATGTGAATATAAATGTAAAAATAATGGAGATTTAACGGTACACATAAGGAGACACACAGGTGAAAAGCCTAATCAATGTAATATTTGTGATTTCAAAACTTCCCATAAACCAAGATTAACTCAACACATAATGATGCACACCGGAGAAAAGCCTCATCAATGTAGTATATGTGAACATAAGTTTTTGCGGAAAGCACATTTGAAAAACCATATGAAGACACACACAGGTGAAAAGCCTCAACGATGTAGTATATGTGAATATAAATGTGTACAGAAAACAGATTTAAAGAAACACATGATGCTACACACAGGTGAAAGGCCTTATCAGTGTAATGTATGTGACTATAAATGTACACGAAAAGACGGTTTAAAGAATCACATGATGGTACATACAGGTGAAAAGCCATATGAATGTAATATATGCAAATATGGATGTATACTTAAAAGAAGTTTAAAGAAACACATGAAGATACATACAGGTGAAAAGCCTTATCAATGCAATAGGTGTGAATATAAATGTGCTGAAAAAACAATTTTAAAGAATCACATGAAGATACATACTGGTGAAAAGCCTTATCAATGTAATACATGTGACTATAAATGTTCAAAGAAGTACAAATTACAGAGACACAATATGATACACACAGGTGAAAAGCCTCATCAATGTAATAGGTGTGAATATAGATGTGCAGAAAAAGCAGGTTTAAAGAGACACATGAAGAAACACACAGGTGAAAAGCCTTATCAGTGTAATAGGTGTGAATATAAATGTGCACAAAAAACTAGTTTAAAGAGACACATGAAGATACACACAAGTGAAAAGCCTGATCGATGTTAAATATGTGAGTATTATAAATTTACACAAATAGAAAATTTAAATAGGCAATTGGTGAGACAGGAAATGCTTATCAAATCAATGTTCTAGATGTGAATATATATGTGCAGTGAAAAAGACACGTGAAGATACACACAGATAAAAAGTATAATAATTAATGTAACGGGAGAAAAATATAATAATTAACGTTACACATAAATGTATCAAAATGCATTTAAATAATATAAGTTGTGCTAATTTAATTTATGATTTAGAAAATAAATTTTTTTAATACTTTAATAATTTTTTATTATAATGTAAAGCCAGTCCCACATTGTATTTTTTTCATAAATATTTCTTAAATATAATCATGAAAATTTTTATAAAAACTTGTCGTTATTTGGGTATACCACACTGTCATAATTTGCTAAAAAAAAAATTACCGATTGTAAAATGGGTTGCATAACTCCAAGGTCCAAGAAATACATTTAAGTACAAAAAATCTGCTACCAGACAACAGAGCAAGGCGCACGCTCGCATCTACAACCAATGGAACTCGTCTTTTCATAAAAAAAAATAGAATCGTTTTTATTAATGTGACGTCACGTCAAAATATTTACGTGCAGACGCATAATCTCATAAATACAGTTTTTATAAAAACTTCGTAAATATAGCCGAGCACACTGTAAAAACCAGTGAAAAACCATAAACCAAGATTAACTCAACACATAATGATGCACATCGGTGAAAAGCCTTATCAATGTAGTATATGTGAACATAAGTTTTTGCGAAAAGCACATTTGAAAAATCATATGAAGACACACACAGGTGAAAAGCCTCAACTATGTAGTATATGTAAATATAAATGTGTACAGAAAACAGATTTAAAGAAACACATGATGCTACACACAGGTGAAAGGCCTTATCAGTGTAATATATGTGACTATAAATGTACACGAAAGGCAGTTTAAAGAATCACATGATGGTACATACAGGTGAAAAGCCATATGAATGTAATATATGCAAATATGGATCTATACTTAAAAGAAGTTTAAATAAACACATGAAGATACATAGAGGTGAAAAGCCTTATCAATGTAATACATTTGACTATAAATGTTCAGAGAAGAAGAAACCGTTTAATGTAATATATGTGAATATAAAGGTACAAGGAAACAGGGTTTAATAAATCACATGATGACGCATACAGGTGAAAAGCCTTATCAGTGTAATACATGTGAATGTAAATGTACACGAAAAGACAGTTTAAAGAATCACATGATGGTACATACAGGTGAAAAGCCTTATCAATGTAATATATGCAAATATGAATGTATACTTAACAAAAATTTAAAGAAACACATGAAGATACATACAGGTGAAAAGCCTTATCAGTGTAATACATGTGAATGTAAATGTACACGAAAAGACAGTTTAAAGAATCACATGATGGTACATACAGGTGAAAAGCCTTATCAATGTAATATATGCAAATATGAATGTATACTTAACAAAAATTTAAAGAAACACATGAAGATACATACAGGTGAAAAGCCTGATCAATGTTAAATATGTGAATATTATAAATGTACACAAAAAGAAAATTTAAATAGCTACATGGTGAGACATGAAAGGCTTAGCAGTGTTTTAGATGAGAATATAAATGTATAGTGAAAAAGACACTTGAAGATACACACAGATGAAAAGTAAAATAATTAATGTAACAGGAGAAAATGATATTAATTAACGTTACACGTGGTTACACATAAATGTGAGCAGTGAGTTTATGTATAAAAATATAGTTTCTAAAAAAGTTCTTTATTTATTTTAATACATTTAAAATTTAAATGATATAACTTAATATTTGTTTTGTTGATATGTATACAATATTTAAGGTTTTTGTAGAACTACAACTACTAATTTAATTTTTGGTTTGGAAAATAAATTTTTTTAAATCTGTAATAGGTTTTTATTATAATGTAAACTATTCTAATTAAATGCTTTAATAACATTGATAAAAAAAACATTTTTAATAAAATAAAAATAAAATAGTCTCGTTGGTGTCCAAATTTTTAAGAGGGTGTAGTACGCATTAATAAGAGTAAAAAAAGGTTATATTGAGGGATGTCCAATAGTTAATACTTTTCGACTTAATGGCCACAACTCGAAAAGTGTTAACTGTTGGACGTCCTTCAATATAACATTTTTTCTCATTTTAATGGATACTACACGCTTTTAAAAGTTTGGACACTAACGAGGCTAATTTATTTTGTATTTATTTGAGCTTAAGTCACCATAACTGGAAAAGTAGTATTTTTTGGACACTCCTCAATATAACTTTTTTTACTCATTTTAAGGGATCATTTATGTTGGCCTTAAGAAGAAGAATAAGAGTTTAATTTTTGCAGATACACGGTTTATGTTCAACTTGTTCTTGTTGAAAACAGACATGCGCTCTCGTGCCTTCCGCTCATCTGATTTAGGGATCATCATGCTGACCGTTAACTTAAGCTTTAACCTTGAATTGACTAGGTAAACCAATGCAACGTTTCAAGGTTAAAGCTTAAAACTTAAGTTAAAGGCCAGGATGAATGATCCCTTAGATCTTTGAAAATATAGAATAGGGGCGGGGCGACGCGCAATGGAAACCCATCATAAAGCCGGCCTTAAGCCAGCCTTACATGACAGCTTCTAGAAGCCAGCTTCTTTTTCTAAGCCAATAGAAACCTTGCATTTCCAGCGTCAGACGCTAGAAGTTGGTTCAAGTTCAACTTCTATTGGTTTGAAAAAAAGAAGCTGTCATGTAAGGCCGGCTTTAAGCTTCTAGAAGCCAGCTTCTTTTTTTCAAACCAATAGAAGTTGAACTTGATCCAACTTCTAGCGTCTGACGCTGGAAATGCAAGGTTTCTATTGGCTTAGAAAAAGAAGCTGGCTTCTAGAAGCTGTCATGTAAGGTAAGCTTAACGCCAAAACGTTGGTATGGGTACTTACCTAGTAAGTTCCCAACCAACGTTTTGGCGTTATAGCTGTGTGGCATTTTTTATATTAACCAATCAGAATGCAGAACGCGATTTTAGGATGAAAACGTCGCGTTGCGCTAGAGAGTCGCTGCTTTGACGACCGTTCACGATTTCGACGTCCAAAGTTCATTTGTTTCAACTTCAAGCGGCGTCATTATGACGGTTTGAGGTTAGAAAGTGTGTTTATTGGTTTATGATGTTATTAACCCACATTTTTCTTCTTGTTTTTCGATTTCTTTTTTTATTTTAGATATAAATAATGCCATGATTAGCACTCAAGACTTTCACATTTCGATATTTCGAATACAAAACACATACAAAAATTTTAGGGTTATGTATAAAAACAAAAACGCTACGCAGCCGAAACGTTCAAAATGCAAAATAATTGGACAATTTTCAACGTTGGTATGGGAACTTACCATTAAGCCCAACAATGTTTCTGTACTTTCAATAAAGAGCTTCCAAAATCAAATTTTAACTGATTTAAGAACGAAATTGAGTTTAGCGCCATCTCTTTTATTACGTAGTACGTACGTAGTAGGTTTTTAGGAAGAGTAGCCATTTGTTGATTGCTGCTTTTTCAATGCGTTCAATGCTATTATAGAGCTGGTGCTGGTTGTAAATTATAAGCACGTGCACCAGTCAGCACAGACCACATCTTATATCAAAAATAAACGAAAGAATAAGTAATGGAAACGAGTATTAAAGAACAAATCCAAGATGAAACTCTTGGGCTTGACAGTAATTCACATAACCTCAACAATTCTGGTAAGCATCAACTTAATATTAAGTTATCAATTGTTGTTGTAACAAATCAAATTTCAGATGTAGTAAATATTAAAGAGTCGTGTGAAAGT
The DNA here is from genome assembly GCA_963924605.1 of Malthinus seriepunctatus. Lineage (NCBI taxonomy): Eukaryota > Metazoa > Arthropoda > Insecta > Coleoptera > Cantharidae > Malthinus > Malthinus seriepunctatus. The sequence continues at coordinate 18,110,938 of OZ004603.1, forward strand.
GATCTTAAAGAAGTTGGTAAGAATATTTTTATTTGTTATAAATAGTAGCGTATGTAGGCCATAACATTATTTATTCTTTTATTCATTGCTCGTTTGAATTTTTTAAAATGTGCTGCTAAGTGCTTGTTTATGGGGATGATATAGAGATTTCTCTTCATAAACTAAGCATCATGTTAAATATCAATTAAATTTACGGTACACAATCTTAATTACGAATATGTAACTGTGTGTGTCCGATATTAAAAGAAGTATTGAGAACATTGATATTAATAGAATATCTTCGTTTTTCTTACGGTTTCCGAGCTTCCCATGCGTACACTCGAATTTGAAACAGTCTGTACAGGGTGATTTGTTTAAGTTGTACCAACATTGGGACCTCGCAAACGGTAAGAGTTACATTACGTAATTGGTTAAATTACCATAAAGTGGCGTATTTATACGGTTAGGTTATGTTATGTAAATGTAAATTTACGTTACGTTATGTAAATATTGTTTCTGCAAGTTCACTAGAAAATAGTATTAAATTATTATTTATAAAATGAAGTGTTCGTTATAGTAAATTAATCGTATTTGCTGATAAGGTTGCATTTCAAAAACTTAAAAAACTCAGGTTTGTTCATTATGTCTCTTCGTTAAAAATAACAAAAGTAGTGTATTAATATATGGCGTTTTCGGGTGGTTGCACTTATTTTGCACACACACCCAGTGCCACTCGAAAACGCCAATAATCCTACGTAACATAATCGAGAAAGGATGTGTAAATTGTGATTGATAGAGATGGCCGATACTTGGTTTAAGTCGATAGAATACATATTAATTAAATAAACAAAGGCTAACCAATTGCTTATAGTTTAGTAAATTAATAAGTATAAAAGTCGTCATGCGTACTCAAATTTAGACAAGAACACTGATTCATTTTATGAAAAAAGTAATAGGTCGATGAGATAAAAGGTCGAGTTTGGTGTCGTTTAATAGCCCTTTTAACGTCCTGAAACTTGTTACCTAAAGTAAACTAGTTTCAAACTAAGGACGAAAAACGAAATGTTCAGTTTTCTTGCATTAACTCGGTAATTTAAATTGTTGAATTTTCTAAACGAATTCATAAAACTCATCAAAAAACGCAACTTTTTGCTTATTTAACCAACTTTGCTAGGGCTGGGTCCTAACGCTCAGATATCTTGTATAGTACACTGATTATACATGTTTTCAGGTTCAATTAAAATAGAAGAATGTGATCTGACAGAATATATTAAAGAAGAAAACGAGGAGCAGTATACAAAAAAGGAAAAGAAATTGAAAAAAAAATTAAAAGCGAGTCAAAAGTATTTTTGTTACAATTGTGATTTTAAGTGTTCAAATAAGCATATCCTAATAAAACATGTTTCCAAACATAGAGACAAGAAACCGTTTCAATGTAATATATGTGAATATAAAGGTGCACGGAAACGGGGTTTAATAAATCACATGATGATGCATACAGGTGAAAAGCCTTATCAATGTAATATCTGTGGGTACAAATGTGTCGTGAAAGGTAGTTTAAAGAAGCACATAAAGATACATACAGGTGAAAAGCCTTATCAATGTAATACATGTGACTATAAATGTTCAGAGAAGAACTATTTACAGAGACACATGATGATACACACAGGTGAAAAGACACATCAGTGTAATATATGTGAATATAAATGTATAGGGAAAGGAAATTTACGGAAACACATGATGATACACACAGGTGAAAAGCCTTATCAATGTAATACATGTGAATATAAATGTAGAGAGAAAGGAAATTTACAGATGCACATGATGATACACACAGATGAAAAGCCCCATCAATGTAATCTATGTCAATTTAAATGTGCAAAGAAAATTATTTTAAAGTATCACTTGATGACACACACAGGTGAAAAGCCCCATCAATGTAATATATGTGAATTTAAATGCAAACAAAAAGGGGGTTTAAAGATGCACATGATGGTACATACAGGTGAAAAGCCTTATCAATGTAATACATGTGAATATAAATGTTCAGTGAACAAAGCTTTAAAGAGACACAAGATGATACATACAGATGAAAAACCTTATCAGTGTAATATATGTGAATTTAAATGTGCACGAAAAGACGGTTTAAAGAAGCACTTGAAGATACATACAGGTGAAAAGCCCCATCAATGTAATATATGTGAATTTATATGCAGACGAAAAGAGAGTTTAAAGAAGCACATGATGATACACACAGATGAAAAGCCCTATCAATGTAATACATGTGAATATAAATGTAGAGAGAAACGAGTGTTACAGGTGCACATGATGATGCACACCGGTGAAAAGCCTTATCTGTGTAATATATGTGAATATAAATGTAGAGAGAAACAAAATTTACAGAGACACAAGATGACACACACAGGTGAAAAGACACATCAGTGTAATCTATGTGAATATAAATGTATAGGGAAAGGATCTTTACAGCAACACATGATGATACACACAGATGAAAAGCCCCATCAATGTAATATATGTGAATTTAAATGCAAACAAAAAGGGAAATTAAAGATGCACATGATGATACATACAGATGAAAAGCCCTATCAATGTAATACATGTGAATATAAATGTAGAGAGAAACGAAGTTTACAGATGCACATCATGATACACACAGATGAAAAGCCATATCAATGTAAGACATGTGAATATAAATGTAGACAGAAACGAAATTTACAGATGCACATGATGATACACACAGATGAAAAGCCCTATCAATGTAATACATGTGAATATAAATGTAGACAGAAACAAAGTTTACAGATGCACATGATGATACACACAGATGAAAAGCCCTATCAATGTAGTACATGTGAATATAAATGTAGAACGAAACAATATTTACAGATGCACTTAAGGAAACACACAGGTGAAAAGCCTTAAGCCATGAAGAAACATACAGATGAAAAGCCTGATCGATATTAATTATGTGAATATTGTAGATGTACACAAAAAGAACATTTAAATAGCCACATGTAGAGACATAAAAGACTTATCAATGTTCTAGATGTGAATATAAATGTGCAGTGAAAAAGACACGTGAAGATACCCACATATGAAAAGTATAATAATTAATGTAACAGGAGAAAAGGATAATAATTAACGTTACACATAGATGTGTCAAAATAAAGTTTCTAAAAAAGTTCTTTATTTATTTCAATACATTTGTAATTCTACATTTCTATAAAAATAATCGCTAATAAAAGTCTATTCCCACACAACCGAGATTGATCCGTCACGTCACGTCTCCGGTCAGTCAAAAATGGTATAAAAATTATCGGAAGCGTGCTTTTAAATGACTCCATTCACACTCATCAGTCATGGTTCCGAGATTTTGCCCGGGCAAAATAAAATCACTGTCTCAGTCATTTGACTGATCCGTCACGTCACGTCTCCGGTCAGTCAAATTTTTTGTGATTTTATTTTGACGGACAGCACGATTCACACACATCAGTCATGTATCCGTCATTTACCTTCAATTATAAAAGGATTTATAAAAATATCGTTGTCGACGATATTTTATTTGACTGACCGGAGACGTGACGGCGTCAAAAGCAAAATCTCCGAACCATGACTGATGAGTGTGAATGGAGTCATTTAAAAGCACGCTTCCGATAATTTTTATACCATTTTTGACTGACCGGAGACGTGACGTGACGGATCAATCACGGTTGTGTGTAAATACAACTTTAAACTTGGTGTCTTTTTTGTAACTTAGTTACATTATATTTCAGTGCAGTCGTTTTAAATTAAAAATAATTCTTAGTAAACACCCTGTATAAATAAAAAATAGTAAGTTATCTCTTTACTGTTATCTTTTTTTTTTAATTAAATAAAAATCAATATTAGACTAGGACTGTTATCGGAAAAAATGTATCCTTAACCATACAAGCGGCATTTCATATAACATTTTGGTAACCGATGTTTTCCCAGTATTTCAACCCTGCTGAATACGAAAATTGCGGTTATCAAAGCGAAATCTTAACCAAAAGCGTGATATTCAAGATGACACCCAAGATGTCAGCTTTGTTATTTTTGATGGAATCATTATGGACAATTAAGACAAATATTTTTATTGGTTCGGATAGATAATTTTATACTCTACAATTTTTATTAGAGGTATAACTATCTTCAGATCACTCCTTAAGGAGCTTTCAAGTATATGAAATACAAAATCATCAACAATTTTGTATTTTAAATACAAATTTTTGTATTTTAAACAAAAAATACCTAAATAAAAATCTTTAAAATACAAAATTCAAATGTATTTCAAATACTGTATTTCAAATACTGTATTTCAAATACAAGTATTTCGAATGCCCAGATAAATAAAACTTGTTAAATTTATTTAAAAATCGCACATCAACGCATGCGCAGAATCAAAATGTATTTTGTATTTGAAATACTGTATTTTGTATTTGTATTTTGGTTGTAGATAAAAAAAATGTTTTGTATTTCAAATACTGTGCTTCGAGTATATTATATTTGAAATACACTAATTGGTGTATTTTGCCCAACCGTGTGTGTCTAGTCTACTTGTCTACCGAAGGCTTTTGCAATTTTCGCTGTTTTCATATTAGCAATAAAATTTAAACCACGTTTTTTAAAAAGGATGGCTGCCTCTACATTTTAACGTAATCAAGACACCAGCGATTACGTAACATCAGAACTTCCTGTATACTAATTATAAATATTTTCAGGTTCACTTAAAGTAGAAGAATGTGATCTGACAAAATATATTATTAAAGAAGAACAAGAAGAGGAGTATACAAAGAAAAAAAACGAAATAATATTGATACACCGTTTAGAAACCAGGCAAGAGTATTTTTGTTACAATTGTGATTTTAGTGCTTTAAAAAGTCGAGCTTAATAAATCATGTTCACAAACATAGAGGAGAGAAACCTTATCACTGTAATATATGTGAAAATAAATTTACACATAAAGCGACTTTAACGCGACACATGGTGCTACACATAGGTGAAAAGTCGTATCAATGTGTTATATGCGAATATAAATGTGCATATAAACCGTATTTAAAGAAACATATGAGGATACGTACAAGTAAACAGTATTATAAATGTAATGAATGTGAATATAAATGTGCAGAAAAATCAACATTAAATAGACACATGAAGATACATACAGGTAAAAAGCCTTATCAATGTGGTGTATGTGAATGAATATAAATCTGCAGAAAAAACAAATTTAAAGAGACACGTGAAGATACATACAGGTGAAAAGCCTTATCAATGTAATATTGTGATTATAAGTGTGCAGATAAACCAAATTACAGAGACACAAGATGATACACACAGGTGAACAGCCTTATCAATGTAGTAGATGTGAATATAAGTGTGCAGAAAAATCAAATTTAAAGACTCATAAAAGGATACACACACATGAAAAGCCTTATCAATGTAAAATATGTAAATATAATTGTGCACAAAAAACAAATTTAAAGAGTCACATAAGGAAACACACGGGTGAAAAGCCTTATCAATGTTATGCATGTGAACATAAATGTGCACAAAAAACAAATTTAAAGAGTCACATGAAGAAACATACGGGTGAAAAGCCCTTATCAATTTAATATATGTGAATATAAATATGTTCAGAAAAAACTAATTTTAAGAGTCATTTCAATATACACACAGGTGAAAAGCCTTATCACTGTAATATATGTGAAAAAGATTTTACACATAAAGCCACTTTAACGCGACATATGGTGCTACACACAGGTAAAAGGCCTTATCAATGTAATAGTTGTGAATATAAATGTGCGGTAAAATCAACTTTAAAGAGACACATGAAAATACATACAGGTGAAAAGCCCTATCAATGTAATACATGTGAATATAAATGTGCACAAAAAGCAAATTGAAGTAGCTACATGGTAAGACATACAGTTCATAATCCTTAGCGATTACTAGTGCTAGGTGTGAATATAAATGTGCAGTGAAAAAGACACGTTATGAAGATACACACAGATGATAAGTATAATAATTAATGTTACACATAAATGTGTCAAAATAAAGTTTTTAAAAGTTTTTTTATTTATTTCAATGCTATTCGTTCAAACGTTTTAAAGGCAGGAGAGATAATAATAAAGACAAGTAGAATAAAGTTTTAAATATTTTATTCAAAGTGTAATATGAATAAAACACAGTATTCATATAAATAATGATCTTTTTCTAAAAAAAAGAAAAGATACCACACATCACAGTAAATAAATGTTACACTCACACAAATTTTTTTATACATTTAAAAATTATTAATACATAGAGATATAAGTTGTGCGATTTCCAAGTCGCGATTTCGTTAAAATCATTTTTACGATTACTTAATAATTTTTTTGTTGATACGTATACAATATTTAAGGTTTTTGTATAACTACAACTAATTACAATTTTTCCAAATACATATATTCAGAAAAATAAAGGATAAAATTACAAAGAAAAAACAGTCGCAAAATAAAAAGCACTCTATAAACGAAGTAATAAAAACAACGAAAAGTAGCAACAACGTGAAAACAAATACTATGGCAATTAAATTCACGCTATGTTAAAAGACAAAATAAAAATGAAAAAAAATCTCATAAATAAATTAAAATTGAGCTTATATAAATAGAATTTCATGCATTATCATAATACTTATCAATTTAATCAATAATATGACACAATTTACAATTCTATCTCTTTCTATATTCAAACTTTCTAATTTTTTCCAATTGATATACTTTAAAATTATAATATATGGCACTTGCGGAATGGATTACTAATACGATTAAATCCTTTTATCTAACTCTCGTAAAGTCATTTGTATAATAACAATGTGAAGAACCGTTTTAAAAGTGTATTGTCACTAAAGGCAACAGACTTTAGAAAAATGCATTTTGTTAACCAGTAATTTGGAATCATTTAAAAAAAAATCAAGTAAAAAAAAAGAGTTAACAAGATCCATTTTAATTTATGTGAGCCGAGTGTATCAAAAAGGCACAAAGTACTAATATATGTCTTTCCTAAGGCACTAAATCTAATTCAAAGGCCTCTACACTACTCTACAAAATACTATGTCTTTTATAATTTACATTTTGTTCCCTATTAATACTAATTTTTTTGTAATTCTACATTTCTATAAAAATAATCGCTAATAATTATGCTATAAATAATTATATTGATTTAAACTTGGTGTCTTTTTGTAACTTAGTTACATTATATTTCAATTCAGTCGTTTTAAATTAAAAATGGGCGTAATAATACTTAGTAAACACCCTGTATAAATAAAAAATAGTAAGTTATCACTTTACTGTTACCTTTTTTTTTAAATTAAATAAAAATCAATATCTTTATAAGATCTTTTTTTATAGAAGCCAAATAGTTTTTAATTTTTTTGAGCTTCAACCACATTTTGTTGAAATTAATCAAGTGCTCTTGTTTTCCTTCCCTAATAAATCACATTGTGCGATACATTTTTTCCTTAAATTAAAAAACGAAAATCTACAACTACATCTAAAAAATATATACCTATTTACAAATTTACGAAGTTCTTTAAGAACTAAAAAAAATTTACAAATATTTACAAAAAAATAAGTTAGCCTTCTAAATGTCTATATTTGTGAGCCGACATTTGAGCTAATCCTAAGACTGCGTAATGACAAGATAGACAGTGATAATGTGTTTGTTTACCACTATGTTGACAACTTCCTATTTTACAATGTTGACTGGGTGTGAATTTTTCAAATCCCGCAGCTTGAATCGAATCCAACTTTTGATGTTGTCTTCTATGAGCTACCACTTTATTTGTATCCGTACATACAAAATCACATTTTAAACAATGAAAATGCGACGCTTTATTCTGAGTGTTACCTATAAAAAAATAACATACAATTTAATTTCCAGTAATTTCAATAAAACAAGATTAAACCAAAACTCAAAAATACACGTAGCAAGAAAATTTTATTAGGTAGCGCCATCTCTTGGCGTGACGTGTGACGTCACTTGTCAAATATTTTTACATACAAAATCACATTTCAAACAATGAAAATGCGACGCTTTATTCGAGTGTTACCTTTAAAAAACAACACACAATTTAATTTCCAGTAATTTCCACATAAAACAAAATTAAACCAAAACTCAAAAATACACGTAGAGAAAATTTTATTAGGTAGCGCCATCTCTTGGCGTGACATGTGACGTCACTTGTCAAATAATTTTTTTACATCACTTTATAAATTGAAAAATCTAGTTAATTATTAACCATAAGAAATAAATAATAAAACGAGATTATAATGACATTAACTTTTTATATTAGAAATGTTTACAAAAAATATTATTTACGTTACGTTCAAACACTACCAATAAAGTAAGGTTAAAATCTACTTTTACCCCCGACTAGATAAAAGTACAACATTAATCTTACTTAAAGCAACAAAATGTCATGTATTTTAAAAGAAAATATTCAATGAATGTGGAAGAAAGGTTAAACTCAAAAAATACAAACCTAAAGTGCTGGTGTAGGTACATTCGGGTCTACCGCAAGCAACGTTAGCTCGATACTGTTGAAAGTCTCCACCCATTAAAGTATCTAAACGCTCGTGTCTTGCTGTATGTTGCACAAATCGAGTCTTATCGCAAAAACTGTAACCACAATCTTGCCTTTGGCAGTGAAAATGTGTTTGGTGTTCCCTATACCCACAATGAGGATATTGACAATCTTCGTTAAACCTAACAAAACGCAAATTATTTTCGTTACTTTTAAATTTTAACTAACACTCACCTAAACCTTAAATAGCCATCAGGAACAGGTTCGTCTTTTAAAATTCGCATCGACGATTGTAATCGAGCCTTTTTTTGTTCTGGAGAAAATTCGTGTGGGCTCATTGCTCGCTTGTTGAGATTAGCGGCCATTGCGGCTAAAGGTGAAGTCATATTTTCGCCAGTATAAGGATTTTGAGGTGGAAGTAAAGGAGACTGCATCATAGAAGAATGTTGAAACATGAGTTGAGTAGGAATGCCTGCGTTTTGGTATAGGCTTTGGGGTAAAAATGCATTTTGCATTCCTTGCTGTTGTGACATTAAAGCAAATTGTGTTGCTAAATTTGCGGGGAAGTTAGTAAAGTGGTTGTATGTGTCGAAAGTTGGAGTTATGTACGGGAGATTTTCTGGTTCGGTTTTTGGAGTTGGTGGATTTTGGAGGGAATGGAGGGGTGCTACGTTTATTTTTGGTTCGGACTTTGGTGGCGTTGTTCTTGAATTTTGATTGTTATCGTCTTGTAGTTGGCTGTTTAATGCACCTGTACTGTGTTTTGCAATGTGAGTTACCAAACGGTCAACTTCGGAAAAGGCTTGGTTACATGCGTTGCAATGGTAGTGATACTTCCGTTTTAGTTTACAGAAAGGTCGACTACAACTAGTTTCGGGACCGTACAAAGTTTGGCTACCCATGTCAGGAATGTTGTTTTCGGTATTGGTTTGAGTTTCTAAATAAAGAAAAAATATTATTTTTTTGCGATCGTTCAAGAAGTAAATGGGCAAAAGAAGACGAAAATTTGAAAAGAAAACATTTGCATACCTGTAGGGGTATTTTTAATCATTTCGGGAGAAGTTCGATGTTCTGTTCCTACTGTTGAAAGAGGATAAAAAGTTCCCGAAGCCTTAACCACTAGAATGAAAGATAATAGTGTGTTCTATATACAGTGCACAAATAGATAGTACTTATAATAAAGATTACCTATCGTAACTCGAATAACTAAATTTTGAAAAAAAATTTTTAATCTACCACACTTTAATACTATGCTCTTCAAAGAGCAAACTTTTAACAAAACACTAAAGAAGAGAAAACGGTCTCTTAACATGCAAAAACTAATTAAGTTATGACAATAAACTAATATACAGTGTGTCGCAAGTTTTGCATGTTCTAATATTTTTGAAACCAAAATTTTCTTACATTTTTTGGTTTTAAAAATTTTAAATGTAGAGCTCAAACTTGAAACACACCCTTTAAGTCTCTAATCTAATTGAAGTAGGTATACTCTACAGGGTGGCTCAGTAATAACACAAAGTGAAAATATCTCTTTTATTATGGACAATACAGGGGCGGTCGCGTGTAGACGCTATAGAATTTTCACGTTCATTACCTGGCATAATTTAAAACAAATCTTATCCAGGGTATTTAAAAACCACAAGCATCTACAAAAGATTTCGGTACAGGGTGTTCCAATTTTTTTCTATTTCACATTTAGGTCAAAATGCATCAAAAACTAATATAAAAAACTACAAGTTAGTGAAGTCCAAACAGACGATAACCAAACAGCTAATTTTCAAAAATATACAGGGTGTCATTTAATTAAAAAAGTTGATGTCATTTCCAGATAAACCAAAAGTTCAAATATCAAGCGTTTGGTATCATATTCATCAGATAGCTAATTTTACAAGATTTCGAAACCTTCAAAAATATATAGTGTAAAATCATTGTAGCTAATTTTAGGAACTTTCAAAATTTTCAAAAATATACACAGTGTTCTATTGAAATTAAGAAATTGAGGTCATTTCTGGATAAATCGGCAGTCAAAATATCCAGCGTTAGCTATCATCAGATAGCTAATTTTTTTGAGATTTCAAAATCTTAAAAAATAGGCAGCGTGTAATATCATCAAATAACTAATTTTAAGAGTTCTTATAATCTTTAAAAATATACAGTGTGTAGTATAATCGGATAGCTAATAATCTTCAAAGATATGCACTGTCTCGTATTATTCAATAGCTAATTTTACGAGCTTTCATAATCTTCAAAAATATACAGCGTATAATATCATCGGATAGCTAATTTTAGAAGCTTTCATACTCTTTAAAAATATACACTATGCAGTATAATCAGATAGCTAATTTGATGAAACTTGCATATCTTAAAAATATAAAGTGAGGAGCGAGGTGTGTAGTATCTTCAGATACCTAGCTAATTTTACGAGATATCAAAATCTTCAATAATATACAGTCTGTAGCTGTACCATCATTATAGCTAATTTTAGGAACTAAAAAATTTTCATTGAAATTAAGAAATTGAGGTCATTTTTGGATAAATCGGCAGTCAAAAATTTTTTTTAAATTTCAAAATCTTAAAAAATGTACAGCGTGTAATATCATCGGATAGCTAATTTTACGACCTTTTATAATTTAAAAAAATATACAGTATGTAGTATAATCGGATAGCTAATTTTAAAAGAACTATAATCTTCAAAAATATACAGCGTGTAATATCATCGGATAGCTAATTTTACAAGCTTTCATACTCTTCGTAGTATAATCGGATAGCTAATTTTACGAGAACTCATAATCTTCAAAAATATACAGTGTTTAGTATCATCGGATAGCTAATTTTACTAGATTTCATAATCTTCAAAAATATACAGTGTGGTATCATAAGATAGCTAATTTTACGAGATTTGATAACTTTCAAAAATATACAGTATTAGTATTATCGAGTAGCTAATTTTACGAGATTTCATAATCTTCAAAAACGTACGGCTTGTAGTTTCATCGGATAACTAATTTTATGGGATTTCATAATCTTCAAAAATATATAGTGTGTAGCATCATCGGATAGCTAATTTTTAATTTTACTAGATTTCATAATCTTCAAAAATATTCAGTGTGTGGTATCATAAGATAGCTAATTTTAAGAGATCTGATAATCTTCAAAAATATACAGTGTTAGTATTATCGAATAGCTAATTTTACGAGATTTCATAATCTTCAAAAATGTACAGCTTGTAGTTTCATAGGATAGCTAATTTTATGGGATTTCATAAACTTTAAAAATATAAACTGTATTTTCATCCAATAGCTAATTTTACGAGATTTTAAAATTTAAAAAAAAATACATGGTCATTTCAAGGTAAACCGGAAGTCAAAATATACAGTATTTGGTATCATCGAATAGCTAATTTTACAAGATCTCAAAATCTTACACAATATACAGGGTGTTCCATTTATAATAAGCAAGTTAGCTCTATTTCAGGCTAAATCGGACGTCAAAATATAAAGCGTTTGATATTATCTGACAGTTTTTTAAACAATTACTAATATACAGGGTGTTCCTAAAAATCTATTTTAATGCTATTCATAATAAAAGAGACATTCTGCTTGGTCATACAAGTAAACCACTCTGTACATGAAGTAATTTCACTTATCGGAGACCGATTTAAGTTGTTTCAATATCCAAAATAATCTAAACAAGCAACTAAAAAAATAATAAATAACTCACCTGATATTTTATTATCTTGTATTGTTTGTTGGCTAAGATTCATAGCTCTTATTTGAGTTTGTTCGTTTTGTGGTAGTTCTTCGTCTCCGATAGGTTCGCTTTTAATTTTTAAATCATTTATTTGTGTTTTATTGTTGCTTTCGTATTCGTCAATGTGTTTTTGATTATGTATAGCCATAGTTGAGTATTGTACAAATGAATAATTGCAATTAGGACGTGTACAATGAAAATGTCTGTTTACTTTATTACTCGGACAATTTGTTAAACGACAATCGACGTTACGATCGTAAAATTCGAATCCGTCCAAAATATCAATATTATCGTGAAAGTCTTTACTATGCATTATTAATATGTCATCTTTATCAGTTACGTAAAGACATCTATTTTGATTACAGTGGTAATGTACGTTTCCTAAATACGGGCAAAGCGAATCAGGACACTTTGCATTTTCAACATAAATATCAAATCCTTGAAGAGTATAATCGTGAACCTTAAAGAAGAAAATTTAATACGTGCAATTTAGTTACTTAAATTTAAACTTACCGGTGGACTATTCGAACGTTCATCGGGCGAATCGCTCGGTTCAATTTCCTTAGTACTAGATTGAGCAAAAGTTGATGGCTTTGGAAGTTTAAAGCTAGTGAATAGTGCTTGAGGTGAGTCTAGCAAACTTTGACTTCCCATGGGCGACTAAAAAAATTTAAATGAGTTAAAATAGAAATATTGAATTGGTGCAGTCACTGAGGAGAGTCACTGAAGCAAAATTTTTCATAATTTTGGGAAAAGTTTCGTAATAGTAATTTTTTTTTCTTAATTGGTCAAATTTATCACTATGAGTTTGTGTGTAAAATGTCTTAATATAATTTCGACGGGAACATACTTTTCTTTTTTTGAACTTTTCTTCAACTGCAAAATTTTGACCTTTTCGAGTTCTACTATTTTTTTAAGTATCTCCGGTTGTATTGGACGGATTGGGATAAAAAAAAAAGTTTTTGTTTGTAATGGAGCTTTCTTTAAAACTGCACCGTTTAAAATAACTTATATTAATTTCTTAACCTAAAAAAATTTAAAACTGCTCTCATTGGTGGATCGTAGTTTTTTTATAAATAACTTTAGTTTAAATTGATGTTATGGCATGAAATTGGGGGAAGTTCTACCTTATATAATAACAAATACGTGTTGCAAGTTTAGTCTAAAAATATTAAGAAGGACCAAAGTTATAATGACGGTTTCGATCGGAAGAAAAAAAATTTCAAATTTTTTTTTCTCGAATATTAGGAAAAAATTTTGATTCGTTGACTCCAGTATAATGGAATTTTTTAAAACTTACGTAATCGTTCCAAACTTCGATGACTCGATTTTTTGGTGGTCTCCCGCGTTTTCGACAAAACATTCCATCTATTGAGGTAGCTAAATGTGTCATTGTTAATGGATCTTTAGTCAAACTGAGCTTTTTGGAATATTCGTGCATTTTATAATGTTCCAATCTACGAAACGGCTTATCGTTGGGTAAAATAACTTCCCGACAATTTTCCTATTGGAACAAAAGCGTTTAATTGGTCCCTTCCACTTTGGGAAAAAGTTTTCAACTTACCCAGTTGCAATGGTAGTGTTTTTCTTTATCTTGATATATGCAAGATTCGCCACAGCCGCCTCCTTGAGCTGTTACGGTTGTGTAAAATGCGTCTGTTACTTGTTCTTGTTGTTCATGATTACGAGCGTGTTCTCTTACTCCATCTCTACAACTGGAAAAAAATTTTTTAGTTCCCCGCTGGTAGAAAAATCCAAAAAAGCTTACTTAAAAACTATATCACAGTGTTCCATTAAACAATGATAGTGTTCACTAAAAGCATATTCGCAGCTTTCAGTACAAGTGTCTTGAGAATTAACAAATTGACAATATTTCTTCCAAAAATCTTCACCGTTCCAAGGTATTCCGTCTTCGGGTAAATTAAAACTGGAATCGTTGGCGCTTAAATCCATCGCAAAGGATGATTCTCCTTCTTCATAACTAACGGGTGAATTTCTTTCGCTGAGAGTTTCCGAATTGGATAAATTGGACATGGAATTTTGATGAAACATGCCTAAATTGAGTCCGTCGAATTGTTGCTCGTAATCGCGAGGTAAAGCCAAATTCATGCCGCCGTCTTGTAATGTCTTCATCATACTTTGCGCCAATTTATATTTGCGATACGCCAGTTCGGAATCTTTACGTTCGTGCTTTCTTTTATGAGAAAATAATTGGCCAGAACTATGCAAAACGTAATTGCATTGTGGTCTAATGCAGTGTATATGGTTACAAACTTTTGAAAATCTACAATTTTCATACGGACAAATTTCACTTTTCATAAATTTTTTAAAACCATCGCGAGAAAGTTGTTCGTCCTTTATATGATATGATTTATGTTTTTCTACAAAAAATATTTTTATTATACACATATTATTCATTAAATTTTATTATCTTTACAGTATTAATTAACTCTTATTTTATTGAGTTATAAATTTTGCCGTGCAAACACAAGCATAAAATTTTTTTGGGAAAAACTAAAATTTTTAAATATTTTTTTTAAAGTTCAAAAAGTTCATAAATACGTTAAAAATGAAACTAAATCAAGTTTAAAAGTGAAAAGACGCTTTAAATTTAAACTTTATTTAAACTGATGAAAAGCCTTTTCAAAAGAAAACGTAACGAAAAACTTTTTTAACTTCCAAACTGGTGAAAAACTCCCCAACTAGTTTATTAAAAAAAATTAAAACTTACCCATATCTGATTTATTTTTGAACGTAAATCTACATCCTGCTCTTCTACAATGAAAATGTGTTGTGCGTTGTCCAAAAAACGAACAATAAGAAGCTCCACATTCTTCGGTAGCTCTATATCTTTGAAAACCTTCTTGAATTATAGCCGAATCTTTCCTATGATAATTCGCGTGCATTTGAACATCAGATGTTGAAATGTAAACTTTGTCACAGCCTTCTTTTATACAATGATAATGTGTTTGTTTTTTATTATGAGTACAATTACCGTATCTATCGGAACAGTCATCTAAAGGGCTATATCTCATGAATCCGTGTTGTAGGGATTCGTCTCGTTTTTTGTGCCACTTGAAATGTCTAATCATCTCTTCTTTTTTAATAAAAACTCTCGAATTACAGTCTAAACAATGAAAGTGTTCTCGATAGTTTAAATCTTTGCAATATGTACTTCCGCACTCCAACGAAGACGAAAATTTTCTTACATATTTGGAATAATCGACTTGCGATTGTGATTTATTTAAGGAAATTCCTAAATGGCTATTGTCTCGTGATTGTGTTGGTGCTAACGACTGCGCCATCATTGCTAAAACAAAAAATTTCTTACTTAATTAAAGACGTTTATAAAGGCTTTTAAGGTAGAATTTTGATTGGGCAATTTAATAGTTTATTTTTTTTAAATAAGCGAGTAATTAAAACATTTTAATATTAATGTTTTGTAAATGTTGTGGGTATAGCAATTAAATTTTAGTTTAATGGACTTTTTAACACTTTTTAATAATAATTTTTGAGTTGTTTGGCTTCTTTAAAATATTAAAAAAAAACACTAATCAAAAATGTTTTTTAATAGAAAAAAAAAGTTTGTAATTTAAGTTAACATATTGAAATAAAAAGATGAATTCTGAACCAGACATCCGTTTTATGTTTTATGCGTAATAAAAAAGCACAAAAATGTATGTGCCACTGCCTTATCGTCACTATTAAATTTTTAAAGTCAATGCAATAAACTGAAATACGTGAGAAAGCTGTTAAGAAGAAAATGTAAACTCCAAAAAAATATTACAACGTTTAAAAGTTTATCAATTAAACGATATTTAAAATTATGGGCATGGAACGTTGAACTATAGCGTTTACACAGATTTAAAATCGTTAGCGGACGCAACTACCTGTTCGTACAGATACCGACAGACAGTAAGATAAACAATGAGAAGAAATGGTCAGACAGATAATTGATAAACGAATAGGTGTGATGTGGAAGCGTAAGCGTTTAAAATAAAAAATTTAGTCCCATTTCCGGTCAAACCGGAAGTTATTATATAAAGTAAACGAGATTTATTTGCCAATTTTAAAAATTTTATTTTTTTACAAAAGAAACGACAGATTTTTTAAATTTTAATTTTTAAAAAGTCATAACTCCGGTCCTGAAAATTTCTAACTAACGCAAGCAAGGCATTCGATAGATAACTACTATGTCGATAACATACCCAAAAATAGAAAAAACGGCGTGAGCCGATTTGGGAAAATCCATTTCAAAATTTTCACCAATTTTGGCCGCTTTAAGGTAGGTTATTTTAAAACAATTTAAAGAACTGAGTAGGTTAGAACGAAAGCCTTATATTTTGACTATAGAAAGCCGTTTTGAGATTTTCATAATAATAATTAACTTCTGAGTTATCAGGAAATAACCACAAAATGGGACAATCGGTATATCTGCCGCCATGTTGAATTTAAAAATTTGAAAAAATATGCGTTCAATTAGGACCAAGGTATACTAACTTATGGCCAAGTTAAAATAAATTTGCTAAAATAGCCTAGCAAGGCAGGCAGATAGACAGGCAAACGAACAAACAGACTACGACCAAAAAATAAACAAAAGATAGCTAAAAAATTTGCTCCTAAAACAATATTTTCTTTGTAAGTAACCAACAATTAAACTCCGATGTAAATTAAAAGATGGGAAGGGTGAGAGGGGTGCATGATAAAATTAGGCATAGTGCGCATCTAAATTTAAATGAAGATTTATAATAAAGAAGTATAAAAATTCCCATAAAAAAATCTTAACGAATTGCAAAGGATCTTTTTAAAAATTTGCACGTGTGACAACGTGAACACATTTAAAAAAAAAAGAAATCAAAATAAAAGGGTATAGAATTTCGAAATTCCATAAAAGAAGGGTTCCTTTTAATATTAAAAAACTAGTTTTTATTTATCTTTTAACCCTTTTATATTTAATATAAAAGACTCCCGACGAAGTATTAGGATTTATATAGTCGAACATTGTATTTTTTATTATTTTACGTTTGGGTACTTAATTTTAATTATTTTGGTCGACTGTAGTTGAAAAACCCACTTTAAAATAGTATTTATATTAAAGCATAAGGGCTATTTTAAATATACGTAATCTCGCATATAACTTATAGGGGTGCCCTTATATAAGTAAGGGGTGCAATGTGTACAACAATCAAAGGGTTTTAAAAACTACCGAATTTTTTAATAATGTCAAATTTTCTCCTTACGTGCAATTTTGTACATCGTTGGTTTTAACTTTTATAATAGAAAAATTGTTAAAACATTTTTACGCACCCCCGATTATTACTACTATGATATTTTGTAGTAATTATTTCGCATCATTGCTTTATTTAAGGGATGAAAATATATCTTTTATACACTTTTTTACCAATTAATACGCTCAAATTCATTAACGAGACTTATTTCTTTTACACCGATGACTCACTTTTCAAATACACTATTAAATTAAACAACCCTTAATTAAACCCTTCAAAAGTTTTATTTGTTTAACAAAACTTACGAAGCAGAGCACATTTTAAACACTATAATTTGACATTTTTTTCAGAATAATGAAGAAAAAATATAAAAATATACAGGGTGTTACGTTTAAAAAAATGTTGAAATAGTGCATTTTACATCAAGTTATTAAAGTCTCAAGAACGGACCGTAATTAATTTTTTCTTATAAACACATTTTCTCCTTCATTATATGAATGAAACTATCCATTGTGTAAAATAAATTGTTTAAACAATAATTTTAGTTTTTTTAAAAATCGCCGTTAATGTTAGAAAGCAAATAATTTTGATGTGTTAATCGATGACGAATTTCTCTTTTCAATAATTTTATCTAATTGTTGAAAGTTGATTGGTTTATTAAAATGTGAATATTTTATTGAAAACGTAGGTAAAATTTTGCTACCTAATTGTTTAATTTAAAATAAATTACTTAAGGCGGTTTTGCCTTTATTAATTGTGAAAGAAATAGAAATTTAACAACCTTTCTGAATATTTTTTTTTAACTTGGTAATACCGTAGATATTGTATATTTTGAACAAAAATTCTCAATTGTTCCAAATTAACGGGGTATAATTTGTGAGATAAGCAAAGAAGAAAAAGAGGTAAAGGGTAAGAATAAGGAAATGGCAAAATGGTGATTTAAAAATCAAAAATGAATATAAAAGTGAATAACAGAGAACAGATAAAAATTAAAAAAAATAATAAAGAAAACAAAAACATGCCAAAATTTAAATTGTTTAATTTAAAATAAATTACCTAAGGTGGTTTTGCCTTTATTATTTATGAAAGAAATAGGAATTTAACAACCTTTTTGAATATTTTTTCAAAATTTGTAATACCATAGATATTGTATATTTGAACAAAAATTCTCAATTGTTCCAAATTAACGGTATAAACGAAGAAGAAAAAGAGGTAAAGAGTAAGAATGAGAAAATGGCAAAATGGTGATTAAAAAATAAAAGATGAATATGAAAGTGAATAACAAAGAATAGATCAAAATTTAAAAAAAAAAAAAAAAAAAAAAAACACGGGTAACTTGTTATTTTTAGAGCCGTTTTGTTTTTGTTCTTCATTTATTGATAAAACTTGCTATGTTGTTATTTAAATATTTTTTGAATTCGCTAATTATTGGTGTTTATTTAAAAAAAATTTAGCACATAATTTTCTCCACACAAAAAAGAGCGCGCAAATTTCCAAATAGGAAGTCTAAATATTATTAGTACTATTTATTTTTTTTAATTCATATTCAAATATAAACAAGAAACGTTTGGGTAAAATAATAATCATGTCTGTAAATATAATTTCTGGATTTAAATTCGAAATAATAATGAGAAAAAAAAAGAAGCTCGAAAAACACTTGTACAAACAAAAACGAACTTTTAAACTCAGTAGAATTAGTACGTAAGCTCTTATTTGTTAAAGATTAAAATCCAAACTAAAAATCATATACACTATTTTGACCCTTTCGAAAAACATCTGGACTCTTATGTTATTTTATAAGTACTCATCTGTTACGTCATGAAATTGAAAAGAATAATTATTTAACTACAAAAAATAGAAGAAAAAAGATAGTCATAGCTAATAGATGTTGAACTTAACAAAACATTTTTTAAATTTTAAATTTTTTTTGCGTTAAGTAATTACAAAGTCAGTAGACTATGAAATAAAAATAATTGAATTTGTTGAAATTAAAATTTTAAAGAATATATTATAAAAAGTACAATTCCGTTAATTTAAAAAAAAAATACAATACAATAGAGAATAGAAGTTTCACATATTTTTACAAATTCCTGCAGCTTTGACAACTTCATTCAGTTAAAATAGCGCTTAAAATTAATTGTAATTTTTTTTTTATAAATGGATAAAAGCCAAGTTTTTTTTACATAAGAAAACACCTACATAGATATAGATGTAAAATGCCATAAAAATTGATTTTCCACACATTACGTGCTCGCTTTAGAGTACTATCAGCTTACTGAACACTTATAAAAGAGCGCTGCGAATTTTTCAGAATATGGGAAGCTCATAAAGCTTAATTTTCTACAAAAAGCCCGCAAAGTAAACTCTAAGGCTTTTTTTAAATATTATAATTTATTATTTATTACTACACATAACTTACAGCATACAGGGTGGGCGAGTTGTAAATGAATAGTAAATTACTTCTTTATTAGCAACATTAAAAGTGCAATATCTCAAAACCTGATTGTCTTAGAGGCATGGAGCCTTAGATAAATTTACATACAATCTAAGTAGGCAATAATGTACAGGGTGTTACATTAAAAAAATTGAGAAAAAGTTAATTTTACATCAAGCTACTTTCGGCATAAGACTAAAGTGACTATATCTCAAGAACGGTTCGTTTAAACGCTATGTTACAGAATATCGTTTTTCATCTAAATTTAATGAGGAATCCAAAAATATACAGGGTGTTAGTTAAAAAAATTGAGAAAAAGTTAATTTTACATCAAGCTAGAAGCTACTTTCGGCATGTTACTAAAGTGACTATCAGCCGTGTGCTGTAAGGAACTGGTTGTAAATAACCTCAACGTTGAGTAGTTAAACGAAGCTGGATATATGTCTCTTGCATTTTGTTAAAGAAAGATAAAAGACTCAAAGTTAACGTTATATTATAACCAGTTCCTTACAGCACACGGCTGAATATCTCAATAATAGTTCGTTTAAAGGCTATCTTACACTATATCGTTTTTTTATAAAAATTTAATGAGGAATCCAAAAATATAAAAATATACAGGGTGTTACATTTGAAAACATCGAAAAAGCATTAATTTTTATTTTTAGTTACGTTTATTTTATTATTAGCATTTTCTTTTATTCTACTGTGTATATAGTTAACTAAAGAAGTACATACATACTTATATTTTATATGGAAATACAAAGTATGTATGGTTACATCCGATCTCACACACATTGATAATTTTATTACCCACAATAATGTCTTTTGGCGAGAAAAGTTAAATTCTTTAACGTTTAACATAAAATACATTTTTGTCATCATTTTATGTATTTGAAAGTATCTTTATGGATCTTTTATACTAAAGCAATCATTTATCCAGCTTTTCTACGAAATATGTCCACAAAACGAATGAATTTGTAAAGGTACATAAAATAAAATTGTTACAAGAAGGCAAACCTATTTAAGTCAAATTACCAACTACTTACGGAACTAAGCTTAAATTTGCCTTAAAGCAAAACTAAAAACGAAACTTGTATGTAAAAATTTTTAATTACATTTTTGACAAATTATATTTAATCAATTTTTATTACGAAATAAAAATTTGCATAAAGTTATTATTATTGACGTATATCCTTGATCTATTTAACAATAGTTGTATAATTTTGTTTTTCGTGTAAATAAAATATGAAAGTCATTTACAATGTGAAGAGTGACAAAAAGGAACTTAATTAAATTGACATTTTGCTAAATAGTATTCGTTTAAAGTAACATTTTTTTTAAGTGCAACAAATGTTACATTTTTGAAAAGATCAAATAATACGCTATTTATTAAAGTCATAGTCGCATAACGATTCGTATTTCCCGTTAAAAAAATTTATTGACTACGCCACTGGAATCTACGTTAAAAAGTGTTTTAAGAATGTTTTTACAGTTTCAAAAAATCTTGAAAAACAAGGAAAATGTATTTAAGTTAAACTGACGAAAAATTGAATTAATGGTTATAACTCAAAAACAAATGAAGGTATCAGATTTTTGATTTCGCCATTGAGTTTGTCTAAAAAAAGTAGATGAAAAAAGTGTCATTGGTTGTCTCTTAACTCTTACATTAACTGAGATACCTTACAATGACAAGCAATTTGAACTACCCTGTACACCTTATAGTACAAGCGAGCTTTGTAATTTTTAAGACAAAAATAAACAAAAAAGAACGAAATCTGAAAATTTCAAATTACTCGATAACCATAAATTTTAAGAAAAACACACTCAAAAGAATAAAATTATGTAAAAAGCGTCTAATTTAAATTTTAACAAGTTTTCTACAAAAAAAAATATTTTTTTAAGAAAAACCAAAGAAATTTAAATAATCGAGTTATTTTAATTTTTTTATATTTTTAATGGCGTTTAAAATGCTCGAATTAATTACATTAAATAATTAAGTCAATATATCCCAAATAAGGTTCTGTTCGTAAAATTGTACTTCCATAATTGCAATTTGCATAACATGTAAAAAGCCAAAAATTGCTTCGGGTTAAGTTTTTTTATTCAATCAATCGCCCTTTAATTAACGTGCCATAAAAACTATGGGTTACTTTCATATTAATTATCGAGCACACACATACTATGCGTATATACAGGGTGATTCATAAAATATGTCGAGAAAACTTTTTAATTTTTCAATGGAACACCCTGTAGATTTTTGCATATTTAGAGTCAAGTTGGTAGTCAATATCTCAAGGATGGTTCCTCTTACGACTATGAACCGTAATATTATTTCATAAGGAATACAAATGTAAAAAATATAAGGGGTGTCCGTTTGTAAAAACCGAAAAAAATTATTCGTGATCGGGCGCCAATTTTGTAACACGTACAACGGTCTTATCTAAAAGTACCTCAGGTTGGCTCGGTTTGCTCAAAGAAACACATATTTGAAAAATTTCGATTAAGGTATCATGATCAGGGCTGGACTGGGAAAAAATTAGTACCGGAAAATTCAGTCCAGCCCTGATCATGTTGTGATCATGGCTCTAAAGTTTCGGAATTAAAGTGACAATATCTCTAGAACGGTTAGTGCTAGGTACATAAAACCTTATACAATTTTTGTTCTAAATGTGACAGAGGATCCAAATATGCAGAAATATACAGGGTGTTCCATATAAAAAAACCCAAGTTTAGGCTCCGCTTTCTTTTTGAAAGTTTTGTATGTAGATAAGTATTTAAAAAATATGTCAATCCAATGGTACTTTATTACCATGCTAAAATTGTTTTAAAATTGCCACTAATTCAGGAAAAAAAAAACAAATGAATATTGTAGGTAGACAGCATGGTAAATTTGCTTACAGAATAGTACGATTGAGACAGTGACCCAAAGGGTCAAATAAACGTACGGACGGACAGACCAATAGGCAGAAAGAATATACTTTAGACGCGAGACTTTTATGATATGTAGTAAATTAAAATTTTTTGACGTAATAAAACTAATATCGAATTACGATATTATAAAATAAATTTAATTAACGTAATTATAACCCATTTCAAACAACATTCCATGGTAACAAAAAATTAATTAATTTTAAGTTACCAAAACGGATAATTAAAAAAAATTTAAAAATATTAATTAATATAATCTATACATTTTCGTGTAAATTCATAGCTAGAAAGAGAGGAGGCGGTTGGTGGTGGAGGTGGAGGAGGAGGAAGCGAGTTTTCATCATTCATTTAGTTTTTAATAAAAAAAACTGGTTTAAAAATATAATAATAAGAGGGAAAAAATGAAAGAAAGAGAGAGATAGGGAAAGAGACGGACAATTCTAAATTATTTAAAATTCAACAAAATATAATCGAACCACTCCCAAATTTATGAATTTCATAACACATTACTTAAAGAAAGGCACCCATTAATAAAATTTTAATGTTTGGTTGTTTCTTAGTTGCCGCCTCTTTAAAATAAAGGTATGTTACTACAAAAAATGTGAGATCATAATTCATATAATTTTTTATTATTTATTTTCGATTGAATTTCAAAGACTATATTCGGGTGCGGTTTATACGATTTTAAGCTTTATCGAGCGCGTTGTTAAATTTTAAAGTTCCTTTTCGTTTAATTTTTTGGACTCCAAAATGGGTACATATTTATTTTTATAGGTTTATATTGAAGTTATTGTGTTGTTATATTAAAAATTGGTCTACATTGTTTTCCATTAAATTTTTTCTTTACGTTTTCTTTTAAAAACAACGTCGTCAATTTTAATATCTTGTAAAATTCTTCACTTTACAAAAAATGTTATTTTTATTTTTGTAGGGGAAAAATTTTACGTGATGTTCGATATTTATTGATATTGTTTTCTTACGCATATTGAAAACGTAAATTATGTTTTGTATACACCTTTAATAATTCGAAGAAAGCTTCGAATTCATTATAACACTTTATTTGGTGCAATAAAAATTTTTCAACAAGATTTTAATTTTAAGAAGGAAAAGGAACAGTTTTTTAAATTTACAACCACCAACTCGATTTCTAATCGGGTAATTAGAGAGTGTACTTGAATAATCCCTATATAAAATGCTCAACAAGAGAAGAGATGAGTGGGTGCTAAACACAGTGTAACCACATCAGTTCATATCGTTGTATTTGCTAGCTTAACTATTGCAATTTATACGGATATTTTTATTGGTTCGGATAGATAATTTTATGCTCTATAGTTTTTATTAGAGGTAAAATTGCACTCAGGTCACTACTTAAGGAGTTAGAGTCGGGAGAGACACTACAAGTTCTAAAATTCCACTTAATACATATTTTTTAGTTTTGGATTAATTTTGATAGATTAATTATTGCAATTTATACAGATATTTCTATAGGTTTGGATAGATAATTTAATGCTCTATAATTTTTATTAAAGGCAAAAATGCACTCAGGTTACTCCTTAAGACGTAGAGTCGGGAGAGACGCCGCAAGTTGTAAAATTCGACTTAACACATATTTTATTATTTTTGATTAATTTTGTTTCTTTAATTATTGCAATTTATACAAATATTTCTATAGGTTTGGATAGACAATTTCATGCTCTATAATTTTTACTAGAAGCAAAATTATCCTCAGGTCGCTCCTAAAGGAGTTATAGTCGGGAGAGACACCCCAAGTTGTAAAATGCGACTTAATAAATATTTTATTATTTTTGATTAATTTTGCTAGATTAATTATTGCAATTAAGACCGATATATCTAGAGGTTCAGATAGATAATTTGATGCTCTATAATTTTTATTAGAGACAAAATTACCCTCAGGTCACTCCTTAAGGAGCTAGAGTCAGGAGAGATACTGCGAGTTGTAATATTCGACTAAATTTTACTATTTTTTTGATTTATTTTGCTAGATAAATTATTATGGTAATTAAGACATATGCTTTTTGTGGATCGGAAAGATAATTTTAAGCTCTACACTTCTACAGTCTATAATGTTTATTAGAGGTATAGTATACTTTTACTGAGGTAGGTATGCCTTCAGATCAACCTAAATGGGCAATGAAAAATTATTGACATTAATAATTTAAAAAATTTGAGAAAAAACAAAAAGTCACATAAAGTAAACGTAGGTGGCCGTGTTTTCAATAAACAAAACATTCTGTTCACATTTCAACGTTAATACATCAGTATGCCACATTTTGTTTAGTTCAATAAATCACTAATAATTATGCAGTGGCGTACTTATAAAAATGAAATGTTAAACACGTTAATCGAGTTGTTAGAAATTGGATATACAGTGTGGCCTAGAGCTAATAACGTGGGTAAATGATTAACCGACGAGTTTATAAATTAATAAAAATATTTGTTACAAAATTATTTAAAATTCTTAACTGTTGTAGTAGTAACTCAACCTTTTTTGAATTTTTAAGAGTTACTGTTTCGATGCTTTTAAAACCCGTCTAGAATGAAATCGAAAAAAAAATTCACCCTGTGTAAGTAGATGTAAAGAAATGCATGTTTTTTGAAAACATGTCTTTGATTGTAGGAGCAGTAGCATTTTTAATGTTAAATTAAAACGAAATTTGTAAAATCAAGTTTGTAACACCCGACAGTTAATTTTGGAAAAATGTTAAAAAAAGGTGTTATTTCACGTTATCTTGAAGATTATCGACTACTAAACCTCTATTTTTGATGCTCAAAAAAAAAGATAAAAATCTTGGGGTTTGTCAACTTAAATGCACGTCGGGTTACTATAAGATTAAATTTTTTTGAATTAAAATTCTTTTACAATTCAATGAAGATTATTTATAGTCATATAATAAGAAAATTTACATAATTTTATATATAATTTTTGGATAAATTTTTTCTTATTTTTTAAACCTTCTTCTTGTAGGTAAAAAATTTAAAATAACTAAGAAAAAGCAATTATCTTATAAGAATTAAAATTAATTAAAATATCAAAAATCTTAGTACACCCACACGTTATAAGTTAAAAAAAATTATACTCAAATTATATTTAAATTATATTTTATGCTTTTGTATTTTAAAATTTTTTGATTAATTTGATAGATAACATTTCAAGGTTTACACAAAATTTTTAACTAGTAATTATGAAAATGTGAATTTTGTAATAGGAGATTTATATCCGTTCTATTCTTATTCAGAATTTTGTTTGATATGTAAAAGAATTTTTTTTTCCAAACAATTATAATTACTAACTCTTCTCCTAATAAGTATAGTAGGTATTTAAAAATTAGTTATTCTTTTATTTAAACCACGTCTTCTTTTGGCGTTCTTTACTCTTTTTATGAATAATTTTAGAACTTTAAAAGTACAACGTACAAACATCCACGTTAATTAAATTTTACATTAAAAAAATTTTAAATTAAAAAGATTTTAAACTAAAACAAATTTTTCAATGTATTAAAAATTGTAAAAATATACAGGGTGGTTAATTTAAATTAAGAAATTTAGGGTCATTTCCGGTTAAATAGGAAGTTAATATGCGATGTTTGGTATCATTTAAGAGCTATTTTACGAGCTTTCAGAATATCCAAAAATATACAAGGCGTTTCATTTAAAATGAGAAAGTGTCATTTCCGGTTAAACCGGAAGTCAAAATATGGTTTATTTGGTATCACTTGAGAGCTATTTTTACGAGCTTTCAAAATACCCAAAAATATTCAGGATGTTTCATTTAAAATGAGAAAGTTTGTGTCATTTCCGGCTAAACCGGAATCAAAATATGCGATGTTTGGTATCATCTCAGAGCTAATTTTAGAGGTTTTCGAAATATTGAAAAATATACAGGGTGTACCGCTTAAAATGAGCAAGTTAGTGTCATTTCCGGTTAAACCGGAAGTCAATATATGCGGTGGGTGGTATCATTTGAGAGCTCATTTTTCTAGCTTTCAAAATATCCAAAAATATACAGAGTGTTCCGTGTCAAATTATAAAGCTAGTGTCATTTCCGGCTAAATTGGAAGGCAAAATATTGAATGTTTGGCATCACCTAAGAGCTAATTTTACAAGCTTTTAAAATATCAAAAAATATTCAGGGTGTTTCATTTAAAATGTGAAAGTTGGTGTTATTTCCGGCTAAACGGGACACCAAAATATGCGGTGTTTGGTATCATCTGAGAGCTAATTTTACAGGCTTTCGAAATATCCAAAAATATACAGGGTGTTCCGCTTAAAATGAGCAAGTTAGTGTCATTTCAAAGTTTGAGCTTTCAAAATATCCAAAAATATACAAGGTGTTCCGTGTAAAATTATAAAGTTAGTGTCATTTCCGGCTAAATTGGAAGGCAAAATATTGAATGTTTGGCATCACCTAAGGGCTAATTTTACAAGCTTTCAAAATATCAAAAAATATTCAGGGTGTTTCATTTAAAATGAGAAAGTTGGTGTAATTTCAGGCTAAACGGGACACCAAAATATGTGGTGTTTGGTATCTTCTGAGAGCTAATTTTACAGGCTTTCGAAAGATCCAAAAATATACAGGGTGTTCCGCTTAAAATTAGTAAGTTAGTGTCTTTTCCGGTTAAACCGGAAGTCAATATATGCGGTGGTTGGTATCATTTGAGAGCTCATTTTACGAGCTTTCAAAATATCCGAAAATATACAGGGTATTCCGTTTAAAATTCTGAAGTTAGGTTTATTTCTGACTAAATCGGAAGTCAAAATAATGAATGTTTGGCATCAACTGAGAGCTAATTTGACAAGCTTTCGAAATATTCAAAAATATAGAAGGTGTTATTAAAAACATCTGCTATTTCTACAATTATGATGCATTGCGTTTCTCCAATTTCCGGTTTAACCGGTAGCGTTTTGTTCACCAAAAGAGGTGTTAAGTAATCAAGTAATAGGTGTTTTTGAGATTAACGTATTTGCCAACTTTCATATTTTTATTACAAAATACGTTTTTTTAAACATTGACTTTTAAAAAATGATAACTCCGGTCCTGGAAAAATTTTACAAATGAAACCGAGGCGTTTGATGGAAAACTACAATGCCTATAATATGTTAAAAAATAAAATAAACAGCTGAAATCGCCTTTGAGATAAACCATTTTAAAAACTTGAGATAATTTTGACCCCCTTAAGGCAGGCAATTTTGATACAATTTCAATAATTTACTACATTGGGCTAAAAGTCTGATATTTTGTCTATGCAATACCATTTTTTGATTTTCATAATAAAATTTACCGATAAAGTTATAATAGAAAAGGCAAAAAATGAGTTATACTGGCCGCCATTTTGATAAATTTGAAGAAATATCTATTTAAGGCCAAGACAGGGCCAACTACAACAATTATTATTGTGTTGTAAGATTAATTGGATAATCTCTTACTTAAAAATTTCAGGACGTAGTAAA
The DNA here is from genome assembly GCA_963924605.1 of Malthinus seriepunctatus. Lineage (NCBI taxonomy): Eukaryota > Metazoa > Arthropoda > Insecta > Coleoptera > Cantharidae > Malthinus > Malthinus seriepunctatus. Next base: position 18,139,328 of record OZ004603.1, read on the forward strand.
TATTAAAATAGGGGGGGGGGGTAATTAAAAAAAAAGTTACAAATCGCATAGACTGATTACGATTGATAAGTCCACATATACACTCATCCTAATACAGATCATAAAAAATCGATCCACTCCAAAGCTCCCCCCTCCAGGCTGCAAGTGCAGAGTAGAAGTCATCTCAAATATTCGTAGTTTAATTTTTGTTTTGAAAAATTTAAAAACTATGCATATAAATAATTATTACAAAATTAGGTGTTAGGTGCATTTGTATAAATTAAAAAAATGATTTGAAAAAACTTAATTTGTTTATAACATCCAATAAATCAATTAACATAAACCAGAAGTTGAAAACTTTCGACATTATATTACATATTAAGCTTTATGTTAATATGACCTATGATAAATTGATTCCAATAAATATTTGGTGTTTGAGAGAATAAAAAAAATTAAAATAAATTTACAAGATTTTCAATTACCAATACCCAAATTTATAATCAATATTTTCTGATTTGAATTTAGATATAAAATTCCATTATTTATAAGGTCGCTGAACTGATGTGGAGGAAGCTCATTCCTAATATTTGGCTTTTTTTTATTATTTTCGTGCACCCTTTTCATTGACGAAATAAAAAATTAATAAAAAATTTTTTTTAAATTATTCGCGATTGTGTTGTTGCATATTCTTTAAGAATTTTTTAGTACGTGCCGTTTCGCCTTTTCTACAATAACTGAAAGTATTATTCTATACAAAAGCCATTAAATATTTTACATTACTTTATGACTTGGGGTAATTTTGTTTCATTTTTTTTCTCCAGCCAACTCTTAAAATTTATGTTTTTTCAACTAATATAAAAGGGTACCGAAAAGTCGAATATGTCGATGTAAAAATAAAGTGTGCTTAAAATTGTAACTTTAAGAAAGCAGACAGATATTTAAATTTAGATTAAGTATTCCATTGTTATTCGATTATTTTAAAAATTTAGGTCAAATTATTCGTTTTACCATCAGTTGCGGTACTATTTATTTCTTTTTCATTACTTCTCCCCCCCCTCAATATAAAATATTTTACACAAATACTACTCATTAAAAGACCCATCCTCTTAGCTGTTATGAAAATCTCACAGCACATAACTTAACAGTGGTTTCAATATACCGGATGTTCCAACCGTTTATGCAATAAAAAAACAATAAAAACTCATAATTTCATTTCATAATGAGAAACTCGGATTCAATCGGATGTAAAAATATATAGTACTTATTTGGTATCGTCGGAAAGCCAGTTTTACAAGCTTTCAGAATATTGAAAAATGTACAGGGTGTTTCATTTAAAATAAGAAAGTTGGTATCATTTCCGGCTAAACCAGAAGTTAAAATATAAAGTGTTTGGTATCACCTGACAGCTAATTTTACTAACTTTTGAAATATTCAAAAATATACAGAGTGTTTCTAAAACCATAAGTTATCTATATCATTTCCGGTTTAACCGGAAGCGTTTTTTAAACAAAAATACTGCCAAATAATAGATATTCATGAGATTAATACATGTGCCAAGTTTTAAATAATAATTTTAATTTTTAAAGAAGTTATTAATTTTTGAAATTTTGACTTTAAAAAAATCTTAACTCCTGTCCTGGAACAATTTAAGAAATTTAAAGTTCGGTTAAGAACCATGATGTCTATAACATACACAAAATTGAAAGAAATGGCAAAAGCTGATTTTCAGTAAATCCATTTTACTGTTTTAACGTTTTAACTAACTAATTTAACTAATTTTAGGTCCTTAAGAGCAGACAATTTCAGAGCAATTTTTAAAATTCATTATATTATGACTAAAGCGTCATATTTGGTCTACATAACACTATTTTTAGATTTTCATAATAATAAGTATCCGCAAAGTTATATAATAGAAAAACCTAAAAATGGGATAATCGCTATAGCGGTCGCCATTTGAAATCTAAAAATTTTAAAAAATATCCATTTAATTAGCGCCAAGATGTAGTAACTTATAGTTAATTTTAAAAAATGTACGTCGAAATTTTTTATATATGCGCCCCCTAATGACCTCCTTATCATTTATTAAATTGAAAAAAAAAATTACTTTTTTCTAAGTAAAAACTCATAATTTGATTTCTGAACTCGAACTTTGGTATTATCGGAAAGCTAATTTTACAAGCTTTCAAATTATTGAAAAATATACAGGGTGTTTCATTTAAAATAAAAAAGTTTGTGTCATTTCCGGCTAAACCGGTAGTCAAAATATGAAGTGTTTGGTATCATCTAACAGCTAATTTTACGTACTTTTGAAATATTCAAAAATATACAGGGTGTTTCTAAAACCATAAGTTATTCTTATCATGTCCGGTTTAACCGGAAGCGTTTTTTAAACAAAAATACTGTCAACCAATAGATATTCATGAGATTAATATATGTGCCAAGTTTTAAATATTAATTTTAATTTTAAAAGAAGTTACTAATTTTTGAAATTTTGACTTTAAAAAAAATTTGAATTCCCGCCCTGGGAAAATTTAACAAATGGCACGGAGTCATTCGGTTAAGAACCGTGATGTCAATAACATACTCAAAGTTGAAAGAAATGGTAAGAGCTGATTTTCAGTAAATTCATTTTAAAATTTTAACGAAATTTAGGCCCTTAAAAGCAGGCAATTTCGAAACAATTTTAAAAATTCATTATATTAAAACTAAAGCCTCATATTTGGTGCTACATAACGCTATTTTTAGATTTTCATAATAATAAATACCCGCCAAGTTATAATAGAAAAACCGAAAAATGGGACAATCGTTATACCGGTCGCCATTTTGAATTTAAAAATTTAAAAAAATATCCATTTAATTAGCGCCAAGATGTACTAACTTTGCTACTTTGAATTGCTTTTTCAAAGTTGATGAAAGAAAGCTCTGTCTTGTTTATTCTCACTATTAATCGCGAAGCCTGTAATCAAAGAAACTTGGAACCCCATTTGTCCCCCTTTTGAAATAAAATTTAAGCGTCTCGTGTAAATTAGACAAAAATTACAGATTTATTTAAAAAAAATGTATAGAGCAATAAGAATTTAAATTAATAGACTATTATATGCGGGTGCTAAACAAGTCCAATTTGTATTACAACATAAGAACAATGCCAGAATTTAAATATTAATAGCTCCTTAACAACATAATTGTAATATAAAATTTATGCTAATACAAAAAGCACGCTACTACTACTACTTGTGTCATTACTCATTAATTAAGTCAAACTCATCGAGTTAAATAACAATCAAAAAGAAAAATAAATCTGTAAAAATTAGTGAAAAAGTGAAAGAAAAGAGAGACATATGTAAATATACATAGAAATAAAATTTTATGAATAATAAAAAGATTTAAATTGGTTAAATTGAAGAGCAATTGCCGTGAGACTAATGGAGATTTTCATTGCTTCAATTGACGTAATTTACAAATAGAATGGGAGAGAAATACTGTTGGAGTTCTCTTTATTTAGTATTTCCTTTTTCAGATAACCACAGAGCTCCACTTAACATAACGCGTCAAACGTATTTTAAATATTTATTAAACAATTTCAATCACTTTATGTATAAAAAGTACCGTCCTTTTTCTCTCTCACAACTTGGTTCATTCATAATTTAAATTTTAAAATTACTTCACTTGTACATGCAACTCTTCAAATTTTAAATTTAACTTAAAATTATTTATTACCAACCTTTTCACACTATTTATTCAGACGCACGAATTCTTTGATTAAAAATCAAATTTTATTGGTCCTTCGAGCTCGAATTAACGATCATAAGTTAATATTTAAAATACCACAGCTTTTAATTTATACAGGCACCTAATAGGCACCTAGTTTATAAATTTTTAAAAATCAATCGTTCAATTGGTCCTTCGAGCTGGATAAATTAAAACAAAAAGCTAAAAATTGCTATTTTAATTCCTACGGTTTAATATCAGTAGTCTTTTTTTAAATCTTAACAAGCCACGGGAAGCTTTTATTCTATAAAACGAGCCGAGCCGGATACATTAGAATTAAAAGCTAAAAGTTAATACTTTGATTATACGAAGGCTTTGATTGTTTTAAATCTCAGCAATGAAAATAATCAATAAATTGTTCTTCGAGTGCACATTAATGAAGTTTAAATTAGTATAACCTCGAATGTGCAGTTTATGTATTTGCAAAACTAAGGAAGTCACGAAATGTTTTTTATCCTAAAAACCATCGATCAAATGGTCCTTCGGTCCCAGGAAGTCACGAAAAGTGACATTGGTCCTTTGAATCAGATAAATTAGAATTAAAGTATAGAAATTGCAATTTTAATTACTAAATCTTTGACTTTGCTCTTTTTTCAATTTTAGCAAGCCATGAGAAGTTTTTTTATCCTAAAAAAACAATCGATCAATTGAACTTTAGAGCCGGATATATTAGAAAGGTTAGAAGTTGGTATTTTCGTTACTATAATTTTAATTGTTGTACACATAGGTAGTATAATTAGTTACAATTTACCTTTAAATCTCTACAAGCTTCTAAAAATCGTTTTCTCTTAACAACAATGGATTCATTGGTCCTTCGAGCCGGATAGATATAATTAAGCCACAGAGTGAAATTTTCAAGATTTCAATTCCACTTATGAAAATCATCAGTAACTCTTTATATTATTTTTACCTATTCAAAATCGTAGAAAGCCATGAATATTAGTCATTGTACAGGCTGATTAAAAGACAGGGCAACCAATGATTTTCAGAAAAGCTGGTGTGATAAACTAAAGAATTAGACTTATTTTGGGAGCATTGTCAGACTGATCTATGGAAGGATTAATAGCCCGATCTAAGGTCAGATGGACAGGTAGATCTATGGACAGATTGATGCCCAGATCTAAAGATGAATTGGCAGTCGGATCTATGGGCGGATTTTCAGAAAAGCTGATGTGCTAAACTACTGACTGTTAGACCTACCGGCGGATTATCGGACTGATCTATAGGAGGATGGACAGTCAGATCTATGGACGTATTAACATCCACAGCTAACGGTGGATTGGCAGCCAGATCTATGGGCGTATTTCAAGACCAGATCTATGAACTATGGGTTGATTTACAGATCCGGTGATGTGCTAAATCAGACTGATAGATCTACAGGTGGATTACCAGTCTGATTTATGGGCGGTTTCACTGTCAGTTGTATGGACATCCAGATCGATGGGCAGATTTTCAGAGAAGCCGATGTGCTAAACGATGTCTTTGGGTTGATTTCAAGACAAGCTAATGTGTTGAACTACAGACTATTATAACTATGGGTAGATTATTAGACATATCTATCGACGGATTGACAGCCAGATATATGAGCGGATTGGCAACCAGATCTATGGGCGGTCCAGCGCTAAAAGCGGACTGGAATCCAGATCTATGGACGGGTTTAGAGCCAGATTTATGAACGGATTTTCAGGTTAGCTGGTGTGCTAAACCAGACTGTTAGACTTATTATCAGACTGATCTATAGGCGCAATGACAGTCAGATCTATGGGCTAATTAAGATCCAGAGCTAAAGGTGAACTGGTACAAAGATCTATGGGAGTATTTTCAAACCCAGATCTATGAGCGGATTTTCATACCCGGTGATGACTAAAACGGACTGTTAGATCTACGGGTGGATTGCCAGATTCATCTATGGACGGTTAGAATGTCAGATGTATGGGTGATTGACAGCCAGACCTATACGCGGATTTTCAGAGAAGCTTATTATGTGCGAATCTATGGACGGAGTTCAAAACAAGCAGATGTGCTAAACTACAGACTTTTAGATCTACGAGAGGTTTGTCGAACTGATCTATTGGCGGATTGACAGCCAGATATATGAGCGGATTGGCAACCAGATCTATGGGCGGTCCAGCGCTAAAAGCGGACTGGAATCCAGATTTATGGACGGATTTAGAGCCAGATTTATGAACGGATTTTCAGGTTAGCTGGTGTGCTAAACCAGACTGTTAGACTTATTATCAGACTGATCTATAGGCGCAATGACAGTCAGATCTATGGGCTAATTAAGATCCAGAGCTAAAGGTGAACTGGTACAAAGATCTATGGGAGTATTTTCAAACCCAGATCTATGAGCGGATTTTCATACCCGGTGATGACTAAAACGGACTGTCAGATCTACGGGTGGATTGCCAGATTCATCTATGGACGGTTAGAATGTCAGATGTATGGGTGATTGACAGCCAGACCTATACGCGGATTTTCAGAGAAGCTTATTATGTGCGAATCTATGGACGGAGTTCAAAACAAGCAGATGTGCTAAACTACAGACTTTTAGATCTACGAGAGGTTTGTCGAAGTGATCTATTGGCGGATTGACAGCCAGATCTATTGGTGTTTTTCAGATTAGCTAATGTGCTAAACCAGCCTGTTTGACGTATTATCTCATCGATCTATAGCCGCAATGACAGTCAGATCTATAGGCTGATTCAGATCCAGGGCTAAAGATGGATTGGCACACAGATCTATGGACGTATTTTCAAACCCAGATATATGGGCGGATTTTCATGCCCGGTAAAGTGCTAAACCTGACTGCTAGATCTATGGCTGGATTGCCAGATTGATCTATGGGTGGATTGCCATATTGATCTATGGGTGGATTTTCAGAGAAGCTGATACAGTTAGGCCTATGTGCGAATCTATACTGATTTCAAGACAAGCTGATGTGCTAAACTACAGACTGTTAGACCTATTAGAGGTTTGTCGAACTGATCTATGGGTGGATTGACAGCAAGATCTATGGGCTGATTTTCATACAAGCTGATGTCTAAACCACATTGTTAGACTTATGGGTGGATCGTCTAACTGATCTATGGGCGAATTGACAGCCATATCTGTGGGAGGATTATTATCCTGGGCTAACAGTGGATTGGCAGCTAGATCTATGGGCATATTTTCAGAGTAGATCTATAGGTGGATTTTCAGATCTGGTGATGGGTACTAAACAATCTATAGTTTTATCTATGGGCGGTTTGACTGTCAGATTTTCAGAGAAGTCGATGTGCTAAACCACAGACCGTTAGCCCTTTAGTATGTGCAAATCTATGGGAGGATCTTTAGGTAGAAAATGAAAAAAATGAGAAGAGAGTAAACCATCGAGCATTTGTTTCTGAAATGGTTGTCTTAAAATGGACAGGTGATATAAAAAAAGATTTTCTAAGAAAACACATTTTTTGACACTCTAAAAATAATTTTAGTTTTGATCACTAAATTGTTAATGAGCAAATCATTTAGGTGATGATTTAAAATCGTTTAGCAGTTAATTTTAGACAGTTATGAATTAGTTATTGTAGCTGACATAAACGTTTCAACAAGAAAATTTGCACTATATAACTGTCAAATGTAAAATTTGGCGAAAGTGAGCGTAGAATAATTTAAACATAGTTGAGTTATTGTTAATTTAATTTAAGTTAAAGCTTTAAGAAATAATTTCAATTCCGAAATTAAAATAAATTGGATTGTCTGTGAGTTGTTGGTTTTTTAAAGCGAGAAAAAGCGAAAGACATGTGCATTACATTAATAGTTTTAATTTTTATGTCGGATTTTGCGAAGCTTTGGCAAAACCACAGGTCAGACAATAATAAGAAACTCGGATAAAATACGTGCATTGGCATATGTAAATGAGTCATAGCGAAAACACACACATACAAACATACGTTTTCTTACACAATAATTGAGAACTTTCAAGACAAGTCGAAAATAAACCATCGATTGCGTCCTTTGGAGAATTTATAAAATTGAAAGATATAAAATGTATTAAACAATGCAACAAACAAAGATAAAAATAGTTTTGTAACATTAATTAAACACAAATTAACGAGATAATCTATTTTAAACATAAAACTCAGCTTTGAAATTTTTGGTCAAACGGAATTTCAAGAGACGGTTAAGTGAGCCAAAAATTTGGCATTTGAAATTTAAAAATCAAGTTGGCCGCAAATAATACATATAATGGTCTTCTGCAATCTGCAATTAGAATTAAATTGCATTACTTAGCGCTAATGAGATTTACACATAGGGCAAATTTTCAGCTGCTTCGATAATAACGAAAAAAAAATTTTTTTCCCATATTTTTTGTTTTTTTCAAAACGAATTTTCCGTAAAAATTATTAAAAAAGCTTTTTGGTGTTTTCCTTTTGTTAACGATAATTTGTGTCTGATCGATGCCGGCTATTTTAGCGTTTCAAAAAAAAATTTTTAAACAAAACTTGGAACACATTTAATTTCTTTCGAGTGATTTAAGTGTTTTCCATTTGTTAGAAAAATATTAAAAAATTTTACTATTCCTTTGATCTTACAAATTATGAATCGATTTGAAAAATTGCAAATTTTTAAATCACTTCATTAGCACGTCTAATAATAATTAGCGACAGTAATTTTGCAAATTTTAGTGGGGGAATCCCCTATTTGATATTTTTAATTATTAGCCGATTTGACCCTTTCTTAAATAATGAAAACTTTATCTTGTAATGAATAAACACGGCAGTTAATTAGAAGCGTTTCAAAGTACCCTAAAGGTACATTAATTTTGATTGCCTTATAATTAAACAAGCTAATTAATTAATAACGCATTACTTTAGATTTACTGCGTAAATAAAATAATTCCAACGAACTATTATAGACATTTGTAGATGGTATAGTACACAAAAAATTTATTCGGAACACAAACTTCATCCCCTCCACTACGTAAATAAAACTTCTAATTCAAAAAATGAACCATTGAGCAAATAAACAAGCTGACAGAGATACAGATAATGAGACAGACAGACTGGCGGAATCCATCTTTTATTCTATTTCGGGGGGGTCTGTTACAGACCCTATTCAGTCGAACTTTTCCAAAAATTGGTACCTAATTAAACCAAAATAGTTTAAAATTGTGCCCGAGAGAGACGAAATAAGCAGATAGATCGAGGAACTGCACGCGACTCATGAAATAGGAGCAGATTATTCACGCCATCGATCAATATCTAATTATTTTCGAAAAACTATAAATTTTCAAACTTTCTAAAAAAATCCAAACGACCATTGTAAAATTAGTAAAAATTAGAACCGCGCATTAACTGTGCACAATAAAAGTAGAATTAAAAATGCCGGTAAGGATCTCGAGAAGTTTCCTTAGAAGTACTCGAACAATTGTTCGTCTTTTGATGGGTATATTAAAACCACAATTCAATAACAATTAATAAGTAATTTTATTACCTCAATTACCATACTAATAAAATTAAAATTTTAATATTTACAACCACTTCTACTATCGATGTATTAAAGAAACCATTAAACGTCAAGCTTTTAATTAATAAGGAGTTAGTTAATCTCTAACGTTTAGTGTATATAGAAATAAGGAGAAGGAGAAAAGGAGAGCTATTTTCTCCAATATTAATATAATTTTATATCACCATTGTTTGAGTGTGCATTTTAGCACCGTATTTATTTAATTTTATATTAGAAATTTATTGTTCATTGTACTTTTAATACAGTAAAGCGTACGTGGTAACGCATTATTTTTCAAATTTTACAAGCCTTATAAATAATATAAACCAATGATAATTTAATAACCTTTTCTTTCTTCTCTTGCAACTCGAAAAATAACGCAACAACGCTTAAGAAAAGCTTTAGCAACGATTTAATTTTTTTTTTAATTTAAAAATTTTTATTTTCTCGCATAATTTCAAAATGACAGTCAAAATCAAAAAAAAAAATGAAAGAAAAAGTTTTAGAACTTTAAAAAACCTTTCAAATGACACCAAACTTAATATTATCATAGTACTACGCTAGGCGTCGCTGCTGTCAATTGTTTATTTTTTATGGACGCTTATGACTTTTTTTTCATAACATAAAACAATTGCCGTTTTTAAACACGTTTACGTAAACAATTTTTTTTCAAATTATTGGAAATTTTCTAATTTAAATAAAATCATAGGTGTCTGTAGAAAAACAAAAGTGGATCACAGCGACGCAATACAAAACAATTGACTTTAGTGTCAAAGACAAAGTTTTAGAACTTGAAAAAATCTTTCAAATGACACCAAACTTAATATTATCACATTACGACGCTAGGCGTCGCTGCTGTAAATTGCTTGTTTTTTATGGAAGCCTATGATATTTTTTCATAAAATAAAACAATTGACGTTTTTAAACACGTTTACGTAAACAAAGTTCTTTTTTTCAAAATTTTGGAAATCTACAAAATTTAAAAAATTCATAGTAGCTATCGAAAAACAAAAGTGAATCGCAGCAACGCTTGGCGTCGCAATACAAAACAATTGACTTTGGTAAAATCTTCTAAATGACACTATATTTAATATTGTCATATTACGACGTTAGGTGTCGCTGCTGTCAATTGTTTTTTTTTCATAAAATAAAACAATTGACGTTTTTGAACACGTTTACGTAAACAAGGTTTATGTTGGAAATTTTAAAAATTTAATAAAATCATAGGCGTCTGTAGAAAAACAAAAGTGAATCGCAGCAACGTTTGGCGTCGCAATACAAAACAATTGACTTTAGTGCCAAAGACAAACTTTTCGAACTTTAAAGCCTTTTAAATGACTCCAAACTTAATATTATTACGACGCTAGGCGTCGCTGCTGTCAATTGTTTATTTTTTATAGACGCCTATGACTTTTTTTTCATGTAATAAAACAAATGAATTTTTTAAAACGTTTACGTAAACAGTTTTTTTTCAAAATTTTGGAAATTTTCAAAATTTAAAAAATCGTAGGCGTCTGTCGAAAAACAAAAGTGAATCGCAGGCGTCGCAATACAAAACAATTGACTTTGGTATCATTTGAAAGATTTTTTGAAGTTCTAAAACTTTTCCCTTTACAATTTTTTGACTTTAGTGCCTATTTCTAAATTTGCAGGAAAAAATACAAATTTTAAATTTTCAGTTTTTCTTCAATAGTTTCACAACTAATCAATTTTTTTTCAATATCTAAACGGATTCTTACAACTTGTTTAAATGGGCAACTTTTTTGTAACTTGTGTAATTCTAATGATTGCCAAGATGGCCACTTTACGATTTAAAAAAGTCACCCTGTAGAAAAAAAGAGAGACAAATACGTAATTAAACGTTTAAAACAGGAAGAGAAAAATAAACTAAATACACGTACAAAAATAATATAAATTGAAATACTAAATTACTAAATATTTTTCCACTTCACTTTATTAAATCTGTCGCTTCCAATTTAAAGCAATTTGTATATTGTTGAATGTGATGTTCTATTAACACCATTTTATATGTATTTTATCTTTACGACACTTAAGTGTCTCATATTTAGAAAATTATTCGTAATTTAAACAATAAGGATGTGAAGATGTCACGTTAAGAAAGGGGGGCCTTTTTTTAAATACAATTTTATTTTTTGTTCTATTTTTGGAAAATTTTCTTTATTTTTATCTCAATCTAAAATTATATCCTTTTTAAAATTTTTTTAAAAAACAAAAAAATTTCTTCTTTCCACTAAATAATAATTTAATTAAGATATTGTTGCTTTGACGTCAGAGTCCAATTTACTTAATTAAGGTTTTACGATATGTAGTAAGTTAGGCTTGATTTAACATACTTAAAGATTATATTTAAAACTAAAAATGTATATTAAGTAACTTACCATTTAATGGATTTGTATCTAATGGAGGCGGACTATCGTCTTCGCTTTTGACGTTGGAATATTGTTGGAGCATATTTGATGGAAAATTTATCTAAAAAAAATAGAGAAAATATTTTTTAAATTTGCACGATTTTCTACACAGAAAAAATGTTTCTTTTGTTTCGTTAAAACAGGGTCGTAGCCAGCAGTACGCCAGGGCAGGCTGAGCCTGCCCTAAAACATGTTAAGCCTATTCTAGCCAGAGCTTGCTAAGGATTTCGGAATAATAATAAAACGATAAGTTTCGATTAGTCCGTTATATCCAGAAAAACGTTATAAAGGGGTTCTACTGTAGTTGTTTCCTTCTATACCACCACCACCCATCAGACAGCTTTTCTTTATTAAAGGAAAGCAATTAAAGAAAATTTAATTAAATATATTTAGCCATTATCAGTACTTCCTGTTAATTTATTGGTCTGAACAATAAGATCTTATAATAGTTACATATCTTAATGTAAAAAGCTCATTTTATAGGGTCGTATTTTTGAATTTAGACGTTTTTCACTCATTCATTACAACTTAATGTTCTTGTTGCATGTTAAAAATTAATATAATTAAGGACGAAAAAAAATCCAAAAAATTTATAAATTTGGAATATATCCCAAAGTTTACGGTAGATGATGATTGTTTTGTTATTTACAAAATAATAAACAAAAATATGACTGTAATAATATCTTTTTTTTACATCTTTTGTAAACCTCAAACTACATCTTACATTAGAATTATTAGAGTTAAAAATAACATGGTTAAGGCACGCGTTTCCGTTTGAGTAAAATATGTCTTAAAACTTTTGAAATTATTCTTTATCCAATATCTAAAACTCTCAATACCTTCCGCCTATAACTCAAGTTTGAAATTTAAAAAAAAATTAAGAAATTTTATCTAATCGTCTCCAAATGAGTAATTTAACCCCCACCTCTTCGTAATAATCAGCGATGGTAAAAAAAGCATAAAAATGATCATCAGTAGTTACACACGTTACACAGCTATCAAAGATGTAATTTTAATTACTTTTTGCTACCTTCAATCAGGACAAAAAGGTGTTTACAAGTTAACTGAAACTCCCACCACAATCAACTACACGATTGAAGCACAAGCAAGAAATTGATTTCTTATATTATAAATTGAAAAAGCCACTGACTCGAATATTATATTAATAATTAATGATTTGATACGGTGACTGCTTCGAGAATTTTATAAAAGGAAATAAACGCTTTTCAACGTCTCTTTAAGAGCGTATAGCGAGTCCTTAGCAAGAAATGGCTGTGGTGGTGGTTCAAACTCGGTTCAAACTTGTTCAAACAGGCACGTGATGGAAGTTTCGGAACCAAAATGAAAAATTTCACTCGCGTATAAGGAAGGCTACTCAAAAGCGACATTCCCCCCCCCCGGCAAGTTTTATTGACCAGCATATATCAGAAGTATTACAAATACTTCCGGCCAGTCTATCCGACCTGTGTGCCTTTGGCCTTCTGACCTGTGGATCTTGGACCTTCCGACCTGTGGGCCTTTTTGGCCTCCCGACCTCTCTGCCTTTGAACTTATAACCTGTTTGTCTCCGGCTTTCAGGCCTACCCACCTATATGTCTTCGCCTTTACGATCTACCTGCATTTCTGCCTTCCGGCCAGTCTCCCTTAGGCTTCCCCGGCCTACGTACCCCCACTTTCGTGCTTGTCTGCCATCAGACACCCAGATTATACGTGGAAACGAAACAATCCAAAAAAACGCAATTCCCTATGAATTCCCTATGAAGCGGTGATTATGACGAGGAAAGAATGTGAAATGAGGTGATGACATAGTGATATAGCCCTTCTACGATGTTACGATGAACTACTTAACCCCCTCATCCCAAAGTCCGGAGCTAAAAAGACAATAAAATCCAATAAAATGAATGTTAGGTTAGACTTCTCAATCGATAAACTTTTAGCTCTGCCACGAGCAGCTCCTTCGAATTTTGAAGTTAATGAAACAGCAATACTAATACTCGTACAATACACTTACTATGTAATGGTGCAGAAAATAACAATCCCTTAAATCGCAAGCCACTGCGAGTAGGAAGGTGCCCCCCCTACACCCCTAAATATGGGCGTATTTAGAAATTGTGACGTCTGGAGCTAATTAATCTTTTGGGTTCCTTCTAAGCATAAATGGGTCCAGAATGGGCCCTCGTAATTATTTTTTATCTATTCATCCCTTAAATCCATCTATGCGCACACGCATACAGTTTAAAAACGTGAGAGGGCATACACAAATGTAATTCGAGGTTAAGAGAAAAATACTTCAGAGAAAAATCCGTACTCGGGTAGAATTGTTTGTCCGCTCTGAAAAACATTTAAAAAAAGATTCAAAGGGTTATTAAAATGGATTCAAGATATGGAGGGGTAAAAGGAGGTCAATTTGCAGACAAACTTGCAAGAGAAGGTGCCAGCAGATGCCAACGCTTTGGTCGAGTATCAGCCTGTTTGATCAAACGCTTAAATGGTAGCTGAAAAAATTGAGAAGAAATATCAACATCAGAAGATGTGAAACGATTCTTCAAATATTGACTAACATAATAATCATGACGTACCTATCCTTTAATGAGATCCAAGATGGAGCTTGAAGATTCTGTTTCAAAGACTCAAAAGAGGTAGAATGAAACAGAAACAGCGAAGCTCAGGCCATGACGTATAATAGCTCCCGAACGCTTGTAGAGTCAAGCAGAGTCAAATGTAGGTCACGCGTTGAAACTATCCTTTATCCGGCTCGAAGGACCAACATGTTATTTACAGCAATTAAAATTCTTATTGGAAGGGTTTAATTCCAATGTGGTATTTTAAAAAAACAAACTTGTCTGGGTACCACAGGGTATCCGTATCACCTCATTCACCACAAAGGGTTTTTTTTATTTGAACGTTGTACCTTTTGGCTTTAAAATTATTTAAAAAAATCGAAAATGGGTTCATTTATCACTTTAAACTTTGCGTCTTCTCTATCGAGTTTAAATCGTCAACTTTAAACTTTCACTCTCGAGGAAAATTTATAAGAAAAGAAAAACTTTTTAAAAGCAAGCGTTTTGCTTCTAATGACGTTAATAAAAGAAAATGAAATAAATTGAACATTTTAAAAATAAATAAATTAAATAATGCATGCAAATACAAAATGTGAACTGTTTTTCACATAACAATAAATCTCGTTTCTAAACAAAGCGGAACGTGAACTACTGGTTATCCATTAGTATCGTCCTACGGCATCGTTAAAAATGTTGTAATGGATGTAACAACATTAGCGGGCAATCATAATAGCAATAAATACACAATTTTTTCTTCATCCAAACAACCAACATATAATTCTTTCTTAATCCAAATAGGAAGAAATTTATACAAAAAATCGCCACAAATTTAATCTTGTAATCATAAAAATTACATTAACACCAACTAAAGAAGAACTCAAGAAGAAGAGTTAAAAAAAAGTACTTGGATGTTTTGTCGTACAACGATTTAGGATAAGCACTACAACGGGTTAACATACTGTAAAATAATGATGCCTTGTGCGAAGCATAAAATTTATTAAAATTAATGTACAATAACCTCATAAAATAATCTAAAAATCCGTAAGCTAACCCGAATTATGCGAGAAAAACAAAACAATAGCAAAACACATAGTCATCAAAAAATTAGAATGAGGAAGGCGAGAAATTTAAATTTTGTGTGAAAAGTATAAATTAAATTGTTATTCAAGCCAAGTTCCCATGTTTAAAATTTCAAATTTAAGCAAGTTCATCGTTATTACGTTTAATTTTAAACCATCAATTTCCACCATGTAACATCAAAAAAAAAATTTTCCCGCCCCTCTCCCTACAACCAAACCGAAGCCTTATAATTAACAAAAAAAATAATAATTAGTGCACTTTAAGAAAAGAATATGTATACTACTACTATTGTTAAAATAGAAAATAATTTGTTGTGGATAAAAATGAACCAATTCTCATAAAATGCAATGTAAGTAATTAGCAAAAGATAAGTAACAATTTTTTGATTTTCATCTAAATTAAGATACGAAACAAAAAAAAACAGTTGTAAATAATTATAATTATAAATTTTTTAAAGTAGCGTGTTTATAATCGTGAGAAATTAAAACTTACCCTAAGTTGATTTGAATTTGCTAATTTGTTTGATTCAGTCATTTTAAATTCCGATTTCGATTTTGCAGCTTCAAATTCCAATTGTGCCGTTGTCATTGTAAATCCGCTCGTTCCGTTTGAATATATTGGCGTTTTTCGCTTTTTCGTGTCCAAATCCAGCGGACCTTTTTGAGAATTTAAAATTTGAGGTATATTAGGACTAGCTGTTTGTGTTATAGTTACATTAGGTAATAATGAGGTATTATATTTAGGAGTTTCGTTGCTTTTAGGTGATAGTGGAGTGCTAGGAGGTGTTGGTGGTTGACTTGGTGGATTAGGATCAAATTTTGTAGGTCCTAATGTTAAATTTTCTAAGATTTTACCTGAAACAAAAAATATTATTAGTGAAATCCAAAATGTTATTAATTTGTTAATTTAAAGCTATTTTATTTTTAAATCCGACAGACAGAACGACGCGCACTAACACAAAGGTATTTATGCAGAGAAACAGCACGACAGACATAGAGAGCTAGGTTGGCCGATAAGTGAGTCCACAGGCAGACAGGTTGACCCATCGGTAGGATATACCGATAGATCGCAAAATGAAATACATACAGACAGGCGATCAATAATTTAGCAGATAAATCGACCGATAAGTTCGCTGACGAATAGACCTGTAGTTAGGCAGATGAGCCTGTTTAGAAAAAAAGAGCGAGCAAGACAATAATCAGACAGGCTTAAAGACAATAAAGATAAATATAAGACGAATAAACATATAAGCGACCAGGAAGGTAGATATGGTCCAACCAATGAACGGACCAATAGTTTAGTTGATAAATCGGTCGATAGGTTAGTAGACGAACCATCATTATATTAAAAAAGAACGAGCAGACCGATAATTAAAAAGACCGAAAAATATACGACCATAAAGACAAATCAACAGAAAAATATACAAGTAAACGCCAAGTATATTGACCGATCGATCAACAGATCACTTATGCAGGAGAGAGAAGACGAATAAGCGAACGAATAGGATGATAAACAGACAGCACAACTGATAAGTTATCCGGTGACCGGACTGATAGCTTTGTACACATACTGAGAGAATATAAAAGAATATGAATATAAAAATAAAAAGCATGAATAAATAGACAGACAAGCCGACCGATAGGCAAATAAACAAAAAAATATACAAATGAACAGTCATAAAAACACACACACAAATTCAAAAACATGCTGTAATGCACAGCCAGGCATATGTAGCACAGGTAGGTAGAAGGGCGACCATCAGTGGCGTTAATAACGAGTCCGCAGGGTCCGCGTTGTGAGAGGGTCCCAGGATAGAAAAGGCCCCCAAAACATCGTTAAGTATCAAAATTTGTTATAAAATCGAATTTTGGTCAAGTGGAATGATTATTAACGGTGGGTAAGTACCCCACTCTGGATATTACGGGAGGGCACCCAATCTCTTAATTACGCCACTGGTGATGATACACGCAGATGAACAGAACAGACTGTCAACAAAAGAGAAGGCGAATAAATAGAAACGAACGAATGTATTGAATTGATAGACATCAGAATTCAAAGAAAATCATCGACCGATAACAAGTGAACTGACCTACAAATCGAAAGACAAAAAGAAGAGATGAATAGTTAACAGAATCTCTAGAAAATTAATAGAAAGAAAGGCGGGAAAGATGGGCAGATGATAGTCGAATAGACAAATAAACGGTCAGATGAACAGGACGACAGAATTACATTCAGATGTATAGAAATATAGACAGAGAGGTCGACAACTATTGTAATCTCATGTATTCCTCATGGACGTTAGTTAGAATCTCGTACGATCACCAGTGCGGACTGTTGATAATGGGTCTTCGTGGGAGAAGATTTTCGCCTGTTTTAAGAAACGAGCAGGTACGCTAGCAGACAGGAGAGCATATAGGCACACAGACCAACAAGCAATCAGGCAGAAAGGCATCCATTTCGGTAGGAAGGCAAATATTCAGACAGGCAGATAGTCAGACAGGCAGATAGTCAGACAGGCAGGGAGACAGACAGTCAGGTGGAAGGCAGACAACTAAGTGAAAGCCAGATAGCCAGGTGAAAGGCAGACAGTCAGGTAGGAAGGCAGATAGTCAGGCAGGAAGGCAGATAGTCGGACAGGCAGGGAGACAGACAGTCGGGTGGAAGGCAGACAACCAGGTGAAAGACAGATAGCCAGGTGAAAGGCAGATAGCCAGGTGAAAGGCAGACAGCCAGGTAAGAAAGCACAGTCAGTTAGGAAAGCAGACAGTCAGGTAGGAAGGCAGATAGTCAGGCAGGAAGGCAGATAGTCAGGTAGAAAGAAAGATAGTTAGACATTCAGATAGTTAAACAAGCAGACAGTCAGATAGATAGGAAGGGAGAGAGTCAGGTAAGAAGGGAAACAACTAGGTGAGTAGGCAGACAGTGAAGTAAGAAGGAAAGAGTCGGGATAAAGGCAACAAACAAGTCAGATGAAAAAGCAGACAGTCAGGCAGAAAGCAGATAGTCGGGTAAGAAGGCAGCCAGTCAGAGGAAGAAATACTGTCAGGAAAAAAACAGGTAGGAAAAATTAGGTAGGAAAGCAGATAGTCAGGAAAAAGGGAAAAAGTTAAGTAGAAATGTAGATAGTTAGACAGGCAGACAGTCAGAGAGGCAAAGAGTCAGGTAGGAAGGCAGACAGAAGGTAAGAAGACAGACAGACAGACAGGTAAGAAGGCAGACAGTCAGGTAGGATGGCAGACAGTCAGGTAGAAAGGCAGATAGTCAGGTAGAAAGGCACACTGTCAGACAGGAAATCAGAAACTCCGACATGAAGATAGAAAGACTTACATCTCCATCCCCTGTAGAAGCCCAAATTATCATAGAACCAAAAAGGTGGAAAAACGGTAAGGTAAAAAGGCATAAACCAGAAAGGTACAAAAACAGACGGGCATGAAGTGTCAGGAGGACGAGATTAAGAACAATAAACAAATCGACAGACGGATAGACCAAATTTGAAGCCGTGAGATCAAAACGTGAGTAAGTGGGCGTACTTATACGCACAGGCACTGACAAGACACTTCAGAACAAAAATTATATGAATTACAAACTTTTCTCGCCCAACAATTTATTAAGTACGTGAAAACAATAATTAATAACTTTTAAAAAGCATTCAAAAGCAGACTTAAAAGTTAGCAGTATAAGAAATTAATTTTTTGTTAAATATACAAAACCCAAACGTGTGCTTAATAAAAGTTGAAAAATTCCGAGAATTAAAAAAAAGTCAAATTTATTTAAAATTTTTGAATTGTATCATTTATCATTGTTGAAAACAAATGAATTTCCCTAACTTGCCGAGATCGTAACTTGGATAGAATGAGAAAAAGAAAAAGCAATACGAATCGAGTTAAATGGAGATGGAAGATTAGGTGATTAATATACCAAATAATATAATGTTGGGAGAGAAGGGTAAAAGTTGTTTTAAAACATGAACGATGGCAAAAGATGTTAAATTAATGAATAAAAAGACAACAGCAAAAATACTCGACTTGGATTTTTTTTGAAAAAAATCGTGGGTTTGGATATAGCGTATGGTGTCTTTCTATATAAGGGGAAAATTAGATATTGTAATGTATTGAGGGTGTGTATCAACCAAATGTTACACCTTCGAATAAAAAAAAAGTTATATAATTACAGTAATTCGAAAAAAATTATTTTTTCGAGGTTATGTGAACAATTTTTGAATATTTAACTCAATAAATTTTATGGTATATAATGCAAATTTTATACCATTTTAAAATAATGTAGGTATGGTCGTAGAAATGACATGTTTACAAAGAAACTTAAAACAAAAACTAAAAGTTACACGCGCATATACAACAGCACATTCAATTGTTACAATATTTAAAAATACCAAAACATATAATTTCATATTCATAATGTACCGAACACAATACAATAATATAGCTTTAATAATTCTGCATAGATTCGCAATTACAATTCTTACAATTGCTTTAAGTAAAGCGTACGTGAACCACAAAAAAGAATTACAGTAAAAAAAAAAAGTTAACAAATGGAAATTGATTTAAATTTCCCGCGCACTCAGACTGTATCTCGACGGGTGGTCACTGAATGAAGAACCACCCGTTGTTTCCTAAAAATTTCATTTTTTAACGATATTAATCATGATGTCATTTTCTATTATTTAAAATAAGAAACAATAGGAGATGGTTTATAAATATAT
The DNA here is from genome assembly GCA_963924605.1 of Malthinus seriepunctatus. Lineage (NCBI taxonomy): Eukaryota > Metazoa > Arthropoda > Insecta > Coleoptera > Cantharidae > Malthinus > Malthinus seriepunctatus. Next base: position 18,159,352 of record OZ004603.1, read on the forward strand.
TCTTTTGTTTTTCACTTCGTTCGCTTGTTTTTTTTCAACGACTACTTTTATTTTTTTTTCAACTCTCAAAATACAGTTAACCCTCGTTTTGATTTTACCAAAAAATTAGAAAGGTCAGTTTTAACAAATAATTGAATGACAATGAAAACGATTCGTCCATTTCACTTTATTTTGAGTCTCATTAAATTTTTAAAATTGCGACAAAAAAAGTAGAAACTTAAAAGCTTCGTTCGACTAATTACAAGATAATTTCGCTACAATTTAATTTTATTATCTGTATCGTTACCCGTATTAAATCTAAGAAGTTCGTCTAATTTTGTGGCTTGTTCACAATTAATCAAATTGTTAAATTCTAATCAATAATACTCGAAATGACATGTTTGACATCATAGAGAACGATAGATCTTTATTGTAATTATACTTCACTAATCCGGAAAAAAGCACAATCGATCCGGATTAACGGATAAGATCTTATGTTCGACATCGAACGGTAGACCCTATTTCTGCCGTGGCTAATAAAAAAGCCGTATCCAAAAATTTATAATTTTTCATTTAGGGCAGTTTGTAATATCTCTATTTATTCTACAACTATTAACCTTATCTTATCTTATCCGTATCTTAAGATAGGTACGACTTTTTCGCTAACGAAAATACTAAATAGTACAAACTACCCTAAATGAAAAATTCTAAAATGTTGGTTACGGCGTTTTCATTAATCACGACAGAATTGTAACTAGCCTTCACTAATCCGGATAAAAAAGCACAATAGATCCGGATTAACGGATAACATAGAGGGATTTAAGAGTTAAATTGGGTATGGAAAGAGCCATAAAATTGCCAAATTCACGCCTCTCACAAACATAATGGAATTCCAATTTTAAAATTTACATTTCTCATCAATTCGCCTTTAATTAGAGGCTACTACAAAAGTGTCTCGTAAATCAAACTTTTTTTTTCTAATTTTGGTTTTGATAATAATTATAGAAATTTTTCTAATTGGCATAAAATTAAAACTGGTCGCTTTAAATCAAGTTCAAGTCAAAACTTCTATTTTAAATACACATCAGGTATAAACTTTTTTTTGTGTATTAAATCAAAAGATCAAATGTCAGTAAAAGAGAAGAAGATCAAAAAAATGTTAAATCGTTTAATTTTTGACGTTAGGACGGTTTTAAAACTGGTTACTTTCAAATTATTTCTACTTTAATGCATAACGAAATATATCAAATGTTAAAAAAAGAATTAAATTCCATGCAAAAAGGAGTTACTTAAAAGATATTTGTCAATTGTCAAACGACAAGTTTTTCGACCTATTTGTAGGACCTTTCTTATAATAATTTTTTTTGGCGTGTCCACGACGTCCAGTAAGCTTTGTCTTCGGCCCACAAGAGAAATAATTTGCATCGTATCTGACAAATGCCATCTATCAATTTTATTATTTATTATAAATACACATTATTCATCATATTTCACTAATTTAAATACCTACACTTTGACTTTATAAGTAAACTGGAACAAGTTTTTGAAATTTCGTTTCGATTTATCATTTCGGCTTTGAAAATTAATTAATTTTCTATAAGGGTTTGGTAAGCTCCAAGTAATCCATAAGGTTAACTTGTGTGTTTTGAGAAAAAAAATAAGATAAAATATCGTTCAAGAAAGATACGATCCACATAACAAATTAATAATATATATACAGTGTGTCGTGTGCCTAATCTTTAATTTTTGAATTGTTGAAATTACTCAAAATACTTAAAAGATTCAGTTAAAATAAAGAGTAAAAATTTTAAAAATAGAAAAAAAATTGGAAAACAATTTCGACGGTGGTGGGATTCGAACTTACGCCCTTCTGAAAATGTACAAAATTAGCAAATTTAGACATACATTATTGTCACTTGGCTATAAGGTAGTACACATTAGCCCTAACTAAATGCATATTTTTTCAAATTTTTAAGTTCAAAATGGCGGCCAATATAATGATTGTCCCATTTCTGGATTTTTCTATTATAACTTCGCATATAATTTATATTGTGAAAATTTAAAAGCGGCAATATTTAGACAAAAAAGAAGACTATAGTCCAAATGTAATTGATTTTTGAAATTATTTAAAAGTTGCCTATCTCTTAGGGGTCAAAGTTGGTTCAAATTTTAAAATGAATTTTCTCAAAATCGGCTGTGACAATTGTTTTCATTTTTGACTATGCTATGGACATAATAGTTCTTAATCAAACGACCTTGTTTTATTACTTAAAATTTTCCAGTACCGGAGTTATCAGTTTTCAAAAATCAAAATTTCCAAAATCTATCGTTTCAATTGGAATTTGAAACTTGGCAAATACATCAAGCTCACAAATACCTATTATTTGACACTACTTTGGGTTAACAAAACGCTTCAGGTTAAACCTAAAATTTCAGAAATAACCAAACTTTTTAGAAACAATGTTTATTTTTCAATATTTGAAGATGAGAATGTACGAAATTAGCAAATTTAGACATACATTATTGACTCTTGGCTATAATGTAACCTTAGCCCTAACTAGATGCATTTTTTTTTCAAATTTTTAAATTCAAAATGGCTACCAATATAACGCTTGTCCCATTTCTGGATTTTTCTATTATAACTTCGCCGATAATTTATATCATGAAAATTTAAAACGGCAATATTTAGACAAAATATGAGACTTTAGTCCAAATCTAATCGATTTTCGATATTTTTTAGTAGTTGCCTACTTTTTAGGGGTCAAAGTTGGTTCAAACTTTAAAATGAATTTTCTCAAAATCGGCTACGGCAATTGGTTACATTTTTGACTATGCTATCGACATAATAGTTCTCAATCAAACGAACTTGTTTCGTTTGTTAAATTTTTCCAGAACCGGAGTTATCAGTTTTTAAAAATCAAAATTTATAAAATCCTTCATTTCAATTGGAATTTGAAACTTGGCAAATACATCAAGCTCACAAATATCTATTATTTGACACTATTTTGAGTTAACAAAACGCTTCCGGTTAAACCTAAAATTTCAAAAATACCCAAATTTTTTAGAAACACTCTGTATATTTTTCAATATTTGAAGATGAAAATGTACGGAGTTAGCAAATTTAGACATGCACTATTGACACTTAGCTATAAGGTGGTACACCTTAGCCCTCATTAAATGCATATTTTTTCAAATTTATAAATTTAAAATGGCGGTCAATATAACGACTGTCCCATTTCTGGATTTTTCTACTATAACTTCGCCGATAATTTAGATCTTGAAAATTTAAAAACGGCAACATTTACACAAAATAGGAGACTTTAGTCCAAATGTAATCGATTTTCGAATTTTTTTGAAAAGTTGCCTACGTTTTAGGGGTCAAAGTTATTTCAAATTTTAAAATGGATTTTCTCAAAATCGACCATGGCCATTTTATTCATTTTTGACTATGTTATCGACATAATAGTTTCAAGCAAACGACGCTTGTTTCATTTGTTAAATTTTTCCAGGACCGGAATTATCAGTTTTGAAAAATCAAAATTTTCAAAATCTATCGTTTCAATTGAAATAAAAATTTGAAACTTTGCAAATACACCAATCTCACAAATACCTATTATTTGAGACTATTTTGAATTAACAAAACTCTTCCGGTTAAACCGGAAATTCCAGAAATGGTGAACTTTTTGGAAACACCCTGTCTATTTTCAATATATGAAGATGTCTTAAAGTTAGCTTTAAATTGATACTAAACACATCTTAGTTTGACTTCCGGTTTAACCGGAAATGCGTCTAACTTTCTTATTTTAAACGGAACACCCTGTATGTTTTTATATATTTTGAAAGATCGTAAAATTAACTATCTGTTGATACCAAACACTATATATTTTGACTTCGAGGAGGTTTAGGGGTAGTTCCGGTAGTTCGATATGTGTTTTAAGTTAAAATTGGCCACACTGTATATAAATGATAGCTACTAGCGTTTAGAATCAAAATTTAATTGAGTTTTAATTATAACCTTCTCCATCATTTTGAAATCTTAGTTATTTTTTTTAAATAATAAATGATTATTTAAAAAAACTAACCATAAGTTATAATCGACAAGGTTCTTAAAATTTCCAATCAAGAATTTGTACCCGCTTATAATATATTTTAACATTAATTCGAAATTTGAAGCAATAAATTACATTTTAATACTTATATTATTAAATTTGCCGGAGGTGTAGTAATAACGGTTAAAAAATTATAATACTAATAATTATAGGTTACTATCTGCACATGTACTCTCTAAAAATTTTAACTCTTTTTTTCTAATTTTAATTTTAGAATATAACAATTTTCAAAGTTTTTTCAAACAAATCAAAAACTTCTTTTAAATAAGCTGACGTGCAGCGCTGAGAGTAAGCTGGGAGTGCGAATGTACACTTTTTTTTAAAATTCATTTTAAGTGACTTTGAAGTTTTGACAAATTTTGCTTAATTATTAAATTTTTTTTAAATTTATTACTCGAAAATAACGGAAAAAAGTTTGAATGAAAAGGAGCGGTTTTTGCCGTATAATTACTCAAACCCACAATTATTTTTTGTACCCCCCACAAATGCAAAATTTATACACTTTTCGACATAATAATTGTAAATTTTTAGGGTCAAATTTTGTATTTAAAATACTTTGTCACGCATTTGCATTCAAATGGTGTAAACAAGCATTCAATTTTTTGACTTAAAAATGAAAAAAAAAACTAAATAAAGGTTAAAGAAGTCACTTTACGTAATAAATAATTTATGGTTAAATAAATGAATCGATTTCTTGTATATTTGTAAATATTTTCGATTAAATGAAGGCGTATATTTTTTGTTAAGCACATGTTTTGATATTGTGCATTAAATAAGAGGCGCTTAAATTAATTCAAGTTCGTGTTGTTTACAGATGATGAGAAGTCTTTTACATGTAATGTAGGCGATAACTGCTGATGTTGGAAGTGAAAATTTCTCGAGGACATATTTAAAACAAATTTACCATATTGATTGATTTTTTTCAAGTAAGTGCTTTTCATCACACCCTGTATACATAATATGGCAACAAATAACAAAATTTCGCTTTTCAGGCGCAGTTGAAAGGCGGAAAGGATAAAAAACGTCTATATCTCAAGAAGTGTCTTATGACGATGAAACCTATTCATTTAGTATCTATATTTCACGAGGAATCCAAATATGCAAAAAATATACAAGGTGTTACATTTGAAAAATCGAGAAAAATGGAGGCCAATGGAAAGATTGTCCCGTTTTGCGATCTTTCCCTTATAACTTAGGCCGTAATTATTATTATGAAAATTTAAAAAAGGTGTTCCATAGCTAAAATATAAGGCTTTCGTCCTAACCTATAATTTTTTTAATTTCTTCAAAATTACCTACTTTTAAGGGGTTAAAATAGGTCAAAATTTTGAAACTGATTTTTTCAAAATTTCTTCTAAGAATTTTTTTTATTTTTGGATATGTTACAAACAACCTAATTTTCTATCGAACTCTGTTTTTTTTATTAACTTCTACCGAGCGGAACCGAAGTTATGATTTTTTGAATATTAAGAACCGGAAGTTACAAAAATACTAAAAGTTTGTAGGAACGCCCTGTATATTTTTCAATATTTTGAAAACTTGCTGATGCTATAAAACGCTTTATACTTTACTTCAGGTTTAACAGGAAGCGGCAATACGAACGAAAAAGTTCCTAGTATGGCCACATCCGTTGCTTTTAGTAACAACTGTTAGTTAGAATCTCTTAATTATAATGTCTAATTCTTAAAGAATAAAAATTTCAATAAATAAAAAGAAAAAAGTTTTGTCAACCAAAAAAGTATCTATTTCCTAATATTAATAAATATTAAAATTTCTACTTATTGCTGTTTGATTTATGCCCAAATACGATAAAACTCAACAAAAATGTAAAATTTTCAAATTTATTAGTTAATAACTTGTAATATTTTTCAACACTATTTAATACCAATTACACACATAAAGTATAAAAATTTTAATAAAATGCTAATTTATGAAACTTTAAAAAATTCGTAGTTTATAATTATAGATAATTATCCTATCATTAGATGACGTAAGAGGTACAAGTTGTTTTTTTTTGGTACATTTTTTAAAATCGTAAATTCAAATTTTGTTTCCATTGTCCCAAACTTACAACTCACGTAGTTAGTTATTTTAATCAAAAAATTTTAAAAGATTAATGTTTCCTCTCTCCTGGTGAAAAGATTAATTTAAAAACGTCTACACTTTACTATACTAATAGTAATTAGAAATTCTCATCTTACATTAAAATTAGGTAAAAAGTTTTAAATTAGAAGTTCCTTTTTTTTAAATTTTAATCAGCTAAGGTGTTATTAAATATTTTTTTTAATTTATCACAGTTTTAAATCTATTGCGGTAGAAGAGCAAAACCAATTGGTAAAATTGAAGTTTGTTAATTATTTTATTATACAGGGTTGGACAAAAGTTTTAAAAAACTATTTATTAGAGCATTAGGTTTCTAGTAAATTAAACAAATCCCTAAATTAACTCATTTATTACTAAAGTACCCGATTGTGTTAACGTAGAGGTAACGCGTTTTCTGACGTTTAAAAATTTTTAGCTCGCTTATATTCAAAAAAACACAAAAAATTTGTTAATAACAATTGTTGCTTATCAAATTCTCTACAACTCTTATTCAAACTACTTTTTAGTAGCTTCTTTAGTTTTTCTCTAAATTACTGTTGAAACTATAGTTTAACAAATTTTGAAAGCGAACACTAACTCACGCGTTCAAAAATTTCTAGCTAGCTTATTTCAAAAAGTACACAAAAAATTTGTTAATAACAATTGTTGCTTATCAAATTCTCTACAACGCTTATTCAAACTACTTTTCAGTAGCTTCTTTAGTTTTTCTCTAAATTACTGTTGAATCCATAGTTTAACAAATTTTGAAAGCGAACACTAACTCACGCGTTCAAAAATTTCTAGCTAGCTTATTTCAAAAAATACACAAAAAATTTGTTAATATTAATTGTTGCTTATCAAATTCTCTACAACTCTTATTTAAACTATTTTTCAATACCTTCTTTAGTTTTCTCGTAAATCGCTGTTGAAAGAATAGTTTAAATAGGTAGGAAGTACCTACCTAACATTCCCGGCGTGCATTCAAAAATTTATAACTATTTTTTTCAATTGATGAAAAATATGTTAATGAAAGTTGTTGCTAATGCGATTATCTACAAATCTTAATTAAATTAAATTTTATGATTTTTCTAACTTTTGTCTAACTACCATTGAAACTTTCCAGTTCAGTTAGACCAGGAAACATCATATGCTTCTAAGCGTTTAATTTTATCGGTAGTTTTGCAAAATGCTTAAAGAATTTGTTAATAAACATTGTTAATGAGATTATTTACATACCTTAAATAAATTAACTTTTATAGCTTTTCTAATTTTTCCGTAAACCGTCATGAAAAAGTCACAGCTCAATTAAAGGCGGAATAAGTGCACTTTCACGCGTTTAAACATTCCTAACTCTCGGTGCATTTGCAAAATGCATAAAAAATTTGTTAATGAACATTGTAACTTTTATTTAAAAAAATTTTAATTGCACGTTGAGTTTTTTCGTAAAACACCATTGATGAACCCTAGTGTTCATGTGTTCAGTTATAACAGTCGGAAAAGCCCGCATTGATTGCGTCAGAAAAATTGTAACTTGGTTATTTTGCAAAATAGAAAAAAAACTTGTTAATAAAAATTATTTAATAGGGAATTTTCTATAAATTTTATTAAAACAATTTTTCGATAGCTTCCATAGTTTTTCCATTACACTCTGTTAAAGCTCGCGAGTTTTATTACACTTCGAAAATGAGCACTTGTTGCGTTCAAAAATGTATAGTTCCTTTATTTAAAAAAATACAGTAAAAATTTGTTAATAAAATTTGTTGCTAATAAAATTCGCCACCATTTTCAATTAACAATTTTCTGATAACTTGTTTAATTTTTTCAAAAAGCGCCGTTGAAGGTGTAATTTAATTAGAGGCGCGAAAGAAGAGAAAAGCTATTGCTTTTGCAGAAAATATAATTTTTAGTGCTTCTTGTAAACTTTTGGTCATCCCTGTAAATAAATATTAGGATAAAATGAAAGATGGGTTTAACAAAATTTATTATTCTCGCCATGATTTAATAAAAATTAGTGATACCAAGTGAAACTACACAATAATAAGATTTTAATCTAACAAAATTAATTTTATTATGTTAATTAATTTTTTTCTATTTCTTAGTATAGAATAAATAGTTATTAACTCTACTGACTTTCATGTTAAATGCTATTAATTGTAATTGTTATGATTCCATTATGTTAATATAATTTTTATTATATTCATAACCTAAATATTTCACGCTCCTTAAGTGGATGTGTATGTACAAAAATGTACTAATGTTTATATTACTTACTAGGAATAATTATACTTTAAACAATTCAATTATTTTAATTTTAAGAAAAATTTATTTAAAAAAATTTAATTATAATGTAATAAGCATCTTCCCGTCTTTTTTACTCTTTTCGAATTGTTATGCAAAAAATATCTTTTTGGTGCAACGACCACTCTCAACTCAATTCTAATTGAGTTTTAGTTATAAACTATGTAAAAATTATTTCTTTTTTAAATTAACAGTAAAATTGTCACCTTTAATCGACCAATTATCCTATTTTGAATAAAAAATCTTTAAAACAAACGAATGTGAATGTATGCAATACACTTCGTAGCTAGAAGTTCAACGATCTACGAACAATTATTATAGATATTATACATGCCAATCATAATATTAGATGTACAGAAATGGATATGTTAATATTTTATTGTAATTAAACGATCCTATCGATTAATATCTTTTGAGATGTACAAACAAATCGTGATTTTGCACAAAATTAAAACACAATCGTTCAATCATAATAAATCGATTGAATTATAAGAAACGGGATTTTTGATACCTACTGATTTTGATTGGTTATACTACAAGGAAATGTTTAAAAATTACAAATTAGCATTGTAGGTGTTTTTTTATAACTTAATTTAGCATGGCACATGCGATTTATTATTTGAACTTAGCCATAAATCGCCGCATTATTGTATTTTAGTGGCACATACAAAAAGAAAAGGTCGCAACAAAATCTATTTGCACGCTTAATGAAAAATTTATTAATTAAGATTAATATTTAAAAGATTAGCACAAGTTTATCTTTGATAAAGTCCGCTAATCAACGACTTATTAATGTTTTTGGTTAAAATTAACTGTAACTAGCTTATTTTTCAAAATATATAAAAATTGTCTTCATTAAAATTGTAGCTTATTAAATTATCTACAAGTTTTATTCTAATAAATTTTTTTAATACGTTAATGGTTATTGCTAAAAACGCTATTGAAGCTATCGGATAATCAAGGACGTCGGAAAACGCACCCTTTCAGCTTTAAAAATTGATAACTCGCTTGGTTTTAAAAATACATAAAAAATTTGTTAATAAAAATTTGTAATAATTGCTTTATCTATAACATTTATTTGAACAACTTTTTGATTACATTAATATTTTTTTATGAAATTGCTATTAAAGTTATCGGATAATACCTACGGGACTCGGAAAATGCACTATTTCAGCTTTAAAAATTAATAACTCGTTTGTTTTTAAAAATAAATAAAAATTTTGGTAATAAAAATTGTTGATAATTGATTTATCTACAACATTTATTTTAACAACTTTTGGATTCATTAATATTTTTTTATGAAATCGCTATCGAACTATCGGATTATACGAGACTCGGCATCAAACGCGCTCTTTCAGCTTTAAAAATTAATAACTCGCTTGTTTCTAAAAATACGTAAAAATTTTGTTAATAAAAATTGTTAATTATTGATTTATCTACAACATTTATTTAAACAAATTTTTGATTACATAAATTTTTTTATGAAACCGCTATTGAAGCTATCGGATAATACGAGACTCCGACAACGCACTATTTTAACTTTAAAAATTAATACCTGGCTTGTTTTTAAAAATAAATAAAAATTTCGTTAAAATAAGTTGTTGATGGGTGATTTACCTTTAACATTTATTTGAACAACTTTTTGATTACATTAATATTTTTTTGTGTTCGCTATTGAAGCTATTCGGAGTACGGGACTCGGAAAATGCACGATTTTAGCTTTAAAAATTATTTACTCGCTTGTTTTTAAAAAAAAATAAAAATTTCGTTAATAAAAATTATTAATAATAGATTTATCTATAACATTTATTTGAACAAATTTTTGATTACTTTAGTATTTTTTTAAGAAATCGCTATGGAAGCTATTCGGATAATAAGGGACTCGGAAAAAGCACTTTTTCAACCTTTAAAAGTGACAACTCGCTTGTTTTTAAAAATACGTAAAAATTTTGTTAATGAAAATTGTTGACAATTGAATTATCTACAACATTTATTTAAACAACTTTTTGCTTACATTAATATTTTTTTATGAAACCGCTACTGAAGCTATCGGATAATAGGCGACTTAGAAAACGCACTCTTTCAGCTTTAAAAATTTATAACTTTCTTGTTTTTAAAAATACGTTAAAATTTTGTTAATAAAAATTGTTGATAATTGATTTATCTATAACATTTATTTAAAGAACTTTTTGATTATGTTAATATTTTTTTATTAAATCGCTATTGAAGCTATCGAATAATGAGACTCGGAAAACGGACTCTTTCAGCTTTAAAATTGATAACTCGCTTGTTTTTTTAAATAACTAACATTTATTTTTTACTAAATTATTGCTAATTAAACGTTCTATATCTTTTGCTTGAGCAACTTTTGCATTACTTCAATAAATTTTTGTAAAATCCCAGTTCAAACTGTGCATCCTACAGTAAACAGAAAAGCGCATTTAATGAAACTTCTTAATCGACTAACATACAAAGCTAGTTTTTTTGTAAAAAAGTCATAGCTTATGAGGCAATTTGTATTATTTTTAGTTAATAAAATATTTGTATTATTTTTAGTTAATAAAATATTCAAAGTTACTTTAGATGCAGTTTGTAAGTATTACGAACAACGTTAGCTTATAGCGCTCACTTTTGCAATTAAAATTCGTATTTCAATTAACTCTAAAGCTAATTGACATAAATTATTATCAATTAAATTATTTGCAAGTAGTAGGTATTTAACTATGCAATTTTTAAAATTTTTATAAACAATTAGTTGTTTTGAAATAATTGTCGACTTTTCGATTTTAAGTAGGTTAGGGGTAAAATATGCACTTTTTCGACTATTATAATAGCGAAGTGTTGAAATTGTGATATTTATAAAGAGAAAAATTCTATTTAAGTCCGTAGGTTAAGGTTACTTTGATCTAAATTTAACAATAAACAAAGTTGGTTAAAAAAGTTGGTTTCGACTCACAAGCTCTGTATAAAAAAAATTGTATCTTATGGAAGATATTATAAACGTAGGAAAAATTTTAATGAAACAAGTTATTTGAAATTCTTATAAAAAAAAAAGTTAATGGGATTTTGATATTCACTCTAGTATGGCTTGTTTGAAGTTTGATTATAAACAGGCGCGCACTTTCATTATAAAAATAACATTTTAATTAAAATTTCAAAATGTATCAGTTAAGAAGCAATTTAACTTTTATATCGATTTTTTCGAAAATTATTATTTTTACAAGCCAATTTAATATTCAACAGGTTTTGTTTTATTTTTTGAATCAAAAATTGAAGTTAAAAAAATTTGACCCTTTTTTTGATTTATTTAAAATTCATTTCTATTAATTATAAATTAGTAACTTTTTTCTTGTAATAACTTTGAATTAAAATTGCATTAATAAGGTTATACAAGCAATTACTCGCGGAGAAAAAACGAGAATTATAATTGAGTAAGTAAATGATTAGTGATTATTTTTAAACGTTTTTAGATAAACCATCATGGATAATTAAATCGTCAATTTGTAAGTATTGCAAATTTATAATGTATAAACATAAAATAAAGGTTAACTACCTAAAAAAAAATTTTTTTTAATTTTTTAAAATTAATTTATGTTTTAGTTAGGTTAAAATCAACGAGGGTCCCCTTCTTCAATTAATTCGATTAATTTAACGCTAAGTTGATTAATTACACAAATATGTTGTTTTACTTGTATGAAATTCAAACAAATTCGTTACCATCAAACAATATCCCGATAACGCTTAATTCAATTAAGTAGAGCAATAATTTAATATTGTAAATTGTGTTACATTTACAATTTCACAATATCAAAATTTATGATAACTATGCAACTCAAGATTAATCAGAATAAAGGTACTAACATACAGGGTGTTACGTAAATATATTTGCACAAATTTACAAGCGCAATTTTGTGAATTTGATATAAGACGGGGCGTAGTTACGCCACTGGTGAATGAAAAAATTCGAAAAAATATTCCAAAGGACCTAACCTAACTAATGACTCTTTTTGACTTGAAAAATTAATTTAAAAAAAAAACTTTAGTTATAGGTACGAAACGGCAAGTGTTATTTTGATAAACAAAGGGGCGTAGTTACGCCACTGGTACATGAAAAAATTCTAAAAAATATTCTTAAGGATCTAACCTAACTAATGACTCTTATTGACTTGAAAAATTAATTTTTAAAAAAACTTTAGTTACAGGTACGAAACACCCTGTATATTAAAAATTTGTATTGATTAATATTCATAGTTTGTTCTAATAGCTACTGGAATTTTAAAAAATTTTTTACACGTCACGTAAATTAAAACTGTAATTTTAATGCTTGAAAAGAATAAATAAGTTGTAGACTCAAATAATCAAAATATTTAAGTGAGATGAAAGTGAAAAGGTAGCTCAAGTTCAAGAATCAATATCACGTGAAGAAGGTGATGGTTGTAAAAATAATCCAACATCCGAACGTAATTTTTATAATTTTTTTCGCAGTCCCTAAGTTGTTTAAATCGAATGGGGGGCTATGGGGGTACGAAAGTTAGGTTAGGCTATTTTTTCAAGCCTAAATGGTGTGTTTATTGCATTTTATGTAATTTCTAGCGTAGAAAAAAATTTAAGAGCTGTCGTAAATAAATGATAAATAAATCCCCCGGGACCCCCATATTCAATATTTTTTTTGAAAATACCTACATATTGTTTTTCTTATTGTTTTAGCTTTAATGCATATCAAACAAAATTTTTATAAAAAAAAATTAATCCGTTGCCCCCTCGATGGGGAACGGAAGCGTTGGGAATTTTTTGTAAAGTGAACAAACTGTCTCTAATTATTTCATTAGTAGAAAAAAATTAAAAAATCAATTTTAGTTGAAAAAGTCAACAACAGCTTCATTCTAAATGAAGATTTTAATCCTCATCTTAAAATATGACTTGCACGAACCTTTTATGCTAATATAAAAAAAATATTTAAAAAAATAATTTTTAATTTCTATGCATGTAAACTAACAAACTATTAAAACCTAGCAAAAAATTTTGGTACCATGAAAAATAGCCAACTCACGTTTAATAATTGGAGTAAAAAAATTTTATCAGTTTAATCCAAGTCGCTTAACTAATAATAATAATAATAAAAATTAATTAATTTAAAATAGATCTTGTACATTTATCTTAAGTAAAGAAATTCATCTATCACGTTTTAAAAAAATTTACACTGATAAAATTTAAAAAAATTTTAAACAATGAGTGAGTCATATAAATATTAAATTCTTAGCTTGGGAGAATCTGAGAGGAGGTTTAAAATTACTACAACTATTAATTATTAATCATCAATCATAATTTTTAAATTTGTGGAAAAATTCGATTAAAAAAAATTTTGTAATCCGAACCCAATCTTCGATCCTGAGAATTACACATTTTTATAGTGATAACCCCATATAACAATAAATAAAAAAACGTACCCCCTTAGGCAAATACTTAAGCAACGACTTCAGGTAAGGTTGGAAATTTTTTTACCTTCTCGTGTTACCTAAATCCTTCGCATATTGTTCAAAACTCAAAAGTCTGTAAAAAAATCGTTTAACCTATTGTATTAATTCAACCCTTAAGGATGTATTTTTTGATCCTATTAAATAAGTTCACGAAAAAGGTTTAGAAATTTTGTTATCTGGGTAAATATGCGATTTAATCTCAGCTGTTTGAAAAAAATTTATTACGTGCCACACAGTCCACGGCTCCCTTTGATCAACAAATACTTCCTTTGATCGTTTACTTGAATTTTCAATTTCAAAAGTTGATCGCCGAGTTAAAAAAATTTTTTTGGACTCTCAACTTACTGTGCAAATAAAAGGGGGTCGTAGAAATGATTTTGTTTCAATTTTAAAATTTTTTGAAAAATACTAGTGGGGTGCCCCCTTTACTTTCCAAACGCGCACGCACGATTTTATCTAATTTCCTTATTTAAAACAATATTTCGTTGCTTGAAAAAAAATTTTTTTTGCGTGTCTTTGAATGAATGATTGTTAATGGGGTATGATGTCTGTCAAAAGAAATTCAATTGATTTGCTCATCAATAAATTAATAAAAATGTAAGCAATGCTTTTGCAATATTGCGCTGAATTTATTTAATATTTTAAATTGCTAATACAAATTATTCTTTGACCCAGATTTTTTTATTAAAATTTTTTGCGCCCGTTATCTTCAAATAATAACAAAAAAAATATTTTTTCAAAACGTATTTACTTAACGTTTTGAATTTATTTAACTGTTAAATTTTTTTTATTTTAATTTTGCAGTTTGTTCACACTTGTATGAAGAATAATAATAATACGTGATTTAAATTTAATTCTTTTTGGTACTCGTAATGTAAAATAAAATTTAAAAATTTTTTTATTATAAATGCCACTTTGTTTATTTTAATCCCACACTTGAAAAAGCACATGTTATTTCTTAAGAAGCAAGAATATTTTAAAACACTTCAACTTTCAAGACATGATTTTGACTTTTTCTATTAAATGATGGACGTTATTAAAATATTCTAATCATATATTCTTCAAGTATAAAGTAAACAAGTTATTTCTTAATAAAAAAAAATCTCCTTTGTATTTTTTTTTTAATTATTTTTTACTCGTGTGCTTCTCTCCATAAGGTATTTGTTTAAGAACTTCCGGGAGAAAAACAATTAAGTTTCAGATATGCGTAAGTTGGGAATTTAAAGATTTTTAAAATATGTAAAGATAAAAGGCCCCCTTCAACCCTACATTCGGCTCTTTTTTTTATTATTAAATTCACAATTTAACAAAAGTTTCAGCTTACGAAAAATACAAGGAGAGCGATAAGAAATATTGTCATCTATTTGAATTTGGCGCGCTCTAATAGTGTTTTTCATTCATTTAGGCAACGACTAACGCCGCTTTCAAATTTGAAAAATGAAAATATTCATAGGCGTCGTGTGTATCTTTTTTTTATATTGTTATTATTCGGAATTAATTTGTTTGTACGCCACTGAATGTTAAACGTCAAATATTGACACAAAATTCAGTGGTGCCAACATTAATAATTTGCGGGAAATTTAAAAAGATTCTTAAAATACATATTTTTAAACGTGGGTTTTCGCTTATAATAATTTTTTTAAACCCCCTTTATGGAAAAAATTAATTAATTAGTAACAATTTATCTCGTTTTAGGAAAAAACCACTTAAAGCTCAACTTAAACATTTCTTGGTATTCTAAACACTTAAAATTGTGTGATATTCATTAATTACACATTTTCTCTTCGTTTTTTTAATTTTTTAAGCTACTCCGACCTAATAATTAATATTTGTCCATAATTTTCTACTTAAAATTGTTATGTTTTCTAAAAACCAGCTGTGCATACACATCTGCTTTATTGTTAAGAATTCCTATTTTTTATTGTTATTATAAAATTACTATTTTTTTTTTAAATTTATTGAATTGATCAGCTTTTATACGAGAATTGAGAAAATTTTCTTGCAAAATAAAATTTTTTCGTAAGAATGTGTATAAATAATAAACGTTCTACTTTTAATTAGAATTGATGAGTTTGCAAATGGTTTACTTTAGTGGAAAAAAATAAAAAATTGCAAAAAGAAGGAATTCTGTAAGAAATCACAAAAATGTCCTTAAAAATGGAGCAGTGGAGCAACTAATAAAATGGCTAGTTTAAAAATAACACAATAAAGTTTTAGTTAAAGAAGGGGGTTTTTAGATATTTTCCCTTCGCTCAAAATATGATTAAACCGTCTTTGAGCGCTTTTTCTTAGACTAAAACTCACTGCGAGTCACCGTTGGTCTCACAGAACTCTAATTTATCCTTATCCTTCTCAACTTGAAGCTTTCAGCGCTTATTTCTCCTCTACATCTTTTCATAATCCCCACCCTTCTTCTTGCTTATCTTTCTTGTCTTCTCACAATTCACGCGAATCACACTCTAACCTAACTTTTCTGCAGCCAACTTGGAATCTCTCTCCATGTGAGTTTTAGTCTTCAGATGTTTTTTTCCTATAATATGCAGAAGCATTTCTTCAACTAATATAATTAAACCGTCTTTCTGATTTTTCGTAAATTAAAACTCACTGTGAGTCACAGTTTGTCTGGCAGAGCTCTAATTTGTCCTTATCCGTCTCCATGTTACGCCTTTAGTGCTTATTTCTCCTCTATATCCTTTCCTAACTCCATGCTTCATCTTGCGTATCTTTCTTTAATTGTCGCATTCACGCGAATGATAGTCTAACCTAACTTTTCTGCAGAAAAACTTTCAATCTCCCTCCATGTGGGATGTGAGTCACAGTTTGTCTCGCAGAGCTCTAATTTGTCCTTATCCGTCTCCATGTTACGCTTTTAGTGCTAATTTCTCCTCTATATCCTTTCCTAACTCCATGGTTCTTCTTACTTAACCTAACTTTTCTGCAGAAAAACTTTCAATCTTCCTCCATGTGGGATTTAGTCTTCAGATGTCCCTTTGCTATAATATGCAGAAGCATTTATATGACTAACATGATTAAACCGTCTTTAGAATTTTTCATGAATTAAAACTCACTGCGAGTCACCGTTGGTCTCGCAGAGCACTAATTTGTCCTTATCCGTCTCCTCGTCACGCTTCTAGTGCTTGTTTCTCCTCTAGATTCTTTCCTAACCCTTAGGCCGAGTTTTTCATTGGAAGTTTAAACTACGTTTCATCTGAACGAAGTTCGAGCTCATGCGCCGTAACTCGTTTACGTTACAGTAAAAGTACAGCGCATGAGATTGATCTTCGTTCAGATGGAACGTAGTTTAAACTCTAAATGAAAAACTCGGCCTTATCCTTCTTCTTGCGTATCTTTCTTCTCTTCTCACAATTAACGCGAATGACACTCTAACTTAACTTTTCTGCATTTAAATCTTCCTCCATGTAGTTTTTAGTTTTCAGATGTTCCTTCTATAATATGCAGAAACGCCCCTTTGACTAACAGGATCATTCTTTCAGTTATAAAAGAGCAAGCGTATTATCCAATCCTGCTGCTGATGCTGATTGTTTCCAACCCAAACATGCATCCGCTTCCCACTTTGTTCCTCATAGATGGTCAAAGCACCCTTGGCGATTTCTTAAGACTTTGTTTCTAATGATGTTTTTATCGCCTTTATCGGTGCTTGATATATTCCACACAAGGCTTTCATAATCTCCAAATATCCTCTGCGCGTTCTAAGATCCTTAGAGCAGTTTTTACAGACATCTTTAGCTTGGACTAGCTTAAAAATCCTTAAGATCTGATCCAATCATGTTGATCGTTTCCAACACAAATCTGCATCATCTTTCTACTCGTTTCTTTAGACAAACTCAAAGCGTAGAAAGCGGGGTCGTAGAAAATTGGCGCTTTTCTACGACCCCACAACCTTATCTTCCTACCGGACCAGGTCTGGTCTCGTCTTGTAGAAGTATTCCCTACTTATTTTTGCTTTAGAAAGACATTATTACTCTCTTGAGTCAGGAGTTTATAAGGAACTGTCCCTTCGCGAATCTACAGAAAATCCTTTTAATTCTTGGTTTAGTAGTTTACGATGTTTTTATCGCCGTTAACGGTACTTAATTTATTCCACTGACACATTAGGCTTTCCTAATGCCAAAATATTCTTCTTCTTCTCAAGAATTCTTCAGAACTCGTTTTACGAGTCTTAGAACATTTTTGACAGAGACTTCCAACCTGGACTGGCTTTACAAATTTTTTATCCATCCTCATCTTACTCAAACTGTTCCTAGGCTTTTTGTGGTTACGCCACTGCACCTCAAGATATCAATTAAACGTCATCGCCCTTTATTTCCAGCAAATAAACGCGGACAAGAATTTTATTTTTAGTATCAAACATAAATTTCCAAATCCTACGCTTTTCATTTTTAAATAACAAGTTGAAAAATGACTTTTTAATCCCATGTATTCATATCAATATTAAGATATTAGTTGACACCAAATTGATTTACAGAAATGTTTAAATTATAAGTGTTTAGTTATTCAAAGCGGTAACAATAAATCACAAATTATTAACATTTTCGATTTAAATTTGCATATTAATATAAGACTTATTCAATTAATTTTATTTTCACTTTCGCCTTTTCATCAACATCAACCAAATGCGCCAATTTTATATTTCGATAAAATATATTTCTTTTTAAAAAACGAACAAAAAACTTTTATTAAAACTACAACTTTATTATAAGACGTTCAATCTAAGAGTGAACGCACAAAAACATGCATTTCCTATCTACTACGTAAATTAAAAGCTTGCACAATATCAAATTAATGCAATTTCTACTAAGGAACAATCTAATAACGCGACTACGTAACTCCTCCCTTCTTTAGGTTAAGAAAACTACGGGAGTATTTTTCGAAGACCCTGGTCCATTTGGTTCTTCTTTTTCCACGACTTTTTCTTTTTTTAAGTACGGAAAATTCTTGCATTTCCTTAATTTTGAAATAAGTAAGATGATCGCGACTATGATGAATATGCCCATAAAGATTTGCCCAAAAAGTTTCCAAAAATTCGTTTTCGTGTTTGGAGCTTCGATTGGCTTTAATTGCTCCGTGATTTCATGGAGTCTAAATAGCTCTTCAAAGTTCAATTTAGTAAAATTTGGAGTTTTGTAAAATTTTTGAATTGTTAAATTTTCCATGTTTAGTTTTGGTAGAATGAGTGGCTTTCCATGTTGAATTTGAATATCGTTAGAAAATTTCTCGTCATCGATTGTAATTTCGCATGATTTTGGAATTTTCACTAAAACTGGATGATCGGTGTCGATGTACTGGTCCGTGTTACATTTTGAAAATATTCTTTTGTTTCCGACCGGTATCAACAGTAGGCTATCTTGGCTGACTTGTTCGATTATCGATTGTTTAAAATTGATTTCGAAAGTATGGCAATTTTTTGGTGTTTGACCTTTTAGGATTTGGATCGTGCAGTTATCTTTTGGAATAAAATTTTGTAAACAATAATACAATCCTTCTAATATCGGGCATTCCTCTCGTTCGAATTGGCTATCTGTTTCAGCTTGTGCCAAATATTGGTATTTGGGGGTAAATATTCGGTTGTTTTGGATAACAGGATATAAATGGTAAAAGTTAAGAACTTTAGTATTTAAAATAGGAACATGAATTGCAAAAATTAATTTATTTTTTGAAAAAGTAACTTGAGTACCTAAGAATTGATAATAAGTTAAGGTGTTATCAAAATTTGGAATATTATTTTTATCATAGATTTTTTCTAAATATTTTAACATTTCTTGTAATTCTGAATTTGATATTATTGAATGGTGTAAAGCATTGAGTTTTGAGAAAATAATAGCATTCTCAATATTGTCAATAAACGTGATCGCGTTTTGGCAATCTAAATTGATTTGTGACATTAACCCTTGGAAGCTTATATAGCCGGAGATATCTGAGATGGTTGAGTACATAAAAGATTTGGTCTTTTCTAAATCATTTTCAAGTTTTTCCTGATTTTTACCTAAAGCCATTATTGTTTTACTATAGTGATCGATTAGCCTTTTTGATAGTGAAATTTGTAAATTGACTTCGTGTGTTAAGTCCTTTTGGGTTTGTTCTAAATTTAAAATCGCATGATTATATCTTTTTTCGTCGTCTGAATCTAAATTTCCGAATAACCACTTATTTAATTTTCCTATTCCGTTAATTAGTCCTCTTTTTGAACGTTTATTAGAATTTAGAAGAGGGGAAATATTTTGAAGTTTATTTTGGGTTGTCTGAATTAAATACTCTGTTCTTAAAAGCATACTTTGCGCTAAACCGTGGTAAGAAATGGGATTTGTTGCCTCTACTCTATTTATACTACTTTTAACTTGATTATAATTTGATTCTAATCTACTAATATGGTTAATAATATTTTCTAAATCTATA
Source organism: Malthinus seriepunctatus (assembly GCA_963924605.1). Lineage (NCBI taxonomy): Eukaryota > Metazoa > Arthropoda > Insecta > Coleoptera > Cantharidae > Malthinus > Malthinus seriepunctatus. The sequence continues at coordinate 18,179,711 of OZ004603.1, forward strand.
TAATGAATAAATGTATGTTTAGTGTAAATAATTTTAGCGTTCCCTAATTGCATGGGAAGTATCAAATTATCGATGTTTGTTAATTTGATGTCGTCGTTACATAGCACTTGTGCTAGCCATAACATCAGGTGAAGAAGAATTGTTATCTTCATTTTGAATGGGTACCTGAAACAAGATATTAGGTTTAGGTTTTCTGGAATTACTCTTGTGGTAAGTTCCGGATTTAGTTTTTAATTTTATATCTGTTTCCTCAATTAATTCGGTTTTCTTGAATTTGGGTAGTTTTTTGTCTCTATGTTTGGTTTTGATATACACGTGGGTTTGGTCTGAATAATTTTGGGGATCTGATCTATTTTCATTTCGTTTGTCTATTATATTTTCTTTAGTTTCTTGGTTCTTTTCTTTAATTTTTGAATATAATTTTTGACAAACTTCTTTGTGATTTTGAACGTAATTTGAAATCAAAAGATTATCATTAAGGTCGAAAGGATCTGGGTTATTAATATGACCTTTGATAATTTCGAAGGGGGTAAACTTTGTTACGCTATGTATTGAATTGTTATAGCTTAGGATTGCGTGTTTTATCAATTGATTAGGGGTGAAATCTTTATTTTCTTCCCTTAAACATCTAAAATGTTCTATCAAACTTGAATGAAAGCGTTCGACAGGTGAATTCGAATTGCTGTTCTTTGCCGTAGTAAAGTGCAACTCTATTCGGTGTAATTTACAAAAGTTTTCTAAATCGTAATTTTTAAACTCTGTTCCACGATCGGATGTTATCTTTTGGGGTAATCCGTGGTGTCCAACAAAGTTGAGTAAATTGTCAACTACGGATGTTCCGGTTATTGACATTAAAGGGTAAGCTTGTCCATAACGTGAAAAACTGTCTATTATTGTCAAATAAGATTCGTTTGAGATTTTGAATACGTCAACGTGAATATGTTCAAATGGTTTTGATGCTGTTGGTGTGAGGTTAAACTTTATAACTGGTGGGTTTCGATCATATTTGTTTTTCAAACAAATTTCGCAATTATTTATATACTTCTCTACGTCCTCTGACATTTTAGGCCAATAATATTTTGTACCTAATGCCATTTTGACTTGATTTATACCTCGATGTCCTGATTTGTACTTATGATAATATTCTAGTTTTTGTTGTTGATCTTCTAGCGTTTCTACATCGGTAAGAAATTTCGTACATTGTGTAAGTTTAAGAGATTTGTACTTGAAATAATTTTGAACTGTTGTCGCAAATATTTGTGACAGTGAAGGATTTTTGAAATATAGAGCGAAATGCTGTTTAGGGTGCAAATAATCTTTAACAAATTCGGCAATTGATATTTCTAAATTATAATTTGGAAAAGTTACATAATAACGCATATTTTCGAAGATCTTTTCTCGTCTAACTTGTGTAGTGTCCATTTCTCCACAGGTGATTGTTATTTGGTGTTTAAATTGATTTAACGGTCTATCAGATATTGGAATAAGAAGAATTGGATTTTCTACAGAGGTGTGTACCGTTTCTGAGTTAGAATTATTTATCATTATTGGGTCATTTCGTACTTGATTTGGAGGTTTAATTTGAATATCCGAAACAATGTTTACTTTATTTGGTTTTGGTACTTCGTTTAAAGGTAACTTGATCAAATCGGGTGTTTGATATAATTCTTTTAATTCTCGCTGGATTATTTCGTCTACGTCGTCTAAATTTATGTCTGTCGAAAGTGTTTCTAAAGCGTTACCGTCAAAGTAAATGTCTCTGTTATTATTTTGGCGATACTTGATCGGAATTTCTACTTGATCATTTATTAATTTTCTATTTGTAAGATCAATATTGAATTTCATTTTGATTAAATCTGCTAAACCTATTATTCCATCAAAAAACTCGTGAAAATCGAAAAGAATAAAGTTAATTTGATGATTGCTAAAGAATTCATTAAATGCTGGTATCAATGCTTGATACTTAATGTTCTTTTTACCAAAGCTATTTTTGAGAACGGTTTTAGAGTTATAAATTAAATCTGGGTAATATTGTTCCACTATTGAGGGTTTAATTATTGATCGCAAACTGCCAGTATCTATAAGCAATTTTAATTTTGGGTTTTCGATTTCTAAATATGGTAATGTGTTATCTGAGAAGGTGTTTACTTCAGTCACAATTTGGTTTCGTGGGATCATTACCTGAAAGTTTTCGGTTTCTAATTCTTGGTCAAAGTCTTGGTCTAAATTTTGGAGTTGATGTGGGTTTTCATCCCTTGCATTTAATTCTGGGTTGTATTCAGAATATTGATATTGATGGGGTTCTTCTTCGGTTTCTTTGAAATATAATTCTTCTGCGTCGTAGTTTTGTGAGTTATGTCTTTGGAAATTTGGTCGATTTTGACTTGGAGCAAATGACCTTTGGAAATTATTAAATTCATGATTTTGTGTAAAAGGTCTTTGGAAATTTGGTCCAGTTTGATTTGATGCAAACGGTCTTTGGAAATTTGGTCTTTGAACCGATGGATTTCTAGATGTTGTTGACATGGGTTCTGGTTTAGGTAATTGATTTTCAGCGATTTGACTCGGTTTGAATACGTTACGTGGGGGTCCAAATACTTGTCGATTAGTTGGATAATTGGTTTTTTGTTGAGGTCGAGTTTGAATCGGTACCGGTCGGCTTTGCCAGACAGGTTCTGCATGAAATTGTGAATTAAAATTTGGTTTTTGGAATGAAGAATAGTTTGTCTGAAAATTAGGTTGAAAGTTTTGGGGACGATTAAATTTTTGAAAATTTTGTTGATGAAATTGAGAAGATGATGTTTGGAAATTAGGGTTAAAATTTGGTTTAGGTGCTAGGTTATTACAATATAGTCTCTCAAAATTTTCGTATTCTACCACATAAGACATGGCATCTTCTAACGTTTCGGGACGTTTGAGGTGCATGTTATTCTTGAGCACGCCTGAGCAACCCGCTATAAACGTATTAAGGGCGGTTTTGTCATAATGACTGATCTGACACAATTTTGTATTTCTATCTAAATTAGGGTCGTTACTAACTCTTTGGCATACATTACTTCTTATTAATTGAAGCCTACCACCAAAATCTATTAAATGTTCATTTTTAAATGGTCTAGTTCTGGTTAATTCCTGTACTAAACAATCTAAATCGCGACGATCTGAAAAGCATTGTATTAACGCGGTTTTTAAGCTTTCCCAATCGTTAAGTTCTGTTCGATTGCCTACCATAAGTTCAGCTCTACCTATTAACTTTTCTTGGATACAATCTAAAATGTGTTTGTTCAACACTGCATCATTATAAGGTGCATACGTACTTATTAAATTTTCACAACGGCCTATAAATTTATTCAAAGTGTTACTGTCACCGTCGTAAGATTTAACGTTATCCAATTTGGATTTAAACAGGTGCCAATTGACCTGATTTTGATTTGCTACTGCCATATTTTTGCTATTATTTATCTCTAAGCTCACTGTAGAGTTTTCAGAATTGTTATCTGAGTTATCGTCAACTGAGAGGTTTATTAATCTTTCTAGTATAGTATCTAGTTCACTCATAAATTATTATTAATTCTTATTATTTTTATTTTAAAAATTTAATTCAATTGTTAATTTCAAGTTTAATTCTTAATTATTATAATTTTCTAAATCTTATACATAGGTTTAGAAAATTCCTACCTATCTTTTCGTAAAGCTCTTAATCAGAGGGCTTGGAAAAGGTGAAAAAAGGAAATTTGGCACTTACTTCAAGATGCTCGTTCTCCTTGATCCCGACTCGATAGATTTGACAAGTTATAACTTCAGTTCTCGTTCGTCTGTTCGATCACCAATAAATCGTTAACACGAAACACGCCCGAATCACCGCCAATATTCAGTTGGATTTTTGATTACGGAAATGTTTGGCAATCCTACCGACTGCGCCAATTTTAGATTTCGATGAAATTAAAATGTTTTTAAAAACGAACAAAAACTTTTTTATTAAAAACACGTACTTTATTATAAGACGTTCAATCTAAGAGTGAACGCACAAAAACATGCATTTCCTATCTACTACGTAAATTAAAAGCTTGCACAATATCAAATTAATGCAATTTCTACTAAGGAACAATCTAATAACGCGACTACGTAACTCGCCTAACTTTTTTTTTAAATGAAAAAAATTTTTTGACAAATGTAGCAAAATAAAATTATTTGGTGTTAAAAAAGGAAGTGTCATTAATCAAACTTTATTAAAATTAGATGACCAACAAATTTCCGTAACTTTCACAAATTTCTCCACGATTTAATTTTTTTAATTTTAACCGTGTGTGCGAAATAAAAGAACGTTGAAAAGGGAGCCAAAAGGGGTGGTTTTTTACTCCCTAAAATATTTTATCATTACCACATATTAAGAAATATTACCACAAATAGAGTAAAAACTCTTAAATCTACCCTAAATCGGCCCTCAAAAATAATCACCCCTAACTTATACGTAAAAAGTTGTAAAAATTCCCTTGGATTATTGTATAAAAAAGGGACTTCTACCCTTGAAAAAAGCAGCAGGGTCAAGATAGTTTAGTGTGTGAAATTTTGTATTTTCTGCTTTTTTAAGAACTTATCCCTTACTAAAGAACTTATCCCTTATAAAAAAATCTAAAACCAAGGGTTGATGACAATAAAAGAATATACTTTTAGCCGGTGTTGGTTTTTTTCGTTAGTTTTTTTCCCATTTTTGTAAAACGATACCATTATTAGTAAAAATCCAACATCAACACAATTCGTCTCTTTCCAACCCATTTTGTTATTTTAAGGGAAAAAAGAGTAAAACGATGTAATCGTGTGAATTTCAGGTGCGTGCGTTTTAATGCTAAATTGAGCAATTTTTCACCGGGTTATATAAGGGAAAAAAAGAATCCTTTTGTTTAGACATTCAATTTTGACCTGCTTCTATTATAAATAACCGTTTAGTAAAGGTATTTTATAGAGGGTTATTATAAGTATATTTGAATGCAGTGGTTGGTTTGTAAGAAGTGTGTGAATTTTAGGGTTAAAATTTGATGACTAATGTTCATCATCAACAGGGATAAGAGAAATGGCAAAAAACGTTGAAACTATTTGAAGAAAAATTTTACTTTTTGGTCTTCCATAATTAACCCTATTACCCTTCCCACGAGCTTTTTTAATAAATTAAGAGAAAAGATTCGATGAACATTACAAAATACAAAAGTGAAAATATCAATAATATCATGATGTCATCGAAATTTCCTAACAAGTCAAAGAGGATTCAATGAGAATTAGTTCGAATTAATTTTTTTACCAGTCATTGCTCTTTAACGTCCACATGAAGCTTTAGCAAACATTTAAAAAATCTAGACATGCTAAAAAAATAAACAAACGAACATCTATAGTAGAAATGATTGCAGCCGTTGAAAAGAGAGATGGGAGAGAAAATGGATGACTTACAAACAACCCAACATCAACAGAAAAGCTTATTGAAAGACTTACAACAGACAAACTGGTCCAGAGCCATGAGTGGCAATATAAATTGAAGAGCGGACACAATAGCAGATGAGCTGCAAAATAATCCATGGAACGGTAAAAGATTTATCGATAGTCGAGTCCAACATAACAAATCAAAATCGAGCGATCTGATCGCACAAGAGAACAAGAATTTTATGCAGTAGAGACGGCCTCTGCTGCATAAAATACTAGAAATTCAGAATTTCCTAAATTTCTAGCATTGGGACACTGCAAGCATAGCTCTTTTTCATGGACAGAAGTAGAGAAGGACAGAAATCCTTGCAGGTAAAAGCTCACATTAACGCTGAGGAAAAATTAAATTAAATGCCAATTGTGAAAGTTTATTCCCCCACCCTAAAGAAAAAAATACGTTCTTTCTTCCAAAAGAAGCCTCGATAGGAAATAACAAAATACGAGAATGAATAAACGAGCAATTAAGAAAAAGTTTATTCATCCTTTCCTGCAAGACGTGAATTGAATGAACTTAATCAAAAATCGATAAAAAAAAATTTAACAAATCAAACGTAAGCAGCTCCTATAGGCTAACACAAAATAATCAATTCTGAGTCATTCAGAAAAAATGATTTAATTTTTGAGCTAATAAAAAAGACAATTATACATTCACTCAATTAAAAATAACTATAAATAAAAATTAATTACTAATTGAACAACTACATAAAATTTAATTGCATCTTCACTTTAAGCAAAACAAAACTTCATCCTTTCCCTTTCTGAAAAAAAATTTTTTCGATATGTGAATCACAACTTGAGAAATTAAAAAAAGATTTACACAAACACTCAATTGATAGAAATTAATAAGTGAGTCATATAATTAGATCAAAAAATAGCATCTTCTTTTTAAACTCCGCCCCTAAAACAATTTTTGTTTTATAGTTTGTTTATTAACTGTTTTCGGTAGCCATCTTGGATATTTCTCAATACACATTTATACTCATTCAACTCCTACAGGAGAATAACCTAATTTCTATCTCTACAGGGTGTCGAGTTACTGGTCAGCGAAAATTATTTAAGTCTTTTTAAATGGAACACATTGTATTTTGGCATTTAATTGCGTTCATATTCTATTATCTTTCAATGTCATTAAAGGTCTCGAATGCCTAATGCTCATATTTTCTGAGTTTTTTTAACTTTTTCCCATTTGAAACAAAATACTCATTTTCATACATGAGTGTAATTAAATGACTATAACTCGTTATTTTCAAATGGAACACCCTGTATTTTAGCGTTTAATTGTGTTCTACATTGTATTATCTTGAAATGTCATTAATTAAGGGTCTCGAATGCCTAATGCCCATATTTTTTGAATTTCCTGAGCTTTTTTCGCTTCTGAAACAAAATACACGCATTTTCATACACGAGTGTAATTAAATGACTGTAACTTGTTATTTTCAAATGGAACCTGTATTTTAGAAATTAATAGTGTTCCATATTGTATTATCTTTAAATGTCAAAGGGTATCGAATGCCTAATGCCCATATTTTTTGAGTTTCTTCAGCTTTTTTCCCTTCTGAAACAAAATACACTTATTTTCATACACGAGTGTACTTAAATGACTGTAACTCGTTATTTTCAAATGAAACACCCTGTATTTTAGCGTTTAATTGTGTTCTACATTGTATTATCTTTAAATGTCATTAAGGGTCTCGAATGCCTAATGTCCATATTTTTTGAGTTTCTTGAGCTTTTTTCGTTTCTGAAACAAAATACACGCATTTTCATACACGAGTGTAATTAAATGATTGTAACTCGTTATTTTCAAATGGAACACCCTGTATTTTAGAAATTAATAGTGTTCCATATTGTATTATCTATAAATGTCAAACGGTCTCGAATGCCTAATGCCCATAGTTTTTGAATTTCTTGAGCTTTTTTCGCTTCTGAAACAAAATACACGCATTTTCATACACGAGTGTAATTAAATGACTGTAACTCGTTATTTTCAAATGGAACCTGTATTTTAGAAATTAATAGTGTTCCATATTGTATTATCTTTAAATGTCAAAGGGTATCGAATGCCTAATGCCCATATTTTTTGAGTTTCTTCAGCTTTTTTCCCTTCTGAAACAAAATACACTTATTTTCATACACGAGTGTACTTAAATGACTGTAACTCGTTATTTTCAAATGAAACACCCTGTATTTTAGCGTTTAATTGTGTTCTACATTGTATTATCTTTAAATGTCATTAAGGGTCTCGAATGCCTAATGTCCATATTTTTTGAGTTTCTTGAGCTTTTTTCGTTTCTGAAACGCATTTTCATACACGAGTGTAATTAAATGATTGTAACTCGTTATTTTCAAATGGAACCTGTATTTTAGAAATTAATAGTGTTCCATATTGTATTATCTTTAAATGTCAAAGGGTATCGAATGCCTAATGCCCATATTTTTTGAGTTTCTTCAGCTTTTTTCCCTTCTGAAACAAAATACACTTATTTTCATACACGAGTGTACTTAAATGACTGTAACTCGTTATTTTCAAATGAAACACCCTGTATTTTAGCGTTTAATTGTGTTCTACATTGTATTATCTTTAAATGTCATTAAGGGTCTCGAATGCCTAATGTCCATATTTTTTGAGTTTCTTGAGCTTTTTTCGTTTCTGAAACGCATTTTCATACACGAGTGTAATTAAATGATTGTAACTCGTTATTTTCAAATGGAACCTGTATTTTAGAAATTAATAGTGTTCCATATTGTATTATCTTTAAATGTCAAAGGGTATCGAATGCCTAATGCCCATATTTTTTGAGTTTCTTCAGCTTTTTTCCCTTCTGAAACAAAATACACTTATTTTCATACACGAGTGTACTTAAATGACTGTAACTCGTTATTTTCAAATGAAACACCCTGTATTTTAGCGTTTAATTGTGTTCTACATTGTATTATCTTTAAATGTCATTAAGGGTCTCGAATGCCTAATGTCCATATTTTTTGAGTTTCTTGAGCTTTTTTCGTTTCTGAAACGCATTTTCATACACGAGTGTAATTAAATGATTGTAACTCGTTATTTTCAAATGAAACACCCTGTATTTTAGCGTTTAATTGTGTTTTACATTGTATTATCTTTAAATGTCATTAAGGGTCTCGAATACCTACCTAATGCCCATATTTTTTGAGTTTCTTGAGCTTTTTTCGCTTCTGAAACAAAATACACGCATTTTCATACACGAGTGTAATTAAATGATTGTAACTCGTTATATTTAAACGGAACACCCTGTATTTTTTTATTATGTGTTCCTTATTGTATTATCTTTAAATATCATTAAGGGTGTCCTATGTCTAAAGCCCATAATTTCTGTATTTTTGAGCTTTTTTCCTCTCCGACAAGTTTGTTCAGAAATATAAATCTCGATTCAAAAAAACTTATAAAAAGATTTACACTCTAATGGAAAAATTAATACGTGACTCATAATTAGATCAAAAAATAGCTCTCATTTTTAAATCCCTTCCCCAAAACAATTCAACTGTTTACATTATAAACCAAGGATTGCTTGAATGTAGTTTGGTCCCTGAGGCCAATTGTTCAGTACCAAACAATTTTGACTGGCAGTTTGAAAATGTATTAAAAAAAGGGGCGTATTTAGCAACAATTTGTAATTAAAAAAACAACAAATTTTGTTTTAAATAGAGATGGGTGTACTTTTTTTTTTTAATTTTTAAAAATTTTTGTATTGTAATAATATTGAGTTAGTAACAAGCTACAGTTAGCGTGACATTTATCATACACATTAAAAATTTAAATTTGTAATTTAAAAAACCTATTATACTTTAATTGTGATTCAAATGGTTTTTAGATTAACTTAATTTAAATGGAGCTGCTTTAAATATACTAATAGTGATTTTTAAGTGAAATAACTTTAACTATTACGATAATAAATAACTAAATTACAAATATGAGGGTCAAAATTTTTTGTTTACTTAAAGAAAAGACTCTTAATTAATTGATTGGTTATAAAAAAAATAATTGTAGATAAATAAAATAATATTTATGTATAAACAAATTATAACGACCTGAAGGTTAACTTCGTTAGATAAAATTAGAAAAAAAAATTATTTATAAACATAACACTTATTTGTGGAAAAATTAATTTTTTTAATCAAAAAGTCCAAAAAATACCAGGGAGGTTCAAAAAAACACCGTGTGAAAAAAAAGCGCCTGGCCTTGAACGACTTCTGTTTAACTTCATTGCTCATTAAATTAATTATAATTAAGTAAATTATTTATATAGGTATCATAAAATTATTAAAATTAAGTATTAACGATTAGGAATTACAAATTAAAACGACGACTTCATCTGTCGTTTTAAATAAATTAAAAAAGAGAGAGAAAAAACTTACCACTACTAAATGCTGCTATTGGAAGTTGTCTTGATATGGATTCAGCAACTTCCGAAGTTAAACCATAAATACCCAACAACTCCCTCATAGTATTAACAGCATATTCTCTCATATCAGAAACTTGCCCATGACTCAATCCACTTTCAGAAATGTGAGGTTTTGATAAATTGTGTATTGAAAAGCTCGAAGGAATTTTGCTATCATTTTCCGACGAATTACAATCGTCGTTATCTATCAGATCGTTTTCGACGTCGTTTTCAGTCAAATAATTTTCAGTTGTGTCAAACTCTTCCGAATCGTCCGAACCCGAATCCGAAAACGTTGTTTTGCTTAAATCCATAGGCGAATGTCGCGAATCGACCACAACTTTTCTCGTAGATAACGTCTTTCTTCTCCTAACATTTTTCAAATTATTATTATTGCTAAATTCGGATAAATTTAAAACTTCGTTATTATCTGAATCGGAGTAAGCTAAATTTGTACAACGCGGTTTAAAATTTTTTCTTTTGTTTCTTTTGGGCGTATCTTTATTTGGTAAATTTTGAAAGACGTTATCTGGCTCCTCGGAATCGCTCGAATCGCCCCCGTTTTGTACAAAAACAGGCGCGTTTCTATAACGACTGTATTCTGATTCCACACTTTCAGCAGCCATCTTGGCTGCCACTTGATCTGAAACAAAAATATTTAATTATTAACTAGTTCATTAATAAAAGAGTAATTATAATGATTAAATGCGTAATTGATGCAGATTTAGATATGCAAATGTTTGAGCTTCCTTCGTGTGCTTGAATGAAATTATAAACGGTGCCTGTCTTGACTATTAAATTTTTATTTTGTAAGAGAGGAGAGTTTCCAGTTGGAGATAAACGTAACTAAAAATGATAGGACTCTTTAAAACTGAAATTCGTGGAAAGTCGACGCTCAAATGGTGCACTAAGTTCCCTCAACACGTGCCGTTTAACTGCCTGATGGTTATAGCAGCAAGTAAAAGTACAACTTTCAGGAAATCTTTTATCCATGACTAACAAACGATACCGTGTTAGATATAATGCAAGAAAATGTGAGTCCACAGTGTATAGATAACATAGTGTGACACTCCGGTGTACGAAAATCGAACTACGCCGCGCATAACGTCAGATGGGACAGCAGGGACGTATGCACTTACGCAGGTACGAACAAGACGCGTTGATTGCAGAGTTGTTGGGTACAAGTATGGTACAAGTGTTGACCCCTAAACGCTGACGTCACAAAACCTGCGCAATGGCATACTATGATTCTATATACAGGGTTTGTATAAAAAGTATCGGAAACAATGTTTTCCTGACGTGACTGTACGTAGCAGCGCGCTCGCCATCAAATTCTGTGTTGGACTGGTGCCAAGTGCCATCGCCAAGTGTTTAAATGTAACAAACTGTAGTTTTCAAGGGGCACAAGCTCTTCAAAGATGGCTGAGAGAGTGTAAAGGACGAACCCCGCGCTGGACGGCCGTCGACGTCAAGAACTGAAGTCAACGTGCAACGTGTGCGTAAAGTGCTGAATTCAGACCGTCGGTTAAGCGCGCGCATGATCGCAGATCGAATTGGAATTGATAAGATGACAGTGCACACCATTAAGCCACACCTGGTACAAGGTGACCGTCTACCTGACGCAAAACAGCTTCGAGACGATTCCCCACCCCCTTACAGTCCCGACTTGGCCCCAGTAGACTTTTTTCTATTCCCGAAAGTGAAATCCCCCCTTAAAGAACCATGGGATCTTAAGTGCCGCCAAAGAAGCTTCTACGCGTACCCTTAAAGACCTTCCGGAATCCGCCTACCAGGGAGCCTTCGAGTCGTGGAAAAGCCGCTGGCAAGAGATGCATTTTGAAGAATTTAAGGTTTTGTAGCAATATCTGAAATAAATCTATTTTTGCGAAACCTTTCCCGATACTTTTTGTACAAACTCTGTACTTTGGATGAGTCAAATTAGTTAGATTAGGTATTAGAGTATCTTCTAGTTCACCAAGCTTGTCTAGCTAATTCGTTTTCCAGAACACTGGGATGAGCAAGTGTCCAGATAAAGTGGATAAGCTTCCCAAAGCTTCTCAAAATCAATAAACAGAATTGTAGAAGTGTCCTAGTTCAAATCTAGTTCACGTCTTTGAGGACTTGTTATTCTAGATTCAACAAGTGGTCGGTACAGAAGAATGTTGTGAATTAGGTGTATAGAGCGCGAATAAAACCCTAAAAAGAAGCCTCAAAGAAAAGCAAATTATTGTCACAGTAAAACCAGAAAAAAAAGCTCATTGGGATAACAACAACGCCATGGCTAAAGAACTGATTTTATCGCCAGACACTGATGGCTGATGGCCGCAGCCGGTATCTCACGGAAGAGAATACTTTCGTGGTCGGGCTGTTACCTCGTACTCCTCAGTAAAAAGCGTTGATTTCTGAAGACAGATCAAATTAAGAAATAAAAATGCGAATGAATAAAAGCTGATTGCTCATTAATGTTTGGTTCGTGAAAGTTTGGTTGCATAACCGCCAGGACTTTTAAGTTGGTCAAAAACAAAAATCTCTAAATTATTAGCTGTCATTAATTCAAGTGACATACATAGGGAATTTTGGTTAAATGCGAATACCAACAGCGTACACTACACATTGGGTCGCATCATTGAATAAAGAAATACCCTCTATTCTACCAGGAAAGAGCCATTTAGCTAATAATATCGATCGTAATGGACGAGTAAATATATGTATAGCAATTTCCAGTCAATTTCTCCAATAGAAAAGGTTACTTATACCGTATACCCCCACTTATAAGGAAAGATCATGACAGCCAATGATAATGTTAACTCGACGGAATGAATGAGTCATCCATGGACTTCTAAAATGTCATTTCCATCGCATTTTCTCTTATAGGCAACGAATGCTAACTCTCCTTCCGGATATTTAATGTTCTAAGGGTCGCATAAGAACACGGACCAAACATTAATGAACGCTCGGTAACGAGAAAAGCTGGAAGAAATTGCAGAACATTTTCCGTATTTTTCTTTCTACAAAAAAATGTCGTGAACCCATTTCCGCTTTCTATCGAATTTCTTTGACAATTGTAAATTTTGGTTTCCTCTTCCTCACACAGAGAGAAGATTTACTAATAAACTGTTCGACTGACTGGAATTTACCCCTTCCCCGAAGGTTAGAATTGAAGCTTCAAATGGTCGTTGTGGCTAAAAATGAGGGCTGTAGTGTTGGGTTCCATTACCGGCCGTTGCAGAAAAAGGCGAGCGAGGTATAATCTTAAGGTTGCGTTTTGTAGAAATAAATGCACTTAACTTACGAGAAACAAGGAAAACGACGTTCTCAATATTTTTATTTTTTTAGAAAATTTCAGAAGAATGCTTCGAAAAATAAATAATTACCAAAAATTTCGCTTGAAAATGGCCCAGTGCTCTAAGTTGAACTTCAATCTTTAAAAAACTTTTTGAATTTCACAAATAAGCCCTTTACGTTTGAAGATTAAGTGGAAAGAAATTTACATTTTCTGTAAAATGGACTGTATCGCACCCGTAAGAATTCTACGCACTGTTGGGTGTTGGAGGCAGATACTGTTGTTTTAATAAGTTTGAGAATCACTGGAATAACAATTAAAACCAATTATGGAAATTTAAACAAAAAAATCGGTAATCAGTGTATATAAATTAAAAATACCACGATTATTTTGAAACGTAATCCTCCTACATAACAAACGCCTATTTGTAACGAATTAATGTAAAACAGCAATTTTATCTAAACAAAAAACAACATTTTAACAATTAATCATTTCAATAAATATATAATTATGTAAAATAAGCGTCCTACAACAATTTTAAAAGAGTATAAGTCGAAAAAAAATTTTAAACGAAAATCGATTTAAAACATTTTTGAGTTCCAGTATTCTAAGAAATAAAAATTTAATTGTGACCGACAAATTCCGTCCACTTTTTGTTATTTTTGTAAAACTCTCACGTCTGAATTTATTTACAGAAATATCTGAGTAAAAAGTAACGCAGACTTGGATGAATTTTGACAATCTAAAAAACAAATTGTTTGATGTTAGCCATTTGTGTTTGATTTGCACCATTAAATAAAAATAGGGGATTTCTTCTTTTTAATAAAAAAAGAACAAAATAACGCGCCATCGCACGGCCAATATTTAAGTTATTTAAAATTTACATTCATTTACATTACATAAATTTATTTTTTTGGGTTTTCATCGCTTATGTAATTTTTTTTTAAACTCGCTCATAATGTCTAATAATTATGCCCTTAAGGATAAATTGAGTTAAATTGTTCTTAATCACATAAAACATATGCGTTTACTAAATGCGTCATTTATATTTGCTTAAAATATACAGGGTGGACTTTGTGCGATGTTTGTGTCCGAGATTGACCATCAGATTCATAAATGGGCAGTTAGATGGACAGAAGAGAGGCGAATGGACCAGGCAGATCAACGGATCAAGACGATCAAACGGACAGATAAATGGACATACTGGCGTGTATAGAGACAGACAGACGGACAGAGGGATGGACTGATCGACAGATACACGGATGAATCGACTGACAGACGGAAGAATAAACAGGCAGAGAGGTAGATGAAATCCGAAGGACCACCCTATAAATTTAAATATTGTTCTAAATACGTAAACAATATCCAATTTTAATTTCAATTAGTTCAAACTCTTAATTTTAATCACATAATTATTTGATAAAATTTTACCAAACACGAACTTTATTTTAAGCGATTTATAGCCCCCGGAGAATAATTATTAAAAAAATTTTTTTGGTGACCTAAATGAAACAATTTTATAATTTTGTAATTTAATAACAAAAATGTTTATATCAAAAATTTAACTTTTAAACAAGTATAGGTATAATGGGGTCCCACTTAAGTATTTTTAAATTTAATAAAGGCTAACACTTTAATTATATTTTCCCTGCTGCTGATTTTATTTACATTTTTTAGAGGAAAAAATTTAAATTATTACAGGAAGTTTAAGTTAATAAATTAGTTTATTTCATCAGTAAATTTTAAAATTTTTTGTTTAATAAAACGCCCACCTGTAACTGGTTAACATAACCTGTAACTTTTTTGAAAAAAATCAATTTAAATTTGAAAACTTTGAAAATGCACTATATTTTAATATTCAAATACTTCTTATTAATTATCTATTAAAATCATTTTATTATTATTATATGAATAAATTTGTCAGCTTAAAGTTTTTTTTACTAAATACATCGGTGAGAGGATCATCTCTTAAATATGCTATTAAAATGTCTATAGAATAGGGCTATATATTAAAAATTTTTTGAATAATTTATCATATTTTTAAAAAGATTTTTATATTAAATTTTTAAATCTTTGGTTATAAATTGAATGGCTTTTGTTTTTTTTATAATATTATTTTTTAAAGTTGCAAGGGTTATTCAAATTTTGTCACATAATGGAAACAATCGATCAATTAAACTCATTTAAATTAACCCCTACTAGACACGAGAAGCTTTTATAGACATTAAAAGCAGGATCAACTTCAAACGAATTTAAGAATTAAAGGGCATCGAGAAATATCGTAATACGCACGATGCTAAATTAAACAAATGAATGGAAATGGTGGTGTGTGGAGAGCTCACATTTCATATAGCTTACTTAAAAGCTCAAAATAAGATTACAAGATGTTCGAGTTGGACAAACGCGCCTCTTCAACTACAAGCTATAAAATTTAGAATCTTTGGAATTTTTTGAACTTAAATAAGGCCAAATCAAGTCTGGCAGACAGTCATGCACAGCCAGCCACAGCCAGATGGACGGGAGACATAAAAATACACAAACAGAGAGATTAATAAAAAGTCAAATTACTGGTCGTACATTACTGGAGCAGATACACAAAAAAATCAAGTCAACAAGACAGACAGTCAAGCACAGCCAGCCACAGCCAGATATAAAAATTACACAAACTAATAAACAGTCAAATTACTTGATACACTTATAAACAGCGGCAGATAAAAAATACCACAAACAAATCATAAGTCAGACAGACAGTCATGTGCAGCCAGCCACAGCCAGATGTCCGGTCAGACATAAAAATACAGAAACAGAGACTCTCTAATGAACAGTCAAATTACGACAATCATATACAACATACAGACAAATAGGAGGAGATACACAAATACCAAATCAAGTCAGGCAAGATAGTCAAGCACAGTCAGACACAGCCAGCAGGACGGGCAGGCATAAAAATACGCAAACAGAGATACTAATATACAGCCAAATTACTCGACGTAGATACACAGACACACAGACGTATAGGAGCAGAATACACAAATGCCAAATCAAGACAACAAGGTAGACAGTCGAGCACAGTCAGACACAGCTTTAATAAAAATTATACAAACATACGAACTAATAAACGGTCAAATTACTTGACACACATACAAACAGGGGCATATACAAAAATACCAGTAGGAAATCATAAGTCAGACAGACAGTAATGTGCAGCCAGCCACAGGCAGATGTCCGGTCAGACATAAAAATACACAGAGACTGTCTAATGAACAGTCAAATTATACGACAATCATATACAACATACAGACAAATAGGAGGAGATACACGAACACCAAATCAAGTTAGGCAGATAGTCAAGCACAGCCAGCAGGACGGGCAGGCATAAAAATACGCAAGCAGAGATACTCATATACAGCCAAATTACTTGACATAGATACACAGACATATAGGAGCAGAATACACAAATACCAAATCAAGACAACAAGGCAGACAGTCAAGCACAGCCAGCCACAGCCAGATATAAAAATACACTGACTAACTAATAAACAGTCGAAGTACTTAACGTACATACGCACATACAGATAGGGACAGATACATGAATACGAATATTAAATCAAGTCAGGCAAACAGTCATGCACAGTCAGCCACGGCCAGCAGGACGGGTAGGCATAAAAATACGCAAACAGAGAGATACTAATATACAGTCAAATTAGTCGACGTAGATTCACACAGAAATATAAGAGCAGAATACACCAATACCAAATCAAGTCAGCTAGACAGACAGTCAAGCAGTGCCAGCCACAGCCAGATATAAAAATACACTTACTATAACTAATAAACAGTCAAATTACTTGACGTACATACCCACATACAGGTAGGTTCAGATATACGAATATCAAATCAAGTCATGCTCAGCCAGCCACAGCCAGCAGGACAGGCAGGCATAAAAATACGCAAATAGAGATAATAACATACAGTCAAATTACTTGACGTATAGGAGCAGAATACACAAATAAAAAATCAAGTCAACAAGTCAGACAGTCAAGCACAGTCACTCACAGCCAGATATCTAAATACACTGACTAACTAATAAACAGTCAAATTACTTGACGTGCATAGGTGCATACCTATATACTGATAGGAGCAGATACACAAATACGAATATCAAATCAAGTCAGACAGACAGTCATGAACAGCCAGTCACAGCCATATGGATGGGCAGATATAAATAGACACAAACGGACAGACTAGTAAACAGTCAAATTACTGGATAAATACAAAAAAATAGTCACAATCTAACAGAAATAAGTAGAAATGTAGACACAGTAACTTCAATATAATTTAAAAATAAAAAAAGAACTTAACTATTAACTAATATCCCCAAAGCCCCCTAATTTTTCTCAGATCCCCTTCCAAAGCCTTCCTTTTACGGTGACAAATTAACGTGAAGAAAAAATTTAAAATATTCAAGTGCAACGAGTCGTAAACAAATTATTTAACATTCCACCATTTTATATTTATCTAAAGCTATAATCTTTTAAATTAATCAACTTACCTGGATTCAACCCATATGAATTGGGCGATAGGAGCCCAGATGTCACTGTTGCCATTGCAGCCAACATTCAGTCATTCCTACGACAAAAATTAAAAAAATTATTATTAAGTAATACAAAAGAAAATTGTTTGCAAAATAATTCAACAATAAAATAAGTCATTAATTTGTTAAGTGCGTATGTCTGTCTGTCTAAAGAATTAAAAGCTTGTGAAAGTTAAACTCAAGTATTTTTAATGACGTTTCGAGATTTTTTATAAATGGTATAGTTGTTAAGTTAATAATGAAATTGCGTGGAAAATATGTGAAAATCTAAGAATTATTGAAGAATTTATTGCAAATCATGAAACATATAAGGAATCAAGCGGAGTATAAAATATAAAATAAGTACAGATAATAAAATCAAACGAGTAATACTAAATCATATTTTCAATAAAACCAATTTTTCTGTATTATAACATAAAGTTATTGCAGGTAAGCTATAAACTTTTACAACTACGGTGATTGTAAATTTTAAATATAATAAAATATTAATTTTCTAAGTAGACTGTGGGTTTGTTTTCTTTTGACTGCTCTATTTAAATTTTTCAATATTATTATTAGTTTATCATTGTTATTTATTTTTTATATCATTCTCTTTACGCTAAATTAAATCTTATATTGTTAATTAAAACTTACACACACACCTATTATTAATTTAACGCTTTAATTAGACAGGGGGTGCCCCTAAAATGCACAGATAATCATTTAAAAACATCGACTATTCGACTAAAATTATCAATTAATATACCGTATTTCTCACCCACAAAAAATTATATTTCAAACAATCGATCATTCAATTAATCGAAAAATCGATAATTCGATTAAAAGAATTTTTTTTTGTACACATCGATTATTCGATAAGTACATTACGAACAAGTACGATTTTCGTACAATCGATGAATCAAACATTCAATTCATTAAACAATCGTTGATAACTACACGATTACTCGATTGAAAAATTCATTAATCTATCATTTTTCTCAGTTTCCAATAAATAAATTTTTCGAAAAATCAATTAATTAAACAATCGTTTAATTTAAAAATAATACTAGGCAACGATTATTCGACTAATCTACCATTAATCTATTAATTTTCTCAGCTTCCCAACAATCAGTTTTTCGAACAATCGATTAATCTAACAATCAATTCATTAAACAATCGTTGATTGTTGATTGAATCGTTAAACAAAGATTATTCTATTAAAACATCCATTAATCCATCATTTTTCTCAGCTTTCTCACAATCGGTTTTTCGAACAATCAATTAATTAATTAAACAATCGTTAATCCAATTATTCGACTAAAACATCCATTAATCTATCAATTTTCTCAGTTTTTCAACGATCAGTTTTTGGAACAATCGATTAATCCAACAATCAATTCATTAAACAATCGTTTATAATTTCATAACGATTATTCGACTAAAATATCGATTAATCGATCATTCTTCTCAGCTTCCTATTAATCTATTACTAATCGATTAATCAAACAATCAATTAATTAATTAAAGAATCGTTAACAGATTAATTTAAAAATAATATTAGGCATCGATTATTTGACTACAACATCGATTAATCTATCGATCTGTTCAGTTTCCCAGCAATCGGTTTTTCGAACAATCGATTAATCGAATAATCAATTCATTAAACAATCGTTCATAACTACACAACGATTATTCGACTAAAACATCCATTAATCTATTAATTTTCTCAGCTTCCCAACAATCAGTTTTTCGAACAATCGATTAATTTAACAATCAATTCATTAAACAAGTGTTGATTGAATCGTTAAACAACGTTTATTCGATTAAAACATCCATTAATCCATCATTTTTCTCTGCTTTCTCACAATCAGTTTTTCGAACAATCAATTAATCAAACCATCAATTAATTAAACAATCGTTAACCCAATTATTCGACTAAAACATCCATTAATCTATCAATTTTCTCAGTTTTTTAACGATCAGTTATTGGAACAATCGATTAATCCAACAATCAATTCATTAAACAATCGTTGATAATTACACAACGGTTATTCGACTAAAATATCGATTAATTTAACATTTTTCTCAGCTTCCTATTAATCTATTACTAATCGATTAATCAAACAATCAATTAATTAATTAAACAATCGTTAACAAATTAATTTAAAAATAATATTAGGCAACCATTATTTGACTACAATATCGATTAATCTATCAATCTGCTCAGTTTCCCAGCAATCAGTTTTTCGAACAATCGATTAATCGAAAAATCTATTCATTAAACAATCGTTTATAATTACACAACGGTTATTCGACTAAAACATCCATTAATCTATCATTTTTCTTAGCTTCCTAACAATGAATTTTTCGAACAATCGATTAATCAAACAATCAATTTATTAATCAATCGTTAATCGATTAATTGAAAGTTTTTATCTAACATCGATTATTCGATTAAAACATCCACTTTAAAAGCTATTTTTTCTACCAGTCTCCTAACAATAAATTTTTCGAACAATCTATTGATCTGTTAATCAAACAATCAATTAATGAAATAATCGTTAGTCGATTAATCAATAATATTATTTAAAGAGCATTATGCGAGACTTTATCTCAGTAGGTAGTTGTATGAAGTGCAAGTTTGGTTAGATCACTTGATTTTGATCTCAGGAATTTGCGGTCAAGCCCTGTCTGTGCATTTAAGGGGCACCCTCAGAGCTGGACTGTGAAAAATTAGTACCGGAAAATCTGATTTGACAGATTTATATTTTACATTTTTTCAATTTCATTAAATTTTTGAAATATATTTTTTTCTTTGTCACACCAAGGGGCACCGGGAAAGTCCCGGTAGCCCGCCGGGCCAGTCCAGCCCTGGACACCTTGTATACAATCAAAACAAGTGCGCTGGTACCGAATTAAGTTAAGATCTGTCCCATTCGACGTTTAAAAGAACAGCAGCTAATTACAATGACCCAAGGAGTAGAAAAAATATTTTAATCCAGCCCTGTCCGTAATACGCGGCGACTTATTAAAAAAAGTCATAAAATTATTATGTATTTTTGCATAACCGTAAAATATTATCCGAACTTTTACGTTTTTATACAAATGTCGAATTACCTTTAATTGGCTAACATAAAAAAGTTTAATTTTGCAAAATTAATACGTATTCAACAATTATTGTTTTTTTGTGCATTAAATCTTTGTATTATAATAAAAATTTATATTAACTACAATTGCAGCTGCTCGTTACAGCTTGCACCAAAAATTCTTTTTAATAATGAAAGCTCAACAAGTTTTATTTTATTAAGTCACATTACAAAGTTTACTTTGGTAATTGTATTATATAAAATTGTTCGTTCGTTCAATTAATCACTTAATATTGACATATTAAAATAAAAATGTATGTAGAAGGCTCTGGAATGTTTATTATGTGGCTAAGTGAAAAAAAAAACATTTCTAGGACATTTCAAACGCTAAGACCCGTTTTTGAGTATTTACATTTCACGAAGAATCCAATAGTGAAAAAATATACAGTGTTCAAAAAATTTAGAAAAATTAGATTTGGCGTAATCGTTCTTCTGAATGTCCCCGCTCGGGCGCCAATTCGTAGCGTACCGTTGTTTGGGTTGGCATTGTTTTGTGAATCACTCTTTATGAAATGAAATATTTTGAAAATGTAGGTTCAATGATCATGTATTATTACGCCAAAATTGGTTTGAATATCTCTAATAGTTAGGGAGTTATTACCGTACACACCCTGTATTTCGAAATTATAGCTTTTCCTATTGTGCAGGAAAAATCAGTCCCGTTCCTTCCACTTAAAAATTCGATAATACTAATGTTGATTATTTCTTGTATTGTTCGTTTAATCATCTTCCGTAGGTTCTTGTACTATCCTGAGGCATCGCATCTCGTATTGTTTAAGCAACTGTAAGCCAATTAGGAAGAGTCGATAAGGAAAAACAGATCGCTATGGCATCGTGAGTTATAATTTGTTGATATTATACCTACATACGAAGAAAGACTAATTTGATGCTGCCCCTCTCCCTTCAAATCAAATTAAATTCAAATTAACATAGCTTTAAGAAAAACATTATTTTTATAAATCAGAAGGCGATGAAGTTATAAAAACAAAACATAAAAACCAGTATTTTTCGAAATTTACCAGCTTCCTAAATGTTTAATAATAACCAGAAGTTAAAAACTACTTATGAGAAATTTAAGACATGTTATGTAGATCTCGAAACTTGCACTTATCAACAAACCTATTATTTTACATAAATTAGAAAAAAACGCACAAAAATTAAACAAATTATATAAAAAAAAAGGATTACCACCACTAATTCGAAATTTTTTTCCTAAAACACTCGTGCGTAACAAATTTTAACAAAATTTTGAAATAAATCTTTACACTTGTCATTTTAATTATCGTTTTCGATCCTATACATCATAACTAATACTTTCAAAATTCGAGCCATTTTGAATTTTTATTACACATTTATTAATAAAAAAAAATAAAACATTCACGGGGGAAAAGAAATTCGGTTGTAACATAATAAAATTGCGTAAAACTTATAACACAGTAGCTGTATAGCGTGCACAAAAATGTAAATTTATTACGTAGCTTCTTAGCTATTATAGCCAATTATGTCTTAAACACTTCAAAAGGTTTAAGACCTATAAAAGATCACGGATGGTTTATAAAAATATCAATAGTTATTAGGACTGTTAAAGTAAAAAAACATGTTAAAATATAATGGCCTACCAAATTATTAATATTAAAAAATTTGAAGACCTAATAATCACACGCAAACAGTAGAAAAATTAGAACGAAACAATTTTTAAATAATACAGGAAAACGTTTTTGTTTATATTTAAATAATTAAATTGGTTTTAGCCTCCAGGGGGGTTAATAAAAAAATTATTTTTTACTTTAATTTTAAAAATGGGAATTTTAACCACTTTATTAACGTTTTTAAATTGTTATAAAAACAATAGAAATTAGTGTCTAAAGTTTTTAACAAAGCATGTTACTTAGGGGGTTTTAAAATAATTTAAAAAATATTTACTTAATAATTTATGATTTCAAGATTTCAATAACAAAAATTCTAACTTACTGGAACTAAAAATTTGAATATTGTTCAACAAAAATAGGTATAAGAACGCTTTTGAGAAGAGGGGGCACACCACTGGGGGTTTGATTAAAAAATTAAAAAAATATTTTTTAACAAGAGAAACAAAACTAGAAACTTTTAATTAATTCTAAAAGGCGTGGGTGTTAATTAAAAATAAATAAACGTAATTCACACCGGAAATAAGTCAAATCCACGATTTTTCATTTTTAATTAAAAATTTCGATTAGTAAATTTTATTAAATTTTGATTAATGAAACCTTCTCAACACCTAAAAAATTAATTCGTTGTTAATAACGAAAATTTACCACGCATATCTAAATGACTTCCTGTTTTAATGTTTCCCTTTTGTATTAACTAACGTTAGAAAATAATAAAAGTGTAATTATTAGTCCCCGCCTTAAATTATTCCGCCCAGTAGTAAAGTGTCAATTGAGATAGTGATTTAACGTTTATTTTTTTCAGCTCTGATAACATGCAAAATGTTTTAATAATAGCCACAAAAATTTTTCTTTTATTGGGCTACTTAAAAATTACTTTTTTAAATGGTCAATTCCTTCGTATAATGCGCACACGCCAATTAATAAATTTTAATATTATATGACAAGATAGCCATGTTGTTTCTTAGAAATAAAACAGTTCTTGCCAAGAAATGAATAAATTGCTTTAAGTATAGCAATAATTTCGCGTGAACACGCCCTAATATCTTGTTATATCAGATTAACCATAAAATAATAGTTAAAAGGCATTTAGGCGAAAAAAAGAATTTAAATTGTCATATTAACATTATTACTTGCTCATTTATGAGTAAAATGCGAAAATGAGGAGAAAGGGGGGTCGGAAAATTTATTCATACCAATTTAGTAATTTTTCGAATTATTTTACGATGGAAATTGTCATTGGTGGGTTAGATAAAAAAACATTTTTGAAAGGGGACGGCCCCCTTACCAATCATTAATTTTACAAGTTTAATTAATACAGAATTATATTGAGTACCGCAGCTTTATATAATTAACGTTTAACTTAAGGCTAGTTAAATAATGTATTTTATACAATAAACTAAGGTGTTTGTTTCCAGTACCCCATACCTATAAATAATTTAAATGTTTTTTTAATTAAAAAAATGCAAATTAACAAATTGTTTTTTTTAAATTAGATAAAAAATCACGTAGACCATTGTTTTCGATATACTGCAATGATTTTATTTAAATTAATTAACATTAAAAAATAGTCGAGTGTGCTTTGGATTAAAAAAAATTATGGAAAATTCGAAAAATCAACGTTAGTTTCTAGTTGTCTTTTAGAGAGGCACGCGTTATAATTCTATAACAAACGCTTGTGCGCCTTGCTACCTTATGAATTGAGGTAGCACGAAACGAGACGTGTTCATTGACCATAAAATTAGTGTAAAAAGGTGCGTCCTTAAATACCTTAAAGAAGCAACCAACTCAACAAGTTTAAATTTTCAATACCAAATTTACTGTGTTAATAAAAAATTATTGCTTTAATTAAAAAATTTTTTTCGAATTTTAAGAGCTATAAAAAAGTAACAAAATTACATTTAAACGATGGCCCCCCTTGAAAAACAATTTTTGAGGAAATTATTAATTAAAAAAATTTTTTTTCGATAAAAATCCATAAAAAGTCAATTTTATTATTAAGCCCCCTGGAAAAACTCCACACACTATTGCGAACAAGTTAAAAAAAACTTGTAAAAGAAGTATTTTTTAGCATGAATAATTAATCAAAATTAATTTATAAGCCCACATTTTATTAAAATTAATTTTTTTTAATTTTATTAAACTATTCCAAACGAATAATTTTTAAAAATGTCAATTTTTGGCCCCCAAAAAAATATTTTTTAATAAACGTCAAAAGATAATTGAAAATAAGTGAAAAATCAACCTTAAAATTAAAAATGAAAAAAAAGATCAAAAAGATTTAACTAAGTATTTAAATTAAACTTGTGCCAATAGTTGGCAAACAACAAACTTTTTTTTTCTATTAAACTAAAAACAAATGAAACAATGCCAAATAGTTGAAAATTACTTAAGCGTATTTTATTGTTATTTTAAATTAAGTAAAGATTTAAAAAAAGGGTAAAGTAATTCAAAATGTGGCAGTGATGAAAAGCTCTTAAAATAAAATGTGACAATTATTTTGTAACAATTAAGCCCCCCACCCCCTTTGAAAGATATAAATCAAACAATAAAATAAGAAAATTGTAATTACAGTTGGCTCGTAATTGTAGCGTCTAGGAATGTACTTGTAAATAAGAATTTATTATTACCCAAAATTTTATTTTCTATATAGTTACGAGCCCCCTAACCTATAAATAGAGGTTTTAGTTGTCTTTTGTTTTATTACTTAAAACAAAAATTTTTATAATTTTTTATTGCTACTCAAATGCTCTAAAAATAAAATTTTGACAATTATTTTGTGAGAATTAGCCCCTCCCCCTAATTTTTTATAATTATATACACCAGTTGGGTATTAACGTCTAAGAATTGGTAAATAAGAATCATTGATCAATCAATCATAATTGTATTTTCTAGTTATGAGCCCCCCCTAACCTAAAAAGGGCTTTTATAATGCCTTTTGTTTAATTACAAAAACTACAATATTATTAAGATGTTTTTAAACTTGCCTATTTTTTTCCTTAATTCTACATTTTTACACGGTAGGTAGTTTATTTAAATTTATATTCAAGGGGGTCCAAGATGAACCCCCAGATAGTTTAGATTAAAGGTCTCGACCGTCGAACATCTACTATTTTACTCTGTTTTAACGTAAGCGGGGATAAACAGTTTTTTGGATTAATTGCAACATATACAATACATAATAAGTTTTATGAATTCAGACGCCATTTTGAGCCCCCCCCTGTCTAAAACAATTTTCAAATTTTTTAAATTTTTTGAGAACAATGCCTCACGTGTAGCTAACTCAACTCTTTTTAAAAAGTCCCAATAAAAGTTTTATGCAGTGGCGTGTCGCTAATTTTCACGGGGTAGGGGGGCTCAAAGCCAATTTAATTGACTTTGATTTACTACGTATACATTAAAATTCGACAATTAATTAGGTTTGTACCTTTTAAGGCGAAAAAAAATCAAGTGCCCCGCGCTGCCCCCTAGCACAGCCAACTCGTCTAACGCTAATTGGGTAATTTTAACATAAATTTCTATTAATTAAAAGACTAATTCGTGATAAACAACAATTTATTTCCGACGTGAAATTTATCTTAATTTTTGTTTAAAAATGCTTAAAAGACAATAATATTCGATTGAATACAAAATTTTAGAAAATGAACTTTCAAAATCGCGTACAATGAATTAAAAAAAATCTAAAATGAACACAAATAAATTTGAAAAAATATTTAAGAAAGTTGTGATGCAATAACTTTTGCGACTTCCTTATACGAAGGTTGATAAACATTGTTGTTAATTTGAGGTTATATTTTCAATTTTTAAAAAAATTTGCTTTTATTAATTTAAAATTGTTACATTTTAAATGATTAATTTCAATATAAAGTTTGAAGGTAAACAAGTATTCACACCAACGTACACATCGTACGTTTTTATACATCTTTAAAAATTTAACAAAAGCCCCAGAATAGCTAGTGATAATCTAGCGTGCAGTGGCGTACTAATTTTTTTTGTTTTTTAAATTAAAACTACTTTTGAGCTTCTCGAGTGGTTTTAAAACAGTTTTAACGAGAGTTATCGACAAGTTTGACGAAATAAGGGTCAAACTGTACGCCCCTGTTTTAAATAAATAATACGAAAACACGCCTTTTGACGTAAATTATTAAAAATTACAATTCCTAATTGTATTTACAAAATAGCCAATAATTTTTATAAGGTCAACTCAATCACGAATTCAATAGATTTTATCTCGCGTAATTGCAGCAACAAAAGCGGGCAAATATGACAGATATTATGAAATATATTCTTTATCTGCGTACCTTTTATTAACTTTACATTTTGCAGTTTATACCTAGTTTGTTACAACAACAACGAATTATCTTGTAATAATATAATTGTCTTCTTGCTTCGATTTATTGCACGTAATAACTTCATTCTTTTGTTATTTGCATGTCATTAGTTTGAAAATTAGACATGATACGATTAGTTTGCATACCAATGTTGGAAAATAAAAGATCAAAAATTAGTGTAGGTATATGTATTTTAAAATAACACAATAAAACAAATGGAAAATTAATCCGCGACTAACTAATTTTCCGGATTTGGAACTATATTGTTTTAAAATTTTCGTTATTTGTTCAAAAAGCCGACTACCATTTAAATGGCGATTTGCTTTACATGAATGCTAAAAGGTATATTATCAGCTTAAATAAATTTTTAATTGTTGTTAAAACCCACACTTTTGGTTGCAACTCCCACACGGTAATTTAAAAAGGTTCTTCTCCACTTGCGATATTGTTGCACTTCTTATCTCAAGTGCTTTTAGTGGTCCAATTTGGTGATCATTTATCAAGAGTTTAAGGGTGAGTAATTAACTGTATTTAGATCCATAGATGATGTAAATAGTATGGAATTCGATGGCAACTTATAGAGAAAACTCTACAAGACTGCAAGCGTCCTTGCGGTAAACACTTTAACTCCTAGCTCTCTTATTATTGGCAATAGAAGAAAACTTAATTAGACAAAATTGTTTCTTTTTAAGTTATTAAAAGCAACATTAAAAATATTTGCACGTAAAACCTAACAGAGTCCATCAAATGGTGTTTTGAAAAGAATCATTGGGTTCAAAAACACAGCGGTGGAAACTTCAACTCCTGGATCTCTTATGTGTGGCAATAGACGAAAACTTTATTAGAGAAAATTGTTTCTTTTTAAGCTATTAAAAGCTGCATTTAAAAAATTTGCAAGTAAATCCTAACAGACTCCATCAAAAGGTGTTTTGAAAAGAATCATTGGGCTCAAAAGCACAGCGGTGGAAACTTCAACTCCTGGCTCTCTTAATTTTGGCAATAGAAGAAAACTTTATAAGAGAAAATTGTTTCTTTTTAAGCTATTTAAAGCTGCATTTAAAAGATTTGCACGTAAACCCTAACAGACTCCATTAAATAGTGTTTTTAAAAGAACCATTGGGTCCAAAAGCACATCGGTGGAAACTTCAACTCCTAGCTCTCTTATTTTTGGCAATAGAAGAAAACTTTATTAGAGAAAATTGTTTCTTTTTAAGTTATTAAAAGCTACATTAAAAATATTTGCACGTAAACCCTAACAGACTCGCTCAAATGGTGTTTTTAAAAGAACCATTGGGCTCAAAAGCACAGCGGTGGAAACTTCAATTCCTGGCTCTCTTATTTTGGCAATAGAAGAAAACTTTATAAGAGAAAATTGTTTCTTTTTAAGCTATTTAAAGCTGCATTTAAAAGATTTGCACGTAAACCCTAACAGACTCCATTAAATAGTGTTTTTAAAAGAACCATTGGGTCCAAAAGCACATCGGTGGAAACTTCAACTCCTAGCTCTCTTATTTTTGGCAATAGAAGAAAACTTTATTAGAGAAAATTGTTTCTTTTTAAGTTATTAAAAGCTACATTAAAAATATTTGCACGTAAACCCTAACAGACTCGCTCAAATGGTGTTTTTAAAAGAACCATTGGGCTCAAAAGCACAGCGGTGGAAACTTCAATTCCTGGCTCTCTTAATTTTGGCAATAGAAGAAAACTTTATAAGAGAAATTTGTTTCTTTTTAAGCTATTTAAAGCTGCATTTAAAAGATTTGCACGTAAACCCTAACAGACTCCATTAAATAGTGTTTTTAAAAGAACCATTGGGTCCAAAAGCACATCGGTGGAAACTTCAACTCCTAGCTCTCTTATTTTTGGCAATAGAAGAAAACTTTATTAGAGAAAATTGTTTCTTTTTAAGTTATTAAAAGCTACATTAAAAATATTTGCACGTAAACCCTAACAGACTCGCTCAAATGGTGTTTTTAAAAGAACCATTGGGCTCAAAAGCACAGCGGTGGAAACTTCAATTCCTGGCTCTCTAAATTTTGGCAATAGAAGAAAACTTTATAAGAGAAATTTGTTTCTTTTTAAGCTATTTAAAGCTGCATTTAAAAGATTTGCACGTAAACCCTAACAGACTCCATTAAATAGTGTTTTTAAAAGAACCATTGGGTCCAAAAGCACATCGGTGGAAACTTCAACTCCTAGCTCTCTTATTTTTGGCAATAGAAAAAAACTTTATTAGAGAAAATTGTTTCTTTTTAAGTTATTAAAAGCTACATTAAAAATATTTGCACGTAAACCCTAACAGACTCGCTCAAATGGTGTTTTTAAAAGAACCATTGGGCTCAAAAGCACAGCGGTGGAAACTTCAATTCCTGGCTCTCTTATTTTGGCAATAGAAGAAAACTTTATAAGAGAAAATTGTTTCTTTTTAAGCTATTTAAAGCTGCATTTAAAAGATTTGCACGTAAACCCTAACAGACTCCATTAAATAGTGTTTTTAAAAGAACCATTGGGTCCAAAAGCACATCGGTGGAAACTTCAACTCCTAGCTCTCTTATTTTTGGCAATAGAAGAAAACTTTATTAGAGAAAATTGTTTCTTTTTAAGTTATTAAAAGCTACATTAAAAATATTTGCACGTAAACCCTAACAGACTCGCTCAAATGGTGTTTTTAAAAGAACCATTGGGCTCAAAAGCACAGCGGTGGAAACTTCAATTCCTGGCTCTCTTAATTTTGGCAATAGAAGAAAACTTTATAAGAGAAATTTGTTTCTTTTTAAGCTATTTAAAGCTGCATTTAAAAGATTTGCACGTAAACCCTAACAGACTCCATTAAATAGTGTTTTTAAAAGAACCATTGGGTCCAAAAGCACATCGGTGGAAACTTCAACTCCTAGCTCTCTTATTTTTGGCAATAGAAGAAAACTTTATTAGAGAAAATTGTTTCTTTTTAAGTTATTAAAAGCTACATTAAAAATATTTGCACGTAAACCCTAACAGACTCGCTCAAATGGTGTTTTTAAAAGAACCATTGGGCTCAAAAGCACAGCGGTGGAAACTTCAATTCCTGGCTCTCTAAATTTTGGCAATAGAAGAAAACTTTATAAGAGAAATTTGTTTCTTTTTAAGCTATTTAAAGCTGCATTTAAAAGATTTGCACGTAAACCCTAACAGACTCCATTAAATAGTGTTTTTAAAAGAACCATTGGGTCCAAAAGCACATCGGTGGAAACTTCAACTCCTAGCTCTCTTATTTTTGGCAATAGAAAAAAACTTTATTAGAGAAAATTGTTTCTTTTTAAGTTATTAAAAGCTACATTAAAAATATTTGCACGTAAACCCTAACAGACTCGCTCAAATGGTGTTTTTAAAAGAACCATTGGGCTCAAAAGCACAGCGGTGGAAACTTCAATTCCTGGCTCTCTTATTTTGGCAATAGAAGAAAACTTTATAAGAGAAAATTGTTTCTTTTTAAGCTATTTAAAGCTGCATTTAAAAGATTTGCACGTAAACCCTAACAGACTCCATTAAATAGTGTTTTTAAAAGAACCATTGGGTCCAAAAGCACATCGGTGGAAACTTCAACTCCTAGCTCTCTTATTTTTGGCAATAGAAGAAAACTTTATTAGAGAAAATTGTTTCTTTTTAAGTTATTAAAAGCTACATTAAAAATATTTGCACGTAAACCCTAACAGACTCGCTCAAATGGTGTTTTTAAAAGAACCATTGGGCTCAAAAGCACAGCGGTGGAAACTTCAATTCCTGGCTCTCTTAATTTTGGCAATAGAAGAAAACTTTATAAGAGAAATTTGTTTCTTTTTAAGCTATTTAAAGCTGCATTTAAAAGATTTGCACGTAAACCGTAACAGACTCCATTAAATAGTGTTTTTAAAAGAACCATTGGGTCCAAAAGCACATCGGTGGAAACTTCAACTCCTAGCTCTCTTATTTTTGGCAATAGAAGAAAACTTTATTAGAGAAAATTGTTTCTTTTTAAGTTATTAAAAGCTACATTAAAAATATTTGCACGTAAACCCTAACAGACTCGCTCAAATGGTGTTTTTAAAAGAACCATTGGGCTCAAAAGCACAGCGGTGGAAACTTCAACTCCTGGCTCTCTTATTTTTGGCAATAGAAGAAAACTTTATAAGAGAAAATTGTTTCTTTTTAAGCTATTTAAAGCTGCATTTAAAAGATTTGCACGTAAACCCTAACAGACTCCATTAAATAGTGTTTTTAAAAGAACCATTGGGTCCAAAAGCACATCGGTGGAAACTTCAACTCCTAGCTCTCTTATTTTTGGCAATAGAAGAAAACTTTATTAGAGAAAAGTGTTTCTTTTTAAGTTATTAAAAGCTACATTTAAAAGATTTGCACGTAAACCCTAACAGACTCCCTCAAATGGTGTTTTTAAAAGAACCATTGGGTTCAAAAGCACAGCGGTGGAAACTTCAACTCCTGGCCCTCTTATTTTTGGCAATAGAAGAAAACTTTATTAGAGAAAATGGTTTCTTTTTAAGTTATTAAAAGCTGCATTTAAAAGATTTGCACGTTTTAAACCCTAACAGATTCCACCAAATGGGATTCTTATAAGGGCCAATCAGTAAAATAGCATCGCCGTGGAAACTTGAAATGAAAATGGCAATAGAAGAAAATTACTTGTCTTTGTGTAATTTGAGACTGCTTTTAAAACATTTCCACTTAATATTTCTTTCAGGAGGTTAACCATTGGACCATCAAACATAAATGAATAAAAAGGACGAATTAAAATTTTCCCCTCTATTCCAGATAAAAGAAAATATGTTCAAATAAATAGTTTTTATCACTTAATAATAATGTTAAAATTTTTTCCCATAGTCCCTGCAGATAATATCAAACAAATCCTTCAACAGAGGCTATCGGAATAAGGAACATCACTCCTGTGAGCAATTTAACTTTAAGTATTAGAGATCAAAGAAGATTTATCCAATAAAAATTGCTAATTATTAAATTAAAATTATAATAAAAACATTTTCCTCGCTTTTTCCCATAGTCTCTCGAGCTTTCATCAAATAGAACCTTTAGAGGCAAAATCGTTCATAAAAAGTGACTCTTAAGGAAACTTTTAAGTCCTAAAATGCGTCTTATACAAAATGTTACTTACTTTCACTCACTTTCAAATTATTAATTGGAAGTCGGTAAAACAGTTTGCTTTAAATAAGAAATGGTTTATTTGAATCTCCTTAATGTTTTAAATTCAATAAAGCGGTAAGGATTAATGGTCTGGATGGTAAGAATTAATTTGTTGTTCTAAAGACGTATTGGCTCCTTTTTCCAAAAAAGTCATGAAAAGTTTGAGCGATGTAGAAAAGCAATTTCAAAAATAATGATTTCAACCCTTGAAGTCTGAAATAAATTACATTCAAAGGAAATCCTATTCTATTATTTTTTAATGCCTGTATAGTAGGGTATTTGCATAAAATGAAACTAGAGGAAATTTTTTTTGCAATTATAATCCCCAAATACACAATATAAAATATAATTTTTTTCGGGTGTTAGTAAAAATTAAATATTATTATAGAACTCTTTTGAATATAGTCTAAAAAATTTGTTAATATAGCATCGAAAAACCTGATTTATTACACAACTGCGTTTTATACTATCGCACAAATTTAAAAAGAACATTAATATTTTGTTATAACAATGAAAAATTAAACTGGTCCACTTTGATAACATCGAAATATTTAAATTTTGTGCAGTAAGGGTTTGCCTGTATTAAAATTTGCATATTAGACATGTGTGCATATAAAACCAAACCCTCTCTAAAATAAAAATTATCCCTTTGAAACTTTGAAAGAAGATAGCAGAGTCTAAAATATTACTCTTGCCCCTCTTTTCAGATTTAATGGTTTTATCACCCTTTATTCGATTTTGTTTAATTTTAAAACTTTTTCATTGTTTAAAAACCCTCTTATTACATTATGATTCACGTACGATTTTGCATATTGCAATATTTACTTGTAACCAAATTATAAATTCCCAATCGAATTCAAATCCAAATATTTTTCATCCCTTAAAAAAATCCATTCAAGTCGTTTTAATGAAAAATTTAAAAGAAGTTTAATTATTGACATTATTGATTTAAGAGGGCGATTATTATCTATTGTTTCATTGTTATAACGATCAAAAATATTTTATTTAATTAACCAAAAGGAAATAAAATTCATAAAAAGGGCAATTAGTCCGAAATGAAAGTATTTGTTACAAAAAATTAATTGAATTGTTCAGTGGCAGATTCAGATTTTTGATCATTTCTTCCCATTTTCTCTATCTCTTTCTAAGTATTTTGTTTTTCAACTGTTTTTGTTGGAGTTGGAATTATCGTTGAAAGAATTGCAACTAATATAAACAAATGAATTATACTAAATATGATGTTTGTAAAGATATCGTATTTTTATGTAATTTAAATTATAATTTATACGTAATATAATATAAGTTAATTTGTTATCAACACTTACTTAAATTTTGTAAGTCAATATCGAGATTAAAACAAAAATTAAAATTCCTATAATTAAATTTCAAGTAATTGAAACTATTTGATGAATCAAAAAATTTTTCAAATACTATACAAGGTGTTTCAGATTCGTTTTTCTGGAAAGTTGAGCAGTAATTTGGAAATGACAAAAGAAAAATTTTTAATGAAAAATGATGGGGATATGATTTCTTTGAAGGTTTGGTAAGAAAATATAAAATTAATTGTAGTTTATTGGTATAATAACGAGACAATTGACGTGAATAAAAGTCAATAATTGAAGCGAGTTTGAAACAATTGATTTTATTTAAATTAAGTCGGGTGAAAGTTTTTTTTAAACTTTTTTAAAAAACGTAACACTGTGTGGTTAAAAAAAATTTAAATAAACATACAATAGAAGAGCTCGTTATTAAAATTTTAAAAAATTCCAAAAACATATGTTTAAAATTATTACCATATAGAAAACTATTTTACCCTCAACAACAACAATTATTAAATAAATGATAGACACTAAAAAATTTCCATATTTCTAATGATCTTTGGTATTGTTAATTTCATTGATTAATGATGAGGAATTCATATATTTAAATATTAAACCCTGTTTGCATGATTAATGGTACAATAGATCCTTCTACAATGTTAGACATTTTATTATTTTTTTTACACTTGATGAAGTTTAAAGAAAATTCCAGTTGGAATAATTAATTTCGAATATTTTAATGATTTTAAATAAATCACTTTTTGACATGAAATGGATGTTTTCCATTATAGAAACGCGAAATGAAACAATATTACATTTCGAATGAATGCACGACGAAAAATTAAATCATTCCTACTGATGGTTTAAAATAGCCGAAAGGGTTGTAAAAGAAACTGGTTAATATAATAGATTTTTTTTTCAAAAAATAACCTTCAAATTCACATGTAATGTTTTTTATATACAAGGTGAACAATGAGTACCTATACATTGAGCTAAATCTCATCAATTTGAGACCTGACAAAAAATCGGGGGGCTTATAATAAAAAGAACCCCAAAAATTTGGAGGTCAATTTTTACTTACTTAAAAGGAAGTAAAAATACTATCACCTTAATAGTTTTTGATTTAGGTTTTGAATAAAAATTATGAACAAAAGTCCTTTTCAGAAATGAATCAAATTAAATCAAAGCTCAACTCGATGCCAACACTAAAGTGACAGTAACTCAAGAACGATTCGACTTAGCCCGAAATAACAAGACATGTATTTTGTTCTAAATTTAATCAAAAATACAAATACGTTAAAATATATAGGGTGTTGTATTCAAAAATCTTGCGTAAAACGCACATTTTTAGATTTCAAAACACAACTTTGATGCCAACACTAAAGTGATAATCTGATAATAACTCGAGAACGGTTCGAGTTAGCACGAAATACCAAGAGATGTATTTTATTCTAAATGTAACCAAAAATACAAATATGTAAAAATACACAGGGTGTTGCATATAAAAATTTTGCGTAAATCGCCTTTTTAAGAATAAAATTTCATTGTGCCACAACAACACTTAAACAATAATTCACAAACGGTTCAATTTAATCTAAAAATCGATTTGTAAAAATATACAAGGTGTATACAAATATCGAATAAATCGCACGTTAAGCAATTTTCTCGTACCTACAATTCAAAATTATTTACGCGGATACGGAGAAGGTACAGTTTGTAATTTCTTCTAATCTTTTGTTCGTATTGTGATATGAAAATTCAATTAAAGCTGGTATTGCACAAACATTATAAAACAGTCATCTTGAAATAATTTAATCTTACATGAAATAGCAAAATAATCAAGACGACTTAAATTATGTTGTGGGTATCAATTTATAAGTGAATTATGTAGATAGAAAATATGAATCACGAAGATTTATTATTATTATTTTATTAATAATTCAAGTTTTAATTAATTATGTCGTATTATGATATTTTATGTTTATTGAAGGAAAAATGGTGATGAATTAATATAGGTACGGTTCTGTGTAATTTTTGTAATTATAATAATCATAAACAAAGTTGAAATTTCTAAAAAAACAATTTAAGTAGTATTTTGCAATAAAGTGCTAAAATTTCCAATTCACGTGAGCAACTAAATAATCTATTACTATTCTCTAATAACAATTATAAAATTTCCATATCTAATAATAGAGGTGTTAAATACAATAAGTAATTATAAAATTTACTTAAGGAAAAAATTTATAATATTAAAGACATATTTAGTACTGCTGATTATCAATATAAGTAATAAATATTTATGACTATGTGTACTTATTGTTTTACTCATATTTAGGTGTGACCACCATATGCAAAATTCAATGCCTACAAACTCGCATAGGTATCCCATTAAAGTTTCTACAATGACCTCTTTTTACATATTTCTTTATTGTTTCGACATAAGAATTTAGCTACCTTACAATTAATTTTATATCGATACACATCGATTTTATACATAAAATTAAAAATTAACGTATGAACTTTGATAATTACGTCAAACTCAGCTAATTGTATAATTTTTAATTTCGTAGAAGTTGATTCTTTTTCGAAAATAAATAACAAAAACAATTGTATAATAAAAATATTGATACAAATTTTTGCAAAAACGTATATTCCCAGAATAAATTATTTCAAACAAATACCTTCTTATAAAAATAAAAAATTGCTAATTTTTACTTGTTTATGTAAAAACCACGCCAAAAACTGGTTGGTGATGAAAAATAAGTTAATTTAATTCTACAAGTTTTAGACAAAAACAAATAGTGAAGTAAATGCCCCAGAGAAATATAAAGAAAAGTCACGTTAATACACTTTGAGTACAACCTCGTATTTTTGTTAATTAATTTTTAAAGCTACTGTATCAAAATTACTGATTAAATTTTTATCAAAAATCATTTATTCAAATCGAGTTGGAAACTGAAATCCAATTAACTTGTGGGATTTTTACTAAAATGTGGTTGATCTCAATTTTTTTAAATGTAACACCCTGTACATTTTTACATATTCAAATTGTTTGTTTAATTTAGATCAAATATGATGTAAAGCTCAACAGAGTAAGTCGAACTGTTCTTTAGATATTGACACATTAATATTGAAATAGGTATAAAATCGACCACTTTTCCTAAAATAAGAGAATTTAACACCCTGTATATTTTTACATATTTAGATTCCTTATTCAATTTAGACTAAAAATGATGTAAAGCTCCATTAGTTACGTTGAACCGTTCTTGAGATATCGTCACTTTAATAATGAAATATGCATAACTTTGCCTACTTTACCTAAAATGTCGCTTTTCTCATTTTTTTAAACAGAACACCCTGTATATTTTTATATATTCAAATTACTTGTTTAATTTAGATCAAAAATGATGTAAAGCTCAATAAGTAACTCGCACCGTTCTTTAGATATTGATACATTAATATTGAAATTAGTATAAGTTCGACTACTTTTCCTAAAATGCGAGTTTTCTCAACTTTTTTAAATACAACACCCGGTATATTTTTACATATTTAGATTCCTTATTCAATTTAGACTAAAAATGAAGTAAAGCTCCATTAGTTACGTTGAACCGTTCTTGAGATATCGTCACTATAATAATGAAATATGTATAATATTGCCTACTTTACCTAAAATGTGACATTTCTCGTTTTTTTTAAACAGAACACCCTGTATATTTTTATATATTCAAATTGCTTGTTTAATTTAGATCAAAAATGATGTAAAGCTCAATAATTAACTCGCACCGTTCTTTAGATATTGAAACATTAATATTGAAATAGGTATAAGTTCGACTACTTTTCCTAAAATGAGAGTTTTCTCATCTTTCTTAAATACAACACCCTGTATATTTTTACATATTTAGATTCCTTATTCAATTTAGACTAAAAATGATGTAAAGCTCCATTAGTTACGTTGAACCGTTCTTGAGATATCGTCACTTTAATAATGAAATATGCATAACTTTGCCTACTTTACCTAAAATGTCGCTTTTCTCATTTTTTTAAACAGAACACCCTGTATATTTTTATATATTCAAATTACTTGTTTAATTTAGATCAAAAATGATGTAAAGCTCAATAAGTAACTCGCACCGTTCTTTAGATATTGATACATTAATATTGAAATTAGTATAAGTTCGACTACTTTTCCTAAAATGCGAGTTTTCTCAACTTTTTTAAATACAACACCCGGTATATTTTTACATATTTAGATTCCTTATTCAATTTAGACTAAAAATGAAGTAAAGCTCCATTAGTTACGTTGAACCGTTCTTGAGATATCGTCACTATAATAATGAAATATGTATAATATTGCCTACTTTACCTAAAATGTGACATTTCTCGTTTTTTTTAAACAGAACACCCTGTATATTTTTATATATTCAAATTGCTTGTTTAATTTAGATCAAAAATGATGTAAAGCTCAATAATTAACTCGCACCGTTCTTTAGATATTGAAACATTAATATTGAAATAGGTATAAGTTCGACTACTTTTCCTAAAATGAGAGTTTTCTCATCTTTCTTAAATACAACACCCTGTATATTTTTACATATTTAGATTCCTTATTCAATTTAGACTAAAAATGATGTAAAGCTCCATTAGTTACGTTGAACCGTTCTTGAGATATCGTCACTTTAATAATGAAATATGCATAACTTTGCCTACTTTACCTAAAATGTCGCTTTTCTCATTTTTTTAAACAGAACACCCTGTATATTTTTATATATTCAAATTACTTGTTTAATTTAGATCAAAAATGATGTAAAGCTCAATAAGTAACTCGCACCGTTCTTTAGATATTGACACATTAATATTGAAATTAGTATAAGTTCGACTACTTTTCCTAAAATGAGAGTTTTCTCAACTTTTTTAAAAACAACACCCGGTATATTTTTACATATTTAGATTCCTTATTCAATTTAGACTAAAAATGATGTAAAGCTCTATTAGTTACGTTGAACCGTTCTTGAGATACCGTTACTATAATAATGAAATATGTATAATATTGCCTACTTTACCTAAAATGTGGCTTTTCTCGTTTTTTTTAAACAGAACACCCTGTATATTTTTATATATTCAAATTGCTTGTTTAATTTAGATCAAAAATGATGTAAAGCTCAATAAGTAACTCGCACCGTTCTTTAGATATTGACACATTAATATTGAAATAAGTATTGAAGTTCGACCACTTTTCCTAAAATGAGTTTTCTCAACTTTTTCAAATACAACACCCTGTGTATTTTGACATATCTAGATTCCTTATTCAATTTAGACTAAAAATGATGTAAAGCTCCATCGAGTTACGTTGAGCCGTTGTTGAGGTATCGTCACTTTAATAATGAAATAGATATAACTTGGTCTGCTTTTACTAACATGATTTTTTTTTCAATTTATTTAAATACAACACCCTGTATGGTTTTACATATTTAGATTCCTTATTCAATTTAGACAAAACTTCTTGTAAAGCGTTACCGATCTACGTTAAACCGTTTTTGAGATATTGTCACTTTAACAATTAAATATGTAATTTCCTCGCTCAGAAGTTTTTCTAAAATATGACTAATTTTTTAAATTACAACGCCCTGTATATTTTTGTTCTAAATTAAATTTTTTAATAAATGCAATCATAATGATACCTGTTTTTAAAACTAAACCCTTTAAGCAAAAACCCAGCCCATTGCACTAACGGATCCACAATAGTATCTACGCCCATGAATTAGAATAAGGATTATTATGCAAAAAAGTTCTAAAATTAGGAACACGTTTAAGCAAATTATATAGGAAACGAAACTTTTGTTATTTTTATTGAAAACAAAAATTTGCATTAACTAATATTTATTTAATTTTTCTTTTGATCTTTGCAAACTTTTGTATAGAAAGAATTTTGGTCGATTTTAAAGGTGACCCCAATACGTCTAAATTATAACTTGTTATTATTACTAAATTTTTGATAACTTTTCTAAATGAGTTTGGAAAAAAAATTTCTTTAACATAAAACGCCCCAAATAAAAGAAAGAAAAAAAAAGTTAAATAATTGCCTGTTATTAAAGTTAATCAAACAAATTGTTACAATACTAAATTATTAAAATTTTCCGCATTTTTATTCAAATTTCGATAAAAAGTAATTAATTAAACTAATTTTGTAAATGAAATTAATTTATGCAAAAATACATTTTTCCTTCATTTTTATTATTTAAAACGTGAGCAATTTTTTATAAAAAACGATAGGAAAAAAATTACACAAACCAGTTCAA
This sequence comes from Malthinus seriepunctatus, assembly GCA_963924605.1. Lineage (NCBI taxonomy): Eukaryota > Metazoa > Arthropoda > Insecta > Coleoptera > Cantharidae > Malthinus > Malthinus seriepunctatus. Next base: position 18,219,355 of record OZ004603.1, read on the forward strand.
ATGCCTTTCGCACGAAACATTTTGACGTTAAAAAATAAGTAACTATTTAAATAATCTTAACTTCTTTTTTCTTATAATTTATTAATGATTGATGCCGGAAACATGTTAAAAGTTTGTGTAGAGCACTTAAAAAATTAATGAATACATTCACTTAATCCAAATAAAATGAACTAGAAGTATTAACCTTAGGCTATTTAATACAATAAATGGATATTTTTTAGATTTTATGTTAAGATTTTTTTTAATCGATTAAAATTTAGAAAATTTTAATACGCGGTTTAATTAAATAGAAAGAGATAGCGAGATGCGATTTATATAAAAGGATGCAAAAAATTGATAGAAATGAACCAAATGTACGTGTCAGAAAAATCAACAACTCTGAGATAGGTAGCTGAAGAGGTACATACTGGGTGGCGCGGAAACTACTGCGCATTTGCGGGTGACAACTTTCAACTAACATCTCCATTTTACGTTTGATCCTATTTCATTTTGTAAATTGATACAATAATGAACTTTTTTAAATATTAAATTAATCATGGCCCCCTTGAGTATTAGATAAAATATTTTTTTCAGGTATATTCGACTGTTGTAAAAAAAGTTAAGTTAGTTTTGCAAACATGCGATTTTATGCGTATGAAAATTAAAATTGATTGGTAAATAATATGTAAATATATTTTGCCACTCACTCTATTACCTAACCTACAAATTTTTTATTGCGTTTTCTATAAAAATTGTATATTTTGTGCTTTAATAAACCTAATATAAAATAATTATGTTATAAATTTTAATAGGCTTTAGTTACAGTAAAAAAAAATTTATTGTAGCATTTAATGTGCTTAATTAGTATAAATTGCAATTTGATGTTTAAAAATGGTAAGAAATGTGAAATAAAGGTAATAACTATTTAAACCAGTTTTTTTATATTCATTAAAAATGATAAGCAGAACTAAACATTTAATGATTAATAAGATATGGCTTTTATAAATTTGAAATTTTTTGTTTCTATAAAAATACTAATTGTGTAATTTAAATTAGTTTCTTAGTAATTTTTTTTCTAAAATGTTTTAACATAATTATATTCGTTTGTATTTACAATAAATCATTGTTACGTTTTCAAACTAACTCCGGTACTGCATAAATGAAAATGGATGTGCGAATAATAAAATTAAATATGTTAGTTAACTTTCTATTCATTGCTTTATTGTCGTATGTACATTAATATTTAGTAGGTTATTAACCGAGCTAAGTGTTCAAAAATTAATGAAGTTCCTCTTACCATAAAATAAAAATTTATTCAGACCCCTTTTTTTTGCTAATTTTTAGCACAAAAAATTCTTTAAGAAATAATTTTAAGTTGAATTCTTTGTTAAATGAAGGGGGCAAGGGGGTTTACAATTTAAATTTTTTTTTATTGAAACGTCAAGATTTTGCTACACCGGGGTGCCGACAAAAAAATTATATAAAAATTTGTTAATACAGGTCAGACTTGCACTTTTTTTTATGGAACACCCTGTATATTATTGCATATTTAGATTCTCTATTCAAAGACCTTTAAAACGAGGTGTTAGTCGATAGGTCTGAAACGTTTTTTAACCACAGCATTGCCCATTTTATTGTTATAGCTCTCTCTACTGAGTGTTCAATAGTTTCAGCGCTTTAAATATTTGGTCGTTTTAAGTATCGACGTCAATTTTTGTGTATCTAAAATTGATGTAATCTTGTATACTTTTCCAAAATTTCAAAATTTCTGGAGTCGCCAGTTTCGCTAGAACCTAACCTAACTTTGTAATTTCTATGAAACACCCTGTAAATTTTTATATTTTTGAAACTTATGGTTAATTTGGAATGCGATTGTGTCTAAATTTTATGAATCTGTTCATAATTAAATAAAAAAAATTTTTTCCTTTATAATCCTAGGGGGGCATGATAATATGGACATAACCATACTAAACACGCTGTACTGTTTTTTGTATTTAAAAAAATTTAATAAATTTAATTTAAGTTCCTAAATTCGAGTGTTAATTTAAAAAATGTCAACAACTAAATTAAACCCATGCCCCCTTATCATTTTAATAGATTCTAACTAAATTTAAGTTGTGGTAAATTTAACTTTTTTTTTGGGGAGTCGAAAAAAAAAGATAATTAATTTTGTGATAAAAAGATAAATGTTTAAAATGTGTTAGAATATGAGACATGCTATGATACGAGATGTATAAGAATGTAGTAAACTCGTTTTAACAGCATTTTAATGTCTTCAATTACCATTACTCTTATTCATGCAAATAAAAATCCATTTTTTTTGTAAAAATAATAATTGAATTTCTACTAGTTCATAATAATAAATTTTATACTCGATCAACATTTTGCCTCGCGCAACAATTTTCTAAATGAGAAATTATTGTCAATACTTCAATTAAATTAAAATAAATAATAATAATAAAAATTTTAAAAATATAATAAAATAACTAGTTATTAAGTTATTTTCATTATCGGCCACATATTTAATACCAAGATTATTAACATCCGTGAGTGGGAGAAAGATAAACGATATCTGTTTCCTATTTTCAGGCTTAAATTAATAGAAACATTTTTATAGGTTATGTTAATTACTATAATCGTAAGCTTATGTGTTTTAAAATTAATTAATTGCCAATAAATACTTTTCAAATGTGTTTAGAAATTACTTCTGATGTGTTTTTTTAAAACAACTTAATTTATTTTATAATTAAAAAAAAAATACATAGAATAAAATATTAAAAAAAAATACTTTTTTTAAATAGGGGTTTCTCAAGGGGGTTTTAAGCAAAAAAATTTTATTCTTGAACCCCTTTGTAAATACGTGAACTTTACCCACTAGATGCCCCCCTTAAATATAGCTTAGTGGGGTAAAGATTTTTTTAGGGTGCACAAACTAACCAAGAACGTTACGAGAGGGCACTACACGTATAATTTTATAAGAAAAAATAAAAAATGCATACCTCAAAAACTAAGCTCGTATCAAAAGCGACTGGATTAAGCTTTATAACATTTCCGTTTATATTTAACTTATAAAATTAATTTTAAAATAAACAAAAAATTTTTTTTCAAGTAGCGGTAGTTTTGTTTTCCTTAAAATTAAGATAAGGAAAAAATTAAAAAATTAATCTTAATAAAATTAAATTATTTAATTAGCAAACAACACGAGTCGGCACAATCAAATTTAAAAAAATTAAATATTTATTAAAATCGTGTGATGGTATTTGTTTATTTTAATATTTAAAAAAAATTGTGTTTAGTTTACATTTGCGATTGCATTACCAGAAATGTAAAGACAGTCAGCGTTATTTTTTTTTAAACTATTTATTTGTACATGAAAACCTTGTGAAATTACATAAATGCATTTTTTTATGTTTGGTAACTTTAGAAAAAAATGATAACTTATCAAAAAAAATTGGAATTCTTTAAATAGTTGATTTATAAAAAAATTGTAGAAATTGTGGGAAAAATGCTTTTCGAAAGGGGGCATGGGACTAAATGTTGAATATTTGCAAATTTTAAGACAAATTCGGGTAAATTATTAATTAGAGAGATGGTGTCCAATTTGCCATAGTTGCCAAATTAGTGTATCAAATTAAATTGAAAATTAAAAAATTTATATCAAGGCTCATTACTTATGGTGTCTCTACCGACTCTAGCTCCTTAAGGAGTGATCTAACAATAATTTTACCTCTAATAAAAATTACAGAGCACGAAATTATCTATCAGATCCGTTAAAATGAGTAGTCTTAGTTTCCATATTTACTGTATCAAATCGTAAATAAATTGTTTTTACCTACATTAGAGTGTTTTCTTAACTTATGGTGGGTCTCTCCCGACTCGGAACCGATCTGACAGTAATTTTACTTAAAATAAAAATTATAGAGCACAAAATCAAGTCCGCAAAAAATATTTATTATAGTTGTGATAATTAATGTATCAAAATAAATCGAAAATCAAAAAAATTGTATCAAGACTGTTTTCATAACTTATATTGGCTCTCCCAACTCCCAACACCTTAACGAGTGGTCTGACGGTAATTTTACATCTAATAAAAATTATAGAGCATACAATTATCTATCAGGTCTGTTAAAAATATTTGTCCAAGTTGCAATATATAATGTATCATAATAAATCAAAACTAAAAAAATTGTATCGAGCCTGTTTTAATAACTTTTGGTGTCTCTCCCGCCTCTAGCTTTATAAAGAGTGCTCTGACGGAAGTTTTACCACTAATAAAAATTATAGGGCACAGAATTATCTATCAGATCCGTTAAAAATAGTTGTCCTACTTGCCATAATTAATGTAACAAAATAAATCGAAAATCAAAAAATTTGTACCAAGACTGTTTCAATAATTTATAGCGTCTCTCCCGCTTCTAGAACCTTAAAGAGTGTTCTGACGGAAGTTTTACCTCTAATAAAAATTATAGAGCACAAAATTATCTATCAGATCCGTTAAAAATAGTTGTCCTAGTGGCCATAATTAATGTATCAAAAGAATTGAAAATTTAAAAAAATGTAAGAAGACTAATGCTATACTCTCAACGTATGCATGATGTGTCTCCCGCCTCTATAGCTCTTGAAGGAGTAATCTGACAGTAATTTTACCTTTAATAAAAATTGTGAAGCACAAAATTATCTATCAGGTTTGTTAAAAATATTGGTCTTAGTTGTGATAATTAATATCAAAATAAATCAAAAACTAAAAAATTTGTAAGAAGACTTTATTCTCAAATTAAGCGTGATGTCTCTCCCGCTTCTAGAACCTTAAAGAGTGCTCTGAAGGAAGTTTTACCTCTAATAAAATTATAGAGCACAAAATTATCTATCAGATCCGTTAAAAATAGTTGTCCTAGTGGCCATAATTAATGTACCAAATGAATCGAAAATCAAAATATTTGTAAGAAGACTATGCTATATACTTTTAACTTATATGTCTCTCCCGCCTCTAGAACCTCAGGGAGTGCTCTGACGGAACTTTTACCTCTAATATAAATTATAGAGCACAAAATTATCTATCAGATCCGTTAAACATAGTTGTCATAAGTGCCATAATGAACGTACCAAATGAATCGAAAATCAAAATATTTGTAAGAAGACTATGCTATACTCTCAACTTAAGGATGATGCGGGATGATGTCTGTCTCGCCTTTAGAACCTCAGGGAGTGCTCTGACGGAAGTTTTACCTCTAATAAAAATTATAGAGTACAAAATTATCTATCAGGTCCGTTAAAAATATTTGGCCTGTCTGTTTTTTGGGCTTTAAGCAGGGGTACAAAAATTGAAAAATATTCCTCAAAGCTGATAATTGCCATTAGTAAAGGACTTTTGCATTTTTCTATATCTAATATAGTGGTTTGGGTTTGGGGATTGAGACATAAGCGGACATAAGGCTGTTATTTGGATTTAATACTGACTAAAAAGGCCTTGGGTAATCTCATCTGAAATTTTAATTGCTCTTGAATTTTCGCAGGAGTCCTGCAAATAAATTTTAATTTAAAATAAAACAACGTCTGTAAAGTATATTATAGTGTGCTATGGATATCTTAAAATTTATCAAATTAAGCAAATTCCACCGAAAATGCAAGAACAAAGAGACATTTAAGAAAATGTACAAATCGTAATTTAAAACCCATACAATTAAGTGGAGTTCGTTAAATTCGATAAAAATCTGTATAGAAGAGAAGCAAAAAAAGGCGAGTTTTAAAATATATAACTGCATAAAAACATAAAAAAGACATAAATAGTCACAAGAATTTGGATTAAAATGCATTTATTTTATCACTAAACTTTGTTCATCTTTTGCTAAATTTAAAATTTTCATTCGAGTAAGACGAAGATAAAAACTCGTTCAGGCACGTAAGACCTAAATGAATCGTGACACTCCTACATTTAAGCCGAATTCAATGCAGTTTTTGGTTATATTTTTTTTACATCTTGTTAAACATGTTTTAAAACTAAATGAATTTTTGGGATAAAATGAAAAGAAAAAATTATCAAAAAAATATTCTAAATTACTTTTATTTGACGTTGTAAAACACTAAATTAATTTTTTATTAAAAAAATAGTCGAAAAGGCCCTTAATTAGTTGGACTTGTTTATTATTTTAACTTTTTGGCCCCCTTAAAATTAAAATTTTTTACTTTTATGAATATGACGCGATAAAAAAATTATTTTATGGTTGATATGCTCATAAAAAGTCGTATTCTTTTCAGATATAAAAATTGATTACATAAAAACACCTTAATTAAAAACAAAAATGGACACTTTTAGTTGGCAGTAGGCTTTGAAAACAAATTTTATTAGGCGAGTGATAAAATTTGAGGTTATAAAATTAAAAATGCTCGAAATCAATTTTTTTAAGTTTTTGAATAAAAAATTTGTAAAGCGTCCTTAGGAAAAATAAAATAAACAATTTTTTTTTGTTTTAAAATTAATAAAAGTTTAAAACACTTGAATTTGACTTTAAAGTACCCATCAGCGGGTTTAAAAATTTAATTGAAAAGCAAACAAATTTTTGGTATTTCTTAAAATTTTAGTCATCAGTTCACATTTTTTGAGAATAAACATCAAGGTTAAATTACACGATATTTTTAATAATTTTATAATCATTAAAAATAGGTAATTAAATGATCAAATTTCTAAGCAATTAATTTTCCATTTAAAACAAAAATTGTGGGAAAAGCCAAATTAATTTATACTTTTAAGCGAAGGTTTTTGTAGGTTCAATTATTATTTAATTGTGGTTTTAATTTTGTAATTTTGAAATTAAAAAAAATTTGAGAAGTAGTCTCGAAGCGTTTTCTTTAATTGAGCGTCCGTCCGATGGAGGAAAATAGTGCGACTAGCGTCAAATAAAGCGCTCGAGATTTGAATTTTCAAAGCGTGGGTTTGCCCGTTTACGGGCGCTTTTGAACAATTTTCACAACTTTTAAGTTATAACGACTAGTTTTTAATTTTTTAAGGTTTGTAAATAAGTTGTTCGGACGTAAAAGCACGGCGGTGGGACTTTTTGTAATTAAAACGTTTTAAAAAGTAAAATCGTACCTTATTTTAAATAAATTAGTATTTTAATGTGCCCTTTTGTAACATAACAGAATTCTCTTGATATATTTGTGAAAATTCCACACGCACACGCGCACAACTAGATCACTTTTGTTTAAAAATTCAAAATTTACATACAAAAATGTCGTCAAAAACACCAATTTTAAATCGGACGTAAAACACTGATTTTTTTAAAGCTCAGTTTATCGCAATTTTCACATGTAATTTAATTACAAAAAACAAATAAATTAAATTAAAATTATTGTCATTATCACAATAAGTCACAAAACACTTAAAAAAATTGTTGTAAACAAAATTTGAATTTGTTTGGGAGGGTTTGTAGAAGTTGTAAAAGAGCATTCACTGTTAGCGAACAAATTAAATTTAAAAATGCAATTTAAATGTCTTGGCACAAGCGAAAAATTGCAAATTAAAAATAAAATTTTTTTAAATATCCTAAACTTAAATGCTTAAAACTTATACAACAGCGGCTGCCAACCGACTGAATAGTATTTTGATTTTAAAATGCCGCGTTGCCCCCTCTATTCTTCCCCACTCTCAAAGTCTAAAAATTCAGTTATATTCTGAAATTATATTGGTGCATTTTGTGAATAGGTACATTCGGAATAAAATTTTTACAAACGTGGAAAAAATTTACAAGTTTGCAAGTTTTGTATACGTCAACTTTGCGATTGATTTAAGTTCGCACTTGGAGTGGGTTTAAGGGTGGTTACCTTTTCAACTACCGGACTCACTTATATCATAGAGGGTGAGTTTTCACAGTATTTAAAGATTAGGGAGTTGTTGAAAACTACAAGACAACTTTTGGCTTTGTCATAAAATAATTTAAACTTTACATACAAAAGGGTGGTGATCTATTTAAACAAACCACTTTGTTAACAAGGGTGGACATAATCTCCAAAGCATATTATTTTTAATTACGATTTTTATTTAATTTATTCTCAACGATGACAAATGAAAATACGTAATATTACCTTTTAAAATCAAATACTTGAAAAATACCAATAAAAGTTTCATATAAAAAGAAAACTTTGGAATTTAATAAATAATTAATTAAGTATAATTATAAATCACTTTTTTTATTTTTAGAAAAATAATGTTGGTCTTCTTATTATTTTATTTAAATACGAATCACAAGGTGTCTGACATATTATTTCCAAATATTTTTTTTTTGGTTAACCATAAGGATAAGATCCATTATTCTGCTTGTCTATTTAGAATTTAAATTGTATACGTGAAGTAAATATTGTATTAAAATGGCAACAACACCAACATAAATCTTTATTTGTTAAAATTACGTCACTATAAATTCAATTAAGGTGATATATTATTATTAGTAATCAATTTGTTGTTTTTTGTTGCAAAAAAATTGAAAATTTGGTTAACAAATTGTTCATTTCTGGTATGGTTTTTGTGTAATTTTTGTTTTTTGTATTTTTGTTTAAAATTCAGAAAAATCAACACAAGAACGAATCTTGTAGAAAAAGGTCAGTTCGGCTGTGGAGCTCCAACGTGGAAGACAAAAAGACATCCCTTAACTTTTTTGTTTAAGAAAAATGCAAGCAAGCGAAGAAAAATAAATGAAATAAAAAATAATTTTTTAAGCTTTTCGCCACAATAAGTCGACAGTTTGGCACACAAACAGACAAACTAGCGTTCTTCCAATCGAAACAGGTCGGTGGACTAGATCGAAAAGGCAACAGGTAAGTCAAAATGTGAACAGGGAAGCGGACAAGTGCTCATCCCCAGACAAACAGACGACAGACAAATTCACATTCTTAAAAGTGGACAGGCCAGACCAACACAGAGAGACAGATCGTCAGACGGACAGACCAGACCGACATATGCAAGCATTTATCAACAGCCTAGCCTAGAGAGAAGAAATTTCAAACGCACACATCAGGTTGATAACCAAACGAATATATCAACAAACAGATAACTGACATACCGGCCCGCAGACATGCAGGTTGGAATATGTATACAGAGCGACAGACCACACCGATCCGACCAGTAAAACGAATACTGTAGGCATACAGAACTGTTTCGACTTCACCATCCTATACCGAAATTACCTACCAAGGAGGTTAGCCTGGACGAACCTGATGTGGAACTAAGGGCTATTTGACATGGACTAAATATCATACTAACTGTTAGTAACTGACTCAACTCGAGGAGCAAAAGCACGGGAATCTAAGCTTTAACATCGTGCACGGTCGTGCTTCAAACTTTCTACGCACGATGTTAAAGCTCAGATTCCCGTGCTTTTGCTCCTTGAGTTGAGTCAGTTACTAACAGTTAGTATGATATTTAGTCCATGTCAAATAGCCCTAACTGTCAAAAGAAGTGTTAGTGATCGGACGAATAATTAACTAAATAATATTCGACTAAGAAAGAAAGTATACGCCCCACAGTCCGACCAGCCCAACTTCCTTCCTTTAGTTCTAGATCTACGCTATATTAGGGGATAACTTCTGTTCTTGAAGCTCTAGCTCTTAAACTAATTCATCTCTAAAACATTCTCAGTAATAGGAACTTCGTACCTCTACCGCCTTATTACTAAAAGAGGTAGCGGTTAGTTGTCCCCAGTGGGGATGACTTGAGGTCAGCAAAACCATCATGGGAAGAGACCAGAATGATCGACATTCGACACACAGACAAAAATACCTAACTATATAGGTAGATTCAGAGTCGGACTGGCCTCATTTGGCCCCGTCGGTAACAACTGTAATTTGGTCCCATATCTGGCTCCGTTTGGCCCCGAAAAGCATTTTTTGGCCCCATTTGGCCCCGTCGGCAATTGCCGACCTATCCAGTCCGACCCTGGGTAGATTGGCTAAACGACAACTAACCAAAGAGGGGCACCACGCCGGAGCTATATTCAAACCAATAGTCTCACCGACAGAAAGCTCTAAAGACAAACGGAGATAGGTACATAGAAAAATAGATCAATATATGAAGACTGAACGAACAGACCGACAGACGAAGATACTGACAGAAGCACCTACGAACAGACTAACAGAAGGAGCAGACGAGCAAACGGATAAACTGTTAGAGTTACATAGTTAGACACATAATGTGGACACACGCGGACAGATAAACAGAGCATTTTAGAGTAGATATACGAAGGTGTTAAGCCCAGCGATCAATTGCTATATAAAATGCTAAAAATGCAGTTCAAATATGTAGAAAATCGACCCTCCAAAGAGAAAGAGATGATACGGTGAGGATGAGAGGAAGAGGCCCACTCCGGCCCATGCAGAAAAAAAAGTGAGTGTTCCATATTAAAAGTAATAAAAAATTACTTTGGAACACTCTGTATATTTTAGCAAATTTAATATCTAAATTTTACCAGGCATCCAAATGTGTAAAAATATAGAGGGTGTTCCATTACAGTTATTTCAAAATCAGAAAATTGAAGTTGCTTTATGAACACCCTGTACAATTTAATTAAACTTTTTTAACTTAAAAGCATAGAAGATAGTCATAACTACCTAGGAAAAAACTTAAAAAAAACTCCTTGAACATCGGCTTTAGTACGATTTTATAAAGTAAAGTGTGTTGCGGGCATTTTTTAGAGAAAAAAATTAAGATTTGGCAACACCGCAAAGAAATAAAAAATTAAGGTCATTCAAGGTCATTTGCAGATCAAGGTCATTTCAAGGTCAAAGTCGTTTCAAAGTCAAGGGGCGGGGCTTACCCCCACTCCTGGGCGAGGGGCGGGGCCTATCCCCCACTCTGTCTGGCCCAACTGACCCCATACCTACTAATATGGATATGTAGGCGACTCTAATGACAAGTCAAAATATAGAAAAATATACAGGGTATACCATTTAAAAAAAATTAAAATATTCTTGCCGAGCAGTAATACAACACCATATGGAGATGAAAATAATTTGAGGTTAAGCTCTTTAATAAGGTGTTGAATAACTTTTGTTTTTAAAGGTAGGGGGAAAGCGCTATGAAAAGGCCGCGTTATGAAAAGGACAGTATCGGTATCTTGAAAACCAAAAGGCATTTAAGTTTGAAATTTTAGTATATATGTAACTTAATATACTTATAAACAAACTATGACGTGGACATAGTCCTCTCGTTTAATACACCGGAAGTAGAGTGTTTTGTTTTTTATTCATATACAAAGTAAATATTTTTGCAAGTTTTGGAAGCTTCAAGATAGGGACGTATTTACTTATTTTACTTACTTTTATGGCAAAACGTATATAGGTATCTACTTATATGGACAACTACTAAAAACAAATTTGGTTTTTGCATTTTAGTTTTGAACAAATATTCTTAAAAAATGTCTCGGTGTTATGAAACGGACAGTTTGTTCATGGCGCATTGAAACGGACGTTAGTTTTAAAGCGTGTAAAAGATAGAAATTTTTATTACATTGGAAATAGATGTTTCAAAAACAAAAAATATTTCTATTGCTTTCAGATGTGTTCTGCACACGTAAATTAAGGCCCCAAAGGAAATTCAAGCTTTTTTGCAAAAAATTTTTTTTAAATATTTTAGATTGTTTATTTTGTTATTATTAATTATTATAGCTCATTTTTTAAAATTTTTCTTTTTGAACAAGTTTGTAAATGAATCTACAAATCAATGATATTAAGTTTCTTCAACTTTTTTGTGCGAATGTTGCAAAACTAAAGAATGTCCGTTTCATAACCCCATGTGTCCGTTTCAATGCGCAGGGTGCCATGAAACGGACATTTCCCGATTTTACTTTAAAAGCTTACAACTTTTCAGTTTTGATGAAAAACTTAGTTTTTCTGCTTGGTATGTTATTATGAATAATTGTTTTGTTACGTTACCAAGTATTTATTAGAACTTATGTTTTGTTCAGAAAATAGAGCTATTTGAAAAAAAGTGTCCTTTTCATTGCGTCTTTCCCCTATGCCTTATTTCAAACGGCTAGGGAGCTATCGAAGACGGTCACTGAATCACCCTGTACGAGTATATCCAATATTTTGATTTTTTTATTATTTCATATTAATTTATAAATTGACTGACAATGCATCTGCCCTAATTATAGGTTAACCTGGATCACGGATCAACAGCTTTCTCATTTCAAAAAGAGACATAAGTGACCAATTAAAATTAATTTTGAGTAAATTGATTGAATTTGTTTTAAAATTGTAAAAAAAAAATTTATTTGCCCATTTTTAAAGAGAGGAGGCAGGATATTACAGATTTTTCAATAAAAATTTCCTTTGATTTTTAAAAAAAAATTTTTTTTTAGATTTCCACAGAAATTTTCTTTTGAAAATATTGATGTCTGCGTAAGATAAGTATTGCTATCACTACCACCTCGAAAATATACTGTTTTGTTATTAATTTACACCCCCAGAAGACAGGACAGGACTGGCCCGGCGGACTACCTGGAATTTCCCGGTAGTCAGTGATGTGACAATGAAAATGATATACTGAAAAATCAAAAATATATACCTAGACTATCGCATTTCTTGGTACTAATTTTTTTCGCAGTCCAACCCTGTCAGAAGACCATTAGACAGTAGACATCACGACATCAGGACATCAGAAAGGAAAAACAATTTCTAACCGAAAACGATGAATTTCGATACAAAAAGTTATAGATTTGGAAGTCTCAAGAAAGTTTTTTTTTCAATTATCAAAATATCGTTACAAAAAACGGGGCACCTACGTCGGGTACGAGCGTCTTTTGTCTTGAACTCAAAATCATTAAAATCAAACATGAATTCTAACCACACTTTTAAAACTTGTTATTTCGTTGAGATTTAAAAATAAAAACAATTGAAATTATTTTCAATTGTTTTTCAACTTTTAATTATTAATTAAAAGAATAAATAATTTATTCGAAAAGGGTCAAATATGTAAGTATAATAATTGTACTAAATTAAATTAAAAATTTAATTAACATTCAAGAATTGTATTAAAATAGCAGGAAACGATAATACACAATAAAAATATAAAATAAAAAAAAACTAATAAGAGTAGTAACAATTTAGGTGTTTAGGTAATATATCCACGTTCCTGTATTACTATTATTATTGTTATTATAGTTATAGAAGTTGAGGTGAAACAATTTTTCGAAATAGAAATTAAATACGTGTTTTATAAATAATGATAACACAAATAAGGTAACAAAAAAATATAAAATTGGAATTATTATAAATTAAAATTCTAAAGGCTAATATTTTAGTAAAAGGAAGTTAGTTTGCGCGTTTTGAATTTTTATATCGCATATTTTTGAAATTACACCATTCAACTTGTTGAATAAATTATTAGAAATAACAGTAAGTATAAATATGTGAAAATTCATTGTTTTTAAATTTCACACTACTACGCTATGTTGTTTGAGTATTTAATTTTTTTTTTTCTATTTCGGTACTTAAAAGTGCTCCTTTACAGTACTGTTATGGTACCAAAACAGTATCGTAAGGAGCTCTCTTAGCATGTTAGCATATTATATCTGGGGGATTTTTTCTTTGCTAAGTTAGTGTCAAATTGAACTGACGTTTAACAAATGTCAAATATATTCTTTTTAATAGATAGTTATTTCTGATCTCAAGCAGTTGCGAATCTCAGCGTCGCCTCGATTCGCAAGTCCTCCGCCTTCGTCCGTAAAACATCACTTTATGTTCTTATATCATAATATACTATTTTGGCTTGTTAATCGCTTCAATTCATTATTAGTACATTCGAAAAGATTAAATAATTCATTTTTTTTGTATTATCAACCGTTCTCGAAATATAGCGCGGAGAGTGAGAGGCTCGCAAGCTTATAGTATAGGATATAAAATAAAGTTAGTGCGTTAGCGCGCCTCTCACTCTCCGCGTTATATTTTGAAAACGATTGATCGCACAAAAAAATGAATTAGATCAAATTTGTAGAGAATTTTATGATCTACAAGTGTTATAATGATCTCTAATGAAGTAAGATGCATAAGAAATGAGATATTTGCAAAAAAACAATTTTTAAGATCTTTGGTTGCTAATATAGTTTTTATTTTTTACATCTATTAATTTCAGTATTCCAGATGACAAAATAACCATACAGGGTCTTCGTAAATAACCTCAATCCACATGGCCAATTTGCTAGACATTCATCATGTTTCATTAAGTTTAGTTGGTGGTTGCCTAGCAAAATGGTCACGTGGATTGAGGTTATTTCCGAAGGCACTGTATTTTTTAAATTATAAAAAAATAAATATCTAATAGAAATGTGTGCTTATACTCCCACTTATAAGGAAAAATCAAGACAACCAATGATAATGTACACGCGATGGAAGTCCAAAATGGCATTTCCGTCGCATTTTTTCCTATAGGCAACGGCTGTAAAGCTCGTTCCTGATGTTTTATGTTCTAAGGACCCTCGCTCCCATACACTCTCGTATAAAACCAGCGACGGCGCCAGATGAGGGCCTGGGTAAGTAAGTGCGCACCCTGTTAATTGGAGTACCCACCCAAAAATTTTAGAGAGCTGTTTGGGTAAAAATTAGAAATGGGTACGATATAAAAAAACCTTATAAGTTTGTGTGAGTTTTTAAAAAAAAATGATAATATCGTCTAGCATTTCCTTCCTTTCTATGACCCATTATCGGACGTTTGAAAACTACCATAACTTAACAAAGCAAGGGTTGATAATTTTTTACCAGTCACTGGTAAAGTATATTTCATGGATTTTCCAGGAGGGGTTCCAAAAATTTGATATTAAAAATTGGGTCGCACATGAAAAAAGGTTGAGAAACACTGGCGTACCCTCCTCTATCATTTGCTATACACCACTGACACAATTGGCCCAAACTTTTAAATCTTCAAAAACATTTTGACCACAATTTTTGACTAACCTTTAAACCATCAAAAGTTCTATATTGATGTCAAGTATGTAAAAATATTAAATAGAAGTATTTAAGGGATGACATCAGCGTTAAGAATAATTGAAAACAGTTTTGAAATTAAAATTTTTGAATTGGAACTAAATATGAATTTTTATTTTCGTTTATGGGTAACCTATAGCTGTGTATAAATGACCATCATTAAAAATAAGTCACTTTAATGCTGTTATTAATTCACACGACTACTACAAGGTTTAGAAAATCGTATTCAATTTGTTATCAAAAAAAATATTTAAATTGATTTTAATGAGGGTTATTATTTATTGATACAAGCACCTAATTTTTACCGGTGGCTTCAATAAAATTTACAAAAAATATTTTGGTATTTTCATACTTATTATTAGGTATAGCTAAATAATTACGTGCAGTTGCATATTTCTTTTCAAGTTATAGTGTAAATGGAAACTGTCTAAGAATTAACGAAGGGGTCGTAAGAGTCAAGAAAACAATAGCATCAAATTTAAGTTTTAAACTTTTAAAACCGTCTGGCTTTTTATTATATTTTAAAAATGACTTTAAGTAAAAAAAAGTAAAAAAAAACATTTTCAATAACTCGGAGCGAATAAAACTCATTTCACATATCCAAATACATAAAGAAGATGAAGAAGGTAAAAATGAGTTTAAACGTAAGCGAGACAAAGAAGAAAAATGTAATATATGCTGTTAAAACAAAGATGAAATGTATTTCAATAATGCATTAAGAGAGACGGAAATATTTCCCAACCTGACGACGTACAAAAAGAAGACAATATTTGAACTCATAGCGATCTTTGTCTTTTACAAAAGGGCCCCAATCCCCCAATATATTGTTTACTCCTTTCACACACTGCTCGCACACACACACGAGGTTTATGATTCTACATTTTTATGGGGAACAAGTTTAAATATTCAAAAAACAACTGAAAATCGCAGACAAAATAAATCATAAAGTCGAAAGAGATTTCAAAAATGAAAAAGAAAAACGTCTTAAAAATTCTTTCGTTTTAATTACACAGTCTAAATAATGGTCTTCTTGCAAAAAAGTTTTAAGGTTAATCTTGTTTCTTGAATTTATATAGGTTTATTAATTTTCGTCTGGGATTTTTGTCAGATACGTTCCTTTCTTCATCCCCCTAACCCCCCTACTTTACTAATTTTTACTTGCAACCTGCATCTATCAAAATTTTAAACAAGTCGAAAAAATGCAATTAATTGTGTCTATATTATAATTTATATGTAAGGAATAAACCGTGTAAGGATTTTTAAACGAGAGTAAATTAAAAAATATGTTAAAATTAAAGTCATAAATCAAAAACAATTACTTAAAATGAAATGTTTTTACTTTTATTATTTTTTTTTAAATAATATTATTTTAATATTTTAACTATACTGTGGTTAAACGTAGGTAATTGTTAATTAAAAATAATTGTTCGGAATTTAAACATAGTAAAAAAGTCGCTAATTTTAGTGATAATAATAATAATAGTGTTACAACCCTTCTTTAACGTTTTAAGTCGTAAAGAAGGTATTTAAAAAAAAATTAAAATGAACTTTTATTTAAAAAAATCAATTATTAGAATCAATTGTAACCATTAAAAATGACAAATTAAAAAATTAGCTACTAACAAGTCCAGAAGGTAATTGCTTTCAAATAAATTATTTGGTGCTAAATATATTCATTAAAATAAAAAATAGTAGAGGACCTTTAGTGATACCATTAGAGTAATAGGTTTTTTCCTAATTCTTTGAAACTCTTGTAAAGCCTACGTTACAAATTAAATTAAATTTTTTATATCTAGCTTAATTTTGACTTTAGGGAGGTTCCAGGGGAGGGTAGCAACTCAAAAATACAAAATATCCCCGTTTTTTCACGTTTCTTGGTTTCAGTCGAAGTAAATTAAGCTTACTTTTAATTCATTTCGTGCGTCTTATAGCGACTCGTATTTTTTTTAAATTTTCTGCTTATTGCCCTTTCAACAGAAGCTAAATGGGCACTCTTAAATCCGCCCCTAAAAGTTAAAAGAATTTGACAATGCAGGGCACATTTTTTATGGATGGGGAGATTTTTGACTTAATTAAGATTTGGGCAAAATAATTTAATTTCTCCTAACTACATTACTAAAGGCTTTTCAAAATAAAAAATGGGAAAAAATTTTTATTTTTCGTCAAAGTGAAAATTAATCTTTAAAGGAGAATTAGGTACAAAGGTAAAATGAATCAAAAAGTGTGCTTAATTAATATCTGCAGTCAAAATAATTGAATCTGCCCTAACTATTCCACCAATGGCTTTTTAAAATAAGAAAATGTTAAAAATTTAATTTTTGATTTTTGGTTCAAGTCAAAATTCATTTTTAAAGTGCAACAGATGTTCTTCTAGCAATGGAAAAATAACTGAAGCAAAGGTAAAATGAAGCAAAAAGTGTGCTTTATTAGTATCTGTAGTCAAAATAATTTAATCTCCTCTAACTATTGCACCAATGGCTTTTTAAAATAAGAAAATGTTAAAAATTTAATTTTTGATTTTTGGTTCAAGTCAAAATCCATTTTTAAAGTACAATAAGTGTTCTTCTAGTAATGGAAAAAAAAGACACAAAGGTAAAATGAAGCAAAAAGTGGTCTTTATTAGTATCTGCAGTCTAAATAATTTATTCTCCCCTAACTATTGAACTAATAGTTTTTTAAATAAAAAAATGTAAAAATTTGTGATTTTTTTCCAAGTCAAAATTCATTTTTAAAGTGCAATAGGTGTTCTTCTAGTAATGGAAAAAAACTGAAGCTAAAATGAACTAAAAAGTGTGCTTTATTAGTATCTGCAGTCATAATAATTGATTCTCCCCTAACTATTGAACTAATGGGTTTTTTAAATACAAAAATGTAAAAATTTTTGATTTTTTCCCAAGTCAAAATTAATTTTTAAAGTGCAATAGTTGTTCTTCTAGTAATGGAAATAAACTGAAGCAAAGGTAAAATGAAGTAAAAAGTGTGCTTAGTATCTGCAGTCATAATAATTGATTCTCCCCTAACTATTGAACTAATGGGTTTTTTAAATACAAAAATGTAAAAATTTTTGATTTTTTCCCAAGTCACAATTCATTTTTAAAGTGCAATAGGTGTTCTTCTAGTAATGGAAAAAAAAACTGAAACAAAGGTAATATGAAGCAAAAAGTGTGCTTTCTAAATATCTGCTGTAAAAACAATTTAATCTTCCCTAACTACTGTACCAAAGGCTTTCAAAATCAAAAAAAAAGTAAAAAAAAATATTTTAGTTCAAGTCAAAATTCACCTTTAAAGTGGAATTAAAGGCTCTTCTAGTGATTGTGAAAAATCACTTCTAGTGATAAATTTTGAAATAAGGGAAAGTGAAGCAAAAAGTATGCATTCTAAGTATCTGCTGTCAACATAATTATATCTTCCCTAACTACTTTACTAAGGGCTTTCAAAATCAAAAATGCAAAGACTGTAATTTTTGGTCCAAGTCAAATTTGAAAAAGAAAAAATTTAAAAAGTGAAGCAAAAAGTCTGTTTTATAAATATCTGCTGTCAAAATAATTGAATCTTCCCAAACTATTCTACTAAGGGCATTTCAAGATTGAAAAGTGCCGAACATGTCCAAGTTATATCGATGAGCGATAAGCGCTGTCAGAGTCTTACATGGATGTCATCTCTTTGTAAAGGTGACACGTCACATCCATCTAGCCATCACGGTACACACATAAGGGTACGGATATTACCCAAATGTCACAAGTATACAAAAGCGACATCTAGTGACATCCAAGTTCTTAGCGACCGCGTTCATCGATGTAACTTTGCATTTACGGCTAGTTTCTACCCTTAAGGCACTAGGATTAAGAGACGAGGACAAGAAGATGGTACAAACTCAAGTGTAATAGAATATAAAAATTTAAAAAGTGACAGTTTATCGAGTTCATGCTTACAAGTTACAAACATAAGGTCTCGTTTAAAAATGAGAGCAAAAAGAATTTAGCTTTGAATTTCTATTTTCCTCTGCTTTGTTTTTATTGAATTTAAATAAATAAATAATAATAAAGCCTACTTTTTCCACTAACAACGGTTACTATAAAGCTCTCGATTAGCTAAAGTCGGCTTTAAATTTAGCATGGGCATTTTGATTTGTTCTTTGAGAAAACTTTAAATGGTAATCAATTCTGATTGGTCTAGACTTTGAACATGTCATATTAAAAAATTTAATTCACAATTAAAGTTTATATTATAGAGAGCA
Organism: Malthinus seriepunctatus; assembly: GCA_963924605.1. Lineage (NCBI taxonomy): Eukaryota > Metazoa > Arthropoda > Insecta > Coleoptera > Cantharidae > Malthinus > Malthinus seriepunctatus. The sequence goes on from OZ004603.1 coordinate 18,238,538, forward strand.
TGCAGTGTTGCCACGTCTACAAAATTTCTTCTGGTATCAAGAAATAATTTTTAATTTTTCGCACCATTTTTTGTTTTATGTGATTAATGACATGAAGAAGAAAATTTTTCTGGACTTGAAACTTTGACACAAAACAAAACACAAATTAAAAAAAAAGTTAACCGAAGTTCAACTTTGATCTCTTTTAAACTTTAATTACATACAAATTATTCTATAAGCTATAAACTTAATACAAAACTAAACTAATTTTAAACTTTTCTACATTAACAAGTTGAAAATTTTCGAATACAAATTTTATCTAAAAACTAAATTGTTTAAAATCTCAATTATGCTAATGTATTATGTTAATTAGTTTAGTTACATGCTTGGGGTGGAACTTAAACTGTTGGCAACACTGGAAATGACAATGACGAATCGAACTTACTTGTATTCAAATTTTGCAAGTTTTTAGTCATTTCATATCATAATTTAATAAAGTGACATCAGCAGCTTGTAATTTTCGTTTCTGATTTAATAATTTTGTAATATGTTCGTGTTGGTTGGTTAATTTGACTGTTTGTATTATCAACTTAGTTTAACAGCTTTTGTTATTTAGTTAAGAATAATTTATTTGCACTCGAAAATTATTAGGAACAAAACAATAGGGAGAGAAAGCTATTATAATAATAATATGCGTTGTTTGTTGGTAATTTTTATATTCAGCAAGGAGGAAAATTATACTAGCGAAATCATTTTTCCATAACTTTTGAAATTTCCAAAATATTCTGTACAGAGCGGCGGTCATTGTAATTTAACGTGTAAAGGCAAACTTTCGTAATTTCCCGCTTTGATAATTTTTTTACGCATAAAAGCTTCGAATAAAAGTTGTAGGGCATAAAATTCTACTTCTAAATCAGTAATCAAAATCAAAATTAGATATGAAATTGTCGAAAATAGCGTTAGCAATAGAGAGAGTCGATTTTTCAGCAGTGGGATGAATATGAGGATATTAAATTTCTGATAAGCAAAAATTTAAATTTTTAAAATTAGATTTGGGTAATTACATACATCGCGGTACCCTAAAAGAAGACAAGTTGCTTCTTCCTGTTTCTTAAACACTTAACCATATAGTGTTAAAAAATTAAATAATTTCGAAAAATTTAATTTGAAGCAACCTTTTTTGTAAAATAACCGTAATATGAGGTTAAAATTTACAAAAATTTACATAAATATACGAATAGTGTTGTACATGATGATAAGTTGAGGAAAAAAATTTTTTTTTGAACAAACATTAAATACTCGAAATTGAGTTCATTTAAGATCAACTTAACTGTTTTTTATTCCTTAAGGCAAATTGACTTTTTGAAATACAAATACGCGTTAAATGGTACAAGATATTTGTTGCTTCATGCATGTAACATGTGCTTCTTCATTTGTCTTTGTCACTTTTAAATCTATGTTGTGTCACTTGCTCTCACTCACATTTACTGTTTAAGCGAATCAAATAACAATAAATGTGAATTTAAAAAAAATTCCGTGTTAGACAAAATTTTTTTTTGGGTAAATTTTTATAACAGTTATTAAGCCATAAATTTTTGTCACACTTAGTATTTAATACAATTATTTGAAAATTAGTTGTGCTTACTTTTTAAACTTGCTAATTACATGTGAAAATTTTTTTGAAGGTATTTACAACTTGATTGTATAATAATGAAAAGAATGTTGGTTAAAATTTAACTTACCGCAATTTGCTTCTTTTAAATTCAATTAAGTACAAAATTGATTGCCTTTGGGGGACTTTTGATGTTGCCACTTGTATCTGTGAAATTAATAAAAAATATGTTTATACAAATTTTTTTAATTATAGATATTGAAGGTGAGGTTATAATTTCAACGCCTCGCAATATTAATTTTTTTTTTAATTTTAATCCATCACACATCACTTATTTATTTATTTACGTGTGACCCTAATGTGGCTCGTGGCTGGTAAGATATGAATGAAAAAATGAGATATGGCAAAAGATGTTTTTCTACTCCCATATGTGAAACTAAGCATTTCGTCATCACTTACTCGTTACGAAAATAGCATTTTCGTCTCTAGTGAGAAAAAGTGTTATTACAAGCAGATGTTATTTACAACATGAGGTGAAACCAGTTTTTTTGTGGTCGGTTCACATTTTAGTAAAAAGAATTATTTTTTTAAAATGTACTAATTATCGTCGTAGAAAAAATAGCATTTACGACTCGAGATGAAATCCGTTTTTTTCGTTCGAAAGATTAATTCACTCGCCCCTACGGGGCTTGTGAATTAAATTCTATCTCACGAAAAAAACGTATGTTTCATCTCATGTTGTAAAAAATACTATTATTCTCATTCATTGAACCATACTGTGGCGTGTCTAAAAGACGTGGAAGGCACGACTACGCTTAGAAGACTTTTTACAGTGGATAACTTGGCTCATCATAATAGTATATTATGATATAAGGACGTAAAGTGATGTTTCCCGGGCGAAGGCGCAGCCTTGCGAGTCGAGGCTTACGCCAAGATTCGCAATCGCCCGAGACATAAAAATTTTCCTCCGTAAAATAGCTACCTTAAAGTAGCACTTTACGTGGTTGCCATAGTAACGAAATTAAAATAATGATAATATGTTGATCAAAAGACCGATTGAATGTTCTATATTCTCAACCTAAAGTGTCGCTTTTTGATATACAGTCGAGTAAAAACCTACTTATGTTAAATAAATGATTGAACCGATCATATAGCAACAACGCCCAACTCACATTTTTATGTGAAAAGAGCACTTAATTGTGCAACGAAGCATGAAACTCAACGTACAAGGCAAATATTTAATCAAAATGTGTGTAGAAAACCTACGCGGACTAATCAGGAAGACAAAAAGTTTCCAACTTTTTCAAATGTGAGCACAAATTGAGCAGTGAGCACCGCTCACTCGATCCAACAATTTAAAATTTTTTCCCCAAAAAAAAACGACATTAAAAACAATAAAATTACCTTGAACTTTGATTTTTCACCTCAAAATTATGCAATTCAATAAGCTAAAGTAATTAAATAGCGCAAACAATGGAACACAATTTACCGCTTTTACAATATTTTAATTAAATATATTATTGCTATACACATGTATATTGTATACCAATAATAACTGTTTTAAGTCATTTTCAGCAAAATTGGCGTGGGCGCCCTTAATAATCATTTAAATTATATTTTATTACTCTTTGCTACGTTTATTCGATATAACAACCACGCCTACTTAGGTAAATGAATTTTGTTGTATTTTTTTCAAAAAATAATCGATAACAATACTTTACTAATTGTTGTGTTAATTATATTGAAGGAGCACTCACCATAAGTCACCTAAAAAACTGCTGATGCTCTCAGCGATCGAGATTTAACCTGCGCTATTATACTTTCGTAATTTCCCGCTTTGCTAATTTTTTTAGGTAAAAAAGCTTCAAATAAAAGTTGTAGAGAATGAAATTTTACATGGAAATCAAAAAACAAAATTAATTTTTTATGCTTTGAAATGGAAAAAAATTGGATATTAAAGTGTCAAAATAGCGATAGTCTATGCTAGAGAAGAAAATGACTTATTAGAAATAATTACATTTTTTTTAAATGGTGCCAGTTTGTCAGTGCACTATTTATTTAAACGTAAATCCGTTAAAACCGTTTAAATTTAAAAAAAATATATCTAATCTCAGTTTTCACACGAGCGTGAAATTGACAAAAATGCCACACTTAACATTTAACCTTTAAATATTCTAATACACAACACTTGAAATTCCATAAAAAAATTGCCCTAAATTCATAAAAAAAGATCTAAATACGTATTGATTTGTTAAAAATCAAAAAAAAAATTTTCAAGTAGCTTTAATTTAACATATTGTTAAGTGGGGCAAAACGTTCCCCTTATTGACTAACCAGCGGGTGCCAATTGACCAATTTAAAAAAATCTTTTGTCAATAATCTATTTTTACCTGTACGAGTGATAAAGATAGCCCAGATGGGTGTATAAAGGTAAATAGTAAAAGAAGTGGTCAATGAGATACTACCTACTTATAAGGGGACAATAAGTTAATGTGGTCTTATCTATTGTCAAACTGTCAATACATAAGAAAATATATTTGTAAAAGTTGCCAAAAGGTGGGAAAAATTTTTAGAATTAATTTTTAGTTATTTATACAGAGCAAATTTTTTAAGCTTTGTTATATTGGCAACTGTAAGATTTATACATTTGGTTATATTATAAAAAAATTTCTATGTAAGCGAGCTGTAAGGATAGGGTTTTATGTTGAAAGGATTTTCAGTAGTTCTGAAATTATTGGAGAAAAACTGAAAATTGTAGTTCAATCAACTTTTTGTTTTTTACAAGCTCTTGTGAAAATTGTAGTTTTATTTCCTCATATAATTTAAAAACAGCTCTAATACTAAAAAAGAAATACTTTTAAAAGAAAATGTTTTAAAACTTCAAAAAACATTTCAAATGAGACTAAAGTCAATTGTATTGTATTGCGACGCTACGCGTCGCTGCAATCAACTTTTAGTTTATTTACAAGCGCCCATGATTTTTTAATCATCTTGAAATGTTACGCATGTTTAAAAATTTCAAATGTTTTTGTTTGCATAAACGTGTCAAAATCATTCAATAGTTTCATAAGAAGGAAAATCACAGTCGTCCATATAAAGACAAACAGTTGACTGTAGCGACGCGTGGCGTCGTACTACCTATCATACTATTAACTTTAGTGTCATTTGAAAGATTTTTTGAAGCTCTAAAACTTTTTTCTTTACATTTTTTTCGTAAAAGCTGCCATTTTGAAATTATACGCGAAATTAAAAATTGAGAATTTTCAGTTTTTCTCCAATATCTTTAGAACTACTGAAAATTTTTACAAGATCAAAACGGATTCTTACAACTCGTTTAAATACGCAACTTTTTTGTAAAATAACCAAATGTGTAACTCTCACCTTTGCCCAAGATAGCGCCTTAAAAACAATCACCCTGTAGTTTAATAATATTACTTATTTTCAATCATCAAAAAGGATAATTAGGAAAATAAATGAAATATACAAAACGTAGACTTCTTTCTAGTTAGGAGCTATGATAAATTAACTTCAACTTTTTTTATGTAGTAATGAGTTTAAAAACCGTTATAATCATTTCCTATTTTTTTAAAGAAGCATAAAGAAGGCATCATTAGACCCCTAGAGCCAAATTTTGTTCAATAAATAGTAAAAATTAGTTTGTTTCTAATTAAATAATTATGTAATCAATTTTTTTCTTGTAGATACATAAATATGGTATAAAGTAAAAGGTTGTTTAGTTATTCAACAATTATATCTTAAATCTTAAATTTGTGATGTACATGTTAATCACGTTTTAACCTTGACTAAAAATTTTATAAATTAGTTTATTTATTATGTAGCCAATTTTTTTTGGTTGTATTCAATCAAATTTTAATGACGGTCGAATTAGTTTAATATTTATTCAGAAATTAGTTGTTGCAAAGGTTATATTTTATTCGAAACTAATCACCAAGGAACCACGTTTTATCAGAGCTCGAAATCGGAGCTATTCACGTCCTTCACGAACTGAAGGACCGATAGGTGGACATACTTGCAGACAGACAGATTCAACCATTCAACCCCATACTGAATTCGCTCCAGAGGGTTCAGGTCGGAGGGGCAAAGCCCCTGTAGTTCCTCGCCGGTAAAAAGACAGATAGACAGACGGATTTTTTCTATTGACTCACAATTCGATTTAATAACGAATTTTCATACTAAACAATGTTTCTGGGTTCCTTATGTCCTAATAGATATTAATAATTTATTTTTGAGCTGTTAAAATTTTATGAGTGACTATATTAAAACACGAAGACCGACCCCGTTGCCGTCGCTGACCTCCGGCGTTACAGACACTGATGCTCCCGTTCTTGAGGCTCGGCGAGGGCCCCCTATGGGTGCTCTATCATAGTCTCAGCGATGTCGCTACGAGAATACCTCTGTATTGTGACTCGGTAGGGTCCCGTCACAGTTCCATTCAGTCGGCTGCAATTTCCGCGCTTGATGACCAAAACAAAATATACCTAGCAAACTGGGGTCATAAAAGCAAGACTCTCAAAAGACTACGTCTAGCAGTCTTCACTGGGAGCTGTGTGAAATTTTTACTCACTAAAAAACGTTCCTAAAGAAGCACAACAGTTATAGTCAGAATTGCTTGCTCATCAACTAACTTAACCTAACCTAACCATGACCTATCCTAACCTAAAACTGAAAACTAGTAAGACCACGCCCAGCAGAGTCCTCACTGAAAGAAGTGTAATATTTTTGCTCACAAAAAACGTTCCTAAGAAAGCACAATAGTTTGTTGTAGTCAGAATCGCTTGCTCATTAACTAACTTAACCTAACCATGACCTGACCTAACCTAACCTAAAACATAAAACTAGTAAGACAAACATCAGCAGAGTCTGCACTGATAGATGTGTAATATTTTTGCTCACTAAAAACGTTTCTAAGGAAGCACAAAAGTTATAATCAGAATCGCTTGCTCATTAACTAACTTAACGTAACGTACCGTAACGTAATGTAACCTAACCTAACCATGACCTAACCTAACCTAAATCTGAAAACTAGTAAGACCACTACCAGCAGAGTGCGCACTGATTGATGTATAATAATTCTGCTCACTAAAAACGTTCCTAAGGAAGCTCAAAAGTTATAATCAGTATCGCTTGCTCATTAACTAACTTAACCTAACCTAACCTAACCATGACCTAACCATGACCTAACCTAACCTAACCTAAATCTGAAAACTAGTAAGACCACTACTAGCAGAGTGCGCACTGATTGATGTGTAATATTTCTGCTCACTAAAAACGTTCCTAAGGAAGCACAAAAGTTATAATCAGTATCGCTTGCTCATTAACGAACTTAACCTAACCTAACCTAACTTATCCATGACCTAACCTAACCTAAATCTGAAAACTTAATCTGAAGACCACTACTAGCAGAGGGCGCAGTGCGCACTGATAGATGTGTAATATTTCTGCTCACTAAAAAACGTTCCTATAGAAGCACAGCAATTGTAGTCAGAATCGCTTACTTATTAACTAACCTAACCTAATTTAACCGTGAGCTAACCTAACCTTAAACTGAAATCTAGTAAGACCACCACCAGCAGAGTCCTCACTGATTGATGTGTAATATTTTTGCTCACTAAAAAACGTTCCTAAGGATGCATAACAGTTGTAGTCAGACTACAACCTAACCTAACCTAACCTAACCTAACCGGTGGTGGGGTTGATTACCCCACCACAAAGGGGTTAAAGTGGCGGTGTTTAAACTAGAAAATAAAGACGTGAAAATCGAAAACAAAATGAACGTGTGCAAGCAATTTTTGAAAAAATGAAGTTAATAGGAGTAAACGCTCTAGTTCTGTTCTCATTGAATCATTTAAAAAAATTTATTTTTTGTAAAGATAAATCTCTTCGTAAATTAATTAAAACCTATATTTTTTAAATATCTTTTTTAGTTAAAGAGTAATTGAGTATTTTTCACGATTCCATTCCCTTAATTAGATTTTAAGAAAAAAAATGAATTTCTTTATAAAATCCAATTATTCTTTTGTAGTTGTTTTTCTATTTAGACACCTCTTCTTTTTGTTAAAAAAGAGTATAAATTGCAAAATTGCATTAAAACTAAATGATTTTACAAGAAAATAATTGCATTGAAGAAAATGAATATAGGTATAATATAGATTTTTTCAAAAACTCTTTTATAATTTGTTACAACAACCGATTTATGTTACTGAAGATGGAAAAAGACGAAACGTCGTTTGGTTTAAGTAAATGCATTTTGGTTTTTATTCGAAATGTCTGCAGGTTTAAAAATGCATGCAAATAAAACGTTTTAAGTTCAACTATAAACGTCAAAGAAACAGTAAATCATCGTTATTTTATTAGTTTTTAACCAATATGGCGGTCGGTGCATGTCTTCCACAATATTTTATTAAATTTTTACAAATGAGCACCCTATTCTTATGCACTAAATACACGCTTATTATAATATGAATTTTTAAATTACTACTTAATTTACTTATATTTTGAGCGAATTATAATCAATTAACACTTTCTTCTACAACATCAAGACGAATTTAAATTAAATCAACTTTAAGTGATCAAATGATATACGTCAAAAATGACAAATGCAATAATGAAAGAACGAGAAAAACATTTAATTATATTTCAGACTACAATGTAAAATTAAGTTGAGTTTAAATTTTTTAACATCTAACCAAAACAATAGAAGAATTTAAAGAGTTTTAGTATAACAATCAACATCACAATATGCCGATTTTTTTTTCTTTTCGTCCATGATGTGGAATTTGGTTTTTAGAATTTTTTGTTTTAAAAATTAAACTTTTGTGGCATCTCTATATGAGTTTTCTTTCAATTCTTAGAAATCCTCACTTAAAAATTTATAGTTGGTAAAATATGCGGTATTTATGTCTTCGCGCTCTTATTTGTACATTCATGGTTATAGTCAGATTTTCAGTAAAAACAGTGGAGAAAAAATTCAATACTATATAGTTCATCAGTAAACATCAATGGTAGCTGTGATTTGAAAAATGTATACAGGAAAATGTCTGTACCGACATTTGATAGTTGTTCGTCCATACGTCCATCCATTCATCCATCCAACTCTGCATCCTGCACAAAGGGTGATTTTGGGATATTGGGACCTCAGAAAAGGTATAAGAGTTACAACAATGGTCAATTTAGAAAAAACTTGCATATTTTAATCAGCTTTAAGAATTTATTTAGGAAATTTAAAATTTCAAATTTGTTACCGAGATACTTAAAGCAAAAGAAATCTAAAATTGACAATGTAGCTTCTAGACTGTACTTTGAAAATCGTTTGCTTTAGAAAAGAAAATTTCGGGAATAATTTTCAGCTCATCAAAAGAGCTATCAAACGATACCAAACTCGACATTTTATCATATTGACGCTAGGCGTCGCGACGTTCAACTTTTTATTTTCTTAAGTTAAATTACTTTTTTTTGCAGAAATTACTCAGAGTTGGCTTGCTTAAATTCGGATATACTAAACGAGAACTTTCTCTCTTGTATTTTTCTTAATTTACACATAACTTTTCTAGGTTATTACTTTGCGTTATGTTATGTTATGTTATGTTATGTTATGTTATGTTATGTTATGTTATGTTATGTTATGTTATGTTATGTTATGTTATGTTATGTTATGTTATGTTATGTTATGTTATGTTATGTTATGTTATGTTATGTTATGTTATGATATGTTATGTTATGTTATGTTATGTTATGTTATGTTATGTTATGTTATGTTATGTTATGTTATGTTATGTTATGTTATGTTATGTTATGTTATGTTATGTTATGTTATGTTATGTTATGTTATGTTATGTTATGTTCTGTTATGTTATGTTATGTTATGTTATGTTATGTTACGTTGCGTTATTTTTTACGATGAAAAATAACAACTAAAATTTAGTTTTTAAAATTTAGAAATGCAAGTTTATTAGACGATTAAAATTAAATCAAATTAATATTTATTAAATTAATATAAAGTAAGAACTGAACACGAAACAATGTACGTATGGTCCCAATATCGTGAGTGTACTGTAAACCAGTATCAAGATCAAAGAAAGCTCCTGTCCAGTTTAGGAAATTCAGTTGTGTAGTTTTAGAAAACTAGCTAAACACTGATGTTCAGCAGTTTGGTGGCAATGGTCAATATACTCCACCGAAGAATGAAGGTTCTTTCAATGAACCTGATCAGGAGTAGGCCTGTCACTTTTAAAAAAAATATCGAATATCGATAAAAGAAAATTATCGATATTTCCGATATTATCGATATTTCCGATAATATCGATATTTCCGATTATATCGATATTTCCGATAATATCGATATTTTTGATAATATCGATATTTTTGATAATATCGATATTTTCGATAATATCGATATTATCGATATTATCGATGATATCGATATTTCCGATTTCGATATTTTTGATAATATCGATATTATCGATAATATCGTTATTTCGATATTATCGATAATATCGATATTTCCGATATAGATTTTTTTGATAATATCGATATTTTCGATAATTTAGATATTATCAGGAAAATATCGGAATTTTATATATGTATATTATTTAACTTTATTGATGTAAAAAGTACCAAAAAATACTGCAAAAAATGAAAATGCTCCTCGCTGAAGTAATTAAAAAAATTTCAATGATTTATAAAATATCGATAATATCGAAAATACCGCTATTATCGAAAATATCGCTATTATCGAAAATATCGTATTATAGAAAATATCGATAATATCGAAAATATCGATATTATCGAAATAACGATATATCGATATCGCTTTTATCTAATATCGTTGTTCGATATTATCGATAATATCGATAAAAAGTACCAGGCCTAATCAGGAGCATGATGAAGCAGAAGAACAGGATGTAGAAAATAAATAACAAAATAAATACGAGAAGGTAGAAGCATAACTTGACATCATAGAATTATAGGAGTACAACGTTAGAAATAAACGCTAGTATGGTCGTTAAACGTGAGTCCAGGCTATAAGGAAAGAACTGTGGTCAGCAATATGCCTCTAAGACAGTTTTTACACCCTGAGATCAAAAAATGACTATTTAAAAAAAACTATTTAGTGCCTCAAAACCCAAGACTTTCAGCTCTATAGTCGAGCCGATAGTTCGCCTCCTAATTTAGTTACTGAAACCCTAACGTACTGCCATCTCCCTCAGAGTTTCCCTCACCTCTAGAGCCATCAGCTCTGTCACTAAAGGCCCAGTAGTATAAAATAAGATAACATCGAGATCAGAGTTAATTCCGGGATAATCCGGGGTGTAGTTCATAATATGCGTTGTTCAACCTGGTACAACGCAAGTAGAGTTAATCCTGAATTAAATCTTCTAGGGCTTGTAAAATCTATAGATATATCGATATACAGTATATATCGATGGTTATCGATATATCGAATAACGATCTGAATTTAAAATCTATCTATATATTCGGTATAACGGTAGTTATCGATAATTATGTGTAATTGTCGATAGTTATGAATCGATAACTATAAATATACCAATAACTATGGATATAACGCTGTCTATCAATATATCGATTACTATAACTATCGATATGTCCGTAATCGTTAATGTATCGATTATGTTAATATATTTGTAAAAACTATATTTTTTAGAATTTATTTTATACCGCCCAGCCCTAACCTACTTTGTTCTACATTCAGCCGTGTGCTGTAAGAAACCGGTTATAAATAACGTCAACGTTGAGTCTTCAAACGAAGCTGGATATATGTCTCTTGCAATGTGTTGAAGAAAGATAAAAGACTCAACGTTAACGTTATATAATAACCGGTCGCATACAGCACACCACTGAATATGTTATTACTTGGCTTGCAAAAATCTATCGATAGTATGTCGATATATATCGAATAACGATATCAGAATTTAAAAATGTCGATTTTTCGATAGTTATCGATAGGTGTAGATAATAGTCTATATATTCGGTATAAAGGTAGTTATCGATAATTATGTGTAATTGTCGATAGTTATGAATCGATAACTATAAATATATCAATAACTATGGATATAACGCTGTCTATCAATATATCGATAACTATAACTATCGATATGTCCATAATCGTTAATGTATCGATTATGTTAATATATTTGTAATAACGCTATTTTTTAGAATTTTTAATACCGCTCAGTCTTAACCTTAATATTCTACATTATGTTACTACTTGGCTTGGGAAAATCTATCGATAGTATATTGATATAATATATCGAATAACGATATCTGACTATAAAAATGTCGACTTTTCGAAAGTTATCGATAGGTGTAATAAATTATCGATATATTCGGTATATCCATAGTTATGAATAATTGTCGATAGTTATCGATATATAATCAGTATATATCGATATTTCGATAACTTTTTTATTGTCTCTAAGCCCTAGTCTTAACTTAGGTTCAAATGATCTATGAATTAACTCGCTTTTAGTCCGTTGTTTAGAAAGAAAGTATGGACGTAATTTCGAGAGCGGTGGAGCTTAGACGAAAGTCAGACCGTTTCCTTCGGTGAATGTCTGATGGGTGCGGCCAGTTATCTTTTGTATGACGATGGAGTCGAAATAGATCTGTAATCCAGAGTAGAAACGGGCTGAGACAGAAGTTAGAGCGGACGGTCTTCCCTCGTTGATAGACCATCAGACGTGGTGTTCAGAGGACTTCGTCCCTTGGCCTGAATGCTTTGGGTAATTTCAGTATGGTGATGGAGTCGAAACAGTTCCGTCTAGTCCAGCATCGCATTCCTCTGGAATCACTGAAATACCAGGATTTCGCAATTTTTAGTGAGCCCTGTATAAAGAGAATACGCAACTGTTAAGACGATCCAAAGTGGGTGTCTAACTCAAACTCAACGATTACTATAGGAGAAGAAAAAAATCATTTAATCACTTTATTTTCGGTTTCCGAATGACAAATGTTTTGTATCCCTCAACAATGGGCATTCAACCATTCATTCAATCTACACACACATAAAATTGAAATCGAAAAGGATTTCTATTAACTTTTTTCCATCATATAGGTAAAAATGAACCAAAACTAAAACCTTTTTTTTTCTTTATGCAGACATGTCTTGTCGAACGTTTCCCTATTTAGCCGAGGTGTTAAAATTTAAAAGAAAAACATTTTTTTTGTGATTTTTAAAGATTATTGAAATGCACACTACAACTAACCCTGTAATTTTTTAAAATATTACATTTTAAATCAAATAGAATTTTTAGCTGGTCGTACCTGTCTAGAACCAGGTAAAGAACTAAAAACCTTTCATATTTTTTTAAAAAAACATTTTAAGTCGGGACCAGTTTTTAAAAACTTTTAAAGGTAGCTCAACTTATTATAACAGATGTATGATGCAGGATATTTTTGATCAATGCTCTCCCCACGCTTTTTAAACATTTATCTAATACATTATATTTTTATACACGCACAAAAAAGAATAATATTCAATTGGATAATTTGAAAGGTACGAGGATTCATCTTTTATTTGACTTCTTAATCAATAAAACGAATTAAAAAGGTGAAATTTAAATTAGTTTTTGTTGTTAATATTTTGATATTATACAAAGGCTCATTCTTAGGATAAAAATGGAAATAAAATTAATTAATCCATCCATTTAAATTGTGTTTGGTTATTTATAAATATTTAATGAGAAAGAGTATCCGAGATCCACATTTTATTATCAAATTTCCATAATTATTCTAAAATTTTTAGATAAGTCCAAATGTTCAAGATCCTTCTCTCTTCGGTGGTATTTTTTTGTTGTTGTTCGAAGGATAGGGTTTAATGGTTAAAAATTGGGATTTTACGTGATAAATTAAATCGAAGATTAATGAATATGACATGACTTAAAACGTCTTTTTATATACCTAAACGTATTATTTTAGAAAATAATATTGAATCATTAGAAATATTTTTTGCTCATCCACAGTGCAGTTATGGAAATTTTACATTGTGAACTAAGAACAAAATCATCTAAAGCTGAAACCTGCTATGTACCTATTATTTATTATTTATATTCTTTATTATCATACTAAAATCCCCATCCTTCCGAGGAAGAATGAAGACAAATCGAGTTAGAATATCTAAAATAACCCTTTTTTCAAATTTTAGGGATTATCTCGAAAACTATGCAGTAAACGAAAAATTATAGAGTCAAAAATTGAAGAGGGGAAAATACTACATGAATTTTGCAATTTTTCAAGAAATTATATAGTTTTTGAGAAAAATGTTATTTAAAACCCATCCAATCGGGTTTGAATTTGGAATATCTAAAAAAACGCTTTATTTTGTCAGATTTTTGCGATTATCTCGAAAACTATGTAGTAAATGAAAAATTATAAAGAGTCAAAAATTGAAGAGGGGAAAATTTTACATAAAAAGTCTTATTTACAATTATTCAAAAAAGCGAATGTGAATAGCTTTTGAGAAAAATGTTATTGAAAACCTCAAAATTGCATTTGAATATTTAAAAATCGCCTTTTTTAAATTTTTGCGATTATCTCAAAAATTATGTAGCAAATGAATAATTAAAAAGAGTCAAAACTTGAAGAAGGGGAAATTTTACACGCAGTCGTATTTACAATTTTTCAAAAAAGTGAATAGTTTTTAAGAAAAATGATGTTGAAAACCACACAATTCAATTTGCATATCTAAAAATCGCCTTTTTATAGATTTTTGCAATTATTTCAGAAACTATGTAGTAAATGAAAAATTATAAAGAGTCACAAATTGAAGAGGGGAAAATTTTACACATAGATTTATATTTACAATTTTTTAAAAAAGTGAATTGTTTTTGAGAAAAATGTTATTGTAAACCCCAAAATTGGGTGTAAATATCTAAAAATCGCCTTTTTTTTAGATTTTTGCGATTTTCTTAAAAACTATGTACCTATGTAGTAAATAAAAAATTATAAAGAGTCAAAATATGAAGAGGGGGAAATTTTACACAAAGAGTCTTATTTACAATTTTTCCAAAAAGTGAATAGTTTTTGAGAAAAATGTTATTGAAATCCCTAAAATTGGATTTGAAAGTTTGAATATCTAAAAATCGACTTTTTTTTAGATTTTTACAATTTTCTCCAAAACTACAGTAAATTAAAAATTAGGTATAAAGTGTCAAAAATTAAAGAGGGTAAATTTTACACAAAGAGTCTTATTTAAGTACAATTTTTCATAAAAATGAATTGCTTTTGAGAAAATTGTTATTGAAAACCCTAAAATTGGGTTTGAATATCTTAAAATTGCCTTTTTTTTAGATTTTTGCAATTATCTCAAAAACCATGTAGTAAGTAAATAAAAAATTATTAAGAGTCAAAAATTGAAGAAGGGGAAATTTTACACAAAGAGTCTTATTTACAATTTTTCAAAAAAGTGAATCGATTTTGAGAAAAATGTTATTGAAAACCCTAAAATTGGGTTTGAATATCTAAAAAATACTTTTTTTTAGATTTTCTCAAAAACTCTTATGTGTAAATGAAAAATTATAATGAGTCAAAAATTGAAGAGGGAAAAATTTTACACAAAATGTCTTATTTACAATTTTTCAAAAAAGTGAATCGATTTTGAGAAAAATGTTATTGAAAACCCCAAAATTGGGTTTGAATATCTAAAAATTTTTAATAAATATTAAAAATTAAGATTTTTGCGTTTATCTTAAAATTTACCTATGTAGTATAAATGAAAAATTATAAAGAGTCAAAAATTGATGAGGAGGAAATTTTACACAAAGGGTCTTATTTACATTTTTTTAAAATAGTGAATTATTTTTGAAATTAATGTTATTTAAAGCTCAAAAATTGAGTTTGAATATCTAAAAATCGTTTTTTTTTAGATTTTTGCAGTTTTCTCAAAAACTATGTATATTAAATGAAAAATTAAAAAGAGTCAAAAATTGAAGAGGGGTAAATTTTACATAAAGAGTCTTATTTACAATTGTTCAAAAAAATGAATAATTTTTGAGAAAAATGTTATTGAAAACCCCAAAATTGAGTTTGAATATCAAAAAATCGCCTTTTTTAGATTTTTGCGATTATCTCAAAAATTATACAGTAAATGAAAAATTATAAAGAGCCAAAAATTGAAGAAATTACTCACTAGATACCTATTAATTGGATTTAGAGAAAAAAATACGTCGTTCAAGTTCAAGAGGACATTTTCAGTTTTAAATGACATGCGTAATATTTTTATTTTCAGTAAATTATCCTGGAGAAAAAAATTAGTGAATGTAACAACCAAATTATTCAATACCAATTTTTAAATTTCGCCAAGTAAGTGATGATAATTATGAGAACGACGATAAGGGTGTTTAAACCCTTGAATCCAATTCACTTGATGTAAAAACTGAATTTGTCCCATCATACACGAGAGAGGTAGCCATACAGAGGTTCATCTTTATATTCAACTTTTACGATACAATAATGTACCCTCAAACGATTACAGATATACTAAGGGTAGTGTGACTATTTTGTAAATTAATGCACCACTGCTTCTGCTTATGTTACTTAATCTTGTGAATCTAAATAAAATCGTTTATAATTCGCAATGCAAATAACCAAATGCACGTGGTCCGAACTGTGAGCAGTCATTTAAATTCAAAATTTCACCCTAATTTTAAAGCTTTTTTGAAACCAGAATTATGTCATTTAAAATAATAATTTTTTTTTGCACGTTTGGTCAATTGAAATCTCGACTTGGCCTAAAATCCAGTTCAATAAAAGTAAATCGTTGTGTAATTTTTATTCACCCCTTCATCTCTCAACTGGTTTTTTCTTCATTTTCTAAAGAGTAATTCGCAAACATATAAAACGGTTTCATCACAATAAATTAAAATTAACTTATATTTGAGCAAATTTTAATATGAATTAATTTCGAAAAGTATTATTCGAGTTGTTTTGTAAGGCAATACCGTGAGATTGAGTTGAAATTTTAATAATTTTGTACCTTTAGCTATTAGTTTTACACAACTGGTTTTGTTTGTGCTTTTCTAAAATTCCGAATTTGATATTATTGCAATTCTTTTTACAATGTAATTTTACACACCTATCGAATTAATTCGTATCAACTTGTTTTTGGTGGTTGTTCCTTGTTCTCTTGTAACACCAACCGTAAGATGTTATGTAATACTTTAAACATAAGGGTTGCGTTTTATTGCATTTAGGGTTAAAATATCGCATTACGGTACATTAATAACTTGTGTGTGAAAAAATTTAATTTTGTAATTCTATAACAATAAATTATCGGGTGTATTGAAAATTATTACAATACATTTTTTTCTAGAGTCCTGAATTTTCTGAGAGAAGGAATATCCTGCTTGATCTTTTCGTATTCAAATTACGACATTTAAAAAAATATCATTTACCTATGCAAATTGCAGTTTTGTGTTTGTTGGTAGACTAAACAAATCTACAAATAATAATTCTTGTTTTACATTTTTATACAGGGTGTCCAAAAGGAATGAAATATGCTTCATAGCTCGATATATAAAAATATTTGGATAAAAAGCTCGGACACGTCAATTTAGATTTTTAATTGCGCAATTTTTGGCACTAAAATAGTTTTTACAAGGTGATCTAGTCCGGAGGTATGACGTCATCAACGTTTTTTTTTAAATCGAACACCCTGTATTTTTATTATTTTGGGAATCTACATCGAAAGCTGATTTTAAAAACCTATACAGTTAGGGCCAAAAGTTAATAATTTTGGAGCTACAGATATTTGAAAATTGTATTTTTTAGCGGCTGTTGCTGAGTTCTGAAAAATCATTACCACTACCGACTCTTAGGTTACGTTAGGTTAGGTTATTTTGGGTTACGTTAGGCAAGTTACCTTGATTTACATTAGGCTAGGTTACCTTGATTAACGTTACGTTATTATCATTTATGTTAGGTTACCTTGACTTACAGTAGCTAGATTAGATTGAGTTACGTTAGGTTAGGTTACCTTCACAATTTTTTTATGTTTTACTTCCGCCGTAGGACGCTCCTACCGGTTCTGGCATCAGTCAAAACCGACTCATGATTTATGTTAGATTACCTTGATTTACGTTAGGTTATCCTCACTTATGTTAGGGTACCTTGATTTACATTAGGTTAGGTCAGTAGTAGGGAACCTGCAACTCCGAAGTTAGCTATTATCGATCTTTGAGTTACGTTAGAATAGCTTAACTTGGCTTACATTAGGTTAGGTCAGTTTGATTTACGTTAGGTTAGTCTCACTTATGTTAGGTTATCTTGACTTGCATTAGGTTAGGTCAGGAGTAGGGAGTCTGAGGGCACGGTGTTATCCATTATCGACCCTTGAGTTCAGGCGTGGATTGTCGTAATGTAAAATTTTGAATTACTTAGTCTTACGCCTCTGACATTTTTGAAAAGGCCCACCTGAGACCCAATAATTATGGCAGTGTATGGGGATTATTTTATAGCAAAATATTGTCCCAAACAATTCCTGAAGGTGCTGGATCGGATCCATTAAAAATTAATGCAAAAAGCTAAAGGCTTTCCTAGGCTACCGATCTTGCAGTAAGGTTATTCTCGATCTTCGAACGTGGTTCGAAGAAAGTCGTTTGAAGACGTTTGATAGTATACATAGACATGAGTGAATTCAAGAATTGTAGATGGTCACCCTTACAGGTTGATCCTCTTGATGTACATACTCTTGTAGCCTTTTTGAAGTCACCACCACCGCCATCTCGAGACTTAAAGAAGCTTCACCCTCTATAAATCTCTAAATGCCGGAATTTTTTACTTATCAATTTCAAGAGAGAGTTCGGATTTGCCATAACTTTAGGTGCCTGGGACGCTGGAGCGCTCAGAGCCCCTTTCCAGTCCGCGCCTACTTGAGTTACGTTAGGTTAGGTTGTCTAGAGTTACTTTAGGCAAGTTACCTTAATTTACGTTATGTTACTTTTACTTATGTTAGGTTACCTTGACTTACATTAGGTTAGGACTTTTGAGTTACGTTAGGTTAGGTTATCTTGACTTACGTTAGGTAAGTAACCTTGATTTACGTTAGGTTAGGTCAGTTTGATTTACGTTAGGTCTAAGTTACTCTAAGTTATGTTTAAGTAAGTTATGTAGTTTATCTTGACTTTCATTAAGTTATGTCAGGAGTAGGGAGCGTAAGGGTACGGTGTTATTCATTACCGTTACATTAATTTTACTTAAATTAGGTTACCTTGACTTACATTATGTTAGGTCTGTAGTAGGGAGCCTGAGGCTCCGTCGTTAGCTATTAGCGACCTTTGAGTTAGGTTAGGTTAGGTTATTATTTATTATTATTGTTCCGATTATCACACAGGCCTATGGACTAATTACATGATAGCCTGGACCGACAGCTTAACGTGCTCTTCGAAGCACGACCAGCTGCATGATATTTAGAGATGGTCATCCATCCAACCACTATCCTATCGAACCGAAACTGAACAGTGGAACGTGCTTGTCGATTTATCTTGACTTATGTTAGGTAAGTTACCTTGATTTACGTTAGGTTAGGTCAGTTTTATTTACGTTAGGTTACTCTAATTTATGTTGGGTTATCCAGAATTACATTATATTAGGTCAGGAGTAGGGAACCTAAGGGTACGCCCTTATCCATTACCGACTCTTGAGATACGACCCTTGAGGTAAGTTACTTTGATTTACGTTTGAAATTAAATTAGGTTAGGTCAGCGTGAGGCTCCGACATTAGCCACTCTCACTTATGTTAGGTTACCTTAACTTATATTAGGTTGGGTGAGGAGTAAGGAGCCTGAGGCTCCGGAGTTGACCTTTACCATTACCGACCCTTACGACCCCCGAGTTACGTTACGTTAGGTTACTTTGAGTTACGTTAGGTAATGTCCGAAGACATTATAATTGTTAGGTTAAGTTAACATTACAAAATAATTGGTTTTAATAGTAGAGAAACCAATTAGGAAGTCAGAATCGTGCAGAATAGCTTGGGAGATGGACGACTCCCCTGGCATCCATCACTAAAGATCATTTGCTCATTTGCTGGTGAAAAAAGTCTCATATAAGAACGAGTGTTGCTACCTTAAAGTTGATGGAAATTTGAAACCCACGTCTTTTCATCGGCTTCATTCTATGAATAAGTGTAAAGTATATTTAATATATCGCCTCAAGAACCGCTATACGAGTGCCGAAGTCATTCCGATTGCGTCTTTGATGCCGATGGTTACTGATCTTTATTTTAGTGAAGGATTTACGCATCTTTGATCACTTAACAATGAAAAAAGTCTAAAATGGCCCAAATGAGGAAAAAAAATACAACATTCTTCCTCTAAATAATTGTAGCAATTAAATAAGTAATTCATCAGAAGCAATTAAAAATATTTCTTTTGCTAATTTTTGCTCCCAATTCCACGGCGTTTTCAATTTGAAATTTTATAAAAGAAAAATAATTAGCATTTATAATCTAATGTTAATGTTTAACAACAATAGATTTATGAAAATTTTTCAAATTATACAATTTTTTATGTGTCAAATTAACCTTTAAAATTGGTAAGACCCCCTCGAAGAAACGAACTGGTTAGCATAACCTGAATGGTAATCATAAAAGTATTAGATATTATATAGAAGGAGAAGTCAAAAAAATTGCGTTGGATTAAAAAATATAGAATCGGTAGTCTAATTAATTTATTTATGTCATTAATAAAAATAAATCGTATATCAAAAAAGTTTTCTTTAATGGATTACAAGTAGTAAAATTTGGGTGTCGCAAAAATTAATTGCGAAAAATTGAACTAATAATAACGGTATTTATATTTAGTTTAAATAAGTAATAAAAATTTTCATTAGCAACTATAATATAAACGAAACGAATAAAAATCACACTTGTTGTTGGTATAAAAATAAATTAATTTTATAAACTTTTATAACGGAGACTGTACGTTTAATATATGTGGGCACACAATACATATAAGACACACCTTGATGACAGGTGACAATTTAGTTTCATTTGAATAAAATATACCTACGTAAATACTATACATTATGAATTGTTTTAACATTAAAAAAATAATTAGTTAAAAAAATCAGATTTAATATTAGGTTAAAATAAGGCAAAGATGGCCGAGATAATATATGAAAGTGCAAGAAAATTTTTGGGCTGCGAAAATTTGGGACGTAAAAATTACATTTGTTGAATTACAATTGAATCGATTCATTGTTTTCTCTTTTATAATATTCAACAATTCAAGGTTCTGATGTGCAAATTATTGAGGTTGCTGCAGCAATAAAAATTTGAAGTACGATGAGTGCCTACACTTTGACCAAAATACAATTTAAGGCAGTTGAGAGACTGTGATTTATGTAGAAAAACACTCTTAAGTATTACTTATCAAATTTATAATTTAAGGATTCAAGATGACAGAAGAGGTTAGTGAATGTGTGCCTTAGAGACGTTGAGACTGTCGAGAGGGAGAAGGAGCTGTCAAAAGGAGCTAACAACGTGTCAATAGAGATAGAAGAGATCATCACATAGTTCGGAGTGCACGTTGAAAGAAAAAAGCTCTTGAAAGAGCATGTGAATCGAATTGTTGGGTCCGAAATATGAACATACCTAACAACAAAAAATTCGGAAAGTCGAGAAGTAGAGAAGAAAAGACACTGGCTTCAGTGGTTTACTTCGCTCTGATGCAGATAGACGGTGCCAGTGCGGAGGGATGGAGATTTGTTAAGTACCGTAATAAGAAAGAGTACAAAAGAAGATAAGATAACCACCAACGCATATAAATACAGGGTATTTATCAGATGTGCGATAAAAGCTCTCTGTCATAGGGATTTTAACATTTAAAATCATACTTTGGTGATTTCCTGCTTCTCAATTTATTATTTATTTAAGAAAAAAAATCTTCAAATAAAACTTTTAGAGCATAAAATGGTGCATCTAAATCAACAAAAAAAAACAACGGCTGTGGCCATACGAGGAACTTTTTCCTGTTGTATTTTTTTGTGTATTTCTTTAAAAGTTCATAATTTAAAATTTTCTTTAACCCAGATATGCCTGACTTTTTTTCTTTTTTAAATTTTAAACTTGTTCTTTTGAGACTGTTAACATAAGCGTTATTACAGGCTGTCTCACAAAATCGACGCAGCATTGGGATATCGGAAATACATAAGAGATACAAAGTCGGTTAAATGGGCATCTACTTATTCGTCTTAAACACTCTAGCATAAGGTCTAACAGGGAATTTATTATAGGAACTATGAAGATGTTAGGTTAGGTTAAGGTCAGTGGCGTGTCTATAATGGTTCCGAGGGTTCCGTGAAACCAGGTCCGTGAGTTTCAGACGCCCGGAAGAACGGACCAAAAAATTGTTTTAATCAAATTCTGTTAGGTAATTAAAAAAAATTAAAATCAAGTAGTTCAGCACACCAGTGGCGTATCTATAATGATTTGGTATATATTACCAAATAAAGTTTTTTTCGGTACAAAAAATTTCTAAATTTTTCAGTACAAGAATATGTTTTCTAAAGTTCATCTACTAAATGGGCGCTAGGGGCTCGTGAAAGATCTTTGGAACTCAGGCTCGTATTAATGTCGCTAGACCACGGTTAAGGTATATTAAGAGTAGGCCTGGGTTACTTATATTAGGTTAGCGTAACATTGAGTATGTTAGGTTAGAGTAATATGAAGTATGTTAGTTGAAGGCTAGTTGAAGGCTACCTTAAGGTAGGGTAGGTCATGTAGGGCAGGTGTACCTCAGGCTGCCGGTTAACCGCACGCTGCAGTTAAACCAAGAAAATGTTAGGTTAAGTTAAGATCTATTAAGAGTAGGTTAGGTTATGTTATGTTTTGTTACAGTTACATTGAGTATGTTAAGTTAGACTGACATGGAGTACGTTAGGTTAGGGTTGGATAGATTATAATAGGGTAGGTCATGTAGGTCCGGCATACCCCAGATTACCGGCTGACCGCACGCTGCAGTAGCACTCCCTAACATTACCTAACCTATCCTTACGCAACTTACCCTAACCTAACCTACCCAAACTCAGCTTAACATCACTAGCGTAGCGTCTATTGTCAAGAGATACTAGAAATCCTAAAAGTTATTTCCAAAACACCCTAATAGAAAAACAGATTTCAAAATGGCGAATTCAAGATGGGGAAAAAGCAATTAATTGTAAGGTCGTAACAGTATTGGCCAGTTCGTTAGTTGCCGACGGGGCGAAACGCTTCTGTGAGACAAACTTTTTTGCATAAGTAAGTTCAAGCTTATTATTTATTTGCAAACCTAACCGAACATAATCTACAGGCCGACAAACGAGAACTTTCAGTTGAAATGCGCACAACGGGAAGAGAGACGACATTAGGAGTAACAGAGATGAGCATAGGTACCAATGTAAAATTTACGTAGTTCACGTAGTGATAACACACTTTTACTACTGCGTATCTCAAGGTCAGCTGAAAGTTCTCATTTGCTGGTCTATACTCATATCTAACACACCCTAACCTAACTTCCTATAAAAACAAAAATATGACTTTTAATTTTTAGTGTGAATCTCATTTACAACATTCATCTATCTCCTCATTTCATCTGTCAGTGTCATCACTCATCTTATTTTATTTTCATCTGTCAGTTTCTTCTGTCATCTCATCTCATCTCATCTGTCAGTCTCCTCTATCACCTGATCTTTCAATTTCGTCTTTTATGTAGTTCATTTGTCATATCATTCTATCTGTCAGCAGTGTCATCTTTCATCTGATTTCATTTTCATCTGTCAGTCTCTTCTGTCATCTCATCTCATCTGTCAGTCTCCTCTATCATCGAATCTTTCAATTGCGTCTTTTATTTTAGTTCATTTGTCATCTCATTCTATCTGTCAGTGTGATATTTCATCTTATTTCATTTTCATCTGTCAGAGATTTCTGTCATCTCATCTCATCTGTCAGTCTCCTCTATCATCTGATATTTCAATTTCGTCTTTTATTTTAGTTCATTTGTCATCTCATTGTGTCTGTCAGTGTCATTTTTCATCTGATTTAATTTTCATCTGTCAGTCTCTTCTGTCATCTCATCTGATCCGTCAGTCTCCTCTATCATCTAATCTTTCAATTTCTTCTTTTATTTTAGTTCATTTGTCATCTCATTCTATCTGTCAGTGTCATCTTTCATCTGATTTCATTTTATCATGTCAGTCTCTTCTGTCATATCATCTCATCTGTTAGTCTCCTCTATCATCCGATCTTTCAATTTCGGCTTTTATTTTAGTTCATTTGTCATCTCATTCTATCTGTCAGTGTCATCTTTCGTCTGATTTCATTTCATCTGTCAGTCTCTTCTGTCATCTCATTTGATCCGTCAGTCTCCTCAAACATCTGACCTTTCAATTTCGTCATTCATTTTAGTCATCTTTTTTCTGATTTCATTTTCATCTGTCAGTTGCTTCTGTCATCTCATTTCATCTGTCAGTCTCCTCTAACATCTGATCTTTTAATTTCGTCTTTTATTTTAGTTCATTTGTCATCTCATTCTAACTGTCAGTGTCATCTTTCATCTGATTTCATATTCATCTGTCAGTCTCTTCTGTCATCTCATCTCATCTGTCAGTCTCCTCTATCATCCGATCTTTCAATTTCGTCTTTTATTTTAGTTCATTTGTCATCTCATTCTATCTGTCAGTGTCATCTTTCATCTGATTTCATTTTCATCTGTCAGTCTCTTCTGTCATATCATCTCATCTGTCAGTCACCTCTATCATCTGATATTTCAATTTCGTCTTTTATTTTAGTTCATTTGTCATCTCATTGTGTCTGTCAGTGTTTCATCTGATTTCATTTTTATCAGTCAGTCTCTTCTGTCATCTCATCTCGTCATTTGTCAGTCTTCTCTATCAACCGATCTTTCAATTTCGTATTTTATTTTAGTTCATTTGTCATCTCATTCTATCTGTCAGTGCCATCTTTCATCTGATTTCATTTTCATCTGTCAGTCTCTTCTGTGATCTCATCTCATCTGTCAGTCTCCTCAATCATCTGATATTTCAATTTCGTCATTCATTTTAGTTCATTTGTCATCTCATTCAATCTGTCAGTGTCATCTTTCATCTGATTGCATTTTCATCTGTCAGTTTCTTCTGTCATCTCATCTCATCTGTCAGTCTCCTCTATCATCTGACCTTTCAATTTCGTCTTTTATTTTAGTTCATTTGTCATCTCATTCTGTCAGTGTCATCTTTCATCTGATTGCATTTTCATCTGTCAGTCTCTCTGGCATCTCATCTCATCTGTCAGTCTCCTCTGTCATCTCATCTGGCAATCTCGTCTTTTATCTCATTTCATCTGTCATATTATTTTATCATTCAATCTCATTTGCAATTTAAAAAAAATTAAATTGTACATTTGAACTTATATTAAAAATATTGGTACCACCCCCATAGCAAAACTGATATAATTTTATACGGGTAATTTTGTGCGTTTTTTCTAACTGTTGAAGCGATTTAGAACACCCATAACTTAAATTTAAAAATCAGTTATTTTCAAGTAAGTTAAAATTTTGTAATTGACCCCCTCTTCCTAGGGGTGAAAACCGACAAATTTAAAGATTGGATCTAATAGGCTGATAAATGTTGAGTGTACATATCAAATTTCAAAAAGATAATCGTATTATTAATGAAAATATAAATTTTTTAATGCTCGTGTAGTTATTGCTACAAAATCTTAGAATTAGAATTTAGAATTAGAGATTAATCCCAGAATTTTGACCTCTTTTCCAGCATGTACACGACAAATGTATGTAGCAAAAATAACATCAAGTAGACAACAAAAGAAAAGTATCAGTTTCTAAGTTCATAAAAATAATATTTAGCCTACAACTCAAACGTGTAAATTGAAAAATGTAAAAAATGCTTATACAGAGCACAGACTCTCAGGTGGTTAGGTCATCATTAATAAGTCGCTTATATAAATGAAACCATTATATTTGATTAAAATACATAAAATATTTTTTTATCGTAAAGCATGTGACTTCCTAAGTGTAATTTTTCCCACAAGATCAAATTACTTGCAGAAAGTTATAAAATAATATTTTGCTTTCAAAACATTTCAAGTCTTACGTCTAAAAATAATTATTTGAGGGATTAAATGTTTTAAGTAAACAATTAAAGCTTGTAATTAATTCTTAACATTCCTCTCTTTTTCCACCATTTGTAAGTCATATATGGATATTTAATAAAATTTATATACCATCACTAAATAGCTTAGGTTTCAATTCTCCCGTGTAAAAGACAAAGACAAAACAAGCAATTAATTCTTTACAATAACCACTATAATTAAGAGAGGTAAATCAATTGTAATCAAAATTTTTGCGTTTAATTAAAACATCGATACTAGCATACGTAATTAAAAAAACGCTCGTTTTTCCCCCCTTAAATTACGAGAAAAAAAAAGTTTCGTCT
The DNA here is from genome assembly GCA_963924605.1 of Malthinus seriepunctatus. NCBI lineage: Eukaryota > Metazoa > Arthropoda > Insecta > Coleoptera > Cantharidae > Malthinus > Malthinus seriepunctatus. The sequence continues at coordinate 18,264,594 of OZ004603.1, forward strand.
ATGACTGACTCAAGTGACTACTGACCAACCGAGAGTAATAAAGAAAGTAAAAAGTAGTCACGCTCATGCAGCACGTGTATCAAGTGTGCCTTGTTCGTGTGTTGGAATGTACCGTACGTACTCGGTCGCCGCTAGAAATGCAGCTACCTACGACACTACCGATACCGATGAGATGCTTCTTCTTCGTGTGTTGGCTACTACTATCTGTCGGTCAGCTGATGACCACTGCAATGTATATCTTCATTACATAATTGACCATCCAATTCAAGGCCTACCACATTTTATTGTGCTTCTGTTAACCCAACCTTAAATGAGTTTTCTATTGTAAAACAAAAGGGCGTTAAATAATTACAAAAGGGAAACTTTTTGAATTCATCCAGAAAGACCGTTTTGAAAATCAATAAAAGCGACTTTCTCTTAGTATTTATTATTTGTAAATTAATTAATCAATTTTTTGATTTAACTATAATGTTTTTGTTGATTAGAAATCTGATAGGTCGTTCGGTTTTAAGACAGGGGAATGTTCAATTTAATCAAGCCCGTCGATCTATCTTTTTAATTTCATTTGTTTAACCTGTGGTGTTGTCGGTATAATCAAATTTATTTCTTTTTCAAAATCTGTCGACGTGTTGTAAAAATTGGTTCGCTTTCAATTATTTGAAAAAAAAGTGTAAATTGCGAAGAAAATGCGCAATTTTAATTTCGAATTTCCCTATTGTAAATTTTACGACAAAAATGGACTGTACGTATACTGGGTGTCTCTTTACAAAGTATCTACCCAAATATCTCGAGAAGTCAGTGTTCGACTGAGTTCTCAAACAGATACGATCAAATGGACCGAACTGAAAAGAAACATTTGGGGATTCTCCCCCGAAATTCTTTTTTCTTAAACTAGCTCCAAACCTTGCCTAAAACGCTCCAAATTGTTCGAAAAAGCCGAGAGCAGATATAACATTATCTGTCATTAATTTCCTTACAAGAGTTGGAAAATTCTTTCAAAGCTTCGAAATTGTCCGAAAAGCTGTGATGGGATCGAACTTAACCTGTTATGTGCTTAGAAGAGCTGCAAAATTTTTCGAAGCTCAAAACCGTCCGATATGTCTGATACATGACCTGTTGAGTCTTTACAAGAGTTGGAAAATTCTTTAGAAGCTCAAAATTGTCCGAAAAAGCTGTGATGGAATCTAACTTAACGTGTTATGTCCTTAGAAGAGCTGGAAATGCTGTTCGAAGGTTAAAATTGCCCGAATAGGACGTGATGGGATCTAACTTAACCTGTTATGTTCTTAGAAGAGTTGGAAAATTTTTTGAAGTTCAAAACTGTACGATATGTCCGATAAATGACCTGTTATGCCTTTATAAGAGTTGGAAAATTCTTTCGATGCTCAAAATTGTCCAACAAAGCTGTGATGCGATCTAAATTAACCTGTTATGTTCTTAAAAGAGTTGGAAATTTTTTTCGAAGTTCAAAACTGTCCGATATGTCCGATAAATGACCTGTTATGCCTTTACAACAGTTGGAAAATTCTTTCAAAGCTCAAAATTGTCCGAATAGGCCGTGATGGGATCCAACCTAACCTGTTATGTCCTTACAAGAGTTGGAAATGCTGTTCGAAGATTACAATTTCCCGAATAGGACGTGATGGGATCTAACTTAACCTGTTATGTTCTTAGAAGAGTAGGAAAATTTTTTCGAAGCTCAAAATTGTCCAAAAAAGCTGTGATGCGATCTAACTTAACCTGTTATGTTCTTAGAAGAGTTGGAAATTTTTTTCGAAGTTCAAAACTGTCCGATATGTCCGATAAATGACCTATTTTACCTTTACAAGAGTTGGAAAATTCTTTCGAAGCTCAAAATTGTCCGAATAGGCCGTGATGGGATCCAACCTAACCTGTTATGTCCTTACAAGAGCTGGAAATGCTGTTCGAAGCTCAAAATTGTCCGAATAGGCCGAGATGGGATATAACTTAACCTGTTATGTCCTTACAAGAGCTGGAAATGCTGTTCGAAGGTTAAAATTGCCCGAATAGGACGTGATGGGATCTAACTTAACCTGTTATGTTCTTAGAAGAGTTGAAAAATTTTTTCGAAGTTCAAAACTGTCCGATATGTCCGATAAATGACCTGTTATGCCTTTACAACAGTTGGAAACTTCTTTCAAAGCTTAAAATTGTCCGAATAGGCCGTGATGGGATCTAACCTAACTTGTTATGTCCTTACAAGAGCTGGAAATATTGTTTCAAGGACGAATAGAGATCTAATTTAACCTGGTGGATATTAACACCATGCTAAAACTGGTAAACGCACTCTTTAACACAAGTATTCCATCTTCTTCAGATGAAGGCACACCAACACAAAATACGAAAAATCAAAGCACCCTACCCTTAAACAAAAATTTATATTATATTAATTTTTGCTATTGGTTCGCAAATATTTTGAAAATATTTAGTTGTAGAAGATATCTAAAGGTATTTCCTAAAAGTTAAAAAATGTTGTACGTCGATTGGGCACCCCTTTGCTTTTCTCGAAGCACCCTGGTTGAGAAACAATGCTCTAGAACCTTTGTATTCTAGGCCTAGATTACACACTATAATGGTGGTTATTTTGACAATGTTCATCCTGAAACTTAGCGTCGGTCACAGGTTCATCTGGGGTTTGACGCCCGCCTCTCTGACCCTATCGAGAACAGGTTGATATGATTAAATACGCTAAAGAGAAGCACGTATTCACTAATGATTTTACAACGAGCATCCCCAGCGATGATTCACACTCTGACTCTGAGACAGGCTTCTCAAGATTGTAATAGAATGCATATCCACAAAAAGGAGAAATTTTGGAGGACCTGTAGTAACGTATAGCTAGGGCTAAGAAAATTATCGATAGTTATCGATATTATCTAATAACGATACCTTAATTAAACATATTGATACATCGAAATCGCTAACTATCTCTATAACTATTGATATAGCACAGCCTTAACCTAGATTTAATTCACGTTATGTTACTATAATCCATTCACTATTTATTTGTGATATGGTTGACCAGAACTTTTGTTTTTTGGTTTGCCAAAATAAAAAGTCTCTATTTTGTTGACAGTACCAAAAAAATGACAGACCATTGACAGACGAACTATTAACACAATTGATAAAAAGCCGCTACTCTACAATACTTAACCTAACTGATTTTTTTCTAATTTATACCGGGTGGAATCTGTCACCCTAACATGGCCAACCATAGCACAAATAAATAGTAAACGGACTATACAGGCACGTACTAGCTTGCTAAAATCAAGTGGGCACTTGGTGGCCACATTTTTTTTTGGGTGGGCCATATACATAATATGTAGGCCATAAAACTTTTTAAAGATGAAATATTTGGTGTGGAATTCAGATTACACTGGTAAATATCTGAATTTTTGCTTATTATTGTTTTTTTTATCAGGGTGGGCACAAAGGTGGGCCAGCAAAATTTGAGGTGGGCCTGAGTCCACCCTAGCCTTTCCGTAGTTACGTGCCTGTGTTACTACACAAGCATCAAAATATAATTGGGGGAATCCCCTTTTTCTTCTAAGTAAAATATAATGCTAAAGGGCAATTGCATTTTGCCTTCCATATCGATATGATATCGATAGTTATCGATATAATGATAGCTATCAATCTAATCTAACGATACCAATTTTCAGTTCTTTTTCGTTATCTGAGTAAGCATTTCGAATTTTGAAATTTTCCGAGGGGTCATCCACTCTCTGCAGTCAATATTCAAAAGTTCTGCAGCCAACTGCAGTCGACTGCAATTATCTGCAGTCAACTGCAGTCCAGTGCAATCCAGTGCAGTCCAGTGCAGTCCAGTTCAGTCAAGTGCAGTCAAGTGCAGTCTCTACAGTCAACAGCAGTTTCTGCAGTCATTGTACAAATTCAGAACAGTGGCTGACCAATTAACCAATCTCGTACCTAACTCTTACAGCTGTTCGCACTTCGTAGTATAGTACAATGGACTATGCGGCTACCCCCCCCCCTAATAGATATCCAGATTTAACAATAATGTTGATTTATTTGCTCCAGTAGAAAAGTTTTATGTGAAACACATGGTATGGAAGATATAGAAAAGAGGAGTGACTCATGTGATAGCTGATGCTCGCTGACTTGTTAAAAATAGAAGACTCAATCAATTTTCTTATCGTTTTCCGAAAGAATGACTTATTTTCTCGACTATTTTTATATAAAATGATTGATATCTAGAGCACTATCGTTGGTTTTCCCAACAGTCCAGCTCATCCAAATCGGCGTGTATCGAGCGGAGCAATGTGAGTTGCTTTGTGATTGACTGTTACATCTAATAAAGGAGTTCAAAAATATAAAAACTATATAAAATTACATCCCCACAGAAAAACACAAGCTTTATACACGATATAACTTAAAATAAAGAAGTCTTTTATTACAAAGGCCCACTACAACAAATATCAAATTTAAAATTCACAGATCATATTTTATTGTATGCAAATTTTAAAGCTGAATAAATTTCCTTTAAGAATAACGAATTTCTATTCGGAAATTAACATATTATAAATCGTCTTTATTATGCAGAAATAAAATATATTACTTTTCATGTTAAGCCTTTTTATTGTAAAAATTGAACGTATATTTTAAATCAGCTCATTTTAAAAAGCGTATGCAAATATTATACGTATATGACATTCGATACATACACATACACACATTATACACATATACAGGGTGCAGAGAGGGCGATTGAATAAAAAATTATTCAAACTTTTACTTAACTGCAACTATAAGGGTTGATTGAATCGAATCGTGTAAACAAAATTCCTTTTTATTACCCACATTTTTTAAACTTTCAAAACCATAACAAATTAAATTTATTATTATTTTCAAAAGTAAATAATTTTAATTTTTATTATGGAAATAAAAGTTGAAATTTCTTTAATTAATTTCATTTTATTGCTCGTGATAAGTTAATAAAAATTTTTTAAAGGTAACACCAAATTGAAGTTTAAGTTAATGCGAACCAAAACATCAAAAAATTCCAAAAACTAATTTGCATAACCATATAAAAGAGGTGTGTGCAATAAATTTAATATTAGTTTTAAAACGCAAATAAACAAGTTAATGTTAACGTTTTTACTTCCGTTTTTTACTCGAAAATTGCAAGAAAAATGTCAACTGGGTGTGGAGTGGTTTTTTGGACCGAAATCGAAGATTTCAAGAATTTTCGAACTCGGCTTAAAAGATTAATAGGATAAACTTTTTAAATTAAGAAAATTATTATCAAATCAAAAAAAAATGGTAAACGACGTGGCAACATCGCTAAAATATTGATCAAGATCGCTACATATTTTTCCTTCGCCTCCAGGCCCCATTGTGTAAAAATACTGGGATATGAAATTTTTTACACATTTTCGAGACACTATGTATAATGCACTTTAAAGAAAACTATAAAGTACTTACACCTAGCGGACAGATTTGAACCAAAAATTAATGTATGTCTCCGATGGTCAGTGCCAATGTTTAACGATTTTTAAAGATGGATATCTCAAAAACTAGAAGGAATAGAGAAAAAATTAATAGAAACAATCTTGTAGGAAATTTGATAAGCTTTTATTTTATCACAAATAATTTTTTTCCTAGGGCCTATCGTTTTTTAGATATAAGCAAAAACCTCAAAAACGGGACCTTTCCGCTCTCTCCCTCCGTCCTGTTGTTATATAGCTAGAACCGGGGACTTTTTAGTATATTTACCTTCTAACTACTCCAAGCATATTCCTAAAGAAAATAATGCCACCCTCTTCCACGTCCTCTACAGCTCCTTTTTGGGCGTTCGTACATCGGGATCTTAATAAAAAAACTATTTTTAAGTTTTCACACCATAAAGTTACCTACGGCGATACCCTGTACGGTTTCGGTTAAATGGTTTATTAATTGAAAATATTTCGTTTATAACAACCCTAAGCAAAATTTTATCTTATGTAAATTTCGTTTTTGATTTCAAAAAAGGATAATACCTATTAATAATGATCGATGATTTATATAATAAATTATGTATAGTTTAAATATGAATGCAAAGCTTGTTAGCATATTTTAACATGGTTTTTGGGTAACCCTTTTATGTTTTTTTTTTAAATCGATCCCTCCGGATTTGCATATAACTGATTAATAAAATATATAGGTAACATATAACCATTGTAAGTGCACCTTGTTTTGAATTTTGCATAATATTGTTGCTCTTTTCTAAAAATTTTGCTTGAATAACTTTCTCACATGATGTCGGAAAATTTTAAGTAGGCAAAATGTTAATTATTGTATTGAAATTGTCTCTATAAGTATAGGCATGCAACAGTGCACTGTTTTCAATAGATGTCAACAGCTGGGAGTTTATTTTGCTACTGCCCTGCCTAATTATTGCCATGTTTTTCAAACCGAGTAGGTAGGTTTATAACCGCTACATAGAAAATATCTATTAATTTTCTTCAAGAAATCGATATCAATCAATAGTCAAAGCTTGATAAAATTTTGTCCTTTTTATCTATTCTTATAACTGTTGGACAAAAAATCTCAAGAACAAAGGTGAAAGAACAGACAGAAAGATGGACATGAATAACACACACAGGCAGGCTGATTGGTTGATAGACATGCAGCTGAGCTAAGTATCAAGCACATTGCTATCAACAAGTACTAAAGACGAAAATGGACAGACCACAGATGCTAAAAGGACCAGAAACAAGAAGTAAAAAGAAATAGACAAAGGACAGGTAGATAAATAGAAAAGGAGGCAAACATATAAACGTGGAAGAGCCTGGAGCTCTGGAGCACATTTTAACAGAAATAAGACTCCGAACAGAATACTGACACTTCAGGAAACACCTACATTACTTTATATAATTGTATAATGAACGTTTATGTAGACTGTAGTAGTAGATCTTGTGAAGAGGATGATGAATGGCCCTAAAGCCTGCAGATGGTTTTGGTGGCAACAAAGATGCAATCGCCAGCTGAACATCAAGCACATACTTCTATAAGTTGCTATGAACAAGCAATAAAGAAGAGAACGAACAGACTACAGTGGTAAAAATACACAAAAACAGGAGACAAATAGAAATATATAAAAGATAAATAGAATAATAAGCAAACATATAAACGTTGAAGAGCCGGGAGCAGATTAGAACAAGGACCGGTCTTCTAACAAGGCACTGGCTCTTCAGACTGTTCACAACATACAGAGGATTGTGTGATGAAGAATCCTAGTGGACTATGCCAGAAGGAAGATGATGAAACAGTCTTCACGACCTCATGATAAGGTCAGTCATGAGACCTATGTAACTATGAATAGAACAAGAATAGAAAAAGTCCAATACATACATAATGGAACACGTGCTTTGTCACTGCCCTGCGTTAACGATAATTCGAGGATCCATGATAGGGGGATACTGGCCTAAGATGGCCAGTATCAGCGACACTTCGCTCTCCAGTATCCTTGAATTCATCCAAAGGTTGGGACGGTTCAAGGACTGAAGGGTCAGAAGGGGTTGCTAAGGGGAGGCAGCACAATGGCGCCGATTAAGCGGCCTAAGTGCGCGTAAACCTCGGTTTACCCTCCACCCTAACAATTCTAATCCTAAGTCCAATACATGAAGATATTGATATTAGAAAAGGAAGAGCATATAAGAAGTGTTAGATAAATAGACCAACAAACAAAGATAAAGACAAATTAAAACTATTATACAATACCTAAACAAAAAGAACACATATAGGTATAAGTAGAAGAATAGAAAAATAATAGAAAAATGAGATAAAATGGTAGATAAAAGGAGATTAGTACTATAAATGTCTAAAAAGATAGACAGTAGAAAGAGATAAGAGATACCTATACAAGCTATAGCTATACAAAATAGCTAAGCTGTCTGTCTGCCTTCAGATACGCCTGAGTGTCTGTCTGTCTACCTGCTTGTCTGCTTGTTTAACTGCTTGCTGCTTACGCTGCTTACGCCTGTTTTACTTGCCTGTCTGTATACATGTCTACCTGTATACCTGTCTATCAGTATACCTGTGTAAATATCAAAATGTCTACCTATCTATATCTGTGCCGTTCTCTGTCTATCTGCCTTTTTTTAAGCCTGTTTGTGCGCTTTAAATCTCTGAAAATCTATCTCGTGCGTGTTTATGCAGAGACAGGAAAACATCCGACAGGAAAAGTTAAAAATACAAACAAATACAAAATTGACACAAGCAGTCAGGCAATTATGCAAGCAGACTAACAGAGAGATATTAAAAAAAACAAAACCTACCGAAGCGAGAAAATGAAAATAGAGGAAATAGAAAATAAAACAGATGAAATTCAACAACAGGGACACAACATTTAACATTTAATTTTGCATGTAATAACCACTTAAGCAGGTTAACAGGCCTACAGACAGACAGACAGAGAGACATCAGACAAAATATTGAAAAAAAATAACACTTTTAAGAAAACGTTGATGGTTACAATTCTTTTTGAACAATTGTGTAAAACATAACCGATTGTTAGATAAATCGAACGATTAATTATTGTAAAATCGATTAATCAATATTGGATTAATTAGGTACCTAATCGAACAATTGATTAATGGAACAATCGATTACTCAAACCATTGATTAATCAAACAGCGAATAACTAAACAGCAAACAATCGATTTATCGATTAATTAAAAAAAATATCGAACAACGATTAATTGATTAACCGATTAACCCTTCAATTAATCGATTTTTAATCACGTCAGAGATAAAAGCATAGCTAAACAGACAGCAAAGCAGACACAAATACGCAATAGTTAATAAGCATCAGATATACAAATAAGCAGATGAGTATTAATAATAGAGATATAAGAAAACATAATATAAAAGTATACACAAAGTAGCTTATTTAACCTACGATTAAATTGACTTTTAATAAGGTAAAGACAGGCAGACTTAAAGACAGATAACTCAAAAGCAGAAAGACCGACTGTACTATACCTACTGATGGATAGAATGAGGTACTATACCATTATGGCATAGCGAAACCAAACAAGAATTATTTAAAAACTGGCATATTTCGTCTAAATAGGCTCTAAAATAGAAATATAATGGAAAAATTTAATAAAACAATTTTTTTTCTTTGTTAAAAACTTGAAGGCAACGGAGAAAAAACAAACGAAAAACAATAAACAATAAGAGTTAAACGAACAATCAGCAAGAAATAAGTAAAGGAAAACTTAAAACTTTTAACCTCAAATTATTTCACGTAAAAATTAAAATTTTGCCTCAACGGCCTATTACAATTTATTTTTAAAAGTCAAAAATATATAAAAATAAAGAAAAAGTTTCAAACGTCAAGCTTATACAAAACATAAATTAATTTATTGTTAGATATGAAATTATCAATTAATTATGTTAATTTAAAACAATTGACATAATTTATGCAAATTAATTTATAAAATTTCCCACTAAAACATTTATAAAATAATTTCTATTCCTAATTTAATGTTATAGCACAACGTATACGTATACACGAACGTAACAATCCAATAGGATACGACGTGTTCTTTTGTGGGTTGAACCACACAATTTATGTAACCAATAGAAACGGTCGTAGAATACATTCGCGAACAAAATTACACAGTCAATGAAATTAACTATTAGGAATAGTAGAATTAATAATAGATTCAAACATTTTATAGTAGTAAACCTCTTATGAGTCATTCAAACATTTGCGAAACACCTCTCTTCTTTCTTTTACTATATTTTTTCTTCTTTTCTTTTATTATTAAATTTTATGCGAGAGTAGATAATGAATTAAAAGTTGTTAAATTGTAATGTAAGGGTGGTTAATTATGTTAATTTCTTATTTTAATGTTAAATGGTTCTTTATTTTAAATTAATTAATTTCTTATTAGATTTACCTTCTTATTTATGAGTTTAATTTCTTTTGTTTTTTTTTAGAAAGAGATGACTTGTAATAGGTATTTAGTTACAGAAATCGTATATTGAATGGATTAAAAAAATTATTTTAGCTACTGGCGTATAACTACCTACACGTATATAACCATCGCCTGTAAATTATTTCTAATATTTACCCATGTTGAGAGTTAATTAATTAATTTTATAGCTATTTTAGAGAAAGAGGAAGGTAGGGTAGGGACATTCTTTTAAAATACTAAATAATAATAACGTTTTTAATTACCTAAAACTGTATGACTTAAGTAGAAGTAACTGCCGAGCTCGCTTTTACCAGTAACTTGTTGCTCTATAAAAATAAAAATAGAACAGTATTTTTGAGATTTTGTGGTTTTGACATTTGACATTGTGCCAATTTTACATATCGATATTTAGTTAAACCGTTAAACATTATGAGATTTTGATATGTTGACATTTTGACATTGCGTCATTTCTACATTTTGATATCTAGTTAGACATCTTGAGATTTTAAGATTTTGAGATTTTGAGATTTTAAGATTTTGAGATTTTGAGATTTTGAGATTTTGAGATTTTGAGATTTTGAGATTTTGAGATTTTGAGATTCTGAGATTTTGAGATTTTGAGATTTTGAGATTTTGACATTTGACATTGTGTCATTTTTACATTTTGATATTTAGTTAGACATCTCGAGATTTTAATGTTTGAGATTTTAATATTTCGAAATTTTGACATTTGACTTAGTGTCATGTTTTATTTTGATAGTTAGTTATCCATCTTGAGATTTAGAATTTTTGAGATATTGACACTTTAACATTCTGACATTTTGAGATTTTGACAGTTTAACATTTTGACAGTTTAACATTTTGACATTTTGACACATTTTGACATTTTGACATTGTGACATTTTGACATTTTGACATTTTAACATTTTAAAAATTGACATTTTGATTTTGATAATTGATATCTGTATTACAAATAATATAAAATTATAAAAATTTTCATTGACACCTATTGCAATAAGAATTTTTTTTTAAATCTCAAAATTAAGTTTCGAACAAAAGGTATAAAGAAGGCCTCTGTTAGTTATAAAGAAAAAAAGAGTGATAAACATTTAACAAGAACACTGCAGACTGAAATCGTTAATTAACATAAACCAGTTAGCCCAAAAGTTACCTATAAGGTATATAAAAATGCATTTTAGTTTACTACTACAACTTATAGGCACCCAAAATCCTAATTTAATATTCCAACTAACTCTTTTAACATATGTATTCGTTAAACTTTTATAATTTAAAGTCGTTTATGCACCCACGGATTCACGCCATTAGTTTTTTATCAGATCGACAACGTCTTACAACTATCAATAAGTATAAAAAATTATCCTATTATGCTTCTTAGTCAGATATAATAAAAAAAGAGATTAGAGAAGACAATTTTGATATACCTAGTTATAAAAAAATCAAAGTACAAAATTTAAAAAAAAATAGAAAACTGCTCTTCGTTCTTTACAATTGTTTAAAAATTTGTTTGTTTTTGTAATAGGTATTTTCTTTTTTTTGCTGTAGTTTTTTTCACAATTCTTTACATTTTAGATCTCCATCGAATGCTTCTGCACCAGGTTAGTTTATAGATTGGGTTAGGTTAGGTTAGGTTAGGTTAGGTTAGATGTTTATTGAGAAAATGTAGATTTTTACTGTTATGCGGATGACCTGGCGGTGGTAATTTCGGCAAAGAATGTCGAAGAAATGATTACAAAGGCCGAAAAATCCTTGGACATGGTACAATCCTGGATGGAGGCAAACTAACTTCAAGTTGCAACAGAAAAACAAATGCGGTAGTGCTGAACCTGAAGAGGAAAGCCAAAAATGTTCGAATGCGGTTTGGAAGCATTATCATCGTGCCAGAATAAACTGTGGTATACCTGGGGGTGACCCATGGGACCTAAATTACCTATAACGTAGGGGTTCCCAGGTCAAAAAAAGAAGACGCTACTGATGGAGATGCAATCGGTGCTGGTGTATGCTTCGCCGGTGTGGACCGAAGCTTTTAGAATAAATTGGTTCAAAAATAAATTACTGTCTAGCCAGCGCACCATCGCGATTAGGGTGTGCTCTGCTTATCGAACTGTATCGGCTAAGGCATTTTGGTGGTGGCTGGACTACTTGCGATCAACATCCTCATTGAGGAGAGGAACTGAATCTTTGAATAAATGGCAAAAAAGATGGAAAAAAAGCTAAAAGGCTCTGGACCGAATTGGTGATAGAAAAGGTTGAGGCCTGGGTACAGAGAAGTCATGGTCAGCTAAACTACCACTTGAAACAGATCCTAACGATACACGGATGTTTCAAACCATACCTGAATGGGAGCGGGAAACAAGAGTTTCCCTGGGCAGAATGCCTGTTCTGCCCGGAAGAGCTGGACGATGCGGAGCACACGCTCATCAGATGCAGACGATGGGCTAAAGAAAGAGCCGAGATGCGACTCGTTACGTTACGTTACGTTACGTTACGTTACGTTACGTTACGTTACGTTACGTTACGTTACGTTACGTTACGTTACGTTACGTTACGTTACGTTAGGTTAAGTTAGGTTAGGTTACGCTACGCTACGTTACTTTACGTTACTTGTAATATTCATTTATTATGTATGTATTTCGTCCACAGTTTTCGCGTCAAAACGCGGTTTGAATGAACGTTACGTTTGGTTACGTTACGTTATGTTACGTTACGTTACGTTACGTTACGTTACGTTACGTTACGTTACGTTACGTTACGTTACGTTACGTTACGTTACGTTACGTTACGTTACGTTACGTTACGTTACGTTACGTTAGGTTAGGTTACGCTACGCTACGTTACTTTACGTTACTTGTATTATTCATTTATTATGTATGTATTTCGTCCACAGTTTTCGCGTCAAAACGCGGTTTGAATGAACGTTACAATGCTCATTCACATAACAATTTCCTACTTGTATAGGTATAGCTATCGAGGGTATCACTGACCAGTATAACACTAACGAACAAAAGCAAAGTAAATAGGTATATTTCAAGTTGAAGCTTATTTTTAGAATATTAATTAATTTAATCTACCATTAATATTATAAATAAAATATAATATTAAAAGTAATTTAAGCGCATCATTGAAATCTGGTGTTAAAATAAATAACAATACAACAAAGCATTTATGAGTTTTATTCATGTATACAAATTCATTTAAATAATTTTCTTGCATTGTAAAGTTTGCCTACGCAATTACTATTCTATAAAGAGAGTGTAGGTACTTAAAATTGCCATTTACTTATTTTGAATTTTTTCAACATATTTTACGATTCGAAAAACACACATTATAGATTAAAAATTAATAGTTTTCTCACCCACAAGAGATATAACCCATCTATAACGTAATTTATTGCTGAAATTTTCGAAAAAACAGAAAACTGTTAGTTGGAAGTGTTTTAATACGCATAACTAATAAAATAATTTTTAGCTTTTTTATTTATTTTTAACGAAAATCTATTAAATTCATCTTTATTACCTATTCCATTAATAAATTTATGGTAAATTATTTTATATTGTAGGTTTTCATAAATATCTAAACGTAACTAAAATCCACTACTAAAATATAAAAATTCCAAAAATGTTTAAAATTAACCTTAGGCATTTTATAAAATTTTTTTGTAAACAAACAAAACGTATAATATAGTTGTGAAATATAAATAAACAAAACAATTGAAATTTAATAGAAAAAACGTGGAAAGAAAAACAAATGAAGTTGTGCATTAGCTAGTAAACAAAACAATTTAAATTTGATGTTTAATAAAAATCATTTAATGTTAATTTATAAAAATAAAATAAAGTTTGTTTACTTTTATTTATACATAAAACTATTGAATTTTGAGTTAGAAGTCGCTATAGTCCTAAAAAGTAGTTACTTTTTGTTGCCAATGAGCAACCCAAATACAGTTTATTAGTTACGAGTTAATTTCAGAACGACTGTCACCGTTCACATTTTCTTATGGATGTCTATTGATGCTATTTTGTGTATTTAAAAAATTTGGTACATAAGTTAATACTATAAAGCTCCTGATGAACTAATTGGGACATTAAACATAGTGATTCATCGATAGCTCTCTAGCCGTTTGAATTAAGGGATATATTTACACATAAAAGTTATTTAACTCCTTAAGGAGCATAACCTACCCTAATGTCTACAGGGTGTTGTATTGCTGCTGGGCGAGAATATTAATAATATTTTTAAATGGAACACCCTGTATATACATGTTTCTATATTTTGAATTGGCATTAAGTCGCCTACATGTCCATATTAAAATTTTGTAGTTTCTCGGCGGTGTTGCCAAGTTATTAATTTTTTTTAAATTGTACTAAAGGAATAATAACGAAATTTCCTAGGTAGTTATGACTATGACTATCCTTTATACCATAGAGTCTATGGCATAGAGTCTATGCTTTGAAATTTAAAAAGTTCGATTAAAGTGTTCATTAATTCGACCCAAATTTACTTATTTTCAAATGACTATAACTCGTTATTTTTAAATGGAACACCCTGTATATTTTTACATATTTCGATTCCTGATAAAATGTAGAGATTATATTTGCAAAAATATACAGGGTGTTCCAATGTAATTTTTATGATTTTTTAAATTTTAATATAGGCACGTAGGCCACTTAATGCGAAGTCAAAATATAGAAAAATATACAAGGTGTTCCATTTAAAACAATAAAAAAATTCTCGCGCAGCACTAATACAACACTCTGTAGAGATAACAATAATTTTAAGATATAATGCTAAGGGTAGGGAGCTATCGAAGACGGTCGCTTTGATGAATCATCTTGTATTTAACGAGCAACTTTTGATGTGTGCTTCTTATTAACAATCAATTCTGATTGGTCAAGGACAAACTTGACCAATGTACCAAAATATGTATAAAGATGACCAAAAATTCCCCCCACCCGCACCCTCCGGAAGTTATAAACGTTCATCGCACAACATAACGCGTGGGCGTGATGCAGTGTAAATAATTGGCTAAAGAACAGACTTAAATCTAGATACAAATATCTAGATAGACAGACTAGATAGTGACGGTTTTAAAAGAAAATCTAGAGATGGGGATAATCAAAGGTACAATACAATACAATACAATACAATATATGGTATGAAGAGTGTTTTTAGTGATTACTTGTAGGTAATTTTCGGAATCTGGGATTGTACTAACTGTAAGACAGACTGGCAGATAGAGATGGACTGACTGACTATAAACTGAAGGACAGACGAACAGATTTGCAGACAGATGGCAGCTCTGATAGACATACAGCCAGGGCCGGACTGGATAGTGGTTGGTCCCAACATAATAAATGGGCCCCAAATGCAGTGGCGTGGCGAGCAACGACACTACCACGAGCCTGGGTTTAAATGATTTCCCATGGGTCTTCATAGCACCTAATTTTCTTAAAATTCTTGGATTTTCAAGGTCAACGGTCCACCGGCGATCGTCGGTCAGCCTATCGGGCCAGTCCGGGCCTATAAACCGCCTAACATAGAGATAGTTTGAAAGACAGGTAGGCAAATTTATGTAAAGGCCTATATGAGGACAGATTACCAGTTGGACAAACTGAAAGACGAACAGTCCATAATTACTATAAAGTAAAACCATCGTTGGTTCTATTGAGCAACCGGGGGCGCCTCTCTCTAGCGAGCTACTTACCAAAAGAAACAAATTAATAATATATTATTATAGGTTAATTATTGTAAAATTTACAGCGACGTTTATTATAATAAAAATTGTTAAATTTTGAAATAATTGTTAGTAAATTAAATAAATTAATGAATTTTTATGAATGGAACAGATGTGTGACTAAATAATTTCAAATCTGGTTTTCATAAAGCCTTTGAAGTGGGGAAGACTGTTTAATGTGAGTTCCTTTGTAGATTAAAGCATTATGTATACTGTATGTATATGTTAATTGTACGTATACTATATGTTTATTAATAAATTAATATAGAAATGTTCCAACTATTAGTTTCTTAGTTTATTTCGCCTTTTAAAATTGTGCATATTAAAATAACTCAAAAGCGGAAGACCGGTCTCTTTATGTGAGAGCCTAATGGACCGATATTAGATAAAGAAAAATCATAAAAAGAACATATTTTCTTTCATATAGCAGCAAGCACCACGTGCCTTTAAAACAGAAGTGAAATTCTGAGATAAAATGTTATTTTAGTAAATTACTTTTTAAACTCAATCTAAATATAAATATTTTCTATTATAAACTTTTATAAACGTCGTTTATATTTCATCTCCCATTATTTTAAAACAAAATGTTTCATTTTCTTACATACTAACTATAGTGTATAGGAAAATGAAAATAATCAACGTACATTTCTTTATAATAACTGGATATATGGGTTGTTATGCTTGACAGTTTTTGACATGTTAAAATAAACAACGTGTCACTAACAATTCAGAAATAAACATTTCTTGTGCTGTCTTCATTTAGTAAACTGTTTTAATTACTTATTTTAATATTATAATATAACGGAAAAGTAGATAATAAGGAGAAAAAAAAATTTTAATTTCTCATCTTGACAACATAATCATTTACTCGTATACAATTTCATTCTATTACTTGTTTGCAATCTTCATTACTAACTATGTATTGCTATTAAGAAAAAGAGAAAAAAAACGGATCCAATTAAAATAAATTACATACAATAAATAAATACAATTATTCATCAGCTGTACTCTTAGAAAAAATATTCAAAATTTGCTTGTGAACTGTAAAAGTAATAATAAATATTTAAGAGGTGCATATAGAATTGAAAATGGTTTCTAAAATCAACGGTTCGTTGATTAAATATGCAGACAACAACTGTGCTTTGCTAATCATCTAATCACTATTTCGAACTGACTTGATTGAAAATGAAAGTCAAACTAATCGTTATTTGCTCTAAAATAGCATTTTAACGCTATAAAACATTGGTGCAATTATCGAAATAGTAGAGGACCTCTTTTGTTATCTTTTACTAATTAAAGAATTTATAAGTTAACAAAAATTTTCATTTCATCGTGTCCTTCATACCAATGTTAATACTATATATTATTTGTTTTTGAATTTTTCTTAATTTCTCAACTCCTACAGGGCGAATTTTTAGGTGGTGCCAAGATTTGGGATCTCGGAAACGGTAAGAGTTGCGAAATTTGTTAAATTAGCAAAAAGTAGCATATTTTGTCGAGCTTTAAGAATCTGTTTAGAAAATTGAAAAATTCAAATAAGTTACCGAGATAAAATAAAAAAACTGAAAATTGCTAATATAGTTTCGCGGTTGTACTTAGAAAATTCTTTAATTTAGAAAATAACTATCGGGGAAGTCTTTCAAGAGATTAGTCTCTTTTTAAAAAACTATCAAACGATACTAAACTTGGCATCTCGTCGACGCTACGCGTCGCGACGTTCAACCTTTCATTTTCTCATGAAGACCTATGGCTTCTTTTGCAGAACATTGTAAGCCCAAACGTGGGGTTAGAATATCCAAGGCGTTTACTTCGGGGGGTGGTAATGTACTCTAATGTAATGAACTCTTAAAGCCCTACGTTGGGTGCCATTGCAAGACCCAAACTTGGTGTCTCGAAAAAGTGCCTAGTGGCATAGCTCAGGGGTATTAGGGGGTAGATTCGAGTTCAAATGCACACACAAATTACAAAAAAGAATTTAATATTTGTCAAAATATTCTGAATAAATAAACAATTCGATACATCAAATTACAACCAAATAAATCACTTAGGGTTCTTCTTCTTCCCTGGAAAAAAACTCTTCTTCATTCTTGGTAACCTTCCATTAAATCCACTAAAAATATAGTGAGAATAAGCAGAGGCCTATGCCTCACAGTGGTCCTGGGGAAACTGTTGGGCAACTATTACTAGGGAGGATACTTAAGGAGCATGCTGGAGGAAGTGCGGAGGCCTACGTTCAGTGGCGGCTCTTAGAGCCGCTCAGGAACAGCTACCATACGGAGACATTTCTGGTGGTTCAGATAGGAGTCATTCGGGCGTATGAGAAACGACCTGTTTTACTGGACGATCCCACTGTACTCGATGTTAATACCAGTATTTCTTACCTATTACTCCCTTATCTATTGAAAGGTACTCCTACTTATAGCTTTGCCACCACTTAAGGCGGAGAACCAATGAGAGTGCTGCTTGGACTTGGTTGTAAGTGGGAACGTCGACACCTCGTGTGCTAACGCAAGACTTATCAATTTCACGGTTAATTAATGAAGTTTTTGATAACTTTTAAATAAATATTAAGGACCTAAACAATTTCAAGAAGGTACCAAAATGAAGGTGGGACGCCACAAGGGCTTTAAACAAGGGTAAAAATAAATATTAGCAAATTAAATATTTGATTTATTGCGGTCACTGGAATTTAATGCGCTCGACCTTGTCGCATTTACATGGAACGAAGCGACCTGCTTCGGATAACAATTCATACGGTTTTCAAACAGATGCAGGATCTAAGTTAAGAAAATTAAATTTAGCAAAATAATCCGGGGACCCGAGGTAAATAATGTGACTACTTATGAACCACCAGAGAAGAGGGAGGAACGATGCAGATGTTACCAAGCGTGGAGGCAGAATCTTGGTGATTCGGGACACCTCCAAGCCATAGGTAAATCCACATTGTTACAACATTGCTTATTTGGTTTGTCTAAATTCGGACACCAAACGAGAACTTTCTATCATACAAAAAAATCACATAACCATCAAGGATAATAAAATAGGTCCTCTCGTATTTAAATAATTTGTTTGGACTATTTGACGCATCAATTCATCTCTTTGTAATTTTGTTACAACTTACAACTTATTAAACTACAGCACGTGGTGAGAACGATGAATGGAGGGAAGTATTATAAAATGGTACTTTAATTTTCCATTTCTTACAATTCTTGATTCATTTCTTAGCTAAATTAGAGTTAAATTATAAGCCTTCTTTAAAACGAGAGCTTTGTGAAGTATAATAAAATCATCGACCCTGAACATAATTTTAATTTTTCTTTTTATAAATTATTCCTATTAACTACAATGATAATAGGTATCAACTCGTGCCCAACAATGTTTCATTACAACAAATCTAAATGATGTAAAACTGTTTAGAGCTCTATTTAAGCGACATCCGGCAATTTACCTCTCTCACCATACACATTCAAGTTGAAAAAATTCAACAATCTAAACTTACGCACATTATATTCTTTTGTCTTATAATGAGCAATTTGTTATCCACTTAAAAAATAAAAAATAAAAAAACGTTCGACATACTAATTTGTAAAAGTACTTAATATAGGTACTAATGATAATAATAAAAAATACTTTTATAAAACGGACGAATGCATTAAAATTAAAATAATATAATAAAGACAACAAATTTCCACACCCTTCCTGCTATTATTTGAAATTATATGAAAATGGTTTTTTGGTCCAGTAAATACGAGTTTACGAGTAATTTTAATTCAGATTTATTGGCTATTGTGTTTACTTACACTGCTTGAAATGAAATTATTTTGTTTGTGTCGTTTATAATTATACCATATAGAAAATAATAAAGCTTAATACAATTACATACATTATGGTTAACTTAAATGTTTTATTTTTTTTTGAATTTTACTTTTTTATTAAATCTCAAACACAATAGGTCGACTTTAAACAAATGGAATTTCTTCCCACCACTACCACCACCTTGAATTTTAAAAAAAAAATCAAAAATGTAATAATTCGAATTGTACGAACAAGGGTAGTAAAGACACTGGATATGTAAAATCATACTTCGGTAATTTCCTGATTTTTTGTTCATTTTAGAAAAAAATCCTTCAAATAAAAGTTTTAGAGCACAAAATTCTGCTTCTAAATCAATAAACAAAATTAATTTTCGATGCTTTATAACGTCAGAAATTCGATTTGAAAATTATAAATGTTTTAAGCACTATCCGGACAATCAATATTTTCATAAATATTTTTATAATTTTTTTTTATAAAAATAATTCATTACGTGGGTATACCACACTGTCATAATTTGCTATCATTATTTTTACGGATTGTAGAATGTGTTGCATAAGCAACTGTGTATTAACTGTTATTGTTAACAATAACTGTGTATTTTAAGTATTTCATAACAATCGCTATTTCTGCTAATTTTGGAAAATTTCAAATTAAATTTCTGGCGTTAAGAAACATGCAAAATTAATTTTAATTCTTGATTTAGATGGAAAATTTTATGCTTTACAACTTTTATTTGAAGCCTTTTTTCCTAATATAAATTGGAAAGCAAGAAATTACCCAAATATAATTTTCCATGGCGAATCCTTATGACCGAGAGGTTGTAACACCGGTGGTGTACTAAATTCTCCCCTCAGCTTCATTCAAAACCGGAGACAGGAGGAGTTCGAAATTAAACACAGTGTCAACAAGAAAAAAAATGTTTATTAACAATAAAAGAAATAATTCTAAGTGCCCTTAGGTACATGGTACAAGTATAAAATAAAAAGTTAAGAAAGATACAATAATTCAATGACTCTGCTCTTATCCACCAGATCCCTAATCCTCTCTCGAAGAGAGATCACAAGGTCCTGATGAAGGAAACTTCGTTCACCAGTTCCCGAGTCCTCTCACGAAGAGAGGTCACAGGCTCCTGATGGTTGAAGCAAAAGAAAATGACAATAGCCAAATTCCGAGTCCTCTCACGAATGGATGGCACAAGGGTCCTGCTGAAAGCACGAGAGGGCGACGGTTACCATATCGCGAGTCCTTTCACGAAGAGAGGTCACAGGGCCCTGATGAAAAAAGGGGATTTCGCTCACCAGATCCCGAGTCCTCTCACGAAGAGAGGCCACAGGGTTCTGGTAAAACAAGGGAACTTCGTCTGACCTTCGTACAAGGTCCTGATAGAATGAGGGAAACTCACGGATTTGCTGAAGGAAACACGGAAAGTAAAAAATTGAATATTAGGGAAAATGGATTGAAGCTCAAATTAATTAATTAATTGATCACGAGCGACAATTAACTAAGCGAAATGACGCAGGGAAAAGAATGAAATGCGCGCTCCCGCTCACAACGATGGTGAAATGAGGAGTCCCTTATCAAAATGGAGAAGGTGCTTTTATTGAAGATCCGACGACCAACTCGGATTCACTCGACAACCAATAAGAACGCAGCAAATGGAATTAAACACCAGAGCGACTATCAGTTAATTGTTATAAATTAAATTAATAACTTTTTAATTAGCGCGAGCTCGAGGATAAAAGTTAGCTCAATGGAATCGCACTAAAATAACGAGAACGTCGGTAGAAAATTTGTAATTTTAAATTAAAATTTCATGTTTAAATTAATTAATAAAAATTATTTAAAGGGTGGAAAATATTCAGGGGTACCAATGAATCACGGAAGTAAAAGAAAATAAAACACTAATTATATCGTATCACTAACCATCCACATGGTTTTACATTCAATTTAAATATTTAATAATTTTACAATAATTAACTGATAAGATTGAACTAATTTATACAAGCGTAAAAATGACACCAGAGCACACTAAAAATAAAACGGGAGCTCTAGCTCTTATGGTTGACGAGTTACAAGGAAATCAGCTGTTATCACTGATAACGCTTATAATGAAAATACAAAAATTTAAGTTGGGTAATTTTAATCCAATCTCCTCGAGATTGAGCTCATATGGAAGAGCTCTACACGACCATGAAAAAATCGTCATTTTGAACTCGGGAACGACGCTAGAGGAAAACTAAAGAAAAAAAATAACAAGTAGCTGCTTTAAACGATACAAAATTTCTAGCATGCCGTAATACTCTACCAGTGTTTGGGTCCAGATCTGGATAAAATTCTGCATCGTTACAAGGTTAGGTGACCAGCACCCTTGTATAAATAGATAAATACTTTAATGCGTCTACCTTAAATCTGTACTTGCTACATAAGAATTAAGTATGTTCGTTGAACATTTTCAGCGAGTAATTTGTCAAAAAAATATTTTTCTTAGAAATAAAACATAAAATTCTCGTCTAATGAGTTCTGAAACAAGCTAGAGTTGTTTTCTTTAAATCGCACATTGATTTAGAGTTGCAAGAAACTTCATTAAACAGAATGTGCACAGTTTAAGCTTTAAATTGCTGCAATGATATATCAGAAACTGTAAACCACCATTTAAAGTTTAAAAAAAAATACGAAAACGAAGGTATCGATAGTTATTTAGATAGTAAAGGTAAAGATAAAGAAAAAAAAAGTAAAAAACAAGAAGTTCAAAAGCACCACAAATTTGCATCATAAACGCATTTTAAGTCCGCAAAACAAGGATAAGGTAATTAAAATCCTTTTCGTTAAAAAGAGACAGAAAAATATTATCGTATAAAGCAGTGCAATAGAGATAGATTTATGTCTTTTAAAGAATACTTATACATAGAGATAACTTAAGGTATTGCAAATTTGCATTTACAATGTTTTCAATTGGTTGAAAAGAGACGAAATTAACAACAAACACAAACATTAGATAAAGATGTAAATAGTTTGGCCACCAAAGTCGATATAACGTGATTTCATTATAGTTCTTCTTGTAAATGGTTATTTAAATTTACTGCGTTAATGAACAAGGATTTAAATTTAACACTAAATTCGTTTATTTTAAGATAGTGTAATGCGTGTCCTTGTACAACTACGTTTTTTACTCATTTTAACATTTTTTTTATTCGAGAAATTCGCACCATTATATTCGACTATTGCTCAAAATTACAAATGCAACTACTCTTAATGTCTTAATTGGTTGTTTTAATGCAGTAATTAGATGTATTATTATCTTATCAAAAAGCAATTTTCTTAAAGCATAGCGATGTTTTCTTTATCATCAACATAATTTATGTAAAGTCAGAGGCAAAGATCTAAAAGCTTCTACTTAGGTTAAACATTAGATCAGTTCAATATTTTTATCTATAATAGTGAATTGTTTCCAGCATTTTATTTTGTAAAAGACGAGGAAAACAGTCCATCAGATACGTTAAGCCATCAGTTCCAGTTACTAAAACTCATCAGTTTACCAAAATGTTTGTGAAAAAGTTTCAGAAGGTCAAAAGAGCTTTCAAACGATACTAAACTCGACTTTTTATCACATCGACGCTAGGCGTCGCGACGTTCAATTTTTTATTTGTTTTTTCTAGGTGATTGTTTTTCTGCATATAATTACTCAAAGTGGATTTGTCTTAATTCATGTACCAAATTAGAATTTTTTTTATCTTGTAAATTTCTTAATTAACATAACTTTTCTAGGTTATGTTATGTTACTTTATGTTACTTGATGTTTTTTTACAGTGAAAAACTGCAATAATAATTTTAAATTAAATTTTCTTTTCTAATAAACTTGCGATTTTAAAACTTTAAAACTCAAGTTTTGTTGGTTATTTTTCATCGTAAAAAGTAACATATTTTACCATAACGTAACATAACAAAGCTTGTGTATTTTCAGAAACAAACGAGAAAAAAGTTCTTTTAGTAACCGACTTTAGACAAGCCCACATAATAGTGATGTGTTTCTAGGATGTTGTTTTGCAAAAGACGAGGAAAATAGTCCAACTGATAAGTAGGGCACGTTAAGCCGCCAGTTCCCGTTACTAAAACTCATCAGTTTATCACAATTCTCGGTAAAAAAATTCAGAAGGTCAAAAAAGGTTTCAAACGATACTAAACTCGACTTTTTAACACATCGACGCTAAGCGTTGCGACGATCAACTTTTTATTTTCTTCTTATACGTGATTGTTTTTCTACATTATAATTAATTACTCAGTGGACTTGTCTAAATTCATATACCAAATTAGAATTTTTTTATTTTGTTGCTTTATTAATTAACATGACTTTTTTAGGTTGTTATGTTACGTTATGTAGCTTGGTGTTTTTTTACAATGAAAAATTAAAAGAATAATTTAAAACTTAATTTTCTTCTCTAATAAACTTGCTTTCTAAAACTTTGAAAGTAAAGTTTTGTTCGTTATTTTTCATCGTAAAAAGTAACATATTACATAACGTAACATAACATAACTTATGAACTTGTAGAAACGAATGAGATAAAAAGTTCTTATTTATTTTGCATAAAATTACTCAGGTCTAAATTCAGTTATCAAACTATAATTTTCTATCTTGTTCTTTTGTGAATAAACATAACTTTACTAGGTTATGTTATGTTACGTTATGTAACTTGATGTTTTAGTCACTGAAAAATTAAAAGAATAATTTAAAACTTAATTTTCTTCTCTAATAAACTTGCGTTTCTAAAACGTTGAAACTAAAGTTTTGTTCGTTATTTTTCATCGTAAAAAGTAACATATTTTAACATAACGTAACATAACATAATTTATGAACTTGTAGAAACGAATGAGATAAAAAGTTCTTATTTATTTTGCATAAAATTACTCAGGTCTAAATTCAGGTATCAAACTATAATTTTCTATCTTGTTCTTTTCTGAATAAATATAACTTTACTAGGTTATGTTATGTTACGTTATGTAACTTGATGTTTTAGTCACTGAAAAATTAAAAGAATAATTTAAAACTTAATTTTCTTCTCTAATAAACTTGCGTTTCTAAAACGTTGATACTAAAGTTTTGTTCGTTATTTTTTATCGTAAAAAGTAGCATATTTTAACATAACGTAACATAATATAAGTTGTGAACTTGTAGAAACGAATGAGATAAAAAGTTCTTATTTATTTTGCATAAAATTACTCAGGTGTAAATTCAGGTATCAAACTATAATTTTCTATCTTGTTCTTTTCTGAATTAACGTAACTTTACTAGGTTATGTTATGTTACGTTATGTAACTTGATTTTTTATTCACTGAAAAATTAAAAGAATAATTTAAAATTTAATTTTCTTCTCTAATAAACTTGCGTTTCTAAAACTTTGAAACTAAAGTTTTGTTCGTTATTTTTCATCGTAAAAAGTAACATATTTTAACATAACGTAACATAACATAACTTGTGAACTTGTAGAAACGAATGAGATAAAAAGTTCTTATTTATTTTGCATAAAATTACTCAGGTCTAAATTCAGGTATCAAACTATAATTTTCTATCTTGTTCTTTTCTGAATAAATATAACTTTACTAGGTTATGTTATGTTACGTTATGTAACTTGATGTTTTAGTCACTGAAAAATTAAAAGAATAATTTAAAACTTAATTTTCTTCTCTAATAAACTTGCGTTTCTAAAACGTTGAAACTAAAGTTTTGTTCGTTATTTTTCATCGTAAAAAGTAACATATTTTAACATAACGTAACATAATATAACTTGTGAACTTGTAGAAACGAATGAGATAAAAAGTTCTTATTTATTTTGCATAAAATTACTCAGGTCTAAATTCAGGTATCAAACTATAATTTTCTATCTTGTTCTTTTCTGAATAAACGTAACTTTACTAGGTTATGTTATGTTACGTTATGTAACGTGATGTTTTATTCACGGAAAAATTAAAAGAATAATTTAAAACTTCATTTTCTTCTCTAATAAACTTGCGTTTCTAAAACGTTGAAACTAAAGTTTTGTTCGTTATTTTTTATCGTAAAAAGTAGCATATTTTAACATAACGTAACATAACATAACTTGTGAACTTGCAGAAACGGAAAAACAATAGGTTCCCGTAAGAAAATATTAAGTTAAACGTCGCGACGCCCAGCGTCGATGTGATATAAAGTCGAGTTTGGTATTGTGTGATAATCCTTTTGATCTCTTGGAAGTTTTGTGTTATAGTAGTAATCATTTCGAATTTTATAATTTTCTAAATGAATTAAAGCTCATCATAATACGCAACGTTTTGCTAAACGGTGTAGAGCAATAATCTCTCTATTGGATCTGAGCTTGTCCTTAGGTATCTCTTCCTCATCGTCGAAGTTGTTGATTATGTTGCGAGCTTTCATTGTGGTGAAAAACCATGCAAAAATATTTTTCTTATTTTTAAAATTAAAATAACATTAATTTAACCATTCTGTAACATGAAATTATTGTGTAGTTACTTAAGATTTTATTCCAGTTTAATATCTTTAATCTAAAAAGATGAAGTTTATATATTTTTCATATTTTTTTGCCGTTTTACATGATATTGAATAATACGTACACATATTACAATGCGACACAATTTTATAGAAAAAGCCACCCTATAGTTAACAATAATAAGATATAAAATTACATAAATTCTTGCATATTAGGCGCAGCAGGTTATCCATTGTTTAAAATAATTATTATTATTCAATAAGAATGTGCCGTGTAATCGTGTTAAAACTCTTCAAAACTGGTTTACATTATTCAGAAAATATCACATTCTAAACAAACCGAGTTTAAAAAATGAGCTCAGTCATTCTATTTGAATTTGAAAAATCATTGGGTTTATTTCACACACGTCCGATTTGATCTTAACCTTACATATAGGTACTAAAGCCATATTCCTTATAATAACGCGTCTTTTCAAACAAAAATTTAAAATTATTAAATAATAGAATTGGACAAAAAAAAAGGTTCCAACTCTTTTCAATGATGAAAAATTTTGTTAACTAATGTTAAATTTATAAAAATGAAATATTATGGTTTTTGTGTAATGACAGAGACGGACATGACAGAGAAATATTGATGATGCGAAGATTAAATACTCCTGTCAAGTGCTAAAGAATTTTATTTTTATATAAAAAGGAATTTAGGGAGTGGTCAAGTGGTTTTTACTCTTATTTACTTTGGATAAAGAAATTGAATTCGTAATTTTTAAGTTTTTGAATAATTTCAAATCATCGCACCAAAAACGTCAAGCTACAAAAGGCAAAAATTCAACAATATACACAGCGTACATATCAACACTACTTTGATTATTGATTTTCTATATTTTTGTGATTTCTGTAATTAAAACAAATGACAGTACGAAGACAGGAAGAGGTGCCTATGGACAAGCTCAGGGTGCTATGGATGCTCCACATTGCTATAAAAGATAACAACTAGGTAACATGTGGATAACTGGAGTGTTTGGCAAAACTTAAATGGTCATTTTAAAGTTATAATCCTAAGCAACAAGACAATGGGTGCATTCACCGGACGTAACAGTTGTGGAACAGTCACCAACTGCTAGCTCACCAGCGCTACTATCGTGCGGTAATTTTATTAAGTGGACAGGTATTGAGATAGTTCAACATAACGCAAATTCGATCGATAAAATGGCGACGGCTCCGCAACGTTCCCAAAGCAGGGGTAAGTCACCGCACGATTTGGTAGCGGCACAACTGTTGCGTCCAGTGAATGCATCAGGGTAATTTCTTCAAGTTGTATTGGGATCTCGAAAACGATTAAAGTTAGTTAGTTAAATTAGCCCAAAAGTCTATATTTTGATGAGTTTTAACAATCCGTTTAGAAAATTCAAAAATTCAAAATGGTTCTCGAGATATCTCAAAAAAAAAAAAACAAGAAATCTAGTTTTTTGACTGTAGAATAAAAGTGGTTTCCTTTAGAAAAAAAAAAGACCAAGAAAAATTTAAGTAGGTCAAAAGAGCTATCAAACGATACTAAACTCGACATTTTATCACATCGACGCTACGCGTCGCGACGCTCTACTTTCAGTTTTCTTACGGGAACCTATTGTGTTGAACCATAAAATTACTCGTTGGGTTTTTTAAATACCACTTTTAGTCTTGTTTCTCTCTTATTTTACAAGCCTTATCTAGGTTGGTATGTTACGTTATGTTAATTATGTTAAATTATGTTATTTAATAACAGTGAAAAATAACGAAAAATCTTTCACTTTCTACTTATTATTAATTTTATATTTTATATTCAAACAAGCTTGCGTTTCTAAATATTTCAAATTAATATTTGGTGTGTTATTTTTCATCGTAAAAAATAACGTATTAACATAACATAACATAAACATAAACATTTGTGTATAATCAGAAAGGATTATACAACTATACAAAGTTTTCATTTGGTACTCTAATTTAGACAATGCAACTTATTAAGTTTATGCGGAAAACAATAAGTTTAGCCAAGAAAATAAAGGGTTCAACGTCGCGACGCTTAGCGTCGCTGTGATTTCGAACCTAGTTTTCAAATATTTTACTTTAAAAAAGAATGCTAGGAAATAATTTTCAGGAGTTCAAAAGAGCTACCAAACTAATTAATAGTAAACCTGACTTTTTATCACGTCGACGCTAAGCGTCGCAATGTTCAACTTTTCGTAGTTATGTTATGTGACGTTATGTTAATGTTAATTTATGCAATTTTTTACAGTGAAAAATAATAAACAAAACTTATTTTTTGTTAAGTTTAAAGAACGTTAGTTTAATAAAAAATAACATAAAATAAAATTGCCTTTCTAAAAACTTAAAAAACGAAGTTTTCATTTTCTTCGTAAAAAAAACATAAAGTAACATATTAAAATTACGTAACAACATAACATAACTTAGAAAAATTATGTAAATTAAGAAAAGTACTAGATAAAAAGTTCTCATTTGGTAGGTACCCGAATTTAGACAACCCCACAGAGTAATTGTAAGCAACAAAAATTGAATCTCGTAACAAAATGAAAAGTTGAACGTCTCGACGCCTGGCGTCGATGTGATAAAAAGTCGAGTTTAGTATCGCTTGATAGCCTTTTGGACCTCCTAAAAATTATTCCACAGCTATTTTTTTGAAAATAAACACCGTTTTCAAAGTAGAGCCAAAATAAAATTTCCAATTTTCAGTTTTTTTGCGTTTTTTCGGTAATCAATAGAAATTTTTAAATTTTCTAAACGGATTTTTAACCCATTTCTAATAACCTTATGTGAAAACGCTCTGAAAGCTTCTTTTGGAAGAGAATTATGAAGCACAAGTTTATAATTTCCACATTAAAACAACCTCTATGTACAAAATTGGAAATGGTGAAAAACCTTTTAAGTTTCTCACTTGGTAAAGTTGCAACCTTTGCAAGCTATTACCTATGTGAAAGTTAATTGTTGCTTAATTATATCTCGTTTTATAAATCGAGTAAAACTATTGTCACAATATTCTAACAAGTTTGTTATAAAAAAATATAAGTAAAAATTAACATAAATCAATTTATTATTACCTATTGATGACAGGTTAACACTCCTAATCGACCTTATCTTATGCTGCCTACACCCCTGATTTTGACCACACTATAAAATAAAACGGTAGCAATTTATATCTAGAATACAATTTATTAAACAATGAACGAAAATTACGCAACTCGCGACCGATTTTTTTACATTTAACAAACGCTAACGATTTTTGAAAAATGTTAAAATGTAGGTAGACTTTAAATATCAATAAAAATTAAATAAAATGATTAATGAAGACGTGGTATTTCGAAGGACACAAAAAAGAGAGAATTAAAATAAATTGGTAAAATAATAATTTTTGAAAGTTGAATTACAAAAATTTTTGTGCATCATTGTGATCGGTTGTAATAATTTTTTAAATTATCAGCTATTTAATCTGATGTTTCAATTAAATTCCAATGCGATTTAGATTATATATAAATTTTTTTATACCTTTGTCAAGTGAAAGAAATACAAATTATACGATAAGAACTCGTTTTTTTACCATCAAATTAGCTACTGCATTTTTGGCCAAGTATTAAATTGTTGATACATTTTTGTTTAATAAATTTTGGATTTAATTCAGTTATAAAAGACATTTAAGTTAACATTTGTTACACCTCAAACACAATTATATTTTCATCTACAACTTTTAAATTATATAAAAATTACTTTTTATTACAAACACATGTAAATTTTGAACCGAATTTAATTTGATGTGTATGGTAATGGGTATTAATGAGCTTAATAATCGTAAATTTTAGTCAAAATTATACAAACATCAACAACTTAATGGATGCTAAATTAGTATACCTGAATATTATACGGTAGCTTTGTACAAGGTGTCCTGAATTCAACGTCTCTCATAAGCCATCAAAGATTATGTGCAGTGTAAAAATGCAGATGTGATGCACCTTATAGCTATATGATAAGGCTTACCTGTTTGCTACTAAAATTAGTAAAATTAAGGCGACCATCGGAAAATGAAAAAGCTTCTGACTTAAAAGAAAGACAATGGTTCACAAAAATAATTGATAGTGAGATAAATTCTTTTATTGGTTCAGATAGATAATTTTATGCTATATAATTTTCATTAGAAGTAAAATTACCGTCAGATCACTCCTTACGGAGCTAGAGTTGGGAGCGATGTCGCATGTTTTAAAAACCGACTTAATACATACTTTTTCTTTTTCATTTATTTTGATAGACAAATTATGGCTAGTAAGATAAATGATTTTATAGGCTTCGATAGGCAATTTTATGTTCTACAATTTTCATTAGAGGTAAAATTACCGTCATATCACTCTTTCAGGACCTAGAGTTGGGAGAGACGTCGCATATTTTAAAAACTGACTTAATACATACTTTTTCTTTTTTATTTATTTTGATAGATTAATTATGGCTAGTAAGATAAATGATTATATAGGTTTCAATAGGCAATTTTATGTTCTACAATTTTTATTAGAGGTAACATTACCATCATATCACTCTTTAAGGAGCTAGAGCCGGGAGAGACGTCGCATGTTGTAAAAACCGACTTAATACATTTTTTTAAATTAGTTTTATAGAATAATTATGCCTATTAATACGGATGCTTTTATTGCTTCGGATAGATAATTTTATCCTCTACAATTTTCAATAGAAGTAAAATTACCGTAAGACTACTCCTTAAGGAGCTAGAGCCGAGAGAGACGCTGTACGTTGGT
This sequence comes from Malthinus seriepunctatus, assembly GCA_963924605.1. NCBI lineage: Eukaryota > Metazoa > Arthropoda > Insecta > Coleoptera > Cantharidae > Malthinus > Malthinus seriepunctatus. Next base: position 18,295,380 of record OZ004603.1, read on the forward strand.
AAAACCCACTAATAGATTGAAACTCGAAGTATACACTTGAAATCAATCAATTTAGAAATACTACACTAAAGAGGGAAAATTTGTGATTCTTTTGAGTTCAAAACTACTAGAACTAATTATTTACGTCGATATTTACGATTTAATCTACATAAATAGAGATAAAATGAGATTAATTTATTAAAACTTGTATAAATTATACGTTTTTGACGTCACACGATTTTAATAGTAATAACATAAAACTTATCAATTTAATTTAATATAAATAAAGAAAAAGATGCTTCAATTGTTTTGTTTATAAGGTGTGGTATTAAACATTATTTAACAGTAAATCTAATGACGTAACATCCTGTATTTTAAATTTTCAATTAAAATTTTTAATTTTATATTTGCAATCTATTTATGATAAAGCATTTTATTTAAATAATTTGATTTAAAAATTCACTTTCATTTTTAAATTTTTGTATAATTAAAAAAATTTTAAAAGGAAAAAAAATGAAAACAATGATTAAAAAATTATAATAAAGTACAAAAAAAAAGATAAAAGTTTTGTAACGAATTGAAGATTGCGAAAAAATGATTTTGCATAATATAATAGTATGGGTAAGTAAGAATGATTAAATTGGAGAAATTTGGGTCTTTGTAGTAATTATACAGGGTGTCCCAAAACGGTATAGAGACTACTGCAGACTCATCAACGAATACAGTGATGCCTCATTTTCAACGCTTGCAAAAGTGAATACCAAATATGTAATAATATACAGGGTGTTGTAATTATAATAAACGATTTTATATTTTGTAAACGAATCACCCAGTATATTTAAATATCTTTTGAAGAGATGCTGCTCTGTAATATAGCTATTAGGAAAAACCGGGTCATATCTTTTGTATTTAAACCGTTTTGAGACAACCGGTATAATAAAACAAATTTTTTTGAAACAATGAAAATCAATCAATTGTTAAAATATTGTCAATAACCTTGAAATTGAGCATAATTTGTTTGTAATTTTGAACACTCCAACGAAACCTACGCCGGTTATTATCTTAAATTGTTGATTTTGTACAATATTTTATTATAATGATTATTAATGTTAAATTATTATATTATTAATTCAAGGTAAAACATAATTACAATAAATAATAATTATTGTTAAAATAAAACGAAATTTAGTCTCACTTTTTGTTTCGAGTAATTATTCCAAAAATTACCACACTTCTAAGTGCTTTTATTTATATTTTTCGCATTAACATAAAATAAATAATTACTTACATTAAAGAATACACGTTTAGACACAAGAAAGTAATAATTAACACTAAAATTGAAAAAAAAAGTATATCCACGATAAATAATTTATCTACGCTATTCAGTAAAAATGTCACAAAAATACTCTTATATTTTAAATTATTATTAAAAACCATATATTCGAAAATTAAATAATTGATAAGATAATAAAATTGCCAAAAGTTGCAAAGGTTATTTAGAAGTTTCTTATTTTGGTAAAAATAATATCAACTTTCAAAAAAAAAAAAGATTAAAAATACGAATTTATACGCAATTAAAACAATACAACCAACTAATAATTGAAAGAAATTTTATTTTTATACAAGAGACCCAAAATAAAAATTAATCTATAAGGCTTAGGTATTTGAAATGCGTAAATATGCAAATAGTAATAGTATAAATATGATCAAAAAAGAAGATACATAGAGAACCGCGAAGCCATTTATAAAAAAAATTAGAGAACCGATGTGCATAAAATATCATATCTGGACTGCGTTTTGCAACAATGAGCTAACCCACAAGTATTATGTAGCTTTTCACAAATTAATAAAACAGTTGAAAATACTTGAGTAAATTGGCGTTTTGAAAACATCGCTTTTTAATAGATAGTATCACCATCACCTGGTTGGTTAAATTAATTTTGCTTGTTGTAGAAGACACCATAAAATGACATTTTACAACAAAAATCACAAGAAAACAAAGTATGGGTTAGATCATTGTTGCAAAACGACATCCATCTATACTACAGGTTGGTTTGATTAAAAAAGTTCGGTATTAGTAACTACGTCACGTTTGGGAGATGTTCTCACATACTACACTTACGTAGCTCTTAAAAGTGACGTCTATAGCACACAACCGAGCTGATTTTTTAGAGATATTATTTTATTTCACCTACTATGAAAATTTCTTCGTCTTCTTCGTATTCATTTAAGGCTGATTTTTGTATGTAGGATCTGGACCACGCACCGACTCTGCACCGACTGTATGCCTTCTGTGTCGTTTCGTCATCAATCTGAAAACTGCACACTCTATAAGAAATAGAAAGAAGAGCAGTTTTCTATTTTTACAGATGAGAGATTAAGCTACGATCGCGCCTCAACCTAGAGCAGAGTCGCTTCTAAACTATTTCTAAACGGTCTCAACACGGTCGTAAGACAGAGCTACTTCGACTCCATTACCATACTAAAGCCGCTCTAGGGGATTCAGGTGGGAGGGGGAGGGGGTTAGAAAATCCCTTGAACTCGATGAAAGTTGAGATTTCAATAAGGTGACGGTCCGCTTCAACTTCCGTCTAAGCTCACTGCACTTTCAAGTTACATTCCTTGGAAACCACAGACAAGAGGAACACCACCAACCTCCTCACTCATAACTATTGTGAAGTTGAGTTAGCGACCAGTCAGCTCCTTTCATCCCAGAACTCCGCGTATACAAGGATGTCTTCTGTTCGTGATTGTTGACTGACTGTGCTGAGTCCGTACTCCTGCCTGACAGCTAGTCTGTCTCTCCTGAGGATTAGAACTCCACTAAACTGATTTATATATTTAGAACCGCGCACTGACTGTGCACCTACAGTGTCGTTTCGTTGTGAATCCGATTTCCATAAGAAATACATTGAAGAGCAGTTTTCGATTTACACATGCAGGGCCACGCTAAGACCGTGTTGTCATACCGTGGACCAGAGTCGCTTCTAAACTCTTCCGACGGTCTCAATATAGTCGAAACACAGAGCTATTTCGAACATACATCACCATACTGAAGTCGCTAGGGGATTTAGGCGCGTGGAGGGAGGGGACCTAAGCCCCCGAACGTTACGCCAGTTGAGATTTTAACTGCCGACTGTTTCAACACTCTATGTCTCCATGTGAAAGAGACTGCCTACTTTTTTCCCCCAAATCTTTATGAACAATGAATTGGTGTCTACTTATTGAAGTTCAACTTATGGGGAATTATTTCGGCTGAATCTTTTTAAGAAATGGGCGGACTTCCGGTTCTGATCACTGTCATGGTCAGTTTGAACCTTTTCTTTAGCAGAAACTAACAACTGTTCATTTTTTGCCTGATCACTATCCCTATTGACAAGATTCTAGAACGATGCCTATAAAAAAAAGTGTTTTGAAGAGTGTGATCTCCTAAAACTCTACATAGAAAAATCTTATTCTATATTTCAAAAAAAGTCTAAGGGAATGCGCAGTAAAATCTGAAAGAGATAGAGATATAGACAAAAAGAGATAGAGATAATGGAGGTAGTAGGATAGAGACGTATAGAAGGGATAAGAGAGGTAGAGAGAGAGAGAGAGAGAGAGAGAGAGAGAGAAAGAGAGAGAGAGAGAGAGAGAGAGAGAGAGAGAGAAAGAGAGAGAAAGAGAGAGAGAGAGAGAGAGAGAAAGAGAGAGAGAGAGAGAGAGAGTGAGGCGGTGGCTTATTGTCATCCTATTTGTGATCTTTTCTGCTATTTCATCTGTTATGCAACACGTTATCTCTTCTGTCATGCAAATGTCATTTCATCTGTCATCAAATCTGTCATCTCATCTCTCATTTATTATGTTTTAATTTGTTATCTCATATATTATTCCTTCTGTTATCTCATCAATCATCTTATATGCCATCCCATTTGTCATCTTTCCTGTCATTCCATCTGCTACGCAATTTGTAATCTCATTTGTCATACAAATATAAATTCTCTGTCATCCTATCTGTCATCTCACATGTCACCCTATATGTTTCAGTTTGTCATACCATATATCATTCATTCTGTTATCTTATATCAATCATCTTATATGTCATCCCATTTGTCATCGTTTCTGCCATTATATCTGTCATTTAATTTGAAATTTCATCTGTCATATAAATGTCATTGAATCTGTCATTCTAGCTGTCATCTCACATGTCATTCAATATGTTATAATTTGTCATTATATCATTCCTTCTGTTATTTCATCAATCATTTTATATGTCATCCCATTTGTCATCTTTCATGTCATTCCATCTGTCATGCATTTTGTCATCTTAACTGACATACAAATGTCATTTCATCTGTCATCTTATCTATTACCTCACATGTCTTCCAATATGTTTTAATATGCCATCGCATATATAATTCCTTCTCTTATCTCATCAATCATTTTATATGTCATCCCATTTGTCATCCTTTTTGTAATTCCATCTGTCATACAAATGTAATTTCTCCTGTCATCGAATCTGTTATCTCATCTGTCATCCAATATCTCATTTAATTTGTCATTTCATATGTCATTTCTTTTGTTATCTCGTCAGTCACCCCACATGTCATTTATCTGTCATCTCATCTACAATTTAAATATAGAGAATTAGATTGATAGATGGGATGATATCACATATCTGAGTGTCAGTTGAAATGATACGACAGATGAAACTGACAGATTCGATGAGATGACAAAAGAGATTGACTGATGAAATGCCGGGTGAAATGAAATGACATATATGATACTTATACATAAATGAGATGACAGAGAGAGACGTAGAGCTAGAGACAGAGAATTGAGAGATTGATCTATAAAATCTATAAGAAACTTGATCAAAACAGTGATGGTGGTGGTGGTTCTCATAAGAAACAGTCGTTAATAAGCTGTTACAATTGATTCAGTAGGAACTTTCGAGATATTGTAGGACGTCTTTCTGAAATGGTAAATCGTCTTAAGATCAAAGGCTTTATAAAAACCTAAAGGTACTGTTACGATTGTGTCGGTTTTTTAAGGAACTCTAGATCTTATTAAGATGCTGTGGATCTCTTAGTAAGATGAGACGAGTCGAGTATGTACCTACTCATTAAAATGGAACAAACTGGGAACTTGTTAAATATATTTTTTACATTATAAAAGTTAGGTTGGTCTTTATTAATGTAAATGCTTTTAAATAAATTCTTTGTTTTTATAAGTAGTTAAATGAAAAAAAAATTGCATGAAAAGTCAAGTCAACTAAATTCAAATGACGAAGCTTTATTAAAATTAGCGTATATGCGTATAGTATAAATATGATATATTAACAATTATAATACATGATTGGTACATTTTAAGAAAATACTTTAACAAATTAATCTTTTATTACATCTCTCGCCACGATATCCAATAAATAATTTAAATAAGGAAAATCAATCTGTTTAATAAATACGTTAAATAAGGAAAAAGAATAAGGACGAACATCAAAATACAAAAGTTGAGAGAATATACATCTATCTATATACATCGATAAATATCTTATAGATGACTTGAAATTTCAATACATACTAATTATCTTTTCGATCAGATAAGAAATATTCATTTGGTAAAAGAAATAAAAATGAATATATTCGGTTCAACTTTTTGAACGTTTAAAAAACCTTTATCAAAAATTGACGTCTTAAAAAATTGCTTTAATTCGTTCCCCTAAAGTTACATAGATTTATATTTTTTTATTATTATTATTTTTCTTTTTCCTATATTATTATAAGAGCGAGACTTTGGGAAGAAAGAAACAGATTATATATTAGTCTATTGTCCGAATCGTATAAATACTTTATATAGTCGAAAATGATAGACCTCTCTTTTTTAAATAAAATTTTTATTACACAATCAATAATTTTACACTTTGTTATTAACTTTTTATTTATAGTTCTAGAGGAGGTACCTTCACAAATTATTACACGAGTTTTTTTCCTGTTTTTGCTTAAAAGCGTGTCACTTTTCACATAAAGCTCACTATTGCATCCCAAAATAATCAAAAACCAAGGTTCATTTTAACGTTTGTATCAAGAAGTCGTGTGAGTGTAATGTGCAGAATCTGCAAGGTGTGGCGTGTTGACATTTCCAGGGCTGGGCAGTCTCAAAATACATGTATTTGAAATACAGTATTTGAAATACATTATTGTATTTTAAAGATTTTTATTAAAGTATTTTGTATTTGAAATACAAAATTTTTGATGATTCATTATTTCAAATACATAATGGGAAATTTATGTGCGTGTAATGCAAATGATCAGTTTTTTGGCAATTTTCACGAAAATTTTTATATAATTAAAAAAACAGGAAAAGATGACAATAAAATCCAATAGAGGTCAATTTACAATTCGAAAGTTTGATTCCTTATTGCAGCATTTTTATTGCGCGAATGCGAAGAGGCATAAAACTTGTCAAATTTATTCAAAAATCGCGCATCTACACATGCGTACAATTAAAATGTATTTCGTATTTGAAATACTGTATTTTGGTTGAAAATGAAAAAAGTATTTTGTATTTTGTATTTTAAATACTGTGCTTCGAGTATTTAGTATTTAGTATTAGAAATACACAAATAGATGTATTTTGCCCAGCCCTGAACATTTCCCAGGTCATGTCAGCATTGCATTACGCTACTGGTCAAAACCATTTCTTAATTATAATATGTCGACTTGGTCCACTTTGATATAAAATGTGGACAAAGTCGACGCTACTCATCCAGCGCCAGCGGTGGCAATGTTAGCAACGCTGATCATGATTTTTCTTTTGATGTAACCATCTTCTATATACAGGGTGAATCAGAGCACCCGTATCAGGCGTTTTTCTCAAAAACGATTAGTCGTAGAGAGTTGAGTCAAAAATTTTGATTACAAAAGCCGTAATAAAGAATGAAATGGTGGTATTGTTACTCTGCGAAAAATCGGCATGCCGAAGATATTGTCTCAAAATGTGAAGAACTCCAGAATTTTAAATGACAAGATAGGTCGAAAGTGGTATCAATGAAAAGATCTTTAAAAAGTTTTGTAGATAAAATTTTTTGATTACTGCCATTCCAAATTCTGAAGTTATCTTATGGTTCTTGGCCGATTAAATCGATTAGATGGTCCAATGGTCCTACAGAGTTGGGATAGAAAATTGTATCACAAAAGCCTTATTAATAAATGAAATGGTAATATTTTTATTCCGCAGAGAGGTAGGAATACCAAAAAGTGTTTCTCAGAAGTTTACGAATTTTATAATTTGAAATGGCAGTAATCACAAAAATAACCTAACCTAACTTAACCTACCCCAACCTGACCGAACTAAACTATCCCAAACTGATCTAACCTAACCTGTTTTTTTTTGTAAGGAGGGGAACCTCATGGCTTCCCTGCCCGGATGTCGTGTGGCAGGGGGGGTGTGAGACTCGTCTAAGAAGGATGCCCAGACGGCTACCCTAACCAAACCCCTCCTCTCACCATAGACTAGAGCAACCTGGGATCACCTTTCGGCATTACTTCAGGTTCTCGTGGTGGTTTCGTAGTTGTTCTTCTAACCATTTTGACTTATATATCTATAAGTTAATATTTTCATTCACACACGTGCACACACACATTTTTAACAAAATCACAAACTTTTATAACACACAGTCAACGTAACACTTTAAAATAGAGTATCACAGTATAATTCAAATTCTGGTATCCAACCTATGATATCTAAATAGTTAAATATTAAACACACACAAGTTACCTAATAATAAAATAAATTAAATTTAATTAAAATTCTGGAATCGAATCCAAAATTTTATTGTAAAATAAAAAATCAAACACCTCTATCTTGCCTTAGACGTTCTTCATGTTCCCTGGTACTTAGAACTTGGCAAATAAATTTTGTTATAACATCCCATGTTTCTTTATTTTTTAGCATTATGCCAATAATATTCGAAGTATGAATATTCGTATCCAAGGATGTTTCTAAATTATTTCTTAATCTGTGCCACCTCGGACAAAAGAAAATGGCATGACCAGGATCATCCACTTCTTTGCAATCTTCACAGTATGGATCCAACTTCAATTTAAATCTATAAAGATAAGCAGAAAAAGCTCCATGTCCAGATATAAATTGAGTTAAAAAATAATTTAATTGACCAAATTTTCTATTAAACCATGGTTCAATAACTGGTATCAACTTTTTGGTCCAACTAGTGTTATCAGTATCCCAATTCACTTGCCATATGTTAAATATATCATCCATCGAATGTGTTTTCATTCTTTTGAGTACCAACAACTCAATCGGAATTAACGCCGATATTACCATTGATCTAACCTAACCTAACCTAACTATCCCAAACTAACCTAAACTATCCCAAACTGACCTAACCCCAAACTAACCTAACCTAAACTCTCCCAAACTGATCTAACCTAACCTAAACTACCCCAAACTGACCCAACCTAACCTAAACGATCCTAAACTGACCTAACCTAATCTAAACTATCCCAAACTGACCTAACCTAACTTAAAGTACTCAAAACTGACCTAACATAACCTAAACTTCGGAAGGGGTAGTGGAGATGCTGGTGGCGAGGGCGAGGTTGGCCGTGCTGTCTTCTAGGCCATACGCCTCATCACCCCTGCCGCGCTCTTACAGCATACACGTAGTACGCCAGCTTGAACAGGAGGTTTTTACGTGGGAGCTGGCTGCGTGACCCTCTTCGGCGTAGGTGGAGCGCTTTTCAATGTCAATTTCGCAGCCAAGGAGCGGTTCAGCCTTGAGGAGGTGGCCTTTATAATTCGGCATCTGCCTTATTTCGTCACAGATCGTAGCCCTATCCTGGCATATTTAAACAGAATGGATCTAGCCCCTATTGTTGCGTCTCTCCCAAAATGATCTAACCTAACCTAACTCCAAACTAACCTGACCTAAGCTGTCCCAAACTGATCTAACCTAACCTAAACTACCCCAAACTGACTTAACCCAACCTCAACTATCCAAAACTGACCTAACATAATCTAAACTATCCAAAACTGACCTAACCTAACCTAAAGTACTCAAAATTGACCTAACATAACCTAAAATTCGGAAGGGGTCTATGCCATACGCCTCATCACCCCTGCCGTCGTCTTGCAGCATACACCTAGTACGCCAGCTTGAACGGGAAGGTTTTTGCGTAGGAGCTGGCTGCGTGACCCTCTTCGGCGTCGGTGGATCGTTTTCGTCAATTTCGCAGCCAGGGAGCGGTTCAGCCTTGAGGAGGTGGCCGTTATAATTCGGCATCTGCCTTATTTCGTCACAGATCGTAGCCCTATCCTGGCATATTTAAACAGAATGGATCTAGCCCCTATTGTTAAGTGCCCCTGTAGGCAGAGGCAAACGTCCAAGCACCTGCTTCTGTGGTGTTCTTGGCTAAATCTGAGGGACCAGTATCGCGCTTCTTGTGAAGCCGGGATATGGCAGCTGTGACTACCCGATATAGGCAACTTGGAAGCAGTGGCAGCTCTAGAGAGTATGTATGCTAAGCTCTTACCTACCTTTCAGCTGCAGCCTAACTCTAAGATCTGTCATTGGCTATCACTAGTTTTTCGAGGGGTGAGAATCCTACACTACCACATAGTACCGGGTGATTTGGTGTTTTTTTGAAGATTTCCACCTCTTACTTAAAAAAAACAACCTAAAGTTTGGTTATAGCCAGAAATCACCAACTCGAACCTCGAAAGGTTAGCGAATCGTTAGATGTGGAATTTCCATCGGAGACATCGGAGAAATTTTTCCAAATTTCTGTTTGACCAAAATCTGTTTGATCTGATGACTCCTGCAAAGGAACGCGGGCCCGTCCACTTTATACATAACGCTATATATCTAGCACCATGTTTATCATGACGTACGCAGTGTTAGCCTGGGACTACGCCGAACCGTCAAACATCAAGAAGATGCAGACCATACAAAACAAGATCTTGAGGACCATCGTAAACGCTCCATGGTTCATCCGCAACAGCAACATTCAACAGGACCTACAAATCATCAATGATCAGCATCCAGGATTTCATCCGAGAAGCAACCTACAGGTTACGCGAGACAATACGGGATCACGACAACCCTACCATCCAAGGACTACGGGAATATAACAGCAACGAGTCTAATCTACACAACACTTTTAATCAACATTTTTACTTTTTCAGATCCGACCAATGAAGAAGGTACAGTGCAAAACCCAGGCACCCCAATAGTCAGTTTCAAGATTCCAGATTCCACCAGAATGTCGTCTGATACACTCAGTATTTTGCAATCCCTTGCAATTTTTTTTACTTCCGTAAACTTAGTGTCTAGAGCCTAAGGAACTGACTGAACTGAGACAGAGTGGAACTCTCTAGTTGTCTCAAATTGACGGTAGATCTCAAAGTCTCAAAGTAATAGAGGTTCTGAAATCTATCTGATATAGGTCTAAATGATTTAAATAGGCCACTTTAACAATTTATGTTCACTTTTAGCTAATATTTTCATCAGGTGTTCCTCGACGATCGAGTGCTTTTAGCTTTGCTTCAGTAGAGAAAACCTAACCCAATAAAAGAAAAATAATTCTGATCGATATTTAAAATTTAATTGGCAAAATTTTTGCTCGCGAATAGTCTGATGCTCTTAAGTTGAACCTTTATTTTCAAAATAGTTTTTGATTTTTTGAATACATTTTACTTTGAAAAATTAAGTGGAATAAAAATGTATCCTTTTATGTTTATTTTAACACGTCTGCAATTTCTACCTTAATGCGTACGAAAAAGTTCAGTTAATTAGAGTTTTTGAAAATAAAATTAAAAAGTATTAAACAATTTGAAGTTATTCGCATTCTGCCAACTCCTGTGCATAACTTTTTTCTTCATGCCTTCATACCGAAGCCAAATTCGTTTACAAAAGAAATCACGAAATCGACAGTTCAAAAACCCACTTACACAATAATTTTTAATGGCTTATAAAATATGATTTGTTTTAAATAATAAAAAAGAATAATGAATTACTTATTTGGTATTTGGTACCTATTTTCTTTTGATCTTTAACCGAACCTTTAATTTATTTATTAAAAATTAATTTCTCCAACTCAAAATATTAATTATTAATTTTTTTTAAGTTTAAAATTTTTAATATTTTAATAAAAATGACCACCTGCGTGCATTTTTACAAAAAAAATATTTTTTTATACAAAATGGTCTTTTAATTAACTATGAGGTGACCATAATCACGATCAAGTTAAAACGCTCCTTTATTTTAATGATTCTAAGTATACTTCTTTAAAAGAAAGTAACGACATTTAATTTTAAGATAATGAAGATGCCACAAGGAAAAAGTCAATCTTAATTATCGTGATACGTAAAAGTGATGAAATTTAACGCGTGCCCCCTATTATTACCACGATTTTGATAAAACAAACAAACCGATTAAATTCCTCCTTTTTAAATAGTTTATACGGTCCTAATGAGTTAATTATATTTTGTACTTTTTAAAAAATTGTTTGGATGTTTAAAAGGGCATTAATTAATTTAAAAATGGTGAAATTAACATAAAAGCTTCTAAAATGCGATAGGAGAGCTTTTAAGGGTGCGTCCACACTACGACAATTATTTACAGTGGCGCTCGCCATTGTTTCAACATTCTGACATATAATCAGCATCTAAAAAAATTATTTTTCTTTCATTTGATGTTTCATTTGTCCAAAAATTTTGCCTATTTTTCGAGATTAAGTGGAATTAAAATGTCCACTTTGTTGCACGATTTGATACGAATACGCGAAAAAATTGGCGTCGTTGCAGCAACCAAGCCTGGATTTGGTTTTCGACACATTCAGTTAAAAATTAATTTTAAATTAAAAACAAGTTTAATTTGGCCTCAAGTATTATTATTTAATCGATACTATTACAAAATTCAATATAAAAAAATTCGTGATGTATTTTCTAAGCAACATTGCGACAAAAATTAAACTTTTATTTGAAAAAAAACCGAAACTTTCTGATTGTATCAAATATTATAGTTAAAATATAAATTCAATAGGGTATATCGGTATTATAAAGAGATTACTAACAATGATTTCAGATTTTTTTAAACCTTGATAGGCGTCAAAGTTGTGCTAAGTCACTGTATTCAGATAGTATTTGAACACGACGTTCCATTGTTTGAAATGATGGTTGGTATGCAAGAAATGATATTAAAATATGAAGAACTAAACATGAGCTGATTACTTGTTCAGTTGTTTATCTATAAATTGTATGTATCATTTGATATGTATATACATAATTTTTATTACATCTGATACGTGTGATTTTTGTTTTGATTTTTTTCAATAGTCTCCTTATAACATAATACAAATTAGTACTAACATTTTTGTTCTTTAATTTATATCTGATTTATTTCTTCTTCGTCCTAACCAATTTATTTTCTTAATGTCAGAGTAATTGCAAAATTTTGATTGAAAACCACTATTACTATCTCGAGAAGAGAAAAAAATTATAACAAATGAACGATTGGATAAGTTTGTCTCTTATCAAACATTTTTACAGTTGGAAGATTACCCTATTAGATTATTAAAGTGACACTACTGGAATAGTTAAGATTGTGGAAGGGAAAAACATGACGAACTAGCAAAATCTGAAAACTAGAGGTGGTTGCTAACTAACATCTTTGGATATTTTTCGCAAAAGTAAAAATGTAAATGAAAAAATTTACATCTCGACAGTGGAACGAACACTGGGGTTTTGTAAATGGTAAGAGTTACAAATTCGTTAATGGAGCAAAAAGTTGCGTATTATAATGAGCTTCAAGAATCCTTTTAGAAAATTCAAAAATTCAAAATGGTTACCGAGATACAGATAACGTAAAAGAAACTAAAAATCATAAATTTTGTTTTTCGACTGTAGTTTGAAAATAGTTTACTTCTAAAACAAATGCCGGGGAGAAATATTTAGATCGTCAAAAGAGCTATCAAACGATACCAAACTTGACTTTTTATCACATCGACGATAAGCGTCGCGATTGTCAACTTTTTACTTTCTTACGAAACCAATTGTTTTTTTAACATAAAATTACCCAGTAGTCTTGTCTACATTTGGGTACCAAATGAGACCTTTCTATATTGTTTTTTAAATTTATACAGCTTTTTACGTTTATACGTTACTCTATGTTATTTTTTACGGTAAAGAATAACGAACATTGTTTATTTGGAAAGGAATGCTCGGGAGAAATATTTAGGTGGTCAAAAGAGCTATCAAACGATACCAAACTCGGCTTTTTATCACATCGCCGCGCTAAGTGTCGCGATTGTCAACTTTTTAATTTCTTATGGAAACCCATTGTTTGTAACATAAAATTACTTAGTAGGCTTTTTTACATTAGGGTACCAAATGAGACCTTTCTATCTTGTTTTTTTTTAAATTTACACAACTTTACACGGTTACGTTAAGAGCTTATACGTTACTCTATGTTATTTTTTACGATGAAAAATAACGAACATTGTGTATTTGGAAAAAGAATGCTGGGGAAAAATATTTAGGTGGTAAAACGATACCAAACTCGACTTTTTATCACATCGACGCTAAGCGTCGCGATTGTCAACTTTTTACTTTCTTACGGAACTAATTGTTTTTTAACATAAAATTACTCAGTAGGCTTGTCTACATACAGATACCGAATGAGACCTTTCTATCTTGTTTTTTTATTTACACAGCTTTTCTGGGTTACACGTTACGAGCTTATACATTACTCTATGTTATGTTCTATGATGAAAAATCACAAACATTGCTTATTTGGGAAAAGAATACTAGGGAGAAATATTTAGGTGGTCAAAAGAGCTGTCAAAGGATACCAAACTCAACTTTTTGTCACATCGACGCTAAGCGTCGCGATTGTCAACTTTTTTTACTCTCTTATGGAAACCAATTGTTGTTTTAACATAAAATTACTCAGTAGGCTTCGGGTACCAACTGAGACCTTTTTATCTTGTCTTTTTAATTTATACAGTTTTTCTCGGTTACACGTTACGAGCTAATTCGTTACTCTATGTTATTTTTTACGATGAAAAATAACGAACATTGTTTATTTGGAAAAAGAATGCCAGAAAGAAATATTTAGGTGGTCAAAAGAGCTATCACTAGCAAACGATACCAAACCCGACCTATTATCACATCGACGCCAAGCGTCACGATTGTTAACTTTTTACTTTCTTACGCAAACCAATTGTTTTTTAACATAAAATTACCCAGTAGGCTTTGTCTACATTCAGGTACCAAATGAGACCTTTCTATCTTGTTTTTTTAAATTTATACAAGTTTTCTCGGTTACGTTACGAGCTTTTACGTTACAATATGTTATTTTTTACAATGAAAAATAACGAACATTGTTGTTAAAGTTAATTTTTTTTTATTTTTTTACAAAAGTCTCATTTTTACATAGAATAATAATCCTTAAGAAAAAACGTAGCTTTATGTTAAAAATAACAAGTTGACTCCTAAATGACCAAACGTACACCAATGGTCAAATAAAAATCGCTATTTTGTGCTCCCCTTTAGGTTAAATAATTTTTGTTGAAACTTTTTTTCCCAAATTCCATTTTTTTTGGAAACATTAGCGTGTGTTAAGTTTAAAAACTCACCCTGTAGAAAAACATATTTTTGCGATGACCATTGTAAAAAAAACTCGATGTAAACTCACCCTGTATAATAAACATAAAACAATAAATAATCTAGACCAGATGATACGTCATTCTGCCAGAGTGTCATGACATTAAGACATCGAGCGACACCCTGTATAAATTTTGGAATTATTTATATATTTTTTGCTTTTTTATTATCATTTTATAATTATTTATAAATATAACATTTCGTAATATTACACTAAAAATTGATACGCGAAAGATTAAAACATATGATGAGATGACTTAATTAAAATTGTGACGATTTACATGGTAATTTAAACGATGGTGGCTCCTCCTCTGCTATTGTGACCAAAAATAATTTTTTGACAAATTATTTTATTGTAATTTTTTAACAAAAATTTCATTTTAATAATTTGTCGAGTCTACTATTATTAAGCCCACGTACAACAAGACAAACCAACCAAAATTTTCTATTGAACGGTTAATAATAACGTCGTTTCCTTTTGTCAAATATGTTAACATTTTTAATAATATATTTAAAAATTTGATTAATGTTGAAATTTCGTAGCAATTTGCCATGGTACAAAAAATCATAAAATTAGTTGAAACTGATTTGAATTTAAAATTGCTCGAGGAGATATGAGTTGCTTTTCATTGTATTTAAGGTTCTTGTTGTATTTTTACTTCAATTAATTTTTTTATGCATATTTATCTAGCGTTTGATTAATGTTCGATTTTCGATCAAAATCGTTGGTTAATATTTTCAAAATTATAATAATATGTTTATAAAAATTCTGATGGATTTTAACTTTATCAAACAGCAGACAGAAATTAAGTTGGCGTTTCTGTATAGTACGACAATGCTTCCCTTCGGATGGCAATGACAAACCACCGAGTTTACGTTTTGCTTTGTAAATTTCCCAACTGGAGACGTTTAATGCACATCTAGAAGGCTTTATGCAAACATTTACAGTAAAAAATAACAAATAGCGAGCCATTTGTTACAATTTAATTTTTTTTCAAAAAAAACCCCACGACACGTACACTTCAATAATTTTTAAACAACAAATAAGCAAAACAACAAATCAATATCAATTTAATATCTAATCAATTTTACCATACGGTAGCTGCTAATAAAGAGAAATATAATTTTTATATTACATTTATATATTTCCAAACCGATAAATAGTGATTTAAAAAGCATGTAAATAAATCAAATAAGTCAGCGGTATATCAATATAAAGTTGCTTAAAGTTGTAACGAATAATGTAGGTCAAATAGGTACGAGTAGATAATTTCTTAATGTATGTTCTTAGTTGAGATAATAAATAAAAGTCTTATTATACAGGGCGGGTAAAAAAGCTTAAAATTTTTTGTTTTTCTCAAGTCACTGACTGAGAAATGAACACGTACTTAATTGCTCTGATTAAAGGATTTTTATGACTCCATCTCCACCCTCTACCCTATTGAGGTTTTTAATGTTCCTTTAGATTTATTGTCCTTAAGTATATTGTTCCTTAATTACTACGTCTCGGAGCCGATATTAGAAAATTCAGGCCCATCTTTACGAAATAGGCTATTTGAGTGCCATCGAACACGCAAATCGGGTTGGCTGCCTAAAGCACTGGCTTAGGGCCTTGATAACTATGTCCTTTGATAATTATGATCTTCAGGTCTACTATTATACTGCCAACTATCTCTTGTGGAAACTGTATGTGACAGAGCCAATAAATGCGTAAAACCTGATTACTGTAAACGTTTCTAACATTTTGGTCCATTCGAAACTAAATCCACGCTTCTTTGACTGCTGCATCTGAGCTCGAGTTTACATAACTGCTCTTAAGTTACCGCCAAAAGCCCCAAAAGACAGTCACGGACCTAGTTTAACCACTGGCCCCTAAGCTTGCTAAACATACACTATACTTGCGTCCTTACGGGTTCCTGAAGCACCCGAGACATGAAATCCTCAGAACCCCATTAGTTACGCCACTGTGTCCCTAGAAAACAATGTGGATACGTGACTGTTGCTATTGTATAGCCCAAAAAGTAGACAGAATAGCATAGATTGGTTCAGAAATTGAGATACTCTTGGACTTTGAAAAATTCATAATGCCGGTCCTGGAAAAATTCAACAAATAAAACGAACGCACAGTTCGATAAATAACGGTGACTATAGCACATGCAAAAATTTAAAAAGTGTCCCTATCTCATTTGGAAAATTTTTTTAAATGTTAACAAACTTTGACCCCTTCAAAGTAAGCAATTTTAAAATAATTTCAAAAATCCATTTGGTTAGGACCAAAGCCTCATAATTTGTCTACACAATCTCGTTTTTGAATTTTCATAATAAAAATTGTTGGCAAAGTTATAACAGAAATATATAAAAAAAGAAAATCTTTAAATTGGTAGTCATTTTGAACTTCAAAAAATCATAACTGTTGTCGTGGAAAAATTTAACAAATGAAAGAAATTAAGTTCGATTAAGAAGTACAATGCCCATGACATATCTAAAACTTGAAAGAATAGGCGTAGCCGATTTTGAGAAATTCCTTTTCATAATTTTTAGCAACTTCTGTCACTTTAAGATAAGCAGTTTTGAAACGATTTCAACAATTGAGTACGTTTGGAGTGGGGTTGAAGCCTCATGTTTTGTCTACAAAATGCCATTTTTTGATTTTTATAATAATAATTGCCGACAAAGTTATAAAAAAATCAAAAATAGAACAATCGTTATCCTAGCCGCCATTTTGAAAATAAAAATTTTGAAAAATATTTAGTTAATTAGAGCTTAGATGTACTAACTTAAAGCTCACTTTAAATAGTGTACATCTAAATTTGTTGAAATTTGACTAAAATAACTCTATTATTTTGGACCACACTGTATATATTTTATTAAAAAGCTCATTAATTTGTTGATGAAAATGCGTTAAAGTGGCTAAAACCAAATTTCAGCAAAATCGGTGCAGTAGTTTACAATTTAAAGGCGTTACGTACATACATACAGACAGATAGGCCTTTTATGAATTTTGAGACGTTAGGGTAGGGCTGGGCAAAGTATCGATACTTATTCGAAGTATCGATACCTTAGATGGTATCGAATACCGATACCGAGGGTCGAAAGTATCGAAGTATCGAAAGTATCGAGGTATCGAAAGTATCGAAAGTATCGAGGTATCGAAAGTATCGAGGTATCGAAAGTATCGAGGTATCGAAAGTATCGAGGTATCGAAAGTATCGAAAGTATCGAGGTATCGAAAGTATCGAGGTATCGAAAGTATCGAGGTATCGAAAGTATCGAAAGTATCGAGGTATCGAAAGTATCGAGGTATCGAAAGTATCGAAAGTATCGAAAGTATCGAAAGTATCGAGGTATCGAAAGTATCGAGGTATCGAAAGTATCGAGGTATCGAAAGTATCGAGGTATCGAAAGTATCGAGGTATCGAAAGTATCGAGGTATCGAAAGTATCGAGGTACCTACTGGAGTTGAAGAAAATATTTTTACAGGTTTTCCAGGGGGAATCTTTGCCGCTGTATGTAACGATACAACCACATACACCGTTACAATTTAGCTTTATATTACGAAGCACCAACAAAGATAGTTGCTACACTACTTATCAGATTGCGTGTTTTTGCGTACTTAGCCGAGTTTTTACCTCGATACTTTCGATACCCCGATACTTTCGATACCTCGATACTTTCGATACCTCGATACTTTCGATATCTCGATACTTTCGAAACTTTCGATACCTCGATACTTTCGATACCTCGATACTTTCGATACCTCGATACTTTCGATACTTTCGATACCTCGATACTTTCGATACCTCGATACTTTCGATACCTCGATACTTTCGATACTTTCGATACCTCGATACTTTCGATACTTTCGATACCTCGATACTTTCGATACCTCGAAACTTTCGATACCTCGATACTTTCGATACTTTCGATACCTCGATACTTTCGATACCTCGATACTTTCGATACCTCGATACTTTCGTTACCTCGATACTTTCGATACTTTCGATACCTCGATACTTTCGATACCTCGATACTTTCGATACTTCGATACTTTTGAATAGTATCGATACCGTCGTGGTATCGATTCTTGATACTCGATTCGAGGTATCGCCCAGCCCTACGTTAGGGGAATTAAAAACGTCAAAAAATAAAATAAAATTTTGATCAAAATTAATACTGAAATTACAACATCGCCATTTAAAAGTTTCAAAAATTGTCGTTTTCGGACAAACCTATGTACCTATGTTGAATCTTTGAAATATTAAGAAATTAAGGTAGGCCATGGCCTTGGCTAATGGCGTGCCCAATTGGATTTTTTAGTTCCAAAAAATAATGTTCCTGTGATTTTTTAAAAATAGAAGTGTGTGTTTTAAAGAACTACATCATGAAATCCTTCTCTCTGTCTGTCTCTCCCTGTTTATGCCTCTTTTATCTATGAATATAATCTATTAATTTTATCTGTCAGTTTCATATTATGTCATGCCTCATCTGACATGACTGATATGACAGTTGAGATGACATATTGGATGACAGATGGGTTGACAGATAGATTGACAGATGGAAAGACATATGACCGCCTGATATAGAAAATGACATAGCATGAGAGATGACCCTCCCCCCTATGGTGACAGATTTACATTTGACACATGGTAACTGCGGTGACAGACCATAACCATCTCTATTCTATTTCCCCCACTCTAAACCAATCCCTATCTTACTTCTCCTACTCTCTCTATCTTTTATATCTCTGTCTCTTTCGGACCTTACTGCGCATTTCCGATGATCCATGTGTTTTTTATCGTGTGGAACAGGAACAACTTGGCAACGTGGCACTCAAATTTGAGAAACAATAAAATGTGGTGGTGTAATAATGAGTAGTTATTTACGCTACAAGTTTTAGCCGAGTTTGATAATCCATTGAGTCTCGTAATACGATTTTATCTACTTTCGTGAAATAAGTTAAAAAATCTTTAAAAAATTGAAATTTTTGTTGTTTTATTAACATTTTACCAATCTTTAAATTATTAGTTATATTTTAAACCTTTATAATAAATAATAATTACGGAAATCTTACGGAAATTTTTAGATGTCAAAATTCATTACAACATTTAGTGCTGTAATAAAGTTGATTACTACATTGTTTTAGGTTTTGTAATATTGCGATTACACAAGGAAAGAAGACAATAGTTAGTTGTGTTCTATTTAAGAAAAATTAGTTATGTATTGTTCTAAATAAAATTGAGACACTCTGTATAGTCGGAAAAAAATTAAAATTTGCGGAAAACTCATTTAAAATTTTCTTCTAATTCGAGAAATAAATATAAAAGCAAAACAAAAGAATGCCATCATTCTGTGTATTTACGATAACTAAAGCGTTAATGCATTACGTCATCCACCCTGTATAATCTCAATCAACCTTTTAAAGCCCCATTAAAAGAGGGGTTTTGACCAAAGGCCCTACGTTATAAAATTTTTACTAATTTCCGTCTTTTTAACTTCTTTTAACTTTATAGTAAAATATAAAAAAGATCAGTTAAGTGTTAATAAAAAAGTTTCATTACTATGTCACCATTTATTTTATTATTATTATCTCAAAAATTAAATTAAAAAAATGTTTATAACATTTATAAAAATTACTATTATTATTTTATTATACTTGTCCTTCTTTTCTATTACCTTAAAGGCACAAATATATTTATTTACAACATTTTAAATATGTTTTTTAAAAATTTTTTACGATTTAAATATCTTAATTGCGGGATAAATTTTGACATTTTATAAATAATAAAGGCCTTGATTTTAAAAAAAATTGGCGCAAAAAAAAAGTTTTGTGCTTCAAATGTCATCACGTACTACACTAAAGTTAAATATAAGGTATAAATTTTTTAAAAATCGAAATTTAAAATTATAGTCCAGACAAACACAAAGTTATAAAAATTGAAACCACCAGTAAAGAAATTAAAAAAAAAAGACCTCTCTATAATCAGATATTTGAAACAACACAGAACCATATTATATGATCGTTATTAATGTTCCAAGTTCAATTATTTTTTCGATATTTCAAGAAAACGAGATTTTGTTTCGTAACCAGTAATTTATTATTATTATTAATGTTCATATAGGTAATTTTAAAATAAAATTGGTTTTATTGGATTACATTTTTTTAAACTTATAAATTACAATTTTAATTTGACTTGGTTTTAAATAGAAAAATTACAAGTCTATCCTTTTTTTTTGCAAGAGTAGATAAGTGCACTTAAAGTCGTTTCGCATAGGTTCTCACAGACCACCCTTAGC
Organism: Malthinus seriepunctatus; assembly: GCA_963924605.1. NCBI lineage: Eukaryota > Metazoa > Arthropoda > Insecta > Coleoptera > Cantharidae > Malthinus > Malthinus seriepunctatus. The sequence goes on from OZ004603.1 coordinate 18,316,317, forward strand.
TTCACTTTTTTAAATAATTGTTAATGTTTCTCTGGTTTTTATTAGAGACAATCTTTGCAACTGAAGTGAGATAAAAAGAGCCAATTATGATAATTATGAGGTCCCCGACTGTTAATAAATTATTTACAAAATAATTACCTTTGGGCTTCCAATGAAGTGTAAAAACTGTGATTGATATTACTAAGCAATGATCAGACACCTCCTACTCCCACCACAACCCCAAAAAATAATTTACAAATTGATAGATTGATATCTCTGCTACTTGCATTAATCTGACCACCATCTTCTATATCTCTATCCAACAGGACAGGACAGAACCAATAGAAGCCAGTTCGACCCTGGACTGGCTTCACTCAGATGGAAGGATACTGGCTCATTCGCAAATAAGAGAATTTTTGCTGAGAAGTAAGCAGTGGCGTACCAAGCACTTCAGGAACCCGTGTGTAAAGTTAACGGTGGGGGCCCAAGTTGCCCATTAGAAAATAATGTAGTTCGGATACATTTTGATTCTATGCAATCTTTAAAAACAGTCCCTCTCAAAGTACGCGTCTGGAGGAAGTCTTCAAAGCGCCGCAGGCGAAAATGTTTGTCATCTAAAGGTCAACGCGTTTTAACGCCGATTTTGGCGCCTTGAGCTTTAGTCAGTTTAGCCCATAGGGTCGACAGCCAAGATTAATTTAAAAAAACTAATTTTGGGTGAAGATGACAACGGTCAGGGCCCCCTCTTCGAGATGGGGGCTCGTGTGCCTTGCACCCACCGAACCCTGGTAGTTACGCCCCTGTAAGAAAGCATTACTTCGCCGATGGTATTTTGTGGTATTAAAAACACTAGACAGCATTTGTTATAGTACCGAACGTGAATATTTTTTCTTCAGATCCTGCAGACTTATGGTTTTAACAGGATTTGTACAACACGGTATTTTAATATTATTGCTTCCACGTCATTAAAGTGGTTCAAAATGGAGATATTTCGTAGTCTTCCAGGTCACCGAATCTTACAACTTATGATTCCTTCTTGTGGAGCTATCAAGTCCAATATTTCCATATAATTATTACTCACATAACATGCAGGAGCTCATGAATTATATGGGAAGAAGCTAGATAGATACTGACGGTTGCATAGCGCGATTGTATATCGCTAAACCAAGCGCTTTTCACAGTACAGTTTCGGTTCGCCGGGCAAGTTTTTTTAGATAGACAACCATCTAAAAATATTTATCGTGAAGTTGACCGTGCTTCGGTGGGTATGTTAAGATGTCAGTACAGGTGTTTGGTAATCTAACCTATAATAAATCACATGGTCATAGGGAATGCGCAGTAAGGTCTGAAAGAGACAGAGGGATAGACAAAAAGGGGTAAGAGAGTGACAGAGAGAGGTAGAGAGCTGCAGAGAGAGTGGGGGAGAGAAATGGGATCATCTGTCGTGTCATCCCATTTGTAATTTCTAAGTTATCCTATCTGCATCTCATCTCTCATTTCATAACTCATTATCATCTATTATCTCATCTGTCATCCCACTGTCATCCAATATGTCATTTAATCTGTCATCCCATATGTTATTCAACCAGTCATCCCATATATTTTTCGTACTGTCATTTCATTTATCATCCCATCTGTTATCTCATCTGTCATTCCACTGTCATCCTATATGAAATTTAATCTGTCATGACAGATTAATGATAACATCTGTTATCCTTTTTGTCATCTTATCTATTATTTATTTTCAATCTATTATTCTATTTGTCTTGCAATATGCTACCCCTTTATAAGAAGTATGTTTTATATTAGCTCATCCGTCATGTCATATATGTCATTTATTCTGTAATTTTTTTCAAGAGTCATTTCTTCTATCATTCCACTGTCATCCAATACGCCATTTATTCTGTCATTCAATAAATCATTCAACCCGTCATCCCATATTCTATTTGATCTTTCATTTGATCTATCATCCCATTTGTTATATTTATCATCTGTCAATCCACTGTCATTTAACAATTTAATTTGTCATTTCATTCGATATCCTTTTTGTCATCCCTCTTTGTAAGAAGTATGTATTATGTTATATCATCTGTCATGTCATATGTAATTTTTTCTCTCATTTCATAAGACATCTCTTCTATATCTCATCTGTCATCCCACTGTACTCCAATATGTCATTAAATATTACATCCCATATATCATTCTACCCGTCGTCTCATATATCATATCATCTGTCATTTCATCTTTTATCCCATCTGTTATCTAATCTGTCATTCCTCTGTCATTCCATATGTCATTTAACCCGTTATATTTTTTGTTATCCCATCTGTTATTCATTACAATCTATTATTCTATCTGTCATCCAATACCCCTTTATAAAAAGTATGTCCTATTTTATCTCATCCGTCATGTATTTTTTTCATCCGTACTTTTTTCTGTAATTTCATGTCATTTAATCTATTATCTCATCTGTAATTCAACTGTCATCTAATAAGCCATTTAATCTGTCATATTATATGTCATTCAACCCGTCATCCCATATATTATTTATCTTTCATTTCATCTATCATCCCAACTGTTATCTCATCTGTCATTCCACTGTCATTCAATATGCAATTTCATCTGTCATCCCATATATCATTTCATCCGTTATCCTTTTTGTCATCCCATTTGTTATTTTTTTCAATCTATAATTCTATCTGTCATCCAATGTGTCACCTTTTTATAAGAAGGATGTGATATGTTATCATACCCTGCATATCGTCGGCCTCATATGAAAACTGCCTAAGTCCAAAAAAGTTAATTTTATAGGAGGAATCAAAAACGTTTTAAAAAGGATACAATTTTAGTGCATTAAGATTTTTTAAAATCGTTTTTTTTGGCCAATCTAAAAATTTATTGCCGAATTATTAACTGTTGGTTCCTAGAGGTTGAAGCGCTGAACAAGATAGCACTAAAAGTCTAATCTCTGTAAAAAGTGGACTTACGCAATTTTCATATGACGCCGACGATATCTAATGTCATTTTTTGTAACTAATATTTCATCTCATCTGTCATTCTACTGTCATTCAATATGCCATTTAATCTGTCATCCCATATGTCATTCCACCCGTCATCTCATATATCATTTGTTGTGTTATTTCATCTGTCATCCTATCTGTTATCTCATCTGTCATTCTAATGTCATTCAATATGTCATTTCATTTGTCATATTACCCGTCATCTCTTTTGCCGTCTGTTATCTATCTTCAGTCTATTATTCTATATGTCATCCATTATGTAACCCCTTTGTAAGAAGTATGTAAAAAGTCCCATCCGTCATGTCATGTCATTTATTCTTTCATTTCATTCGTCATCCCATCTGGACGTGATGATATGGTCGTCAATGATTTTCAAACATATTCAATGTTTTAGGAAACCTATCGACAGATAAAAGAATAAGTCCAAGTTACTATTACTGATCCCAGAGCTCAACAAGTGTTAGTAGGTCTCTGATTGTAGTGCAAACGAGCAAATAGGTAAGTTGGTATAATTTAAAACTATAGCGATTTTAACTTTGAAGCATCTCCAATACATCAACATTTTTTATAGGGAAGCCTTGGTGTTTAATAGTTTTTCAAAATGTGTCGTTGGAAAGAGGATCATTGTAGGAAAAATATTTTTTAACACCTTAATAAAAAAGCTTAGGTATATCAGCTAGATTATTATAATGTTGTTGACTTATTATAGACAATATAAAAATTTATAGCTTTTTGAAATCTTCCAAGTTTTAGTTGTTCTCACGAACTAAATTTTAAAGAAAACTAACATAAAACAAATGTTGGTTAGGTTATAATGGGCTGCTATAGGATAAGAAAGCCATAGGCTATAGTATATTTATGATGACTATAAATCTATTTTTTCGAAAAGTCTGCTCTACCACACCTATGTTATACCGTCGAACGTATAAATTTACCTGATATCCCACATATACACAATATACAAGAGCAACTGGTTACTTAAATTATATCAAAATTGCTTTTCAAATTGTTGCGCGTATAATTTATCATTAACTCTTATGAATTATTATTTGGGTATATTATAATTGGGTTCTTCTTGTTATTATTATTTAAGGTGGATTTTCGTTTTTTTTCATATTATTATTTTATATATCTACAACACTCTTTCTCGCTTAAATACCATGCTACTAATACATAAGAATTTTTTAATACTAAATATATTACCCCACAAATATCTTTTATAACCCTTTTCGTGAACCATAAGACGCCCACCAATAAAATAAATTTTCTATATCTTTAAAAAAATGCTTTATTACGTTTGTTTGAGCTTTAATTATAAAATTATTTCTTTTTATTTCAAATTGTATCGATTATTTTTTTTATTTAATATTAAGAGGGTGCTTTCATCTCTATACCACTGCTGCTACCAAAAACAATAATAAAAAATATCATTTCTTTAAGAACGAGAGAGGAAAGTGACAGTAGGAAATAGATAATAGCATAGAGCAACTTGGCACATTAAAAGATAAAAAATTAAAAATTTGAGGAAAACTCCAACCACGAGACTATAATCAGAAAATTTTAACATTTCCACCGCAAACAGCTTCAAATCGTCTGGTGAAAATCTTCCTTGCGTCACGAAATATGATGTTTGCTTCTAAAGTTCTGTCTACTTCAAATCTATTAACTTAGCCTCCCTCCCCCCTCAGTTGATGAATGGTATTGAAAAGCTAGCTATGGATTGAGCTAGCACAAGTTATTTTTCAAGTATAAAAGCTAGCCTCACTTCTGTTTTTGAGATACGGTCTTATGTATTGAGAGGAGGGGGGGGCTAAGTTAACGCTAACCTCCCACCTCAGTTGTTGAAACTAAACAAAAAGCTAGCTTTAGCATCTGTAGAGCTTGATCCATCTAGCTTCACCAATCATATAGCTAGTACCACCCCTACTACCGAATTTATGAAAGTTGAAAAACAAATTTTTAACCCCCCCCCCTCCCACCAGTATTTTGATAAAATTTTGTGGGATTATTGGAAATAGCTAGCTCCCCATTTTTAACGTAATATCTTTAGTTGTTTCCGAAATATCTACACTTACTTTTCGGGAGGGCTAAGTATAAAGAGCATCGTTACCCCTCCCCTCAATAATATGTAAACACACAAATGACGTAAAGTTTTTTTCTCCAAACTCAAAAGTGCAGACAACAGACTCATATTTTTACTTTTAAATTGTCATGCCCTCCTAGTAGTTGTTGCTCAAATATAATTCGAACCGTTCATCATCAAGAACAAAACATTAATTTTTTAGAACAGAAACTTCTTTATTCTGAAAAATGTTTTGCCCTATAAAAAGTGAAAATTTGGCAAAAAGAAATTTTTTGTCCTCTGCATCGTCACAAAGTTTAGTCCCATCGACGGGTCTGCAAAATAACTCAAAAAAAAAGAAAAAGAACTACAGTCGTTTCCCTGGGAACTTTTTACTTATCCCCCCACCCCCTCTGCCTTCCAGAATATATCTGCTGTCGTCGTTACTGTCAGAAAAAATAAATCAAATAGCTGCTTAAAGATTTACCTGAGAGGGAAGTCTCAAAGGGTTTATCATAGGGATCGGATATCTGCAGCTCAGTTCAGCTCAGCTCAATACACAAATGATCTCCTCCTGAGTGGATTCTGGATTCTCGGACATGTTCACAAATGGCTGATTTGTTAAGTTAATTTTGCAGACTTATACTTCACGTGCAACAAAAGCCTAAAGCTAGCTCTCGTATACTTGTTGACCTGTGAATTTACCTGATGGTGACGAAAATTAATAAAATTCCCTTTTCATCCTTAAAAATGGAATAAAAGTATCAAAATCACAGTTTTTCCCAGTTTTTTCGCTTTTCTGAAAAACTAGAAACGATCAGGGCACTATTGTGGTTGGATATTGTTGCTGACATTGAAACAAATCGATTGACACCGGTTTGATAACATTCAGCTTATAAGAACGCCTTCAGGAGTCCAGGAGATAAAAATTCTCAATTTCCTACGTTTAGAATCAGATAAAAATTTACTGGAGCGGTTTTAATTAACCTAAAAAACCTTTCTTGAGCTTAAATCCTTCCTAAAGCTCTAGAGAACAAGAATCAACCTTAATATTATCGAATAATACGATCCCAGAGCAGAAAATAATCGGGTCCGTTCGTATCCCTGTTGGTATTCCAAGTTTCGTTTTTAACTTGGTATTACGAAGGTTAAAGACTGCCTAACCTAGAAGACAGGGTCTAACTGGCGAGGCCAAACTTGTATAAGTGAGTTCAAGGTTCTCACTTAACCTAACCTATTTTAATCAAACCTAACCTAACCTTTAATTTTTGACAAAGGCTTGGAAACGCCGTTAGGAATACCTTCGGATCGCTCACGTTATTAGGATGTTCCAAACCTAACCAAACCTAACCCTTTTTTTAGCCCAGAGTAGAAAATAATGGGGTTCGTTCAGATCCCTGTTGGTAGTGGACGTTTCATTTTTAACTCGGTATTAAGAAGGTTAAAGACTGCCTAACCTGGAAGACAGGGTCTAACTGGTCAGGCCAAACTTGTATCAGTGAGTTAAAGTTTCTCATGCCTAACCTAACGTAACATATTTTAATCAAACCTAACCTAACCTTTAATTTTTGACAAGAGGAAAATGTTTAAAAAACACTCGACTTTGATTCTATGTTCCGGATAGTGCAAGATTCGTCTGGGAAAGTTGCTCAACGTCTACCGGTTAAAATCCTCTTGTTTATTGTTTGGAAAGGCTTAGAAACGCCGCTAGGTATACGCCGTGTTGGTATTGCACGTTTCATTTTTAACTCGGTATTAAGAAGGTTAAAGACAGGTCAAACTTGTATAAGTGAGTTCAAGTTTCTCATGCCTAACCTAACCTAACCTATTTTAATCAAACCTAACCTTTAATTTTTGACAAGGGGAAAATGTTTAAAAAACACTTGACTTTCATTAAATGTGCTGGATAATGCAAGAGTGATCTGGAAAGGTTGTCCAAAGCCTACCGATTAAAATCATTTCGCTTATTGTTTTGAGAGGCTTGGAAACGCCATTAGGTATACCTTCGGGTCGCTCGCCTTATTAGGATGTTCCTAACCTAACATAACCTTTTTACAACGAGGGTAAAAGAGCAAGAATCTTAAAAAACTTATTGTGGAACTAAATACTATTATTGTTCGCTCAAAACAGTTTTGTAAAAAATTCATACAATAAAGCTAAATTAAGAGTACCTACAAGAGAATTACGAGTATAGTAACAAATGCGACCTTTCTTGTACACGGAGTAAAATTATAAATTTAAAAGCAATTTACTTCTTAAAGAAATATATTTGTTTTTTTATACGAAAAAAAATATTACAATATCTTGCTTTGCTTTGTTATTCATATTTATTCATATACTACGTGTTTTGCCTCAAATGGAATGACTTGAAAAAGCCGATAAGATATTATATGCAGAAACTACCGACGACGACCACGACGTGGGTGAAAAATTTATACATTTTCTCAAATCATCATAAAAATAAATTTTAAAAGATTGTTTTTTATTTTATACAAAAATATGACTACAAGAAAAAATTTTTATTTCTCTTTATTAATTTCAATTTCTGTTCCTCTTGTAGAGCGCTCTTTAAGTAAATATCGGTCGGTACTTGATAGTACGTATACACGATAAAGTACATATTTATTTACTTACATCACAGTAACTACTTCAGTAAATTTTACTACTTGATGTACTTAAAAGATAAAAAAGATAATATATATTTAACTAACTGTATAACAAGCGTACGAACATAAAAAATTACAGTTTTCACAAACTTAAATAAAAAAATTTACAACTTGCGTAAATAATGGTTTATATAATTATTAATAGTAATCAATTAGTACTCATGTAATAAATGCACAATTCGAATTATGTGTTTGAATGAATTATGTGGAAAAGCTCTATAACAAATAGATTTTATGATTAGCTAAGTATTTATTTGGTGTAGCAAGCTTAGGTAGCGAATGCAATAGTATATTAAAGTACAAGTGGTGCAAGGTAAGATTTTGTCGCTCGAATGCCAAGTTTGCAGACCGAGTAAAATGGGCGACAATTATTTGCAAAAACTATATGATAATTTTTAAATTGGCAATTTTATTCAAAATTTTAAAATATTTAAAAAAACTGCTAACTTTAGGCATATAGTCTAGTCAACGAACGCTTAAAAACAGGGTGTAGCGAACATGGTAAAAGGTAGTCCATTTTTTTTCAGGAATGTGCTTAGAGTAGTTAGGAGGTAAGATTACTAAAAGTCCCCGCTTCTAGCTATACGGCTAAGGGTGGTAGGGGGGTGCAAAGGTTACATTTTTGGGTTTCTCGAAAACGGTGGGTTCTAGGAAAAAAATGTTCGTATGAAAATAGAAGCTTATCAAATTTCCTACAAGACTGTTTCTATTAATGTTTTCATTATTCCTTCTAGTCTCGTCAACAAAGAGGTTATAGAGAACAAAGAAGAGGTTAAAATTTTTTTCTTCAGGAATGTGTTTGGAGTAGTTAGGAGGTAAACATACTAAAACTCCCCGCTTCTACCTACATGGGTAAGACGGGGAGGGGAGTGGAAAGGTGCCGTTTTTGGAATTTCTGCTTATAGCTCGAAAACGATGGGTCCTAGGGAAAAAATTGTCCTTAGCAAAATGAAAGACTATCAAATTTCCTGCAAGATTGTTTCTATTCATATTTTCTTTATTCCTTCTAGTTTAGTCAACAAAGAGGTTATAAAAAACATAAAAGAGGGTGCAATTTTTTTCTTTAAAATGTGTTTGGAGTAGTTAGGAGGCAAACATACCAAAAGTCCCTGGTCTTAGCTATATGACTAAGAGAGGGAGGGGGTGGAATGGTTCCGTTTTTACATATCTCGAAAACCCAGCCCTAGGGAAAAAACTATTCTTATAAAAAATAAAGTTTATCAAATTTCCTAGAAGATTGTTTCTATGCATTTTGTCTCTATTCCATCTAGTTTTTTAGATATTCACCCTTTAAAATCGTTAACTTATGAAAAAAAAATTACCAGTGCAGATAAAATATTTAAAGAAATTTAATGCTTTAAAACAAGAAGCTCTAGAGCATTAAATTTCTTTAAATATTTTAGAAAAGAATTTTGAAGACTTTTACTGTAAAATGAAGGGCTGAGGTGCAAGGGTCAAAAGGCGAAAAAGTGCGGGACAAAATTTTTTTTATTTACAGGATGATTTTGAAATACACGTATAATATGTATATTGATATCCACTGTACACTATGAAAAGTTGAAGACATCAGCAAATTTTTTTTTAGAGAAAATGTTCTCTAGGTCTTAGAAAAATAGTGTTAAAATTTGACCCGCACTGTTTGATTACTGCATGCTTCACACAGCAACCCGTAGCAAAACATGTGCTTATTGGTTTATGCCAAACAAAGCAGTGCTATTCTATAATTTAAATAAAAGTAATATAGGTTAACTAAGTGTCAAAATGGCAGTTCCTTGAAAAAACGTATCCATCAGCCAATGAGAAACAGCCTTAATGAACAAGTATTCCATGATTTTGTAAATTTTACGTGTAGTTTTCAAACGGCGCGGGTCAAAGTTTAATATCATTTTTCTAAGAACTGGTTAACATTTTCCGTACAAGTTCTTTTGCAGAAATCTTTGACTTTTCATAATCTACAGTGGATATCAATATCTACATGTATTTCAAAATCACCCTGTACTACCAATACATTATCGATTTTTGTGGGGGGATATCTCGAAAACTATAAAAAATAAAGAAAAAATAAATACCAACAATTTTGTATGAAATTTGATAAGCTTTCATTATGCTAAGAACAATTTTTTCCCTAGGACCCATCGTTTTCGAGCCATTAGTTAAAATTCCGAAAACGACACCTTTCCACCCCCTCCCTTTCTTAGCTATGTAGCTAGGAGCGGGGACTTTTAGTATGTTTACCTCATAACTACTCCAAACACATTCCTGAAAAAAAAATTTCAACCTCTTCTCTGTTCTCTATAACCTCTATGTTGACGAGACTAGAAGGAATAATGAAAACATTAATAGAAACAGTCTTGTAGGAAATTTGATAAGCTTCTATTTTCATACGAACATTTTTTTCCTAGAACCCACCGTTTTCTTGAAACCGAAAAATGTAACCTTTGCACCCCCCTACCACCCTTAGCCGTATAGCTAGGAGCGGGGACTTTTAGTAATCTTACCTCCTAACTACTCTAAACACATTCCTTAAAAAAAATGGACTACCTTTTACCATGTTCGCTATAAACCATTCGTTGACTAGACTAATAGACATACGAGTATAGACAACTATTATACTCAAAATTACCTAATAAAGCCAGATCAATGATGGAAAACTAAAATTACCGTCAAAAATAATGAAGTGACGTTATGTAGCTGTCCAACGATACACCCTGTATATTTTAAAATATTTTTAAGATTTAGGCCACTTTGAGATATAAAAGTTTTCTTAAACATTCCTTCTGTATTTTTTATAGAATTCCCTCTAATTCGAATGACCCATCAATCTAAATTGGCATAAAATTGCTTAATTGAAAATCGGTTTATCGAATATCATTGAATTGATTCTTCGATAAGTTGATTAATCGAATCGGTTATTCGATTTTTCGATTTTTAAAATTTAAATAATCGCGATTTTCGATTAATCGATTCTTCGATTATTCGCTTAATGGAATACTTTTGACAGCTTTAGTACAAATCAGTTGTTCGATTGGTTTTTTCATAAACCCACAGGTGTTTCGACTTCAAATCGACCAAGTCGCAAATATGTAGATTTGATATGATATATTTGAAAAATGGGTGTTTCGATTCTACGATTCTTCGATTATGAGATTTTAGATTATTTAATTTTCGATTAATCGATTCTTTGATAGTTGATTATACGAAAAGTCGATTATTTGATTATTCGATTACTCAATTCATCAATTTTTAGAATTTACATAATTCAGATTTTCGATTTTACTCAATTCTTTGATCAGTAGATTATTCGAAAATTCGATGATTTGATTATTCAATTCTTTAGTTTTTAAAATTCTAATAATCGTGATTTTCAAATCATAGATTCTTTGATTGGTCGATTATTCGAAAATTAAATTATTTGATTATTTGGGAATTCAAATAATAGCGATTTTTGATTAATTGATTCTTTGATTAGTCGAGTATTCTTTCAATTTTTAGAATTTACACAATCCCGATTTTCGATTACTCAGTTCTTTAATCAGTGGATTATCGGAAAATTCAATTATTTGATTATTCAATTCTTCAGTTTTTAAAATTCAAATAATCGCGATATTCGAATCATCGATTCTTTGATTGGTCGATTATTCGAAAATTCAATTGTTTGATTACTCGATTGCTCAATTTTAAAAGTATGGGAATTTAAATAATCGGTTTTTTTGATTAATCGATTCTTTGATTAGTCGAGTATTCGAAAATTCGGTTATTTGATTACTCGATTATACAATTCTTCAACTTTTAGAATCCACCTAATCGCGATTTTCGATTAATCGATTGTTTGATATGTGACTATTCGAAAAGTTCATTATTTGATATTTCGAGTGCTCAATTCTTCAATTTTTAGAATTCACACAATCCCGATTTTCGATTACTCGATTATCGGAAAATTCGTTTATTTGATTATTGAATTCTTCAGTTTTTAAAATTCAAATACCTAATCGCGATTTTCAAATCATCGATTCTTTGATTGGTCGATTATTCGAAAATTCAATTGTTTGATTACTCGATTGCTCAATTTTAAAAGTTTGGGAATTCAAATAATCGGTTTTTTTGATTAATCAATTCTTTGATTAGTCAAGTATTGGAAAATTTGATTATTTGATTACTCGATTATACAATTCTTCAACTTTTAGAATTTACATAATCGCGATTTTCGATTAATCGATTGTTTGATATGTGACTATTCGAAAAGTTCATTATTTGATTAATCGATTGCTCAATTCTTCAATTTTAGAATTTTCATAATCGCTATTTTCGATTAATCGATTGTTTGATATGTGACTATTCGAAAAGTTCATTATTTGATTATTCCATTGCTCAATTCTTCAATTTTTAGAATCTACACAATCCCGATTTTCGATTACTCGATTATCGGAAAATTCGATTATTTGATTATTGAATTCTTCAGTTTTTAAAATTCAAATACCTAATCGCGATTTTCAAATCATCGATTCTTTGATTGGTCGATTATTCGAAAATTCAATTGTTTGATTACTCGATTGCTCAATTTTAAAAGTTTGGGAATTCAAATAATCGGTTTTTTTGATTAATCGATTCTTTGATTAGTCAAGTATTGGAAAATTTGATTATTTGATTACTCGATTATACAATTCTTCAACTTTTAGAATTTAAATAATCGCGATTTTCGATTAATCGATTGTTTGATATGTGACTATTCGAAAAGTTCATTATTTGATTAATCGATTGCTCAATTCTTCAATTTTAGAATTTTCATAATCGCTATTTTCGATTAATCGATTGTTTGATATGTGACTATTCGAAAAGTTCATTATTTGATTATTCCATTGCTCAATTCTTCAATTTTTAGAATTTACACAATCCCGATTTTCGATTACTCGATTATCGGAAAATTCTATTATTTGATTATTCAATTCTTCAGTTTTTTAAATTCAAATAATCGCGACTTTCATATCATCGATTCTTTGTTTGGTAGATTACTCGAAAATTCAATTATTTGATTATTTGATTACTCGATTGCTCAATTCTTCAAATTTGGGAATTTAAATAATCGCGATTTTTGGTTAATCGATTCTTTGATTAGGCGAGTATTGGAAAATTTGATTATTTGATTACTCGATTAGTTTATTATACAATTCTTCAATTTTTAGAATTTAAATAATCCCGATTTTCGATTAATCAAGTCTTTGATTATTCGGTTATTTAAAAATTCGATTATTTGATTATTAAATTATTCAATTCTTCAATTTTTAAATTTTCCGATTTTCGATTATTCAGTTTTTTGATTAGTCAATTATTCGAAAATTCGATTATTTGATTATCCAATTCTTCATATTTTACAGTTCAAATAATCGCGATTTTCGATTCATCGATTCTTTGATTAGTAGATTATTCAAAAATTGGATTATTTGTTTATTCTATTATTCTATTCTTCAAATTTGGGAATTCAAATAATCGCGATTTTTGATTAATCGATTCTCTAATTAGTTGATTATTCGAATATTCAATTATTTCATTAATAGATTATTCGATTATTCAATTCTTGAATTTTTAGGATTCAAATAATCGTGATTTTCAATTAATCAATTTTTTGATTAGTCGATTATTCACAGATTTGATTATATGATTATTCGATTATTCAATTCTTCAATTTTAATCAAATAATCGCTATTTTCGATTAAGTGATTCTTCGATTAATTGATTAAACGATTAATCGAGTACTTTTGCCAGTAGTAATCTAAACTCACCCTGTGAACGATTATAAGACATCGATAGATCGTAAACAAAGAGACGAATGAGTAATCTCTAGTCTAAATAGATAAACAATAAACAAAATATCTCAAAATAAATATATCATTTTCTTTAAAACTTGTATTTTATTTTTATTAATTTGTGAAGATATAACATCTAGAGATCTTCACCTTGTTCAAAATGATTTATAGCGTCGACATCAGTAACATTAAAGTCTAACCGTACACTAATTTCATTCCAAATTCAAAGATTTACGATACGAATTGAATATATTTCAAACGATTACTGTTTTCGTTCATCCGTAAGTTCTTTTGCTTTTTTGCTCAACGTCTTCCTGTTTGTACGTTTCTACACTGTACAATATCTGTTTTGCAGATCATGAATGTTTCTTAATATCTTTGTGATCGTTGGTCCAATTGGCTCTCTCACATCCTACCAATCCGTCTGTCAATGTGTCAATTCATAAAGTAACAATTTTTAGTGCCCACGGCCGTCTTTTTTCTTTTTTAATATTTCTTTTTCAAAATGATAGAATACATAAAAAGTGACTTTCTAAATTCAGAAAGTTAATAATATATAGGGCAAATCAGAAGTGCAACAAATATTTTACTGTAGCTTATTCAAAATTATACTTTATATAACCTCCTAAAGTTTCAGATCGATATCTCGAAAGATAAAAAGTTACATACGTGAACCTGATTTCAGTTACACTCGGTATAGATAGGGAAATTCTGACACGCCCTCATGAACCTTTCAACACGGGCCTATAGACAGTTTAATCAGCAAAATTTGTGCAGAGAACTGCAAATAAGTAATTTCCAATGTTATGTGGCCATGTTCCACTTTGAAAGTCGGCACTCGGTATCCTACATACCAAAGCAACAATTAAAATTTTATAAAAAAGTAAAAACAAAACGTGAACGAAATCGATATTTAGATGAAGCAAGTTTTTAAATTAAAATTTGTGAAGTGAGGGTACGAGCAATTCGCAAACCTTTCGGGAATAAAAATTAATGAATATTAAGGAGACGGTCCACCCTTAATTTATTATTTTTTAAATAGCAAGAGAAGAAGACAAAAACTGTAAGAATATTTTTTTAAATGTTAAAAGAGGCACGCCACTGTTTATTGTTTAGAATGATTATTATAAAATAATAATAAAGCAAGATGGATATATAAATCGTGACGTTTCCTTAAATCACTCGAAATACTTTTCTATAAAACCCTGTCAAAAACTACCTACTAATTAGTAAAAGATTTTAATCGTTAGTTGCCTGACTAAGCATAATTTATAGAATTTAAAATTTTTTAACTTACAACTTTTTTTACTTGTTTTTTGGTAAAAATTTAAAAGCCTCTCTTAAGAGGTTTTTATTATAAGTTATTATTCTCAGCATGCCTTTTCTACATATTGTTGTATAAAAATTATTATAACAATGAATTTAGAATGATTAAGCAATACTTGTATTATTAACAATGAAGAATATTAGTTTTTAACAACGAATCTTACTTTAATCTAAGTGTTTTTAATTTGATTTTTAAAAGAGATTTCAAACATTCATTTCCATAATACATAACAATATAACACAACTTTGTGTTACGCAAAATAATATTTAGATTAATTAATTGTCGCATTTCGTGATTTTAATTTTTTAACGTTTTGAACGTAAACGTAAATTATTTAATCCTCAAAATTAGGTTCCAACCGGATAATATTCTAAAAGAAAGAGTATACCGGGTGTAGAATGGTCTTTGGTACATAGGGAAATTGGACACATAAAAAGCAATATACGATTTTCATTGGTTTCACCGCCTGATTAGATCCTAAACGGATACTATTCTAAAAAAGAGAGAGTAAGACAGAATATGCCAGGTGCAGAATGGTCTTTGGTATAGGGAAATTGTACATATAAAAACGAATATACGATTTTCATTGGTTTTACCGCTTAATTTTACAAATGTTACTCAATTATCTACGCCTTTAATTGATTAGATAATTATGACGTGTGATATATTTTTACAGTTTCAGAATATCGAATAACTTTAGGTAAGGGTACGTTCTGAACTCGGTTATTTTATATTATTATATTTTGTATTTTAAACGTCGCAGTGGTATAAAAATACGGTAGTTACTTTTATTTTTACAATAAAATATATTATTTGGTTATAAAGAAGTGTATAGTGTGTTTATAGGTGCCTATATAAAATAAACAAAAGACTACACAACATTTTTATGTTGTCATCAATGAAATTGACTGCAATACTTTTTATTATCGTCTTCATTACAAACCCCAAAAACTAGTAGTACAATAAATAACTACATATTTAATTAAAGCACATACAGGATGCTGTTTAATAGATAATAGTCCAGTCAACGAACGCTCAAAAAATGGGGTTTTGAGGATATGGGAGGGGTTGGAATTTTTTAAAGTATCACTTTAGAAGATATCTTTATTTAAAAAAATATTTCTTTAATAAAAATAAAAGTAAGCTGTGCTTCTACTATTTTTTATAGTCTTGAACTATATTGCGCTATAATTTGAGGTTAGGTTAGTAAAAACCTTTAAGGCTCATGTCAGGTTAGTTAATATTCAAATCGACCCAGCTTTTAACTTCACGATAATCAAGTAGTGGTGTAAGATGCAAATGTCATGTTCATAGCGTTCATCTGTTTCTCTACCTTTCTCTTATTGGTAAGGTAAAGCTAACCTAACCTAATCACCCATTTTTAGGACTAGCATAATCTAAAAAGATGGCATAAAACTGAATTCCGTCTTGTGATCGATAAAATATTACTTTTGAGGTTATTTTGATTGTGAAAATTGTAGGCGTGGTATATATTACTACGTCACATGTTAGCCACGCCCATATTACTGTGATAAAAGTAACGTGAGCTGTGTCTTATGGTATAATTTAAGTTAGGTTAGTAATAAACACAAAGGGTTATGTTAGGTTAGAGTTGGGTAATATTCAAATCGATGCCGATTTTTACATCATGAAATGCCAGTACTGCTGTATAGTATGGTTTAATGTGCGCTGTTCGTTTGTTCTCTTGTTCATAGTTAAAGTATACATAGTATGACATTCCAGTGTACTAAAAGCGTACAGAAGGGGTCAGGACGTATGCAGGTACGAAAAAGTCGCGTTGATTGCAGTGTTTAGTACAAGTCGCGCTCGGCGGGTTGTGTTGACCCCTCCTGACGTCACCACGACGTTACAAAACCTGCGCAATGGCATACTATGTATATTTATACTATGCTCTTGTTTAGAAATTTATTTTTTTGTAATTCTACTAATTAAACTCAAGAGAGTTTGCTCACTCCACTGTCCACCAAACCGTCCGCCTAGTCGAGTTTATCGCCGAAGCATTCGACCACAAAAACTGCGCCGCTGCTGTCTTCCTGGACGTCTCCAAGGCTTTCGACAAGGTCTTTCATCAAGGTCTACTCTACAAGATGATCACCGCTCGATACCGACTATCGATAACGAAGCTCATGTCCTCCTTCCTTTCCGGTCGATCATTCAGGGTCAAGATCGATGACGCCCTATCCACCTCCAGACCTATCCTAGCCGGTGTCCCTCAAGGTGCCACCCAATATCCGCACCTCTTCACCATCTTCACAAGTGATATGCCACTTACCAAAGCTATTAACCTATATATTTTTGCAGATGACACCTTTTTCATGGCCAACAACAAAGACCCACGCCTGGTAGGATACCGACTTCAAAAAGCAGCCAACAGCCTGGAGCTCTGGTTCAAGAAATGGCGAATCTCCGTCAACGCACAGAAGAGTTCGTCCACTTACTTCTCCAAGCGACCGATTCTTCGTCGCCCGCCTAACATAGAAATCTTCGGCAAACCCATTCCTTGGAAAGAGGAAGCCCGATATCTAGGACTAACCATCGACAAGGGACTCCCCTGGAAACCATACATCGAGGGAGCTATCGTCCGAGCACGAGCTGCCTTTTCACTAAATATCAGTTTTTTCAGGTACAACGCTGGACGTCCGAAACAAGCTGCTTCTCTAGAAGACCGTCATTCGACCCATAATGACATACGCCGCACAATCCTGGGCTACACCGCACCGTCCAACATCAAGAAGATGCAGACCATCCAAAACAAGATCATGAGGACCATCGTCAACGCACCATGGTTCATCCGTAACAGCAACCTTCAACAGGACCTACAGATGATCAGCATCCAGGATTTCATCCGAGAAGCAGCCTCCAAGTTTCACGAGACAACATTTATTATTTAATGGATTTTTTAAAATATTTTTTTCAATATTGTCTACCCATACCACTAACCGCGATGTTAGACAACCCGACTGACCAACCATTTTACCACAAGCCAGTTTGTGTGTCTCTCTATTTTAATATTAGCTCGCCCGTTAGCCACCTGTTCGCCTGTCGGCCTAACCGTCTCCCTGTTTGCCCATCGTGACTTACACATAAAAATCATTTACAACAGTACTGTGCCCCTTGTTGTTCTTAACTTTACCTACCTTATTATACTATGGTAATTTTTTTTTGATTTTTCGCTAAAGCCACCAATGTCCAAAATTTCAATTAATTTCTCCGAGGTACCACGTGTAGGAAAAAAATAAATTAAGCGTAAGAAAATAATGATACTCCCACACATAGAGTATAAGATCATTTAGGAGATGGTAGTAATTTCCAAGAATTTAAAAAATTTGTAAACTCGAACAAAGAAACTACTTTTAAATGCATAAAATATAAATGGATTAAAATACTCTTCTTTTTTTTATCCCCCAATAAAGTTGTTCTTAAGATGGTACAAATTCCTGAATATTGTTTTACATCTCTCTTTTTACCTATAACGTTTTTTGTTAATATAAAAATAAATACGTGTAGAACAAAATAATGTAAATGGAAAATCAAAAAGAATGAACTTATTTTAAATTCGAATCTTATCTGTTTTTACCAAGTTCATTTGTCTTTTTCGAAAGACATGAATAAGGATGGAAATACGCTGGCTTAAATTTGAATTTTTTATATAAAATTAAATTAAGTCAAGGTGTAAATTAAAATTATTTTGATTTATAATTGCCCGCAATTATTAGTCGAATTTTTTTTTTCTTTTTTAAAAACTATAATTAGATCGCCGCCATGTTAGATGTTTGTGATAAACTTTTTTCGAAAAAATAATTAAAATTCATAATTACATTTACATAATTTAAAATTTGGATATTTAAATATTTCCCGCTGACTGATGATCTATCCATTTTAAAAAACTTTGGCAAGTTCGTCAATTTTTTTTTCAAATATTTTATTTCTCGTTGTGGTTGGTTAGTATAGTTCAATAACATTAAGGTGCTAAAATTAAATTTTGATAGTAATTTAATATAAATTTATTTAAATTGATCGTATAAATTTATATTTTAATAAATTTATGTTACATGTTTAAACGTAATTATTTTTTTTACATTTTATTAATTTGTAAAATAAATTTTTCGAAGTAGTAATAACAATTACTATAAATAAGTTAAAAAATTAACACTCGTAAAATTATTGATGTTTATTTTTCTTTCCAAGAAACCGAAATTTACATATTTAAATGGTTTTTCACCACTTTAAATTAAATCGATAAATTTTAATTTTTCAAAAAATAAATTTCGGTAAGGTTTTTTATACATAAAATTAATGATAAATGGTCTTACAGCTTCAAAATCTTACTTTTTATTTTTTTTAATTTTTTAAATAATTATTCCTGGGTCAAGAGAATCAAGGATATGCGCTAACTTGCTTAAAACTCACTTAATAACCATTTTCTTTAAACAAAAATGTTTTCAAACTCTTAAATTTAACCCAAATTTAAATAAAATAATAATATACATGGTGTTTAACCTCAAATTAAAATTTTGAGGGTACTTCAGGTTAAAACGGAAGTGATAAATTTTTTATAAATGGGAAATTAAGTTGCAAATTATGTGTTAAGCCTAATTTGTTTGATTAAAGTAATAAAGAGTGAGCTTTTAAAGTGATTTGATTCTCTAAAGCTCCAAAAGAGTTAAAATGACTTTTCATCAGTAAAATTAACCATAAAATTTTTATTATTTTTTGCTTTTTCCAAGTTTTTATTACATAAATTTATTAATGTTAGTAGTGCCTATTGCGTCTTTTTTGAAAATTGAAATTATGTTCATTAATTAAAAAGTTACAGGCATTTAAAGAAAATGCACTTTTTCAGATATTTCCAAATTTATTATATTATACTCGATATTATATTATATCTTTTGCTTTTATAAAGTTTTTATAACATAAATTTATTAACGTTAGTAGTACCTATTGCCTCTTTTTTGAAAATTGAAAATATCTTCATTAATAAAAAAGTTACAGGCATTTAAAGAAAATGCACTTTTTCAGCTGTTTTCAAATTTATTATATTATGTTTTTTGCTTTTATGAAGTTTTTATTACATAAATTTATTAATGTTAGTAGTGCCTATTCCCTCTTTTTTGAAAATTGAAATTATCTTCATTAATTAAAAAGTTACAGGCATTTAAAGGAAATGCACTTTTTCAGCTTTTTCCAAATCTAGAGTACTAATAATCTAGGAAAAAAAATAAAAAAGGAGTCGTGTTGGCCATAAAATTATGCATATTTTTCTATATACAATTTTGTTTTAGAAAAGTAAAAAACAGTGACCATTTACAGTTATTTCTTCCTATGAGGATTTCAACAGCGCTAAAATGTTTTTTCACCACTTTAGTTAACTATAAAAAATTCTTACTTTTTACATTTTTACAAGTCCGTTTTTCACCACTTTAAAGATATTGCAAATATTGCAAAAGATTGCAAAAATTGTAACGGCTATTTTATTTATTTTCCTAAAAATAAATTTATTGGAATTTTTTATACTTAAAATTAGACTTAAGTAGCCTTATCATACCAGAAAAGATATTAATTAATCATTTTGATACTAATTTTAAACACGATCAAGAGTGCTGTGACCGTGATGTTGATTTTTAGTTGTTTTAAACTCCAAAATTTTTGCCTATTTCATAAAAACTTGCTAAAAACTAATAAATATACATCGAGTGTTGCCCAAAATTTTTTTAGCTCACTTCCGATTTAACCGGAAGTTGGTAAAAATTGAAAAGTTGGAAAAAATAGGATGTTATTTTAAAATATAGAGTGTTGAATAAAATAAACGATAGTTATTAAAGTTATAAATTTATTTCTAGCGTTTAAGTTTGCAGAAAAGTAATTTTAATGGTTTTTCACCAGTTGAAAAAAATGTGTTATTGATTCTGTTTTGCATAAAATCACGTTATTATTGTTTAGTTGGCTATTAAAGGTAATAAAATGAATAAATTCAAAGTCGTAACTTATAAAATAAAGAAAAAAACATTAAATGGTTTTTCGCCAGTTACCAACACAGAATAATCAATTTGAAAAATTTTATTATTTATTTAACTGTAAATTACAAATAAAATAGTAAATTAATAAATGTTTGGTTATATAAACTTGTATTCGTCAACAAATGTAAAATTTATTCAAAAATTATGCATTCTCAAGATAGGCTACTACTGACAACCAGGAATCACAGATATTTGCACAATTTTTATAGCTCACTCAAGATACTTGTTGCTACCGTTAGACAAATTGTACGCTAGTAGCACTTTATTTATTGCCTACTTGATTAAACCACCATGTTTATAATAATTTAACTTTAAACAGTCATTTTTAATAAAATGTGATTATTTAAACTATTTTCAATAACAATTTAATTAGTTTTAATTAATTATAAAAAATAATTTGGAAATTTATTTAAAATTGAAAGATATCAAATATTTATTTTCGCTAAAATTTGGTGATAAAAATGAGACAATTGAATAGTTGAGATTAATAAATTCGAGTTTTAGGATAATAAACTTTTCATATGACAACGCAAATAGAGAGTGCATTGCACTCGTCAAAAATTTCTAATTTAATTATTAACCCCCACCCCTTTTTTTTAATTTTTGAATTAAAAATTTTTTTATTTGCATATTTTACGTGGTGCTTTTTGGCACCCCCTATGAAGTTAGAGCCACCCTAAATTTTAGTTTTTTTCGAGGGCTCTCTCGTGAGTAACTGATGGATGAATTGAATAAAAATTTAAACTTACCTAATTTATTGATTTTTTTTAAAACACAAGTATTATATCACAACACACAGTGTTTTAAAAAAGTTTTCACGCGAGAAATCCACAAAATTTCAAAAAAAAGCGAAAAACGACTGTCGACTGATAAATTTTGTACAAATATATGCAATCCCAAAATAAACGAAACATACCAAAATATTATCTTATCGGTCATTAAATTGCCGGGTAAATGAATATAGTGCAAATTTTATTATTTCATTTTTTTGAAAGAAACAAACAATGATAAAAAAATAAGTTGATTGAACTCGAATTAATTGTACAAAAATTTGGTGTTATTAATGGAATTAACGAAATATTTGTTATCTTCTCCTATATTATATTATTTTTAAACCTGTTGGCACGCTTTTTCTGAAATTTAATGAAGGCAACAACAAATTTTTGACCAAAATTCCTATAAATTATGTAAATTTTTTAACAAAAAATCGCGATTTGTTTTATACAAGTTTAAGAATTTATCTTTTGCCAAAAAAGAAACGATTTTTAATTCATTTGATTTATGGAGATAAAGCTGATTGTTATCTTTTCTTATCCCAATTTACAGGTCTTCAAACTAAAAATTATTTGTGGGACTCACCAAAAATATGGAAATCATCTGGTTTGAAACCCAATTTTACAAAATAAGTTCCTACTCTAATAATGACTGCCCTCAGAGCCGTAGCCAGACCGTGTTATCAGGGCAGGTTCAAACATTTTTAAGGAACGCTGAAAGCTAAAATCAGAGTATTCTCTCTTTTGGGTTTGTATAAGTCTGTTGACCACTGTAATCTCTTATGAGGATAGTTTTTTGCCCGAAGTTTGGTAAAATTTGACTTTCTCTAAATCAATGTTTTCTTCATCGGCATCAATTAGGAACTTATCGCTTTATTATTATTGCAAAATCCTGAGCAAACTCTGGCAAGAACAGGCTTAAAATTTTCCAGAGGAGGCTCAGTCGGTCCTGGCGTACCCCTGATTACGGTCCTGACTGCCCCTCTGGCCACTAATATATAATTATATTACCCCTGAAACGCCATATAGAACACATTGTCAGCAAACAGTTCCAGTGTGAGTTTTGCAGACAAAAGTCTACAGTGAACCAAAATATGGGGTGTCTAAAGACTCATAACTGGATTAAGGAAGGGGGTTTAGGGGGTGAATAGGCCTGGCTACCCTAGTCTCAATGATGCAACACGTAAAACATTTCAACTTATTTCCACATAATCACTATTAGCTCTATACCTTCCATTGGCTCTATACATTCCATTGGACTGTATTAAGATGTCCTTCCATTGATGCCAATTTGGAGTAGTTTTGCAATCTATAACTTACAAATTATCAACACTTTTGACCTTTCAAAAAGTAAACTAAATGTTGTCTTGAGAGAACCTCCGTGTTCCATACATTCCAGACCTTTTTGTATGTTTTGGACTGTATTTTAAGGTGTCTTTTCATTGATTTCAATTTGGAGCAGTTCTCCAATCCATAACTTACAAATTATCAACAGTCATGACCTGTCAAAAAGTAGACTAAAGGTTGTCTTGAGAGAACCTACGTGTTCCATACATTCTAGACCTTTTTGTAGGTCTTGAACTGTATTTTAAGGTGTCTCTTTATTGATTTCAATTTGGAGCAGTTCTCCAATCCATAACTTATAAATTATCAACACTTTTGACTTGTCAAAAAGTAGACTAAAGGTTGTCTTGAGAGAACCTACGTGTTCCATACATTCTAGACCTTTTTGTAGGTCTTGAACTGTATTTTAAGGTGTCTTTTCATTGATTTCAATTTGGAGCAGTTCTCCAATCCATAACTTACAAATTATCAACAGTCATGACCTGTCAAAAAGTAGACTAAAGGTTGTCTTGAAAGAACCTACGTGTTCCATACCTTCCAGACTTTTTGTAGGTCTTGGAGTGTATTTTAAGGTCTCTTTTCGTTGATTTAAATTTGGAGTAGTTCACCAATCTCTAACTTACAAATTATCAACACTTTTGATCTTTCAAAAAGTAAACTAAATGTTGTCTTGAGAGAACCTCCGTGTTCCATACATTCCAGACCTTTTTGTATGTTTTGGACTGTATTTTAAGGTGTCTTTTCATTGATTTCAATTTGGAGCAGTTCTCCAATCCATAACTTACAAATTATCAACAGTCATGACCTGTCAAAAAGTAGACTAAAGGTTGTCTTGAGAGAACCTACGTGTTCCATACATTCTAGACCTTTTTGTAGGTCTTGAACTGTATTTTAAGGTGTCTCTTCATTGATTTCAATTTGGAGCAGTTCACCAATCCATAACTTATAAATTATCAACACTTTTGACTTGTCAAAAAGTAGACTAAAGGTTGTCTTGAGAGAACCTACGTGTTCCATACATTCTAGACCTTTTTGTAGGTCTTGAACTGTATTTTAAGGTGTCTTTTCATTGATTTCAATTTGGAGCAGTTCTCCAATCCATAACTTACAAATTATCAACAGTCATGACCTGTCAAAAAGTAGACTAAAGGTTGTCTTGAAAGAACCTACGTGTTCCATACCTTCCAGACTTTTTGTAGGTCTTGGAGTGTATTTTAAGGTCTCTTTTCGTTGATTTAAATTTGGAGTAGTTCACCAATCTCTAACTTACAAATTATCAACACTTTTGACCTTTCAAAAAGTAAACTAAATGTTGTCTTGAGAGAACCTACGTGTTCCATACATTCTAGACCTTTTTGTATGTTTTGGACTGTATATTAATGTGTCTCTTTATTGATTTCAATTTGGAGCAGTTCTCCAATCCATAACTTATAAATTATCAACACTTTTGACTTGTCAAAAAGTAGACTAAAGGTTGTCTTGAGAGAACCTACGTGTTCCATACATTCTAGACCTTTTTGTAGGTCTTGAACTGTATTTTAAGGTGTCTTTTCATTGATTTCAATTTGGAGCAGTTCTCCAATTCATAACTTACAAATTATCAACAGTCATGACCTGTCAAAAAGTAGACTAAAGGTTGTCTTGAAAGAACCTACGTGTTCCATACCTTCCAGACTTTTTGTAGGTCTTGGAGTGTATTTTAAGGTCTCTTTTCGTTGATTTAAATTTGGAGTAGTTCACCAATCTCTAACTTACAAATTATCAACACTTTTGATCTTTCAAAAAGTAAACTAAATGTTGTCTTGAGAGAACCTCCGTGTTCCATACATTCCAGACCTTTTTGTATGTTTTGGACTGTATTTTAAGGTGTCTTTTCATTGATTTCAATTTGGAGCAGTTCTCCAATCCATAACTTACAAATTATCAACAGTCATGACCTGTCAAAAAGTAGACTAAAGGTTGTCTTGAGAGAACCTACGTGTTCCATACATTCTAGACCTTTTTGTATGTTTTGGACTGTATTTTAAGGTGTCTTTTCATTGATTTCAATTTGGAGCAGTTCTCTAATCCATATCTTATAAATTATCAACACTTTTGACTTGTCAAAAAGTAGACTAAAGGTTGTCTTGAGAGAACCTACGTGTTCCATACATTCTAGACCTTTTTGTAGGTCTTGGACTGTATTTTAAGGTGTCTTTTCATTGATTTCAATTTGGAGCAGTTCTCCAATCCATAACTTACAAATTATCAACAGTCATGACCTGTCAAAAAGTAGACTAAAGGTTGTCTTGAGAAGACCTACGTGTTCCATACATTCCAGACCTTTTTGTATGTCTTGGACTGTATTTTAAGGTGTCTTTTCATTGATTTCAATTTGGAGCAGTTCTCCAATCCATAACTTACAAATTATCAACAGTCATGACCTGTCAAAAAGTAGACTAAAGGTTGTCTTGAGAGAACCTACGTGTTCCATACATTCTAGACCTTTTTGTAGGTCTTGGACTGTATTTTAAGGTGTCTTTTCATTGATTTCAATTTGGAGCAGTTCTCCAATCCATAACTTACAAATTATCAACAGTCATGACCTGTCAAAAAGTAGACTAAAGGTTGTCTTGAGAGAACCTACGTGTTCCATACATTCTAGACCTTTTTGTAGGTCTTGGACTGTATTTTAAGGTGTCTTTTCATTGATTTCAATTTGGAGCAGTTCTCCAATCCATAACTTACAAATTATCAACAGTCATGACCTGTCAAAAAGTAGACTAAAGGTTGTCTTGAGAAGACCTACGTGTTCCATACATTCCAGACCTTTTTGTATGTCTTGGACTGTATTTTAAGGTGTCTTTTCATTGATTTCAATTTGGAGCAGTTCTCCAATCCATAACTTACAAATTAAGAACAGTCATGACCTGTCAAAAAGTAGACTAAAGGTTGTCTTGAGAGAACCTACGTGTTCCATACATTCTAGACCTTTTTGTAGGTCTTGAACTGTATTTTAAGGTGTCTCTTCATTGATTTCAATTTGGAGCAGTTCTCCAATCCATAACTTATAAATTATCAACACTTTTGACTTGTCAAAAAGTAGACTAAAGGTTGTCTTGAGAGAACCTACGTGTTCCATACATTCTAGACCTTTTTGTAGGTCTTGAACTGTATTTTAAGGTGTCTTTTCATTGATTTCAATTTGGAGCAGTTCTCCAATCCATAACTTACAAATTATCAACAGTCATGACCTGTCAAAAAGTAGACTAAAGGTTGTCTTGAGAGAACCTACGTGTTCCATACATTCTAGACCTTTTTGTAGGTCTTGGACTGTATTTTAAGGTGTCTTTTCATTGATTTCAATTTGGAGCAGTTCTCCAATCCATAACTTACAAATTATCAACAGTCATGACCTGTCAAAAAGTAGACTAAAGGTTGTCTTGAGAGAACCTACGTGTTCCATACATTCTAGACCTTTTTGTAGGTCTTGGACTGTATTTTAAGGTGTCTTTTCATTGATTTCAATTTGGAGCAGTTCTCCAATCCATAACTTACAAATTATCAACAGTCATGACCTGTCAAAAAGTAGACTAAAGGTTGTCTTGAGAAGACCTACGTGTTCCATACATTCCAGACCTTTTTGTATGTCTTGGACTGTATTTTAAGGTGTCTTTTCATTGATTTCAATTTGGAGCAGTTCTCCAATCCATAACTTACAAATTAAGAACAGTCATGACCTGTCAAAAAGTAGACTAAAGGTTGTCTTGAGAGAACCTACGTGTTCCATACATTCTAGATCTTTTTGTAGGTCTTGGACTGTATTTTAAGGTGTCTTTTCATTGATTTCAATTCGGAGCAGTTCTCCAATCCATAACTTATAAATTATCAACACTTTTGACTTGTCAAAAAGTAGACTAAAGGTTGTCTTGAGAGAACCTACGTGTTCCATACCTTCCAGACCTTTCTGTAGGTCTTGGACTGTATTGTAAGGTGTATTTTCGTTAATTTAAATTTGGAGCAGTTCTCCATTCTATAAATTACAAATTATCAACACTCTTGACCTGTCAAAAAGTAGACTAAAGGTTGTTTTAAGAGAACCTACTTGTTCCATACCTTGCAAGCCTTTTGTAGGTCTTGGACTGTATTTTTAATTCATTTGATTTATGGAGATAAAGCTGATTGTTATCTTTTCTTATCCCAATTTGCAGGTCTTCTAACTAAAAATTATTTGTGGGACTCACCAAAAATATGGAAATCATCTGGTTTGAAACCCAATTTTACAAAATAAGTTCCTAAGTTCCTACTCTAATAATGACTGCCCTCAGAGCAGTAGGCAGACCTTGTTATCAGGGCAGGTTCAAACATTTTTAAGGAACTCTGAAAGCTAGAATCAGAGTATTCTTCTGTCTTCTGGGTTTGTATAAATCTGTTGACTACTGTAATCTCTTATGAGGATAGAAGTTTTTTGCCCAAAGTTTGGTAAAATTTGACTTTCTCTAAATCAACGTTTTCTTCTTCGGCATCAATTAGGAACCTAAACAATTAGCTTTATTATTATTGCAAAATCCTGAGCAAGAACAGGCTTAAAATTTTCCAGTGGAGACTCAGTCGGCCCTGACGTACCCCTGATTACGGTCCTGACTGCCCCTCTGGCCACTAATCTATAATTATATTGCCCCTGAAACCCCATATAGAACACATTGTCAGCAAACAGTTCCAGTGTGAGTTTTGCAGACAAAAGTCTACAGTGAACGCTATATAGAAGTTCTATATGGGGTGTCTAAAGACTCATAACTGGATTAAGGAAGGGGGTTTAGGAGGTGAATAGGTCTGGCTACCCTAGGCTCAATGATGCAACACGTAAAACATTTCAACTTATTTCCACATAATCACTATTGGCTATACCTTCGAGACGTTTTTCTAGGTTTTGGACTGTATTAAGATGTCCTTCCATTGATGCCAATTTGGAGTAGTTCTCCAATCTATAACTTAGAAGTTATTGAGACTCCTGACCTGTCAAAAAGTAGACTAAAGGTTGTCTTGAGAGAACCTACTTGTTCCATACCTTGCAAGCCTTTTGTAGGTCTTGGACTGTATTGTAAGGTGTCTTTTCGTTGATTTAAATTTGAAGCAGTTCTCCAATCCATAACTTACAAATAATTATCTACACTCCTGACCTGTCACAAAGTAGACTAAAGGTTGTCTTGAGAGAACCTACTTGCCATGTCTAGCACTCTCACCGAACACCAGGGCCGGACTTGCAAGTGGTTGGACTGGTTATAAAATAAATTTCAGCCGGCCGGGTTAATACGGGCCTGCTGGACACTGTTGAGTAAATAATTATCTACAGGGTGAGTCGGGAGGTTCGCACCAAACGCCTGGGGTGTATCTTACACGTAAATATAAGAGGAAAAAACCCAAAAGTTGTAGTCCGATTTTTATTTGTTTTCAAGATACAGCGTTTTCACAAAATAACTTGCATCCATCGCGCAGTTGTGCTGATACTGCATGCGTATTTTACAGTTTGGGGGAACATTGTCTAACAGTCCTTGTAAATCATTTTGTGAGAATTCCAAATATTTATCTCCTCTTAGGCGAAACTATAGACGATATCACATCACACGTTTCCGAAAAACGATGCTGAAAATTTGTTTCGACTTTTATGTGAGGATTTTCGTCGGACCATAAGTGGGAGTTGCGGGTATTATTGTTAATGTCATCATGGGTGAATGTGGTTTCATCGTTATACAGTATGTTCTTCTAAGTTAATGAAATTAATTTATCAAATATTTCAACTTTTAAGACGCTGTAACTCGAATACCAATAAAAATCGGACTACAACTTTTGGGTTTTTCGTCTCATATTTACGTGTAAAATACACTCCTGGCGTTTGGTGCGATCCTTCCGACTCACCCTGTATACAAAATCAGTGCGAGAAATTAAGGAAATATCATAAGATGTTTACCGTTTCCTATTATTATATTTTGACTTCCGGTTTAGCTAGAGTTTGTTAGTAGGTTTTTAAATACATTTGTAAGCCTTTTCGCCATTTATAAGTTGTAGATGTTATTTCAAGCCAATTATAATAGTACAAGAAAATTCAAACAATAGACGTTGATGATTCTTTTTCATGCTGTTATAATTTAAATTTAAAGAATCTTCAATGGTACCATATGTTAAATTTCATACAATTTTTTTATTCACTTATGTTACAGATGTAGAAAAGGGTTAATAAAACCGGAAATGTTGCAGACTCTTCTTATAACAGAAAAAGGGGGGTAATCTTGACGAGTTATTTTAAAATTGTTAAAAGCATTTTTTTGACAGAAAAATAATTATTTCCTTTCCATTTTAATATTTATTTTTTATTCGAAAATTGTATAAAATAAAAGTGCGTTTTACATTTTATAAGTAAATTTCGCAAAGTATTAAAAAAGTTTAAAAAAGAGATTAAGGTCTTGAAAAGAAAAATGATGTACAGATGCTCTTAGGTTATATCTTTTCGCCACAAAATGTGCTCGCGTTTTGTGAATATTTTCAGCCTTAAAACTTCCTGTTTTATAATATGAATAATAGTTTAGAAAATCTTTGTTTCCGTAATTCATTTACAATCTTCTTCTTTTTTATCCTCCAAAAATTTTAAGTTTAAACTTCCGCATTTTTATAACAAATGAAAAATGATTTTAAATTAACAACGTTTTTAAACCTTGAACTTTTATTTAAATAAGAGCATTTTTGTGTTAAAATCTTAAAAAGTTTAAAGAACATGTGATAATAATGAGCATCTGGTACTAATGTTCTTTATAATGAGTAAAACTTAATACTTCTTTTTAAAATTTTTGATATAATTAAATTTATGTGAGAAACGCCTTTTGAGTTATTTAAATCCTCTTTTACCTATACCTATTTATAATTTTTATTATATTAATATTTTTAAGGGTTGAATTTGATTAGTTTCTTGAAACACGGTCCACCAATGTCTCTGGTTTTGAGTTTTAATAAAAATCAACGGAATTTTGTAAAACTTTGAAAATATCGAAAACCGTTGAATTTAGGTATAGGGAATGTTATTGCAAGTTAAAAGAGAATGAAATTTTGCATAACAAAAACAAAAAATAAATAAAGGTTGCTATGTAAAAAACTCAAAATAACGTCATTTGAAAATATCCAAAATTGGCCTGCTCTAAACGAACACCCTGTATGCAGAAACCTTGAAATAATAATAGAGTAAGGTAGGCCATGGTTTTAGTTAAAGGCTTACCAAATTTGGTGTCTTAATTCCCAAAGCCTACGTTGCTGTAATTTTTTAAAGCGAAGTCTATACTTTCAAAAAAAGTTGCACAACTTGGCAACGTCGCACTCAAATTTAAAAAATCCAAAAATAATTTTGTAGAACACAGAAGTGTGGAACGACTGGTTTAAACATTTTCTTCTAACTTTATTAATAAAAGCAATATCAAATAAAGTAAAAATTTTATGGGGCTCTCTGTGTATTTTTACCATTGGTAAAGTTTAATTTTAATTATTCAGCCAGCCATATGCCTAACATGTCGATATCTAATTAGAAATAAAAGGTAATTAGAGTTATATAATAACAAAAATTAACTGACATTATTTATTGCTGTATACAAAATTAAGGATGATTTAGATATGGGTGTAGATACCTGAGTTAACATTAGGGGGGCTTCTGAATGGTAATAATCGATAACAGGTAGTGAAAACTTTCAACAGTTTAACGTTCGCCTACTTAAACAATAACGTATGATATATTTCATTTATTTATTTAACAAAATGTACATTTAACATATGGAAATAAATGAAAAAAAAAGAAGAAAATATAAGGGTCAAATTGTAAGTAAGAGAAAAATTACACACTCGATGAGTTGGCTAATTTAGTCTCGAAGAATAGGACGTTGGTAAAATAATTGGTGTGGTGAGCAATTGAAAAGGTTAAAGAAACATTGTGAGATTCAAGAGACTAGCAAAGGACTGGCTTCATTTGGTTCTCTCGGTAACAGCTCTAATTTGATCCCTGCACCCTACCAACCCCCCAAGAAGATCCATAATTTGCAGATAATTAAACTTAAAATAAGTAAAAAATCTCAATATTTTTATACAAAGGTAGGTTAGATTAGGGCGCGGAAGCCTATCGAGTCACAAGACAGAAGACTTCCTATGATAGCGGCAAAGCGGTGGAAGATGGACGCCGGAGCGGGATTCCACTGAGACACATGTAGCGGCAACGTTTGAAGATAAACATCATACAACAACCTGAGCGACACGAAGCTAATACACAACGGTGGTTCCAAGTCGCTCCACTCAATGGATGTGAGAAGGGAAATTAGGCAGTAAGCGTGTTGGTCACCTTGCCAGACAAATAAGTCAGTACGGTTCTGTTGGGCATCTTTAGAAAACGATTTTATTAGAAATAAAAATTCCTCCACCCTAAGTGGAACTTCTATAGCTTCGTCTACCTGAATGTGCAATCGGATGGCGCTCCTAGCCGAGTACAGCAGGCCTAGTTACCATAAGACAGAATAGGTTAGATTAGGTTAGATTAGGTGAGGTTATGTTAGTGTGGCCTCCCCTAGGTGCGAATACTTCGACGAGGACGATACCGCAGAGCACACCCTGTTCCACTGCTACCGCTGGAACAGAGACGGGCTATGGAGTGGCTGAGAGCCGGTGAAACACTGACTCCGACCAATCTTTTAAACATCATGCGCCGAGTTGAGGAAGCATAGGTAATAGTAGCAGAGTTAGCTCATAGGATAATGGAGGTTAAAGAACGACTGAAGAGACAACAGCAAAGATCAGCTATCTCTAGAAGCCCACAACACTGAAGGTGTACGGAGAAGCTATAATCAATCAATCAATCAATATTTCCAGAAACCAAACAAGATTGCATACGCCAGAGACGACTGCGCTAAGGAAAAGACCAAAACTACAACAACGAGGAGAGAGCAAATAGCTCCTGATAAATCTACATCGGAAGAAATGCGAAAGCGGATTCTCGAGTAGATTGTAGAAGAACGACAACATAGGGGGTTTTAGCGAGTAGACCCCTGGGCCAACTTTCCAGACGAATTCTGATCTACCTGGCACATAGACCTAGTGTCAGATGTCTACGAATATTGAAGATCTTCTACCAAAACAATAGGTGATGTTAGTATAGGTTTAGTTAGAGTAGGTTAGGTTAGATTTACTACTAGATGGTAAACTTGAACTTATTTACAAGTTTGATCCTAAGAAGCGTTTACTAATCTTTCGGCCTAGCCTGTGTGACCCTGAGTTAATAATTAATGGCCGTGAAAAAATAGAAAAAAAAAGCTAATTAGACTGTGGGATGTGAGGTTGGATAAATGGATAATCTCGAGTGCATAGTGGTAGCGTTTATCTCTATACCAACCATAGCACAGTTTAAAATTCACAAAGACTTGAGAAACCAAAGATGATGATGAAGTGAAATTGAAGGTTGAGTATTAGGATTGTTAAGGTGGAGATTAGGAGGATTAGGATTAGGATTGTTAGGGTGGAGGGAAACCGAGGTTTACGCGCACTTAGGCCGCTTAATCGGCCCCATTGTGCTGCCTCTCTTTAGCGACTACTTCTGACCCTTCAGTCCTTGATCCATCCCAACATTTGGATGAATCCAAGGATACTGGAAGGTGGAGGTTAAAGGGTAACTTCTTCGGGTTCATTGTTCTGTCTCTTTATAGCAACTTCTTCTACTCGCTCAATCCTGAAACCAAATTCCAACTTTTGGATGAATCCAATGATACTGGAAGGTGAAATGTGGCTAATATTGGACATCTTCCCCTAAATTTAAGTTAACGCAAGACAGTGATATAGTATAGTACAGTAAAAACTCTGACAAGGCTATAGAATCAAGACTTTTTCAAGATGAGGCAAAAGAATCAAGACTTTGGCTTTCAAGATACTATGATTACTCAGTGAAGACTTTATCAAATACAAGACTATTAGTACAGTATATAGACTATAGTCTAGACTATTTCAAAATCAATTGTATAGTCAAGACTTAAGTATAAGACACAGACCAAGATTATAGAGAGTCAAGACCTTTTTAAGATCCAGACAACAGACTCAAAGCTTTGTCGAAACCAAAACTAAAAAGCTATAGAGAGTCAAGACTCAGACTATCGAGTCAAGACTTTTTCAAGACCAAAATTAAGATTATCAAGCCAGAATAATAATCTAAGAGCAAGACCAAAACTACATGTAAAGTGAAAAGCTTTTTTAGGATTAAAACGAATGCTATAGAGAGTCACGATCGTTTCCAGACCGGCACTATCCAGTATCCAGTTAGTACTTTTTCACGACCAAGACTATCAAGCCAAGACTTTTCCAAGACGAAGACTATTGGTAGAGTCAAGACTTTTTTAAAACCATGACTTAGACTATGTGTATAGAATCAACGCTTTTTCAAGACTAAGACGCAGGTTCTACTTTTTTAGTCCAAACTTTTTTACTACCAAGTCCAAGGCTATTAAGCAAAGAATAGCCTAAGTCATAGGAACTCACTGTATAAGTTTTAAGCCATTTAACTAAACCATTACCTTATGATGAAAGCTTGAAAACGCAAAGATTCAAATATGAGCTTGTACAGTCAGCCTCACAGTTATTGGCCACCCTGGCTATACGCCAGGGTGGTTATTAGCCAACTACGACAAAAGGACAGAAGGGAAACTTGTTGATTTACTACTTGTTGGCAAAATAAAGTTACCCCTCAATTTAAGTAGGGGGTGATGTGATGGTTACATCCACAATTTGTGCTAAACGTCTAGCCAGGGTGGCCATTAATTATGAGGCTGACTGTACACTGTACAGTGGTCATCTGATTACTTTAGTCAGGATTTGAGAAGAATTAAACAAAAAATAATTAACGAGACGTCCCACGTACTAGGTATTCGACGTAGAGGGGGAACTCTACTTATAACTACTAATACAGTCAATTAAAAGAAAGAAATGAAGTGGAAATAAATACGATATAATTACGTACTAAATACGTCATATTTCATTTTACTATTGAAATGTCTAGCTATAACTTAAGAGAAACTATAATCCAATCATTATGTGTTATGTTATTAGTCTAAATTTGACTTTAACGATGTTAGAGTGTGATAAGTAAGATATTAAACGCAAAGTTTAACAATTTTTAAACCGTTACATAGGCCACATAGGTACGTTTTTTTGTCGTGTAATTAAAAATAAATTTTAAAACTTAAATAAGTTCTCAATTAAATGGACATTTAGTTCATTAAAGTTATAAAATCAGAGCGGTTAAGGTTATTGTCTTGGGAAATAATGTCTTAACATGAATAGTTTTTTTACGTCTTATTATAAAAGTTAACATTATTTATTAAAGTTAAAATAATTGTTATACACACTGGGTGTGTAAGTTGTAATTTAAAGGTTTAGAAAGGGCAATTATTTGCAGTTTTTGAAGTTTAACGAAATTATAAAAATATCTATTACAGCTAAAGCTGTGTTCTCACATTCTACAACCTTTAAATGATGAATTGTACGACATAACCTCAAATTTTTTGGCATAATAGTAATAAATATTTATAAACGTAAAAGGTGGTTGCCATAGTAACAAAATCTTTTGTTTTTCTACGTTTAATAATTGAAGCAAAATAAATGACAACTTGGTGAATGGTGACACTCATAAAATTCACTAAAATTTAAGTTTCCGAACCGTTTAACATGGAAAACATTGCAAATTCAACAAAATGTTATAAAACCTTTTTTGTAGAAAATTTATTGTAGAACAAATTTTATATAAAACATTTTTACGTCAGATAAGTAATTTGGCATGAAAATGGAATTTTTATATTCAGCAAAATTTCAATTTTGCAACGCTGTTTAGCGGAAACGTTTAAAAATTAAAAGCTCAAAAACTGACGGATTTAAAAGATGCATATTGCTAGTCTCTAAAAAAACCTATAATCATTATTTTGCGACACCTATTGATTATACAGGGTGGCCAGAATCTTATAGAAGCGAAAATTATATGTTAAAAATATCAGTAAAACAATTTCACTAACAAAACTCGAATTGTATTGCACCATTTGGGCCACCTCTTTATGTAGATATTTTTAAAGCACGCCATTAAATTATAAATATGTTGCTATTTTTAAAAAATTATGAAATTCTAACCCTTTTTCCTCAAAAACCATATGGAAATATTTTTTCTTAAAAAAAAACCTTCCCGTAAAACTATTAATTATATTTGTCGCGGAAGGTTAGCTCTTAGCTCCCCTAGTGTTTTGAAAATTAAAAAAAATTAATGCAAAATAAATCTGTCATAAAGTAACGTAACATCCCCTAAGTTTTACTTAACTTCTCACGCCTTAAAGAAGGGATATTTTATAACTATTTTGGTATATTTTTTAAGAAACAAGTTTTCGAACCCATTTACGTTCTTTTACAAGTGTTAAACATAGGTAGGGAATTTTAAAATTTTAATTTTGTTTGAAAAAGTTGCGATTTATGTGGGAGACATTTTCAAAACCTGTTGAACTTAGAAGAAACCGAAAGAGAAACACTTTCAATTTAATTATTATATTTTACACGAAGAGTTTAACAGTAAAAGGATTTTATAATTATTCTATTGATAATTGCTTTGAGCTTGGTTGAGATA
This sequence comes from Malthinus seriepunctatus, assembly GCA_963924605.1. Classification (NCBI taxonomy): domain Eukaryota; kingdom Metazoa; phylum Arthropoda; class Insecta; order Coleoptera; family Cantharidae; genus Malthinus; species Malthinus seriepunctatus. The sequence goes on from OZ004603.1 coordinate 18,351,973, forward strand.
AAAATTGTAATTTTAAATTAAAAGGCTATTTAAGGGTGTGAAACTTGTTAAATTGAGTAATATCGGAGTAAATGTTTTGAATGTTAATTGAAGTCGTTATAATAAGGTAAAAGTTGGTGTAATTTGTTTTATTAGGTGGAAGTAATTTCTAATTATCATAAACTTTGAAGCGTGCTGATTAAAGCAATGTGCAAGAAATTGGAATAAATGGGCATGTTTGGTTAATTTAATTTTAAATTTGCTCGTATAAAAGCTTGAATATAGTCTAGTGACTAAAACTTTGGAAAAAATGTAGAAAGACTAAAAGTCGGTGCACGGTCCTAGCTATATTATGGCTAAGGGTGGGAGGGACTAGAATGGTCTTGTTTCTGGGATTTTTGCTAATATCTCAAAAACGGTAAGTCCTATAGAAAAAAATATTCTTAGCATTATGAAAGTTTATAAAATTTCTAATAAAATTGTTATTTTTCATTTTTTTTAATCCTTATAGTTTTCGAGATATCCGCTTGTAAAAATCATTAATAATTGAAAACAAATTTGCTTCATGTTTTTTTGTCAAACTTTTGCCTCTAGCACTTCAGCCCTTCGTTTTACAGCAAACGTCTTCAGAATTGACGTCACACAAAGTGGCGGGGTGAGAATTTTAAGCTTTTACTGTTACTGTAATAATGGTTGTTACATAAGGGGGCGCCGTTGGCGCTTTTAACATTTTAAAATTTCTATTGAAAATTTAAAAAAATACGCAGTTTTTCTAATAATCATTACTACTTCGATGGGCGCCGTTGGCACCCCATTAGACAAAGTGCACTTGTGCGGTGCATGCCTTGCTTACCAAGGTAAGCAAGTACTCACAAGTACAGTCAGCCTCACAATTATTGGCCAAGCTGGCTATACGCCAGGATTGTTATTAGCCATCAACAACAAAAGGATAGAAGGGGAGGTTGTTGATTTACTACTTGTAGGCAAAATAAAGTTACCCCTCAATTTAAGTAGGGGTGTTATGATGGTTTCATCCACAATTAGTGCTAAACGTATAGCCAGGGTGGCCATTAAACGTGAGACAAGTAAGCGAGTCACTCTCTAGTGACTCGCTATCTGGGAGTCCAAAATTCAAATCTGGTCCCTGGTTGATCACGGGGTAGTTGTGACATCACAAAAAGTAGCGGGGGTGAATTTCAAGCTTTTACTGTTACTGTAATAATGTTTGTTACATCAGGGGGCGCCGTTGGCGCCTTTCTCATTTTTTAAATTTTCATTGAAACTTTAGAAAAACACACAGTTTTTCTAATAATTATTCCTACATCAATGAGCGCCGTCGGCGCCCCATCAAACAGGGTGTGACGTCACAAAAAGTGGCAGGAGGAGAATTTCAAGCTTTTACTTTTACTGTAATAATGCTTGTTACATCGCGTTGTACAAGGCGTTGGCGCCTTCTTCATTTTTAAATTTTTATTTAAAATTTAGAAAAATACGCAGTTTTTCTAATAATTATTTCTACGTCAATGGGCGCCATCGGTATGCGGTATGTACTCTATGCGGTACATTCCTTGCTTACCGCCTCGCGCCACCTGTGATTTTTAGACTCTCTAGTCTCTACTCTGACTTGCTATCTAGAAGTCTTCAGATCTATGACGTGCAAGTCTCTGGTTGATCACGGAGTAGTTGTTACGTCACAAAAAATAGCGGGGGGAGAATTTCAAGCTTTTACTGTTACTGTAATAATGGTTGTTACATTAAAGGGCGCCGTTGGCGCCTTTATCATTTTTAAATTTCTATTGAGAATTTAGAAAAATAAACAGCTTTTCTAATAATTATTCCTACTTCAAAAAGCGCCGTTGGCGCCCCATTAGACAAAGTGCCCCTATGCGGTGCATACCTTGCTTACCTTCTCGCGCCCACTCTGATTTTGAGACTCTCTAGTGACTTGCTATCTGGGAGTCCAAAATTTAGATCTGTGACGTGCAAGTCCCTGGTTGACTTGCACAACTACTCTGGGGGTAGTTCTGACGTCACAAAAAGTGGCGGGGGGAGAATTCCAAATTTTTACTATTACTGTAATAAAGCTTGTTACATCAGGAGCAGCCGTTGGCGCCTTTTTCATTTTTTAAATTTTCATTGATACTTTAGACAAAGACGCAGTTTTTCTAATAATTATTGCTACATCAATGGGCGCCGTGGGCGCCCCATCAAACAGGGTGTGACGTCACAAAAAGTAGCGGGAGGAGAATTCCAAGCTTTTACTGTTACTGTAATAATGCTTGTTACATCAGGGGGCGCCGTTGGCGCCTTCTTCATTTTTTAAATTTTCATTGATACTTTAGAAAAAGACGCAGTTTTTCTAATAATTATTCCTACATCAATGGGCGCCGTGGGCGCCCCATTAGACAAGATGCCCCTATACGGTGCATACCTTGCTTACCGCCTCCAGTTTTGAGACTCTCTAGTGACTTGCTATCTGGAAGTCCAAAATTCAGATCTGCGACGTGCAAGTCCCTGGTTGATCACGGGGTAGTTGTGACTTCACAAAAAGTGACAGAGGGGACATCAAGCTTCTACTGCTACTGTAATAATGCTTATAAACAAATAATAAATTGCCACAGTTATTACTATCTCTTATCTCCCCACTTCAACTTTGTTGGATCACGTTGAATTGTGACACACATATCGTTCATTGCATTTTACTACAAACGATCATCGATGTAGGTGCATTATATTTTTATAATAATTATTGTTTGAAATTTCATTTTCCTAACGCCTTCATATTTTCAAATACTTGGTCGAATTTCGACGGGGGTAACCGATTGTACTACGTTATCTTCAAATGGTACAATACGGAAATTTCATACATTAACGATTTTTGCGTGCGGATATCTCAAAAACTATAAAGAATAGAGAAAAAATTAATAGAAACAATCTTGCAGGAAATTTGATAAACTTTCATTTTTTTAAGTATATTTTTTCCCTAGGACCAACCGTTTTCGAGATATAAGCGAAAACTTCAAAAACGGGACCTTTTCACCCACCCCTCTTTATCCACATAGCTAAGACTGAAGACTTTTGGCATTTTTACCTCCTACACTCTTCACAAACCCTTCACAAAATCAAATTCCGCATGAAAAAAATTTCACCCTCTTACATGCCCTCTACACCCCTTTTTGGAACGTTCGTTTGACTGGACCAAAAACAAATTAAAATTTTTGACAGATTGTGTAACATTAAAACTGTCAAAAAGTATTGATAAAAGATCACTTTTGTGAAAACCAAAGTTGGATTAGAGACAAAGGGAAGAAATGTCCGACGAAGAAATTGAAGGACTAGGAGAGTAAATAAAATTATCCTTCGTGTTGTGGGGTAGAATTAAAAAATTTAAATTTTTTAAGGGGACTTCCCGGTGAAGGCTTTCCAATAGAGTCGCTCGGTCACCCTTTAATCGAAGAGCCAATTGTAGAAAAATATTTAACATTCGAAGAAGCATCCGAGTGTTTGAATACGTTGGGAAAAGACGAAAGTGGTGTGAGATACGCATATCTTATGATAACCGCACTTGACAGGTAACTCGAAAATAGCATTTCTATTAATTCAAAAATTAATTTAAAATAAATTCGAAATTATTAGATAAAAATTTAAATTTACATATTTTTTTTCTTCTAAACGACTAGAGAGAGGTTAGTTGCTTTTAAAATTTGATTGACGGCAAAAATTAAGGGGTGCATCGACATTAGAAAAGGTCCAGGTCGATGAATTAAATAATAAACTTTTAAAATGTTTTAAAAATAGTTAAGGTTATTAACCGGTATAAAATTATGAATGTGGGTAGGAACTTGAGAAGAAGAAAAAAATATCCCTAAAATTTGTGATGGTTAAATTAGTGTCATGAGCATCCTTAAACAGAGGATGAGAGTCTTTTTTGGTGTAATTTAGAAAAATTTTTGTCATTTTTCTAAAATCATCAAACACTTTCTTTTCTCCTTATTCTCTTTTGTAGATTGTAGGTTACGAGAAATTTAATGGAACAAATTTTTGCGCTAAGATTTAGTACGTAAAGTTTGTACTTTTCAAGTCAAAACTTGAAATTTATATGTGGCCGGTGGCTCCACCACCCACTCTCTTTTGTAATTTTTTTTTAAATTCTTACAAACAGTTGAAAATTTAGCGTAGTCATTAACAATAATATTTGCAACATTTAAAAACATCAAAGGAAATTTTACGCTTTTTATAAATCTCAGAAATTAGTTTACGCATTTTTAAATAATTTTTAATTCCAGTAAAGTCAAAATTTGCTTTATAATTGAGTTTGGACGGTTTATAAAACGGTAATGAAAAAATAAAACACTCGAATCCTTCCCTAACCTTCACCTTGTTGAAGAGGTCACGGTGCGTGAATCAATAACTTTTACTATCGTTACAGCAGACACGGAATTGGGGCACTTTTAAATTCTAGTACAGGAGAGAGTGTTGTTTGAAGATGCGTAAAATATTATGCGTAGACTTCTTAAAAATTAGAATGGTAAAAAAAATTACGATTTACCTTAAAATGTCGATTATTAACTTTGAGAGCTTTCGTATACAGGGTGAGTCTAGATAGATGGGGACTTCGAATTATATGCAGTTCTGTAAGAGATACGAAAAAAGGCCTTAACAAAACTTTCGTACATCAAAAGGGCCTACATCGTAAAAATATTTTTACATATACAGGGTGATTCATTTACAAGCTATATTTAAAATATGCCCATTTTTTACGAGACACGCTATATATTATTACATAATTGGATTCTCCTTTAGATGACGATTAAAATGATATACGGGTTAATGGGTTCGCAATGGGTCTGAACCAAGATATTGCCCATTTTATGTTAAAAACAAGTCAATTTTGTTCGCTCATTGTGGGGTAACGAATAGACAATTTTGACTGCGGTTTGCGTTAACAAAATTTTAATGTCGTCTACTTTCGTCACCATTATTCAAAACTCCATAAAATTTCATAATTATACCGGGTGCGCCTTAAACGCAGAATGTTATTTTTTTTAAATATTTTAAATGACCAACCCTGTATTTGGGTGCAGAAATAGAAAGCCCTTATGATGAACTTTCTAATAATATAATTTCATCTTTTGATTCTGCTTATTTTTGAAATTTGACGCATAGAGAGCGATTTTAAACTTTTTAAATATGGAACACCCTGTATTTTTTTTTCAAATTTAAATTTCAAGTGAAGATGGTACTAAATGATGTTAAGTTTTATAGTCCCATGATGAATCATTCTTGAGGTATTGGCGCTTTTAGCCGATTTTTGGGAAACCCAACCTCTTTACTAATACAAACAGGGGTTAGAGGAGTGTGAATATTAATATTTTAACTCCCCAAAAAATAAAATGATGAAATTTTGCGAAATCTACAACCTTACGTTATGAGCTTACGAGAAAAAAATTATTTAAAAAAAATACGCGCACGTGTTGTGCGACTGTCCGTGCGTTACCTACGTCACGATAACTCGGCTGATAGCTCATTTAATATATTACTTAGACGAATTCCATTAACCTACCCTTAAGGAACAATACTTGAAGATTAAAATAAAATTAGTCTCAATTACACAGGGTGTCGAGCTAAAGCAGGGTGTATAGCAACTTTTTAATTTTAAATACAACACCCTGTATATTTTTGCATATTCGTATTCCCCATGACATTTACAATTAAATATTATAAGGTTTAATGAACTTAGCGCTAACTGTTCTGGAGATATTGTCACTTTAATGTCGAAATCGAGTCCACTTTGGAGCCTTGATGCCAGGGCTGTAATAGAGATTTTTCAAATTTCTTTGTTCCAGCGATCATTCATAATGGTAGACTTATAAAATAGTAGTTAAATTTTTTCAAAAAGCGTAATACTATACAGGGTGATTAATTTACGCGAAATGTCATTTTTCTTGATTTTTTCAAATGGAACACCCTATATATTTTTACATATTTGAATTCCTGGTAAAAAGTGGATACTAAATTTTTAAAAAAATACATTGAAACACCTTGTATATTTTTACAAAATTAGTATCTACTTTTTACCAGAAATCCCAACATGTAAAAATATATAGGGTGTTCCATTTAATAAATTCAAGAAGGACGACGTTTCGCGTACATTAATCACCCTGTGTAGTATTACGCTTTTTTAAAAAGTTTGTTGCACATTTTGAAAGTTGACTATTATCAAAAGTTTATAGAACAAACAGATTTGAAAAATATTGATTACAGCCCTATCATCATGGCTCCAAAGTAGACTCTATTTCAGCATTAAAGTGACAATATCTCCAGAACAGTTAGTGACAAGTGCATTAAATTTTATACCATTTGATTAAAAATGTCATAGGTAATCCGAATATGCAAACATATACAGGGTGTTCTATTTAAAATAAGAATGTTTGTAATTGGCCTGTAGTTTTTGAACACCCTGTATATTGTATAATAGAGACTAATTTTATCTTATTCAGCAGGCTTTGTTCCTTAAGAGTAGTTTAATAGCATTCGTCTTAAGTAATATAGTAAATGAGATATCAACCGATTCCGTACTAATGGCCCACCCTGTATATTTTCGTCTTCTCTCCACGACATGGAAATAAAAAATATCCAAATTTTCTAGTAGGAAAGTGCTTTTCAATAGGTTTTCTAGCCAGTCGTCTTTTTTTATAGAGTCTAGACCATTGATAAACCCATTTCTAAACTTTTCCAACCGATTCGATTGGTGAAATCGGAAATAATTTTAAAAATTTTCTGAAATTTTTCGTCTTAAAATATCCTAATTTTTTTTAAATAGTAGCAAACATCATCGAATTCTCTAAAATTTTAAAGTATTATAATTTTCAAAATATGTCGGGAAATAACCGGGAAAATTAGGGGAAAGTTCTACAATCAACTTTGATAATATTTTGCTTTTAACTTTTTCCAAGAAATAGTATATTGTTTTATTAGGAGTACAAGTGGTAATTTTTTTTGGCGAGAGCTTGACGAAACGAAGTCGAGTCTGACTACTACTGACGAGCCAAAAAAAGTACTTCTACTCCGTATGAACCATTTTATTTTTTTTTCAAACGTAAAACTTAATTAAAACAAAAGTAGAGAATTTTGAAAAAGCGCCATCTCTTGCCAATTACTTGTAGTTCAATAATTGTCAAATATTTTTAAAAATCAACTTTTGATATGAATAGAAGATTAATTTGACCTAAAACTGATTAAAGTGTGACTGTACAAGAAAAATTTTTTTTCCCATAGAGCAAATAAAAAAGAATGTCAAAGTCAAAACTGTATGGACATACAAAAAAACGTAAAAAAATTGCATCGTAATCAAAATTTTTTTAAAGAACAAACAAAATTAATTGCTTTTAACGAATACATTAATAATTATGATCAAAGGTTGATTTGATTTGACACATCGTGTTTCGTTCTTTCTTTCTTTTCCGAACGTTTGTGTGTGTATAATTATTTTTATGGGATAGTTTTTAGAAGAAAAAAAAATTATATATTCAAATTAGTTTAGGCACTTTCGGTAATTGTTTTTGATTGACTCTAATTTTTTTATAGTTAGCGTTTTATGCGTGAAGGAATAATTTGACTGTGTTAACACGTAACTGTACATTAAAATGATTGAACTTTTTTAAATATTTTGATGGGTACTGTGGTTAAAATCCAAACTAATATTTTATTATTAGTCTGTTTTATGTCTAAAAAGCATCGTGTACATGCTACATTTATACAGGGTGGCCCATGAAAACGCAAACAAGTAAGTTATTAGTACCCACTATATTACGGACGCAATTTAGTCAAAATGATTAATTCAAATTTAAAAATTCGGTCATGGCTAAAAAGAGATTTTAAAGAGCTTTCAAATGATATGCAACTTAACCTCATTTTTTATCAAAATTTTTGGGGTTGATTGCACCACCGCTGAAGGGTTGGAGTGGTGGTGTTTAAAGTAGCAAATAAAATTGTCGCTTTCGAAAATAAAATTGACGTGTCCAAGCGATTTTTGAAAAAATGAAGTTGAATATGTGATAACACGCTTATTTCATTTTCGTCGGTTCACCCTGTACATTTGTTTTTTTTTTCTGAATACATAATTCTTTGCTCCCATATTAAATATTTTCGATTTAACTTCACAAGGTGTTTATAATAAAATCTAAACAAATTTACTCATTTTCAAGTCATTTAAGTCGTTATTTTTAAATGGAACACCCTATATTTTATCATTTAGTTATTTTCCTTATTGTATCCTTTCTATATGTCATTAAGGGCGTACTTTGCCTAACACTCATCATTTCTGAGTATTTGAATTTTTTAAGTTTAATCTTCTAATCAAAAATTTAAACTGTCAATCTAGCGTACTTAGGGAATTGTCTGAAATTTTCCAGAAATTTCCCAAATCACATTGGCGACAACCCATCAAACTAAATTTCTAACGTACAAAAGTGTCCACTTATCGATAAATTGAAAAACTTACCTTTTTTATCGGCACCTGATGCTCGCTTCTTATCGTTTATGATTTATTTACTTATAATGAAACTTTTTAATTTCAGAAAGCTCACCAACGTAAGCACAATACTCAATTTTAAACACGTCCTATTCGTCGACGTTAGTGGAAATTATTTAAATTTAGAAAGTTTACAAGCATTAGTCGAAATGCCCTATTTGATTTTATTAAGAGCTCAAAGGAATAAAATCGATGCTGCGTCCGTATTACCCATGCCATACTTACAAGTGAGTGAAATTAAAAGAAATATATTTTTTAATGTCCGGTTGCATAAAAGAGAATTATATTTTAATCATGCTTGGTTGCATAAAAGAGAATTATATTTTAAACAGATAATTGGATTTATAATATTATAGATTTTTGACAAAGATATGGAAATAAATATTAAAATCTGAGTTGAAGTTCTTTTTGTTGTTACAAACGTCAAACTTTGACATTCTTATTTATTCATTGTGTAACGTTGCCGTATCTAAGGATTATAAATCTTATTCTCGGGTTAAAATATAATTATTAGGTGTGTTTGTGCAACAGTTGCCAACCGTTTGAAAACGTCCGACGCGATAAGGTTTTTTTATTGATCACGGAGCGTTGCCGGCTCCGACTTTTGTTACTAACGACGCTAGCTTTAGGTTTTTTTTAATCAAGCGTCAGGACGGCCTCGCCGGCTCCAGCGTTAGTTACTACCGACGCTAGCTTTAGGTTTTTTAGTAATTCAGCCCCAGGCCGGCCTTGCCGGCTCAGACTTCTGTTACTAACGACGCTAGCCTTAGGTTTCTTTTAGTAATAAAGCCTCAGGCCAGCTTTGCCAGCTCTGGCGTTAGTTACTACCGACGCTAGCCTTAGGTTTTTTTTTATTAATTCAGCCCCAGGCCGGCTTCGCCGGCTCCGACTTTCGTTATTAACGACGCTAGCCTTAGGTTTCTTTTAGTAATCAAGCCTCAGGACAGCTTTGCCGGCTCCGCGTTAGTTACTACCGACGCTAGCCTTAAGTTTTTTATTAATTCAGTCACAGGCCGGCGTCGCCGGCTCCAACTTTTGTTACTAACGACGCTAGCCTTAGGTTTTTTAAATCAAGCCCCAGGCCGGGTTCGCTGGCTTCGGCGTTTGTTACTAAATACGCTAGCCTTAGGTTTGTTTTAGTAATCCAGTTCCAAGCCGGCCTTGCCGGCTCGAGCGTTAGTTACTACCCACGCTAGCTTTAGGTTTTTTTTATTAATTCAACCCCAGGCCGGCCTTGCCGGCTCCGACTTTCGTTACTAAAGACGCTAGCCCTAGGTTTATTTTAGTGATCAAGCCTCAGGACAGCTTTGCCGGCTCCGCATTAGTTACTATCGACGCTAGCCTTAAATTTTTTATTAATTCAGTCCCAGGCCGGCGTTGCCGGCTCCAACTCTTGTTACTAACGACGCTAGTCTTAGGTTTGTTTGAGTAATCCAGTTCCAGGCCGGCCTTGCCGGCTCCAGCGTTAGTTACTACCCACGCTAGCTTTAGGTTTTTTTTAATTTAACCCCAGGCCGGCCTTACTGGCTCCGACTTTCGTTACTAACGACGCTAGCCTTAGGTTTATTTTAGTAATCAAGCCTCAGGACAGCTTTGCCGGCTCCGCGTTAGTTACTATCGACGCTAGCCTTAAATTTTTTATTAATTCAGTCCCAGGCCGGCGTTGCCGGCTCCATCTTTTGTTACTAACGACGCTAGCCTTAGGTTTTTTAAATCAAGCCCCTGGCCGGGTTTTCCGGCTCCGGCGTTTGTTACTAAAGACGCTAGCCTTAGGTTTGTTTTAGTAATCCAGTTCCAGGCCGGCCTTGCCGGCTCCAGCGTTAGTTACTACCCACGCTAGCTTTAGTTTTTTTTTATTAATTCAACCCCAGGCCGGCCTTGCCGGCTCCGACTTTCGTTACTAACGACCCTAGCCGTAGGTTCATTTTAGTAATCAAGCCTCAGAACAGCTTTGCCGGCTCCGCGTTAGTTACTATCGACGCTAGCCTTAATTTTTTTATTAATTCAGTCCCAGGCCGGCGTTGCCGGCTCCATCTTTTGTTACTAACGACGCTAGCCTTAGGTTTTTTAAATCAAGCCCCTGGCCGGGTTTTCCGGCTCCGGCGTTTGTTACTAAAGACGCTAGCCTTAGGTTTGTTTTAGTAATCCAGTTCCAGGCCGGCCTTGCCGGCTCCAGCGTTAGTTACTACCCACGCTAGCTTTAGTTTTTTTTTATTAATTCAACCCCAGGCCGGCCTTGCCGGCTCCGACTTTCGTTACTAACGACCCTAGCCGTAGGTTCATTTTAGTAATCAAGCCTCAGAACAGCTTTGCCGGCTCCGCGTTAGTTACTATCGACGCTAGCCTTAAATTTTTTATTAAATCAATCCCAGGTCAGCGTTGCCGGCTCCATCTTTTGTTACTAACGACGCTAGCCTTAAGTTTTTTAAATCAAGCCCCTGGCCGGGTTCGCCAGCTCCGGCGTTTGTTACTAAAGACGCTAGCCTTAGGTTTGTTTTAGTAATCCAGTTCCAGGCCGGCCTTGCCGGCTCCAGCGTTAGTTACTACCCACGCTAGCTTTAGGTTTTTTTTATTAATTCAGCCCCAGGCCGGCCTTGCCGGCTCCGACTTTCGTTACTAACGATACTAGCCTTAGGTTTATTTTAGTAATCAAGCCTCAGGACAGCTTTGCCGGCTCCGCATTAGTTACTATCGACGCTAGCCTTAAATTTTTTATTAATTCAGTCCCAGGCCGGCGTTGCCGGATCCAACTCTTGTTACTAACGACGCTAGCCTTAGGTTTTTTAAATCAAGCCCCAGGCCGGGTTCGCCGGCTCCAGCGTTTGTTACTAAAGACGTTAGCCTTAGGTTTGTTATAGTAATCCAGTTCCAGGCCGGCCTTGCCGGCTCCAGCGTTAGTTACTACCCAAGCTAGCTTTAGGTTTTTTTTATTAGTTCAACCCCACGCCGGCCTTGCCGGCTCCGACTTTCGTTACTAACGACGCTAGCCTTAGGTTTATTTTAGTAATCAAGCCTCAGGACAGTTTTGCCGGCTCCGCGTTAGTTACTATCGACGCTAGCCTTAAATTTTTTATTAAATCAATCCCAGGTCAGCGTTGCCGGCTCCATCTTTTGTTACTAACGACGCTAGCCTTAGATTTTTTAATTCAAGCCCCTGGCCGGGTTTGCCGGCTCCGGCGTTTGTTACTAAAGACGCTAGCCTTAGGTTTGTTTTAGTAATCCAGTTCCAGGCCGGCCTTGCCGGCTCCAGCGTTAGTTACTACCCACGCTAGCTTTAGTTTTTTTTTATTAATTCAACCCCAGGCCGGCCTTGCCGGCTCCGACTTTCGTTACTAACGACGCTAGCCGTAGGTTCATTTTAGTAATCAAGCCTCAGAACAGCTTTGCCGGCTCCGCGTTAGTTACTATCGACGCTAGCCTTAAATTTTTTATTAAATCAATCCCAGGTCGGCGTTGTCGGCTCCATCTTTTGTTACTAACGACGCTAGCCTTAGATTTTTTAATTCAAGCCCCTGGCCGGGTTCGCCGGCTCCGGCGTTTGTTACTAAAGACGCTAGCCTTAGGTTTGTTTTAGTAATCCAGTTCCAGGCCAGCCTTGCCGGCTCCAGCGTTAGTTACTACCCACGCTAGCTTTAGGTTTTTTTTTATTAATTCAACCCCAGGCCGGCCTTGCCGGCTCCGACTTTCGTTACTAACGACGCTAGCCGTAGGTTCATTTTAGTAATCAAGCCTCAGAACAGCTTTGCCGGCTCCGCGTTAGTTACTATCGACGCTAGCCTTAAATTTTTTATTAAATCAATCCCAGGTCGGCGTTGTCGGCTCCATCTTTTGTTACTAACGACGCTAGCCTTAGATTTTTTAATTCAAGCCCCTGGCCGGGTTCGCCGGCTCCGGCGTTTGTTACTAAAGACGCTAGCCTTAGGTTTGTTTTAGTAATCCAGTTCCAGGCCAGCCTTGCCGGCTCCAGCGTTAGTTACTACCCACGCTAGCTTTAGGTTTTTTTTTATTAATTCAACCCCAGGCCGGCCTTGCCGGCTCCGACTTTCGTTACTAACGACGCTAGCCTTAGGTTCATTTTAGTAATCAAGCCTCAGGACAGCCTTGCCGGCGCCGGCGTTAGTTACTACCGTCCCTAGCCTTAGGTTAGCTTTAGTAATCCAGTCCCAGGCCGGCTTAGCCGGCTCCGGCGTTATTTACTACCGACGCTAGTCTTAGGTTTTTTTAAATAATTTAGCTCCAGGCCGGCCTTGCCGGCTCCGGCTTTTGTTATTACCGACGCTAATCTTAGGTTTTTTTAGTAATCTAGTCCCAGGCCGACTTTACCTGGGATTGTCATTTTTACGAATTTTTTAAATAGAACACCCTGTATATTTTTTTCAAATTGTTAAATTGTAGATGCTAAGATGATATTAAGCCACATCAATTTCGACATTTCAAGAACGGTTCGTCGTATGTCTATGAAACCTAATAGTTGAGACGATGCTGATCAGGCGATCGAATTTGAATAATCTTGTATTTTCCTAAATTATACCTAATTTTATTTTTGTTTTAAGGTTTTAGATTTGAGTAGAAACCTAATTTTAGAAACAGCCGATATAGACCAACCAATGCTGGAATATTTAGAATTAAATTGTAAGTACCCACCTCCTTGATAATTAATTAAGAAGAAAAACCTAATTTTAATAATTCCATTATACTATGTTAATTTTTAAAAATATTTAAATAATTTATTTTATTTATGCCGTACCATTAGTTGTTATTAAGTGCTTGTTTATATATTATTAATATTAATTTTGAGAATGCATAAATATTTTATAAGAGCTTATCTGTGGTAAAAGATCAATCAATTTTTCAAAATTTAATTTTACGATATAATAACAGTAATAAAATTGTTAATATATTAATCAAGTGTGTACAATTTGATTCCATAATTCTCACGAAAATAGTCCGATTAAAAATTTTTATAATCGATCACTTAAAAAAATCTTTTTTTTTTATAAAAAAGAGCCCATAATCATTATATTTCTTAAACTTAAAAGAGACGGTGGGTTTCTATTATTGTTAAAATCTTTTTTTTTCCCGATTATTATTTGATATAAAAGAATCTTTTTTTTAGGTAAAAATATCTTACAAGGGTTAGGCTCTTTTGTAATCGGATACCAGTTGTACACTTTTTTTTCTCCGATAATGTGTATAAGGGGTACGTTTCGCTTAATGATATACGATATTTGTGATTGATTATGTTACATGATTGATGATTATTCGATTTTTGTTAATTGCAAAATTGAGTTGAGTGTGAAATTTTTTAATTTTTGTGGGAATAACAACGATTTCGTCTACAAAACTGTTAAAAAACTTTATTTTTTTGTGTAAAAAGGGATAAATAGGAAAAATGTTTGTTATTAAAATTTAGAAAAAAATTGTAAACGAAAACGATACCGTTTTCTTTTGTTTTAAAAATACAATTTACGATTAGAGGAATTTCATTAAAACAAAATGTCTAACTGCAAGATGTCTACCTCTTTATCTTGATTGTTTTTGTAAAAACTTTGTTAAGTTGTGTATTTATTTCAAATTTTCCTTCAAATTAGCGTAATTAGCAGACAACTTGATTTTTTTATAAAGACTGTGACCCTTTGACTACTTGATTAAGTTCGATTTTTTTTCACAACAGGGTGAAAAAATGCCATCACCTTTTTGTACATCGCTATTGAAAAGTTTTGTTGTGTTTCTAACAAAATTGGCTGACCCTTCATCCACTCTTACTGGAACTCATCCGTCATTTTTTTAAGTGTTGATGAAATTGTATTACTAAGCGGACTATAATAACCAAGGTGGCATTAATTTCATTTCGAGACGAGAAATTTCTAAAAAACAACAATTCGAGAAAAATACTTGGAGTGTAAAAAATAGCTGTATATTTATGGAAATTAGTTCATATTTAAAAAAAATCTGATGTGCGTATTCATAAAAAATCTGAATATTTTACAAAAAATCTGTACCTACCTATTATTTAATTTTATGACATATTTTCATAAAATATTTTGCATATAATTCCGCCCTCTACTGATTACCATGGTGTTAATATCCATATTAATACCACCATGACTGATTCCTATGAAAATTACATTTTTTTTTCTAACACTGAAACACAGTGTTTGAATTCTTTCGTACTTTCTCAACCGAGTTTTGATAATAAAAATTAAATAAGTGGCCCAAAAGATATCGAAAAAAAATAGCGAAAACTGCTCGATAGAAAATTTCATTATTGTTAATATCAATTTAAAAAGAATAAAATTCTGTCTTACACAAACTAAAAATAAACAAGGGTTTTCATTATAAAAACAATCAGAATGTCATAATTTCATCATTTGGAAATAACGAGCATCCTGTATGTTGGAATCTCGAAATAATAATAAAATGTAGTAGGTTATGGTTTTTGGGAAAGGCGGCACAAATTTGGCTTTTTAATTCACAAATACAATGTTGCTGTGATTTTTAAAAGCGAAGTGTATATTTTAAGGGAAACTCAAATAACTTGGCAACGTCGCACTCAAATTAAAAAATTATAAAAGATTTTTGTAGGAATAAACAGAAGTGCGGAACCGTTGGTGTAAAAAAATGTGTACTGCTTCGTAAGAAATATTAATTTAAATTTAATTTAATATCTTCAGAAAGCTAATTTTACAATATTTCAAAATATTTAAAAATACACAGGGTGTTCCACTTAAATTAAGAAATTTGATTCCATTTCCGGTTAAACCGGAAGTCAAAAAATATAGTCTTTAGAATCTTGTAACAGCTAATTTTGCGAGCTTTCAAAATATTTAAAAATGTACAAGGTGTTTCTAAAGATTTTGGTATTTTTGTCATTTCCGGTTTAAGCGGAAGCGGTTTTTAATTGAAACTAGTGTCAAAGAATAGATATTTATGAGATTGATACATATATCCATTTTTAAGTTTTCATTTTTATTATAAAAGAAATTAGGGATTTTTTAAAGTTTTTTCAAAAAAAAACATTCAAAAAATCATAATTCTGAACCCGCTAGGTCGATTTTGATAACAATTTCTATTTCTATAGAGAATTACGTTGTGTGTAACATGATATCTAAAAAAGAAAAAATATTGCAGAAACAATTTTGAGAAAATTCATTTCCAAATTTTAACCTAATTTGGCTACTTCAAGAGTAGGCAATTTTAAGAATCGACTGGATTAGAAGCAAAGCCGCCCTATATGTTGGCTCTACAATGTCGTTTTGAAATTTTAATATAATATCTAACGTTCAAGTTATAAAGCAAAAACCACAAAATCGTTCTATCGGCCACCATTTTGAATAAAAAAAATTTTTTTTCGAACGGGGTACTGATATACTATCTTATAGCCAAGTAAAAATGAATTTGGACCAAATTTGCAAATATGCACCCAAAATAACGATCTTCTTGGTCACCCTATGGTGGTTGGTTGGTGGTTGGTGGTTGGTTGTTGGTGGTTGGTTTTTTACTGTCCAGCTAATATCTGCTGAAATATTGAGGATACAAAAAAAAGTTAAATTAGAAACTTTTCAAACAACACCTCATCTACAAAATAGCGCAAACAACTTTTTTCCATGGCCTACTTGTTTTGCGGGAAAATATGTAACTTTGGTTTTTTAAATAGAACACCCTGTATATTTTTAGAGAATCGTATTCTAAATCAATTTCTCTTTACAACGATGTATCACAGGTACCATTTTGCTTTCTAATTATTTCCAAAATTTAAAAAAATTTTAAGATGAGTGTTGCAGAAAATATAGTCAAAGAGAGCCAAAAATTGTTCAATTCCATGGTGGACAATTTGAATTATAATACATTACGTGTTAAAATTTGTTCCGAAATTTCTTAGTTTGTTAAAAAGTAAATAAATTAATGTTAATATCAAGAGTCACTACAACCCTCATATTGTTCCTTTTTTTGAAATATTGGGCATAATTATTAGAAAGCAAAATGGTGCTTGTCATACATCGTTGTAAAGAGAAATTGATTTAGAATATGATTCTCTAAAAATATACAGAGTGTTCTATTTAAAAAACTAAAGTTACATATTTTCCCGCCAAACAAGTAGGCCATGAAAAAAAATTGTTTGCGCTATTTTGTAGATGAGGTGTTGTTTGAAAAGTTTCTAATTTAACTTTTTTAAGTATCTTCAATATTCCAGCAGATATTAGCTGGACAGTAAAAAATCATCCACCCTGTATTGTATACATTTCATACAAAAACAACCGAAAGTTCTTTGATGAAATAATTTTAAAGTGGCTAAAATCAAATTTCATGAAAATAGGTGCAGTAGTTTTTGTTCGACAGTGTTACAGACAGGCGGACGGCCTTTATCACTAAAAAAACTTTTTTTTTCCATTTTTCGAATTAAAGTGGCTTAAAACGTGGAGAAATGAAATAAAATTTTTTTTTTATTTTTCTCGATTATAACTTTTTGAAGAACATTTATTTGAAAAACTAAAATAAATACAATTGGGGGTCATTGGGGGCGGCGACCTTCCGGAAACGATTAAATTAATGTGAGATAATGCAACTAGCAATATTCGATAAGTGAACTTGCCCTTGATTTGTACTGATTTAACGTTTAAGAGCATTTTGCATTTTGTGAAATAGAGGAGAAAATTGGAAAGAAATTTTATAATTAAAAAAATATATGCACTAGTTAAAACTAATAATTGGCGCAGTCGTAAAACATGTGAGTCAAATTAAACATTAGCGTAATAAAAAATTAATAAGTTTAGTAGAGACGTAATTTATTACAGTTTTATAATTGTTTAATGTTGAAGAAAATTGGCAAAAATCAATTTTTATTTCTCGACGATGAAATTACACAATTACACGTGTAATTAACTTCGTCTTCACCTTCCTCAAATAAAAATTTTTATACGTTTTAAATCAATTTAACCCAGTTAATATATTTTTTCCATGGATTTTTTTACTTTTTTCTTAATTTCGATCGAAAAATTTTAATAACTTTTCAAAAATTCTCTCTCATACCCGAAACCTCATTTTAATAATACTAATAAATATTAATGTTGGCTATCGTGTAATTAAAATTATTTAATAAATTTTTTTATTAATGTTTCTGGTTAGGTGAGTTATTAAAGGAAAGGTGTGCATTATTCAAAAGGATTGTTAATATAAAGTATAAAAAAATTCATCTTTATTTGTATTTGAAGATATTTTCTCACACTGTAAAAAAAAAAGAGGAAGATAAAAGGGGTAAAAGGATTTTTAAACAAAACACACACACACACAAGGTCTGTTTTTATGTTAAAAATCCAAATAAGAGAGTGTAAGGTTTCATATTTACGTAAGTTTAGACTCTTGCACAGGTATATAAAAGATTTATCTTTTTTTTTATTTCTTTTTAAAATTTTTCATTCATGTAAAAAATCTGTCCTTTTTTAACTTAAAATAAAGTTCGTAAGTTAAATAAGGGTGGCTTTTATTTTTCGTAAGATTCTTTAACTTAACCGGTGGTGGTAAAAGACTACATTAAATTGTGAGGGAAATGGAGAGAAGAAGTAGAAAAAAAACTGTTTCCTGGTGGTGACATTACTTCGCGTAAGGGTTAACGCGGCGGTACTCAAACAAAATTCGAACACGCGTAAGCGTGCGAGTGCGAGCGAGAGAGAGAACGCAATGATGCTAAGTAGGTCCAGATTGAATTAATTAACCAAAGCCGCGCGAGACGGGATAATTTCGAGTCGGTTAATTTAATTTGAATATAAACGTAAATTTTTAAAGTTTGGAAATTTGTTAAAACTCGTTAAATTCATTTTGCGAGACAACTTAAATTCGGTACATACGTACATAAAAGAGCTTTTATTTTTAATTATTCGAATATTTTTAGTTCCCATTAAATAATTATTACTTAATTAATTAAACTAACAAGAAATATTTTCTTTATATTTGGGAAAAACCTTGCTGTTTCCCTGTAGGCTGTTTGTATTTCTATCATCTGCCTGACTGTCTATTGTTAGTCTATCTGCCTTCTTATCTTTTGTATGTGTGTGCTCGACTGCCTATCGCCATGACTATCTATCTGCCTGCCTATAGTTAAGCCTGTCTACGTGTCTACCTATCAACATCGCTGTCTATGTGCCTGCCCATCTGACCACCTATAGAAATGCCTGTATATCTGCCTGCCTATCGGCATGGTTATCTATCTGCCTGCCTATTGGCATGCTTGTGCGTCTTGTTAATTATAGAAATTCCCGTCTATCTGCCTGCCTTTGATATGGTATCTATAAGCCTGCCTATCAGTATGACAGTCCATCTGTCTACTTATAGAAATGCTTGTTTATCTGCCTGATTATCGGCATGGTTATCTATCTGCCTGCCTATCGACATGCCTGTGCGTCTGCCTATCTATAAAAACGCCTGTCTATCTGCTTCCCTTTAGGCATGCTATCTATAAGCCTGGTTTTTGGCATCTCTATCAATCTGCCTACCTATCGGTATGCCTGTTCATCTACTTATCCGTAGAATTGCTTGACTATCTGCATGCCTATCGCCATGCCTGTGCGTCTGCATAACTAATGAAATGCCTGCCTATGGGCATGGTTATCTATCTGCCTGCCTATCTGCATGCCTGTGGGTTTGCCTACCTATAGAAATGCTTGTCTATCTGCCTTCCTTTAGGCATGTTATCTATACCCTGCTTTTCGGTATGTTTATAAATCTGCCTGCCTATCGGTATGCCTGTCCATCTACTTATCTGTAGAATTGCTTGTCTGTCTGCCTGCCTATCGGCATGGTTAGCTATCTGCCTGCCTATAGAAATGCTTGTCTATCTGCCTTCCTATAGGCATGTTATCTATACCCTGCTTTTCGGTATGTTTATAAATCTGCCTGCCTATCGGTATGCCTGTTCATCTGTAGAATTGCCTGTCTATCTACCTGCCTATTAGCATGGTTATCTATCTGCCTGCGTATTGGCATGCTTGTGCGTCTTGTTAATTATATAAATTCTCGTCTATCTGCCTGCCTTTGATATGCTATCTATAAGCCTGCCTAGCAGTATGACAGTCCATCTGTCTACCTATCGAAATGCCTGTTTATCTGCCTGCCTATCTCCATGGTTATCTATCTGCCTGCCTATCGGCATGCCTGTGTGTCTGCCTACCTATAGAAACGTCTGTCTATCTGCCTCCCTTTAGGCATGCTATCTATAAGCTTGCCTTTCGGCATGTCTATCAATCTGCCTACCTATCGGTATGCCTGTCCTTCTACTTATCCGTTGAATTGCTTGTCTATCTGCATGCCTATCGGCATGGTTATCTATCTGCCTGCCTATCGGCATGCCTGTGCATCTGCCTGCCTACGACATGCCTATGCATTTGCCTACCTATAAAAATGCCTGTATAGATATGCCTGGTATGAGATGGTATGCCTGTCTTTAGGCATACCTTCTATAAGCCTGATTTTCGGCATGACTATCAATCTGCTTGCCTATCGGTGTGGCTGTTCTGTCTGTAGAATTGCCCGTCTATCTACCTGCCTATTAGCAAGGTTATCTATCTGCTTGCCGATCGGCATGCCTGTGCGTCTGCCTACCTATAGAAACGTCTGTCTATCTGCCTCCCTTTCGGCATGTCTATCAATCTGCCTACCTATCGGTATGCCTGTCCATCTAGTTATCCGTAGAATTGCTTGTCTATCTGTCTGCCTATCGGCATGGTTATCTATCTGCCTGCCTATCGGCATGCCTGTGGGTTTGCCTACCTATAAAAATGCTTGTCTATCTGCCTTCCTTTAGGCATGTTATCAATACACTGCTTTTCGGCATGTTAATCAATCTGCTTGCCTATCGGTATGCCTGTCCATCTACTTATCTGTAGAATTGATTGTCTATCTGCCTGCCTATCGGCATGGTTATCTATCTGCCTGCCTATCGGCATGCCTGTTGGTCTGCATAACTAATGAAATGCCTGTCTATCTGCCTGCCTTTAGGCATGCTATCTATAAGTTTGCCTTTCGGCATGTCTATCAATTTGCCTGCCTATCTGTATGCACGTTCATCTACCTATCTGTAGAATTACCTGTGTATCTGCCTATTTATCGACATGCCTGTCTATCTATCTGACTGTCTATAGATAAACATCTGTACTTGCCTGTATATCGGCATGTGAGTTTAGACGAAAGTCGAAGCGGGCTTTCATCTCAAGTCTCATAAAGCGCGGACATTGGGGAGCTTTGCCTTGGCCTGAATTCTCTAGAGCAATTTAAGTATGGTGTTTAGTCGTAATAGTTCTCTGTCTATAGGCCTGCCTAAGCCTGTCTACCTGTCTGCTTAACGAAATGTTTGTGCTATTGTCTGTTAGTTCTCTCTGTATACCTGTTTGCTTATATGTGTGCCTGCCTATTGTTTGTTTGCCTGCTTGTGTTGTGTGTGTGTATATGTCTGCCTATCTATATACCTGTCTGTCTATCGGCATACATTTTTATCTGCTAATCTAAAGTCAAGCTTTCCTATCTATAGGCCTGCTTGTCTATGAGCTACATAATGGTTGCTCATATGGTTGCCTGCCTAACGGCTTGTCTTTATTATTGCCTGCCAATTTTTTTTTTTGGTTTCTACACCTGTTTGTCTATCTGTCTGCCTGCCTATTGTCTATTTACCTGCTTGCTCATATGTCTGCCTGTCTTACTGCTTACCAGCTTGCATATATGTCTGCCTGTCTAACTGCCTTCCAGCTTGCTTATATGTCTGCCTGCCTATGGGCATGCCTTTTCTATCTGCTAATTTGTAGCCAAGCATATATATATACCTGCCTGCCTATCCTGCCATAAAAAGGTATGCCTTTTTATTTAATAATCTATAGTCAAGCTTGTCTACCTGCCTGCCTAACGGCATGCCTGTGTTTTGCCTATTGTCTATTTACCTGCTTGCTTATATGTCTGTCTGTTTATTTGCCTGCCTGTTTACTTGAATATCTGCCCATCTGCTAGCTTGAATATTTTCCTGCCCCTCTCTCTCTCTATTATTAAATAAATGGGAAAGTGCTGTGATGATACATCGCTTACTCTTAAAAATCTCGATTTTAAATCAAAATAAGCACTTGGAATGAAAATAAAACCGCCAATTTAAAGTTAAAGACATAAAAATTAATTTCTCTAAGTTGAAATTCTTGTTAAAAATCAAATCGTTTTCTTCGTTAACGATGCCGGACATCGAATAAATGTTAATCTTATTTAATTTTTTTTTAAAAAGCTGTTTTTTACAACTTATCTCTTTTGAGCATCTTTTTAAAATTCCTTTTTAACCACCTGATTTTATCTATTATTGGAATTTAATTGATCAATTAAACAAATTTTTATTTCACTTTGTAATTAATTTAAATTTTTTTAAAATCTTAATTATGGTGTTAAACACGCGTTTTTGGAATGTTTTTTAGTTTGAGAACTCCTGGTTAAACACACGAAATCTCCTAATAATCTTAAAAACCACGTGTGTCCGAATCGTAGTACATAAAAGAGCGTAGACAGCGGGTACGGAGCACCCTAAGGAATCTTTTTTTTATATATGTGACATTACTATTGCACAATGAGGGTAGACGAACTACCTAGTTTTTTAACCCTTATTTGCAATTTCAAATTTTGCAGCTGTGTTTATCCGTAAAAGGGTTTAAATTTGGTATAGGGTTACTCAGCATTTTTAAACCTTTTTTTTACATGCGAAACAACAATTTTTTGAGGGTTAAAAATTTTTTTAATGCGGAAAGGGTAAAATGTAGAAATTAAACACTGTTTCTTGATATTTTCTCAGGGTCTTTTTATACTTTCAATTTTTTTGTGTGTGTCGAAAGCTTTTAAGGGATTCCAAACATGGGAAAGGATGTAAAATTTTTTAAAATTTGCTTCACTCATTTAAATTATTAAATTAGACGAAAAAAAATAAAAGGGTCTGGATGGGGGACCATCATCGTATTAGGAGAGACAAAAGATACGCGAGTAGAGTAGAAAAATTTTAATTGAGTTTAATTTTTATCAATAAATAAAATAAGATTTGTCATCATCGTGGAATGCATTTTTATTACGTTAATTAAATTTTAAAAAGCTTTTAAATTTAAATTGATTGTGTGGACATTTTATGTACTTACGTATCTATACGTATGTGCAAGTTTATAGATACGAAATAAAAGCACGTGTTTTTATATATGTACAACAAAAATTTGATTAAATATAACGATTTACTCAAATTAATAAATTTTGTTAACTTTCACAAAACGTTTATTTTATTATTTATAAATTATAAAATAAAACGAACGAATATATTGCAAAATTAACCATAAATAAAGTGGTACTTATTGTGAAAGTTTGTTACTTTTATTATTATTTATTTGTCCCTTCTTAGTCCACTTTAAAATTATTATTTGTTATAATCGTGAAATGTAGAATTTCTAATTTTAATTATGCCTAGATAGCAGTAAAGGTATTAAAGACCAGTAGAACTGCATTACAATCTCACAAAAGACTCTAGGCTAGAGCGAAGTTAGGAAAAAAGCCCTGAGGTTCGTGGTTTAACCTGTCACTCCAGTGTATCGGACCTGAGACAAAATAACCTAAAGCTAAAACCTTCACTATTGTTTAAGAATTATAACCCTTACTATCACATTAAAACTCCCCCTTCTTCTGAAAGGGAATCCCACCCAATTGAGTTTTAATTGTTAAAATTACACTTTCTTTTATATTTTAGCTATTATCTCGAAAACTGTGTAGTTAGCGAAAAAATATAAAGAGACAGAAATTGAAGACCGTAAAAAAGCACACAATATTTGTTTAAACTTAAAAATCGTAAAGTTACGTATCAAAAAGTTACAGCCCTCCAAACGCTTAGTATCACTTTCACGCGCAACCCATGTGTACGTGTAGTGTACTGCGATACGCACAAAACATGTCAACTTTCATTAACATTTTTATCAAAAACTATTCAATTTTTAGAAAAATCGCAAGTAAGATTTTTTTTGTGAAATTTCCCCCTCTTCAATTTTTTATTCTTTATAATTTTTCGTTTACCACATAGTTATCGAGATAAATGCAAAAATTAAAAAAAAATGTCATTTTAGAGATTCAAACTCGATTTTGGAGAGCTTTTCCTCCTTGGAGGGGTGGGGACTTTTACAACAAAAAAGATTTCAGCTTTAAGATATTTTGTCCCGCGTTCATCATGTAAAATTTCATAACTGTCGAACTAGACTATGTCCAGTTGTCCTGATCCACAGTTCTTATATTCATTCTTTGTGGTCAAACGATTTCTACGAGGTCTACGAAGGTCTATTGGACCATTTTTGCAGTCTGTTTTATCCTGGGTGGACCAAATTTCAATTTTTTTTTATATCGGGGTAGTCCTGAAAAACATATACAAAATTGTAATTAGGTGAGGTTATAGGTCTTCACAGATCTTTAGTCCTTTCCTCTAGTTCAAAATAGTTTTGAAAGAAGTCTAGGAGAGTATAGAATTTGATTCACCATAGGTGGACCATCAGATCTTAAATCTTTCCAATTGGGATAATTCTAAACGAAATATTCAAAGCCTCGATTACATAAGGGTGTAGTGGTCTTCTTAGATCTCTAGTATCTCGTCCTTTCCTTCAGATCAAAATAGATAGTTATGATGGAAATCTACGAGGGCATACTATTGGACTATTTGTAGAGACAGACTTACCCTGAGTGGGCACGAGCTCTAATCTGTCCTTTCAAATCAGGATAGTTCTGAAAGATCCAAAGTCCTGATCAGATAAGGATGAACTTCAGATTAGAAAAGTCCTTATGGAAAGATCTAAAGTCTGGTTAAGTAAGGGTGAACTTTATTCTTACAGATCGCTAGTTATCCCTTCATATCAAAAAAGTTCTTAAAGAAGTCTCTACGATGTTCAATCACTAGATCATTGGTGGAATCTGATTTACCTTGGATAAACAAGGTTTCTAATCTGTTGTTTTCAGATTGAAAGAGTTCTGAACGAAAGATTCAAAGTCCTTATTAAGTAAGGTTGTACATATCTCTGGTCCTTCTATTCAGATCTAAATAGTCCTGAAGGAACAATCCAAAATCCTGATTAAGTAAGGGTGTGCTAGTTTTCACTTATCAGAATTGACCTGAAAGCAATAAGATCAAAAGTCCTGATTACACAAGAGTGTACTTGTCGTCACCGATCGTTAGTTTCTCCCTTCAGAACAGAATAATTATGAATGAAAGAGATTCAAAGTTCTGATTAGTCAAGGGTGTGTTTCCCATAGACAAAAAAATCTTGAGGAAATTTGAAAAATCTTGGTAGGAAGGAAAAATCGATCTTTTAAGAGTATAAAAATTGAATATATGGTGGAGGGGCGGTTTTACACTTCTTTTTGTTTTATATTGTAAATAGGGTGATTTTGTTGTTCCTAAGGATGAGGTTTAAAAAATATTTTGGTGAATAAAAAGAAAAGAAAAGTGGAAAAGGTAAATTTAGGGCGTTTTTGCTGTCTATTGGGATTTGTTTCAACCTCAATAACTCATTAGACCTGTGAGTTTGCAACAGTAAATCGAGCGATTTAATACAATAAATTGTAGTAAGTGAAATGCACTTCTAATCGGTAATGAACATTTATCCCAAGACTAACGAACACGTCATTGAGATTAGTTGGTTTTAGTTTTATCCCATCGTTACCACAGAAACTTTTAAAGTTTCAAAGTTTCACATTTAAAAATAAATTTAATTCCCATTTATTATATTATTAAACGTTCATATTTCAAATGCAAAACTGTATGGTACTCTTGAGGGGTTAAATTTAACCCTTATATTTCCCAAAAGAAAAATTATTATTTAAAAATATGTTAAAATATTTGTAGGTAAAAAGAGAACCCAAATTTTCATGCATCAAACATTTTTCATGTGTGGTGAACAACACACACATCAAAAACCATTAAAATTTACGTTAAACCTTTAAAAAGCTCGAAATTCAACCATATCGAGTATGACTAAATTAATATTTTCAACCACTTTTAAACAACCCATCGATGCGAGAGCTAATCAAACCAATTTTTTAAAAATAAATAATTATTAAAAACTACCCTTAAACCCGTAAGTTGAAAATTAAAGTACAAAAATTAGTCGTCGCTTTCCTGCACTCTTTTCAGTTGTTATGTGGTAAATGCAAATGATGGAGACAAAAATGGAAAATAAAATGCATGAGTAAGCTTTTAAAGTGGTTGGTTATATATATATTCTTTATATATTTATATAGGGAAACAAAATTCGAAATCATTTATCATATTAAAAAACTTGTGAGAAATGTAAAAAACGTTTAAAAATTCCTAGATACAATCAATCATTTTAAGACTGACAGCACGAAAACCATTTTTAAGCAGCCAGTTTTTTCCACTTAAAATGTTATTTTACCATTTGTTAAAAAGTTAACGTCATTAAAAATGTTAAAAGAACTTAATTGTAGGAAGAAGGATTGCTATCAAACTGAGATTTAAATGAAAAATTAATTAATATGTAATAACTAAAGCTGTGTGGGTCTTTAGTTCTATGATGATCGAATATCTCAAATTTGTTATTGGTTAGATAGTTACTTTGATATGTAAATTAGTTTTTTTTTGTTTAATTTTTTTAAATAATTTAGTTCGACGTATTTATATTTTCGAGAAAGAAAAAAAAATTAAATAAATCGTGGCTTTCATTTTCAATTTTCGATATATGTATCTAGTTAACCAAGGCAGTTTTCCACGGAAAAACACAAAATCTACTACCATAACAAAAAATAACGATGCGGGATATCTAGTTACTAGTTAGCCTAGACAGGTTTCCACAGGAAAACACAAAATACGTTACCGCAGTAATAACAGTGAGGTGGGTGTAGAATATCGATATCTCGTTCGCTTAGGCAGTTTTCCACGAAAAAACAAAAAATCAGTGGACACAGCAATATGGATGCGCGGGGTATATAATGTATTTCCATGAAATACAAAAAATCAGTTACCACAGCAATAGCTATATGCGTGGTAGAGAACATCGATTTCTAGTTAGCCTAGGCAGTTTTCTACGGAAATAATAAAAAATCAGTGACCACAGCAATAGCGATATATCGATATCTCGTTCGCTTAAGCTTTGGTTTCCTAGGATAGCGGTACCGTCAAATAGCGTCCGTAATATGACGGTGGTGACGTCACGTAGCGGTGAAGTCGAAAATATCCCTAAAAGCGGTGAGACAGCACCGCTATCTAGGAAACCATGTACATTTAAATATATGGAAACGCTTTTTGTGACGTCATTGGCCGTCATAATATGGCCGTTATTAGACGGTATTAGACCACAGCAATAGCTATGCGTGGTAGATAATATCGATATCCAATTAGTCTAGGTAGTTTTCCACGAAAATAACAAAAAAAGAGTTACCACAGCTATAGCGATATATCGGTATCTTGTTAGCTTGGGCAGTTTTCCACGAAAAATCAGTTACCACAGAAATAAGTGTTTGGGTATAAAGTATCGATATCTAGGTAGCCTAGGCAGTTTTCCATAAAAATAACAAAAAAATCAGTTACCACAAAAATACGGATGAGGGGTATAAAGTATCGATATCTAGTTAGCCTAGGCAGCTTTCCACAGAAAAAGACAAAATATGTTACCGCAGTAATAACAATCCGGGCTGTAGAATATTGATATTTAGTTACCTAGGCAATTTTCCAGGAAAAAACGTATAATCAGTTACCACAGCAATAAGGATACCATAGAATATCGATATCTCTTTCGCTTAGGCAGTTTTCCTCGAAAAAACAAAAAAATCAGTTACTACAGCAATAAGGATGCAGGGTATAAAATAACCGTATCTAGTTAGCCTAGACAGTTTTACACGGATATAATAAAAAATCTGTTACCACAACAATAGCGATATATCGATATCCAGTTAGCCTAGGCAGTTTTCCACGAAAATAACAAAAAATCAGTTACTACAGCTATAGCGATATATCGGTATCTTGTTAGATTGGGCAGTTTTCCACGAAAAATCCGTTACCACAGAAATAAAGGGTGAGGGGTATAAAGTATCGATATCTAGCTAGGCTAGGCAACTTTCCACAGGAAAAGACAAAATACCTTACCGCAGTAATAACAACCCGGGCTGTAGAATATTGATATTTAGTTACCTAGGCAATTTTCCACGAAAAAACGTATAATCAGTTACCACAGCAATAAGGATACTATCGATATCTCGTTTGCTTAGGCACTTTTCCTCGAAAAAACAAAAAAATCAGTTACTACAGCAATAAGGATGCGGGATATAAAATATCTATATCTAGTTAGCCTAGGCAGTTTTCCACGGATATAATAAAAAACCAGTTACCACAGCAATAGCGATATATCGATAATTCGTTCGCTTAGGCAGTTTTCCACGAAAAAACACTAAATCAGTTACTACAACAATAAGGATGCGGAGTATAAAGTATTGATTAGTTAGCCTACGCTTGTTTCCACGAAAAAACAAATATTTAGTTGAAACAGCAATAGGTATCGATGCAGGGTATAAAATGTATCTCCACGAAATACAAAAAATCAGTTACTACAGCAATATCAATGCTTGGTAGATAATATTGATATCTAGTTGGCCTAGGTAGTTTTCCACGAAAAGAAACAGAAAAATCAATTACTACAACAATAATAGCGATGCAGGGTATAGAATATCGATATTTCGTTCGTTTAGGCACTTTTCCACGAAAAAACAATAAATCAATTACCACAGCAATAGCGATGCAATAAAATGTATTTCCAGTAAACACAAAAAATCAGTTACTATAGCAATAGCAATGCTTGGTAGAGAATATCGACACCTAGTTGGCCTAGGCAGTAAGTTTTCCACGAAAAAAAATCAATTACCACAGCAATAGCGATGCGGGGTGTAGAATATCGATATCTCGTTCGTTTAGGCAGTTTTCCACGATAAAACAAAAAATTAGTTACTACAGCGATAAGGATGCGAGGTATAAAGTATCGATATCTAGTTAGCCTATGCAGGTTTCCACGAAAAAACAAAAATTCAGTTGACACAACAATATCGATGCGGGGTATAAAATGTATTTCCACAAAATACAAAAAATCCCTTATCATAGCTTCTTTAGACTATGATCTCCTTCATTGTAGCAATAGCAATTTCTAAGGGTCAATTTTTGTCTAATGAAAAAGGTTAGAAAGAAACATTTTTCTTATCGTAAAATAAACTGAAAACTGCATGGTTTTATTACTGTTATTGTTGTCCTTTTAAGTCATGCGTTCTCTACGTAAATGAACTTGTGGGAGCGACGCTTGACTGCGAGTTACAAAGAGTTCTTTAAACAGTAGCTTACTGTGTTTACTAAAAACATCATGTTTCTTATTTTAGTTACTATAAAACAAAAGACGTACGATAATTTTATTTTACCGAACAATATTTTCAAATTTTAACACACTAGTGCCATCTCACGGTCAACGATTGAAATAGGCTGCTTTGATTCTTCTTCGGCTAGCATGCGGATTAGGATCTCGCTTATTATTAAAGATACAGA
Source organism: Malthinus seriepunctatus (assembly GCA_963924605.1). Taxonomy (NCBI): domain Eukaryota; kingdom Metazoa; phylum Arthropoda; class Insecta; order Coleoptera; family Cantharidae; genus Malthinus; species Malthinus seriepunctatus. The sequence goes on from OZ004603.1 coordinate 18,381,048, forward strand.
AAAATTTCAATTATAACAAATGTTCTATATTTGATGCTTAATGTTTGTGCGAAATCAAAAATTAATTATCTCAAATCTATTTCGAGATATAACTACAGGTACACAAATCCGGCACTTAAGCAAATTCAAAATTTTCTCTTAAATTCCTCATTTCTAAGCCTAAAATCATTTAATTATTTTTTTTAGTTAGGTAAATCAATGCCCTTAGGGGTGGTCTAAAAATAGTTAACAAAAACTAGAAGTACATTGACTCAAAAAATCAAATGGGGTAATAAATCTTAAAGAATTTCCCAAATACATTTCGGGCACAATAAAAATGACTAATGAAGTACAATTCAATTACACTTCATCATATAAAAAATAACATAACTTCTTAATAGCGGCAATATTTTTCGACTTTTCGAGTCTTGTAAATACCTATCAGCTACCGTTTCAACTTTTTTTTTTTTTTAAATTTAAAAAAAAATTGAACTTTACAGTTAACCAATTATACACGGCCCTATTCGATTCGGACAAACTACCAGAATTAAAACAATTGGAAATGAGAGGAAATTATTTGCCCGATTTAAGCGGAAATTTTCCAATAAGCTTGGAAAATTTATATCTCGTGAGTTTTCTTTGCAAAAACATTTTAAAATTTTTTACGTATAACTTTTAGGGCGAAAATAGAATAAGCAAAATCATAGAGAGCGATTTGTCCAAACTGGTCAATTTAAAAATTTTACACTTGCGCGAAAATCAAATTCGAAAACTCGATGGTTTTACGAGCGATTTGCAAAATTTGAAGTATTTAAATTTGAGAAGAAATAACATTAACAAATTCAGACAATTTAGAAAGTTGAATGCTCTTCCTTCTTTGGAAGTTTTGATCATTATAAATAATCCAGTAGCTGGAGATTCTGAAGAAAAGGGAGAAGGTGAAGGAGACGAAGAGGACGTCGAAGGAGAAGAGGAAGAAAAAGATAAGTCTAGGTATTTTATTAATTTTTTATCTACGTCTCTTTAAATTTTCTTAAAGATACCAATATTTTAACATTGTTTAAAATTTATGTTACGCCACTGGATTTAAAATTTAATAAAACAACAAATTTAAATTTTTATTTAATTTTGGGCTTTTTTAAATAATAAAAAAAGAGCTAATAAAATAGGAAATGTGACGAAAAGTAAAATCAAATTTAACATCGTTCATGATGATATCCTGCGGCATCTGTTGCGCATATTATGAATGCATGCGGAGATATGGTAAACAGCCATAATCGTAAGGGTGCGCCACTTGACAGCTTTATGCTTTTTAACGCGAGTTTACCAAAAATATATTTCCTTTTTTTTATTATACGCGCATTTAGGCCATCGAATTGTGTGCTTTATAGAAAAAAAAATGTTTTTTTAGAAGTTTCTTTTTGTTATTAGAAATTTAAACAGGTCCGGAGTGGCCCAATTTAATCCAATATTTTTATAGTTGGAAAAACTGTGAAAAAATGTGTTTTGTTTTAGAATTCCCTTGTTGGTGCTTCTTCCGAATTTAAAACGCATCAACAAAGGTTTTGTGACTTTTGACGAGCGAGCGAAAGCAGCTTCAGTAAAAGCCGAGAAATATGATGAAATTATGGCGGAAGACAGTAAGTATTTGAAGAAAAATTTAGAAAAAATAGCTATTTATGTATCAAGTTGCAAAATTAGTGTGTTTTTTGCACTAGACGAACATTTTGAGCGCGAGAGGTAGCTGTTAACGGCACGAGGTTCACTTTGCAGAGTATCTACCGATGGATCACTTGAAAGCTCTGACTCTTTTTCCTCCAAACATTTTTGAATATTTTAGGAGACTGTCTTATCGGAACTTATCTAACATTGCAGAGAATAGCAGTTGTGTCATGGTAGACGTCTAGGACTAAGAGCCGCTTTTACAAACACAAGCACAACTAAAGTTAGAGTTTAACAAAACACTACGGTTTCACTACGGTATAAACTACGATTGATTCTGATTTTACAATACAAATTTGCCTTGAATTCAGGTTTAACCAGAGTTTCATTAAAACCGCTGTTAAGAGTCAATTGTAAAATCGGCCCTTAGGCGGTAGTTAGAGATCCGAGCGTTTAGACACCTCGCTGATAGTCAAACACAGGTCGGGTGTTCATCAAGACATCATGACGCCGACCCTACTGGTAAGTTCAATATGGTGGAGGGTTCGAAATAGTTACTCATTACCAGGGCCGGGTTTAATCTTTTGTTGCTTTAGACTAAATTTTTTGCTACCTTCAGAGATTTGCCGATAATGCTTACTTAGAGAAGCACAAATTCTTCTTAGTCGAGTAGGTTAAAAAAGATTTCAAAGCACTTTTACAGAAGATACCCCCCCCCCAATCTTAGATTTTTTGTTGGTCTACGCTTAGGTTCAATTTTGCTCATTACACTGATGTAACAGAGCTCATTCATAAGACACTTTGATTTCTTGCTAAATCGATAACTAACTACTTTACTTATGCCCGTTTGCACCGTGTACAGATTAACTGACAGATAGTTTATCTGGCGTATAAGTAAAAATATAATTTATTTGCCACATAAACTAAAATCGGTGCAAAAGACTATAAGTAGCAGATACCTTTGTAGAACATTTATCCGCCAGTTACTGAAGTTATCCTACAGTTAGATGGAGGTAAAAGGTTTTTGGCAGCTTATCCACCAAATAAAGTATCTGTCAGCGGTGCAAACGAATGTTAATATGTGTTTGAACTGTTGTAAATTTTTTATTTATTTTTAGGCAGCGATGAGGACGATGAAACAGATATGCCAACCACGACAGATGGTACAACCGCCTACACAACAGACGCCGAAGACGTCTAATTTAATATTTTTATTGCTATTAAGTTGTTAATACCTATATTGTTAAAAATTAAAAAGAAAAGCTTTATATTCTATCATGATTATTTGTTTAATTTAGGCCCGGTTTCATAAAAGAGAATTTTTAAAAAAGTTTAATCCGAGTATAAAAATTATATTTTTTAGACATGGCAACGTTACAATGGGAAAGTTTGACGTTTGTATATAACTAATTATAAAAATTTACAGTTTGGGAATCCTATCACCTATCAAATCAAATTTAATATGGCTGTTTGTGGGAACGCTACCACCAACTACGTGACTACAGTGGACGTTTGTTATTAGTTTATTTATCACATGCAGAAAAATATTGCAGTTGGGCCTTTTGTGTCACCATTAGGTTCTCACCTCCCGCCATTTTTGTCACATGGTTTAAATTCCCTAATACAAGTTAAGACAAAAATAACATAACCTCAAATTTTAATTTTAAGTTATATTCAAACCTCAAGCTTACAAATTGTAACGTCTACGTTGCCATGTCTAAGGAATATAATTTTTGTTCTCGAACTAAACCTTAATTCTCTTTTATGAAACTGGATCTTGGGCTAGTACTATAAAGCCTAGTTAATCGAAGGTTGACTTGACCGTAGACTGAAATTATAAATAAACGTCAATTTCACTATTATGGGCAATTATGTCAAACTAAAATGACGGCTAACCTTAGATTGAGTTTCAATCTTCGTTTATAAAACTAAGGGCCAGTATTATAAAACCTAGTTAACCGAAGGTTGACTTAACCGTAGATTGAAATTATAAATAAATGTCAATTTCACTATTTTGTTTAATTATGTCAAACTAAAATGACAGTTAACTTTAGGTTGAGTTTCAACCGGAAGTTGAGTTTCAATCTTCGTTTATAATACTAAGGGCCAGTATTATAAAGCCTAGTTAACCGACGGTTGACTTAACCGTAGATTGAAATTATAAATAAATGTCAATTTCACTATTTTGTCCAATTATGTCAAACTAAAATGACAGCTAACTTTTGGTTGAGTTTCAACCGGAGGTTAAGTTTCAATCTTTGTTTATAATACTAAGGACCAGTATTATAAAGCCTAGTTAACTGAAGGTTGACCTAACCGTAGAATAAAATTATAAATAAAAGTCAATTGCACTATTTTGTCCAATTATGTCAAACTAAAATGACAGTTAACTTTAGGTTGAGTTTCAACCGGAGGTTGAGTTTCAATCTTCGTTTATAATACTAAGGGCCGGTATTATAAAACCTAGTAAACCGAAGGTTGACTTAACCGTAGATTGAAATTATAAATAAATGTTAATTTCACTATTTTGTCCAATTATGTCAAACTAAAATGACAGCTAACTTTTGGTTGGGTTTCAATAGAAGGTTGAGTTTCAATCTTTGTTTATAATACTAAGGCCTAGTATTATAAAGCCTAGTTAACCGAAGGTTGACTTAACCGTAGATTAAAATTATAAATAAACGTCAATTGCATTATTTTGTCTAATTATGTCAAACTAAAATGACAGTTAACTTTAGGTTGAGTTTTAACCGGAGGTTGAGTTTCAATCTTCGTTTATAATACTAAGGCCCAGTATTATAAAGCCTAGTTAACCGAAAGTTGACGTAACCGTAGATTAAAATTATAAATAAACGTGAATTGCATTATTTTGTCTAATTTTGTCAAACTAAAATGACAGCTAACTTTTGGTTGAGTTTCAACAGAAGGTTGAGTTTCAATCTTCGATTGTAATACTAAGGCCCAGTATTATAAAGCCTAGTTAACCGAAGGTTGACTTAACCTTAGATTGAAATTATAAATAAACGTAAATTGCACTATTTTGTCCAATTATGTCAAACTAAAATGACAGCTAACCTTAGGTTGAGTTTTAACCTATGTTTGTAATACTGGCCCTGAGTATAGCGGGCATACTTTACCTACTCTATTCTACCGGGTGTCTACGAAATCATTTAAAATATTAAATCATTTAGATATTAAGCTACGAAAATAAAATTAGTCAAACCTTTTGTATGCCCAAAAAGGCATTTTTGACGAGTCTAAAAATTGTTTCATGCTTCCGGTTTCACTGGAAATAGCCTCAAATTTTTAATTTTAAATGAAACAACCAGTATATTATTACAGCTTTGAATAACGCATTTGTATTTGATTTTTGAACATTCGTCTTTTGTTATTCAAAATTTTCAATCTGAAAAACCTTATCAGCTCGTTTGTCTGCCTGTGTGTATAATGTAAAGTGTGAACACGATAATAACCTATCAGTTATCAACACATATAGATATTCGATATTGATTTCAAATTCAGCATACATGTTGAGTATACGATAAGACAAAAGCTTCGGATTATATATTAGAGGGAAATCGCGCCTTATTCGAAGGGAGCGAAATTAGGGTTGAAAATTATAAAATGAAATAAATTCAAAAATAAGCCGAGATAGGTCGTAGTTTTAAAAAGTTTTCCAGTAATTTGTTTCGTTCGTTTTGAAAATGAATTTATTTCAATTATGGAATAAAACTTTTATCTAATAAATAATTAAGGAGTAAAGCGATCTAAAACGTAAATAAAAGCGAAATAATAGGTAATAGATTATAAAATATTTATTTATGATCGAAATTGGCTGCGAATATAACTGCTGCCGCCATCCATGATGCAAAAGTTGTATTTGTATGAACAATTATTACTTTATTCAAGTTTCAACCTACCAAAAGCGTTTGTTTGCTTCTTTACCAATTTATTAATTCGTCACGAATTTCATAATAATTAATTAGAAGTCTGTTGGGATAATAATTATTAAATTAGAAATCAAACTTTTGGAGCTAAAAATTGCTTAAAATTTAATCAAGTCGCTTGCATGCACACTGCACGCGTGTTTCTTGTAAAAGTTTTTTGAAGGAAAATCCCAAGGGCCACATTCGCGCTTTGGGAAAATTTTAATTATTTTGGATACTTATTAAATAAAATATTGTGTGTCCCAAAAGTAATTTTTGTTTTTATGCCCAATTAATTAATAGTCTAGACAATTATTTATAGCTCATAAAAGAGACAATTGTTGGAATAATCGTCAGGGGGTGGATTTTTGCGCACGCTGAACGCGTGTTGAACTTCGAAAGGCTTGGTACCTTGGTATCAAACACTATGAATGTGCAACACAGGCGTATTATTAAATAATATTTATTTTTCTCTTTGCTTTGCGGATTGATTTTCTTTTTGGATTTACTACTCTTTTATTTTCTTCATACATTTACATTGGTTGCTAACCTCACCGCCATCCAATATGTTTTTCTTCTCGAATTCTTTGAAACTTGTTGAATATCGTTTAATATTACTTCTTATAGTATATGGAACAATAAGTTCCGGGTGTTTCGCATTTTAGCTATGTGTAGTACTTCCAAAACGTATTGAGACTATTATTGATCTTCTTAAGATCTGCACATGCAGATATTATAGAGACTATGTAGCGCAGCGAAACATTATGTTATTTGTAAAGCATTGATCTGTTACTAAGCTCTGCTCTGGTTTCTTCATATCATAAGTTCATTCATTTTAAAATACTTTTTGATGTATGTATTAGAGCCATTGACGCTGAATTCAAATATACAGAGTGTTCATTAATGATTGGTCTAAGTAAGTTTGGTTGCATACCCTGCAAGGACTTTTAAGTTGGTTAAAAACAAAAATCTCTAAATTATATAGAGTGAGTAGAAAATGGCGGAATCCCTCTGGAGTGGTTGTTGGGGAATATTAAGAGAGTATAATTAAGAAGAGAGAAGATGGTTTTTGAACTTTGTTATTTTGTCAGAATTTTACGAAAATTCATGGAGCATAAACCACCAGTGTATGTTGGGTTGCATCTTCTATAACTCAATTATAGAAAATAACGTATTTTTTGGCATATGAAGTTAGTGAAAATCTTATAAAGGCACCAGGGCCGGACTGGCTAGTGGTTGGCCCCACTGACTACAAAATAAATGTGCCCCAAATACAGTGGCGTAGCTAATAGCGACGCTATCACGAGTCTGGTTCCAAATACTTCCCACGGGCCTCATAGCGCCTTTTTGGAATTTACAAGGTCAACGAGCGATCGCCGGTCAGCCGGCCGAGCCAGTCCGGGCCGGAAAGACACCACAGCGCTTATTGATACGGTGTGGTAGTGTGGGAATAAATCAAAGATTATGAAGAAAAAAAGCGAATCACTCCTAATAGGAAACGACTGCTTTATTTAGTGGACGATAACTTGTCAGTAGGTTAATTGCTCTCCTCTTATGTTTACTTCTTAGTTGTTGCAGAAATTTTACTTTTTGGGTCAAGGTTTTTCATAAAAAGTATCAAAGTAAGATGAACCTTTTTAGAAGGTCTTTAACTACGATGGTCGTTAATGAGCTCCTATTTAAAAAGTTTAACTGCACTTTCTATCGACATTAACAGTCAAGTCACTGTAAGGAAAGCTCATACACTTCAATTAATTGAAAGGGATTTTTAATGAGTGAAAATGTGGCTTGTCACTTTATGTACAGTTAAGGACCGAAATGAGGAACATTTAACTTTTGAATTGTAAAAAAAATAAGTTTAATATCCATCACAAGTTTCCTTTTATTCTATATCTATCCCACATATAGAAATTTTGAAAAAAAAATCACAGTGACTTTATGAGTATAGTTCGTTCAAAACCGCAAGACCAAAATTAACTTATTTTTGTGAAAGAAATTAAAAAAATATATAATTTAAATATTTTGTAAGGTGAAAAGCATATGTTCTTGTTACCCAAAACCCACTAGAATACTAATTGGCCAATAAGGATTTAAAGGTAGTTTCATGTCGTCCAATAGTGGACGAACTATACAAAGAAAAAGCTAACTGCGTTAAATACCCAATTTACTTTTATAAAAAGTAATTCTTTTGAGCGTAAAAAATTTTCTAATAACTAACACAACACGCGTTGAGCATAAATTGAGATTATTACTAAGTACAGAAGACGATTTAAGACAACGAACAACGAATTAAATCTAAAGTCGTCGTGCGTATAAGGAATTAAATTATTAGCAAGATTACATTTGTAATCGCTCAGGTAACATAATTAAGCTACCCACGTGTAATTAAATACACAGCCAACGTGATAAAATAAAAACTCATAAAATTGATTTTCTTTCCGTAATTTTAGCTCAAAGATTAATCGTATTGATTAGAAGGCTTAGTTGTAGGTACTGGTGAATTACTCATAAGGGCACACTAAACCATGACCAAGGTGCAGCTCATAATACAAACGATGGAGCTCCTATGAGAGGAACAAAATTATATTTTTAGTGACCTCCAGATACTCACGTTAACACAGGAATCATAGACAAATGTTCTGCGTCGATCGTTGATAAACGATAGCTGAACAAATGAGCAAACGAGAAGACAGGCATATGAACAGACATGTGGGCCGACCGACATAAGGACATACAGGCAGGATGACATGCAGACAGATAGACATATGGACAGATGGACATGGATATATACTGACAGATGGACATACAGACAGATAGACATAAGGGTAGATGAGCCAATGGGCAGACTGACCAGTGAGCAAACGGAAAGGCGAGTGTGGACCAGATTTCTAAGCAATCTTGATCAATTTTCTTTTGATTGATCGAACCTCTTTATCCTTCATTAAATTATTTATGAATGAGCAAAAATACGTTAAGACGTAGACTTGAAACGATTTTCATATAGTGAGTGGTGAAAAATGAAAATAAACTCAAAAGCGCAGAAAATTTATCTGCGTTTTAAACGAAGGAAGAGAGAAAACCTATCTCATTGTAAAATAAAATAAAATTATTATCTAAAAGACATTTTTATTTTCACTCAAATAAGCAATGTATTGATTACATCTTTCCTTCATCACATTTTTACCCTTATTTTATACATTTTTACCTTATACCTCCTTAGGTCCTTAGTATGGGTTTTAAAATATATACATAAAATAAGACATAAATGTAACACAATTTAAAATAATTTCCTTTTAAAATTATTCAAATTTTTTCGTAGACTGAATAATTTTAAACTCGATTAAATGAACGAGACGAACGAAGTTAAATAGATGCGAATCAAAATTCATTTGTAGTTTTCATATTTTATTTATGAAAAATTTTCTTAAGAAAATTGTAAATTTAATTAGTTTAGTGCTTTGCTTGAATATTTACAAACTAATATTCCTACAAAACAAACAATACAATAATTTTTAAAAACAAAATAACTTTGGTTTTTTGTACAGTGGCGTACATCATTGTAACGATGATTTGAACGAAGGTGAACCGTCGTCTTCACTAATGCCTGGTTGTATAAAAGAGAGTTATATTTTAATCCGAGAATTATATTTATATTCCTCAGATATAGAAACGTTACACAATAAATAAATAAATAAAAATATCAAAGTTGACATTTTTGTAACATAAAAAGAACAACCTCAGATTTTATTATTAATTTTCTACAAACGTCAAACTTTGACATTACGTTGCGTAACGTTGCCATATCTAAGGATTATAAATCTAATTCTCGGATTAAAATATACTTCTCTTTTATGCAATCGGGCATAAGAGTAGGATTTGTTTCGTCCGTGGTCGCAGTGCGTTCTTCATTGGTTAGGAATTTTATTTCAGGTCCCTGCTCGGGCTCCAAATAGGTGACAAAGCACCCTATTCATCAGATCTATTGAATATTCTACATTGCGTGCCCTTACATATTGCCCATTGATTGGAGGCGTATATAACCAAAAGGTGATAACTGATCTACAATTACAGCTTAACAATTCCTGAGGGAATTGTCTGACATCATTTTCATGTTCACTTTCTCTGACGGTGTCAGCGTCTTTTCTATCCTCTACTTCAATGTTGTAGTATGTGGCCACAGAGGAGAAGATATTTTAAAGAAGTATTGGCAAGGCATCGCCTTGCTTTTAAGGACGGTATGTTAACTTAGTAAATTTCATTGGAAATCCACGCTGTTCCACTGGTTCACAAAGTTTTTTACTTCCGATAAGCCTACTAGACTTCAATAAAAAAAAAACAACTAGCGGAGCTAAATAAGACGCTACCATTAATCTGAAGCCACCATTGTAGGGGGCGCTTCGTACATTTTAAAACAAGCTCTTTTACTTATTTTATTTAACGTTACGACACCAGTGTTTATTTGTATATTATTTATTTTATTTTTTAATTAGCGAAACAACTTCATTCTGTATTCGTTTTATTATGATTAGTACTTTAATTAATGTTAGTAAAGCTTTTATTTTATTTTTAATATTACATTAACTTGGTTGAAGTTATTGCTACATAGATTAAGCAGCTTTTAGTACGGAGTCTACGCAACATAAAACTATGGAACGCTGCACTTTTTGGTTAACGGCATGAAACTCGGTACATAGTTTACTGAAACCATATCGACTAATTTTGTCTGATGAGACAAAAAAAGATTCGATGGGGGCGGCTGTACACCCCCTTTAATGCGCATTATACACGGCGAAAACCTCAGGTACTTTGAACTTACAGTTAATGAAATTAAACTCGTCACATAGTTTACTGAGACCAAATAGAACAATCTTGTCCGATGAGACCAGAAATGTCTTCGAGGGGGGCGCTATAAACCCCCTTTTTCTCAAAATGTGATACTCGACGTACTTTTTCGCGAAAAGTATCGTTACCGTATATTTTGAGAGTAGTGAATCAATCTGTCCCAATAACGGATCCATCTGAACATCCCCATAAACTTTCAAAAGATTTATAAAAAAAGAGTGTGTGCACCCCCCCCCCTCTAATATTTCTTTGGTCTCATCGGACAGAATTACTTGATATGGTTCCCGTAAACTATGTACCGAGTTTCATGCCATTAACCAAAAGTGCAGCATCATTTTGCCTAGCTTTCGCACTATTTTCTTTTCAATTTTGTAGTAAGATCAAAATCAAAATACAGGGTGGTTCGTTAGTAAATGGAAAAACTTGAAAGTCTATGAACAAATGAACATAGTACAGAATTCTAAACGAGATCCGTAAAGCAGCTTCGTGAAGTTAGCGAAAAGTTGGAAGCACTAGTTTTAAAATATTAGCCAATCGTTAGTGCCTCATTAGTGGCTCTTAGTGCCTTTTGAAAAGTTGCAATCACCCTTAGAGTTTTCGAGTTATTAATAACTATTTATTTTGGAGCCAACTTCACACTTGGCACCAACATTTTCGAATTTCGAAAAAGATTTTATGCCAAACTTTAGTGCCTCATTAGTGCTTTTTAGTGCCTTAAAGGCCGCTTTTCTATCTTTAACGGTTTTTTAGTTATTAACAAGTAGATTTTTGATAAGTGTGAAGTTGGCACCAACACTTTTGAATTTCGCAAAAATTTTTATAAATGGAGACTTACATTATATTCAATAAGGTTCAAAATATCCCGCTTTCAAATAGTAAAGTGATCCTTATTCATTTTCTGAAAAATCTCAAAAACCGTCAAGCGTGAAAAGCGGTATTTAAGGCACTAAGAGGCACTAATGAGGCACTAAGAGGCACAAATGAGGCACTAAAGTTTATTATAAAGTTTTTTTCGAAATTCTAAAGTTTCAAACCCAAATTTTACTAGACGAGATTTTTCTAGACGTTGCGACCCCCAAAAAACATTACGCGACCCCAAAGTCGAGCAACGCTGGTTTAGGTTACACATTGTAACGTTAAATTTTTCACTTTAATCTATTTTTCTAATTAATTGTTCTGTTTGTTACTCCTAGACCCCTTTGTTGGTTGTTTATTGTATTATTATTTGTTACTGTTAAATTTCCTATAATTTCTCCTTCTTTCATACCTGTAAGCTATCCGTTGGTTCTTGGTTAAAAATTATTAATTCGAACGAAGTCAAGGCTTCAACTTAAAATCGTATTATAGTGATATAATTTGTCATTTGTTAGTTATTTTTAGACGAATTTATGCTACCCGTTTTGGGGATTTGACGATTTAAGTTATTATTTAGAATTAGTGTTTATTCCACTTCGTTTAAGGGATTTTTGTGCCTTCGATTTTAAAACCCTTATGTTGTAGGTACATGTTTTGTTTTATCTTCTGTACTATTATGTGTTTCTCTTTCTAGGGTTTTAAGTTTGAGTTATAAATTACATATATATCTATTATCTGAGTTTAAATTAGACGATTATCTTCGTATCATCTTCATTTCGAAATTTTGGATTTATCATCCTCGTTTTTTTATCGGAAGCTGAGATACAGATGCAAGAGTTTATCCAGCCTATTAGCGTACAGATAAGTGGAAATTGTTACGGAAGTGTTTTCTGTTTGATTATTGGGGATTTTTCAATTTTAAAATGTCGGATGATAATTAACAACGTGATTGTCGCCATTTTTCAAATAAATTCCAGTTCATAATAAAATAATAATGTATACCACTTAGAAGAAAAATAAATCCGAAAAAATATACAATTCTTTAAGTTTTCTTTTGTTGAGTTTCCTTTACTTCTATACGTCGTTATTATAGAAAAGTTAACGACAACGGGTATTGTACGTTCCAAACAGTAATGAACTTATGTATGTATAACTACATTTGCGAAATTGAAAGTAAGTTTGAATACGTTTGTAACATTGTGGTTTGTAATAATAACATAATGTAATTTAAGCACGTTTGTTTATGCTAATAATAATGCTAACATGCTAATATTATGCGGATCAAAATCAACTCATTCTGTGGTGATAACTATGCCTTCCTGGGCGGTCGTATTGTCACGTACAGTTTAGCCATTGCTAACTAAAATAAAAAATATCAAGCTTTTCACAAACTTCCACTTCAACCTCAATGGTTAAGAATTGGTTGTCGTCCTCTTAGCTTGTGTTGCGTAGCGCTACGTTGCGTCGCGTCATCTAAAACTCTTGGATTCTCGAAAGCATCTATAAACTCAAACGGTTGTTAGCTTACGACTACAAAAAGCCCAAATTGGTGAACTTTTTGCATTTCAAAGTTATTATTTTCGTACCCATAAAACCTTTTGGAATTGTTGATCTTAAAAACCCCTTCTAGTGGAATAATTGACGAATCATCAACAATTGAAATGTATACCGTTTTGGGAATTTGTACTTATATGTGAATACGACAACGTTTATAAACATAAACCACTAACTGGTTAGATATCGGAATTTCAATAAGCATTGAATTTACATTTTGTCGAGTTTCTTGTTTGTTTGTTGGCTAGTAGAAAGTTTGTTGTTTGATATCCATTTCGCATGTTCTATAATTATTTTATATAAACAAATTTACATTGTAACTAAAAACCAAATTAAATATTTAACCAAACAGTTTATAAAATTTACTTTTTGTCTGTTGTAGAAAATTTAGATGATGCGTCGAAATTGTATTTAACTATTTGTAATCGAAATTTATTGACAGTGGCACTTGTTTGGTTGACTGTTGAAAAGAATAAATTTAGTAATGTTCAAATGCGTTTCAAGATTTAAATTTCAAATGAGAAAACTTTTATTTGGAAATTTCGCAATAAATATAAAATATTTCTGATCTTAGAAATCCCCAAGAACTCAAAGAATGTGGAAAGGTGCCTTAGGTGTACCTTAAGGTACAGCAAAGTCTACATTAGGCACACTTAATAAAAATAAAGAACCTAATGCTTAAGCAGCGAAAGCTACATCTTCTAAAGCCTCCCTAGAAGCTACAAAGCTGCTAGAAATACAAATAATGGAAGTACTAAGGCTTCAGTAGCAATAAACCCATGCCAACTAACAGCAGAAGTCACTGATCAAGTCACTTGATGTCATTGATCAAAACACTATTTATTTTGAATCGAAATATACAAGAGATAAAAGTGTAGAAAATCCGTCATCTGAGGATCTGACACTTAACTTGGCTTTACAAACGTCAAAAGATAAAAAACAACATCAAGACGTCATCTAAGAATCCCTGCCATCGGGACGTCCAAATCAAATGAAGCCAGCTCCTTCAGCTCAACATTCGAAAATCTTAAGCAGAAAATCCATCAAAAACGGAGCTTGTACTTTTCACCAGGAAACGTAAGATGAAGAAAATTTAATTTCCAAGTGTATCCGGAACTCTTCTAAGTCCGGTTCATTAGGTCAAGTATCTGGGTGTCACGCTAGATCATAAGCTAGACTGGAGAAGCTACCTCGACAACAAAGTGGAAAAAGTAAGGGTCGCGTTCTGACAGTTTCGTAGAGCCGTAGGGCAGTCTTGGGGCAGTCTTTCCCCAAAGATAACCTACTAGCTGTACACCGCAATTATTAGACCTATGCTAAGCTACGCGGCCACAGTGTGGTGGCTCAAAACCACAATAAATATCGCAAAAAACAAACTCCGACAAGTGCAAAGATTGGCATGCCTATCAATCACTGGAGCTATGAGAACCACAGCACAGCTATGGAGACGCTTCCATGTCTGCCTTCACTTGACTTACACGTCGAGGAAATGGCACTGAGGTCGACTCTAAGACTGCGCGATTTAGGGTTGTGAGACGAGGGACAAACAGAGGAGGGAGTACCGGTTACACGAACATTATAGAGGTCAATTCTAAAAACTTGCCTCTACTAGAACTTAAATCTGACCGAATTTCACCTAAATACATATTTAGTAAAAGGTTTATAAGCTTGTTAACAACACGAGACCCTGTACTGCTGATATCCATATCTTTACCGATGGATCAAAATCTGAATCTGGCTCAGGGGCAGGAATATTCTCACCTGAACTAAAAAATAAATATCAGTATACCATTAGGTAGATTCACCTCGGTTTCCAAGCTGAACTTAATGGCATACTAAAAAGTGCCAAAATGGTAAATAAGAGTCTAGTAACAGGACAACACATACAGATACTATCGGACAGTACCGCCACAGAATAACTTCTAAGCTGGTCTCGGACTGCATAGCAGCACTAAACGACATTTCGACTAGTAATGCTCTTGAAATATGCTGGATCAAAGGACTCTAAGGTAAAGAAGGCAATGATAAGCTGGCAAGGCAAAGCTCAGGCTCCTACCCAAATGGGGTTAAACCGACCCTGACTCTGGCGATCAGCACTCTCAATAGTCTCATAAAACTAGAAACAATAACCTCACATAGACATATGTGGTCGAAAAGAAGAAGCAATTGCTGCTCCTTTGATACGACAAGCAAAATACTACCTCAATCTGTCTCGATTACATCTGCGAGTACTCACACGCTAGATAGGCGTCGTCACAGGACATTATAAGCTAAACAAACACCTTCACACTCTGGGACTAATCGATAACCCTAGATGCAGAGGCTATAATCAAAACGATGAAATTGCGGAGCACGTGCTTTGCTCGTGTCCTGGGGTAGCATCAACTAGCGGATCCATACTTGGTGACTACTGGCTGGATATGGTCAGAATCAGAGACACTCTACCCGCCAAGCTGCTCGAGTTCATCTTAAAGTCGGAATGGCTCGAGAAGTGCAGGGAAGCGGCCTAAGTGTAAGCTGCCTGAAAGCCAGCCCCCCCACTAGTAATTTAATCCAATGTTAAGCAGCTCAGGTTGTGGTCTAAAACAGGGTTTCCCAAACTGTGCTCCGCGAAAAAATATTAATAACTAAGCTTTAATGATTATGTGACATTACTAACCCTTCAAATTACACAAAGTTCTCCGTAAAAATTTCAAAGACCTTCAAAGTGCTCTATTAGAAAAAAAGTTTGGGAAACCCTGGTCTAAAAGAATACGTTTAAATAATCCAATGCAGTTGAACCCACTTGCTGACGTCAATGCTGACAGAAAATAGTGGGGCTATCATTTAGGAGTAAGTAAAATATACGCACTTAAGGTCAGGAGGTCGAGATGCATCAGTACGCTCATGCGTCTAGCGACCGTACCTCGAATAGTAATATGGACCCGTCCCACCAATTTAAGTTTTTCGCGCAATGACGCGGTAGGCTCTTTTCTATTGGAAACCAGTCTATCAACTCAAATTTGACATATGGGGATGAAATAGGATGACGGATGGGATAAAATATGGCATGCCAGATAAGCTCCTCCCTCTGTTCACCCTCTCCCCCACAATCTCTCTTTACCTCCCCCACATCTATATGTATGACCTACCTACTCTCCCCACTCTCTCTATATTTCTTTTTGTGTTTTGTCTATCTCTCTATCTCTTTCGGACTGCGCATTCCCTATGACATTGTGCTTTTTATCATAGAACATAGAAACACTCCACCTTGACCACGTCCACTCAATACCCTTGGCAAACCAGGTCGCTCTAAGCATAGAGATAAATTAATCCCGCACTTCCCGTTAGTACGAGCATTAGCGGTCTTTAGATAAATATTCCTCATGCGAGCTAGATAGATATATAGACATACAGACAGACATATTGTCAGATTGATAGACATACAGATACTTAGATGCTGAGAAATACAGGCAATTGGATAGGCAGGTAGACAAGTAGAAGAAAATACAACAAACTAAAATACAAAATAATAAACAAGCAGGCTCTGACCAACAGTAAACAGAGTAGAATTTAGGTTATTAAAGATCCTTGCACTATGCACAATAATTAATTAATTGAATTTGTTTTGATAAGCATATGAAGTCTCCTTGATTGCTTTGTTAGATTCTCTGAGTTTCCCCCAACTTCTAACTTTCTAAAATACTCAATAGAACAATACTAATTATGATTTACCGGAAGCTATATTATCACTTCATAAACAAACCACATCCAACCGACGCTTTCAAAACTTTGAGGAAAGTAATTGATAATCGATCAAAACTACTTGCGGTTTTGTACCGAATTTAAGTAAACACAAAACACCTATCTATCACAATTTGATTTTAGCAAAAGAAATAAAAAATTTTCTTTTTAGAGCTTTTTGTGAATGAATATTTTATAGAGGCTAGCGAGAGAAGCAATTTTAGTATAGCAGTCGGAAAAAATAAATTTTAAGCTCACACAAGCTCCTCGACTAATTTTTTTAATTAAAATACGCGAGCTTCCAACAAAAAGACTTATTTAGTATTTTTTTTAAAAATGAAACTAATACTTGAAAGGTAAAAAAAATTAATTAATATGTATATTACAGTTATTGTAGATCTAAATATCGCATAAAAACGAATTAATTTCAAAAGACATCGGATGTGGCCATATTAGGAACTTTTTTGTGCGTTATCCCATTTCCGGTTAAACCGGAAGTAAAGTATATAGTGTTGGTTATCATTAGGTAGCTAATTTTACTAACTTTAAAAATATCGAAAAATATACAGGGTATTACATTTAAATTAAGAAATTTGATCCCATTTCCGGTTAAACCAGAAGTCAAAATATAAAGTGTTTGGTATCGTGTAACAGCTACTTATACTAGCTTTCAAATTATTTAAACATATACAGTCTATAAAATATGCCGGCCCAAACACTATAGATTTTTTCATTTGATTTCGACTACAAATTGGCGCCCGAGCAGGGACATTTAGAAACAAAACTGTATTATAAATGAGTAAGTACCCATGATCAATATCAATTCACCCAAACAGCGTAAAAATATTTCTTTTTTTATTAAATTTATAAAGGCAGCTTTTACGAACGAGTTAGTGAAAAACTTTAGATCGTGGAGAGAGAGAGTTATTTAATCAAGTTGATAGTACCCACCCTAATGTAAAAAAATTTCTTTTCAAATCTCTTTTTAAACCGCACCACTTTGTTGTGATGAGTTGAAAATTTGTACTCTACTGACAATTTATTTCGAATCTTCTTGTCTTTCTTTTCTACACGTTTACACACTGCAAGCTTACGTTTATTCCACTTTACCTTTTACCATTTATTTTAATCTTTATAATTATGTTTTCAATTAATTTTATTATGTTTAGTACTTCATTACATTTATTTTGTTTAATATATGTTTTAATTCCCTTTATGACACTTTTGGTAATTTCAAATTGCCTAAGGTTGTACTTAAAAGGAATTTATGTGTACGAGGTTGTTTATTTTTAGATACAACAGTTTAATGTTTTTTTTTAAATATGTCCAAAAGGCACAATTTTTGCTTAATACTTACAATTGTTTGCCTTCTATCGCAGAGTTATGAGATAACGCAAAAAATTCAAAATTTTAAATTAGAGTTTTTGGACTGCAGCTTGAAAACGGTTTACTTTAGAAAAAAATACTTCGGAGAAATTTTCTGGAGATCAAGAGAGCTATCAAATGATACTAAACTCGACATTTTATCACATCGACGCTAGGCATCGCGACGCTCAACTTTCCATTTTCTTATGCGGAGTTAAATTAAGAAGAGTAAAGGTAGAAAGTTTTCGTTTGGTATCCTAATTTAGACAAGCTAACTGAATAATTTTTTGCAAAAACAAACAATAACTTCTCATAAAAAATAAACAGTTGAACATCGCGACGCTTAGCGTCGATGTGATAAAATGTCGAGTTTAGTATCGTTTAATAGCTATTTTGATCTTTTAAAAGTTTTTCACCAAAATTGTTTTTTCAATTAAACCATTTTAAAACTAATGTCGAAAATCTAAATTGCCAATTTTCAGTTTTTTTGTGTTATCTCGGCAACCATTTTAAATTTTGAAATTTTTTAAGCAGATTCTTAAAGCTCATTAAAAATTGCAACTTTTTGTTAATTTAACTAACTAAAATTACCAATTGACATTTCTAAATAATTGTTTACTTTTCTTCAAATAGCTATATTTTAAACTGTAATACGTTAAAAATTGTTGAATGTAACAAATTTGGAAAGGTATTGTCAAAATTGTCGTACTTCAACAGTATAATCGTTTTTCTTTCGATTCTCCGAGATTTATGGACTTTCAGATAACTTTCGACGAAAGTATCAGATTTACTAGAGATAAATCGTCGAAATGTCGTAAAATTTAAAAGAATCTCTTAGAATATTATTGTATATTTAGAGAATTTTTCAATAGAATTCAGAACCTATCAATTGATAAGGTATAATCACGCAATGTTATCTTTGGATATTTCGTAATTATCTATTCATCGTTTCCACATCGAAGAGCGCACAGATAGACCGATAGAAGTGTATTAACATCACAATCAGATTATTTAACCTGTTGGTTTAATAACGAGAGAAGGCAGGCTGACATAATTTTAGTCAACTCCGTCAAATGTTCTGTTATTTATGTTTACAAAACAAGTACATGAGTACAGTCAGCCTCACAATTAATGGTCAACCTGGCTATAAGCCTAGCAAAAATTGTGAATAAAACCATCATAACACCCCATACTTAAATTGAGGGATAACCACCCTGGCGTATAGCCAGGGTGGCCAGTAATTGTGAGGCTGACTGTACATTACGATGCCTCATTTGTCAATAAATATGAAATTAATTCTTCTTATCTAACAAGTGGAGAAAAACCATAGTAGTCGAGACACACAAAGCAAACGTAGTATGGGAAACTGAATTGGATAGACTCTGGGAAAAGATCAACAAATTTTCGAATAGACAGAGACGATGATGTCGTTTAACCTACAGTCACATAGATGGAACCTAGGATCGGAGGCTCACGTGGTTTATTGATAATTGTTTATTGACTTCAGTGGAAATGTCACCAGGCCGTTAAGGGTATAAGGTATGAAGCGTTGTTCTAAGGCTGGCAAAAAATTGGATAAGTAATAGATTAATCGACTATCATAATCGATTCTTCAAAAACCAGATTAATCGAATAATCGTTATTAATCGATTAGTCGGTTCTTGGATTTTTAAAATTCAAATAAATAAATTCTTCATTTAGTCGCTTCTTTCATTATTTGATTAATCGATTCTTCGATTTGTAAAATTCAAATAATCGCGATTTTCGATAAATCAATTCTTCAATTTTTCGATTTTTTGATTATTCGTTTTTTCGATTTGTAAAATTCAAATAATTGCGATTTTCGACAGATTCTTTGATTGTCGATTCTTTAGCTATTCGATTCTTCAATTATTCGATTCTTTGGTTTTTAATATTCAAATAATCGCAATTTTCGATAATTCGATTCTTCAATTAGTTGGTCGATTCTTTAAATCTTCGATTCTTCGATTTTTAAAATTCTAATAATTGCGATTTTCGATAAATCAATTCTTCAATTTTTCGGTTCTTTGATTATTCGTTTTTTCGATTTGTAAATTTCAAATAATCGCTTTTTTCGACAGATTCTTTGATTAGTCGATTCTTTAGTTATTCGATTCTTCAATTATTCGATTCTTTGGTTTTTAAAATTCAAATAATCGCAATTTTCGATAATTCGATTCTTCAATTAGTTAGTCGATTCTTTAAATCTTTGATTCTTCGATTTTTAAAATTCTAATAATCGCGATTTTCGATAAATCAATTCTTCAATTTTTTGGTTCTTTGATTATTCGTTTTTTCGATTTGTAAATTTCAAATAATCGCGATTTTCGACAGATTCTTTGATTAGTCGATTTTTTAGTTATTCGATTCTTCAATTATTCGATTCTTTGGTTTTTAAAATTCAAATAATCGCAATTTTCGATAATTCGATTCTTCAATTAGTTAGTCGATTCTTTAAATCTTTGATTCTTCGATTTTTAAAATTCTAATAATCGCGATTTTCGATAAATCAATTCTTCAATTTTTCGATTCTATGATTATTCGTTTTTTCGATTTGTAAATTTAAAATAATCGCGATTTTCGACAGATTCTTTGATTAGTCGATTCTTTAGCTACTCGATTCTTCAATTATTCGATTCTTTGGTTTTTAAAACTCAAATAATCGCAATTTTCGATAATTCGATTCTTCAATTAGTTAGTCGATTCTTTAAATCTTCGATTTTTAAAATTCAAATAATCGCGATTTTCGATTCATCGATTCTTTGAATAATCTAATAATCGAATACTTTTACCACCCTTATTTTATCACTCAAAAAGTTGAGAAATTAAACGAAAGAATTTGTTTTCTTTTCCCAAGTACCTCAAGTGCTCGTAGACCATTCACGTTATCAATAAACAAAATTGTTGGTTATTAAATTTATTTACTGTTAAAATTTCCCGATGATGTGTTTACATAATAAACAATTATCGCATTAACTAACCACAATGTTGATATCACCAACACAAACCAATCTCTTAATTATCCTTTAATGGCTCATTACTAGACGATTAAGCTTTTCACCACAATTAAAACTGATCGTATTATCACCAACACCACATTCAGTTAACGCGTTTTACACGTATACAGGTATTATTTTACAATTAGATTTATTTTATTGCTTAAAAAATCGTTTAGTGTGCTGTTATCAAAAAGAAGATGTGATAAAACGAGAGAGCCTCTTCTCAATTCACTACATTAATTGTGTGTAGATTGTAGAAATTGATCAATTTGGTTAGGTGTGATATATTATTATGGTATCAGTATTTCAGTATTCAGTGCTATATTAACAAACTAAAGGGAAAAGTTTTCTAAGTCTCTTAATTGTATGAAGTTTTATTAGATGGTTATACCAACAGGAGAAAAACTTCTATATTAGAAATGACACTCTTTTTAACAAATCAAAAAATTATTTTAAAATTGGTATGAAGAACAAGTTTTTTATATTTAAATTTTTGGGGTATTAATTTAATTAGTTTTCAGTACTTAAACCCTAGCTGTTTATTCATTAACTAATTTAGAGTAAAAAATATTTTATTTTGTTCGTGGAGTTACTCCATTCGCTTCGCTCATTTTGTAATTTTCTCCGCTCACAAAATAAAACGTCTCTTTTAACACGTATATCATAAACTACTAATTTTCATAAATCTTTAAACAATTCATTTGTTTTTAAGTACCAGGACGTCATCAACATATTTTTTTAAATAGCAAAATACTTTTTTATTTGAGGATTGGGTACGTTAAACCATTTTTAGGGACACCCTGTATTATTTTTAATAAAAAAAACGTAAAATGAGCTTAAATACGTACGAAAACTCGACTTGGGAGTTTTTAAAAGCAAAAACAAATTAAATTAAATTCAAGTTAATGCACAACGGATAAAAAATAAAAAAATGAAATACTTTTTGAAATAAAAAGTAGTACAGATAACAAAATAAAACGTGGAAATAAAATTATAAAATATGCATAGAAAATTTGAAAAAATAAAGAAACGTGTATCAAATGCTGCATATGAATGAAGTGAAAATTGCGACTGAAGTAGGTCGTCGGAAAAATTATTATGCACCTCAAAAAGCTGTATATAAGTTAGAAATAAAATGATTGGTAGTATTGACACTTTTAAAAGAAGTATTATAAATTTTTAATACATTCATTGATCTAAGAATAATTCAAATCCAAGTCTTAACGTATAACGATTAGTTTGAGCCACATTAATCAAGAAGTCTTGTCCGTATGGGACTAAAATTACATTTTTTAATTAACGAAATTAATAAATCTAATTAAACATAACAATAAAATTAAACAAAGCCCCTCTTTTTATTGTCAGTTACATTATAACAACTCGGCGCTTTGCGCCTCGATTTACGGCGTATTTTCTCTTCGAACCCAAACGGATAACCAAGGGTCATTCGGCTAGTAGGCTTTTGGTTCATAAACAATTGTCCGAATGGACATTTGGGTAATTGAGCCGTTAGATATAATAATAGTAATAATAATAAACTGCCCAAATTGTAGACAAGCTCGAAGCTACGTTGCAGAAAGTTTAAATTGTGTATCAGTTCGTAATTTGTACCGATTGAAACTTACTAGATCATGAATGTGCGCGTACGCGCGCTCTCTGTCTGTCTCTGTCTGTTTCTGTCTCCCTCGCTCTATCTATGTCTATCTCTCACTCTTTCTCTCTCTCCCCCTGTCTCGCTTTCTCTCTGCTAATTTTATAATTATGTCATCTCATCTTTCAATTTGGATTTTGGATTATTAGTGGAAGGGGAGTCCCAGCACTTAAGCCACTTGTTTGGGCCCATTGAACATCCTCCAAAGCTAGCTAAGCATTTAATCTGATCTGTCATCTTATCTTATCTGTAAATCTCATTTATCAATTATCAATCTCTTCTGTCATGTCATGTGTAAAAATCGTATGTCAATCTTGTTCTCTATCTCTTTCTAATCATTGCTCAATCTCATCTGTCATCTCATTCATCTGTCAGTTTCGTAGTTCAATCTCATTCCTCATCTCATCAGTTAACTCCGTTTTAACTGGATTTCTTTTAATTTACTCCTTTCGGAAATGAAAGGGAGATTTTGATACAGAACATTAACAAAACTGAATACGAGGTATAAAATAGAATAATGTAATGTAAAATTAGTTAGTTACTTTAGTATCTTTGATTATTTTAAAATCCCCTTAGGATTAATATTATAATTTAAGATAAACATACATTTGTTAAAACAAATAAACAATGAAAAGCGTTAGCCGTAAGAGCGTAAGAGGAAAATTTTGCGAAACAATCAGAGTAAATAACAATAATAAATTAAACAATTTGTATTTTGTATTTAACTTGTTACAGTTATTTGCGTAGTTTGTAAATAATATACTATTAATTAATTTTAGCCAAGTTATTTTGTAATACACTAAAGGTTAGAAGCGTGGAAGAGAGAAAAATTTTCCCAGTTTATAATTGTAGCAACATAGTTTTGTTTAGTTTAATATAATTTGCTTTTATTGCACGTTTTTGTCGTTTCACGTCGAGATTTAAAGGTTGTAGCTTGTTAATTAATAAATAAAATTTGTCCATTTAGTGAAATATAAAAGAGTTTTGCAGGTAATTAACTTTTTAATTAAGATTTAAAAGTACATAAACGAAAAATACATAATTATGTTTTATTTCTAGGATTCCAATTTTATTTCTAATTTAAATCTAGGAGGCATCGAGAACATACAATGGCCGCATTCACCGGATGTAGCGCAAACTGATACTGACGCAACTGCTATCACTAGCGCCACTATCGTGCGGTAATTTTGTTAAGTGGGAAGATATTGAGATACTTCAACATATAACGCAAACGAAATGCTCTCGATAAATAGCGACCGTTCCGCAACTAGTTCCCAAAGCAGCGGTACGTTACGGCAAAAAAGTTTATACGACAATAATTATATACACAAGTGTCTAAAAAGCACAAAAAAATTGAGTGCTTGTAGTAGGTTCAGTGATTTCTACGGACTTCGACATTAATGCCTGGCTTCTAATCCTGCATTCACCGTAACAAGCTGGCAATTCTTTTGGCGCGGGGAGCATTAGTGCGGACCATTTTTTATTAATTTTTCGGAATAATAGTAGTTTACGATATACGTGTTGAAAGAGACGTTTTAGTTTGTTAGTGGAGAAGATTACGAAACGAGCATAGCGAGTGGAGTAACTCCACGAGGGATCTGCAATAGGACCCGAGACCTATTTGCTCCGTAGTCTTAGCTCCGCACCACTGAACCACCACGACCTCGTACGAAATTACTGTCAGTGTCGTAATAGCTCCATTACAGAATCGAAATATAAGTGTTCCGCACAACTTTAGACCATCCCAGGATATTTATGCAAGGCAAGGCAAGGCAAGGCAAGGCAAGGCAAGGCAAGGCAAGGCAAGGCAAGGCAAGGCAAGGCAAGGCAAGGCAAGGCAAGGCAAGGCAAGGCAAGGCAAGGCAAGGCAAGGCAAGGCAAGGCAAGGCAAGGCAAGGCAAGGCAAGGCAAGGCAAGGCAAGGCAAGGCAAGGCAAGGCAAGGCAAGGCAAGGCAAGGCAAGGCAAGGCAAGGCAAGGCAAGGCAAGGCAAGGCAAGGCAAGGCAAGGCAAGGCAAGGCAAGGCAAGGCAAGGCAAGGCAAGGCAAGGCAAGGCAAGGCAAGGCAAGGCAAGGCAAGGCAAGGCAAGGCAAGGCAAGGCAAGGCAAGGCAAGGCAAGGCAAGGCAAGGCAAGGCAAGGCAAGGCAAGGCAAGGCAAGGCAAGGCAAGGCAAGGCAAGGCAAGGCAAGGCAAGGCAAGGCAAGGCAAGGCAAGGCAAGGCAAGGCAAGGCAAGGCAAGGCAAGGCAAGGCAAGGCAAGGCAAGGCAAGGCAAGGCAAGGCAAGGCAAGGCAAGGCAAGGCAAGGCAAGGCAAGGCAAGGCAAGGCAAGGCAAGGCAAGGCAAGGCAAGGCAAGGCAAGGCAAGGCAAGGCAAGGCAAGGCAAGGCAAGGCAAGGCAAGGCAAGGCAAGGCAAGGCAAGGCAAGGCAAGGCAAGGCAAGGCAAGGCAAGGCAAGGCAAGGCAAGGCAAGGCAAGGCAAGGCAAGGCAAGGCAAGGCAAGGCAAGGCAAGGCAAGGCAAGGCAAGGCAAGGCAAGGCAAGGCAAGGCAAGGCAAGGCAAGGCAAGGCAAGGCAAGGCAAGGCAAGGCAAGGCAAGGCAAGGCAAGGCAAGGCAAGGCAAGGCAAGGCAAGGCAAGGCAAGGCAAGGCAAGGCAAGGCAAGGCAAGGCAAGGCAAGGCAAGGCAAGGCAAGGCAAGGCAAGGCAAGGCAAGGCAAGGCAAGGCAAGGCAAGGCAAGGCAAGGCAAGGCAAGGCAAGGCAAGGCAAGGCAAGGCAAGGCAAGGCAAGGCAAGGCAAGGCAAGGCAAGGCAAGGCAAGGCAAGGCAAGGCAAGGCAAGGCAAGGCAAGGCAAGGCAAGGCAAGGCAAGGCAAGGCAAGGCAAGGCAAGGCAAGGCAAGGCAAGGCAAGGCAAGGCAAGGCAAGGCAAGGCAAGGCAAGGCAAGGCAAGGCAAGGCAAGGCAAGGCAAGGCAAGGCAAGGCAAGGCAAGGCAAGGCAAGGCAAGGCAAGGCAAGGCAAGGCAAGGCAAGGCAAGGCAAGGCAAGGCAAGGCAAGGCAAGGCAAGGCAAGGCAAGGCAAGGCAAGGCAAGGCAAGGCAAGGCAAGGCAAGGCAAGGCAAGGCAAGGCAAGGCAAGGCAAGGCAAGGCAAGGCAAGGCAAGGCAAGGCAAGGCAAGGCAAGGCAAGGCAAGGCAAGGCAAGGCAAGGCAAGGCAAGGCAAGGCAAGGCAAGGCAAGGCAAGGCAAGGCAAGGCAAGGCAAGGCAAGGCAAGGCAAGGCAAGGCAAGGCAAGGCAAGGCAAGGCAAGGCAAGGCAAGGCAAGGCAAGGCAAGGCAAGGCAAGGCAAGGCAAGGCAAGGCAAGGCAAGGCAAGGCAAGGCAAGGCAAGGCAAGGCAAGGCAAGGCAAGGCAAGGCAAGGCAAGGCAAGGCAAGGCAAGGCAAGGCAAGGCAAGGCAAGGCAAGGCAAGGCAAGGCAAGGCAAGGCAAGGCAAGGCAAGGCAAGGCAAGGCAAGGCAAGGCAAGGCAAGGCAAGGCAAGGCAAGGCAAGGCAAGGCAAGGCAAGGCAAGGCAAGGCAAGGCAAGGCAAGGCAAGGCAAGGCAAGGCAAGGCAAGGCAAGGCAAGGCAAGGCAAGGCAAGGCAAGGCAAGGCAAGGCAAGGCAAGGCAAGGCAAGGCAAGGCAAGGCAAGGCAAGGCAAGGCAAGGCAAGGCAAGGCAAGGCAAGGCAAGGCAAGGCAAGGCAAGGCAAGGCAAGGCAAGGCAAGGCAAGGCAAGGCAAGGCAAGGCAAGGCAAGGCAAGGCAAGGCAAGGCAAGGCAAGGCAAGGCAAGGCAAGGCAAGGCAAGGCAAGGCAAGGCAAGGCAAGGCAAGGCAAGGCAAGGCAAGGCAAGGCAAGGCAAGGCAAGGCAAGGCAAGGCAAGGCAAGGCAAGGCAAGGCAAGGCAAGGCAAGGCAAGGCAAGGCAAGGCAAGGCAAGGCAAGGCAAGGCAAGGCAAGGCAAGGCAAGGCAAGGCAAGGCAAGGCAAGGCAAGGCAAGGCAAGGCAAGGCAAGGCAAGGCAAGGCAAGGCAAGGCAAGGCAAGGCAAGGCAAGGCAAGGCAAGGCAAGGCAAGGCAAGGCAAGGCAAGGCAAGGCAAGGCAAGGCAAGGCAAGGCAAGGCAAGGCAAGGCAAGGCAAGGCAAGGCAAGGCAAGGCAAGGCAAGGCAAGGCAAGGCAAGGCAAGGCAAGGCAAGGCAAGGCAAGGCAAGGCAAGGCAAGGCAAGGCAAGGCAAGGCAAGGCAAGGCAAGGCAAGGCAAGGCAAGGCAAGGCAAGGCAAGGCAAGGCAAGGCAAGGCAAGGCAAGGCAAGGCAAGGCAAGGCAAGGCAAGGCAAGGCAAGGCAAGGCAAGGCAAGGCAAGGCAAGGCAAGGCAAGGCAAGGCAAGGCAAGGCAAGGCAAGGCAAGGCAAGGCAAGGCAAGGCAAGGCAAGGCAAGGCAAGGCAAGGCAAGGCAAGGCAAGGCAAGGCAAGGCAAGGCAAGGCAAGGCAAGGCAAGGCAAGGCAAGGCAAGGCAAGGCAAGGCAAGGCAAGGCAAGGCAAGGCAAGGCAAGGCAAGGCAAGGCAAGGCAAGGCAAGGCAAGGCAAGGCAAGGCAAGGCAAGGCAAGGCAAGGCAAGGCAAGGCAAGGCAAGGCAAGGCAAGGCAAGGCAAGGCAAGGCAAGGCAAGGCAAGGCAAGGCAAGGCAAGGCAAGGCAAGGCAAGGCAAGGCAAGGCAAGGCAAGGCAAGGCAAGGCAAGGCAAGGCAAGGCAAGGCAAGGCAAGGCAAGGCAAGGCAAGGCAAGGCAAGGCAAGGCAAGGCAAGGCAAGGCAAGGCAAGGCAAGGCAAGGCAAGGCAAGGCAAGGCAAGGCAAGGCAAGGCAAGGCAAGGCAAGGCAAGGCAAGGCAAGGCAAGGCAAGGCAAGGCAAGGCAAGGCAAGGCAAGGCAAGGCAAGGCAAGGCAAGGCAAGGCAAGGCAAGGCAAGGCAAGGCAAGGCAAGGCAAGGCAAGGCAAGGCAAGGCAAGGCAAGGCAAGGCAAGGCAAGGCAAGGCAAGGCAAGGCAAGGCAAGGCAAGGCAAGGCAAGGCTAGATTGCAATAGATTTCCTAAATATCCTTGATTTCCTAGATTTCCTATATTACCTAGATTTCCTATATTTCCTATATCTCCTATATTTCCTATATTTCCTAGATTTCCTATATTTCCTAGATTTCCTATATTTCCTAAATATCCTAAATTTCCTAGATTTCATAGATTTCTTATATTTCCTATATTTCCTAGATTTCCTAGATTTCCTAGATTTCCTATATTTCCTAAATTTCCTAGATTTCCTAGATTTCCTAGATTTCCTAGATTTCCTATATTTCCTAAATTTCCTAGATTTCATAGATTTCTTATATTTCCTATATTTCCTATATTTCCTAGATTTCCTAGATTTCCTAGATTTCCTATATTTCCTAGATTTCCTATATTTCCTAAATATCCTAGATTTCCTATATTTCCTAAATATCCTAGATTTCCTAGA
Organism: Malthinus seriepunctatus; assembly: GCA_963924605.1. NCBI lineage: Eukaryota > Metazoa > Arthropoda > Insecta > Coleoptera > Cantharidae > Malthinus > Malthinus seriepunctatus. Next base: position 18,409,146 of record OZ004603.1, read on the forward strand.
TTTCCTATATTACCTAGATTTCCTATATTTCTTAGATTTCCTATTTTTCCTAGATTTCCTAGATTTCCTAGATTTCCTAGATTTCCTAAATTTCCTAGATTTCATAGATTTCTTATATTTCCTATATTTCCTAGATTTCCTAGATTTACTATATTTATATTTCCTATATCTCCTATATTTCCTATATTTCCTAGATTTCCTATATTTCCTAGATTTCCTATATTTCCTAAATATCCTAGATTTCCTATATTTCCTAAATATCCTAGATTTCCTAGATTTCCTATATTTCCTAGTTTTCCGATATTTCCTATATTTCCTATTTTTCCTAGATTTCCTAGATTTCCTAGATTTCCTATATTTCCTAAATTTCCTAGATTTCATAGATTTCTTATATTTCCTATATTTCCTAGATTTCCTAGATTTACTATATTTCCTATATCTCCTATATTTCCTATATTTCCTAGATTTCCTATATTTCCTAGATTTCCTATATTTCCTAAATATCCTATATTTCCTATATTTCCTAAATATCCTAGATTTCCTAGATTTCCTATATTTCCTAGTTTTCCGATATTTCCTAGATTTCCTATTTTTCCTAGATTTCCTAGATTTCCTAGATTTCCTAGATTTCCTAGATTTCCTAAATTTCCTAAATTTCCTAGATTTCCTAGATTTCTTATATTTCCTATATTTCCTATATTTCTTAGATTTCCTAAATTTCCTAGATTTCCTAGATTTCTTATATTTCCTATATTTCCTATATTTCCTAGATTTCCTATATTTCCTAGATTTCCTAGATTTCCTAAATTACACCTAAAGTACACCTTGCACTTTAGTTTGCAATAAAAAAATTTTGAAAACAGTCAGAAATTACGGCGGAATTTAAGGTAGACGAACCCATTAAAATTAGGAGCGGAGCTTACCCCCTACTCCTTACTAAGGAGTTGAATAATTTTTGTGATTAAATTTATGCCTTATTTCAAACGGCTAGGGACCTATTGAAAATAGAGCGATTGGATGAATCACCCTGTATTCAGAAAGATATCTTTCAGGGTTAAACTTTGAATATATGGGACCATCAGATAGACAACGTCTTAACCGCTTGAGCAATTTCCCGAATGTTAGCCTTCAGTGTTATTCCTTGACTGTATTGACTTCTGGTCTTTAGAAGATTTTTTTCATCCTCTGAAAAAAAGAAACATCAACAAAAATTTAGAATAGAATTATTATTATTAATTAGCATTATAATGCATTATAACATTAATTTAATTAGCATTATGGTAAGCATTTTTGAAACCCCCTATACAACATAAGTTTTAGAACAGTTTAGCTTTCCCAACAAATTTTCTTTCTACTCGCCCTACCAATATCTAAATTGCAATAAATGGTTTTCCTCTAACTTCGAACAATTTAATCGTTATAGTTAGTGACTTTTTATAAAATATATTGAGAGTTTTTAAATAAAAATGGCGTTAAATTTACGATAATCTGTATAAAAATATCATTAATCATATTATAAATGTCTCCATTTATAGTAGAGGTATTGAAAATTATTATTTGTGTTAAATAAAATTCAAATAATCCAAACTGAAGTATTAAGAAAAAAGAAAGAAAAATCGATTTTCCACTCTACCACATGTTGAATATGAATGCGGATAATGTCTTACGAAAATAAAGGTCTCTCTTATTGAATGCAGCAAGCAACAGCAAGATAATATTTAAGTTTAATCTTAAAATGGCTTTTAGTTTAGACACAAACTAAATTTGTAAAAACAAGACTCCTAAATTAAGATAGGTTAGTTTTATACACTCCTTAGGGCTACTCGTTAAGATAATAATCGGTGATTTAGTTAGAAAATAAGAGGAGATTCAACAAAGTTTGTGTATTTAGTTCACGTATTTTATTTAAGTAAGTAAGGGATGGGTAAAAAAAACTCAATACATTTTTCCTCTCAACTTTTTTTTTATATACCTCCCTATAGTTAGCTCTAGTCCTACGTGTATAATCGACAGGGTCAATTGGATTATAAAAAAAAAATTATTTCACCAAATATTCAAAAATTTCTAATGCAAAATAAAATTACTTTTCAGAAGAGATTTGATATCTTAATAACGTTAATTAAAATTGGCTTTAATAATTTCCACAATTAAAGTAAAGTAACGCATGTTTTTTAATAAATTGCTGTATTAAGACAAAAATTTTCTTTACCTCCCTTAAATAGAAAAACAGATGGCACGTTATTTTTACTTACCACTTACCGGCCTTAATAACCGTCGATTAAACGCGCCTAGCCCTGCAAGTAATTTTCTCTTAAGAGAAGCAACAGATTTATTTCGAGATAATAAAATGTGCTCGAAACACGCTTTGATACAAAGGTTTTAGAACATTTTCACTGTTGACTATGGTTTCACAAATTGCATTCCATTCGTTTTTCTTCTATTTTTATTCAAAAACAGCTGCAATATGTACTCTAGGAGATTATGTTTTAAGATGAGCTAATTCCAATGTCAGTGTAGCTCCTTAAAGACTACAGTTACCAAAATTTAACTTCTATTATAAATTAAAGACAATAAAATTGTCTTTCGGAAACATCCAATAAGATTTGTTCCAACTGTCTTAGTGGACCACTATAAATAGAACAAAAGCAAGAAGCATCAGTTGACTTATTTTCATACGCTTTCCACGTCATTCCTAAAGGTTAATGTAACTCCTTAAGGGCTACAGTTACCCAAATTTGACTTCTATTATAAATTAAAGAGCATAAAACTTTCTTTCAGAAACATTCATCAAGATCTGTTTCAACTGTTTTAGTGGACCAGCACAAATAGAACAAAAGCAAGAACCATCAGTTGACTTATTTTCATACGCTTTCCACGTCTTTCCAAAGGTTAATTAACTCCTTAAAGACTACAGTTACCAAAATTTAACTTCTATTATAAATTAAAGACAATAAAATTGTCTTTCGGAGACATCCAACAAGATTTGTTCCAACTGTCTTAGTGGACTACTACAAATAGAACAAAAGCAAGAACCATCAGTTGACTTATTTTCATGCGCTTTCCACGTCTTTCCTAAAGGTTAATGTAACTCCTTAAGGGCTACAGTTACCCAAATTTGACCTCTATTATAAATTAAAGAGCATAAAACTTTCTTTCAGAAACATTCATCAAGATCTGTTTCAACTGTTTTAGTGGACCAGCACAAATAGAACAAAAGCAAGAACCATCAGTTGACTTATTTTCATACGCTTTCCACGTCTTTCCTAAAGGTTAATGTAACTCCTTAAGGGGGGTAGTTACACAAATTTTACTTCCATTATAAATTAAAGACAATAAAATTTTCTTTCAGAAACATCCAACAAGATTGTTCCAACTGTCTTGGTAGATCAGTAAAAATAGAACAAAGAAAGAACCATCAATTGACTTATTTTCATACGCTTTCTACATCTCTCTCAAATGTCACTGTAGCTCCTTAAGGACTAGAATTGCGAAAATTTGACCGCTACTGTAAATTATAATAAAATGGTGGCAATAGTCCGAAAATAAGACAAAATCTGACATAAAGCTCAAGTAGGTACCATTTTATTGATTTTAACTCTTACGTTTAGTTCTATAGAGAAAATTTGTTAATTAAGGTTCCCGTCTGTCAATCTGTTTGTCGATCAGTTAATGTGTAATTCATTAGACTACCAATTTCAGCTTTTATCGATGCACACATCTGTCATGCTGTTAGCCTGTTAACAGCCTTGTTGGCTCACCAGTCTGTTAATTGAGCATCCTGCCAACTCTGTATGTGCGCTGTACGTGAGCTGCTCTGTAAAATTAATTTAAAGTTTTTTTGTAAAATTATTTTTTCCTTTTGAAGATTAAAGCCCAAAAGACATAAATTATTAAGTTTGGAATATTCAAAATTACTTCAAGTTGTTTTAATATATAAATGTAGCTGGTGGAGGTATAACTAGGTTAATTTAATCTTAGGCGAATACCTCAATGTAAACTTTAACTCTCTCATGAGTAAGGTAACAGTTTCGATTTGAATCCATTTGCTACGGGTTTAGGGTTTGATGCTTTTGAAGTTAACGTACAAACACGTTGTGTGTTCCATCCATTGCTTGTTTATAAATTTTACAAACAATTTTCACAAATTACTTCAACAAAATTAACTCTCAAGTAATTTTATAGCTTGGAGCGTTACTTGAAAAAATTTCTCATTATGACAACAACACGTAGAGGGTGTAATTCAAATATGGCGCCAAACATAGGGTGAACGTCAAAATTATAATTACTATTTCGATTTTTCATGAGATAATTTACGTTATCTAAATTGATACTACACTTGAGACATTAATATGACTTGATGTCACGTGTCGTATAAATTGGTAGTTAAGTTTAGTTTACATAAGTTTGAGTATAAACTTTATCGCTACCCTTTCTAATTGCTCGTGTTACTCTAAACTTCAAACTATTAATAATAAAAAAAATCATATTTAACCATTATTAACCCTATGGTTACTTCAGCCAAATTATATTGTTTAAAGCACTTCGATACACACAATTTTTGAGTTTGTGCCAAATTTCAAGTTTTTAGGTCAAACAATGCATTTGTAAGTGCTTATAAGCATGATAGATGCGTTATAAACTAATATTAAGAGTAACATATCTTTATTACTACATGGACAATGTAACTTAGTGTTGCCAATTTTTCAAAAAACTAAAAAGTACAGTACAAAACCTGTCAAATACTTGTTCTTGTCTTCTAAAGCCTTTTAAGATCTTTCGCCACTTAATTTATTATTTTCAGTACGCTTGTGCCACTTGTAACGCCATAAATTGTAAATTTTCTGTCAGAGCAATCGTAATTTTTTTCTACATCGATTGCGATAACCCTTATATCTAGATGCGTGATGTAATTAAAAAAAAAAACTAACAGATTGGCCGAAAGTTGATAATGTGATGAAGTTCATATTCGTTCTAACACCCCTAACTTGATTATTTCACCAAAAAATATCTTTTACGCTTTTTTCTAGGTATACTCTTACATAAATCAGAGAAAATAAAATTTATGTCAGAAATTCAACAATTTTTCTTCTTCAAATTTCGTATGTAATCCAAATAACATTAAATTCAAATCAACAATTTTTTAGAATAAAAGTAAAACGCGTGTTCAAGATCTCACCCTAAAAAAGTTTGTATCTCAAAAAGTATATTTGTCTAAAACAGAACTTGTTGTAATTTCTTATAAGAAATGAAGACGCACATAGACAAAAAATAATCTAACTTTCAACTTGTAATTTATTTTTCTAAAATGAAAACCTTATACGTACGAGGGTGGTTAATAAAATGCTGCTCATTTTGCATTGGACTTGACAAATTAATAGTTCCGTACAAGACAACACATCCTATGAGCTACTATTTGAAAGGCAGCTTCAGGTAATCATAACACTCATCCCTGTGGAGCGGATTTATCTAGGTTACCATCTGGGAGGGGGCCCCTTTAGGTTAGCTTTCGTGTCCGAGACTGAGTCAGCAGAACCATCAAACAGAAGTTTCCTATCAAGCATTGCAACGCAGCTCTATGAGCTGGTGGCCTAATCGGTCGCCCTAGCACGATTACTTCTACGGAATACCGTCGGTTAACCCGATTACAGGATGCAGGTACTGGTGATCCACAAATCCGAATATTCTCTAGGGACCGCTTGTCAGGGGTGCTAAGCAAGCAAAGAACGAGAAGATTTTCCGTTCGTGTCGGGCGGAGTGGCTCTTTCCAGAGCCGGTAGAGATTCTAACCTTTACGAAAAGATACGTGCATCACGTAGTGGTAACCAGTTGTCCCACTTCTTACTAAGCGTTAAGCCTCTCAGCCACTGCCAGATTAGTAACAGCAGGGGTGGCAGGCTAAAGTTCGTCAAACCTGTAGATACACCTCTCCCGCAGGAACCAAGTGTTAGCTAACTTCCGAAAGCTCCCTGGATCGGTAACGAATGGGAACCGACCCACTTGGAAGCAGTATCCACCAACCAAATGCTACTGGTACGTCCGGAATCGACTCTACACCTGAACCGGATAGTAAGTAATCGCTAAAAGAAAACACGCTGATGGTCATGTGCTTTCTACCGTGTTAGGTTAGGTTAGGTCAAGTTAGGTTGGCAGTACCTGATGTAATGCGAAAGTGGTGGTCCCAGATACTGTTAGATGGTCCCTCTAGAAGGAGTCTTTTAGTGAGTACAAACCTCACACTCCCGTCAGCTCGGACTGCTGCTGGCGGAGTCTTTCGTTCTGAAGATTTTTTTTCTATATCCGTAAAAAAAGTTAGTATCTGTTAAATTAGGTCAGGTTAAGTTAGGTTCTAAAATCTCTAATATGCGCCTACCTCCGGTTAATGACGGCAACCGTCGTGGCCGAACCAGTACCCGATTGATCATCATCACCTTTTCTTTTGCCCATAAGCAGAGTAGGTACACCTGAGAGCTTCAAAAGTTAGGTTAGATTAGATGAGAGAAAACTATCCTTTTCAAGAGCTGAGAGAAGGCCCTCCTAGGGTCTTCCCTCTGTCCTCCCTCACGAAACGCCAAACGCCGAGCGCTAAGGATCTACGAATAATATGCTTGTAACGTCCCAAGTACTGTTCGATGGTACCTCGTGGAAGAGGCTTTTAGTGAGTACAAACCTCACACTCTCGTCAGTGCGGACTGCTGGCGGAGTGTCGTGAAGATATTTCTCCTACTTCCGTAAAAAAATAAGTTATGTTGGTTTAGAATCTAAAATCTCTACCCTCTGCCCGCCTCCGTTTATGACGGCAACCGGCGTGGCCTAGCCACTACTCGATTGATTATCATCAGCTTTTCTATTATAATCCATCTGGTCAGAGTAAACCTGGGAGCTTCCGGAGTTAGGTTAATTAGATAATAAAAGACTATCCTTCTCCTAGGCCCTAGGTCCTTCTAAAGTCTTCTCTCTGACCTCCCTCACGAAACGCCAGACGCCGAGTGCTAAGGAGTTACCAATTACATGCTTGTAAGTCCCAGGAACTGTTCGATGGTTCTCGTGAAGAAGGCTTTTAGTGAGTACAAACCTCACATTCTCGTCAGTGCGGAGTGCTGGTGGAGTGTTTCGCCGTGAAGATATTTCTCCTACTTCCGTAAAAAAAATAGGTTATGTTGGTTTATAATCTAAAATCTCTACCCTCCGCCCGCCTCCGATTATGACGGCAACCGGCGTGGCCTAGCCACTACTCGATTGATTATCATCAGCTTTTCTATTATAATCCATCTGGTCAGAGTAAACCTGGGAGCTTCCGGAGTTAGGTTAATTAGATAATAAAAGACTATCCTTCTCCTAGGCCCTAGGTCCTTCTAAAGTCTTCTCTCTGCCCTCCCTCACGAAACGCCAGACGCCGAGTGCTAAGGAGTTACCAATTACATGCTTGTAAGTCCCAGGAACTGTTCGATGGTTCTCGTGAAGAAGGCTTTTAGTGAGTACAAACCTCACATTCTCGTCAGTGCGGAGTGCTGGTGGAGTGTTTCGCCGTGAAGATATTTCTCCTACTTCCGTAAAAAAAATAGGTTATGTTGGTTTATAATCTAAAATCTCTACCCTCCGCCCGCCTCCGATTATGACGGCAACCGGCGTGGCCTAGCCACTACTCGATTGATTATCATCAGCTTTTCTATTATAATCCATCTGGTCAGAGTAAACCTGAGAGCTTCCGAAGTTAGGTTAGATTAGATAATAAAAGACTATCCTTCTCCTAGGCCCTAGGCCCTTCTAAAGTCTTTTCTCTGCCCTCCCTCACGAAACGCCAGACGCCAAGTGCTAAGGAGTTACCAATTACATGCTTGTAAGTCCCAGGAACTGTTCGATGGTTCTCGTGAAGAAGGCTTTTAGTGAGTACAAACCTCACATTCTCGTCAGTGCGGAGTGCTGGTGGAGTGTTTCGCCGTGAAGATATTTCTCCTACTTCCGTAAAAAAAATAGGTTATGTTGGTTTATAATCTAAAATCTCTACCCTCCGCCCGCCTCCGATTATGACGGCAACCGGCGTGGCCTAGCCACTACTCGATTGATTATCATCAGCTTTTCTATTATAATCCATCTGGTCAGAGTAAACCTGAGAGCTTCCGAAGTTAGGTTAGATTAGAAAATAAAAGACTATCCTTCTCCTAGGCCCTAGGCCCTTCTAAAGTCTTCTCTCTGCCCTCCCTCACGAAACGCCAGACGCCGAGTGCTAAGGAGTTATCAATTACATGCTTGTAAGTCCCAGGAACTGTTCGATGGTTCTCGTGAAGAAGGCTTTTAGTGAGTACAAACCTCACATTCTCGTCAGTGCGGAGTGCTGGTGGAGTGTTTCGCCGTGAAGATATTTCTCCTACTTCCGTAAAAAAAATAGGTTATGTTGGTTTATAATCTAAAATCTCTACCCTCCGCCCGCCTCCGATTATGACGGCAACCGGCGTGGCCTAGCCACTACTCGATTGATTATCATCAGCTTTTCTATTATAATCCATCTGGTCAGAGTAAACCTGGGAGCTTCCGGAGTTAGGTTAATTAGATAATAAAAGACTATCCTTCTCCTAGGCCCTAGGTCCTTCTAAAGTCTTCTCTCTGCCCTCCCTCACGAAACGCCAGACGCCGAGTGCTAAGGAGTTACCAATTACATGCTTGTAAGTCCCAGGAACTGTTCGATGGTTCTCGTGAAGATGGCTTTTAGTGAGTACAAACCTCACATTCTCGTCAGTGCGGAGTGCTGGTGGAGTGTTTTGCAGTGAAGATATTTCTCCTACTTCCGTAAAAAAAATAGGTTATGTTGGTTTATAATCTAAAATCTCTACCCTCCGCCCGCCACCGTTTATGACGGCAACCGGCGTGGCCTAGCCACTACTCGATTGATTATCATCAGCTTTTCTATTATAATCCATCTGGTCAGAGTAAACCTGAGAGCTTCCGAAGTTAGGTTAGATTAGAAAATAAAAGACTATCCTTCTCCTAGGCCCTAGGCCCTCCTAAAGTCTTCTCTCTGCCCTCCCTCACGAAACGCCAGACGCCGAGTGCTAAGGAATTACCAATTACATGCTTGTAATGTCCCAGGTACTGTTCGATGGTTCTCGTGAAGAAGTCTTTTAGTGAGTACAAACCTCACAGTCCCGTCAGTGTGAACGGCTGGCGGAGAGTTTTGTGGCGAAGATATTTCTCCTACTTCTGTAAAAAAGGTTGGTTATGTTAGGTTAGGATCTAAAATGTCTATCCTCTTCCCGCCCCCCGTTTATGACGATTGATCAACATCTTTTGCCCAAAGGCCTAGGATCGGGTGCGCTATGAGACCTACAAGTAGGTCAGAGTAAACCCAGGTGCTTCAGAGGTTAGGTTAGATTAGATAAGAGGAGACTATCCTTCCTAGCTCTCCCAGGACCTTCCCTCTGCCTTCCCTCGCAGATCGCTAGACGCCGAGCCCTAAAGCTCTACCAACTTATATTCTTGTAACGCTTGTTTTACTTAGTCCCACCTGAGGTAGGGTCTCGCCCTTGGTACGAGAAGTGCACCGACCAGTTGTACATGGCACGCTGGTCTCACTCGCCAGGCATATAGCTCTACTTCTTTGGAATTACCAATTGGGTGGCCTAACTTGCACTTTTAGAAGTGTGTGACGAAAAATTACAACCCAGCACCTACTTAGATATTAAAGTTTATAAAATTATTGTTATCTGAAATAATTTTTTCCCACACCAGTCTTCAGAATACATCAATTTTCCAAACGATTCAATAAAAGTACCTCTCAAAGGATTATTTTGTGTGGGCATTTTAGATTTGAATCGTAAGATGTATAATAATACAGTCAAAATGTAACTACTCTTAGCATATACCTGCGACTACCCTGTATATAGGTCGTCTGTTATTATGTCATCATCATGAGAAGATGAGAACATCATGAATAAAAAGTGTTTAAATTTCAACTAAACTAGGCTATATCAAAAGTTACCTATTTTTTGCTTCTTCCAATGATGATCCACAATTTATTTACTTTTGACTTATTGGCTACTTCGGGACAAAAAATATTGAATTTGGTACAAATAATATTGAATTTGTAATTTATTATTATGTTTGTGTTAGATTCGCGTAAAAGCTAATAAAAGTGAATAATTGGTAGGTTAATCAGTATATCATTTGGAAAGGGCAAAACAATCAATTTTTTATTACTACTTTGATTAAGATGGTTTTTTAATATCCATAGGGAGTGGAGGAAGAGTATTTTTCGCAGATTTGAATTCCTTGTAAAATCTGAAAAATATACCGGGTGTTACATTTGACCAAAAAGAGAGTTCTTTTATTAAAAAAACACATAGGTATTGAGTCGGCTATACAAAAATTGGTTTTAATCTTTTAATGTCTCTAATAGCCACAACGGTGCATAAGTCGGGCCTTGAAGGCCCTGTTTATTAAATCTAACAGTCTAAACTGTAAAACAAATATTTTTTAATAATTTTATTTATATCCATTGAATTCTAATTAAAATAAAAGTGATAGTGAGTGAGAAAAATTTTAAAGTTTTTCCACATAAGTAAAATTGCACTTGGGAGTAGTTCAATTTCCTTAGAAAGTAGCGTAATTTATGCCATGTCTACGAACATGAATAGGTTTTCTTAAGAAGCGTAAAATACCTGGTTGTTCTTTATGTACCTTTTATATTTATCTAGTTTCTTTACAAAAGAAAACTTTCGTTCTACAAACTTTATAACAATTTATGTACAAAAATTACACTCTAACAATAATTTTATACTTGAAAAAAGAAATATTAGTCACGTTACAAGTTATAATACAAAAGATTATTAAAAATAGTTAATATTTACGTTACTACATTTTAAACGAGAAAAAAACGAGTGCAAAAATGTTGAAAAGTTAATGAAGCGAATATAATTTTATAATCTAATAAAAGATAATTAACACGGAAATTGTATTACTACGAAATATCTACATCAATTTATACTATTTAACTCGAAATAGGAAAATTAACTTTGAAAGCAAAAACACAAAATAAGGAAAAAAAGGATACGCTTTATTGCCCTATTAGACAAAAAATATTGATTACTTTTAGCTTTAATAAATTCCAAAGCGAGATAAAAGATAAAGCACAAAATTCAATTTTTATTCTCTTCTTTTAGACTAATCTTATTGTCATAAGATAAATACGAATAATATTAAAATATTTAAGCTTTATTAACATTATTCAATATACAGGGTGTTTCTAAGCAAGGTAATTTATTTAGGAAAAAAATTGCGAAAGGGTGAATTAAGACAATACAATCTCTATGGTGCAACTCTCTTAAGAGAGAAGTCAACAGTCTTGGAAAAGCACGGCCGAGCGGAAAAATCCTTAGATCGAGCCTTCTCGCTTAGATCAAAATTATACTAAAAAATAGAAAGCGCCGCAAGACTACCGGATGAAGTTTCTCCTTGAGAGAAAGATCAAGTCTAGGGAAGACACGAACGGGGTAAAAAAATTAGATCAAAATAATACTAAAAGAGAAATCAATATTTCTGCGGATTTCAAGGATACAGGCTCCTTCCAGCTCTTCCTAGATACCAAAGGTTATAAGAGAGAGATATTAATAGCACTGAGAAGACGCCATGGGACTGTTCCTACCTGATTAAGTATCCTCTCTCTTGAGAGAAAGATCAATAGTCTTACGAAGACACGAACGGGGTGTAAAAATTCCAAGATCGCGTCCTCTCTCTTAGATTAAAATAAAACTGAAAGAGAGATCAATAGTCCTGGAGTTTTCAGAGATACAGGCTCCTTCTAGCACAATAGTGCTCTTTCTTAGATACCAAAGGTCATAAGAGAGAGATATTAATAGCACTGAGAAGACGCCATGGAACTGTTCCTACCTGATTAAGTATCCTCTCTCTTGAGAGAAATATCAATAGTCTTACGAAGAGACCAACGGGGTGTAAAAATCCCAAGATCGAGTCCTCTCTCTTAGATTAAAATAAAACTGAAAGAGAGATCAATAGTCCTGGAGATTTCAGGGATGCAGGCTCCTTCCAGCACAATAGTCTTCTTTCTTAGATACCAAAGGTCATAAGAGAGAGATATTAACAGCACTGAGAAGACGCTATGGGACTGTTCCTACCTGATTAAGTATCCTATTTCTTGAGAGAAAGATCAATAGTCTTACGAAGACACGAACGGGGTGTAAAAATGCCAAGATCAAGTGTTCTCTCTTAGATTAAAATAGTACTAAGAGATTTATAGTGCTGGAGATTTCAGGGATACAGGCACCTCTTAGCTCAATAGTCTTTTTTTAGATATGAATGGTACTAAAAAAAGAAATGAATAGTCCTGAGAAGACGCTGCAAGACTGCTCCTAC